>JASDDO010000022.1:173596489-175078845 GCA_030015575.1 Agapanthus africanus | reverse complement strand
GCTCTCGGGTGGATCGTCTACTACCTAGAGAAGGCCGAGGAGAACCAAGGAGGACATAAAGAAGAAGGACCGGTTCATTAGGTATAATCCCTAATCTCTTTAGTGAGATGAAACTTTAGAATACGGTTTTTAGGGTTTAGCTTCGATTCTTGCGGTTAGTCGATGTTTGTTGTTTAAACTTGATAAGTTTTTCTAAATTCCGCCTCCCCATAAGTACTGGGGTGTACTACATCGACTTACAGTGGTATCAGAGCCTCGCTAAACACTAAATAACTTAATCGCAAATTTGTACGAATTTCGAACGAAAAAACGAACCCGGAAAACCCTAATTCTGTATAGTTTCTGTCGAACTTAAAATCAAGTCCTAAAATTTTTTTGGAGTGTTCAGAGAGCTACAAAGGAGTCCAGGAGAACACCCAAGAAATTCGAGCCCATGACTCGGCAACTCGGCCGCGGAAGCGCGGCGGATCGGTGGGATCTGCCGCGCATCCGCGGCGCTTTGGTCGAGTCATGGACTCGTCTTTCTTGTGTGGGTCCCCTGTGACATTTAGGGTTTTCTGGAATATTTAATTATTGCTCAGGTTACTGTTTAACAGAGCAGATTTTGGAGCAATTTTGAAGTTGTTTATTCGATCGAAAAATACAGTATTTGCGTATTGGATTATATCTGTGATTGTTTAATGTGTTCGTAAACCTCCCCCAACTGCTAGTATGTCGGTTGGCAGGGGGTTGCACATTTCTGAAATGGTTATATCTGTTTGTGCATATAAACTGTATTGGACTGTTGTGGTGTATAGCCGGGGTTAGCAAAGGGTTATGGTTTAATTCATTTGTTGTAAATGTAATTTGTTGTAATATTATTTTTGCGGGGCACTTCCAGGTTGCGGTTGTAGCCACCGTTGTATTATTTCATTTTACTGTTTTTGCTCCTAGGACTGACCCAAGGTGGGGTACACAGACTGCCGGGTGGGTAGTTTGCCGTACCCGTAGGGGTCGAGGGTGGGGTAAACGGCTATTCATCACAACTGTGTAATCTGTCTTTTCTTGCAGGCTCAAAAGAAATACAGATTGCTTGCAAATCCAATATTGTTTATCTGTGTTCTGGAATGAATATCATTGCGTCAGACGAATGTAAAATATCTATATTTATTATAGCTATTTAGACGTCACTTATGTTTTACACCCGCGCTAGCCCAGCCCCCGCTCTGTCGTTAGTTAAGTAACCTAACGGGTGATGACGGGACCCCGTGGCGAATACGGATGGCATAAGAGGACGTTATATTTTCGTTGTTTTCTGCAATGATAGGTTAATGATGGGACGCATTATCTATAATGCAAAGTAAAACAAACCAAAGTTTAAATCGTTGGAACAATTTAAAAGAAACCACTCGGTTATTTTTAAAACAGATATTTTTAAAATGCGGAGCTTTAACCACTCCTTTTAAAAGCTATCAGGTTCCTTCGGTTATATCAAGTTCACTACGTTTACGGTTTCGCCAAAACCAGTCGTAGCCCTCCGTCATTTCATTTGGGTATTCAGTAGTATTCAAGCTATGCATTTTGGCCAAAGTCAAGGCATAGTGTTTGGTAGCTACTGGGTTTTCATTTGTTGCATAAGATAGATGAGTTGGTTTGGGACAGTCGTATTACCATTTGACCAAAGTCAGGGGTATATACGGATGGGTTCAAATTGACAAGATAATGACGGGTAGAACTTGACATGTGACTTATGACATTTTGACCAAAGCCAAGGTCATAAGAGCATGGGGCAAAAACTTATATCGGGAATTTCTAAAGAAACTGAAATTTGCAAAGAGATGCATACCATTTGGAGTTTGATGAATGTTGGTAGCATTCCTACAGCATTATCAGATGATGATATTTGGATCCCGATCCTACTGTGAGTATATGCTACTTATCAGGATATTCGTCGCTTAACGATCAATGCTATAAACCTAGTAGGTGTCCAGAAAAGTGTCAGCGGGGTTACGCCCCCAGAGAAAAGAGGTTATTTAATTAAGGAACTTCGCGAAAGCATTGGAAAACCTCCCTCGAAGTATCGACACCGGCCTGGCTGAACGGTTAAGCAAGTATTGTACGGTGAGAATAGTCTTGGCTAATTCTTCTTTTATGGTTTGAGGAAGGATTTGAGAAACAGTGGGAGCCATCCAGTTTAGATAAACTAAAAACCACTCTAAACTTGCAAGAGCATCATGCTAAAGAGTTTTCTTCTCTCTCTCCTAATTGCAGCGACCCTGAAAATGACTGGACTTAAGTTACTTTTAGAGAAAAATATACTGACGGGGCCAAACTATAAAGATTGGCTGCGGAATGTCAAGATGGCTTTGACCTATGACAAACTGGGGTACGTCCTCACCGCTACAGCACCTGCTGTCCTTGGTCCCAAATCCAGCAATGCGGATAAGGAAATCCGTAAAACCTGGGATTTAGATTGCGCGAGAGCCAAGTGCATCGTGCTTGCCTCGATGAACAATGAACATCAGAGGAGGCACGAGGATATGTCCCTTGATGGCATATTTCTCCATACAAAGGAACTTTATGGAGAGCAATCTCGTATAGCAAGATACGAGACCTCTAAGAAACTATTTCGAGCGAGGTTGGCTGTCGGGTCATCGGTAGGTGAACATGTCCTACAGATGATCGGCTATATTGAAGAGCTCGCGGACCTTGGAACGACTTTGGATAATGAGCTCTATACAGACCTTGTTCTCCAGTCCCTTCCTCCCACCTACGCCCAGTTTATCCTCAACTTCAATCTTCAAGGAAAAGAAGTTGAACTTGCGGAACTCCTAAACATGTTAAGGAGTGCAGAGGGCACCTTGCAGAAGGCAAGGGAAACACCCGCTATGTTTGTTGGCGGTTCATCTTCTTCCGGGTCCAAGGCTAGGGCCAAAGGAAGGAAGAAGAAGGCCGCACCCAGACCTAGAGGAGGTGTTAGTAAGGTGGGAAAGAAGGGAAAGAAAAAGATTGCAGCACCGGTAGTTGGCCTGGATGAGTGCTTCCATTGTCACAGGAAAGGGCACTGGAAGAAGGATTGCAAGGCGTGGAACGCCAAGAACCAGGAACCGAAGCAAGCTGTGGCTTCGACTTCAGGTGTGTTTGTAATTGAGAATTGTCTGTCGATCAACTCTACTTCCTGGGTATTGGATACCGGGTCAGGATCTCATATTTGCAATTCATTGCAGGCACTGAGAAACCGTAGAGTGCTGAAGGAAGGTGATATGATCCTCAGGGTTGCTAACGGAGCTAGCGTGGGAGCTGCGTCCGTCGGGGATTATCACCTAGGATTGACGAGTGGACACATTTTGGTTTTACATAACTGTTATTTTGTACCCAGCTTAACGTGTAATATCATATCAGTTTCCTTGTTATCAAATAAAGGTTATGATTTCACGTTTGTAAGAGATGTTGTCAACATCCACCTTAATCATGGTTTGATTGGGTCCGGTACTCTAAATAACGGCATATATGTGTTAAACCAACTCCAAATTTTCAATGTCCAGAACACACTAAAAAGAAAGTTTCCAGATTTAAATAAAGCTTTCTTATGGCATTGTAGACTGGGTCACATCAATGAGAGAAGGTTGACTAAGTTGCATAGAGAAGGATATTTGGACACGTTCGAATATCAAACCTATGACACTTGTCAATCTTGTCTCAAAGGAAAGATGACAAAGACTCCATTTACTGGACAAGGAGTAAGAGCGAGCGAGCTCTTAGGACTCATACACAGTGATGTATGCGGTCCAATGTCTACACATGCGAGAGGTGGTTTTTCCTATTTCATTACTTTCACGGATGATTACTCAAGATACGGATTCATTTATCTGATGAAACATAAAATCCGAGGCTTTTGAGAAATTCCAGGAGTATAAGAATGAAGTAGAAAACCAAACCGGCAAAAGTATAAAGACACTTAGATCTGATCGAGGTGGAGAATACTTGAGTGTCGAGTTCCTAGGTTACCTAAAAGAGAAAGGAATTCTCTCTCAGATTACTCCTCCATACACTCCACAGCACAACGGTGTATCGGAGAGACGGAATCGAACCCTATTGGATATGGTACGATCCATGATGAGTAATGCTGAGTTACCGCGATCTTTCTGGGGTTATGCGCTTGAATCAGCGGCATATCTTCTGAACAGAGCTCCTACCAAGACTGTGCCTACCACTCCATATCAGATGTGGACTGGGAAGAAACCCCATCTTCAGCATATGAAGATTTGGGGATGTCCAGCTTTTGTTAAAAAGCAGCATGTGGACAAGCTCGAGGCACGATCAGTAAAATGTATGTTTGTGGGATATCCAAAGAACTCCAAGGGATATTATTTCTATTACGCAGAGGAACAAAAGGTTTTTGTTTCTCGTAATGCCCATTTTCTGGAAAATCAGTTTTTAGAAAAGGAAATAAGTGGGAGCGAAATAGAACTGGAAGAAATTCCAGAACCACAAACTACTGCTGAAAGTCTGGTAGAACCAGAGGTTCAAGAAGAACAGAACATTCCCGCACCCCTCCGCAGGAGTAGTAGGCCGTCTCGTCCGCCTGAGAGATACTACGGTTTTCTCATTGACGGGGATAGAGAGGATTGCATCATAGATGATGATGAACCTACTGACTTCAGGCAGGCCATCCAGAGCGGCGACTCGGTACGATGGCTAGATGCAATGCGGACCGAAATGGAGTCCATGTACACCAACAAAGTATGGACTTTGGACTTTGCTCCAGATGGGGTAAAACCCATAGGATGCAAATGGATCTTCAAGAAAAAGATTGGTGTAGATAGACAGGTGGAAACCTATAAGGCTAGACTTGTTGCAAAGGGTTTTCGTCAAAGACCTGGTTTGGACTATGACGAAACCTTTTCTCCAGTGGCTATGCTCAAATCCATTCGGGTCCTTCTTGCTATTGCTGCCTTCCATGATTATGAAATCTGGCAGATGGACGTAAAGACGGCTTTTCTGAATGGAAATTTAGAAGAGAGCGTCTATATGGATCAGCCAGAGGGTTTCAATCAGAGTGGGAGCAGCGGGAAAGTATGCAAGCTGCTTAAGTCCATTTATGGGCTAAAGCAGGCATCGCGGAGTTGGAACATCTGTTTTGATGAGACAGTCAAAGAATATGACTTTATCAAAAATCCAGATGAACCGTGCATATATAGTAAAGTTGTGGCCAGAAGTGTCGTATTCCTCGTCTTGTACGTGGATGACATTCTATTGATAGGAAATGACATTCCTATGCTACAATCTGTCAAAGGATTCTTGTCACACAGGTTCTCCATGAAAGACCTGGGTGATGCCTCTTACATTCTGGGGATCCGGATCTATCGTGATAGATCCAAAAGGATGTTGGGACTTTCGCAGTCCAGGTATATCGACACTGTACTGAAAAGATTCAGTATGGAAGATTCAAAGCGCGGTAATCTACCGGCTTGTCACGGAATCACCCTCTCCAAAGAGATGTCTCCCAAGACTGATTTGGAAAGGGAACGCATGTCTATTATACCCTACGCTTCTGCGGTAGGCTCTATAATGTATGCGATGTTGTGTACCAGACCAGATGTAGCTTATGCACTAAGCGTGGTAAGCCGGTATCAGTCAGACCCAGGGGAGAAGCACTGGATAGCAGTAAAGAACATTCTCAAGTACCTGAGGAGGACTAAGGAGATGTTCTTGGTTTACGGCGGAAAAGACCTCAGGTTGGAGGCCTTTGCTGATTCCGGCTTCCAGAGTGATAAGGACGATTCCAAGTCCATGTCGGGTTATGTCTTTACCCTCAATGGAGGGGCGGTGTGCTGGAAGAGCTCCAAGCAGGACACCGTTGCTGACTCGACGATGGAAGCGGAGTATATAGCTGCTTGCGATGCCGCAAAAGAAGCAGTCTGGATGAAGAAGTTCCTAACAGAACTTCAGGTGGTTCCTACCATAGTTGATCCAATACCTCTGTATTGCGACAACAACGGAGCTATAGCTTTAGCGAAGGAACCAAGGTCCCATCAGAAGTCCAGACACATCTTGAGGCGGTATCACCTGATCAGGGAGATCATTGATCGTCAGGAGATCGAGGTTCGGAGAGTTGCTTCAGAAGAGAACATTGCTGATCCATTCACGAAGGCCCTTCCTCAGATTCAGTTCGAGAGGCTGCTCGAGATCATTGGTCTGCGATATGCCAGTACATGGCCCTAGTGCAAGTGGGAGATTGTTAGTGTTTATGCCCTAGAAGGCCATTACTGTATCATACTAGCTTGTATATTACTTAATGGAAGCTTGGGATATTCACATGTATATAACAGTCTTGCTAAACATGGTAGTATGCTACTTGGTTTTTTCTATCTTAGTATGTGAGTGTACGTATTGATAGAGCTCTTAGGATCTTGCTTGGCTACCAGCGTTGTGATGGCAGTCACACTAGTGGGGGCTGGGTAGTCTACAAGCACATCCTTATTCAGGTCCCTGGTCGTTGGATTATCGAGACAGAGCATCGATACTCCGGAGTAGACTAGTGTGTACGCTTCTCATCCCAGTTGGGGAGATGGTCTGTCCCACAGCCATCAGTACGTCGTACTGGAGATAGTATACAGATGCTCGTTAGGTTACGGGTACACCGGACAGGACTCACAGGGAACTGTTGGTTGGTTTGATACCAGTCGTCAGTGAACAGTTCCCAGGTGACATGAGTACAGCGTAGTCCGCAGACTTGACACTGCTACTTCGCCTCGAGTGTGTCCCACTGTTCTTAGATTGCTACCCTACCACGGCTCTATGGAGTCGTGCAAACAGGTAGCAGTTGGGTGCAGTCCCGAGCACTTGGAGGCAGTGGCGGTTAGACAGGATTCGTCCCTCCCGGTATTGGGAGTAGATATCGTGCTGTGTCAGAGAGCCATTACGCAAAGTCCCTGGCCAGGGCAAGCGAGATTTGCTGGTAGGTTCCAGCAGTTTCTCAGGGTGTAATGGGCTTCACTCCGACACGACTTATACCGCTATTAGGGGACTGACGCTTGCCGCCCCCCTAGGCCCGATATGCGATAGTCATGGACGAACGGACCGGACTGTATGGAGATTGTCACATCTGACTCAGTAGGAGTTCGGATGGGTTTACTCATCGGCCTTCTTATCGACAACTACCTGGGGACCGTTACGTACAGCTAGTGCCGCTTGCGGTCTGTGGTTAAACCCACTGCCAGCGTAGTAGTCGAGTCTCTAGAGTCCCACACAGAGAGTTTCCTACTCCAGGCGAAACGATATAGAGGTTGCATGGTTTTGCGACAAAGGGTTCGGACGCATACGTGCGTTTACGCGCGTAAGACTTTCGGACAGATTTTACCAGTCGGCTTTGGTTTAAGCCAGTTACTGGTATCCGGTTATTGGATTTTTACAGTCTAAAGTTTTTCCGTATTTTTTCGGATCGGAGGGGCGTTCTCGTAATTACTCGAGAAGCTTCTAGAAGATGTGACTAAGGAGGTTTGTTTTGGAAAGAGAGTGAGTCATAGTGGTGATTCATTCACTTCATTAATGCACATTTATTGCTTAATGACTCATGTTAATGAATCATCACAAGATATTTTGTGAAGCATGCTTATTCATTTCCTTTATTGATTTATTGAAAATAAGAATGCTTCATATTATTATGATACACTCTCTCTCTTCTCTCATTATCATATTACACATTCTCTCTCCTCAAGCTCTCATCTTCAAACCCTAATCCTTAATCCTCATGTGTTGAGATCAAAGGATTAGTTAGACTAAACAATCCATAACCTTCACTCTTTATCATCCTATCATCTTTGATTAGCAATCAAAGTTGATTAGTTACCTCAAGTTAGAGGTTTAGCTTGGAGTTTCGCTCTCGGGTGGATCGTCTACTACCTAGAGAAGGCCGAGGAGAACCAAGGAGGACATAAAGAAGAAGGACCGGTTCATTAGGTATAATCCCTAATCTCTTTAGTGAGATGAAACTTTAGAATACGGTTTTTAGGGTTTAGCTTCGATTCTTGCGGTTAGTCGATGTTTGTTGTTTAAACTTGATAAGTTTTTGTAAATTCCGCCTCCCCATAAGTACTGGGGTGTACTACATCGACTTACAGGATTCATGCTTGACTGCCAGCAGTATGAGGGCAATCATATACGTGGGAGCTGGTAGTCTATAAGCACATCCTTAAAAGGTCCTTAGTCGTGGGAGTTTCGAGACAGGGCATCGATACTCCAGAGTAGACTAGTGTATACAGTCGAGACCTCGACGAGGGGCGGTGGCCAGTCTCACAAGCCACTGGTGTCAGTTGGTTCACCTAAGATGTTTACAGGTGCTCATTGGGTTATGAGTACACCGGACAGGACTCGCCGGGAACATGCTAGTTGGTCTTATACCTGACGTCAGATAGCAGTTCCCTGGTGACATGTGTACAGGTTAGTTCATCGACCTGAGAATCATCATTTGTCTCGTATGAGTTCCCACTGTACTTTGATTACTACCCTACCACGCTCAAAGGAGATGTGCAAACAGGTTTTAGTTGGGTACAGTCCCGAGCCACATAAAGGCAGTGAGCGGATCTGCAGGGGTTCGTCTCTCCCGGTATTGGGGGTGAGGTCGTGCTGTGTCTAGGAGACCCCTTATACGAAGTCCTTGGCCAAGGCAAGAGATTTACTGGTAGGAATTCCAGTAGTATCTCAGGGTGTTCTGGGCTACACTCCGACACGACTTGTACCGCTTTTGGGGGTCTGACTTTTACCAACCCCCTAGGCCTGCCATGCAATGCTCATAGACGAACGGACCGGACTGTATGGATATTGTCACTGACAGGCTCAGTAGGGTGTCAGGATGAGTTCGCTCATCGACGTCCCTTTTGGTCAATAGCTGGTAGCCCGTCACGTATGGCTAATACCTCTGACGTGCTAGTGGTTAAATCCACAGCCATAGTATTGACGAGTCTTTAGAGTCCCCCACATACAGTTACTCAAGTTTCGGGCGAAACGCTGTAGAGGCCGTATGGAGATATGGCAGGGTTCGATCAGATACGTGCGGTATTGCACGGATCAGGATCGGACGGTTAATACTAGAGGCCGTATGGATATATGGCAGGGTTCGATCAGATATATGCGGTATTGCACGGATCAGGATCGGACGGATAATACTAGCAGGCTTTAGTTTAAGTCGGATGCTAGTATTGTACTGTCTAGATTTTGTCTCATTGCATTTGTATTTCGGTCGGAATACAAATGCGGGTATGTATATACAGTAACGGGGTTTTCCTGTAATTTTTTACGGGATCAGTTTTTTGGAGTTGCCAGTTTGTTTTCCGTTTCAGCCATATTTCTTTGTATCTTTCATTGGCTGAAGATTGGTGAAGGAGGGCTTATTTGCATTTGTGCAAATAAGCATTTTGGAGGGTTGTCTTCGCATATTGTTGTATCATGATAATTCCTCCACCATTTGACTTCATTTGACTTCTTCTTCTTTTCATCATGGTTGTTGATGATTAGTTGATGGAGTATTGGTTTTGGTTGATGATCATTGCTTGACTTTGGAGTAATGATGGTGGTTGGTTGAGTGTGGGTTTGAGTGTGTGATCATTTCTTTTCATGATAACATTTTTGATCTCTCTCTTGCATTATTCTTGTGAGGCTCTCCCTCATTCACTCACTCTCTTCTCTTCCTCATACCATGGCCGACCAAGCCATGAAGGGGCTGTCCAAAAATTGTGGTGGTGTTTTCTTGATCTCTTTGGCTTTGTAAAATCCCACAAGTTCCATCTCCATAAGCTCATATCATTCCTCCACCAAATGGCAACTTCTACAAACCCCAAATGAGACATAGAGTTCCACACGTATTCTACAGCAAACCTTGGGCACGTCGGCTCGCCAACTTCGTACCCGAGTTGCCTCGGTCAAGAGGTGGGAGCCTGTAAAAGAAGCCGGCCATGTGGTGCCCTTCCGGCGAGGAGGTGAAGACCGAAGATTCCGCGGGGAGATCGGGACGACGACGAGAAGACCGAAGGACACGGATCGCTCGGTATATCTCTCTACCCTTTCTCTAGATAGCTAGGACTAGTTTAATGGCAAGATCCGGGTTTATAGTGCGCGGTGGTGCCGGTTTTAAAAGTTTAAAGAAAAGCATCGCTTCCGCATTCCAGCGTCGGATTGACGGCCGGGGCGCCGCCGTGCACTTACAGTGGTATCAAAGCCTCGCCTTTAATCTAGTCTAGCTTTGTCTAATGTGTTTACATTTCCGATCGAACAAAATTCCAAAAACCGCATTTTCATGTGCATCAGTTTCTGTCAAATTTTTTTTGGCTCCAAAAATTTTTCAGGTTGTTTCAGAATGATGTGCAGGGAATTCTTAGACTACTGTGAAATTTTGGTCACGTGAACACACTTTTCCACCGCGGAACCGCGGCCAAACCCATGCTTGGGTCGCGGTTCCGCCGCAAGATTTACTATTCAGTGCATCAAAATTCCACAGAGAGTCTCTGTGTTGAAAATAGGGGTTTTGGAACATTTTTTTGGGCCCAGTTTTCTGTGAGTGCTACAGTACTGCTTGGGGCCCACTCAGGTAATTTTGATCGATCAAAAAGTTTAAACATGTTAGATCACAGTATTTACATTATATCTGCGACCGTGAATGTCACTTGATCGGTAAATCCTGTCTAACTGCTATATCCCGGTTAGACGGATTTGCGAACGTGACATTCACGTTGATGTTCTGTGTATTGCTGTGATGTTGCGGATTGGTCGTGGGGGATAGCCTGGATGCAATGCTAGTACAGTTTTTGTTGTATTATGTACATTTGATATTGCGGGGTGAGCGTCCGACATGTGGACTGCCGTCACTGCCTGGTTGTATATTATTCTTTTGGGGCACGACCAGGTCGAGGTCGATGTACCCGTTGTATGTATATTTTACTTTCTGTACTAGGATTACCCCAAGGTGGTGTGCACGGATAGCCGAGTTCTAGAGGGCAACAAGCCCGCATCTCAAGGCATTGGGACGGAGGGGGCTTTACTCTAGAATTGGCGGGCTATTCGCCGCACTCGTAGGGGGTACAGGTTGACCCAGGAGGGGTGCCCAAGTGTTGGATATATGTATGCCCTAGAGTCCATTATGTAATAGTCGATGTATTTATACATGTATATATATATATATACATAGTACATTCTTGCTCGACATGATAGTATGCTATCTGGTTCTTCTTTATCTCACATGTTGATTTGATCATGCTTTTACTCATTCATACATGTTGATAAAGCCCTGAGGATATTGGATTGACTACAGTGATTATGATAGAGATCATACTAGTGGGACATCTGTAGTTTATAAGCATATCCTGAAATGTCCCTAGTCGGAGGTTTATCGAGACGGGGCATCGATATACCAGGGTAGACTAGCGTATATGATACTAGACCCATATGATGGGCGATGGATGTTCCCACATTCATCGATGTTTGACATCAAGATCATATACGGGTGCTCAGTGGTGACTGGGTACACTGGACGGACTCACCGAGAACTCCTATATGGAATT
Source organism: Agapanthus africanus (assembly GCA_030015575.1). Classification (NCBI taxonomy): domain Eukaryota; kingdom Viridiplantae; phylum Streptophyta; class Magnoliopsida; order Asparagales; family Amaryllidaceae; genus Agapanthus; species Agapanthus africanus. Next base: position 175,067,311 of record JASDDO010000022.1, on the reverse strand, counting down.
ATATCTATCGTCGGATAGCAGTTCTCAGGTGACACTGGTACAGGTTAGTCTGTAAACCCGAGATCGTCATAGAGCCTTGTGTGCTCTCCCACTGTACTTTGATTACCACCCTACCACGGCTATACTGAGTCATGCAAACAGGTGGCCGTTGGGTACAGTCCCGAGACACACGAAGGCGATGAGCGATAGGAGGGGTTTCGTCTCTCCCGGTATTGGGAGTTGATGTTGTGCTGTGCTCGACTGGTTATATCAGTAAGTCTCTGGCCAGGGCTGCTGAGATTTACTGATAAGTGTTATCAGTAGTTTCTCGATCTGTTATAGACCATTCACCGGCACGACTTATTGAGTTATTGGGGTCGACGTGACCATCCGTAGACTCGATATGCAGCATATCTGACGAAGAGACCGGACTGTACGGTAGTGTTGCCGGTTGGCTCGACGGGAGTGTAGGGTTCCAAGGCACCACAAGGCGGTCTGCTAAACGTAACGGCCACCCGGGTATTGAGCGATCAGAAGATCGACGAGCAAGCCCGCTCACACTCCAGTGAATCCAACCAGTAACACTACCGTACAGTCCGGTCTCGTCGTCTGATATGTCGCATATCTTGCCTAGGGGTGGTAAACGTCAGACCCCAATAGCTCGATAAGTCGTGTCGATATGAGGTCTATAACAGTTCGAGAAACTACTGGTAACACTTACTAGTATATCTCAGCAACCCTGGCCAGGGATTTCCGGTTATAGCCAATCGAACACAGCGCAACATCAACCCCCTATACCGAGAGAGACGAATCCCCTCCTATCGCTCATTGCCTCCATGTGACTCGGGACTGTACCCAAAAACCACCGTTTTGCATGCCCTCTTGGACGTGGTAAGGTGGAAATCAAAGCACAGTGGGAACCACACAAGACTCTATGACGATCTCGGGTCAATAGACTACTCTGTACCAGTGTCACCTGAGAACTGCCATCTGACGTAAGGTATAATACCATCTGGGTGTTCTCGGCGAGTCCGTCCAGTGTACCCAGTCTTTACTGAGCACCCGTATATCTCCTCTGATGTCAAACACCAATGGATATGGGATCATCCATCGCCCATCTGTATGGGTCGAGAAGGTACACGCTAGTCTACTCTGGTATATCGATGCCCCGTCTCGATACACCCACGACTAGGGACTTTGAAGGATGTACTTATGGACTACCTTGTCTCCACTAGTATGATCCGCATCATAGTCTAGGTAGTCAAGTACACATCCTAAGGGCTTTACCAACATGTAATAGAGAGACAATCTGTGTACACGTTAAGGTAAAGAGCAACCAGATAGCATACTATCATGTCGAGCAAGAAAGTCCTCCCTATATATGTCCCAGCATCCACTACAATATACATCCAATGTACAGTAATGGCCTCTAGGGCATACATATAACTAACAATCTCCCACTTGCACTAGGGCCATCTGTAGCAGTGGTTGTAGTATCTCATACTCAACCATCCCATAAAAGTCTCTCTCTCTGGGAATAGGCCTTCGTGAGTGGATCCGCCGTGTTGTCCTCTGAGTCTACTCTCCTAACCTCTATCCCTTAGAGATCAACCATCTCCATGATCAAGTGATACTGCCTTAGAATATGTCTGGATCACTGATGGGACCTGCGTTCCTTGGTATAAGCCACAACTCTATTGTCACACAATGGAAGGAACATAGTTCATCTCATGAACCAATATACACCCAAACAGCCTCTTTGGTAGCATCTTAAGTAGCGATGTATCTAGCCTTTATCGTCTAGTATGTCACGGTATCTAGCGTGGAACTCTTCCAACATACCGTCCCTTTACTGAGGGTAAAGACAATGCCTGCGACTGACATTCAGTCGTCTTTATCCCCCTGGAACCCTTCCAGTGATTCTCCCCAGGATCGATTGATACCATCTCACTACAGCTAGTGAGTATTCTAACATCCATTTAGATCTATCTAATAGATCCAAAACTCAGGATTTAGTAGGTATCATTTTGATCCTACACGGAGAATCTTTGTGATAAACGGAGATTGATCGAGCGTAGCATAGGAAACTCCTTCCCTATCAAGAGTATGTCATCCACGTACTCTACGAGGATCGACACCATACTCCCTACTACCTTTTTGTTTATACAAGGTTCATCTACCATTTTGATGATGTCAACTTCTTTGACTACTTCATCAAAACAGATGTTCCAACTCCGCGATGCCTGCTTTATCCTATAAAGCATCTTGCACACGTTTCCGCTGCTCCCACTGTCTACGAGGCCCTCTGGCTGTGTACTTATAGACGCTCTCTTCTAAAACATCATTTAGAAAAGCTGTCATGACACCCAACCACCAGATATCGTAGTCATGGTATGTAGCCGTGGCAAGTAGGGTCTGGATGGACTTAAGCATAGGTACTGGAAAAGGTTTCATCATTATCCACGCCTGGTCAATGACGAAAACCTTTAACAAGTCTAGCTTTGAAAGTCTCAACTTTTCCATTTACACCAAGTAATCTTCTCAAGATATACTTGATCCTGATGGGGATTTAACCCTTCAGATATAGCAACCAAAGTCCATACTTTGTTGGTGTATAAGGATTCCATCTCAGATCGCTAAGCATCCAGCCATTCTTACAGAGTCCTACCCCCGATGGCCAGCTCGAAACTAGTTGGGTCATCATCTCATGATGTAATCCTCGCTCCCACTGTCATAGAGAAACCGAAGTATCTCTCAGGTGGGTGAGGAACCCTACTAGATCGGCGGAGAGGCTGAGGTTCTTTGGTTTCTACTGAATCCTTTGGTTCTACAAAATCAGCTGCTTCAGTTTGCATAGCTGGAACCTTTCCAGTTCTACATAACAGACCTTGCCTCGAGCTTGTCTGGATTTTGCTTTTAGACAAAGGCCGGACAACACCAAATCTTAACTAGCTTAAGACATGGGCTCTTCCCATTCCATATCACATATGAAGCGGTAGGCAACTGATTTGATTGGAACCCTATTCAATAGGTATGCAGCTTCTCAAGTGCACAACTCCCAAAAGGAAACAGGTAACTCAGTAGTACTCATCATAGAGCACACCATATCAAATAGGGTGTATCTTCTCTACCCCGATATACCATCGTGCTATGGCGTATACGGAGGAGCAATGCTGAGAGAGAATCTCATTCTCCTTTAGAATAGTCCAGGATTTCCGTGCTCAAGTATTCTCCTCCTTGATTACATCAAAGGACATAATACTTATACCCGTATCTTGGTTCTCTACTTCTAACTTATATTCCGTGAATATCTCAAAAGGTTCGGACTTGTGTTTCAACAAGAACATAGATCTGAATCTCGAGAGATTATCAGAGAATGTAATGAAGTACAAAGAACCGGTCTTGGTATGTGTAGACTGGGGACCTACATACATCAACATGTATCATCCCAAGAGTTCATTAACTCTTTCTCTGTTTCCAGTAAACGGAGCTATGGTCATCTTATCTCTGTGACATGACAGGCGAGTTCCACAAGATGTAAATTCAAACTAATTTAAATATGCATCTTTATGTAACTCTAGCTAGTCGGGTCACATTGATCTGACATAGTCTACAATACCTCAAGAAGGAATGGTTCATTTCTGAACTCTTCCTCTTGTGTGTGTTCCATATACTAAGAACTGTAATTTGATTTAGAACATCAATGCTTTTAGATAACGCGCCTGAACCGATCAATTTTTGATATAGGAAATGTTCAAAACATTATCCAACAATACAAAATTTTATCATTTCTTTACTAATAAAGAAAATGATATGATTTTGTATATCAGGTTCGGTATCTAATAACATTCGTTCAGAATCAATGTATTTGTAATACAGGATGACAGTGACCGACAGACTTGGCTACAACACTTGCCCCATTTTCTGCCTCATGAAACTTATCACACGTTCTCAGTTTTTCTACCCTTTTGTAGCCCTATGTAACAGATTACATATCTGGGATCCTGATCCGGTATCATATACCCAGGATGCGGAGGATACTGAGAAACAGTTCTTTATAATGAACACACCCGAAGATGATGCATCAACATGCACTCTCTTCGTTTGGGCGGCACGGGAAATCTGGTATTCCCCAAATTCCTGCTCTGTCTTATAACAATTATAAGTTGGAGCGGGGCCAACGTTCCCCAGCTCAGTATAACAAGCGGGTTCGGTCAATAATCCGTATTATTATCTTGATTAAGGCGTGATATGGTCGCTACCAGGAGAGAGAGAGAAGAAAATACTCAGCGTGCGCTCTTGCAAGAATAGATTGGTTATTATTTTATCTAATCAGGATGGCTCCCACTGCTTTTTATCAAATCTTCCTCCAAACCCTAAAAGGAAAGACTAGCCGGGATTAATTACACACTACAAGTTCGCCAATCTTTCAGCCAGGCCAGTGTCGGTACTTTGAGGGAGGTCCCCCGTGCTTTCGCACGAACCTAATTAATGTAAACCTCGTTTTCCCAGAGGCGTAACCTCGTTAACACCTTTCTAGACACCTACTTGATCGGCTAATTGTAATGTGTAAAACTCTCCCAGGAGTAACTCTTACTCGCAGCGGGTATCGGGATCCAACTATCTCATAGAAGGTATGCAATCTCATTGCAAATTTCAACACTTGAAATTCCCAATAATATTTTGCCCCTAGCGTGCTATGACATTGACGCATGCTAAACAACCCATAGTCCGCTAGTCAAGTTCAACCCGTACATTTCTTGATTGAATTAAACCCACCCGCACGACCCTTGACGCATGCCAAACAACGCCGTACGAATACCCTAATCCAATCGCATCGTATGCTAGCAGATAAGCACTAGTTAGCTACCGTACACTACGCCTTGACGCATGCCAAACAACCGCAGCACGAATACTAACTAGTACTTATCTGAAATGACGGAGGGCTACGACAGGTTTTTCTGAAAACCTATTGCGTAATGAACTTGATATCGTTGTATGATCGAATGAATTTTGAAATGGAGTGTTTTTGAGGCTTTTCTAGTTTTGCTAAAGGAGTCACTCCCGGTGAAGGGATCGTCGGTCCTTTCCTCATCGAATAAGGTGCAGGATATATCATATATATCACTGTGCAAAGCAGAAACTCTTAAAAGCAATCAAAAGACAAACCGAGTGTGTAGCATCTACCAGTTATTGCTAAAGGAGTCACTCCCGGTGAAGGGATCTCGATCCTTTCCTTATCGAATAAGGTGCAGGATATATCACATATACCGCTGTGCAAAGCAAGAACTGTAGCTACCTGTTTTATTTTGAAATTCGATTCTACAACATCTTAGGTTTCTTTTATTTCATTAATCATATTAATGAAGTCCCATCATTTAAGTACCTAAACATCACAGATAAATACGACGTACACTTATGCCATCCGCATTCGCCTCGATGTCCCCTCATGCACCGTTAGGTTAGGTAACTAACGGCAGAGCGGGGCAGGGCTAGCACGGGTGTAAAACATAAGTAACGTCTATATAATATATCATATATACTATATACTGTATCTATCACAGAACATCACATGATCACATTACAGATATCGCAGCAGAAGATTCATATGAAATATTGGATATACTAGGACGTCCGTGTTTTCAATACGAGCCAGTTTAAAACACGGATTCCACGGTCGTGATGAATAGCCAAACCCACACCCCTAGACCCCTACGAGAGCGGCAAGCAACCCTACCAATTCTAGAGTTAGGATACCCGGACTCGACTCCTCGAGTTGGTCTCCCACTGGACTCCAAAACCCGGTTACTTGTGCCCTCCTCCTTGGGTCTATCCTAGTGCGGAAAAGTAAAAACCCCCGGCTACCTGGAAGTGCCCCAATAAAAGAATATTACATACAAGTTTTTACATGAATGAAAATGAAAGACACTCATCTCACATAAAAAAACCCCGGCTATTCAAACACGACGATCCAATATAACATATCCAGCAACACATAACATCACATGTCATCAACGTAAGTAAATGTGCGCATCCCAATTGTCGTTGGCATATAGCAACGAAACCGGTGATATCACATATTACACTTACGGTCACAGAAAAGAAAGTGTAAAACTACAACAGTTGGAATCCGCAACCTCCTCAGACATCGCATGCCTGACCAAATGAATTTCTTAGACATCGCATGCCTAACAATTATAAACCCCGCATTTTAGTCTCAAAATCGAAAACTCTTTTCAATATCAAGTCGGGCAATTCAACAAGATTCCCGACATCCTGATCGAATGCTCGTCGCAAACTTTAGTAGACGGCCGCACCCCCGACGCCGTCGACGAAGTGCACCAAGGCGGAACACCGCCACCGCGAGCACCCGAACGGATGATTTCGGCGACGGGGTTCTCCTACAGTCACTTGGTCGGGGCTATGGAGTGAGGCTGTCTATTAAGTTTACCCGGCGAGTATCCGCGTACACTACGTGATTGCAACAGACTTTTGATCACATCAAAATTCCGTGGCAACCGATCAAGTGAGACTAAATTGCTATGTTTATAACATTCATTCAGTTATCTCATAACTACTTGTGAATTCCAATTATTGTATCCCATTCCGGATAAATAGAAAATGTCAAACTTTCCGATCGAACAATCGAACACCCAAGTTTTCCCGATACATATCAACACATGAAACAAGTCTAAAAACATTCAGTTCGTGCCTCAGTACCAACGGTTCAGCCGTAGAAGGGTCAAGCCAACGCCTCACATGTGGCACGCCGTACTGCCCCAAACTCGAAGGTTCAAAGGGCAGTTCAAGACGGTCACATAATCGAGTTAAGGTTTGTTGTCTTCTAGAGGGTCCATCGAGTTACTTGCACTACTTAGAATGTCTTTAAACCACGGAAAAATCCAACACTTGGAAATTTCCCGACAGGGGAAAAATTGGGTATTTATATCCGGTCGAACTTTTTAACATATTCAAAAATTATCCGGAAACCACATAGACAAAATCTGATACTCCGATCGAAACATCGAATCCCCAAAACAACCCCAGAAAATTCAACTCTCGAATAAATATTAAAAATTCCCAGAAAACTCAGCATCTGAAAAAATGAATTACTGTGCAAATTTTAATGGCTGACGTCATACTTTAGCCGCGGAACCGCCGCATAAGCTAGGCTTATGCCGCGGTTCCGCCGCGCATTAGAGGGATCATGAGATAAATTTTGCGCCGTAATTCTTAGAATTCCCTGCTGAATTTTTTAAGCATTTTTAATCTGGAAAATCCCATTTTTTAGAAAAAGTCCAGAGAGCATGGTTTGTGTTAGGGTTTCGGTTCGTTCGGGTTTCAAACTTCGTCTACGCATCGCCTAAGGCTCTAGCTAGGCTCTGATACCACTGTAGGGTTCCTAGGCACCCCAAGAAGGTCTCACAAGGCATCAACCATGCCAATTTCAAAAATACGGTGCCGAGAAACCCTAGACTACGGATCGTTGGCTAGAAGTTTAGGCGACAAAGCAACTAGTTAACTACTTTAACTAAAAGTAAACGAACATACAACCTTTGTAGATCCGTTTCTCCACCTCCATAGCTCTGCAATGAAGTCTCCTCGCTGTCCATATCAAATCCCGGGCTCTAGCGTCGGCTTCATCGGAGAAAAAACGGGCTAGGTCATCGACGACGTGCCGAAGATGATCTACGTCGAGGCATCACTAGATCAAGCTCCACCTTCACCAAGCCATGAAAACTTGTGAAGGAAACACCCTATACTACTTGGCAAGAGGTAGAGGATGAAGAAATAGGAAGTGGGTTCACTTTAAAATTGGATTTCTCACTCTTTTTCTCACTTTGCCATTAAAGCTTTCAAGCTTTTTCTTGAAGTGAAGAAGAAGAAGAAGATGAAGAATATGATAAGTTAATTTAAAATGAAAAAGAAAATCAATACTTATCATATTCAAACAATGGTTAAGTGTAGAGAATGAATCATGGTTAAATGGAATGGTTAGAGTTAAGCATGAGACAAAAATGGTGACTTAGTCAAACCTTCATGAAGATTCAACAAGCAAACAAATCAAGCCACCATTTTCATTTCTTTTGCCAAAAAGAAATGAATAAACAAATGAATAAATGGATATGAAAATCAAAACCCTAACCATTTAAATAACCATGGTTTAATCTTTACACAAACCCTAGTGAGCATGTATCATCAAACATGATACAAACTTGTGTACAAAAGTATATCACATATACAATATGCACAATCCAAGTGAGAAAATCCATTTAAAGTGAACCAACACTAGTTAATGCAAAGTAATATATCAAATATATAATTATGCATTAAATCATTAAATCAACACTTGATTTAACGATCCGGTCATATCGCATATAACCGACTAATATTCAATGTATCGGCTTATCGAATCAATCCTTGATTCGATAAGTAGGTTATATCGCATACAACCATTCGATACATTCATCGCGAGAATAGAATACGGTATCACATACTCGAATCATTCTCGGTCCCGCGCATATCTCATATGCGCTCCTATTTCGTTTCGCTTGAGCCAGGAAACCTCTGTGTAGGACTCTAAAGACTCGTCAATACGCCGGCAGCAGATGATGATCATATCAAGCACCCACAAGCCGCAAGCGGTCTGCTAAACGTAACGGCCACCCGGGTATTGAGCGATCAGAAGATCACGAGCAAGCCCGCTCACACTCCAGTGAATCCAACCAGTAACACTACCGTACAGTCCGGTCTCGTCGTCTGATATGTCGCATATGTTGCCTATGGGGTCGCTGTGGCACCAACGGGTCCCTCAGCCGCTACTTTTTACGCATGCCCCCTCGCGAGGACTACAACCCGCCGGAACACCTTCCGGTCTCGGGACACCCTGGGGGTAAGAGCCTATGCTTCGCCACACTGTCACACAGTGAGAACCCCCCATAGGTCGACATCCAATGCCTAGTAGCTCTGATACGTCGTGTCGATATGAGGTCTATAACAGTTCGAGAAACTACTGGTAACACTTACTAGTATATCTCAGCAACCCTGGCCAGGGATTTCCGGTTATAGCCAATCGAACACAGCGCAACATCAACCCCCTATACCGGGAGAGACGAATCCCCTCCTATCGCTCATTGCCTCCATGTGACTCGGGACTGTACCCAAAAACCACCATTTTGCACGCCCTCTTGGACGTGGTAAGGTGGAAATCAAAGCACAGTGGGAACCACACAAGACTCTATGACGATCTCGGGTCAACAGACTACTCTGTACCAGTGTCACCTGAGAACTGCCATCTGACGTAAGGTATAATACCATCTGGGAGTTCTCGGCGAGTCCGTCCAGTGTACCCAGTCTCTACTGAGCACCCGTATATCTCCTCTGATGTCAAACACCAATGGATATGGGATCATCCATCGCCCATCTGTATGGGTCGAGAAGGTACACGCTAGTCTACTCTGGTATATCGATGCCCCGTCTCAATACACCCACGACTAGGGACTTTGAAGGATGTACTTATGGACTACCTTGTCTCCACTAGTATGATCCGCATCATAGTCTAGGTAGTCAAGTACACATCCTAAGGGCTTTACCAACATGTAATAGAGAGACAATCTGTGTACACGTTAAGGTAAAGAGCAACCAGATAGCATACTATCATGTCGAGCAAGAAACTCCTCCCTATATATGTCCCAGCATCCACTACAATATACATCCAATGTACAGTAATGGCCTCTAGGGCATACATATAACTAACAGGGAGTTGTAGCAGGTTCGCTTGTTTTCTTCTGATCGCTCAATACCCTGGTGGCCGTTACGTTTAGCTGACCGCTTGCGGCTTGGGGGTGCTTGATATGATCATCACCCACTGCCGGCGTATTGACGAGTCTTAGAGTCCCACAGAGGAGTTACCTAGTCCAGACGAAACGTTGTGGTGCGCGTATGCGATATGCGCATGGACCCGATTAAAATGCGTGTATGGGATACCGTATATTGATCGGGCGGCTTGCTTTTGGTAGGGTCGTATGTGATATGGCCGGATTGATAAATCAAGTGTTGATTTATCATTTAACCATTAGTTTTCTCACTTAAAATCTTTTCTTGTATATGATGGATGTATGCATGCATGTATGTTTTCTTTCTTTTTAGTTTCATGCATATATGGATGTGCATACATACATCATCCTTCATGGTTAATTACACATTGAAAATGGTGACAATATAAGACTCACGCCATGGTTTAAATATATGGATTATTATTTAATTTTTTGTTAAAACAAAAGAATAAAAGAAAAGGATAATTCTTGGTTAGTTTCTACACTCTTCCTTAACTTTACCATGCTCACCTACTTCTAACCATGGGTTAACCTTCTCTTTGTGTTTTAACTCAAATTAAATAATATCTTAAACATTTAACCATGGTTTGAGATGAGAAGAAATAAATATATATACATATATTTTCATTTTCTTCTCATGAGTTATTCTTTTACTCTTGTTCAAAGAAAAGCCATCATCTTCTTCTTCCTTCCTCTTTTGCTCTCTAGACTTCTGTGGTGAGCAAAATACTTAACAAGATTGGATTTTGAAGTGAGAATAAGAACCACAACATCATTCTACACAAGTTTAGCCCACTTGTTTAGAGTGTTTGCTTCATTTCATTCTCTTGGAAAAGTGAAGTTGTTAGCTTGGACAAGGAGCTTCGGGTGGATCGTCGTGGACACTAGGAGACCTCAAGCGAACCCTCCTCCAACCCTCAAGTGGCCAAGAAGTCTAGCATAGGGAGCTACAAAGGTTGTACTCTCAAAACCCTAGTCTTTGCTACTTGTAATGTTTAGAAACCCTAATTTTCTAGGATAGATCCTTTGTATGCTTACTTAGCACCATAAAAATTTGATCTTTGTGACATGTGATGCTTCCAAACCTCTCATAGGGTGCTATGTAAACCTAACATTGGTATCAGAGCCGACCTAGAATATTAGGCGACACTTTTACGAAGTAAAAATCCCGATCGGATCAAAATACGGTATTTCGGGACCTTCTCTGGACATTTTTTAAAACCTGTTGTTTTTCAGAATTAAAATTACTTTAAAAATACAGCAGGAAAATCTAAGACGAACCCTGAAAAATGAAGCAGTGAACAGTACATCACGCCGCGGAACCGCGGCAAAAGCTTGCTTAGGCCGCGGCTCCGCGGCCGTATAGGTGACTCACTGGCTCGTTTTTGCATGGTTTCTCTCCTACCTGCTTGTGTTCATTTTTGGGTATGTTTAATCTGAATCTAGTACTGAATATTCTGGAGATGGTTTTGGACTCGACGATTCGATCGGAATTTTCATTTCGTTGATTTTCCGGGTAAATTAGAAAGTATTGAACTGTTCGAACGAGTGTCGTTTGCTCACTTTTCATGGGTTTTAAATCTTTCGGATATATGTGCAAGTTTTGTGGTGGACCCTCTAGAAGACAACAAACCTTAACTCGATTATGTGACCGTCTTGAACTGCCCTTTGAACCTTAGGGTTTGGGGCAGTACGGCGTGCCATATGTGAGGCGTTGGCTTGACCCTTCTACGGCTGGACCGCTACTACTGTGTCACACTCCGGATTTTTTGAACTCCGCTCAAGTGTTGAGCTTTAGGGAATTTTGGGTATTTGAACATTCGGTCGAAAACTTTAATACTGTCTATTTATCTGGAATGTGATACAATATGTGGAATTCATATAGTTTAGGCATGAAATACGAAGTATGTGATATTTCGCATTTATGATGTCTAAAGAGAATATGGATTCCAAATATTGTAGTTTTACACTTTCTTTTCTGTGACCGTAAGTGTAGTATGTTCGATATCACCGGTTTCGTTGCTATACATCAACGACAATCGGGGTACGCATACTTACTTACGTTGATGATATATGATATTATGTGTTGCTGAGATATGATGTGCAGGATTGTCGCGATCGAATAGCCGGGAGGTTTTTATGTGAGATGAGAGTTTTATATTTTCATTCATATAAATTCAAATGTAATGTAATATTCTTTTATTTGGGGCACTTCCGGGTTGAGGTTGATGTCACCATTGTTTTATATTATTTACTTTTCCGCATTAGGATAGACCCAAGGAGGGGAGCACAAGTGACCGGGTTCTGGGGTTCAGTGGGAGGCCATCTCGAGGAGTCTAGACCGGGTCTCTTAAACTCCAGGATTGGTAGGGTCGCTTACCGCTCTCGTAGGGGTCTAGGGGTGTGGGCTTGGCTATTCATCGCGACTGTGGAATCCGTATTTTCTATTATTGGCTAAATACTAAATACGGACGTCCTAGTTTATCCCACATTATATATATGTTTCTGCTGCCTGTGTTCTGTGATATCTGAGACGAATGATATATTATATATGAGATATATAGTAGACGTTGCTTATGTTTTACACCCGCGCTAGTCCCGTCCCGCTATGCCGTTAGTTAAGTAACATAACGGTGCATAACGGAACATTGTGGCGAATGCGGATGGCATAAGCGTACGTGTTATTTTCGTTTCTTTTTCTGTGATTGGCTTAAGGACTTAAATGATGGGATTACATTAATATGATTAATGTAAAGAAAATAAACCTAAATAGATGTTTTAGAATCAGATTTGAAAACCACTCGGCTCTTTATGAAAAAGCTATATTTCAAAACTGCGGAGCACAAGCCACTCCTTTTGAAAACCATTTGATTCTACGACGATATCAAGTTCAAAGCGTTAAAGATTTTCTTAAAAATGATCCGCAACCCTCCGTCATTTTAGAAAGTAGAGTACTTAGTATTCGTGCTACGTTTGTTGACTTTAGTTAAGGCGTAGTGTACGGTAGCTAAGTGATGTCTTCCTACACTGCATATGATGCAGATTAATTAGGACATTCATACGACTTTGTTGACCATAGTTAAGGGTCCTATGGGTGGGTCTAATTGATCAAGAAATGATGGGTAGAACTTGACTGGTACTTATGATTTGTTGACCATAGTTAAGATCATAAGTACTAGGGGTAAAAATCACATCGGGAATTTCAAGTGTTGAGATTTGCAATGAGATTGCATACCCTTACATATGATGGTTGGATCCCGATCCCACTGTGGGCAATAGTTGCTCCTAGGAGAGTTTTGCAGTTTACAATTAGCTAACTCATTAGGTGTCTAGAAAGGTGTTAACGGGGCTACGCCTCTGGGAAAACGAGGTTTACTTTAATTAGGACCGTGCGAAAGCACGGGGAACCTCCCTTAAGTACCGACACTGGCCTGGCTGAACGGTTAGCGAAGTTGTAAACTGTAATTAATCCTGGCTAGTTTTCTTTTTTAAGGTTTGAAAGAAAAACTTGATTAAAGCAGTGGGAGACATCGATTAGACAAGATAATAACCAATCTGATCTATGCAAGAGCTTTCGCTGAGTGTATTCTTTTCTCTCTCTTAATGGCAGATACCAATGACTGGACTCAAGCTTCTACTAGATAAAAACAAACTGAATGGGACCAATTATAAAGACTGGCTGAGAAATCTGAAAATAGCCTTGACTTATGATAAAGTATCATATGTCCTCACGGCTTCAGCCCCGCCCACCCCAGGTCCAAAATCCTCAGTTGCGGACATTGAAGTCCGCAAGACATGGGAGGCTGACTGTGCCACAGCCAAATGCCTCGCGCTTGCATCGATGGACAATACACATCAAAAGCAGCACGAGAATATGGACATTCAAACCATATTCCTCCATACAAAGGAGTTGTATGGAGAGCAATCCCGCGTATTACGATACGAAGCATCAAAGAAATTGTTTCAGATGCGAATGGCCCCTGGCACACTGGTAGGAGACCATGTTCTGAAGATGATAGCTCTTATAGAAGAGCTTGAGAACCTAGGATGGAAAATGGACAATGGACAATATACGGATATTATTCTGCAGTCCCTCCCCTCCAACTTTGCTCAGTTCATAGTTAACTTCAACATGCACGGCATGCAGAAGGAGCTACCTGAACTCCTTAATATGTTAAGGAGTGCAGAGAGCACTATGAAATCAGTAAAAACTCCCGTTATGACTATTGGACAATCTTCCTCTTCTCGCCCAAAGGTTAAGTCCAAGGGAAAGAAAAAGAAGAAGCCCACCAATCCTAAGGGTGGAGTTAAAAAGGTGAAGGGAAAGGAAAAGTCCAAAGCTGGAGACTCGGGGAAAGGTGAATGTTTTCATTGCCATAAGACAGGACATTGGAAGCGCAACTGTACAGAGTACTTGAACCTCAAGAAGAAGCATGGGGATGCTTCCGCTTCAGGTGTGTTTGTGACAGAAAACTGTTTTTCAATAAACTCTACTTCCTGGGTATTAGATACCAGTTCAGGTTCTCACATTTGCAATTCTATGCAGGGACTGAGAAATAGCAAAGTTTTGAAGACAGGTGACCATACTCTCCGCGTTGGAAATGGTTCCAATGTACATACAGTCGCAGTGGGAGAGTATCACTTGGGGTTGCCATCTGGGTGTATATTGGTTTTGAACCCATGTTATTTTGTACCAAGTATGCTATGTAATATAATATCAGTTTCTTTGTTAGACAATGAAGGATATAACTTTATATTGCAGAATAATGTTATGAACATTCACCTGAATCAAATGTTGGTTGGGTATGGTACACTTAATAACGGGATATACGTTCTAAATCAACACACAATTTCCAGTATACAACACACTAATAAAAGAAAACTTTCAGAATTAAATGAAGCTTTTCTTTGGCACTGTAGACTTGGGCATATTAACGAAACAAGACTAAACAAGTTACACAAAGATGGATATTTAAACTCTTTTGAATATAAATCTTATGCGACTTGCCAGTCTTGTATCAAGGGTAAAATGACCAAAACTCCGTTTACCGGACACGGAGAAAGAGCTACTGAGCTACTAGGCCTCATACATAGTGATGTATGCGGGCCAATGTCTACACAGGCTAGAGGCGGTTTTTCTTACTTCATTACGTTCACTGACGATTTCTCAAGATTCGGTCATGTATTTTTATTAAAGCACAAGTCCGAAGCTTTCGAGAAATTCATTGAATATAAACAAGAAGTAGAAAAACAAACCGGCTTGAGTATCAAGATGCTTCGATCAGATCGAGGTGGGGAATACCTTAGTACAGAATTTGCAAACTTCCTAAAAGAGAATGGGATTCTCTCTCAGCTCACTCCTCCTTACACACCACAGCACAACGGTGTGTCTGAACGACGGAATAGGACCCTATTAGATATGGTCCGATCCATGATGAGTGATGCTGAGTTACCCATCTCATTTTGGGGGCATGCATTGGAGACTGCAGCATTTCTACTGAACAGGGTTCCAACCAAAACCGTGTCTACCACGCCATATGAGATATGGCATGGGAAGAGACCATCGCTTAAGAGAATTAAGATTTGAGGTTGCCCAGCCAATGTTTAAAAGCAGAATCCGGACAAACTCGAGACACGGTCAGTCATGTGTAATTTTGTGGGGTATCCAAAGAATTCTTATGGATATCTATTCTACCACAAAGAGGAACAAAAGGTGTTTGTTTCTCAGTATGCCACATTCTTGGAAAAAGAGTTTTTCACAGATAAAGATGATGGCAAAGTGGTGGATCTAGAAGAGGTTCTAGAGACACAAACTACAAATGAAGATTTGGTTAAACCGGCTGTTGCAATAGAAACTGAGGAACCTCGGCCACTCCGAAGGTCTGGTAGGACTTCTCGCCCACCGAAGAGGTACTACGGTTTCCTCATTGATGGTAACGGAGAAGACTGCATCATGGATGATGATGATCCTACCAGTTTTCAGCAAGCTATCACGAGTGGTAACTCTGTGAAGTGGCTGGATGCCATGAGATCCGAAATGGAGCCTATGTACACCAACAAAGTATGGACTTTGGACATTGTACCCCCTGGGGTAAAACCTATGGGATGCAAATGGATTTTTAAAAGAAAGATTGGTGTAGATGGGCAGGTAGAGACCTATAAGGCAAGACTTGTGGCGAAGGGTTTTCGTCAAAGACCAGGTTTGGACTATGACGAAACTTTTTCGCCCGTAGCCATGCTTAAATCCATTCGGATCCTACTTGCTATTGCTGCTCACTACGACTATGAAATCTGGCAGATGGACGTTAAAACAGCATTTCTAAATGGAGATTCAAAAGAATGCGTTTATATGGATCAGCCAGAGGGCTTCATTGACAGTGGGAGCAGCGGGAAAGCATGTAGATTGCTTAAATCCATATATGGGTTAAAGCAGGCATCTCGGAGTTGGAACATCTGTTTCGATGATATTATCAAAGAGTTTGATTTCATCAAAAATCCAAATGAACCTTGTGTTTATAAGAAGGCTGTAGGAAGAGCTGTCACATTCCTCGTATTGTACGTGGATGACATTCTTCTGATAGGAAATGATATTCCTATGCTACAGTCGGTCAAATCTTTCTTATCACTAAGGTTCTCCATGAAGGATCTGGGTGATACCACATACATCCTGGGCATAAGAATCTATAGGGATAGATCCAAAAAGTTATTGGGATTGTCCCAAACCAGGTACATCAACACCATCCTAAAAAGGTTTAGTATGGAAGACTCCAAGCGGGGTGCCTTACCCGCTTGCCATAGAGTCACTCTCTCCAAGGATTCTTGTCCAAAGACCGATGAAGAGAGAGCTCACATGAGCATTATACCCTATGCTTCAGCAGTAGGATCTATAATGTATGCGATGTTATGTACACGCCTAGATGTAGCTTATGCACTTAGTGTTGTAAGCAGGTATCAATCCAACCCAGGGGAGAACCACTGGACAGCTGTGAAGAACATTCTTAAGTACTTGCGAAGGACTAAAGAATTGTTCTTGGTGTATGGTAATGCAGATCTCCAAATGGAGGCCTTTACCGATTCGAGCTTCCAGAGCGATAAGGACGACAACAAATCTATCTCAGGGTTTGTATTTACCCTCAATGGAGGGGTGGTAAGTTGGAAGAGTTCCAAACAGGATACCGTTGCAGACTCTACGATGGAGGCTGAGTACATTGCTGCAAATGATGCCGCCAAGGAAGCCGTCTAGATGAAGAAGTTCATCTCGGAGCTAGGAGTAGTTCCAACCATTATTGATCCAATACCATTGTATTGTGACAATAATGGGGCTATGGCGTTAGCCAAGGAGCCCAGATCCCATCAGCGGTCCAGACACATCCTGAGGCATTTTCATTTGATCCGGGAGATTGTTGATCGCCGCGAGATCGAGATTAAGAGAGTAGACACAAAGAATAACGCCGGGGATCCACTCACCAAGGCCCTCCCTCAGCCGCAGCATGAGCGAATTTTTGAGACGTTGGGTATGAGATACGCCAATAACTGGCCTTAGTGCAAGTGGGTGATTGTTGGATATATGTATGCCCTAGAGGCCATTATGTGATAGTGGATGTATTTATACATGTATATATATATATACATGTATATATATATATATATTCAGAGTTCATTCTTGCTCGACATGATAATATGCTATCTGATTCTTCTTTATCTCACATGTTGATTTGATCATGCTTTTACTCATTCATACATGTTGATAAAGCACTGAGGATATTGGCTTGACTACAGTGATTATGATAGAGATCATACTAGTGGGACATCTGTAGTTTATAAGCATATCCTGAAATGTCCCTAGTCGGAGATGTATCGAGACGGCGCATCGATATACCAGGGTAGACTAGCGTATATGATACTAGACCCATATGATGGGCGATGGATGTTCCCACATTCATCGATGTTTGACATCAAGATCATATACGGGTGCTCAGTGGTGACTGGGTACACTGGACGGACTCACCGAGAACTCCTATATGGAATTATATCAATCGTCGGATAGCAGTTCTCAGGTGACACTGGTACAGGTTAGTCTGTAGACCCGAGATCGTCATAGAGTCTTGTGTGCTCTCCCACTGTACTTTGATTACCACCCTACCACGGCTATACTGAGTCGTGCAAACAGGTGGCCGTTGGGTACAGTCCCGAGACACACGAAGGCGATGAGCGATAGGAGGGGTTTCGTCTCACCCGGTATTGGGAGTTGATGTTGTGCTGTGCTCGACTTGTTATATCAGTAAGTCCCTGGTCAGGGCTGCTGAGATTTACTGATAAGTATTATCAGTAGTTTCTCGATCTGTTATAGACCATTCACCGGCACGACTTATTGAGTTATTGGGGTCGACATGGCCATCCCTAAACTCGATATGCAGCATATCTGACGAAGAGACCGGACTATACGGTAGTGTTGCCGGTTGGCTCGACGGGAATTGTAGCAGGTTCGCTTGTTTTCTTCTGATCGCTCAATACCCGGGTGGCCGTTACGTTTAGCTGACCGCTTGCGGCTTGGGGTGCTTGATATGATCATCACCCACTGCCGGTGTATTGACGAGTCTTAGAGTCCCACAGAGGAGTTACCTAGTCCAGGCGAAACATTGTGGTGCGCGTATGCGATATGCGCATGGACCCGATTAAAATGCACGTATGGGATACCGTATATTGATCGGGCGGCTTGCTTTTGGTAGGGTCGTATGTGATATGGCCGGATTGATAAATAAAGTGTTGATTTATCATTTAACCATTAGTTTTCTCACTTAAAATCTTTTCTTGTATATGATGGATGTATGCATGCATGTATGTTTTCTTTCTTTTTAGTTTCATGCACATATGGATGTGCATACATACATACATACATACATCATCCTTCATGGTTGATTACACATTGAAAATGGTGGCAATATAAGACTCACACCATGGTTTAAATATATGGATTATTATTTAATTTTTTGTTAAAACAAAAGAATAAAAGAAAAGGATAATTCTTGGTTAGTTTCTACACTCTTCCTTAACTTTACCATGCTCACCTACTTCTAACCATGGGTTAACCTTCTCTTTGTGTTTTAACTCAAATTAAATAATATCTTAAACATTTAACCATGGTTTGAGATGAGAAGAAATAAATATATATACATATATTTTCATTTTCTTCTAATGAGTTATTCTTTTACTCTTGTTCAAAGAAAAGCCATCATCTTCTTCTTCCTTCCTCTTTTGCTCTCTAGACTTTTGTTGTGAGCAAAATACTTAACAAGATTGGATTTTGAAGTGAGAATAAGAACCATAACATCATTCTACACAAGTTTAGCCCACTTGTTTAGAGTGTTTGCTTCATTTCATTCTCTTGGAAAAGTGAAGTTGTTAGCTTGGACAAGGAGCTTCGGGTGGATCGTCGTGGACACTAGGAGACCTCAAGCGAACCTTCCTCCAACCCTCAAGTGGCCAAGAAGTCTAGCATAGGGAGCTACAAAGGTTGTACTCTCAAAACCCTAGTCTTTGCTACTTGTAATGTTTAGAAACCCTAATTTTCTAGGATGGATCCTTTGTATGCTTACTTAGCACCATAAAAATTTGATCTTTGTGACATGTGATGCTTCCAAACCTCTCATAGGGTGCTATATAAACCTAACACCAAGTTACCGGATTCCGTGAAGTGCTGGGTGGTCCATTCACGTTGCTGAAGGGGGCTGCCTCGCTTCAGGTTTTGGCGGGTAACTTGCCGCGCCCGTAGGGGTCTAAGATTTCATTGCACAGGCTATCCACACGACCAGGGGAACGTCGGGTTTCAGTAGCGGCTCTGTGAAACCCGGGGATCCCAGATATCTGTATTGTTCTGTGATGCTGTACATTCTGTGATGTTGCATTTTATCATGCCTTGAGCGAAATATTATATATTGATATATATACTAGTAGATGTTCTATATGTTTTGCATCCGCGCTAGTCCAGTCCCCGCTCTGTCGTTAGTTAAGTAACCTAACGGGTAATGACGGGACCCAGTGGCGAATGCGGATGGCATATACGTACATCATTATTTTCGTTCTTTATTGGTGTGATCAATTGATGGGACTGCGTTGATTCGGATCAATGCAAGTTAAACAAACCTATTCTGATGTTGTTGGAACACTTTTCAAAATGTTGTTATTGCAAGGACGTTCTCTTTTGTTTTGCATCGTGGTATTCAGTTGGAATATCCTGCTCCTCAGTCGATGAGGCAAGGGCCGAGATCCCTTCACCGGGAGTGACCCCTTGGACAAAAAGTTTGCGTCAGGGCAATACCTTCACTATAGCCGATTACTTTTGCTTTGCATCGTGGTATTCAGTTGGAATATCCTGCACCTCATTCTACGGGGAAAGAGCCGAGATCCCTTCACCGGGAGTGACCTCTTTAGCAAAGGTTTTCGTCACTATATTTTCATAAAAACTATCCAGTTCCTTCAACGATATCAAGTTCATTACGTTAAAGGTTTTCGCCAGAAACCATTCGTAGCCCTCCGTCGTTTCATATGGGTGGTCAATAGTATTCAAGCTGTGTATGTTGGCCAAAGTCAAGGCACAGTGATTGGTAGTTATTGGGTATTCATATGCAGCATAGATAGATGCGTTGGTTTGGGGCTGTCGTACTACTATTTTGGCCAAAGTCAAGGGTATGTACGGGTGGGCTCAAATTAACCTGGAGAATGACGGGTAGAACTTGACATGTGACTTATGATATGTTGGCCAAAGTCAAGGTCATAAGAGCATGGGGTAAAAATCACATCGGGAGTTTCTAAAGAAACTGAAACTTGCCAGATATGCGCATACCTTCTGGAGTGTAATGACGTGAGCGGATTACGTCATATTATCATGCGATGATAGTTGGATCCCGATTCCCACTGATGAGTTGGTTTACTCCTCGGGTGATCCCGACTAATTCTTCTTTTAGGTTTGGAGGAGAATTTGACAGTACAGTGGGAGGTTTCCAGATTAGATAAATTGGTAACCATTCTGATCTAGGATAGAGTGCACGCTGAGTGTTTCTTTTCTCTCTCTCTTTGGCAGCGACCATTGACCCGACCCTAAGACTATGACTCAGTGACCAAAATTAACCGAACTTTCTTAAACACTGGCTTTTGGATTGTCAGAGTTGCAAACTTCATTGCCACTCCTACTTTTACCCTTTTCTTCAGGACACCCCGTATTACTATGAACGTCCACTTCCATTGGACAAAACCATCGTATGGTTATATACGAACTCGAAGGAATTTATTCGAGGATGGTTTCCGGTTCTGGAGAAAACGAATAGGACTATTCAGTTGTCTTTTCCTTTTACCTTCTCTCAGGTTGCGAGTACTCCTTGGTTTAGGAGATAGTACACCTATTACGCATATTGGATAGTCTTCTTCCAAACCTTAGGCTGGTGCCGAACGGTGGGGAATGAAGAAAACCAATTAGCATAACAATGGTGTACAGAAGGTATTAAGTAAAGACATATCAAGGGATTAGTAAGAGGGCAAAGTAAATTGCGACTGCTATTCACGACCAAACCAAGTATTTCTTTGCCGATCCTAAATCACCTTTGTATTTCTCCAGGACACTCCGTATCACTACGAAGATCCACAGTTTATTGGATACTCCATCGTATGGTTATATACGAACTCGAAAGGAACTTGTTCCAGTTCGGGGATGGATTCTGGTTCAGGAGAAATAGGAATAAGGTTTATTCGGTTGTCTTTTATCTTCACCTTCTCCCGCGTTGCGATTGCTCCTAGGATTAGGACAGTACACCCATTATGCTTACTGGATAGTCTTCTTCCAAACCATAGGTTGGTGCCGAACGGTAGGGAAGGAAGAAAACCATTTGGCCTAAAGCGGTGTACAGAAGGTAATGACTAAAGACATATAAAGGGATTTGGAAAGATGGCAAAGAATTACACGGTTACAGTTGTGAATCTGGATAATGGAAGAGGCATTACTAGGAATACCGGGATACCCCATCGAAACATTTCAATGTTTCAGTTTCACTGTGTACTGTTAAAGGAAAACTGATTTCCCAATTAGACACTTGCTCCAGGGTATGTATTTACCAGGTATGATTCTCACATCTGTATGGTTTTACAGATGATGAGTGGGAATAAGTTATTGGGAATTAAGTGATTGTCCTCAAGATATCGGAATTCGTTGTAATTGGTGATATTTGAGAAAATCACCTGGGCTGTTTGCCGGTCGGCAAATATTTGGTTTTGAATATCCGCTGTTATGCACCAATTTCAAATCGATATATCTGTACGTCTATTTTCATAGAGTGAGATATACCTTTTTGAAATTATGTCTATGACATTTACCTATATCAGTGGATGGTTAGGTAAGGAGCATTAAACAGCGGTGTAATTCTTCTTAACCATAAGTACAGTTTTCAACCTGCGACACACAGGGAGTGAGTCATTAGACTCAAGGGACTTATACAGAGTATTGTATGTTGTCCAGCGTCCATGAGGACAGAGGGGTTGGTTCTCGTACTATATTCGGTTTACTTATGACTTCTCTAGTTTTTAGACAGGTGTTTCGTAGAAACACAGGGTCCGAATTTTGAGAAGTTATAGGTATATGGATAAAGTAGAGAACCAGGTATTGCAAGTATCGGGATTCTTCAAAGTGATCGAAGATGTAGATACTTGTGTATGGTATTCAGTTGAGAGTAATGATTAAGAGAACTTGCTTCTCTTTCAGGTTACTCATAATTGGAAGCATTCCTAAGTTGAGTAACACTGATCGGCCTCCTTCCATTTAGTTGACATGCACTGGAGACAGCTGCATGATTTGAATCTGGTTCAATTAAATCAGTGCCTCTGGTTCTATATTGGATATAGAATAGTTCATATCTTAACGATGTTAAGGTACGGGGAATTGTCCGGCTTATGCTTAAAACCGGACTCTGGATAACTCAAGGCACGTTTCTGTAATGGTTGTTTGTGGGTTAACCCAGGCTATGACGAGGGCTGACTTTCTACCATCTGGAAGATCAATAGTGATATTGTTCTAGACTCGCCACAGTTTTAATAAAAATGGATTTTTTCAGAAAACAGTAGTGGGAGTATGGTAGAACTGGAAGTGATTCCAGAACCACAAACGATTACTGAAGATTTGATAGGACCCTAAAGATTCAATCTGGTTTGACATTCCATTGGCCACTCCGCAGATAAGGTGGGTAACCTCAGGCACCCGAGAGGTACTCCGGTAGCCTCAAGGACGGTGACAGGGAGGTTCTTGTTTACCCAGACTTGTCATTGCTGTTGTTCCAGGCTGCGAGACCCGGCGGGAGGATGAGTATAGCGTCGTTCTAAACTAGCTTTAGAAGTGTACGTCTATATGACTCTGTCAGAGGATTGTCGT
Source organism: Agapanthus africanus (assembly GCA_030015575.1). Classification (NCBI taxonomy): domain Eukaryota; kingdom Viridiplantae; phylum Streptophyta; class Magnoliopsida; order Asparagales; family Amaryllidaceae; genus Agapanthus; species Agapanthus africanus. The sequence goes on along the minus strand of JASDDO010000022.1, from coordinate 175,044,085 downwards.
AGTCAGTGGGAGCAGCGGAAGCATTGGTGGACAGGTGGCTTATGTCTGTTTATAGACTAAAGCAGATATAGCGGAGATAGATCATCTATTTCTGATGTGACAGTCATAGGTTTGACTTCATCAGAATAGGGGATGGATCTGTTGAGAAGGTAGTAGGGTGTGATGTCCTGGTATTTGGATGACATACACAGAGTAGGAAGTGATATTCCTATACTACGATCGGTTATACTTTGGTCGTCACACAGTGGTTTCTCCACATGGGACTTGGACATTATATCAGACATACTGGTTACTAGATCTATGGTTTTAGATCTAGATTTGGGTGGTTTCCCAATCAGGGTACTTAGACAGCATTCTAAGAGTATTTAGAATGGACGACTCCTGGCACGGTAGTGTACCTGCAGGTGATGGAGTCACCCTCTCTAAAGATGTCTTATAGACTAAAGAGGAGAGGGATGTGCATGATCGGCAGATCACTTGCTCAGGCAATTGAGTCAATCATGAGATGTCAAGTACCACACCAGATGTTGTTCTTGCACTAGATGCAATAAGTTGACATTGATCCTATCCTAGAGAAACAGTCGGAAGCAGTTTTTAGAACATAAGTGGATGTTCTAGGGATATGATAACGACAGCCTCTTTTGGGAGACGGTTATCATTCCAGGCTTCCAAGGTGACCTGGACGACAAGGAGGTTGTCAGAGTTATAGTTTTTCCTTCTGACGAGGGGCAGTATTTTGGACAGGTGGTCCAAGGCAATACTGAGGAAGGCATGGCGCAGGATACTGATTAAGTTCAGTTGACGATACAGTCTAAGAAGTTTGGATTTGGAGTTCATTTATGAGCTAGGTCCCATCAGCCATCCAGACACATTCTAAGACAGGTATTGCTCATTTCGGGAGATGGCTTTCTCCGCGAATTTGAGATATAGAGAGACAGAGAAAGAAACATCAAAGCGGATCCACTCACTGAGGCTATTCCTAGAGCGCAATAGTTTCGCAAACGAGCTTTGTGAGACTGACTAGTAGAGGAGTTGGGTGTTCGGTATCACACGGGCTGTGAGTATGCGACATCGCAATAATTAGCCTTGAGTGCAAGTGGGAGATTGTTGGAGATAGTGCCCTCAGAGTAAATTATTGGATCACAGGCACGTGATTGCAATGATTGAGGAGGACCTATTCCGGTAGGACAGTCTTACTCAAGATGATAGTATGCTATCTGGTTTACCTTTATCATCGTGTACTGCTTTAGGTGACCTTACAGGTCACTATTGCACGTTGATAGAGCCCCTAGGATTCATGCTTGACTGCCAGCAGTATGAGGGCGATCATATACGTGGGAGCTGGTAGTCTATAAGCACATCCTTAAAAGGTCCTTAGTCGTGGGAGTTTCGAGACAGGGCATCGATACTCCAGAGTAGACTAGTGTATACAGTCGAGACCCCGACGAGGGGCGGTGGCCGGTCTCATAAGCCACTGGTGTCAGTTGGTTCACCTAAGATGTTTACAGGTGCTCATTGGGTTATGAGTATACCGGACAGGACTCGCCGGGAACATGCTAGTTGGTCTTATACCTGACGTCAGATAGCAGTTCCCTGGTGACATGTGTACAGGTTAGTTCATCGACCTGAGGATCGTCATTTGTCTCGTGTGAGTTCCCACTGTACTTTATTACTACCCTACCACGCTCAAAGGAGACGTGCAAACAGGTTTTAGTTGGGTACAGTCCCGAGCCACATGGAGGCAGTGAGCGGATCTGCAGGGGTTCGTCTCTCCCGGTATTGGGGGTGAGGTCGCGCTGTGTCTAGGAGACCCATTACACGAAGTCCTTGGCCAAGGCAGAAGATTTACTGGTAGGTATTCCAGTAGTATCTCAGGGTGTTCTGGGCTACACTCCGACACGACTTGTACCGCTTTTGGGGGTCTGACTTTTACCAACCCCCTAGGCCCGCCATGCGATGCTCATAGACGAACGGACCGGACTGTATGGATATTGTCACTGTCAGGCTCAGTAGGGTGTCAGGATGAGTTCGCTCATCGACGTTCCTTTTGGTCAATAGCTGGTAGCCCGTCACATATGGCTAATACCTCTGACGTGCTAGTGGTTAAATCCATAGCCATAGTATTGACGAGTCTTTAAGAGTCCCCCACATACAGTTACTCAAGTTTCGGGCGAAACGCTGTAGAGGCCGTATGGAGATATGGCAGGGTTCGATCAGATACGTGCGGTATTGCACGAATCAGGATCGGACGGTTAATACTAGAGGCCGTATGGATATATGGCAGGGTTCGATCAGATACGTGCGGTATTGCACGGATCAGGATCGGACGGATAATACTAGCAGGCTTTGGTTTAAGCCGGATGCTAGTATTGTACTGTCTAGATTTTGTCTCATTGCATTTGTATTTCGGTCGGAATACAAATGCGGGTATGTATATACAGTAGCGGGGTTTTCCTGTAATTTATTACGGGATCAGTTTTTTGGAGTTGCCAGTTTGTTTTCCGTTTCAGCCATATTTCTTTGTATCTTTCATTGGCTGAAGATTGGTGGAGGAGGGCTTATTTGCATTTGTGCAAATAAGCATTTTAGAGGGTTGTCTTCGTATATTGTTGTATCATGATAATTCCTCCACCATTTGACTTCATTTGACTTCTTCTTCTTTTCATCATGGTTGTTGATGATTAGTTGATGGAGTATTGGTTTTGGTTGATGATCATTGCTTGACTTTGGAGTAATGATGGTGGTTGGTTGAGTGTGGGTTTGAGTGTGTGATCATTTCTTTTCATGATAACATTTTTGATCTCTCTCTTGCATTATTCTTGTGAGGCTCTCCCTCGTTCACTCACTCTCTTCTCTTCCTCATACCATGGCCGGCCAAGCCATGAAGGGGCTGTCCAAAAATTGTGGTGGTGTTTTCTTGATCTCTTTGGCTTTGTAAAATCCCACAAGTTCCATCTCCATAAGCTTATATCATTCCTCCACCAAATGGCAACTTCTACAAACCCCAAATGAGACATAGAGTTCCACACGTATTCTACAGCAAACCTTGGGCACGTCGGCTCGCCAACTTCATGCCCGAGTTGCCTCGATCAAGAAGTGGGAGCCCGTAAAAGAAGCCGGCCACGTGGTGCCCTTCCGGCGAGGAGGTGAAGACCGGAGATTCCGCGGGGAGATCGGGACGACGACGAGAAGACCGAAGGACACGGATCGCTCGGTATATCTCTCTACCCTTTCTCTAGATAGCTAGGACTAGTTTAATGGCACGATCCGGGTTTATGGTGCGCGGTGGTGCCGGTTTTAAAAGTTTAAAGAAAAGTATCGCTTCCGCATTCCGGCGTCGGATTGACGGCCGGGGCACCGCCGTGCACTTACATATATTACATTACATTAACTAGTAATAGCTCACTTATGATTTCTTTTCTCACTAATTTTGTGCATGTGTATATATGTTATATATATAAGTGTACATTATTTTGTGTCATGCTTGATGATACATGCAACAAAGGTGTGTGTATGACTTACACCATGCTTGGTTTAATTGCTAGGGTTTTATCTATTTAAGTAATTCTAAAACTAAATGATTTTGTCATGATTGATAAGCTTGTAGAAGCTTGTAGTTCTTTGACTAAGTCTTCAAGTTTTGTTTTACCTAAGATATTTGTTAACTCTACCAATTAACCTAGCCTTGGTTAAGTCTCTACAAAGATTAAGTATATGATACTTAACTCACCCATGATTGCTTAACTCTCTAATGAGTTCATTCTTCTTCTTCTTCCTCAAAGCTTTCTAGCTTCAATGGAGATGTGAGAAAATCAATTCTAAAGTGAGCCCACTTCCTACTTCATCATTCTCTACTACTTGCCATTTAGTATAGGGTGTTTGATTCACTAATTCCATAACTAGTGAAGAGATGGCTTGGGTTAGTGTCTCCTCGACGTAGATCATCTTCGGCCTCGAAGTCTTCTAGCAAGCATGTTCATTTCTTCATGGGAGCCTCTCTAGAGTCTGGAGTTCATGATCGCAGCGAAGGGACTACTACACGGAGCTATTGAAGTGAAGGACCGGTCTACAAATGTTGTATTCCTTGCTCACTTTACTTGCAAAGTGTTTGCATTTATATTCGTCGGATTTCTAGTATACGATTCAAGGGTTAGGGTTAACTAGAACGGCAAAATTTTAATATGGCATGATAGATGCCTCCCGAAACCTTGTTGCAGTCGTAGGGAACCCTGCAGTGATATCAGAGCCATGCTAGAAAATTAGACGGATTTTGTTAAGATTACGAAACCAAAATACTCCGAAACTTGCAACGCCAAAAACTGGTTTCTGTCGATTCTAAAAAGTTGTCAAAATTTTTTTTAAACAAGTACAGAATGTTATATGTGATATATCATGAACACCATGAAAATTTCCGGCAGTTTTCTTAGATTTTGGCCAAGATCAAGGTAGTTGTGGCCGGCCACTTTTTGCTGGATTTGCTTGAAATTTTCACTGTGTTCCAGTGACTGGGTTTTGGTGCTTCAGGTGTTGTTTGTTTTTGCTAATTTTGCATGTGATGTAATCTTACACTATAAGCAATTCGGAGTGTTTTGTATTCGTAGTTTTAACATTGTTTCGGGTTATTCACATATTGTCTAGGCGAAGTTAAAAAGTGCGAACAATTATCAAAAACCCATTTTTCCAAGTTTAACGTATTCGGAAAAACATGCAAGTAATTCTATGAACCCTCTAGAAGAATGAAACACTAACTCGACTTTTTGGATTGCGGAACCGTGGTCATACCCTAGGGTTTGCCGCAGTTTCGTGGCGACATGAGTGAGGCTTGGGTCTGCCCTTATATGGTTGGTGCATAGGTACTGTGGCATATTCTGGATATTATTGAACTATACTCAAGTGTTGAGCTGTCGGGAAATTGTGGGACTTTGATGAATCGATCAAAAAGTTTAACATCGTCCGGATATTATTTGATGAGATATAATATTTGGAATTCATAAGTAGTTATGAGATAACCTGTTTGAATTTTATAAATCTAGCAGTTTGGTCTCTTTTGATCAGTTGCCACGGGATTTTGATGTGATCAAAAGTCCGTCACAATCACGTAGCATATGCGGATACTCACCGGGTAACCTTATTAGATAGCCATGCCCCATAGCCCCGACCAAGTGACTGTAGGAGAACCCCGTCGCCAAAAGCATCCGTTCGGGTGCTCGCGGCAGCGGTGTTCCGCCTTAGTGCACTTCGTCGACGGCATCGGGGGGTGCGGCCGTCTACTAAAGTTTCCGACGAGCATTCGATCAGGATGTCGGGAATCTTATTGAATTGCCCGACTAGATATTAAAAGGTGTTTTGAATATCGAAACTAAAATGCGGGGTTTATAATTGTTAGGCATGCGATGTCTAAGGAATTCATTTGGTTATGCATGAAATCCAAAGTATGTGATATTTCGGGTTTATGATGTCTAAGGTGGTTGCGGATTCCAATTGTTGTAGTTTTTCACTTTCTTTTCTGCGACCGTAAGTGTAATATGTGGTGTATCGCCGGTTTCGCTGCTATATGTCAACGACAATTGGGATACGCATATTTACTTACGTTGATGACATGTGATGTTATGTGTTGCTGTGATATGTTATATTGGATCTTCATGTTTTGAATAGCCGGGGGGTTTTATGTGAGATGAGGGTTTTTATTTTCATTCATATAAAATTCAGTGTATGTAATATTCTTTTATTGGGGCACTTCCGAGTTGAGGATGATGTCACCATTATATATTATTTACTTTTCCGCATTAGGATAGACCCAAGATGGGGAGCACAAGTAACCGGGTTCTAGGGTCCAGTGGGAGACCATCTCAAGGAGTCGAGACCGGGTCTCCTAACTCTAGAATTGGTAGGGTTGCTTGCCGCTCTTGTAGGGGTCTAGGGATGTGGGTTTGGCTATTCATCGCGACCGTGGAATCCATGTTTTATACAGGCTTAATTTAAAACACGGAAATCCTAGTATATCCAATATTTCGTATGTTATCTTCTGCTGCTCTGTGATGTGATCACTGTGATATGTTCAGACGAATACCTATATATTATATATATGAGATATAATTAATATTGCTGCTTTCATTTCATATGTAATGCTTGGGAAGCATAATAATGGGACTTCATTAATGAGATTAATGAAATAAAAGAAACCTAAAAATGTTGTTGAAACTTGTTTAAAAACTGGTGGCTCTAGTTCTTGCTTTGCATAGCGGTATTCCTTGTAGAAAATCCAGCACCTTATTCGATAAGGAAAGAGCCGAGATTCCTTCACCGGGAGTGACCTCTTTAGCGAAACTAGCAGATGCTACAAACCCGGTTTGTCTTTTGATTGTTTTTATAGCTTTTGCTTTGCATAGTGGTATTTGTGAAATATCCTGCACCTTATTCGATAAGGAAAGAGCCGAGATCCCTTCACCGGGAGTGACCTCTTTAGCAAAACTAGTAAAAGCCTCAAAGAACACTCCTTTCTCAAAATCACTCGATTCTACAACGAGATCAAGTTCATTACGCAAAGGGTTTTCTTAAAAACCTGTCGTAGCCCTCCGTCATTTCAGATAAGTACTACTTAGTATCTGTGCTACGTTTGTTGACCTCCGTCAAGGCGTAGTGTACGGTAGCTAACTAGTGCTTATCTGCTGCATACGATGCGATTGGATTAAGGTTGTCGTGCGGCCTTGTTGACCTCCGTCAAGAGTCGTGCTGGTGGGTTTATTTCAATCAAGAAATGACGGGTTGAACTTGACTAGCACCCTATGGTTTGTTGACCTCCGTCAAGGTCATAGGACGCTAGGGGAAAAATATTATCGGGAATTTCAAGTGTTGAAATTTGCAATGAGATTGCATACCTTCTATGAAATAGTTGGATCCCGATACCCACTGCCAGTAAGAGTTACTCCTGGGAGAGTTTTACACATTACAATTAGCCGATCAAGTAGGTGTCTAGAAAGGTGTCAATGGGGTTACGCCCCTGGGAAAATGAGGTTTATTTTAATTAGGTCTATGCGAAAGCACGGGGAACCTCCCTCAAAGTACCGACACTGGCCTGGCCGAAAGATTGGCGAACTTGTAGGGTGTAATTAATCCCGGCTAGTCTTACCTTTTATGGTTTGAAGGTAGATTCGACTAAAATAGTGGGAGCCATCCTGATTAGATAAAATAATAACCAATCTAATCTTGCAAGAGCGCACGCAGAGTGTTTTCTTCTCTCTCTCTCCAGGTAACGACCATGTTACGCCTTAATCAAGATAATAATATGGATGTATTGACCGAACCCGCTTGTTATACTGAGCTGGGAAACGTTGGTCCCGCTCCAACTTATAATTGTTATAAGATCGAGCAGGAAATAGGGGATTACCAGAATTCCCGTGCCGCCCAAACAAAGAAAGTGTATGTTGATACATCTTCTTCGGGTGTGTTCATTACAGAGAACTGTTTCTCAGTATCCTTTACGTTCTGGGTATGAGATACCGATCAGGATCCCACATATATAATCTGTTACATGGGCTACAGTTAGGTAGAGAACTGAGAATGGGTGATAAGTTTCAAGAGTTGGAAATGGTGCAAGTGTTGCAGCCAAGTTGTTGGCAGTTATCACCCTGTATTACCAAATACATTGATTCTGAACGAATGTTATTAGATACCGAACCTGATATACAATATCATATCAATCTCATTATTTAGTAAAGAATGATATAATTTTGTATTGTTGGATAATGATTTGAACATTTCCTATATCAAGAGTTGATCGGTTCAGGCACGTTATCTAAAAGCATATACGTTCTAAATCAAACCACGGTTCTTAACGTACAAAACACACACAAGGGGAAGAGTTCATAAATGAATGAATCCTTCTTGAGGCATTGTAGACCGGGTCATATCAATGCGACATGGCTAGCCAAGTTACATAAAGATGCATATTTAAATCATTTTGAATTTACATCTTGTGAAACTTGTCAGTCATGTCACAAAGATAAAATGACCATAGCTCCGTTTATTGGAAACAGAGAAAGAGTTAGTGAACTCTTAGGATTGATACATGATGATGTATATAGGTCCCCTGTCTACAAATGCCAGGACTGGTTCTTTGTACTTCATTACATTCACTGATGATCTCTCAAGATTCGCACATGTGTTCCTGTTGAAACACAAGTCTGAACCTTTTGAGAAATTCAAAGAATATAAGTTAGAAGTAGAGAACCAAAACGGGTATAAGCATTATGTCCTTTGATGTGATCGAGGATGAGAATACTCAAGCACGGAATTCCTGGACTATTCTAAAGGAGAATGAGATTCTCTCTCATCATTATTCCTCCGTATACACCACAGCATATTGGTATATCGGGGCGGAGCAATCGCACCCTATTAGATATGGTGTGCTCTATGATGAGTACTACTGAGTTGCCTATTTCCATTTTGGGGGCTATGCACTTGAGAAGCTGCATACCTATTGAATTAGGTTCCAACCAAATCAGATGCCTACCATTCCATATGTGATATAGTATGGGAAGAGCCCATCTCTTAAGAAAGTTAAGATTTGGGGTTGTCCGGCCTATGTCAAAAGCAAGATCCAGACAAGCTCGAGGCAAGGTCAGTTCTGTGGAAGTTTGTTGGATATCCCAAGTATTGGCAAGGGAATATCTTCTACCACACCAAGGAACAAAAGGTGTTTTATTTCTCGCCATGCCACCTTTTTAGAAAAGGATTTTCTTATGAAGAAATTAGTGGTCATGAGGTAGAACTGGAAGGAGTTCCAGCTATACAAACTTGTAACACCTTAGGATAAGGGTTAGTGAATAATTATAATTAAATAATGATTTTTAATAAAAAGTTTATCAAATTGTGTTTTAAATATTTTTCCTAACTTAATAATTATTTTTCCAAAATTTTCCTAGGCTTGCACACACATGTGCATGTAAACTAGGGTTTTTAAATGAGGTAAATACCATAATTATTAACCATGGTGGGTTAATTGTAAAATTTATTCTTTTGGGTTATAAGTGAGTTTAATTAGTTAGCTAAAGGTTGCTTTAATTTGAATTTTAGATTAAGTGTTGACTTGTGTGAGAGAGAGAGTGCATCATGGATTTAGGCCATGCTTGCATTAAATGAGGTGAGAGAGAGAGAGGGGTGACTTTTGTGTGAATGATTGTGGTGGCTCTCAACTCTTTTTGGTTTTCTCTCAAGCTCTCACACTTTCACACACACACACACTCACCTCAGCAGAACCCCCAGCTCCTGAAGAAAACCCCAGCAGCAGCAGCAAGAGGCAGCATCAGCAGTAGGGAACAGTAGCAGCAGCAACAGGGAACAGCAAGCACAGCAACAGCAACCACAGCCTCTTCCCTTCACTTCTTCTTCTTCCTGCAGCTCCCTAGGGTCGAGAGTGAGGTATACTTCCTATCTTGCTTCCCTAGTTTGCCTAGTTAGTGTAGTTTTGCATCGGTTAAAGGATTTTAGTGCGTTTTAGTGTGTTATGGGGTGTTTAGTGGGAACTTTGTGCGTTTGAGGTGTAGATTGGTTCCAGTAGGATGCTTGAGGTTTGTTGGGACCATGTTAACTTAGTCGAACCCCTATTACACTAAAATACCACCAGTTTTCCTATTTGATGCAAAATGTCGTATTTGTGCAAAAGTGAACTTTTCTGAAACTGCTATTGACTCGGTGAGTGCAGAATGATTTTGAGAATAATGCAGTATGGTGGAGAGGTGCTGATACCATGGTTTTAACCCGACCCCCTAACTCTTCTCTTTGGCCGCCAATTTCCTCATTCTGGCCGCCAATTGCGGCCAGATGGGTAGGGTTTGGGTTAGGGTTTGGTCCAGTGGGTGTCTGCTACTGTGTGTAGTGTTTTGGTATATATATTTTTGTAAGTTCAGTTCTGTAGGAAAATCTGGGACCAAATACCTGTTTTGCCGTTTTCTAAACCTTCGCGACACGCGTGATACGTGAGTAGGTTTGGGTTTCTGCGTATCGCGGCGCGTCGGGGTAGTTTCGTGGCGCGTGATCACACGTTTTAGCGTATCGCGCACACGCGCGATTGGTTTGCGACACGGGTTTCTTGTTGGATTATAATGTCGCGTTTTTGTGAATTAAGCTTATGTGTGGCATATGTTATGTGATTTTAGGTTCGCAGGCCAGTGAGACGGACGCTGCAAAGAAGGGCAAGCAAGTGGTTGGATACACTTAGCGCGAGACACGGTGAGTAGATTTCACATCTACGGGGATATCGCCCGCATGGCGTTATGCGTCAGGGCTGATAGGACTTTATTATTATATGTTGCATGCACCCCATAGATTGTCATCGCATATTGCATTCCCTGCTGTGTTTATATATATATTGCTTAGAACTGATAGAACACCGCACTATTACTAACGGTTTATGTTGCACGGGCACTATTTGCATGCTACACACACACCGTTAGTAATTGCCATGCCACACTCACTTTAGAGCTGCCATGATTATATTGCTATAGTTCGCTTCATATGTGATTTGATATGACCTTCATATATATTGGGAGCCGCATGACATCTTTTAAAACCGGAAATGAAACTACTTTAAAAAGCGGTTTTCCCCTCATACCCATACCATGGATTGATGTATATTGTACCTCGCATTGGATTTACTATTGGTGTTGGATTTTCATGTGATTTCTGTTTTGAGGACCGTGGAATTATTTAAGGAAAGATGTGCTATTTTGAAAAACCCGGTACCTCGTGATATGATATTTTGGTGTGTCCACCACGCGTTTTCTCGGTGCTGAGACGTGTGCTTGAAACCCGATTCGAGGAGTGGATGTTCCGTTTGCGGGTTCGTGGTGGGCCCGGTATGGTTCCCCTCGGCGAGATGATCGATGGGATTTGCCGATTGAGCCTGGAGGCGGGCGAGTACCTACCGGTGATTGGTTGGACCTGGCAGTTGTCCGGAGGATACTGACCAGAGTCGAGTGATGGATGCGGGATGATCCGTACTGCCGGGGCCGAGGGCCGATACCGCAGGCGGACCCCGTGGGGCCGGTCCGGACTGACGGCGCCCGATATTCGAGGATTTACGTGTCGATGCTGGACACGGGTATTTTATGATATTTTGGGTGCCGATGTTGGGCACTCGTGATTCCTCCGAGATATACAGGATTTGAGGGCCGATGGGTGTGCCGGCGCCTGAGTATATGTAGGATTTGGGTGCAGTTTGAGGCACCGATCATTGTTTTCCATGTTGACATGGTCCATGTAGATATTATTTATCCCATACTCAGTATTGATTACTATACATCTCATCCTGTGGCATTTACCTGTTAGAGTACATGCATTACTATTGTATCCACTGTTGACATGCATTGATATCATCTGCTGGCATTAGTAGAGCCACGCTATATGTGCATGCTTGCGATCACCTTTATATGTTATCTCTATTCACGAGTTGGCAACTCACCCCCGTTGTGCCACAGTGTTTGCAGGTTGCCCTTGGGAGTAGTCACGGCTGGCTGTTATCGCATCTTTTGGCACAGATACCCCTTTTGAGCAGAGATAGCCTTTTTGCTGTTTAGGTGGGTTTCGTACGGTATCTGTTATCTTTCAGTTGTATATTGATGTATCTAGTACTCTCCATCTACTTTTCTGTATTGACTTAGAGACAGTTGTGAGGACGATATGTATGATTTTATATTCTGGTGTCGAGCTCGCATGTGAGCCGACGTTACTTTATGCAGTCTCATCTTTTATGATATTGTCCTTGTTTTACTGTGTATTCTTCGCTACGGCGTCGTATATCATATTGTGATTCTTTATTCATGTCACTTGTTATTTCTGCTACACCTTACTTTTACCCGACTTTCGGGGCTAATGTTTTAAAAAGGAAATGTTACCAAAATTATAAAACTCATAACTTTTGAACTTAAAAAGGATTTCTACTAAATAAATGGAAGTTTTTCAGACATGTACTATTGCTTTTACAAAATGTTTTAAATCACTCTATATTTATTGGTTTTGATTTCTGGGTTCGGCTTACTTAGCCGCGTTACGCCTGTAGACGTTGCGTGGTTAAGTGCCGGTCACGAGTCGAATTCCCGGGTCGTGACAAAGTTGGTATCAGAGCGTAGGTTTTACCTTCAGAGTGTAGGATGACCCTGGTATGATGGAGTAGGTAGCTGCAGCAGGGTAGCGTAGCGTGCGTATGTTCCGCGGCATACTCACGACACGGTACTCCGCTTACGCGACCTTAGGACTTATTGATTTGATCCCTCCTTATATTCTTGCGATTCGATTTTCGTGTTCTTATCGAATCCAAATTTTCTTTCAGCCATTATGCCGCCTAAGACTACGAGGGCACAGAGAGCGGCCGCGAGAGCCGAGATTCGTGTTGACTCGTCCGAGACGAGGACTGATCCGGGCAGTACGCCGGTTGTACCCGAGCAGGCTGTTCCTGCCGTGACAGAGCAGATCGCCTCGTTAGGGGCTGGTATGCAGGAGATGCGCCAGATGATAGGATCGCTAGTTGAGACGCTTCGAGCGCAGCGACCAGAGGTAGCTCCACCAGTTCCAGAGACCGCGATGGTGCCTACCACACAGCCAGTTGGCCCTGCAGCCACGGAGGTGATTACAGTATCGCTATCAGAGTTCATGAGGCTGAAGCCTCCGGTTTTCACAGGCACCGATACAGCCGAGGACCCACAGTCTTTCATAGACAGGATGGCCAGGATATGCCATTCCCTCAGATGTGCAGATGCGAGATGGGTTGAGTTCGCGAGCTTTCGCCTAGAGGGTCTTGCGCAGAAGTGGTGTGATTCCGTTGAGAAGGGCAGAGCAGCAGGTCTTCCTCCTATGACCTGGACGGAGTTCGTGACCATATTTCTAGCCCGTTTCCTTCCCCGGAGTGTTAGAGATGCCCGAGCACGCAGGTTTGAGTCCTTGCGCCAGACGCCAGGGATGACAATGGCAGAGTATGACGTACTGTTTACAGAGCTAGCAGTCTACGCCCCACATTTAGTGGCCACCGAGGAGCTGCGAGTCCGGAGATTTGTTCGAGGCTTGCTTTCACCAGTGTTCCTCGCGATCAGCGCGCAGCACTACGAGACCTATGCAGCAGCTGTAGACGCAGCCCTAGTGGTCGAGGAGCACCTTGTTGAGACTTCGGTACTTCCAGAGCCGAAGAGAGTTCATACCAGTATTTCCGCACGGAGGCAGTCATTCAGACGCCGCGACAGGTATCGTTTCGGTACGAGGAGTAGCAGAGATTCGGGACGATGTCGGATGTTTAGTTCGTATCCCCAGGACGGTCAGCAGTCGCCGCGGGGTTGCTACAGATGTGGCAGCCTACTTCACCTCGTTCGAGATTGTCCAGAGACACACCGGAGGGAGGCGGCAGCACCGCATGTTACCTTACCACCTTCACCACCCCAGAGGGCGTTGCCTGTTGCGCCTACCGTTGCTCCACGCCAGACCTATGCACAGAGAGGTCGTGGGCGTGGAGGAGTTGCTCAGAGAGGACGAGATGACCGAGGCCGAGGTCAGTTAGTTACAGGTGGTGGACAGGCGAGGGTCTTTGCTTTGACACATCAGGACGCGCAGGCGTCCAATGCAGTGGTTTCAGGTATCCTTCCTGTATGTTCAGTTGATGCACATGTACTGTTCGATCCCGGATCCACACACTCGTACGTATCCACGCACTTCGTGCCGAGTTTGGGTAGAGAGTCCGGCTTACTTGATCAGCCGCTTGTGGTGACTACTCCTGTGGGAGAGTCGTTTGTTGCTAGGCACGTGTTCCGATCCTGTATCGTCTGTATTGGCGAGAGAGAGCTGCCTGTCGACTTGATCCTTCTGGAGATGTTGGACTTCGACGTTCTTTTGGTCATGGATTGGTTAGCCACGTGCTATGCTTCTGTGGACTGCCATGAGAAGACAGTTAGATTCTGTTTCCCCGGCGAGTCGGTTTTTGTTGTGTTGGGGGACCGTGGTGCCGCCCCTCACAGTGTGATTTCTTCTTTTCGCGCTGGACAGCTTTTGAGGAAGGGATGTCAGGGATTTCTCGCTTATGTTTGCGATGCTCGCGCTATAGAGGTTCCATTGGATCAGGTTCCGGTTGTTAGCGAGTTTCCTGATGTGTTCTCTGACGAGCTTCCTGGGTTGCCGCCCGAGCGCGACATTTCTTTCTGTATTGATTTGGTTCCTGGTTCGGGGCCTATTTCCATACCGCCTTATCGGATGGCCCCGGCGGAACTTCGAGAGCTGAAGGGTCAGTTGCAAGATTTGCTGGACAAGGGACTTATTCGACCCAGTGTTTCTCCTTGGGGTGCTCCAGTCCTGTTCGTCAAGAAGAAGGACGGCAGTTTGCGTCTTTGTATCGACTACCGCCAGCTGAACAGGGTGACAGTGCGGAACAGGTATCCTTTGCCGCGTATCGACGATTTGTTCGACCAGCTTCAGGGGGCAGGGTACTTTTCGAGGATCGATTTACGATCGGGCTATCATCAGCTGCGGGTTCGACAGGAGGACATTCCCCGGACAGCTTTCCGTACGCGTTACGGCCATTACGAGTTTTTGGTGATGTCGTTCGGACTCACCAACGCGCCAGCAACCTTCATGGACTTGATGAACCGTATTTTCCGACCTTACTTGGATCTGTTCATTATAGTCTTCATTGACGATATCTTGGTGTATTCCCGGAGTAGTGAGGAGCACGAGCAGCACCTGCGGATTACATTGCAGACATTGAGGGAGCACCAGCTTTATGCAAAATTCTCCAAGTGTGCTTTTTGGCTGGACAGCGTAGACTTCTTGGGTCACGTGATTTCACGAGACGGTATATGTGTAGACCCGAGGAAGATCGAGGCCGTTCAGCGTTGGCCCAGACCCGCATCGGTGACGGAGATTCGCAGCTTTTTGGGATTGGCCGGTTACTACAGGCGTTTTGTGCAGGACTTCTCCCGTATTGCTACACCGTTGACCGGATTGACCCGGAAGGGAGTTCCTTTCGTTTGGACGGAGGAGTACGAGCACAGCTTTCAGCAGTTACGGACACGGCTGACGACGGCACCGGTGTTATCGTTACCTTCCGGACCGGGCGGATTTGTGGTCTTTTGTGATGCTTCTCTAGTGGGATTGGGATGCGTTCTGATGCAGCATGATAGGGTGATCGCGTATGCCTCGCGACAATTGAAGAAGCACGAGCAGAACTACCCCACTCATGATTTGGAGATGGCAGCAGTGGTCTTCGCACTTAAGATCTGGCGACATTACCTATACGGCGAGTCGTGCCAGATATTTACGGATCACAAGATCTTGAAATACATATTCCAGCAGCGGGACCTGAACCTTCGACAGCGTCGATGGATGGAGTTAGTGAAGGATTACGACTGCGAGATCTTATATCACCCGGGCAAGACGAATGTGGTGGCGGATGCTTTGAGCAGGAGGCCCGGGGGTAGTCTAGCTTATTTGAGCGCAGTACAGGAGCAGTCATCCGCAGATTGGCAGATATTATGCGACAGTCGAGTTCACGTCGATTGGAGGACAGATAGCGCATGTCCGTGCACGCCCACAGTTGATCGATCGTATACGTGAGGCACAGCTCAGTGATGACCGATGTTCAGAGATCATGGCACAGATTGGACAGGGTAGATTTTCCGAGTTCGTGATCGATGATCAGGGAGTACTACGATTTGGAGTCAGACTGTGCGTACCAGATGCTGGAGGGCTGAGACGCGAGATTCTTGAGGAGGCACATCGATCGGTATATAGCGTCCATCCCGGTTCTACCAAGATGTATCACGATATGAGAGATGTTTATTGGTGGAACGGAATGAAGAGGGACATTGCAGATTTTGTATCGAGATGCCTGACTTGTCAGCAAGTCAAGGCTGAGCACCAGCGGCCCGCGGGAGAGCTACAGCCGTTACCCATTCCGGAGTGGAAATGGGAACAGATTTCGATGGACTTCGTGGTGGGTCTACCCAGGACTAGTCGGGGGTATGACTCCATCTGGATGATTGTGGATCGTTTGACGAAAGCGGCTCACTTCCTACCGGTGAAGACGACTTTCAGGTTTACTCAGTATGCCCAGATCTACATTGACGAGATAGTGCGACTACACGGAGTCCCGACGTGCATTGTGTCCGACAGAGGCACCCAGTTTACCAGTAGACTATGGCAGAGGCTTCAGGAGGCTTTGGGCACTCGCTTGAGTTTCAGCACGGCATTTCATCCGCAGACCGACGGACAGTCAGAGCGGACCATCCAGACTCTCGAGGACATGCTCAGAGCTTGTGTACTAGATTTCGGAGGTAGCTGGGATCATCATTTGCCCTTAGTAGAGTTCTCCTACAATAACAGCTACCAGGAGACCATTCAGATGGCACCGTTTGAGGCTCTTTATGGGAGGAGATGCAGGTCACCTACTTGTTGGACAGAGCTCAGTGAGAGCAGTATCTTAGGGCCACAGATCGTTGAGGAGACGACCGCGAAGATCCAGTTGATTCGCGATAGGATGAGAGCAGCGCAGAGTAGGCAGAGGGCTTATGCAGACCGTCGACGACGCAGACTTGAGTTTTCTGTTGGTGATCATGTTTTCTTGAGGGTCTCCCCAATGAAAGGTGTGATGAGGTTTGGGAAGAAGGGGAACTCAGTCCCAGGTATGTGGGCCCCTTCGAGATCCTCGAGCGTGTCGGTGCAGTGGCTTACCGGTTAGCCCTTCCGCCCAGCTTTCCAGATGTGCACCCCGTATTCCATGTCTCGATACTCCGCAGATATCTACATGATCCTTCGCATGCGATTCAGCATCCGACGATCCAGCTTGAGCGTGATCTTTCCTATGCAGAGCAGCCGGTGATGATCTTGGATCGACAAGTGAAGAAATTGAGATCGAAGGAGATTCCATCAGTTAAAGTACTTTGGCGTGGTCAGAACCGTGAGGAGGTCACTTGGGAGACCGAAAGCGAGATGATGAAGACGTATCCCCATCTTTTTGAAGGTAACCTTAGTTAGATTTTTGAAATTCGGGGACGAATTTCTTTAAGGGGGAGAGATTGTAACACCTTAGGATAAGGGTTGGTGAATAATTATAATTAAATAATGATTTTTAATAAAAAGTTTACCAAATTGTGTTTTAAATATTTTTCCTAACTTAATAATTATTTTTCCAAAATTTTCCTAGGCTTGCACACACATGTGCATGTAAACTAGGGTTTTTAAATGAGGTAAATACCATAATTATTAACCATGGTGGGTTAATTGTAAGATTTATTCTTTTGGGTTATAAGTGAGTTTAATTAGTTAGCTAAAGGTTGCTTTAATTTGAATTTTAGATTAAGTGTTGACTTGTATGAGAGAGAGAGTGCATCATGGCTTTAGGCCATGCTTGCATTAAATGAGGTGAGAGAGAGAGAGGGGTGACTTTTGTGTGAATGATTGTGGTGGCTCTCAACTCTTTTTGGTTTTCTCTCAAGCTCTCACACTCTCACACACACACACACTCACCTCAGCAGAACCCCCAGCTCCTGAAGAAAACCCCAGCAGCAGCAGCAAGAGGCAGCATCAGCAGCAGGGAACAGTAGCAGCAGCAACAGGGAACAGCAAGCACAGCAACAGCAACCACAGCCTCTTCCCTTCACTTCTTCTTCTTTCTGCAGCTCCCTAGGGTCGAGAGTGAGGTATACTTCCTATCTTGCTTCCCTAGTTTGCCTAGTTAGTGTAGTTTTGCATCGGTTAAAGGATTTTAGTGCGTTTTAGTGTGTTATGGGGTGTTTAGTGGGAACTTTGTGCGTTTGAGGTGTAGATTGGTTCCAGTAGGATGCTTGAGGTTTGTTGGGACCATGTTAACTTAGTCGAACCCCTATTACACTAAAATACCACCAGTTTTCCTATTTGATGCAAAATGTCGTATTTGTGCAAAAGTGAACTTTTCTGAAACTGCTATTGACTCGGTGAGTGCAGAATGATTTTGAGAATACTGCAGTATGGTGGAGAGGTGCTGATACCATGGTTTTAACCCGACCCCCTAACTCTTCTCTTTGGCCGCCAATTTCCTCATTCTGGCCGCCAATTACGGCCAGATGGGTAGGGTTTGGGTTAGGGTTTGGTCCAGTGGGTGTCTGCTACTGTGTGTAGTGTTTTGGTATATATATTTTTGTAAGTTCAGTTCTGTAGGAAAATCTGGGACCAAATACCTGTTTTGCCGTTTTCTAAACCTTCGCGACACGCGTGATACGTGAGTAGGTTTGGGTTTCTGCGTATCGCGGCGCGTCGGGGTAGTTTCGTGGCGCGTGATCACACGTTTTAGCGTATCGCGCACACGCGCGATTGGTTTGCGACACGGGTTTCTTGTTGGATTATAATGTCGCGTTTTTGTGAATTAAGCTTATGTGTGGCATATGTTATGTGATTTTAGGTTCGCAGGCCAGTGAGACGGACGCTGCAAAGAAGGGCAAGCAAGTGGTTGGATACACTTAGCGCGAGACACGGTGAGTAGATTTCACATCTACGGGGATATCGCCCGCATGGCGTTATGCGTCAGGGCTGATAGGACTTTATTATTATATGTTGCATGCACCCCATAGATTGTCATCGCATATTGCATTCCCTGCTGTGTTTATATATATATATTGCTTAGAACTGATAGAACACCGCACTATTACTAACGGTTTATGTTGCACGGGCACTATTTGCATGCTACACACACACCGTTAGTAATTGCCATGCCACACTCACTATACAGCTGCCATGATTATATTGCTATAGTTCGCTTCATATGTGATTTGATATGACCTTCATATATATTGGGAGCCGCATGACATCTTTTAAAACCGGAAATGAAACTACTTTAAAAAGCGGTTTTCCCCTCATACCCATACCATGGATTGATGTATATTGTACCTCGCATTGGATTTACTATTGGTGTTGGATTTTCATGTGATTTCTGTTTTGAGGACCGTGGAATTATTTAAGGAAAGATGTGCTATTTTGAAAAACCTGGTACCTCGTGATATGATATTTTGGTGTGTCCACCACGCGTTTTCTCGGTGCTGAGACGTGTGCTTGAAACCCGATTCGAGGAGTGGATGTTCCGTTTGCGGGTTCGTGGTGGGCCCGGTATGGTTCCCCTCGGCGAGATGATCGATGGGATTTGCCGATTGAGCCTGGAGGCGGGCGAGTACCTACCGGTGATTGGTTGGACCTGGCAGTTGTCCGGAGGATACTGACCAGAGTCGAGTGATGGATGCGGGATGATCCGTACTGCCGGGGCCGAGGGCCGATACCGCAGGCGGACCCCGTGGGGCCGGTCCGGACTGACGGCGCTCGATATTCGAGGATTTACGTGTCGATGCTGGACACGGGTATTTTATGATATTTTGGGTGCCGATGTTGGGCACTCGTGATTCCTCCGAGATATACAGGATTTGAGGGCCGATGGGTGTGCCGGCGCCTGAGTATATGTGGGATTTGGATGCAGTTTGAGGCACCGATCATTGTTTTCCATGTTGACATGGTCCATGTAGATATTATTTATCCCATACTCAGTATTGATTACTATACATCTCATCCTGTGGCATTTACCTGTTAGAGTACATGCATTACTATTGTATCCACTGTTGACATGCATTGATATCATCTGCTGGCATTAGTAGAGCCACGCTATATGTGCATGCTTGCGATCACCTTTATATGTTATCTCTATTCACGAGTTGGCAACTCACCCCCGTTGTGCCACAGTGTTTGCAGGTTGCCCTTGGGAGTAGTCACGGCTGGCTGTTATCGCATCTTTTGGCACAGATACCCCTTTTGAGCAGAGATAGCCTTTTTGCTGTTTAGGTGGGTTTCGTACGGTATCTGTTATCTTTCAGTTGTATATTGATGTATCTAGTACTCTCCATCTACTTTTCTGTATTGACTTAGAGACAGTTGTGAGGACGATATGTATGATTTTATATTCTGGTGTCGAGCTCGCATGTGAGCCGACGTTACTTTATGCAGTCTCATCTTTTATGATATTGTCCTTGTTTTACTGTGTATTCTTCACTACGGCGTCGTATATCATATTGTGATGCTTTATTCATGTCACTTGTTATTTCTGCTACACCTTACTTTTATCCGACTTTCGGGGCTAATGTTTTAAAAAGGAAATGTTACCAAAATTATAAAACTCATAACTTTTGAACTTAAAAAGGATTTCTACTAAATAAATGGAAGTTTTTCAGACATGTACTATTGCTTTTACAAAATGTTTTAAATCACTCTATATTTATTGGTTTTGATTTCTGGGTTCGGCTTACTTAGCCGCGTTACGCCTGTAGACGTTGCGTGGTTAAGTGCCGGTCACGAGTCGAATTCCCGGGTCGTGACAAAACTGCAGCTGATGATTTAGTAGAACTGCAAGATTCAATAGTTCCCGACGAACCTTGGCCACTCCGCCGATCTAGTAGGGTTTCCATCCGCCTGAGAGATATTTCGGTTTTCTCAATGACAGAGGGAGCAAGGATTGCATCATGAGATGATGACCTAACTAGTTTTGAGCAGGCCATCAAGAGTGGTGTCTCTGTGAGAATGGCTGGATGCTAAGCGATCTGAGATGGAATCCATATACACCAACAAAGTATGGACTTTGGTTGCTATATCTAAAAGGTTAAATCCCCATCAGGAGCAAGTATATCTTAAGAAGATTACTTGGTGTACATGGAAAGGTTGAGACTTTCATAGCTAGACTTGTTGTAAAAGGTTCTCGTCATCGATCAGGTGTGGTTTATGATGAAACCCTTTCTCCAGTAGCTATGCTTAAGTCCATCCGGATCCTATTGCTACATACCATGACTACGATATCTCGTGGTTGGGTGTCATGACTGCTATTCTGGATAGTGATTTAGAAGAGAGCGTCTATAAGTACACAGCCAGAGGGCTTCGTAGACAGTGGAAGCAGCGGAAACGTGTGCAAGTTGCTTTATGGGTTAAAGCAGGCATCACGGAGTTGGAACACCTGTTTTGATGTTGTAGTCAAAGCGTTTGACTTCATCAAAATAGTAGATGAACCATGTATATACAAACGGGTAGTAGGGAGTATAGTGTTGATCCTCGCATTGTTCGTGGATGACATAGTCTTGATAGGGAAGGAGTTTCCTATGCTACGCTCGGTCAATCTCCTCTTATCATATAGATTCTCCATATAGGATCAAGATGATACCTCCTAAATCCTGGGTTTTGGATCTATGAGATAAATCTAAGTGGATGTTAGGATTCTCACTAGGTGTAGTGAGATGGTATCAATCGATCCTGGGGAGAATCACTGGATAGCTTCCAGGGTGGTAAGGACGACGGAATGTCAGTCACAGGCATTATCTTTACCCTCAGTGGAGTGACAGTATTCTAGAAGAGTTCCAAGTTAGATAGCGTGACAAGCTAGACGATAAAGGCTGGATACATTGCTACCAAGGATACTACCAAAGAGGTAGTCTGGATGTATATAAGTTCATGAGATGAACTTCGTTCCTACCATTGTGTGACAATGGAGTTGTGGCTTAGGCCTAGGAACCCCTGTCCTATCAGTGATCCAAACATATTCTAAGGCAATATCACCTGATCATGGAGATGGTAGATCTCTATGGAGATCGAGATTAGGAGAGTAGACACAGAAGACAACAGGACGGATCCACTCACGAAGGCTTATTCCCAGAAGAGACTTTTATGGGATGGTTGAGTATGAGATACTACAACCACTGCTGATTGTTGGGTATGGGATACTACAACAGATGGCCCTAGTGCAAGTGGGAGATTGTTAGTTATATGTATGCCCTAGAGGCCATTAATTTCTAGGGTTTTATTTATTTAAGTAATTCTAAAACTAAATGATTTTGTCATGGTTGATAAGCTTGTAGAAGCTTGTAGTACTTTGACTAAGTCTTCAAGTTTTGTTTTACCTAAGATATTTGTTAACCCTACCAATTAACTTAGCCTTGATTAAGTCTCTACAAAGGTTAAGTATATGATACTTAACTCACCCATGGTTGCTTAACTCTCTAATGAGTTCATTCTTCTTCTTCTTCCTCAAAGCTTTCTAGCTTCAATGGAGATGTGAGAAAATAAATTCTAAAGTGAGCTCACTTTCTACTTCATCATCCTCTATTACTTTCCATTTAGTATAGGGTGTTTGATTCACTAATTCCATAACTAGTGAAGAGATAGCATGGGTTAGTGTCTCCTCGACATAGATCATTTTCGGCCTTGAAGTTTTCTAGCAAGCATGTTCATTTCTTCATGGGAGCCTCTTTAGAGTCCAGAGTTCACGATCGCAGCGAAGAGACTACTACACGGAGCTATTGAAGTGAAGGACCGGTCTACAAAAGTTGTATTCCTTGCTCACTTTACTTGCAGAGTGTTTGCATTTATATTCGTCGGATTTCTAGTATACGATTCTAGGGTTAGGGTTAACTAGAACGGCAAAATATTAATATGGCATGATAGATGCCTCCCGAAACCTTGCTACCATCCTAGGGAACCCTGCACCTGTTTACCGCCGAAAGACGGGAAAGACAAACGTCTTGCCTGCATTTAGGGGCAGATGCTATTTGGTTTTATCTGTCCACCTCTCTGAAGATACCAAGTTGATTTTTGGCGCCGTGTGTCAGAGGTCTGGACGGATGCGGCCGTTGTAGCAGGCTTCGTCAGATTCCCCTTCGTTGTGAGGGGTTTTTTATTGTGGGGACGCTCTTCCCTACAGGCGCAAGCCCCTGCAGTTAATTATGTTACCGCGTAGCGATAACCACTTTCTCCTGCTCCAGATGTTCACTTCGTGTCGTGTGTGTTTGTTTTATTTTTGGTTGCCCGTGGATTGTATACGGAGACTAATTTTTGTTGTCACCCGTAGGGCGTGGATTAGTCCAAATCCGTATTTTCTTAGATTTAGGTTTGGTTTGATTTAAGGATCGTTAATCTCATTTGGGATTAAGATCGACTTAAATATTTGTTAAGGATATGTTAATCCGTTGTTGGACTAAGATCTACTTAACGGGGGTTCAGATTTTTGATCCAACGAAAGTGCATTTGGGCTCTATCATTTTAGTTTAAGGACGTTACGGTCCACAGCTAGTTTAAGGACATTACGGTCCATTATGGTATGCTCATAGGTTTGAGAGTGCATCCAAGAGCTGTTGGTTGTTGGGACCCTCCACCTCTCTGATATCGTTGAAGAATTACAATGACATATATTCAGAGGTGTGGAGAGATGTACCTTTGAACCGAACTCCAGATTGAAGGGAAAGATCATGGTGGAACGAACATTATTTTAGACGCCATGTGTCAGGAGATCATTGACCATCTCTGAAACTAAGATCGATTTGGGGGGACCTGTGTAAGTGCACGGCGGAGCCCCGGCCGTCAATCCGACGGCCAAACGCGGAAACGGTGATAAACTTAAATTTTGCGGACTTAGCAAACCGGCACCACCGCGCACTAAACCCCGGATCGTGCTATTAAACTAGATCTAGCAAAGTAACAAGATAGGTTAGAGATGTACCGACTGATCCGAGTCCTCCGGTCTTCATCTCCACTCCGATCTCCTCGCGGGATCTCCGTCCATCTCCTCCTCGTCGGAAAGGGCACCACGAAGCCGGGTACTTTTACGGGCTCCCACCTCAATACCGAGGCAACTCGGGCGCGAAGTAGGCTAGCCGATGCGTCCAAGATTTGCTGTAGAATTGTAGTGTAGAATCATAGTCTCTTTTGGGGTTTGTTGCCATTTGTGGATGATGGAGGAAACAAGACAAGAAAAATGGTGCTTGCATTTTTCTTAACATGAAATGAGATCAAGAAAATGAAACACTCTCAAGGATGAAGATGAAACTCTCTTCTTCTCTTTTTTTTTCTCTTTCTTTTTCTCAACCATGAATAAAACTCTCTCATCAAGTGAGAATAAAAATGGTGGAGCAAAAACAATATGATAGCAAGAGGGAGGTGAGTGTAGGAAGCAAAAGTGGTGACCACATCCTAAAACATAATCATCACTAAATCAACATCAAAACTCACTTCATTTCTAATCTCATCAAATCTCATAAATGCATGAAAAGCAAAGATGCTTATCATATCAAACCTTATGCAAATAAGTCCTCCACAAAGTGTTATTTGCAAACTTGCAAATAACACCCTCCATCGGAAAAGTCCGGCCGGGAAAGAACAAAGAAAAACCGGCCGGAACGGAATGCAAACTGGCAACTCCAGAAAACTGGTCCCGTAATAAATTACAGGAAAACCCCGATACTGTGCATACACACCCGCATCTGTATTCCGTCCGGATACAAATGCAAAGAGACAAAATCTACTCTGTACTAAACTAGGACCGGCTTAAACCAAAGCCGGCTAGTAATATCCGTCCGATCCTGATCCGTGCAATACCGCACGTATCTGATCGAACGCTGCCATATAACTATACGGCCACTAGTACAAAACCGTCCGATCCTGATCCGTGCAATACCGCACGTATCTGATCGGACCCTGCCATATCTCCATACGGCCTCTACAGCGTTTCGCCCGAAAGCTTGAGTAACTGAAAGTGTGGTGGACTCTAAAGACTCGTCAATACTATGGCTGTGGATTTAACCACTAGCACGTCAGAGGTATAAGCCAATACGTGACGGGCCACCAGCTATTGACTAAAAGGGACGTCGATGAGTGAACTCATCCTGACACCCTACTGAGCCTGTCAGTGACAATATCCGTACAGTCCGGTCCGTTCGTCTATGAGCATCGCATGTCGGGCCTAGGGGGTTGGTAAAAGTCAGACCCCCAAAAGCGGTACAAGTCGTGTCGGAGTGTAGCCCAGAACACCCTGAGATACTACTGGAATACCTACCAGTAAATCTCCTGCCTTGGCCAAGGTCTTTGTGTAATGGCTCTCCTAGACACAGCGCGACCTCACCCCCAATACCGGGAGAGACGAACGCCTGAAGATCCGCTCACTGCCTCCATGTGGCTCGGGACTGTACCCAACTAAAACCTGTTTGCACGACTCCTTTGAGCCGTGGTAGGGTAGTAATCAAAGCACAGTGGGAACTCACACGAGACAAATGACGATCCCCGGGTCGATGAACTAACCTGTACACATGTCACCTGGGAACTGCTATCTGACGTCAGGTATAATCCCAACTAGCAGGTTCCCGGCGAGTCCTGTCCGGTGTACTCATAACCCAATGAGCACCTGTATACATCTTAGGTGAACCAACTGACACCAGTGGCTTGTGAGACCGGCCACCGCCCCTCGTCGGGGTCTCGACTGTATACACTAGTCTATTCTGGAGAATCGATGCCCTGTCTCGAAACTCCCACGACTAGGGACCTTTTAAGGATGTGCTTATAGACTCCAGCTCTCACTTATATGATCGCCCTCATACTGCTGGCAGTCAAGCAAGAATCCTAGGGGCTCTATCAACGTGCAATAGCGACCTGTCATGTCACCTAAAGCAGTGCACGATGATAAAGGTAAACCAGATAGCATACTATCATCTCGAGTAAGACTGTCCTACCGGGATAGGTCCTCCCTCAATCATTGCAATCACGTGCCTGTGATCCAATAATCGACTCTGAGGGCACTATCTCCAACAATCTCCCACTTGCACTCAAGGCTAATTATTGCGATGTCGCATACTCACAGCTCGTGTGATACCGAACACCCAACTCCTCTACTTGTCAGTCTCACAAAGCTTGTTTGCGAAACTATTGCGTTCGAGGAATAGCCTCAGTGAGTGGATCCGCTCTGATGTTTCTTTCTATGTCTCTCTTTATCTCAAGTTCGCGGAGAAAGCCGTCTCCCGAAATGAGCAATACCTGTCTTAGAGTGTCTGGATGTCTGATGGGACCTAGCTCATAAATGAACTCCAAATCCAAACTTCTTAGACTGTATCGTCAACTGAACTTAATCAGTATCCTGCGCCATGCCTCCCTCAGTATTGCCTTGGACCATCTGTCCAAAATACTGCCCCTCGTCAGAGGGAAAACTATAACTCTGACAACCTCCTTGTCGTCCAGGTCACCTTGGAAGCCTGAAATGATAACTGTCTCCCAAAGGAGAATGCTGCTATCATATCCCTAGAACAGCCACTTATGTTCTAAAACTGCTTCCGATTGTTTCTCCAGGATTGGATCAATATCAACTTATTGCATCTAGTGCAAGAACAACATCTGGTGTGGTACTTGACATCTCATGATTGACTCAATTGCCTAAGCAAGTGATCTGCCAATCATGCACATCCCTCTCTACTTTAGTCTATAAGACACCTTTAGAGAGGGTGACTCCATTACCTGCAAGTATACTACCGTGCCAGGAGTCGTCCATTCTATATACTCTTAGAATGCTGTCAAAGTACCCTGATTGGGAAACCACCCAAATCTAGATCTAAAACCATAGATCTAGTAACCAGTATGTCTGATATAATGTCCAAGTCCTTTGTGGAGAAACCACTGTGTGACGACCAAAGTATAACCGATCGTAGTATAGGAATATCACTTCCTACTACCTTCTCAACAGATCCATCCCCTATTCTGATGACGTCAAACTTATGACTGTCACATCAGAAATAGATGATCTATCTCCGCTATATCTGTTTTAGTCTATAAGTAGACATAAGCCTGATATCCACCAATGCTTCCGCTGCTCCCACTGACTACGACAACCCTCTGGCAGAGTCATATAGACGTGCACTTCTAAAACTAGTTTAGAACGACGCTATACTCATCCTCCTGCTGGGTCTCGTAGCCTGGAACAACAACAATGGCAAGTGTGGGTAAACAAGAACTTCCCTGTCACCGTCCTTGAGGCTACTGGAGTACCTCTCGGGTGCCTGAAGTTACCCACCTTATCTGCGGAGTGGCCAATGGAATGTCAAATCAGATTGAATCTTTAGGTTCCTTATCAAATCTTCAGTAATCCTTTGCGGTTCTGGAATCACTTCCAGTTCTACCATACTCCCACTGCTGTTTTCTGAAAAAATCCATTTTTGTTAAAACTGTGGCGAGTCAAGATGGTAGAAAATCAACCCTCGTCATAGCCTGGGTCAACCCACAAACAGCCATTACAGAAACGTGCCTTGAGTTATCCAGAGTCTGGTTTTAATCATAAGCCGGACAACTCCCCGTACCTTAACAACGTTAAGATATGAACTGTACTATATCCAATATAGAACCAGAGGCACTGATTTAATTGAACCAGATTCAAATCATGCAGCTATCTCCAGTGCATGTCAACTAAATGGAGAGAGGCCGATCAGCGCTACTCAACTTAGGAATGTTTCCAATTATGAGTAACCTGAAAGAGAAGCTAGTTCTCTTTATCATTACTATCAACTGAATACCATACACAAGTATCTACATCTTCGATTACTTTGAAGAATCCCGATACTTGCTATACCTGGTTCTCTACTCTATTCAAATACCTATAACTCCTCAAAACTTAGACCCTGTGTTTCCACGAAACATATGTCTAAGAACTAGAGAAGTTAAAAGTAAACAGAATATAGTATGAGGACCAACCCCTCTGTCCTAATGGACACTGGACAACATACAATACTCTGTATAAGTCCGCTGAGTCTAACAACTCTTTCACTGTGTGTCGTAGGTTGAAAACTGTACTTATGGTTAAGAAGAATTACACCGCTGTTTAATGCTCCTTACCTAACCATCCACTGATATAGGTAAATGTCATCGACATAATATCAAAAGGTATATCTCACTCTATGAAAATAGACGTACAGATATATCAATTTGAAATTGGTGCATAACCGCGAATATTCAAAACCAAATAATTGCCGACTGGCAAACAACCCAGGTGACTTCCTCAAAAATGAGGATGATCACCCAATTCCCAATAACTTACTCCCACTCATCATCTGTAAAACCATACAGATGTGAGAATCATACCTGGTAAATACATACCCTGGAGTAAGTGTCTAATCGGGAAATCAGTTTTCCATTAACAGTACACAGTGAAACTGAAACATTGAAATGTTTCGTTGGGGTATCCTGGTATTCTTAGTAATGCCTCTACCATTATCCAGATTCACAACTATAACCGTATAATTCTTTGCCACCTCTCCAAATCCCTTTATATGTCTTTAGTCATTACCTTCTGCACACCCCTTTAGGCCAATTGGTTTTCTTCCTTCCCTACCGTTCGGCACCAGCCTATGGTTTGGAAGAAGACTATCCAAGAAGCATAAAGGGTGTACTGTCCTAATCCTAGGAGCACTCGCAATGCGAGAGAAGGTGAAGATAAAAGACACCTGAATGTACTTTATTCCTATTTCTCCTGAACCAGGATCCATCCCCGAACTGGAACAAGTTCCTTTCGAGTTC
Organism: Agapanthus africanus; assembly: GCA_030015575.1. Lineage (NCBI taxonomy): Eukaryota > Viridiplantae > Streptophyta > Magnoliopsida > Asparagales > Amaryllidaceae > Agapanthus > Agapanthus africanus. The sequence goes on along the minus strand of JASDDO010000022.1, from coordinate 175,015,738 downwards.
GTATATAACCATACGATGGATTATCCAATAAAATGGGATCTTCGTAGTGATACGGAGTGTCCTGGAGAAATACAAAGGTGATTTAAGATTGGCGAAGAAATACTTGGTTTGGTCGCGAATAGCAGTCGCAATTTACTTTGCCCTCTTACTAATCCATTGCTTTGTCTTAATCTTAATACCTTCTGCACACCGTTTAGGCTAATTGGTTTTCTTCATTCCCTACCGGTCGGCACCAGCCTATGGTTTGGAAGAAGACTGTCCAATTTGTGTAATAGGTGTACTACTCCTAAACCAAGGAGTACTCGCAACCTGAGAGAAGGTGAAAAGAAAAGACAACTGAATAATCCTATTCGTTTTCTCCAGAACCGGAAACCATCCTCGAATAAATTCCTTCGAGTTCGTATCTAACCATACGATGGTTTTGTCCAATGGAAGTGGACGTTCGCAGTAATACGGGGTGTCCCGGAGAAAAGGGTAAAAGTAGGAGTGGCAATGAGGTCTGCAACTCTGACAATCCAAAAGCCAGTGTTAAGTAGGTTCGGTCAACTTGGTCACTGAGTCATAGTCTAGGGTCGGGTCAAAGGTCGCTGCCAAAGAGAGAGAGAAAAGAAAACACTCAGCGTGCACTCTAACCTAGATCAGAATGGTTACCAATTTATCTAATCTGGAAACCTCCCACTGTACCTCAAATTCTCCTCCAAACCTGAAAGAAGAATTAGTCGGGGTCACCCGAGGAGTAAACCAACTCATCAGTGGGAATCGGGATCCAACTATCATCGCATGTTAACGTGACGGAATCCGCTCACGGTATCACACTCCAGAAGGTATGCGCATATCTGGCAAGTTTCAGTACTTTTGAAACTCCCGATGTGATTTCTGCCCCATGCTCTTATGACCTTGACGAAGGTCAACAAATCATAAGTCACATGTCAAGTTCCACCCGTCATTGTCCAGGTTAATTTGAACCCACCCGTACAAGCCCTTGACGAAGGTCAACAAGGCTATACGACTGTCCCAAACCAACACATCTATCTATGAAGCAGAAAGGCAACAAGCAGCTACCATGCACTATGCCTTGACGAAGGTCAACAAACATAGCATGAATACTACGTGCTACCCGTCTGAAACGACGGAGGGCTACGAATGGTTTCTGGCGAAAACCTTTAACGTAATGAACTTGATATCGTTGAAGGAACGGATAGCTTTTTAGAAAATATAGTGACGAAAACCTTTACTAAAGAGGTCACTCCCGGTGAAGGGATCTCGGCTCTTTCCCCGTAGAATGAGGTGCAGGATATTCCAAATGAATACCACGATGCAAAGCAAAAGTAATCGGCTATAGTGAAGTTAATGCCCTGACGCAAACTTCTGTCCAAGGGGTCACTCCCGGTGAAGGGATCTCGGCCCTTGCTTCGTCGACTGAGGAGCAGGATATTCCAAATGAATACCACGATGCAAAACAAAAGTGAACGTCCTTGCAATAACAGCTTTTTGAAAAGTGTTCCAACAACATCAGAATAGGTTTGTTTAACTTGCATTGATCCGAATCAACGCAGTCCCATCAATTAATCACACCACAAAGAACGAAAATATACTGACGTACGTATATGCCATCCGCATTCGCCACTGGGTCCCGTCATCACCCGTTAGGTTAGCTAACTAACGGCAGAGCGGGGACTGGACTAGCGCGGATGAAAAACATATACAACATCTACTAATATATATACCAATATATTATATTCGCTCAAGGCGTGATAAGAAATGCAACATCACAGAAATGTACAGCATCACAGAACAATACAGATATCTGGGATCCCCGGGTTTCACAGAGCCACTACTGAAACCCGACGTTCCCCTGCTCGTGTGGATAGCCTGTGCAATGAAATCCTAGACCCCTACGGGCGCGGCAAGTCACCCGCCAAAACCTGAAGCGAGGCAGCCCCCTTCAGCTCCGTGAATGGACCACCCGGCACTCCACGGAATCCGGCAACTTGGGCACCCCTCCTGGGTCAACCTGTACCCCCTACGAGTGCGGCGAATAGCCCGCCAATCCCAGAGTGAAGCCCCCTCCATCTCAATGCCATGAGATGCGGGCTTGTTGCCTTCCAGAACCCGGCTATCCGTGCACTCCTCCGCGGAGTAATCCTAGTACAGAATGTAAAATATACATACACCGAGTACATCGACCGCAACCAGGTCGTGCCCCAAAAGAATAATACAATCAGGCAGTGACGGCAGTCCACAAGTCGGACGCTCGCCCCGCAATATCAAATGTACATAATACAACCACAACTGTACTAGCATTGCATCCAGGCTATCCCCCACGACCGATCCGCAACATCACAGCAAAAACAGAACATCAACGTGAAAATCACGTTCGCAAATCCGTCTAACCGGGCTATAGCAGCTAGACAGGATTTACCGATCGAGTGACATTCACGGTCGCAGATATAATGTAAATACTGTGAAAAATGTGTTTAAAATTTTCCGATTGATCAAAAATTAACAAGTGGGCCCCCAATCAAAACTGTAGCACTCACAGAAAACCTGGGCCCAATTTTAATATTCCAAAACACCCAAAATAGGCCCATAAGCCCACTGGAGAAAAACGATATAGTGACGTCACCAATGTGCGGCGGAACCGCGGCCCAAGGGGGGGTTTGGCCGCGGTTCCGCGCTCTGTTGGTCGACTGAACATATCGAATTTTTCCAGTAGTCTTATAACTCCCTGCACATCATTCTGAGATCACCAGAAAAATTTTTAGACACCAAAAAATCTTAACAGAAAACTGATGTGAGGTAAAAATGGGTTTTTTGGAATTTTGGTCGATCGGAACCGCAAAACACATCAAACGAAAGCTAGACGAAGTTAATGGCGAGGCTCTGATACCACTGTAAGTGCACGGCGGCGCCCCGGCCGTCAATCCGACGGCCAAACGCGGAAACGGTGATAAACTTAAATTTTGCGGACTTAGCAAACCGGCACCACCGCGCACTAAACCCCGGATCGTGCCATTAAACTAGATCTAGCAAAGTAACAAGATAGGTTAGAGATGTACCGACTGATCCGAGTCCTCCGGTCTTCATCTCCACTCCGATCTCCTCGCGGGATCTCCGTCCATCTCCTCCTCGTCGGAAAGGGCACCACGAAGCCGGGTACTTTTACGGGCTCCCACCTCAATACCGAGGCAACTCGGGCGCGAAGTAGGCTAGCCGACGCGTCCAAGATTTGTTGTAGAATTGTAGTGTAGAATCATAGTCTCTTTTGGGTTTTGTTGCCATTTGTGGATGATGGAGGAAACAAGACAAGAAAAATGGTGCTTGCATTTTTCTTAACATGAAATGAGATCAAGAAAATGAAACACTCTCAAGGATGAAGATGAAACTCTCTTCTTCTCTTTTTTTTTCTCTTTCTTTTTCTCAACCATGAATAAAACTCTCTCATCAAGTGAGAATAAAAATGGTGGAGCAAAAACAATATGATAGCAAGAGGGAGGTGAGTGTAGGAAGCAAAAGTGGTGACCACATCCTAAAACATAATCATCACTAAATCAACATCAAACCTCACTTCATTTCTAATCTCATCAAATCTCATAAATGCATGAAAAGCAAAGATGCTTATCATATCAAACCTTATGCAAATAAGTCCTCCACAAAGTGTTATTTGCAAACTTGCAAATAACACCCTCCATCGGAAAAGTCCGGCCGGGAAAGAACAAAGAAAAACCGGCCGGAACGGAATGCAAACTGGCAACTCCAGAAAACTGGTCCCGTAATAAATTACAGGAAAACCCCGATACTGTGCATACACACCCGCATCTGTATTCCGTCCGGATACAAATGCAAAGAGACAAAATCTACTCTGTACTAAACTAGGACCGGCTTAAACCAAAGCCGGCTAGTAATATCCGTCCGATCCTGATCCGTGCAATACCGCACGTATCTGATCGAACGCTGCCATATAACTATACGGCCACTAGTACAAAACCGTCCGATCCTGATCCGTGCAATACCGCACGTATCTGATCGGACCCTGCCATATCTCCATACGGCCTCTACAGCGTTTCGCCCGAAAGCTTGAGTAACTGAAAGTGTGGTGGACTCTAAAGACTCGTCAATACTATGGCTGTGGATTTAACCACTAGCACGTCAGAGGTATAAGCCAATACGTGACGGGCCACCAGCTATTGACTAAAAGGGACGTCGATGAGTGAACTCATCCTGACACCCTACTGAGCCTGTCAGTGACAATATCCGTACAGTCCGGTCCGTTCGTCTATGAGCATCGCATGTCGGGCCTAGGGGGTTGGTAAAAGTCAGACCCCCAAAAGCGGTACAAGTCGTGTCGGAGTGTAGCCCAGAACACCCTGAGATACTACTGGAATACCTACCAGTAAATCTCCTGCCTTGGCCAAAGTATTTGTGTAATGGCTCTCCTAGACACAGCGCGACCTCACCCCCAATACCGGGAGAGACGAACTCCTGAAGATCCGCTCACTGCCTCCATGTGGCTCGGGACTGTACCCAACTAAAACCTGTTTGCATGACTCCTTTGAGCCGTGGTAGGGTAGTAATCAAAGCACAGTGGGAACTCACACGAGACAAATGACGATCCCCGGGTCGATGAACTAACCTGTACACATGTCACCTGGGAACTGCTATCTGACGTCAGGTATAATCCCAACTAGCAGGTTCCTGGCGAGTCCTGTCCGGTGTACTCATAACCCAATGAGCACCTGTATACATCTTAGGTGAACCAACTGACACCAGTGGCTTGTGAGACCGGCCACCGCCCCTCGTCGGGGTCTCGACTGTATACACTAGTCTACTCTAGAGAATCGATGCCCTGTCTCGAAACTCCCACGACTAGGGACCTTTTAAGGATGTGCTTATAGACTCCAGCTCTCACTTATATGATCACCCTCATACTGCTGGCAGTCAAGCAAGAATCCTAGGGGCTCTATCAACGTGCAATAGCGACCTGTCATGTCACCTAAAGCAGTGCACGATGATAAAGGTAAACCAGATAGCATACTATCATCTCGAGTAAGACTGTCCTACCGGGATAGGTCCTCCCTCAATCATTGCAATCACATGCCTGTGATCCAATAATCGACTCTGAGGGCACTATCTCCAACAACCTGAGTATAGGAAGGCCCGGTTGATTGACAGTCAAAAGGTTTTTGGCCTCGGGAGACTTGGCTAATTTGGCTAAGGTTGGCCTCTCACAGTGTTAAACACTGATAAATGTTTGGCGCTCACTTGCTCCCACGTGATGCTCTTAAGAAGTGTTAAACACTGAAATTTGGAGCGCTTACGTGTGGCACGTGAGGCACCTGAATATTGGACACTGTTTCTTTGGGCTTATTCCCTCGTTTTATACATGTAAGTGTTAAACACCTAAATTCTGTACCCATCACGTGTAGACACGTGAGGCGCCGCCAAGCTGGGCACTGCTTCCTTTGAATTTATCTTCCTGTTCTTTTCTAAGTGCTAAGCACTATTGGAGGTTACGTGGGATCACGTGACTCGATCTCAGTTGTTCATTTTTATTCCTCAGAGGTGATCACGTGGGAACACGTGATCTGTCGCTATAGCGTTGAACGCTAATATGCATGGGGCTTTTGATCTTATTCTTGAGAATTTCAAGTACTTTGTTTTATAAGAATTAAATTCTTATGCAGGGTTGAACCCTAACTTTATCAAAGGAATTAAATTCCTATGTCTTTGGAAGAATTAAATTCTTCTAACCTAGTTCTTTCCTCTAAGTTTTGGGACTGCATAACAGAATCTCCCTTAATCTTCGACGGGTCTATTTCGATGCCCCGGTGTCGTACGATGAATCCTAGGAACTTGCCTGAGGAAACTCCAAATGCGCATTTCAGAAGGTTTATCTTCAGATTATATTTCCGAAGATGCTGGAACACTATTTTCAAATGCTTCCAGTGTTCCTCGTATGATTTGCTTTTCACCACGAGGTCGTCGATATAATATTCAACAATCTCATGTATGAGGTCATCGAAGATCTTTATCATGGACCTCTGGTAGGTGGCGCCAGCGTTCTTCAGTCTAAATGGTATCACTTTGTAGCAGAATATGCCGAGCGGAGTCCGGAAAGCAGTGTGCTTTTGGTCTTCAGGGTGCATCTTGATTTGGTTGTACCCTGAGGATCCATCCATGAAAGAGAAGACTTCATGGGTGGATGTGTTATCGATCATCAACTCGGTGACAGGCAATGGGAAGTCATCTTTCGGACAAGCTTTGTTGAGATCCCGAAAGTCTATGCAGATGCGTATTGTCCCATTTTTCTTTATTACCGAAACGATATTGGTGATCCAATCAGGATATTGAACTTCTTGGATGAAGCCGGAGTCGATTAGCTTCTTGACTTCGGCATTGATACTCATCTCGATCTCGAGTCGCATTCTTCTTGGCGCCTGTTTGACTGGATTGACGTCCGGCGACATCGCCAGTTTATGCACAGCTATCTCTGGATCTAATCCCGGCATCTCGGAATAGTTCCATGTGAAACAGTCTTTATACTGCATAAGCACGCCTTTTAACGTGGCTACCTATTTCTCAGACAGCAGCTCACTGACGAACGTTGGCCTTAGCTCGTTTGCCGTCCCCAAGTCGATTTTTCTCAGGTTGTCTGCTGTGGTGTGAATCCCATCTTCCGGCTCTTTTGGTGCCGGTGGAAATTCTGAAGTCAGCTCGTTCTCATCTTCATTTGCGAAGCATTGGGAGAGGTTTTCCATAATCTCGTGCTCTCCCTCCTTTGAGAATGTTACCATATGGCAGGTACGAGCTCGTTTCCAAGATCGATGTTGATCTAGACTTTCCCTCACAGTGTAGGTTGTTCTCGGCTCATGCTTTCGTGGCGGGGCTACCCTCCAACTGTCGGATAGAGAAAACATGCCTTGTTGATACTGATCTTCAACCCAGTTTTTGAAAGTGAAGCAGTCTTCAAGAGGATGTCTCACTACTCGGTGGTAGGAGCAATAATCCGGGCGATGGACCTCGTCTATTTGTTCGGGGCGCTGAGACTCCGGGAGCACCATTATTTGATGTTTTATGACAAGGTCGAAGATTTTTCTTGTCTTGTTTTGAGGGAAGGAGTACTCCCAACCCACCTTTTTCATAAAAGACGGATTCCAGCCGACTTTTCCTCGATCGCGTGATTTCTTAGATCCACCTCGCTGTTTTCGAACGTCATTCCCGGTCTTTACCTTATTGTTTCTTCTACGTCGGGCTTTCTTTTTGCCACAAGAGTGCACAGCGGGTTGAAGGTGAAGGGGATCGTCATCCTCCGTAGCCTGCCGAATGATACGCTGCGTCCTGGCTTTTTCTTAAATGGCCATTTCGCGGTTGTGGTCATCCCGGACCATTTGACTTGCTTCTCTTATTAGTTTGTCAATCTTCTCTTCGAATGACGGACTTGATATTCATACGGCGGGATCTTGCTCTGGTTCGACATCAACGCTATCTGGAAATGTATTCACTTCTCCACCAGAGTTATTTATGACATGGCAGCCATGGAATCTCTCCCGTCTCTTGAACCGAACGTATCCAAGGCCAGTCGTCTCCATTCTCCCGTTGGGCATCTTTCGCTGAGTCCCGGGAACGTTCCAAATCTTGTTATAGAACTGGGCTTGTCGAGCAGTATGTTTGAAAGGTACACCTTGGCATCTCAATAGCCTTTTCAGTCCCTCTGCGTAATACCTGGGAAAACGGATTGGTTGAAGCCTGTAGTGCGCAGGTTCGGCACCGTGCCATACCTCTCTCTCCACTTTAGTCTCGGTGGATTGATAGAAAAGAATCTCCTTTTCACTTCTTTGGCGAGGAGGGACGTAGAAGGTCTGCAGCTCTTGCACGCCGTACGTATCAAGTGCATCAAGTTCTTTGTAATACTGTTGCGGAACCAAGGTAATCTGTAAACTCTGGTCAACTCCAGCAAAGGTCTGCATTGACGGGCGGATAGAGAACACGGTGTTGGGCTCGTCTTCAGAGTCGCTGCCAAAGACTAAAATAGGAGTAGATGGTCCTGGCCTATTGCCTTGGGGTTGTCCCAAGTAGACCATCTCTTCATCCTCTTCGGTATCGCTTCCAAATATCGGGATAATGGCGATGGCTTTTTGTTTATTCTCCGGTTCGCGACATATTTCCATGTCTTCGAAGTCTGGTAAGAAGTACTTGGCGTCTTCATATTTGCGTACTTCGTTTACGGAGAATGGGTTCAGCTCCCCTGTAACTGTGTACTCGAGGCCGTCCTTGAAGTACTTCATACACTGGTGTCCGTGCCGGGGATAAGTTGAACAGCTAGCGACACTCCATGACGAGGACAAGTCGACCAGCGACACTCCATGCCAGGGACAAGTCGATGTAAGGATTCCTAGCACGACAGCAAGGTTTTAGGAGGCATCGACCATGCCGTTTTCAAAATTTTGCCATGCCAAACAACCCTAACCCTAGAATCTTAACTAGAAAATTTGACAATAGAACATGTAAACAACTTTACATCTAAGTGAACAAGGAATACAACCTTTATAGACCGGTCTTTCACTTCAATAACTCCGTGTAGTAGTCCCTTCGCTCCAAGTAGTGAATTCCCGGACTCTAGAAAGGCCCCACAAGATGAACGGAACAAGCTTGCTTGAAGTCTTCGAGGCCGAAGATGATCTACGTCGAGAAGACACCTGTTGGATATATGTATGCCCTAGAGGCCATTATTTGATAGTGGATGTATTTATACATGTATATATATATTCAGTGTACATTCTTGCTCGACATGATAGTATGCTATCTGGTTCTTCTTTATCTGACATGTAGATTTGATCATGCTTTTACTCATTCATACATGTTGATAAAGCCCTGAGGATATTGGCTTGACTACAGTAATTATGATAGAGATCATACTAGTGGGACATCTGTAGTTTATGAGCATATCCTGGAATGTCCCTAGTCGTAGGTATATCGAGACGGGGCATTGATATACCAGAGTAGACTAGCGTGTATGATTCTAGACCCATACGATGGGCGATGAATGTTCCCACATTCATCGATGTTTGACATCAAGATCATATACGGGTGCTCAGTGGTGACTGGGTACACTGGACGGACTCACCGAGAACTCCTATATGGAATTATATCTATCGTCGGATAGCAGTTCTCAGGTGACACTGGTACAGGTTAGTCTGTAGACCCGAGATCGTCATAGAGTCTTGTGTGCTCTCCCACTGTACTTTGATTACCACCCTACCACGGCTCTACTGAGTCGTGCAAACAGGTGGCCGTTGGGTACAGTCCCGAGACACACAAAGGCGATGAGCGATAGGAGGGGTTTCGTCTCTCCCGGTATTGGGAGTTGATGCTGTGCTTTGCTCGACTGGTTATATCAGTAAGTCCCTGGCCAGGGCTGCTGAGATTTACTGATAAGTGTTATCAGTAGTTTCTCGATCTGTTATAGACCATTCACCAGCATGACTTATTGAGTTATTGGGGTCGATGTTACCATCCATAGATATGCAGCATATATGACGAAGAGACCGGACTGTACGGTAGTGTTGCCGGTTGGCTCGACGGGAGTTGTAGCAGGTTCGCTTGTTTTCTTCTGATCGCTCAATACCCGGGTGGCCGTTACGTTTAGCTGACCGCTTGCGGTTTGGGGGTGCTTGATATGATCATCACCCACTACCGGCGTATTGACGAGTCTTAGAGTCCCACAAAGGAGTTACCTAGTCCAGGCGAAACGTTGTGGTGCGCGTATGCGATATGCGCATGGACCCGGTTAAAATGCGCGTATGAGATACCGTATATTAATCGGGCGGCTTGCTTTTGGTTGGGTCGTATGTGATATGGCCGGATTGATAAATCAAGTGTTGATTTATCATTTAACCATTATTTTCTCACTAGAAATCCTTTCTTGTATTTTTGATGTATGCATGCATGTATGCATTCTTTCATGATTCATGCACATATGGATGTGCATGCACACATACATACATACATCATCCTTCATGGTTGCATATACATTGAAAATGGTGGCAATATAAGATTCACACCATGGGTTTTTATATGGATTATTATTACATTTGTGTTAAAACAAAAAGGAAAAGAAAAAGGGTTAATTCATGAATTGTTTCTACACTCTTCTTCATCTTACCATGCTCACCTACTTATTAACCCTTGGTTAATTTTTCTTTGGTGTTTTAAACTCAAATACAATAATATCTTTATCATTAACCATGGTTTGAGATGAGAAGTGAAAAATATATATATACATTTATTTTTCATTTTCTCAAGAGAGTTATTCTTTTCACTCTTGTTCTAAAAGGCCATCATCTTCTTCCTCCTTCTTCTTTTGCTCTCTAGACTTTTGTAGTGAGCAAAATACTCATCAAGTTAGGTTTTTGACGTGAGAAAAGCCACCACAACATCATTCTACACAAGTCTTTCCCACTTGTTTAGAGTGTTATCTTCATTTCATTCTCTTGATAAAGTGAAGTTGCAAGCTTGGACAAAGGAGCTTCGGGTGGATCGTCGTGGACGCTAAAAGACCTCAAGCTAACCGTTTTCCAACTCTCAAGTGGCCAAGGAGTCAAGAATAGGGAGCTACAAAGGTTGTACTCTCAAAACCCTAGCCTTTGTTACTTGTATTGTTATGAAACCCTAATTTTTCTAAGATAGATCCTTTGTATGCTTACTTAGCACCATAAAAATCTAATCTTTGGTACATGTGATGCTTCCAAACCTTTCATAGGGTGCTAGGTAAACCTAACATTGGTATCAAAGCCGACCTAGAACATTAGGCGACACTTTAACGAAGTAAAAACTCCGATCGAACCAAAATACGGATTTTCGGGACCCTCTCTGGACATTTTTTCAAACCTGGTTATTTTCAGAATTAAAAATACTTAAAAATTACAGCAGGAAATTATAAGAAATACTGTGAAATACGAAGCCATGAGCCATTTAAGCCACCGCGGAACCGCGGCCAATCCTTGCTTGGGCCGTGGCTCCACGGCCGTACAGAGGCTTCATGGCATATTATTTGCACAGTAATTCCTATACCTGCTTGTATATTGTTTTAGGTATGTTTAATCTGATTCTTGTGCTGAATATTCTGGGGATGGTTTTGAGTTCGAAGATTCGATCGGAATTTTAACTTCAAGTTTTTTCCGGATAATTAGAAAGTGTTGAATTGTTCGAACGAGTGTCGTTTGCTCACTTTTCACGGGGTTTAAATCTTTCGGATATATGTGCAAGTTTTGTGGTGGACCCTCTAGAAGACAACAAACCTTAACTCGATTATGTGACCGTCTTGAACTGCCCTTTGAACCTTAGGGTTCGGGGCAGTACGGCATGCCACATGTGAGGCGTTGGCTTGACCCTTCTACGACTGGACCGCTACTACTGTGACACACTCCGGATTTTTTGAACTCCGCTCAAGTGTTGAGCTTTAGGGAATTTTGGGTATTTGATCATTCGTTCGAAAACTTTAATACTGTCTATTTATCTAGAATGTGATACAATATATGGAATTCATATAGTTTAGGCATGAAATACGAAGTATGTGATATTTCGCATTTATGATGTCTAAAGAGAATGTGGATTCCAAATATTGTAGTTTTACACTTTCTTTTCTGTGACCGTAAGTGTAGTATGTTCGATATCGCCGGTTTTGTTGCTATACATCAACGACAATTGGGGTACGCATACTTACTTATGTTGATGACATATGATATTATGTGATGCTGAGATATGATGTGCAGGATTGTCGCGATCGAATAGCCGGGGTTTTTTTTATGTGAGATGAGAGTTTTATATTTCATTCATGTAAATTCAAATCTAATGTAATATTCTTTTATTTGGGGCAGTTCCGGGTTGAGGTTGATGTCACCAGTGTTGTATATTATTTACTTTTCCGCATTAGGATAAACCCAAGGAGGGGAGCACAAGTGACCGGGTTCTGGGGTTCAGTGGGAGGCCATCTCGAGGAGTCGATACCGGGTCTTCTAAACTCCAGGATTGGTAAGGTCGCTTGACGCTCTCGTAGGGGTCTAGGGGTGTGGGCTTGGCTATTCATCGCGACTGCGGAATCCGTATTTTCTATTGTTGGCTAAATACTAAATACGGACGTCCTAGTATATCCCACATTATATATATGTTTCTGCTGCCTGTGTTCTGAGATATCTGAGACGAATGATATATTATATATGAGATATATAGTAGACGTTGCTTATGTTTTACACCCGTGCTAGTCCCGTCCCGGTATGCCGTTAGTTAAGTAACCTAACGGTGCATAACGGAACATTGCGGCGAATGCGGATGGCATAAGCGTACGTGTTATTTTCGTTTCTTTTCTGTGATTGGCTTAAGGACTTAAATGATGGGATTACATTAATATGATTAATGTAAAGAAAATAAACCTAAATAGATGTTGTTGAATCAGATTTGAAAACCACTCGGCTCTTTATGAAAAAGCTGTATTTCAAAACCTGCGGAGCACAAGCCACTCCTTTTCAAAACCATTTGATTCTACGACGATATCAATTTCAAAGCGTTAAAGATTTTCTTAAAAATCATCCGCAACCCTCTGTCATTGTAGGAAGTAGAGTACTTAGTATTCGTGCTACGTTTGTTGACTTTAGTTAAGGCGTAGTGTACGGTAGCTAAGTGATGTCTTCCTACACTGCATATGATGCAGATTAATTAGGACATTCATGCGACTTTGTTGACCATAGTTAAGGGTCATATGGGTGGGTCTAATTGATCAAGAAATGACGGGTAGAACTTGACTGGTACTTATGATTTGTTGACCATAGTTAAGGTCATAAGTACTAGGGGTAAAAATCACATTGGGAATTTCAAGTGTTGAGATTTGCAATGAGATTGCATACCTTCCATATGATGGTTGGATCCCGATCCCACTGTGGGTAATAGTTGCTCCTAGGAGAGTTTTGCAGTTTACAATTAGCTAACTCATTAGGTGTCTAGAAAGGTGTTAACGGGGCTACGCCTCTGGGAAAACGAGGTTTACTTTAATTAGGTCCGTGCGAAAGCACGGGGAACCTCCCTCAAGTACCAACACTGGCCTGGAAGAACGGTTAGCGAAGTTGTAGACTGTAATTAATCCTGGCTAGTTTTCTTTTTAAGGTTTGAAAGAAAAACTTGATTAAAGTAGTGGGAGACATCGATTAGACAAGATAATAACCAATCTGATCTATGCAAGAGCTTTCGCTGAGTGTATTCTTTTCTCTCTCTTAATGGCAGATACCAATGACTGGACTCAAGCTTTTACTAGATAAAAACAAACTGAATGGGACTAATTATAAAGACTGGCTGAGGAATCTGAAAATAGCCTTGACTTATGATAAAATATCATATGTCCTCACGGCTCCAGCCCCGTCCGTCCCAGGTCCAAAATCCTCAGTTGCGGATATTGAAGTCCGCAAGACATGGGATACTGACTGTGCCACGGCCAAATGCCTTGCGCTTGCATCGTTGGACAATACACATCAAAAGCAGCATGAGAATATGGACATTCAAACCATATTCCTCCATACAAAGGAGTTGTATAGAGAGCAATCCCGCGTATTACGATACGAAGCATCAAAGAAATTGTTTCAGATGCGAATGACCCCTGGCACACCGGTAGGAGACCATGTTCTGAAGATGATAGCTCTTATAGAAGAGCTTGAGGACCTTGGATGGACAATGGACAATGAACAGTATACTGATATTATTCTACAGTCCCTCCCCTCCACCTTTTCTCAATTCATAGTTAACTTCAACATGCACAGCATGGAGAAGGAGCTACCTGAACTCCTTAATATGTTAAGGAGTGCAGAGAGCACTATGAAATCAGTAAAAACTCCCGTTATGACTAATGGATAATCTTCCTCTTCTCGCCCAAAGGCTAAGGCTAAGGGAAAGAAAAAGAAGAAGCCCACCAATCCTAAGGGTGGAGTTAAAAAGGTGAAGGGAAAGGAAAAGTCCAAAGCTGGAGACTCGGGGAAGGATGAATGTTTTCATTGCCACAAGAAAGGACATTGGAAGCGCAACTGTACGGAGTACTTGAACCTCAAGAAGAAGCATGAGGATGCTTCCGCTTCAGGTTTGTTTGTGACAGAAAACTGTTTTTCTCTGCTTCCTGGGTATTAGATACCGGTTCAGGTTCTCACATTTGCAATTCTATGCAGGGGATGAGAAATAGCAAAGTTTTCAAGACAGGTGACCATACTCTCCGCATTGGAAATGGTTCCAATGTACATACAGTCGCAGTGGGAGAGTATCACTTGGGGTTGCCATCTGGGTGTATATTGGTTTTTAACCCATGTTATTTTGTACCAAGTATGCTATGTAATATAATATCTGTTTCTTTGTTAGACAATGAAGGATATAATTTTGTATTGCAGAACAATGTTATGAACATTCACCTAAATCAAATGTTGGTTGGGTATGGTACACTTAATAACGGGATATACGTCCTAAATCAACACACAGTTTTCAGTATACAACACACTAAGAAAAGAAAACTTTCAGAAATAAATGAAGCTTTTCTTTGGCACTGTAGACTTGGTCATATTAACGAAACAAGACTAAACAAGTTACACAAAGATAGATATTTAAACCCTTTTGAATATAAATCTTATGCGACTTGTCAGTCTTGTATCAAGGGTAAAATGACCAAAACTCCGTTTACCGGACATGGAGAAAGAGCTACCGAGCTCCTAGGACTCATACATAGTGATGTATGTGGTCCAATGTCTACACAGGCTAGAGGCGGTTTTTCATACTTCATTACATTCACTGACGATTTCTCAAGATTCGGTCATGTATTTTTATTAAAGCACAAGTCCGAAGCTTTCGAGAAATTCATTGAATATAAACAATAAGTAGAAAAATAAACCAGCTTGAGTATCAAGATGCTTCGATTAGATCGAGGTGGGGAATATCTCAGTACGGAATTTGCAAACTTCCTAAAAGAGAATGGGATTCTCTCTCAGCTCACTCCTCCTTACACACCACAGCACAACGGTGTGTCAGAACGACGGAATAGGACCCTATTAGATATGGTTCGATCCATGATGAGTGATACTGAGTTACCCGTCTCATTTTGGGGGCATGCATTAGAGACTGCAGCATTTCTACTGAACAGGGTTCCAACCAAAACCGTGTCTACCACTCCATATGAGATATGGCATGGTAAGAAACCATCTGTTAAGAGAATTAAGATTTGGGGTTGCCCGGCCTATGTTAAAAAGCAGAATCCGGACAAACTCGAGACACGGTCAGTCATGTGTAATTTTGTGGGGTATCCAAAGAATTCTTATGGATATCTATTCTACCACAAAGAGGAACAAAAGTTGTTTGTTTCTCAGTATGCCACATTCTTAGAAAAAGAGTTTTTCACAGATAAAGATGATGGCAAAGTGGTGGATCTAGAAGAGGTTCTAGAGACACAAACTACAAATGACGATTTGGTTGAACCGACTGTTGCAATAGAAACTGAGGAACCTCGGCCACTCCAAAGGTCTGGTAGGATTTCTCGCCCACAGGAGAGGTACTACAGTTTCCTCATTGATGGTGACGGAGAAGACTGCATCATGGATGATGATGATCCTACCATTTTTCAGCAAGCTATCACGAGTGGAGACTCTGTGAAGTGGCTGGATGCCATGAGATCCGAAATGGATTCTATGTACACCAACAAAGTATGGACTTTGGATATTGTACCCACTGGGGTAAAACCTGTGGGATGCAAATGGATCTTTAAAAGAATGATTGGTGTAGATGGGCAGGTAGAGACCTATAAGGCAAGACTTGTGGCGAAAGGTTTTCGTCAAAGACCGGGTTTGGACTATGATGCTTAAATCCATTCGGATCCTACTTGCTATTGCTGCTCACTACGATTATGAAATCTGGCAGATGGACGTTAAAACAGCATTTCTAAAAGGAGATTTAGAAGAATGCGTTTATATAGATCAGCCAGAGGGCTTCATTGACAGTTGGAGCAGCGGGAAAGCATGTAGATTGCTTAAATCCATATATGGGTTAAAGCAGGCATCACGGAGTTGGAACATCTGTTTCGATGATGTTATCAAAGAGTTTGATTTCATCAAAAATCCAGATGAACCTTGTGTTTATAAGAAGGCTGTAGGAAGAGCTGTCACATTCCTCGTACTGTACGTGGATGACATTCTTCTGATAGGAAATGATATTCCTATGCTACAGTCGGTCAAATCTTTCTTATCACTAAGGTTCTCCATGAAGGACCTGGGTGATGCCACATACATCCTAGGCATAAGGATCTATAGGGATAGATCCAAAAAGTTATTGGGATTGTCCCAAACCAGGTACATCAACACCATCCTAAAAAGGTTTAGTATGGAAGACTCCAAGCGGGGTACCTTACCCGCTTGCCATGGAGTCACTCTCTCCAAGGATTCTTGTCCAAAGACCGATGAAGAGAGAGCTCGCATGAGCATTATACCCTATGCTTCGGCAGTAGGATCTATAATGTATGCGATGCTATGTATACGCCCAGATGTAGCTTATGCACTTAGTGTTGTAAGCATGTATCAATCCAACCCAGGGGAGAATCACTGGACAGCTGTGAAGAACATTCTTAAGTACTAACGAAGGACTAAAGAATTGTTCTTGGTGTGTGGTAATGCAGATCTCCAAATGGAGGCCTTTACTGATTCGAGCTTCCAGAGCAATAAGGACGATCGCAAATCTATCTCAGGGTTTGTATTTACCCTCAATGGAGGGGCGGTAAGTTGAAAGAGTTCCAAACAGGATACCGTTGCAGACTCTACGATGGAAGCTGAGTACATTGCTGCGAATGATGCCGCCAAGGAAGCCGTCAGGATGAAGAAGTTCGTCTCGGAGCTAGGAGTAGTTCCAACCATTATTGATCCAATACCATTGTATTGTGATAATAATGGGCTATGGCGTTAGCCAAGAAGCCCAGGTCCCCTCAGCGGTCCAGACACATCCTGAGGCACTTTCATTTGATCCGGGAGATTGTAGATCGCCGCGAGATCGAGATTAAGAGAGTAGACACAAAGAATAACGCCGCGGATCCACTCACCAAGGCCCTCCCTCAGCCGCAGCATGAGCGACATTTTGATATGTTGGGTATGAGATACGCCAATAACTGGCCTTAGTGCAAGTGGGAGATTGTTGGATATATGTATGTCCTAGAGGCCATTATTTGATAGTGGATGTATTTATACATGTATGTATATATATATATATATATATATATATATATATATATATATATATATTCAGTGTACATTCTTGCTCGACGTGATAGTATGCTATCTGGTTCTTCTTTATCTGACATGTAGATTTGATCATGCTTTTACTCGTTCATACATGTTGATAAAGCCCTGAGGATATTGGCTTGACTACAGTGATTATGATAGAGATCATACTAGTGGGACATCTGTAGTTTATGAGCATATCCTGGAATGTCCCTAGTCGTAGGTATATCGAGACGGGGCATTGATATACCAGAGTAGACTAGCGTGTATGATACTAGGCCCATACGATGGGCGATAAATGTTCCCACATTCATCGTTGTTTGACATCAAGATCATATACGGGTGCTCAGTGGTGACTGGGTACACTGGACGGACTCACCGAGAACTCCTATATGGAATTATATCTATCGTCGGATAGCAGTTTTCAGGTGACACTGGTACAGGTTAGTCTGTAGACCCGAGATCGTCATAGATTCTTGTGTGCTCTCCCACTGTACTTTGATTACCACCCTACCACGGCTCTACTGAGTCGTGCAAACAGGTGGTCGTTGGGTACAGTCCCGAGACACACGAAGGCGATGACCGATAATAGGGGTTTCGTCTCTCCCGGTATTGGGAGTCGATGCTGTGCTTTGCTCGACTGGTTATATCAGTAAGTCCCTGGCCAGGGCTGCTGAGATTTACTGATAAGTGTTATCAGTAGTTTCTCGATCTGTTATAGACCATTCACCGGCACGACTTATTGAGTTATTGGGGTCGACGTTACCATCCCTAGACTCGATATGCAGCATATATGACGAAGAGACCGAACTGTACGGTAGTGTTGCCGGTTGGCTCGACGGGAGTTGTAGCAGGTTCGCTTGTTTTCTTCTGATCGCTCAATACCCGGGTGGCCGTTACGTTTAGCTGACCGCTTGCGGTTTGGGGGTGCTTGATATGATCATCACCCACTACCGGCGTATTGACGAGTCTTAGAGTCCCACAAAGGAGTTACCTAGTCCAGGCGAAACGTTGTGGTGAGCGTATGCGATATGCGCATGGACCCGGTTAAAATGCGCGTATGAGATACCGTATATTAATCGGGCGGCTTGCTTTTGGTTGGGTCGTATGTGATATGGCCGGATTGATAAATCAAGTGTTGATTTATCATTTAACCATTATTTTCTCACTAGAAATCCTTTCTTGTATTTTTGATGTATGCATGCATGTATGCATTCTTTCATGATTCATGCACATATGGATGTGCATGCACACATACATACATACGTCATCCTTCATGGTTGCATATACATTGAAAATGGTGGCAATATAAGACTCACACCATGGGTTTTTATATGGATTATTATTGCATTTGTGTTAAAACAAAAAGGAAAAGAAAAAGGGTTAATTCATGGATTGTTTCTACACTCTTCTTCATCTTACCATGCTCACCTACTTATTAACCCTTAGTTAATTTTTCTTTGGTGTTTTAAACTCAAATACAATAATATCTTTATCATTAACCATGGTTTGAGATGAGATTTGAGATGAGAAGTGAAAAATATATATACATATATTTTTCATTTTCTCAAGAGAGTTATTCTTTTCACTCTTGTTCTAAAAGGCCATCATCTTCTTCCTCCTTCTTCTTTTGCTCTCTAGACTTTTGTAGTGAGCAAAATACTCATCAAGTTAGGTTTTTGAAGTGAGAAAAACCACCACAACATCATTCTACACAATTCTTTCCCACTTGTTTAGAGTGTTATCTTCATTTCATTCTCTTGATAAAGTGAAGTTGCAACTTGGACAAAGGAGATTCGGGTGAATTGTCGAGGACGCTAGAAGACCTCAAGCTAACCGTTTTCCAACTCTCAAGTGGCCAAGGAGTCAAGAATAGGGAGCTACAAAGGTTGTACTCTCAAAACCCTAGCCTTTGTTACTTGTATTGTTATGAAACCCTAATTTTTCTAGGATAGATCCTTTGTATGCTTACTTAGCACCATAAAAATCTAATCTTTGGTACATGTGATGCTTCCAAACCTTTCATAGGGTGCTAGGTAAACCTAACAACACCAACTCAAGCTACCTCTTCACTAATTAGGGTTTAGTGAAGCAAACACCCTAAACTAAATGGCTAGTATAGTAGAGGATGATGAAGTAAGAATTTTGCTCACTTTAGATTTATTCTTCTCACAATATTTCTTCACCTTGAGAAAAGCTAGAAAGCTTTCTCTTGATGAAGAAGAAGATGAAGTGGAGAAAAGAATGAAACTCATGAGGTGAGAATAGCAACCATGGGTGAGTTTGTATCATATACTAACTCATATAGAGACTAAACTATGATAATGGTTAGGTTAATAAATATCTTAAGTAAAACAAATTAGTGGATTAAGTCAATGGACACTACAAGCTTCTACAAGTTTCAACCATGACTAATTCCACCAATTTGTGAATTACCAAAATAAATAAAAACCTTTAATTATCAAGGGCATGGTGTGAGTCTCATACACCCATGTTGCATATATCAACAACCATGACACAATAACATATATCACATATATATTAAAGTGTACACTAAAGTGAGAAAAAGAAATGTTTAAGTGAGCTAATATTAGTTAATGTAAATTAATGTATCAAATATATAATTATACATTAAATTATTAAATCAACACTTGATTTAATAATCTGGTTATATCATATATAACCGACTAATATCATATGTAACAACTTATCGAATCAACACTTGATTCGATAACTTGGCTATATCACATATAACCGACCGATATCACATATCGCGAGAATAGAATACGATATCACATACTCGTATTAATCTCGGTCCCGCACATATCACATATGTGCTCCTACTTCGTTTCTCTTGAGCCAGGAAACCTCTGTGTAGGACTCTAAAGACTCGTCAATACGCCGGCAATAGATGGTGATCATATCAGTCACCCACAAGCCGCAAGCGGTCTGCTAAACATAACAGCCACCCGGGTATTGAGCGATCAGAAGATTAACAAGCAGGCCTGCTCATACTACTGTGAATCCAATCAGTAACACTACCGTACAGTCCGGTCTCTTCATCTGATATGTCGCATATCTCAGCCTGGGGGTGGTATAACGTCAGACCCCAATAGCCTGATAAGTCATGCCGATGTAAGGATCATAACGGTACGAGAAACTACTGATAACACTTATCAGTAGATCTCCGCAACCCTGATCAAGGATTTCCTGTTATGGCCAATCGAGCATAGCGCAACATCAACCCCCAATACCGGGAGAGACGAAACCCCCTCCTATCGCTCATTTCCTCCATGTGACTCGGAACTGTACCCAAAAACCACCGTTTTGCACAATCTCTTAAATGTGGTAAGGTGGAAATCAAAGCACAGTAGGAATCACACAAGACTCTATGACGATCTCAGGTCGACAGACTAACCTGTACCAGTGTCACCAGAGAACTGCTATCTGACGATAGGTATAATACCATCTAGGAGTTCTCGGCGAGTCCGTCCAGTATACCCAGTCTCCACTGAGCACCCGTATACCATCTCTGATGTCAAACACCAATGAATATGGGATCATCCATCGCCCATCATATGGTCGAGAAGCGTATACGATAGTCTACTCTGGAATATCGATGCCCTGTCTCGATACTCCAACGACTAGGAACATTTGAAGGATGTACTTACCGACTACCCTTGCCCCACTAGTATGATCTGCATCATAATCCTGGTAGTCAAGTACTCATCCAATGGGCTTTATCAACATGTAATAGAGAGACAATAAGTGTACATATTAAGATAAAGAGCAACCAGATAGCATACTATCATGTCGAGCAAGAAAGTCCTCCCTATATATGTCCAAGCTTCCACTATAATATAAATCACATGTATAATAATGGCCTCTAGGGCATACATATAACTAACAATCTTCCACTTTCACTAAGGCCATTTGTTGTAGTATCTAATACTCAACGCCCCATGAAAGTCTCTCTAGGGAAAGGCCTCTGTGCGTGGATCCGCCGTGTTATCCTTCACGTCAATTCTCCTTATCTCGATCCCTTGGAGATCAACCATCTCCCTGATCAGGTAATACTGTCCTCAGAATATGTCTGGATCGCTGATGGGACCGATGTTCCTAGGCCAAAGCCATAACTCCATTATTGTCACAATAACAGTTATTGGACTCTCGATGGTAGGAACCATGTTCATCTCATGAACAATAATTATCCAGACATCCACTTTGGTAGCATCGTTGGTATCAATGTATTCAGTCTTTATCATCTAGATTGCCACATTATCTAGCTTGGAACTCTTCCAACATACCGTCCCTCCACTAAGGGTAAAAACAAAGCCCGTGACTGACTTTCAGTCGACCTTATCACTCTGGGAGCTGGAATTATTAAAGGACTCCCACTGGAGTTCACCATTACCAAACACCAAGAACATTTCTTTAGTGCTTCTCAAGTACTTAAGAATGTCCTACACAGCTATCCATTGATTTTCCCAAGATCCAATTGATTCCTAATCACTACACCTAGTGAGTGAGCTATATCTTGTCTGGTACATAACATCACATACATGATAGAACCTTATGCCGAAGCATAGGGTATCCCTTGCACGCGAGCTTTCTCCAAATCATTCTTGGAAGACTTCTTTTCGGAGAGAGTGATTCCTGAGTAAGTGGGCGAACCACCATGCTTAGAATCTCCATACTAAACCCCTTTAGTACGGTGTTAATGTACCTGGATTTAGGACACTCCCAAGATCCACTTAGATCTATCACCATAGATCATAATCCCAAAATGTAGTAAGTATCATCCATATCTTCCATGGAGAATCCTCGTGATAAGAGGAGCTTGACCGAGTGTAGCATAGGAAACCATTTCCCATCAAGAGTATGTCATCTACGTACAATACGTGGAGGACAGCCTTACTCTCTACTACCTTCTTATATATACAAGGTCCATCTATCTTTTTGATGAAGTCAAACTCTTTGACTGCCACATCAAAACAGATGTTCCAACTCCGCGATACTTGCTTTAATCCTGATGGACTTACGCATAGCCATTAGAGAAAAGGTTTCATCATAAACCACACCTGGTTATTGATGATAGCCTTTTACTACAAGTCTAGCTTTGAAAGTCTCAACTTTTCTATTTACACCAAGAATCTTCTCAAGATCCATTTTCTCCTAATGGGTTTTACCCCTTCAGGTGCAACATTCAACGTCATACTTTGTTGGTGTACATGGATTCCATCTCTGATTGCATAGCATCCAGCCATTTCACAGAATCCCCACTCGTGATGGCCTGCCTAAACCTGGTTGGGTCATCATCTACCATGATGCAATCCTTACTCCCACCGTCACCGAGAAAACCGTAGTATCTCTCAGGTGGATAAGGAACCCTACCAAATTCGCGGAGAGGCTGAGGTTCGTTAGAGACTATTGAATGTTTTGGTTTCACCAAATCATCAGCCGTTAGTTTGTCCAGCTGGAACTCCTTCCAGTTCTAACTCATGACCACAAATTTCTTCACAAGAAATTCCTTTTCTTAAAAGGTGGCATGCTGAGAAACAAAACACTTTTTGCTCCTCAGTTAGGTAGAAGATATACCCTCGCAAATGTTTGGGATATCCTAACAAACTTATACAGAACTGACCTTGCCTCGAGCTTGTCCGGATTTTTCTTTTCAACATAGGCCGGATAACCCCATATCTTAACTCATTTAAGACATAGTCTCTTTCCATACCATATCTCATATGAAGTGGTAGGCACTGCTTTGGATGGAACCCTATTCAATAGGTATGCAGCTTTTCAAGTGCATAACTCCAAAAGGAAACAGGCAACTCAGCAATACTCATCATAGAACGCGCCATATCTCATAGGGTGAGATACCTCCGCCCTGATACACCGTTGTGTTGTGGTGTATACAAAGGAGTAAGCTGAGAGAGAATCCTATTCTCTGTTTAGAAAATCCAGGAACTCCATGCCTAAGTATTCACCTCCCCGGTCTCATCGTAGGACTTTAATACTTCCACCCGTCTGGTTCTCAACTTCAAGCTTATATTCCTTGAATTTCTCAAAAGTTTCAGACTTGTGTTTCAACAGGAACATATGTCTGAATCCTGAGAGATGATCAGTGAATATAATGAAGTATGAAGAACCAAGCCTGGTATTTGTAGACATAGGACCGAATACATCATCATGTATCCATCCCAAGGGTTCAGTAACTCTTTCTCTGTTTCCAGTAAACGGAGTATTGGTCATTTTACCTTTGAGACAAGACTGGCAAGTATCATAAGATGAAAATTCGAATAGATTCTCATATTCATCCTTATGTAATTTAGTTGGTCGTGTCGCATTGATATAACCTAGTCTATAATGCCACAAGAAGGATTCGTTCATTTCTGAACTACTCATCTTGTGTGTGTTCTACATACTTTGAACTGTGGTTTGATTTAGAACTTATATGCTATTACATAGCGTGCCTTATCTAATCAACTATTGATTCAGGAAAATGTTCACAACATTATCCTCCAAAACAGAATTATATCCTTCTTTAACTTAATAAAGAAACTGATGTAATGTAGTATATCAGGTTCGGTATGTAATAACATTTGTTCAGAATCAATGTATTTACCATTTGGCAATACAAGGTGATATCTTCCAACTGCCTTGGTTGCAACAATTGCACCATTCTCTAGCACTTAGAGATATATCACCCAATCTCAGTTCTCTACCTTTCTATAGCCCATGTAACTCTTACATATGTGGGATCCTTATGCTGTATCTCATACCTAAAACGTAGAGGATACTGAGAATCCGTTCTCGGTAATGAACACACCCGAAGAATATGCATCAATATGCTCATTCCTCGAATGGGTGGCATGGGAATCCTGGTATTCCCCTATTTCCTGCTCGGACTTATAACAATTATAAGATAAAGCGGAACCAACGTTCCCCAGATCAGCATAATAAGCAGGTTCAGTCAATACATCCATATTATTATCTTGATTAAGGCGTGACATGGTCGCTACCAGGAGAGAGAGAGAAAAGGCATCCCCAAACGGGAGCTAGCTCTTCGTCAATCGACGGTCACAATCACGCAAGCAATAATAATATACAACGCCAAAGGGCGAGGATCAAACCCAAAAAGA
Organism: Agapanthus africanus; assembly: GCA_030015575.1. Taxonomy (NCBI): domain Eukaryota; kingdom Viridiplantae; phylum Streptophyta; class Magnoliopsida; order Asparagales; family Amaryllidaceae; genus Agapanthus; species Agapanthus africanus. Next base: position 174,991,320 of record JASDDO010000022.1, on the reverse strand, counting down.
AACTCAAAACAGCCAGAAAACCATAAAACTACAAGCGCGACTCTAAGGTCAAAATAATACATCACTGTCTCTAAGTCTGAAACAATATACAAGTTTTAGTCGATAGAATTTCTAGATACAATGAATAATAAAGGAAAAATGGCGGTTCTGATACAAGAGAACCCACATACCCAAGCAAGTCACCCATGAGTAAGCAGTGTGCCAGAAATGCCGCTATGGAATCTGTACGGAAAAAACCTGCAAGAACTATGGCACAACAGGGGTGAGTTGCCAACTCGTGAATAGAAAATATCTACAAGCAGAGATCGAATGTATGACCCATCCTAGGTCAATACAATCAGATATATAAATCTCAATATGAATAAGTCTGAAGCATGCTAAACTGGCAATGTAATCTCTATACATGAGTGTAGTGCCAAATTCTCGTGCCAATGCCTCAGGTAATAGCATATCATGAATATGAGGTAAAATCAGTGTAATCAAATCTGCATGTACGTGGATCCCGTCCACTCGTCACCCAATGACAATAACCATCATGCATGTAAATATCATCAGCATATGCATGGAAATATGAGGATATAACCAACAGCATGGAACCCGAGTGCCTAGCATCGACACTCGAAAACATCATGAAAACCTGTGCCTAGCATCGGCACGTAAATCCTCATATATCGGGCATCCGTCAGTCCGGATCAGCCCCCCTCTCTCGTATATCGGGCATCCGTCAGTCCGGGTCAGCCCACTCTCTCATGTATCGGGCATCCGTCAGTCCGGGTCAGCCCCACTATCTCATATATCGGGCATCCGTCAGTCCGGGTCAGCCCCACTATCTCATATATCGGGCATCCGTCGGTTCGGGTCAGCCCCACTATCTCATATATCAGGCATCCGTCAGTCCGGGTCAGCCCCACTATCTCATATATCGGGCCCCACCATGTACCCTCATACGGCACCCACTCCTCGTATGGGGTATAAAATCAGAACCGATAAATCTCATGATGGCAGCGCAAATATCATATCAAGGAAACCGTGTTTTTCAAATAAGTACATACTTTCCTTTGAAATTATCCACGGTTCCCAAATCCAGAAATATCATGAAAACGAATATCTCGATGCGTATAATCAGAAAACATGATGTATGTGACATATAAATGAAATGCAAGTATAACAGAATATCATGCAACATGGAATAATAGTATGCACATACAATGAGATGCGGAATCGAATAAATCAACGCAATAGTGAAGAATCTACACCAATATGTATATGTCATGCAGTGGTGCCATTTGAAAAAAGACGAATCGGGGTTTTAGAAAAATAAGGGTTACGGTGTTTTTAAGAATAGATACGTCTTTTGAAAATACCCGTAGAATCCCTTTACTTGTCCTTAAGATATTCCCGATTCGTTAGTTTTGAAATAGGTATGACTCGGGTCTAGTCTAACATCTACTAAGCCCAGTCCATCAGGAGAGGTAAGGAAACCATATAAATCTGAGTCGATATATATATATATATATGATAGTCGGTGATCCCACCTCAATAGTATCGCGTACGATACAGTATATCATATGCCAATCCTCATGTCATGAGTGCGTATCAATCATCAATATAGGCTCGTACGGTAAATCGTCGTACGTCATCCCAATAACTGGGTACGGGTCAATATCACATTATCTCATCACATATCAGGTATCACTACCATCATATCACATAATCTAGGGTACAACTCTAAGTATAGTACCATCGATACCATCTATATAAATATGAATGCGGGGTAAAACACATGCCCAAAGGCCCGCTAAAACCATCATGTCGCATCTCAAATACGAACTCTGACATATCGCCGAATATCACGGCCTCAGGTCAAATCTCATCGACTCATCGTAATCCCACGTATCATCCTCAAATCCCGTATATGAACACATAGTCCCATACCCATGTGTAGATATACACACCTCCATATACGCACAGATAATGAAAGAATGTATGCAAGTATATGTGTACGTGTATGTATGAGTGCAACCACTACTCTATGGTTTCGCACTATACTACACCAATGCATCATTATCATCAATAATTCCAAACAACGCATAATAAATATATGTGTGTATACGTATTCGTATACACCACCATGGACTGCGGGGGTGTTATACGCCATCCACCCGACTTCTCCCCGTAGATATAAATCTACTCACCTTGCGTCTTTATCGGTCGACGTCACCACGCTTTTGCTTGTCGTCCCGAAGTCTTCATGGGTACCTACACATTAACGTATCGCAAACATGTATCAAAACCAATTCAAGACTAAAACGACATTCAAAACCCAAAACGACACGCTATGATCTATAGGTGAGAACCTATAGACAACGCTTCCAAAACCATCAACAACCCTCGATGTCGTCGTATAAACGCCAAGTAGTCGAGTACGCAAACTCAGAATTCACAATACGGAAATACGGAAACACGAATCCAAAACAGCAACATAGGAAATAGGCTCCAGATTTCGCCCTAGGTCAAATTAGACAAATCTATACATGCCAGGGGTCAAGTTTACTTGAGATAAGGCCCTGCACCAAAAACGAAGCAAAACCACGCTGCTCTGGCCGCAAATTGCGGCTAGAAGGATTAAATCTGCGGCCTGGGGAAAGAGATAGGGGCTAGGGTTTTGGGTGTTGGTTCCATGGTGCCTGCACATCTCACTGTCAAGTCAATTTTATTTTCAGGTGTCTCGGGTTAAAGCAGATCAATAAATACAGTGACAGATTTCCAGTTTTCCCCGATATCGATTCTATAAATCCGTATTCTGGTTCTAGTTCCAGGTTTTGGTCCAATATAACATCACACAAGGGGTTCTAGGGTCACCACAAGCCTTAATTTCACTTTGATTTCAGATCAAACCCTAAACCCTAACTTGATGTTTCACAAATCCACCAAACGACACCATATCGATATGAAACTAGCATAGATGCACAAGGAAATGAAATACTACTCTAAATTTGCAGAATTTACCTCCTTGAACTTTCTTGAGTTGCTCAAAGTCCTCTAGATCCACTCTTCCTTAGTCCAATGCGTTCCTCTCGAGCTTGTGAGCAAGTTTTGTGAAGAGGGTATGGGGTTTTGAGATGATTTTTGTAGTGTTTTGGGGGATTGAAGGTGATGGAAGGAAAGGGAAGAGCAGGAGCAGCAGCAGCTTTAGAGAGGAGGGAGAGAGAAATATGATGAAGAAATGAGAGGAAATGGCTAGGTCAACACTCTCACCTACCCTCACTCTCACCATACCTATTTCTTTATTCAAAACCCTTTTCTTTTATTTTCCAAAACCTTCTCATTCAAATAGTAGACACAAAGTTAAAGCCATGGTAAGAATAATGTAACACAAGTACAAAATGATATGTGCATATTTTGCACAAAAATGCCAAAAATCCGATTAGCGATTTTTAATCGCGATTAGCACTAAATTAGTGTCAAACTAATTATAAAAACTTTAAAATGGCATAATTCCATAAAATACCCTATTTTAGAATTTTCCTTAATTTTTCCCCATTTATTTGTATTTAATTATACCGGAATATTAAAATATTCATTAAAATAATATTAAATTATAAAAATTCCCAAAAATAATATTTTATTATTTGGAAATGTTACAATCTACCCCCTTAAAGAAATTCGGTCCCCGAATTTAAATTTAAACCCCCAAATACTAAAACATTTCGATACAAATTCCAAGTCGTCGGGGCTCCGAATCATCAATACATATAACATCATAGCGCAATGCATGCGCATGAGCAATGAGCAGATAACTTAAAAGCAAAACTCCGTCAAGCATCCCGCAATCATCGGAGTCATGGTAAGACACAAATGTCAAATCCAAAACAAAACCAATATGATATATATCAGAACTATACATGTAGACATCCAATCTATACATGTGAATAGCTGAAGTAAATGTATGCCAAATATATCCAGGTACTGTCCTCTGACTAGTCCTGCTCAGTACAAAACGAATATCAAATATCATAAAAATGTACTGCTCCAAAGGGAATAAATACCAAAATGCACATAACACCACCCTGTGCGTCTGGTGCGCACGGGAATCAAAATCCATATATGTGCCATACAGGTGCACAAAACAACATCTAGGTGCAACGGGTATGCACAAAGTATCTGTCATAGGCAACAGATGTGTCTGACAGCAAAACCAGGTGCATCTGACTTGCACGAAGAATCTCGATTTAGTGCATCTGGTGTGCACCCAAAATCGTATCGCAAAACATGCGCCCAATATGCGCGAAAATCCAAATCGGTGCATCCATCGTGCACGAATGAAAATCTTAACCCTGCGCACTCAACATGCACGGAATCACGAAATCCAATAGCAACGCCGAACATGCGTAAGTCCAATCAAAAGCATGGAGTGCAAGAATCAATCATCAATATCAGGGTCCAAATCGACGATATAATGCGGCTCAATCAAAATCAGGTGTACCACGATGGAAAATCTCACAACCGCGTGCATCAGCGTGCACAAATCAAATCAAAACACTAAAGGTGCATGAAAACTATGCTGGAAGCGAAGATCGAATCACCGGCATAAAGTAGGCATGAAATCACAATCAATACCTCAAGAATAATAACTATACGCAAGGTATAAATACCCAGTAAGTGCAACCATGGTGCACAAATTCAAGTATCATGGAACTCAGTCATCAAGACTAAATCATGCAAATAGATTGCCCAAAATACCGAAATCTAAACTGACGGATACGTGATAGTCAAATCACAAAATCACAAATCATAAATCATAAATACCGTCGTCGGTATATCCCCCTTCACAGTCGAGAAGGTGCTGGTACATCCAATGCTAGCGGCGCAAGATATCTACTTGCCTCTTGCTCGCGGCTGGCGTCCTCTGTCTCTGGTTCCTTATCTTCCCTGTGGATTACCAATCTCGCAGTCCATCGGCTCATCGGCCTGTCAGGTGTGCTAACGGGAACGATTCCGTTCGGGCACTTCTCTGGTCATCTCTCGGTCAATCCTCACGACCGCTCGTACAGCAGCACATCTCTGGCGCCAACCTCTGGTCCTCTGAATGCACATCACACATCGGCTTCTGGTGCAAATCTTATTGCAGCAGTGTACTGGAAGGAATCCTGCTCAAGGTCTCTTTTGATCTCGCCTAAGCCAAACTGTACGGAGGCTGGTACTCTGGCATAATCTTTTCTCACTCTCTGGACATCTGCGTTCTTAGTACAACATCTACTCGAAAGCTGGTCGCATCCCATCGCCTCTGTATGCATATCCGACCTTTTATCTTAACGGGGAGTAGTAACAGCTCGTATCTGGAGTCTCCCAAACAGTGTGTCCCATCACAATATCCGAAAGATGTCGAACCATCCGATCGACTCGTCAGAACCTCAAAATCCCCCAAAAGCTCAACACCTTGGGTGCAGTTTAATAGTATCGAGTACATACCACAGTATCGGTGGTCCAGCCGTAGAAGGGCAAACCCAAGCCTCACTAATGGCGCCGCGGAACTGCCGCAAACCCTAAGGTTCAAAGGCTTTCACACGGTCATTATGTCGAGTTAGGGTTTCATTCTTCAAGAGGGTCCATAGAATCGCTTGCATGTCTTTCCGAATACTTTAAACTTGGAAAATGGGTTCCTGACATTCGATCGTCTCAATCGACTCTCAACGAATCTACGTGAAGTCGTCTCTAGCTGGAATCAATCTACCTGATGACCTCGCATCAGGGTAAGCGAACGAACCACATGTCCTAGTCATTCATCCTCGGTGACTAGCGACTTACCATCATATCTCTAAGTATGCTCATGCTGCAGTAGCTCCAATAATCTGGGCGATATCTCATCATTCGCAGCAGCAACTGGCTCATTCGTCCGTATGCTGAACAGCGCCTCAATCATCATGAATAAGCGACATATCAATGGTCATCACATCCTGGCTGGCCTCTATCAGTGGCTCAATCCTCCGGTACCGATCGGTACGCCCGAGAAATCTCGCAAAAGCGATCAGTCCAACGCTCATAGCGCGAAAGCACAATAAGACGATGCCTCAATATGCAATCGTAAGTCTCTGGAAACATGTCCTGGTCAGTCCTCATCCACGACGAGCTCATGCTGACGCAACTCGAGCCGTAGCTCACTCTGCCCGTGCAATCATGGCAACAAAACCATAACCAGTATCGATAAGGATAGATCATAGGAAGGAATATAATACTGTGCAAGGAAATGTACATCCTAAGGTTTCTTAAGCGGAGTGGCGTATCGTAAGTATGCCACGAAACATATACTCAAGCTACCTACTCCATCAACCAAGGGTCATCCTATGCGACGAAAGTTCGGGTATAATTCCCCCTCGACTAAGTCTAAGTTCCGTAAGGTCAAGCCTAAGTTCCGTATATAGATAACGCCCTAGGCTCCACATAGTCAAACTTAGACTCGACCAAGGTCAACCTAGCGCTCTGATACCAACTTTGTTACGACCCAAAAGAGCACGTGACTGGCCCTTGAACCATATGAAATCTATAGGACTCCATCTGATCCAAGTAAGCCAAAAGCCCAGAAATCTAAAACCATTTTAAGAGCAAGTAAAGAAAACTGGTTTGAAGAAAAACATGTTTGAAGTCAAGGTTTTTAAATAACTAAGCCGAATATGCATTTTTAAATGTAAAGTCTTTTCTAAAAATTTCGGCAGAGTTTCTTTTGTAAATACTGCCCCCGAACGGGGTACAACAAGAACAATATATATGCAATGATAAAAGGCATCCCCAAGCGGGAGCTAGCTCTTCGTCAATCGACGGTCACAATCACGCAAACAATAATAATATACAATGCCAAAGGGAGAGGATCAAACCCAAAAAGAAACTCAAAATAGCCAGAAAACCATAAAACTACAAGCGCGACTCTAAGGTCGAAATAATACATCACTGTCTCTAAGTCTGAAACAATATACAAGTTTTGGTCGATGGAATTTCTAGATACAATGAAAAATATAGGAAAAATGGCGGTTCTGATACAAGAGAACCCACCTACCCAAGCAAGTCACCCATGAGTAAGCAGTGTGCCAGAAATGCCGCTATGAAATCTGTACGGCAAAAACCTGCAAGAACTATGGCACAACGGGGGTGATTTGCCAACTCGTGAATAGAAAATATCTACAAGCAGAGATCGAATGTATGACCCATCCTAGGTCAATACAATCAGATATATAAACCTCAATATGAACAAGTCTGAAGCATGCTAAACTGGCAATGTAATCTTTATACATGAGTGTAGTGCCAAGTGCTCGTGCCAATGCCTCAGGTAATAGCATATCATGAATATGAGGTAAAATCAGTGTAATCAAATCTGCATGTACGTGGATCCCGTCCACTCGTCACCCAATGACAATAACCATCATGCATGTAAATATCATCAGCATATGCAAGGAAATATGAGGATATAACCAAAAGCATGGAACCTGAGTGCCTAGCATCGACACTCGAAAACATCATGAAAACCTGTGCCTAGTATCGGCACGTAAATCCTCATATATCGGGCATCCGTCAGTCCGGGTCAGCCCCCCTCTCTCGTATATCGGGCATCCGTCAGTCCGGGTCAGCCCACTCTCTCATGTATCGGGCATCCGTAAGTCCGGGTCAGCCCCACTATCTCATATATCGGGCATCCGTCAGTCCGGGTCAGCCCCATTATCTCATATATCAGGCATCCGTCGGTCCGGGTCAGCCCCACTATCTCATATATCGGGCATCCGTCAGTCCGGGTCAGCCCCACTATCTCATATATCGGTCCCCACCATGTACCCTCATACGGCACCCACTCCTCGTAAGGGGTATAAAATCAGAACCGATAAATCTCATGATGGCAGCGCAAATATCATATAAAGAAAACCGGGTTTTTCAAATAAGTACATACTTTCCTTTGAAATTATCCACGGTTCCCAAATCCAGAAATATCATGAAAACGAATATCTCGATGCGTATAATCAGAAAACATGATGTATGTGATATATAAATGAAATGCAAGTATAACAGAATATCATGCAACATGGAATAATAGTATGCACATACAATGAGATGCGGAATCGAATAAATCAACGCAATAGTGAAGAATCTACACCAATATGTATATGTCATGCAGTGGTGCCATTTGAAAAAAGACGAATCGGGGTTTTAGCAAAATAAGGGTTACGGTGTTTTTAAGAATAGATGCGTCTTTTTAAAATACCCGTAGAATCCCTTTACTTGTCCTTAAGATATTCCCGATTCGTTAGTTTTGAAATAGGTATGACTCGGGTCTAGTCTAACATCTACTAAGCCCAGTCCATCAGGAGGGGTAAGGAAACCACATAAATCTGAGTCGATATATATATATATATATATATATATATATATATATAATATGATAGTCGGTGATCCCACCTCAATAGTATCGCGTACGATACAGTATATCATATGCCAATCCTCATGTCATGAGTGCGGATCAATCATCAATATAGGCTCGTACGGTAAATCGTCGTACGGCATCCCAATAACTGGGTACGGGTCAATATCACATTATCTCATCACATATCAGGTATCACTACCATCATATCACATAATCTAGAGTACAACTCTAAGTATAGTACCATCGATACCATCTATATAAATATGAATGCGGGGTAAAACACATGCCCAAAGGCCCGCTAAAACCATCATATCGCATCTCAAATACGAACTCTGACATATCGCCGAATATCACGGCCTCAGGTCAAATTTCATCGACTCGCCGTAATCCCACGTATCATCCTCAAATCCCGTATATGAACACATAGTCCCATACCCATGTGTAGATATACACACCTCCATATGCGCACAAATAATGAAAGAATGTATGCAAGTATATGTGTACGTGTATGTGTGAGTGCAACCACTACTCTATGGTTTCGCACTATACTACACCAATGCATCATTATCATCAATAATTCCAAACAACGCATAATAAATATATGTGTGTATACGTATTCGTATACACCACCACGGACTGCGGAGGTGCTATACGCCATCCACCCGACTTCTCCACGTAGATATAAATCTACTCACCTTGAGTCTTTATCGGTCGACGTCACCACGCTTTTGCTTGTCATCCCGAAGTCTTCATGGATACCTACACATTAACGTATCGCAAACGTGTATCAAAACCAATTCAAGACTAAAACGGCATTCAAAACCCAAAACGACACGCTATGATCTATAGGTGAGAACCTATGGACAACGCTTCCAAAACCATCAACAACCCTCGATATCGTCGTATAAACGCCAAGTAGTCGAGTACGCAAACTCAGAATTCACAATACGGAAATACGGAAACACGAATCCAAAACAGCAACATAGGAAATAGGCTCCAGATTTCGCCCTACGTCAAATTAGACAAATCTATACATGCCAGGGGTCAAGTTTACTTGAGATAAGGCCCTGCACCAAAAACGAAGCAAAACCACCCTGCTCTGGCCGCAAATTGCGGCCAGAAGGATTAAATCTGCGGCCTGGGGAAAGAGATAGGGGCTAGGGTTTTGGGTGTTGGTTCCATGGTGCCTGCACATCTCACTGTCAAGTCAATTTTATTTTCAGGTGTCTCGGGTTAAAGCAGATCAATAAAAACAGTGACAGATTTCCAGTTTTCCCCGATATCGATTCTATAAATCCGTATTCTGGTTCTAGTTCCAGGTTTTGGTCCAATATAACATTACACAAGGGGTTCTAGGGTCACCACAAGCCTCAATTTCACTTTGATTTCAGATCAAACCCTAAACCCTAACTTGATGTTTCACAAATCCACCAAACGATACCATATCGATATGAAACTAGCATAGATGCACAAGGAAATGAAATACTACTCTAAAGTTGCAGAATTTACCTCCTTTTGGCAACTCAAGAACTTTCTTGAGTTGCTCAAAGTCCTCTAGATCCACTCTTCCTTAGTCCAATGCGTTCCTCTCGAGCTTGTGAGCAAGTTTTGTGAAGAGGGAATGGGGTTTTGAGATGATTTTTGTAGTGTTTTGGGGGATTGAAGGTAATGGAGGGAAAGGGAAGAGCAGGAGCAGCAGCAGCTCTAGAGAGGAGGGAGAGAGAAATGTGATGAAGAAATGAGAGGAAATGGTTAGGTCAACACTCTCACCTACCCTCACTCTCACCATACCTATTTCTTTATTCAAAACCCTTTTCTTTTCTTTTCCAAAACCTTCTCATTCAAATAGTAGACACAAAGTTAAAGCCATGGTAAGAATAATATAACACAAGTTCAAAATGATATGTGCATGTTTTGCACAAAAATGCCAAAAATCCGATTAGCGATTTTTAATCGCGATTAGCACTAAATTAGTGTCAAACTAATCATAAAACTTTAAAATGGCATAATTCCATAAAATACCCTATTTTAGAATTTTCCTTAATTTTTCCCCATTTATTTTTATTTAATTATACCGGAATATTAAAATATTCATTAAAATAATATTAAATTATAAAAATTCCCAAAAATAATATTTTATTATTTAGAAATGTTACAGATCCAACTATCTCATAGAAGGTATACAATCTCATTGCAAATTTCAACACTTGAAATTCCTGATAATATTTTGCCCCTAATCTCCTATGACCTTGACAAAGGCCAACAAACCATAGGATGCTAGTCAAGTTCAACCCGTCATTTCCTGATTGAATTAAACTCATCCGTACAACCCTTGACAAAGGCCAACAAGGTCTCACGACTACCCTAATCCAATCGCATCATATGCTTAAGCAGATAAGCACTAGTCAGCTACCGCACACTACGCCTTGACAAAGGCCAACAGACGCAGCACGAATATTAAGTAGTACTTATCTGAAATGACGGAGGGCTACGACAGGTTTTTAAGAAAACCTTTTGCGTAATGAACTTGATATCGTTGTAGAATCAAGTAATTTTGAAAATGAGTGTTTTTGAGGTTTTTGCTAGTTTTGCTAAAGAGATCACTCTCGGTGAAGGGATCTCGGCTCTTTCCTCATCGAATGAGGTGCTGGATATTTCACAAATACCACTATGCAAAGCATAAACTAAAAAAGCAATCAAAAGACAAAACCGAGTGGGTTGTAGCATCTGCCAGTTTCGCTAAAGAGGTCACTCCCGGTGAAGGGATCTCGGCTCCTTCCCTATCGAATAAGGTGTTGGATATTCTACAAGGAATACTGCTATGCAAAGCAAGAACTAGAGCTACCAGTTTTTAAAACAAGATTCTACAATATCTTTAGGTTTCTTTTATTTCATTAATATCATTAATGAAGTCCTATCAATTATACTTCCTAAGCATCACAGAAGAAACGAAAGCAGTAATATTTATTATATATCATATATATAATATAAGCATTCGTATCATCATATAAAGTGATCACATCACAGAACATCAGCAGCAGAAGAACACATATAAAATATTGGATATACTAGGAATTCCGTGTTTTAAATTAAGCCGGTATAAAACACGGATTCCACGGTCGCGATGAATAGCCAAACCCATATCCCTAGACCCCTACGAGAGTGGCAAGCAACCCTACCAATTCTAGAGTTAGGAGACCCGGTCTCAACTCCTTGAGATGGTCTCCCACTGGACCCTAGAACCCGGTTACTTGTGCTCCCCGATTTGGGTCTATCCTAATGCGGAAAAGTAAATAATATAGATCAATGGTGACATCATCCTCAATCCGGAAGTGCCCTAATAAAAGAATATTACATACAACCTTTTACATGAATGAAAATGAAAAAATCTCATCTCACATATAAAAAAAACCCGGCTATTCAAAACACGACGATCCAATATAACATATAACAGCAACACATAACATCACATGTCATCAACGTAAGTAAATATGCGTATCCCAATTGTCGTTGACGTATAGCAATGAAACCGGCGATACACCACATATTACACTTACGGTCGCAGAAAAGAAAGTGAAAAACTACAACAATTGGAATCTGCAACCACCTTAAATATCATAAACCCAATGTATCACATACTTTGGATTTCATGCCTAACCAAATGAATTCCTTAGATATCGCATGCCTAACAATTATAAACCCCGCATTTTAGTCTCGATATTGAAAACACTTTCCAATAATCTGTCGGGTAATTAAACAAGATTCCCGATAACCTGATCGAATGCTCGTCGGAAACTTTAGTAGACGACCGCACCCCCGATACCGTCGACGAAGTGCATTTAGGCGGAACACCGCGGCCGCGAGCACCCGAACGGATGCTTTTGGCGACAGGGTTCTCCTACAGTCACTTGGTTGGGGCTATGGGACGTGGCTATCTAGTAAGGTTACCCGGCGAGTATCCGCGTACGCTACGTGATTGCGATGGACTTTTGATCCACATCAAAATCCTGTGGCAACCGATCAAATGAGACTAAATTGCTAGATTTATAAAATTCAAATTAGTTTTCATAAAACTAAATATTGTGGATTTCAAGTATTGTATCACAATCACAGATAGCTAGACGATGTTAAACTTTTCGATCGAATAATCAGACACCCAAAATTTCCCAAAGAGCTCAACACTTGAGCGGAGTTTCAAAAGCACCGAGAACATGACAAGGCACCTATGGACCAACCGTAGAAGGGTCAACCCTTGACTCACCTATGGCGCCGCGGAACTACCACAAGCCCTAGGGTTTGATGGCAGTTCCGACGGTCACAGAATCGAGTTAGGATTTCGTTCTTCTAGAGGGTCCATAGAAAACACCTGCATGATTTTCTGAAGATTTCAAACTTGGAAAAATCCAACTCTTGGAAAATTTCCAGTAAAGGAAAAATTGGGTTATTGATATTCGTTCGAACTTTTTAATATCGTCTAAAAAACCCAAAATGATGTTAGAATTACGATTACGAAACACTCTGAATTGCCTCTACAGAAATATAACATCACATGCAATCTTAGCAAAAACAAGTAACACCTGAAATACCAAAACCCACAGACTGGAACACCATAAAAAATTCAACCCAAAACTATGTAGAAAAACCGACCAGGCCGGTTTTTATCTTCATGTGGCAAATCCGGCGAGGGGGGCTAAATTTTTTGTGGTGTTCATGTTACATCTCATATAATATTCTGCAATTGCTTAAAAAAAATTTAGACACCTTAAAAATTTCGATAGAAACTAGGTTATTGTTTCGAGTGTTTCGGAGTTGTTTCGGTTTCGTAATTCTACAAACATCATCTAATTCTCTAGATTGGCTCTGATACCACTGTAAGGATTCCTAGCACGACAGCAAGGTTTTAGGAGGCATCGACCATGCCGTTTTCAAAATTTTATTAGCCAAACAACCCTAACCCTAGAATCTTAACTAGAGAATTTGACAATAGAACATGTAAACAACTTTACATCTAAGTGAACAAGGAATACAAACTGTATAGACCGGTCCTTCACTTCAATAACTCCATGTAGTAGTCCCTTCGCTCCAAGTAGTGAATTCCCGGACTCTAGAAAGGCCCCACAAGATGAACGGAACAAGTTTGCTTGAAGTTTTCGAGACCGAAAATGAGCTACGTCGAGGAGACACCAACTCAAGCAACCTCTTCACTAAATAGGGTTTAGTGAAGCAAACACTCTAAACTAAAGGGCTAGTATAGTAGAGAATGATGAAGTAGGAATTTTTCTCACTTTAGATTTATTTTTCTCACAATATTTCTTCACCTAGAGAAAAGCTAGAAAGCTTTCTCTTGATGAAGAAGAAGATGAAGTGGAGAAAAGAATGAAACTCATGAGGTGAGAATAGCAACTATGGGTGAGTTTGTATCATATACTAACTCATATAGAGACTAAACTATGGCTAAGGATAATGGTTAGGTTAATAAATATCTTAAGTAAAACAAATTGGTGGACTAAGTCAATGGACACTACAAGCTTCTACAAGCTTCAACCATGAATAATTCCACCAATTTGTGAATTACTAAAATAAATAAAAACCTTTAATTATCAAGAGCATGGTGTTAGTCTCATACACCCATGTTGCATATATCAACAACTATGACACAATAGCATATATCATATATATATTAAAGTGTACACAAAAGTGAGAAAAAGAAATGTTTAAGTGAGCTAATATTAGTTAATATAAATTAATATATCAAATATATAATTATACATTAAATTATTAAATCAACACTTGATTTAATAATCCGGCTATATCACATATAACCGACTAATATCATATGTAACAACTTATCGAATCAACACTTGATTTGATAACTCAGCTATATCACATATAACCGACCGATATCACATATCGCGAGAATAGAATACGGTATCACATACTCGTATTAATCTTGATTCCGCACATATCACATATGTGCTCCTACTTCGTTTCGCTTGAGCCAGGAAACCTCTGTGTAGGACTCTAAAGACTCGTCAATACGCCGAAAGTGGGTGGTGATCATATCAGTCATCCACAAGCCGCAAGCGGTCTGCTAAACGTAACGGCCACTCGGGTATTGAGCGATCAGAAGATCAACAAGCAATTCTGCTCATAATACTGTGAATCCAATAAGTAACACTACCGTACAGTCCGGTCTCTTCGTCTGATATGTCGCATATCTCAGCCTGGGGAACGTCGGACCCCAATAGCCTGATAAGTCATGCCGATGTGAGGCTCATAACGGTTCGAGAAATTACTGATAACACTTATCGGTAGATCTCTGCTACCCTGGCCAGGGATTTCCTGTTATGGCCAATCGAGCATAGCGCAACATCAACCCCCAATACCGGCAGAGACGAAATCCCCTCCTATCGCTCATTGCCTCCATGTGACTCGGGATTGTACCCAAAAACCACTGTTTTGCACGATCTCTGTGGTAAGATGGAAATAAAAGCACAGTGAGAATCACACAAGACTCTATGACGATCTCGGGTCGACAGACTAACATGTTCCAGTGTCACTAGAGAATTGCTATCTGACGATAGGTATAATACCATCTAGGAGTTCTCGGTGAGTCTGTCCAGTGTACCCAGTCTCCACTGAGCACCCGTATACCATCTCTGATGTCAAACACCAATGGATATGGGATCATCCATCACCCATCATATGGGTCGAGAAGCGTATACGCTAGTCTACTCTGGAATATCGATGTCCCGTCTCGATACTCCCACGACTAGGAACATTTGAAGGATGTACTTACCGACTACCCTTGTCCCATTAGTATGATATGCATCATAATTCTGGTAGTCAAGTACTCATCGTAAGGGTTTTATCAACATGTAATAGAGAGACAATAGGTGTACATGTTAAGATAAAGAGCAACCAGATAGAATATTATCATGTCGAGCAAGAAAGTCCTCCCTATATATGTCCAAGCATCCACTACAATATGCATCACATGTATAATAATGGCCTCTAGGGCATACATATAACTAACAGTCGACCAGCGACACTCCGTGTCAGGGACAAGTCGAACAGCGATACTCCATGCCGGCGAAACGTCGACCAGCGACACTTCGTGCCGGGGACAAGTCGACCAGCGACACTCCGTGCCGGGGACAAGTCGAACAGCCAGCGACACTCCGCGCCGGGAAAACGTCGACCAGCGACACTCCGTGCCGGGGATACGTCATACACCGACACTCCATCTCGGGGACACGTCAAGCATCGACCGTCCATGTCGTAAAAAGGGCAGTGCCGCCTTCCTAAAAGCGGGAACTAAATCAAGTTCCCTCCATGTGAAAGAAGATCCATCAATTTCATGCACATGGCCCACATGTGTGGTGTGCATTTATTGATGGGAGGCACTTTGTTGGGGTCAAAAATTATACCCCGGTTGACCAAGTCAAAGTCAAAGTCAACACCAAACCAAGTGGGCCCAAGCCCAGATCAAGTGGGCTCATACCCGAGTCGAGCCCGAACATGAAGTGGTCGGCCTCCCCAATGCCAAAATGAAAATTATATAATAAATAATTTTGATGTAATTTTCATACATGAATGTAAGAAAAATGGGCATAAAGCCAAATTTTTGTAAAGCCCATGGCTCATGTGCAAAAGAAATGAGCACATGAAGTATGGAATGGGCAAAATGCCATTTTGTAAAGCCCAAGGGGCTATATGTAAGTTTGTAAGCCTATAAAAGGCAACATGATAATGAAATAAAAGAACAATTCATTCTTCCAAAAATTTAGGGTTTGTGCCTCCTTCTCCTTCCTCAAAGTTCTAAATCTTCTTCCTCTTTTTGAATTAAATCAAGAGTTTAACTCTTCCTTTTTCAAAAAGAAATAGTTTTTCACTATAAAACCCACAAAGGGGAGCTCGGATCTCCCATCAGATCTCTAAAGGAGAGATTTTGAATCTCACCCCCTCCCCCTCTTCCTTCAAGATCCAGCCAACGGAGAGGAAGAAGAAGGATACTCATCTCCAAAAATCCCATTCCAGGAGGATCCGAGACTCAAAAAAAGATCCAAAGATTTATAGGAGTTTAACTCCATTCAAGATCTGTTGGAGTTTAACTCCATAAATCAAACCCCTTTTTAGGAGTTTAACTCCAAATCTATACATAAACCCCTTGGGAGTTCAACTCCTAATCCAGGGGCTATGCCCTTTTTCGCTGGTGTTTCCAGTGGTCGCGTTCAACGCACGTGACCCACGGGCGCCCAGCGGTCGCATGCGCCTCACGTTACCTGCGGGCGCTAAGTGCCTGCATGCGCCTCACGCGACCCGCGGGCGCTAAATGCCCACATGCGCCTCACGCGGCCCGCGGGTGCTCAGCACCCAGCGGTCGCATGCTCCGTATGTAACCAGCTAGCGACCAGCGGTCGCGTGCTGCTCACGTGACCCTTTAGGTGAATAAAAACCCTTTAGGTGAATTTTCTGATAATCGGTAAAATAAACCGTATTTTCCGTAAAACTCAACTACAAATATTTTTCAATATAGATTTAAATATGCCTATTTTAACTATATAATTTTTAGTATTTGTTATTTATTTAGTCACTTATAAATTATTAGTTTACCTAAATATTTTTCCTTAAGTAATTATTATTAATATTAACATAAGCTTTTAATTATACATTAAATGGGTGCAAATTATAAATTGCAATGGGTTAATTTGACAAATGTGAACCATGACATATTAGAATTAAGATTGTTGCATTCTCTTCTCTTCTTTAATTGGTTTCAAAATTCTAAAGAATTCTAGGGTGAAATTGAAGTAAGAACATAAATAAAATAAAATAATTTTGAAAAGACTTAAAAGAGTCATTAATTAAGGAATTGTTCTACACATTTCTACATTCTTTCTCTCTCTCCCCTCACTTCCTCCCTCATGGCCGAAATTTCCACCATGGCAGCCCCTCATTTTCCCAAGCTCATTCTCACTCCAAAAATTCAACAAAAAATCAAAATAAAATTCCACAAAAAACCCAAATTCCAAATCCAATCTCTACCCATTATTCTTTGGCCTATCTAGCATGGATCTTGGAGCAAAGTTAGCATTTTGGAGGCTATGATTTTCATGTTTGATCTCATGTTTAGTGAGGTATAATCCTAACCCTAGTGTTAATTGTAGGTTAATTACTATAATTTAATGAATTTCGGTATTTAATTAGGGTTCTAATTGCTAACTTAAAAATTCAAGAAAAGGTTTTTAAATCAAGTTAGGGTTTTTACTTCATCATTAAGTATGCAATGTGTAGTTTAACATATTAGGTAATGCTAAACCTAATCTAGAAGCTAAATTGTAAATTGTTACAATTAATTTGTTCAAATTGCATGATTTTTTCAAACTAGGTTTTTGTAGAATATGTATTTAGGTGAGATAAAATTCTAGTGAGAATTTTTATCAATTATTCATAGTTTTAATGGGTAGATTAATATGTTAATTGAATGCAAAACCTAATCTAGTTACTAGTTGCTAATTGTTAGTTTAAAAATTGTAATAATTAGGCCATTTTGCTAACTAGGTTTTTAGAAATTAACTAAATAATTGAGATAAAAATCTCATTAGGGTATTCATGACATTATTAACATTTTAAACTGTAGTTTAATACTTTAGTTCATGCAAAACTAAGTTTAGTTGTTGAATTGTGAATTTGGCTCAAAAAGTGTTAAAATTTGATATTTTTGCAAACTAGAATTTTCAATTTAATACAAATTGATGAGAATAAATTATAGAAATGGTTTATATGACAATATTTAGTAAATATTATGAGCATTAGTTTTGTTAAAACATCATGTTTCGAATTAAAACAAAAATTTAGTGCTTTCTAGGTTTTCGGAAATAAATCGATTCGATTTATTTTGAGGTTTCGATGAGTTGAAATCTATTTTATATTATAATTAGTGATTTTTGAAACCACGGTGTTTGGGTTTTTCTTGATCAATCGGCGTTTGTACGCCGATGTCGATGGTTACTTGGTTCTTTTGCATGAGCGGGTCATAGGTTTTAACCTATGCGCGTTTCGTGCGCCGTTTTGATTTTGTCCGCGATTTCGATTTATGATATTATATATGTTTGCGTATAGGTACCCTTCACGTGGAGTTTGGACGATGAAGAAGAGGATGGCGGCATCGACTTCGGTAGACAAGGACCAGGTGAGTAGATGTATATCTACGGGGGAAATCGGGTGGATGGCGTATAGCACCCCCGCAAACGTAGAATAAGGATATTACGAATTGTTATTAGGAAGTCAGACGTGGCCTTAGATTCTTGGCGAGTAGGGTCCTTGAAGACTTTAGGTTGGACTATACTGATTTAGAAAGACTTATCCAGAGGATGATTTCCTAAGAGGGAATTCGTAGGTTTCTTGTAGACACACACACGCACAGACATAAACTTGACTTGGTGTATATGTGTGTGTATATATATAAATATGTATATAGGAATGTGTGTAGGTATATATATATACAATATATACATGTGGTATGAGGGTATTATATGATACTTGGGGATGAGTCGATAAGATCGGGCATGATGCCGTGAGATATTGGATATATGACCAAGATATGATATGAAATGTGTTACGATATTAGCGGATCGTTGAGTAATGAGATATATAAACGATAATATGTGTAGATGATGTTGAAACGAATGAGAATCTACACTAGAACTCGGATGGTAATATGTGACTTAATCACGATATGATATATGACATGACATTTTAATGGATCATTTGACGATGTATATTTATACAGACGATGATATATATTTGATGATATTGGGATATATGCGATTATAGTACAGTACCCTTGATCATGATATTGTTTGATGATGATACTATACGAACGATGATGTATATATGTGATAGTTGACCCGTACCCCGATTTTGGGAGGCCGTACAATGGATTTTACCATACGAGGCATAGATGTGATGATTGATCCGCACTCTTGACTCGAGGAAGTTGTACTACGTACGTGACGCTATTGAGGCTGGATCGCCGACTACTAGAGATATCGACTCAGACTTTAGGTGGATTCTTATTTCCTATCGACTAGTTTCTTTAGTTTAGTTCTTTAGTGGGTTAGATAGATACTAGTTTAGGCTCGAGTCATATAGTTTGTAGTTAGATATGTATATTCTAAATGTGCGGTTAATACACATTCACCTTTATATTCAGATTGTAATCATCACATTGCATGTTCATACATATGTTTCTTTAGCTAATATGAAACTCTGCCTGTTAGGACACCAGCACCATTACCGATGATGCGCATGATCCACGTACACTTATTTGCCGGCTCACACACATCATCATCGGTAATTGCCATGTCACGTACACTTTAGAACATATTATCTTTTTATGGATATATCAGCTAAATGCTAGTCCAATATAATATTGTGTGATTACTCTCATATGCTAGTTTAGACATTGCATTTATTACTTAGACACTTCATGCATTCACATATTCATATCATCATGCAGTATTGTGGGGCTTATGCCGATACTCATTATTTACTTACTCATGATTTTGGGATTTTGGATTTCTATGAGATTTCTGGATTTTGGGGAAAACCGCTAAATATATATAAAAACTTCTCTCTCTCTCTCTCTCTCTCTCTCTCTCCCCCCCCCTCTCATTTTAAAATACAAGTTGCGGTTTTCTCGTGATGTATGTGTCGTCCACCATGAGATTTCATGTTTTCTGTTGGATTTCGAGACCCGATTCGAGGAGTGGATGAACCGTCTCGGGTACATGGTGGGCCCGGTATGGTACCCCGGGGCAAGAAGCTCGAGTTGTAGACGATGAGCTTGGCAGGGGAAGACTATCTACCGGTGATGTCTGGCGCTGCGGATATCCGGAGGATACCGACCGTTGTCGTGAAATTTGATGATATGGGCCGATCCGGACTGACGGAGCCCGAGATATTGAGACTATGAGATATTGAGACTATGAGGTATTGACACTTTGAGATTTACCTGTTTTGTGTCGATGCTTGACACGGATTTCCATGGATTTCATTGATGATGTTTCAGCTTACTACAAAAACTTACTATGATAAAGGTTAAAGATTTCTTACAGATATATCCAGATTTCATGATTGATTGTTTTACATTCATGGTGCATGCATACTCATACACATGACATGTTACTACTTGAGGTACTGAAAAGAGAACTGAGTATTGCACTTACGTATAGATTATTACCCTATCACTATTAGTTGTCTAGTATTATATTAAGTATATTATTATGACCTAGGAAAGCGTCGTGCATGCGATTTCTACTCGCCGATGTCTTTTACTCACGAGTTGGAAACTCACCCCCGTTGTGCCAAATTTTCTTACAGGTTTCGATGTGCAGGTTTCCTTGGCTGCTTGCTGGCACATCATTTCATTCAGGGTGATTTGCTTGGTAGGTTGGTTCACTTGTATCGGGACCGCCGTTGTACTTTTATTATTTCAGTTGTATCTAGTAAGCTCCATCAACCAGACTTGTATTACTTGATAGATTTAGAAGACCAGTTGTTTTTATTTCGACCTTAGAGTCGCGCTTGTATTATTATGGTTTTCTGGTGGATTTGGTTTTCTTTTAAGTTTTGTGCATCGCCCTTCGGCGTTGTATATTATAGTGCATTGCGTGGTTGTTTCCGCCTTTTGGCGTAGAGCTTGCTCCCGCTTGGGGATGCCTTTTTACTGCTTGTATATATTATTCTTGTTTCTACCCGTTTGGGGCCAGTTTTTACAAAGGAGACTCTGCCGAAATTTTTAAGAAATTTGGCGTTGCTTTTAAACTTGTTTTCCTACACTTCTTATTTTAAATGGTTTAGATTTCTGGGCTTCGGCTTATTTAGATTACGTTACGCCTTTAGACGTTTCGTAATTTAAGTGTCGGTCATATTCCATACCTTCGGGTCATGACAAAGTTGGTATCAGAGCGCTAGGTTTAACCTTTGTCCGAGTCTAGGTTGACCTTGGTTGATGGAGTAGGCGACTTAGGTAGAGTGACGTACCGTGGGTATGATCCGCGGCATACTTACGATACGCTACTCTGCTTAAGAAGCCTTAGGATATACATTTCTTTGCACCGTATTCTATTCGTTCCTTTGATCTATCCTCGTCGATGTCGGATGGTGGTTTCTGTTATCACGGTCGCATGGGCAGAGGGAGCTGCGGCTCGAATGCGATGACCGTTAGGGTATCGTCTATTCTTGAGGATTGAGGCATTGTTTAGCATGCGGACGGAGAGTTTTCACATGTCGTCTAGGCGAAGTCAAAAGGTTCGAACGAATGTCAGAAACCCATTTTCCCAAGTTTAAGATATTCGGGAGAACATGCAGGCATTTCTATGGACCCTCTAGAAGAATGAAACCCTAACTCGACATAATGACCATGAGAACGCTGGTGAACCTTAGGGTTTGCGGCAGTTCCACGGTGCCATTAGTGAGGCTTGGGTTTGCCCTTCTACGGCTGGTCCGCAGATGTTAGGGCATGTACTGGATATTTTTAAACTGTACTTGAGTGTTGGGGAATTATGGGACTTTGATAAATCGATCAAAAAGTTTAACGTAGTCCAGATAGCAGGTGAAGGGATAGATTACGTGGGAGACTCTAGATATGAGCATAGCCGTTTGTAGCGGAGTCAGCACAGCTATGAGGAGACGAGTCCGAATCAGTAGACATTAGAAAAGGCGTACATTGACGAAAGTCTTTACGATTGCGATTTAGTGATTTGAATTTCATATTTCCGTTGTTTGGATTTTGGTATTTTGAGGATTTTGTTCTATGATTGGTATTTCCTATGTGTGCATTCATTACACTCTATTCGTGTTTCATATATCAGTTGTATTGATGTTGTTTTTTGCATTCCCAGTGCACTCGATTTGGTTTTATACATTTCGAGATATTGATTTGAGTTCATGCATATGGGTTGCACATGATTTTGACGTATGCTTCGACATAGTTTTCATACACTTTTCGTACTGTGATTTCGATTTTGATCTTCGATATATGTTTTCGTGCACCATGTGCACTTGATTGAGATTCTTGCGCACACTTAGCGCACTTGATGCGATTTTGTGCACACCAGATGCACTAAATCGGGGTTTTGTGCATATTAGATGCACCTGATATTATTGTCGTGCACGCCCGTTGCACTTGACAGATGTTTTTGGTGTACAACCGTTGCACTCAGTTTTGTTTCTGTGCGTATTCGTGGAATCTGTATCTGATTTCGATTTCCGTGCGCACCGGACGCACGTGGTACCTCGTATACTGTATTTGAGATTGATTTCATTTTGATCGGTACGTTTTTATAATATTTACTATTTGGTTTGATAATCGAGCAGGACTGTCCTGAGATCAGTACCTAGGTGTTTTTGCATGCTTCTCTATTCAGATGTTTGGACAATTTTACTACGATGCGCACTATATACAAGTTATAGTTTTGATGTATTTCATATTGGTTTTCGTATTGGACTTTGACATGGTATTTTCAACATAACTCCGATGATTGCGTTATGCTTGACAGAGTTGAATTTTAGTTATGTATTGATGATTTCGGAGCCCCGATGATTTGAGAGTTTTGCTAAATTTTTTAGTATTTAGGGGAGCTTTAATTTAAATTCAGGGACCGAATATTTTTAAGGGGGGGAGATTGTAATGTTTTAAAAATAAATAAATAAATAAATAAAAACCGTTTAGGTGAATTTTCTGATAATCGGTAAAATAAACCGTATTTTCCGTAAAACTCAACTACAATTATTTTTCAATATAGATTTAAATATGTCTATTTTAACTATATAATTGCTAGTATTTGTTATTTATTTAGTCACTTATAAATTATTAGTTTACCTAAATATTTTTCCTTAAGTAATTATTATTAATATTAACATAATCTTTTAATTATATATTAAATGGGGCAAATTATAAATTGCAATGGGTTAATTTGACAAATGTGAATCATGACATATTAGAATTAAGATTGTTGCATTCTCTTCTCTTCTTTAATTGGTTTCAAAATTCTAGAGAATTCTAGGGTGAAATTGAAGTAAGAACATAAATAAAATAAAATAATTTTGAAAAGACTTAAAAGAGTCATTAATTAAGGAATTGTTCTACACATTTCTACATTCTTTCTCTCTCTCCCCTCACTTCCTCCCTCATGGCCGAAATTTCCACCATGGCAGCCCCTCATTTTCCCAAGCTCATTATCACTCCAAAAATTCAACAAAAAATCAAAATAAAATTCCACAAAAAACCCAAATTCCAAATCCAATCTCTACCCATTATTCTTTGGCCTATCTAGCATGGATCTTGGAGCAAAGTTAGCATTTTGGAGGCTATGATTTTCATGTTTGATCTCATGTTTAGTGAGGTATAATCCTAACCCTAGTGTTAATTGTAGGTTAATTACTATAATTTAATGAATTTCGGTATTTAATTAGGGTTCTAATTGCTAACTTGAAAATTCAAGAAAAGGTTTTTAAATCAAGTTAGGGTTTTTACTTCATCATTAAGTACGCAATTTGTATTTTAACATGTTAGGTAATGTTAAACCTAATTTAGAAGCTAAATTGTAAATTGTTACAATTAATTTGTTCAAATTGCATGATTTTTGCAAACTAGGTTTTTGTAGAATATGTATATAGGTGAGATAAAATTCTAGAGAGAATTTTTATCAATTATTCATGGTTTTAATGCATAGATTAACATGTTAATTGAATGGAAAACCTAATCTAGTTACTAGTTGCTAATTGTTAGTTTAAAAATTGTGATAATTAGGCTATTTTGCTAACTAGGTTTTTAGAAATTAACTAAATATTTGAGATAAAAATCTCATTAGGGTATTCATGACATTATTAACATTTTAAATTTTAGTCTAATACTTTAGTTCATGCAAAACTAAGTTTAGTTGTTGAATTGTGAATTTGGCTTTAAAAAGTGTTAAAATTTGATATTTTTGCAAACTAGAATTTTCAATTTAATACAAATTGATGAGAATAAATTATAGAAATGGTTTATATGACCTAGTTAAGATATTTAGTAAATATTATGAGCATTATTTTTGTTAAAACATCATGTTTCGAATTAAAACAAAAATTTAGTGCTTTCTACGTTTTCGGAAATAACTCGATTCTGTTTATTTTGAGGTTTCGATGAGTTGCAATCTATTTTATATTATAATTAGTGATTTTTGAAACCACAATTGGTGTGTTTGGGTTTTTCTCGATCAATCGGCGTTTGTACGCCGATGTCGAGGGTTACTTAGTTCTTTTGCATGAGCGGGTCATAGGTTTTAACCTATGCGTGTTTCGTGCACCGTTTTGATTTTGTCCGCGATTTCAGTTTACGATATTATATATGTTTGTGTATAGGTACCCTTCACGTGGATTTTGGACGATGAAGAAGAGGATGGCGGCATCGACTTTCCAGACAAGGACCAGGTGAGTAGATGTATATCTACGGGGGAAGTCGGGTGGATGGCGTATAGCACCCCCGCAAACGTAAAATAAGGATATTACGAATTGTTATTAGGAAGTCGGATGTGACCTTAGATTCTTGGTGAGTAGGGTCATTGAAGACTTTAGGTTGGACTAGACTGATTTAGAAAGACTTATCCAGAGGATGATTGCCTAGGAGGAAATTCGTAGGTTTCTTGTAGACACACACACGCGCACAAACATAAACTTGACTTGGTGTGTATGTGTGTGTGTGTGTAGGAATGTGTGTGTGTGTATATATATATATATATATATATACACAACATATACATGTGGTATGAGGGTATTATATGATACTTGGGGATGAGTCTATAAGATTGGGCATGATGCCGTGAGATATTGGTTATATGACCGAGATATGATATGAAATGTGTTACGATATTAGCGGATCGTTGAGTAATGAGATATATATAAACGATGATATGTGTAGATGACGTTGAAACGAATGAGACTCTAGAATAGAACTCGGATGGTAATATGTGACTTAATCACGATATGATATATGACATGACATTTTAGTGGATCATTTGGCGACATATATTTACACAGACGATGATATATTTTTGATGATATTGGGATGTGTGCGATTATAGTACAGTATCCTTGATCATGATATTGTTTGATGATGATACTATACGATCGATGATGTATATATGTGATAGTTGACCCGTACCCCGATTTTGGGAGGCCGTACGATGGATTTTTACCATACGAGACATAGATGTGGTGATTGATCCGTACTCTTGACTCGAGGAAGTCGTACTACGTACGTGACGCTATTGAGGCTGGATCGCCGACTACTAAAGATATCGACTCAGACTTTAGGTGGATTCTTATTTCCTATCGACTAGTTTCTTTAGTTTAGTTCTTTAGTGGGTTAGATAGATACTAGTTTAGGCTCGAGTCATATAGTTTGTAGTTAGATATGTATATTCTAAATGTGCGGTTAATACACATTCACTCTTATATTCAGATTTTAATCATCGCATTGCATGTTCATACATATGTTTCTTTAGCTAATATGAAACTCTGCCTGTTAGGACACCAGCACCATTACCGATGATGCGCATGATCCATGTACACTTATTTGCCGGCTCACACACATCATCATCGGTAATTGCCATGTCACGTACACTTTAGAACATATTATCTTTGTATGGATATATCAGCTAAATGCTAGTCTAATATAATATTTTGTGATTACTCTCATGTGCTAGTTTAGACATTGCATTTATTACTTAGACACTTCATGCATTCACATATTCATATCATCATGCAGTATTGTGGGGCTTATGCCGATACTCATTATTTACTTACTCATGAATTTGGGATTTTGGATTTCTATGAGATTTCTGGATTTTGGGGAAAACCGCAAGAATATATATAAAAACTTCTCTCTTTCCCTCTCATTTTAAAATACATGTTTTGGTTTTCTCGTGATGTATGTGTCGTCCACCATGAGATTTCATGTTTTCTGTTGGATTTCGAGACCCGATTCGAGGAGTGGATGAACCGTCTCGGGTACATGGTGGGCCCGGTATGGTACCCCGGGGCAAGAAGCTCGAGTTGTAGACGATGAGCCTGGCAGGGGAAGACTACCTACCGGTGATGTCTGGCGCGGCGGATATCCGGAGGATACCGACCGTTGTCGTGAGATTTGATGATATGGGCCGATCCGGACTGACGGAGCCCGAGGTATTGAGATTATGAGATATTGAGACTATGAGGTATTGACAATTTGAGATTTACCTGTTTTGTGTCGATGCTTGACACGGATTTCCATGGATTTCATTGATGATGTTTCAGCTTACCACAAAAATTTACTATGATAAAGGTTAAAGATTTCTTACAGATATATCCAGATTTCATGATTAATTGTTTTACATTCATGGTGCATGCATACTCATACACATGACATGTTACTACTTGAGGTACTGAAAAGAGCACCGAGTATTGCACTTACGTATAGATTATTACCCTATCACTATTAGTTGTCTAGTATTATATTAAGTATATTATTATGACCTAGGAGAGCGTCGTGCATGCGATTTCTACTCGCAGATGTCTTCTACTCACGAGTTGGTAACTCACCCCCGTTGTGCCAAATTTTCTTACAGGTTTCGATGTACAGGTTTCTTTGGCTGCTTGCTGGCACATCATTTCATTCAGGGTGATTTGCTTGGTAGGTTGGTTCACTTGTATCGGAACCGCCGTTGTACTTTTATTATTTCAGTTGTATCTAGTAAACTCCATCAACCAGACTTGTATTACTTGATAGATTTAGAAGACCAGTTGTTTTTATTTCGACCTTAGAGTCGTGCTTGTATTATTATGGTTTTCTGGTGGATTTGGTTTTCTTTTTAGTTTTGAGCCTCGCCCTTCGGCGTTGTATATTATAGTGCATTGCGTGGTTGTTTCCACCTTTTGGCGTAGAGCTTGCTCCCGCTTGGCGATGCCTTTTTACTGCTTGTATATATTATTCTTGTTTCTACCCATTTGGGGCCAGTTTTTACAAAGGAGACTCTACCGAAATTTTTAAGAATTTTGACGTTGCTTTTAAACTTGTTTTCCTACATTTCTTATTTTAAATGGTTTAGATTTCTGGACTTCGGCTTACTTAGATTACGTTACGCCTTTAGACGTTTCGTAATTTAAGTGCCGGTCACATTCTGTACCTTCGGGTCGTGACAGCTGCGCACGTGACCGGCTGGCACCCAGCAGTCACGTGCTGCTCACGTGACCCGCTGGCGCCCAGAGGTCACGTGCTGCGCACGTGACCAGCGGGCGCTCAGCGCCCACGCGCCGAGAACGTGACTCTAGGCACGTGACCCGCGGGCGCCCGGTGCCCACGTGCCATGCACGCGTCCTTAAGACTCTCCTCACCCCTCATTTTCCATACACTCTACACCAGAAACACGTCCCCCGTTAGAAAAATTTTCCTAACGGGGCGCTACCCCGCACCCCGCAAGGGGGCTGCTCGCCCTCTTGCCCCCCAACCCACTATCCGGGTAGCGGGACCCCGTAAACTCTGCCAAGCCCCCGATATATCCAAAACCCTTTCAAAACACAACACATGCACACTGCACACTGAGTTCGCATGACTAGTTGACCCGTCAATCGGAGGTTCCTTCGTACCAAAGGCGAGGGGTAATTAACGGTAGCTTAGTCCGCGGCTGCCGGAGATTCGGATCCCCACAATCAATAAACCACCGTCTACCATAGGCAGAGGGAATCTGTAGTATGCCTGACAAGCGCGCGCGTATTCCCATCTCAATAGGGTGATGAAAAACAACCTACAAAATCTGGCATGCCCGGTGGGACCTTTTCTCTCCTCCCATATTTCGGGTTAAACGTTCATGCGAACTCAATCAATATACATATCGCTTGCCTGTACTAAAATCATGCTTCTATTTGCAGGTTAATGACTTTCGACGGCAATCTTCGGACGCAACAAAATGTCTCCAAGGACAATCTCGGCTCTCAGCACAGCTCCCCTCTCCTACACGATGAAGATGGACGCCAGGACGGTCCTCCCGGCAAGTCTCGGTCGACAATGGGAGGAGCCGCTGCTACCATTCGGCTGTATTTTGTTCGTGCCAGCTAACGCCATCTCTGCAACTCAAGCCCCGGTGATGGATAAACCGGCCTCGAAAGGCAAGAGGCCAAATGTAGTGATCTCGAGGCACCACTACCCAAACGCAATTCGGTGTTTGAACGACTTTCCTTGGCCCCAGCTGAGGGCAAAGCCATCAACACCAACAAAGAAACAATGCATCTCAGACAAGCGCCAGCGGCTCCCCTGACAACTGCTCAATCGGGTGTCTTCTCTAAGCTCCCCGTTAATCGACTCACGATGGCTTCCTGGATGACGGATTCCCGCCATGCCCTCAAAATTGAGAAGCTAAGACAGAAAAGGCTCAGATACAGATCCAACAAAAGGGCTAGGGCTCATGCTAGGCTGAACTTCATGGGGTTCAAAGAACAGGGTTACCCCGCCAAAGATAAAGAGATGGATGGATTTGTGGTCCACACTGTCTACAAGGTGGGCACACGCAGCAAGAGAAAGGACGGGGCCACCACATCTCAGATCCAATCTGGTATGAATGTGGCTGCCACTTCCCACGGCCAACATCCTCTGGGAGATAATGAAAACCCTTCCAGTGAGGCTGATAAGCAGAGAAATCCCTCGGTTCATGAGGAGTCGGGCTCGGAAAGCGAAGATGAGCCAATCTTCCGTCCCAAGAACGCAGAGCAGAAACTTCTCCAAGAGCTCCGAAAACAGCTCAGAAGCAAAGACAGAGAGATGACCAAGCTCTACTCAAAGATCGACGACTTAAAGAATGTCGTGATGCAGCTCATGGCCCAAGTTGCCTCTCAGCCGCCCAATCAAGCGCTGGGCTCTGCTCATGAACCGTGAAACGGTGTCCCGAGACAGCCGACGCCTATTCCCTCAAATCCAAAGGTGGGCGGACCGCATGAAAGTCAGTCGCATCTTATCTCGGGAAATGTCTTGGCTACCGATGACAGCAACCCGCTAACTCAAGATCAAATCATTGATTTGGTTGCCAACAAAGTCAAAACATTGGTAGCCGAATCCGAAGCGCAAAAAGATATCAGCAGTAGTGGGAGACCATATCCTGCTCGGTATGATCTGGTAGAATTTCCTAGCGGCTATGTCATCCCCAAATTCGGAAGATTTGATGGGACAGGAAATGCGAATCAGCACATCGCCAATTTTAAAGCCTCATGCGGGAATACTGGGGGCAATGATGCGCTTCTCCTCCTCCAGTTCGTTAATAGCCTGACCGATATTGCTTTTGACTGGTACACGAGCATACCGGATGGCTCTGTCACAACTTTCGTCCAAATGGAGTCTCTGTTTCGGCAGAGGTTCATGAACGTCAGCGATAAGATCACCATTGCCGATCTCGTAAGGACCAACCCAAAAAACAATGAAAGCAGCACGGATTTTATAACCTGATAGAGCAATCTCTCCGTCAAATATGAACTGCCGATAGAGTAGGACCAATCTGTCAGTCTCTTCGTCGGAAATCTCAATAATTGGATGGACCCGTTTTTATACACCGCGGGTCTCCAAACATTCCAAGAGCTGACTAGGAAAGTTCAGATGTTGGAACGCTCAAAGCAGGAGTCCTGCTCTGACTCCCAAAATAACAATAGGTCCTGGAGAAACCAAAAGGACGAAAATCGTAAAGGCGGAAATTCTGACGATGCTGAATCTTTTAACACTTCGGCTAACCGAAATAAGTAAGGGATGAGCGGGCCTAATGCCAACCAGCCTCAGAAGCCAGTGTTCGGAGAGGGAGAAGAATCTCTACTGAAAGAGAAGCTGAATAAGGTTATTCCTTCAGAAGGGACAAAGTCCACAAGATATTCAAAGACACCCTGAGAAACGGTCTACAATTTCCAGAATCAAAAAGACCGCAAGAAGCAAATATGACTGACTAACCCAAATATTTCCCTTATCACAGAGTGATAAGTCAGGCCATTGAAGACTGTTTCGTCTTCAAAGATTGGGTCGAAAAGCAATATAAGGCAGGAGAGATAGAACTGTCTAAAGGTGTGTTAACAAACAGTCAAGCTGCGACCGCCAATTTCATACAAATGAAGACCGAAGTCTTTCGGGAACCTGATTCTCTCAGACATCTGACTTTCTCTAAAAAGAGTTGACCACCACGTCGTTAAACTGTGAACAAATGACCACTACGTCGTTAAACTGGAAACAGCAGACCCCCACGTCGTTAAACTGGGAACAGTCGACCTCTAAGTCGTTAAACTGGGAATGTAAATAAAAAAATAAAAAAATAAAAAAAAGCCAAAATGATGGGGCAACTCGTAATAAAAATCAGCAAGTAAAATAAAAATGAAAATAAACAGCCGAAAAGATGGGGCAACCGCGGATAAATAGCCGAAATGATAGGGCAATCGCGACCTTCGCGATAAGAAAAGCTAAAATGATAGAGCAATCACGGTGTAGAAAAAACTGTGGGGAATGATAAGTCGCTCCTGGTACCATATTCCAGTGCAGCGATGCAGACGCTAACCAAATTCCAAATCCCTAAATTCCCAGTGGCGAATGATGAGTCGCACCTAATACCATATTCCAGTACAGCGATGCAGACGCCAACCAAAGTTTCAAATCTCCGAATGTCCCAACGGCGAATGATGAGTCGCTCCTGATACCATATTCCATTGCAGCGATCGGACGCCAACAAATTCTCCCAGCCCTACGGTTGGTCCCCAAACTGGCTACCTTATATAATCAACGGGCTCAAATAATTCTCATTATACCCATATCCCACCGCAATCACCAGTCACACGGCCGGTCCGCGCCCTTGGAATTATGCTCCATTTGGGAAGACCCACTCATGTGTCCTTACGATGCATGAGGAAAACAAAACTTACGGGATCTTCACGACTCGTAAGAAAACACCTTCGTGGGATCCTTACGACTCACAAAAGAAAAACACACTTGGGAGTCCCCATGACTCCTAAGGAGAAAGTACACCTGCGAAATCCTTTCGACTCGTAGGGAGAATATTTTTATGGGATCCTTACGACTCATAAAATTGAAAAGTCTTAGGTGATAGGGACCTAAACCTGTCTCTTAAGCCATCTCTCCCCAACAGGTAAAGGCAATTGATGAATTGCTCTTAGCACATGTGCTTCAGTGTTAGCAACACTAATGCCGACCCCTACCCCAAAATTCCAAGCTTCTGATCCAATAGACCCATAAGTCTTTAAACTGGGAACAGATGACCTCTAAGTCGTTAAACCGGGAATAGATGACCCCTAAGTCGTTAAACTGGAAACGAGAGAGATCCCTTCATGGAAAATGATGATTCGCTCCTGGTACCATATTCCAGTGTAAGCGGTGCTGATGCCAAACAAAAACCAAAGTCCCCTAATCCTCTCATGGCAAATGATGATTCGCTTCTGGTACCATATTTCAGTGTAGTGATGTTGATGTCAACCAAAATCATCTCAAATCAGCAAGTCAAATCCAGTGTTGACCGTCCATGTCGTAAAAAGGGCAGTGCCAGCTTTCCACAAAGCGGGAACCAAATCACTCCGCGCCGGGGAAACGTCTACTACGGACACTCCGTCTCGGAGACGCGTCAAGCGTCGACCGTCCATGTCGTAAAAAGGGCAGTGCCAGCTTCCCACAAAGCGGGAACCAAATCACTCTGTGCCGGGGAAACGTCTACTACATACACTCTGTCTCAGAGACGCGTCAAGCGTTGACCGTCCATGTCGTAAAAAAGGCAGTGCCAGCTTCCCACAAAGCGGGAACCAAATCACTCCGTGCCGGGGAAACGTCTACTACGGACACTCCGTCTCGGAGACGCGTCAAGCGTCGACCGTCCATGTCGTAAAAAGGCAGTGCCGGCTTCCCACAAAGCGGGAACCAAATCCCTCCGTGCCAGGAAAACGTCTACTATGGACACTTCGTCTCGGAGACGCGTCAAGCGTCGACTGTTCATGTCGTAAAAAGGGCAGTGCCAGCTTCTTTCAAAGCGGGAACCAAATCACTCCGTGCCGGGGAAACGTCTACCATAGACACTCCGTCTCGGAGACGCGTCAAGCGTCGACCGTCCATGTCGTAAAAAGGGCAATGCTAGCTTCCCAAAAAAAGCGGGAACCAAATCACTCCATGCCGGGGAAACGTCTACCACGGACACTCCATCTCGGGGACATGTCATGCATCGACCGTCCATGTCGTAAAAAGGGCAGTGCCAGCTTCCCAAAAAGCAGGAACCAAAGCAAGTCGCCTCCACGCGAAAGAAGATCCATCAATTTCATGCACACGACTCACATATGTGGTGTGCATTTATTAATGGGGGGCACTTTGTTGGGGTCAAATATTGCATCTCGGTTGACCAAGTCAAAGTCAAAGTCAACCCCAAGTAAGTGGGTCCAAGTCCAGATCAAGTGGGTCCTTGCCCAAGTCGATCCCCACAGACGGCCTCCCCCATGCCAAAATAAAAAAAAATGTAATAAATAATTTTGATGTAAACTTTATGGGCATAAATCCAAATGTTTGTAAAGCCCATGGCTCATGTGCAAAAGAAATGAGCACATGAGACATGGGATGGGCAAAATATCATTTTGTAAAGCCCAAGTGGCTATATGTAAATGTGTAAGCCTATATAAGACAACATGATGATGGAAAAAAAATTCATTCTCCCCAAAAATTAGGGTCTATGCCTCCTTCTCTTTCCTCAAGGTTCTAAAACATTCTTCTTATTTTTGAATTATATCAAGAGTTTAACTCTTCCTTTTCCAAAAATAAATAGTTTTTCACTATAAAAGCCTCGAAGGTGAGCTCGGATGTGCCATCAACTCCCTAAAAGGGGAGATTTTAAGTCTCACCTCTCCTTTTCTCCCCAATATCCAGCCAACGAAGAGGAAGAAGAAGGATACCCATCTATAAAAAATCCCATTCCGGAAAGATCCGAGGCTAAAAAGAAGATCCAAAGATTTCTAGTAGTTTAACTCCATTCAAGATCTGTTGGAGTCTCCAAATCTATACATAATCCATGTTAGGAGTTCAACTCCAAAGCCCCTTGAAAGTTCAACTCCTAACCCAAGGGCTAAGCCCCTTTTCCGCTAGTGTTTCTAGCGGTCGCGTGTCGTGCATGTGACCCGCGGGCGCCCGGCGGTCACTTGCCATGCACGTGACCCGCAGGCGTCCGGCGGTCGCGTGCCGCGCACATGCCCCGCGGACATCCGGCGGTATCGTGCAAGGCACGTGACCCGCGGGCGCTAAGTGCCCATGTGAGCCTCACACGACCCGCGGGCGCTCAGTGCCCAGTGGCCGCTTGTTGTGCATGTAACCCGCGGGCACCCAGCGGTCGCGTGCTGCACACGTGCCCCAAGCTCCCACGCGCCAGGCACGTGACCCGCAGGCGCCAAGCGCCTACGCGCCAGGAATGTGACCCGCGAGCGCCCAGGGCCCACGTGCCAGGCACGCGTCTTTAAGATGCTCCTCACCCCTCATTTTCCGTGTACTCCACACGAGAAACACGTCCCCCGTTAGGAAAAAATTTCTAACGGGACGCTTCCCCGCACCCCGCAAGGGGGCTGCTAGCCCCCTTAACCCCCAGCCCGCTATTCGAGTAGCGGGACCCCTGTAAACTCTGCGAGGCCCCCGATATATCCAAAAACCCCTTTCAAAATACAACACACGCACACTACACATTGAGTTCGCATGACCAGTTTGACCCGTCAATCGGAAGTTCCTTCGCTCCAAAGGCGAGGGGTAATTAACGGCAGCTTAGTCCACGGCTGCCGGAGATTCGGATCCCAACAATCAATAAACCCCAGCCGATCCTAGGCAGGGGAAATCTGTAATGCGCCTGACAAGCGCGAGCGTATTCCCATCTCAATGGGGTAACGAAAAACACCCTACAAGACTGTCTGGATATTTCTTGTTCATGAGATGAACATGGTTCCTATCATTGAGCGTCCAATAACTGGTATTGTGACAACAATGGAGCTGTGGCTTTTGCCTAGGAACGCCGGTCCTATTGGCGATCCAGACTTATTCTTAGGCAGTATCACCTGATTCGGGAGATGGTTGATCTCTAGGGGATCGAGCTCAGGAGAGTTGACTTGAAGGATAACACGGCGGATCCACTCACAAAGGTCTTTCCCACGAGAGACTTTTATGGGATGTTGTGTATGAGATACTACAACAAATGGCCTTAGTGCAAGTGGGAGATTGTTAGTTGTATGTATACCCTAGAGGCCATTATTGTACAATGGTTGTATATTATAATGGATGCTTTGGATATATATAGGGAGGACTTTCTTGTTCGTTATGCTAGTATGCTATCCGGTTGCTCTTTATCTTAACATGTATACTTGCACTATCTCTCTGTTGCATTTTGATAAAGCCCTTAGGATGTGTATTTGACTTCCATGATTATGATGGAGATCATACTAGTGGGGCCTGGGTGGTCCATAAGTACATCCTTTAATTGTTCCCATTCGCGGGAGTATCGAGACGGGGCATCGATATTCCAGAGTGGACTAGCGTATACGTTTCTTGACCCATATGATGGGCGATGGATGATACCACATCCATTGGTGTTTGACATCAAAGATTGTATACGGGTGCTCAGTGGAGACTAGGTACACTAAATAGGACTCGCCGAGAACTCCTAGATGGTATTGTACCTTACGTCAGATAGCAGTTCTCTGGTGACACTGGTACAGGTTAGTCTGTCGACCCGAGATCGTCATAGAGTCTTGTGTGTCTCCCACTGTGCTTTGATTTCCACCCTACCACGGTTCTACTGAGTCGTGCAAACAGGTGGTTTTTGGGTATAGTCCCGAGTCACATGGAGGCAATGAGCGATAGGAGGGGATTTCGTCTCTCCCGGTATTGGGGGTTGATGTTGCGCTGTAGTCGATTGGCCATAACAGGAAATCCCTGGGCAGGGTTGCTGAGATTTACTGGTAAGTTTTATTAGTAGTTTCTCGACCGTTATGGGCCTTACATCGGCATGACTTATCAAGTTATTGGGGTCTGATGTTTTTACCACCCCCAAGCTGGATATGCGACATATCAGACGAAGAGACTGGACTGTACGGTAGTGTTACTTATTGGATTCACGGGAGTATGAGCATGCTTGCTTATTGATCTTCTGATCGCTCAATACTTGGGAGCCTTTACGTACAGCTAGTGCCGCTGACGGTTTGTGGGTATGTGATATGATCACTGCCTACTGCTAGCGTATTGACGAGTCTTTAGAGTCGTACACAGAGGTTTCCTGGCTCAGGAGAAATGAAGTGGGAGCACATATGTGATATGTGCGGGACCGAGATTAATACATGTATGTGATACCATATTCTAATCTCGCGATATATGATATCGATCGGTTATATGTGATATAGCCGGGTTGTCGAATCAAGTGTTGATTCAATAAGTTGATAAATAATATTAGTCGGTTATATATGATATAGCCGGATTATTAAATCAAGTGTTGATTTAATAATTTAATGTATGATTATATATTTGATATATTAATTTTTCATTAACTAATATTAGCTCACTTAAGCATTTCTTTTTCTTGCTTCTGTATAATATATATGTGATATATATTATTGTATCGTGCTTGATGATACATTGCACATGGTTGTATGAGACTCACACTATGCTTTAGATAATTAAGGTTATTATTTATTTAAAGTAAATACAAAATTAGGTGGAAATTAGTCATGGTCGGATGCTTGTGGAAGCATGTGGAAACCATTGACTTAGTCCACTAATTTTGTTTTACTCTAGATATTTATTAACCCAACCATTATCTTTATCCATGGTTAAGTCTCTACATTGATAATATATGATATTATCTCACCCATGGTTGCCATTAGCCATTGATTATTTTCACCACTTCATCTTCTTCTTCATCTCTTGGTGGCTCTCTAGGTTTTCAAGAGGTAAAGAAAATTAGTGAGAAAAATAATTCTAAAGTGAGCAAAAATCCTACTTCATCAACCTGCACTAGATTAGCCATTTAGTTTAGGTTGTTTGCTTCACTAATTCCCAATTAGAGAAGAGGTGGCTTGAGTTGGAGATTTCTCGACGTAGATCATCATCGGTCTCGAAGACTTCAAGCAAGCTTGTTCCTTTCGCCTTGTGAACCCTTACTAGAGTCTGGGAGATCACTACTTGGAGCGAAGGGACTACTACATGGAGCTTTAGAAGTGAAGGACTGGTCTACAAAGGTTGTATTCCTCATTCACTTAGTGTAATATTTGATTACATGCATGCTTACTCCTAATCTTCTAGTTAGATCCTAGGCTAGGGTTCTTTAGCACCTTAGAATTTTTTAAATTGCATGCTTGATGCATTGGTAAACCTAGTGAGGGTGCTAAGGAATCCCAACAGTTTATAGATATACTCGGTCGCGACGATTACGGATACTAACATGACGAACACCGAACGACGGCAAATACGAAGCAAGATGAAACCCGAAGGCTCGGCTATGAGATCTGAACTTTTGGTGATGGTTATCTCGACAAAGATGGTGCTGGAGATCGCAAAGAGTTGTTGCTGCGACGACGGCGAGGAGGGTTCGGTGATGACCGGAGTTAGGGTTTTGATTTCAATGAAGGGTTTGAGTTGCAGTGGGGTGTAGGCGAGGGCAGGAGAGGATGGTGATGGATTGCTGTTGTGAGGGGATCGAAGACAATGTGGTGATGTTGGTGGTGGTTGGTGGCTGAGGCATGAAGGGTCGAGGGCCTCGGTGCTCGGGTGATGGGTTCGAAGAAGGAGAATCGATGGAAGATGGGTGATGGAGGGTGATCAAGGTTGGCTTCAGGGTCGGAAAGTTGAGGTTGGAGGAGCAGATGGCGATGAGAGTGCTCGGGAGAAGGGTCGACGACGAGGTGAGGAGATGGGTGCCGCCAAGATGGGGTTTTGGTGACGAGCAGGGTGAAGTGATGATAAGGTTGGAGATGGAGGCGTAGTTACAAAGAGAAAAAAAGAGAGAGCGGGATAGAGAGAGAGATGGGAGTGGGAGAAAGAGAGACTTTTAATTTTTAATGAAAAAAAATATGTATAATATGTTTATATATGTATAATATATGAAAGTATGTCTTCGCACATCTACTAAGTTTCAATGAGCATCAAGTATGCAATTTTAAAAAATTTAGAGGGCTAACTATACTAAACAAGAATCGAATTAGAGAATTAGGGTTTCAAAACATGGCAAGACAAGTTCTAAACTAAGTGAAGAGAGTCCACAACCTTTATAGTCTAGTCCTTCACTTCAAAAGCTCCAAGTAATAGTCCTAGAACTTTTCTTTGACTCCACTCGAAGGTTGGAACGAGCTTACTTGAAATCTTCGTCGTCGAAGATGATCCACCTTGAGACAACTCTCACTCAAGCTCACTCTTCACTAATTAAGGTATTATTGAAGAGAACAACCTATACTAATTTGCTAGAGTGGTGTAGCTTGATGAAGTAGAAATTTTGCTCACTAAAAATGTTTCTTTCTTTTTCTTTTTCTCAACTTTGAAAAAAAACAGCAAGGAGATGAAGAAGGTGAACTTGGAAGTTGAGTGTGAATCATGAGAATAAGATGAGGTTAAGAAAATGATAAATATATCTATGAATAAAACGAGGAAAGAAGATGAGTCATGGCTTCTCCATACTTCTCCAAGCACCTAAAGAATGACTCATTCTTCTTTTCTTTCATTCATAAATTTTTATCATTATCTTTACTCCAATGTGATTCTCACACATCCTAGTTATATGTATCATCAACCATGATACAAATGAATATATATATATATATATATATATATATATATATATATATATATATATATAAAGAAAAGAAAATCTTAAGTGGGCTTAATATTAATATATATATATATATATATATATATATATATATATATATATTTATATATATATATATATATATCAAATATATAAATATATATCAAATCATTAAATCAACATTTGATTCAATGATCCGGTTATATCATATATAACCCGGAAAATATATATCAAATCATTAAATCAATACTTGATTCAATGATCCGGTTATATCATATATAACGCTAGATTAGAATACGGTATCATATACTCGTATTTAATCAAGCTCCCGCACATATCTCCATACGTACCCTACTTCGTTTCGCTTGAGCTAGGAAACCTATATGTGGGACTCTAAAGACTCGCCAATACACTAGCAATAGGTAATGATCACATCAAAGACCTACAAGCCATCAGCTGTACTAGCTGGACGTAACGGCTACTCAGATATTAAACGAATAGAAGATCAACAAGCAAACTTTTCTAAACTCTCGTAGAGCCTATAAGCAACACTTACCATACAGTCCGGTCTCTTCGTCTGATATGTCGCATATCAAGTTTGGGGGGTGGAATCATCAGACCCTTATAACTCGATAAGTCATGCTGATATGTGGCCTATAACCTTTCGAGAAACTACTAGTAACACTTATCAGTAAATCTCATCAGCCCTGGCCAGGGACTTGCTGTTATAGCCAATCGAGCATATCACAACATCAACTCCCAATACCAGGAGAGACGAAACCCCTCCTATCGCTCACTGTCTCCATATGATTCGAGACTGTACCCAAAAACCACATGTTTGCACAACTCATTTGAGCCATGGTAGGGAGAAAATCAAAGCACAGTGGGAACCACACAAGACACTATGACGATCTCGGGTCTACAGACTAATCTGTACAAGTGTCATCAGAGAACTGCTATCTGACGATAGGTGTGGTACCATCAAAGAGTTCTCGGCGAGTCCTGTTCAGTGTACTCGTTCTCCAATTAGCACCTGTGTACACTTTTTGATGTCAAACACCAATGGTTATAGGATCAACTATCACCCCATACAGGGTCAAGAAACGCACATACTAGTCTACTCTGGAATATCGATGGCCTGCCTTGATACTCCCTCAACTAGGAACAGTTAAGGATGTGCTTGTGAACTATGCAAGCCCCACTAGTATGATCTGCATCATAGTTCTGGTAGTTAAGCCAACATTATATGGGCTTTATCAACATGTATCAATGAGATAGTAAACTAAAACAAGTGCACATGTTAAGATAAAGAGCAATCAGATAGCACACTATCATGTCAAGCAAGAAAGTCCTGTGTGTGTGTGTGTATAGCACACTATCATGTCAAGCAAGAAAGTCCTGTGTGTGTGTGTGTGTGTGTGTGTGAGCATCCACTATAAAATACAATAATGACCTCTAGGGTATACATATTCCTAACAATATGTTTATATATATAGTATATGTATAATATATATTTAGTTTAGTTTTGAATATATCTAATAATATTGTAAAAGATATTATGGATCTCCGATCCGCTTCTACTAAATTTTACTGAAAATATATTAGAAAATATCTATACATACGTACCCTCCTCAAACCATAAATCGAAAGGTTAAAAAAATAATATATTATAATCTAATATATATTTGGTATCTAGGATATTTAAGATTTACCTGTAATAGATAAATATTAATATAATACGATGAGATATTGACCCGGCCGCCCTACCCTTATATTTTTGGAAAGAAAGGTATGCCCAGCTCGGTTGGCCCTTGATGGTACCAGGGTGATTTTTATAACAATGAAAGGAGAGGAGAAAACTTAAGTCGAAAGGGATCCGATCAATTTTCAACTGGACCAGAAAACCCGAGGAGGATTCTCCACGAGTTCGGTGTTAGCTGGCCCGGTGCGAGACAGAAGCAATGGAGTACGGCACAAACTTTGGGCGAGAAGGGCAAACGCATCCCTACCCGGAACGCTTCCAGATACAGAGTAATCTCATTGCCCTGCACCTGGTCTGCCCGCTCACCTTTCCTGGCCAGACGAAGCAAATAGCCAAGGGGAATATGGAAATAAGTCCGGATATCGAAAAGCTCGTCCAAGCAATTCAAGATCGAGGGGGCATCGTGGGTATTTTCGATGTGCACCTTAGGGGCCCTCTTCGCCGCCGAACGATGAAGTACAAGGGTGTCGCCCCCTTCGAGGGTGAGCCTGAAGCAGAAGACAAAAAGGAAGAGGAAGAAGAACTTCCTCAGCTATCGGAAGCCGAGAAGGAAGAAGACCCTCTGGACTCGGCTTCAGAAACTGAAGCCTCATCGCCCAACTCAACCCCGGCTACATCAATGGATATTTCGGAAGAAGACATCTAACCTGATTCAAGAAAGGATTGGCCGAAGAAGGGTTTTTAGCTGAAGGTCCGACCTAAGCAAAGGTGTGTCGGGCAATCTTCGGATGGCAAGAAATGACTAGAGCAAAATGCCTGCCAAGGAATGGCCTCCCCTATTTATACACTCGGCAAAAACCATCCAACGGCCCAAATCCATTCTCGCCGAAATGAAGCGTTGCACCTAATGGCTATGAGGACTCTACGTGGCGACCGACCATTGGACACCTCCCCTCACTCAAATTCAACCGACGACCCCTCGCATCTCTCCACCCCACGGCGGATACGTGGCACGAAGGCCAACTGACCGAGCGAGCGAAGAAGCGTCTTCTTTAAAGCGCAATCATTTTGTCGATCCACTGACATCACCAAAGATATGCGCGGGAATCAAAGTGCTTCGTGAATAGCCACATAGACCGAGGAATCGGAGAGGCGCGGCCATCAAACGTCGCGTCATTCTCAGACAACCCATTACGAAGAATCTTCGGCGCCGAGCTGAATTATTAAAGACCGAGATGATAGCCACTCCTGGCCCGGCCAACAAATAGGTCGGAACGAGAGTGAGAGGATAATGATGATACTCATAAGTAGCAATTCCCCAAATCACGACACGTGGCAGGTGACGTGTCATCCGTGCAAACCCACTAGATTCCTGGGGGCTACGGAGCTGGAATAAATATGACGCATTAGGGACGTTCCTCGGCGTTATGCCTCCGAGGCTGCACCAGACCTTCTAAGAAGACCTCCCCGGTGTACCTACCCCCTTCGGCTGACCGCCAGCAAATAGCCCATCTCCGAACTATCCAATAGCTGAGATACCTCAGCGCCCCTGTTTGGCCGGGAGAACGAAGCCCAAGCACCCCCGTACGGCTCTATATATCTCGCCACGACGAGATCTCCGTTGCCCCACGTCCCACATCCTATGCTGGCGCGGCTCTCCATTAATGGGCGTATCCCACCATCAACACGAACATGGCGCAGGGGCGTAACGGACGGAGAAAATCTCGCATCGGCTCACTCCATGCGATCGGTATATACTCTTCCAAACGACTCAGGTACGTGGAACTCAATCCAATATACCGCTATTCTGTCCCAATATTTCTCGGTGTTTATTTGATCGTCGGAGGGTTCTACGGTGGTTTTCCATCCCGGGACTTCCCTTGCATGTAGTTCGGCATCAATAACATTCAACGATCCATTGAGATCCACACATTCAATTCTTATACTCAATCTCAACCGTTCAGCTCGCTGGCAGTAAGATCAACAGAGGACAATATCTAAGGGAGATGCCGACCTCCATCACCTTCTGTCGCTTAAATAGCATGCATCAAACACGGATATGGACGAGAAACGAGTCATATTTGCAAATTTGCAATTTTTTGAAAGTCAGGAGATCTTTTAGTTTGTGTGTGTGTTCGTAGACAGACACACAAACAGATACACAAAAGCTATCATTTAAGTAATATAAACTAGAATATAAATAATTTGTTGCTATTGATGATTAGATTATATTGATGCCATAGTCATTGTTAAAGCCCTGTACATCTACAATACATCATAAAATTTAGGATGAGCTAAAAAGAGTTATCAAGTATTCTTGACGAATCTGAAAGAATCCGATATAGAAAGAAATTTAGTACGAATCCGATACAGATATACAGTATATCACCCCAACACATAGCTACTTTGCAGATTGATATACAATCCGAAGAGACGAACTCAGTACCATGTGAGACCTGGCATCAATCGTAGTGCTGCACCTCTCAAGAAAGAAGAAGGACCCCAGTGCGGTCGAGCTGGCTGGTTGGATCCTACCGATGGGCTCAGCCACATAACGGAATTCTAGGGTTAATCCAACGCAAGTGGAGGCCAGCATGCAGCGGCATGAAGACCATGTGATGTTCGTGTTGATCCCCTTCATGAGCCTGCAGCCGGCCCATCCCGTTCCGATCACCATGACACAGGGCTTGTCTTTCGCCGGGATCGTGGGGACTAGCATTAAAGAGTAGCGTGTTAGGGTTAGGGCTCCTTTGAGCGAGAGAGAGAACGCAGGAGCGCCATATGAGAGAGAGAGAGAGAGATGAGGTCAGGTTTTGAATTGAAGAGGAAGATGATGAGACGTGACGTTTGGTACGGGGCCCGCAGGGGAAGATGCGAGTGTTTGTGGCGGGAAAATTGTTGGATGGGCACTAGTTGACATGAGGAAAGTGGGTGTGTCATGCTTTCATCTTTCCTTACCTTAAGTTCCAAGGCAGAAGCAATTCGGACACACCTGCATTAAAATCTTGAAAATGTCAACCTATCAAATCTGACAACCCCTTCTGCTCCTCTGACAACCTCATCCAGTACTTCAATCCGTTGAAAAGCAAGCACAAGGTTTACTTCATAAAATACTTGAGAAGCTTGAAACAATATATCAAGCAATCTAATCTAACTATGTATCATTAATTAAACATCTTAAGAAATATAGAAAATATTATGATTTCCAAAATTCAATTATATTAGATGAAAATGTATATACCACTGCGTTAAGTTGCGTTATTGTCACGTCCCGCTTCCTAAAATACGGAATACGGAGAGCAACGAAAATTAATCGTGCTATCTATGGTAAGGAAAGATCCTTCCATAGTCACATAAAGGTTGTTTAGCTAACCTGTCAAAAATGATATCCAGTAACAAAAGAGATAATACTGATAGTCATGCTGCAAGGTACCCATAAGGAATGTTAAAAATAGATTTACCAGTTAATGGATGCAAATAAAGATCCAATACAGTAGATTCAAAATAAAACAAAATCCAAAAG
Organism: Agapanthus africanus; assembly: GCA_030015575.1. NCBI lineage: Eukaryota > Viridiplantae > Streptophyta > Magnoliopsida > Asparagales > Amaryllidaceae > Agapanthus > Agapanthus africanus. The sequence goes on along the minus strand of JASDDO010000022.1, from coordinate 174,947,833 downwards.
AAATACATGAATCCTAATGTCCCATAAGGACGCACATGCTAAATATTAAAGAAAGAAACATACGGCTACTGATCTTCGGTAAGGTCCTGATAGCCGCTCCGATCCTGCTCAACCTGAAAACCTGTCTCTAAATCTGAGATGGCAAATCTCAGGAATGTCAGAACATCCCAGCAAGTACACAACGTATAAGGTGTGTGTGTGGTGTGATAATATGAATGTATGAGTATAGTGGAGCCCGTGTGCGCAAGTAGAAACGGATATATATATATATATATATATATATATATATATATATATATATATATATATATATATTAAAACTATGAAACAAACATGTAAACAGGTCAAGTTATAAGCTAACTGGTCACTAAAAGGTAATATGTCTTGTCGTGAGTTCGAGTGTGTGCGTCAAGTTCTGCAGGAGTATTCCTAACCCAAGGGTAGGGCCCCAGGGGCTAGGAAATATGGACCCAACTGTGAAATGAACAAGCGACCGATATAGCCCGGTACGAGCATGTAATAACATGCAACCGATATAGCCCCGTACGAGCTGTAATAACATGCGACCGATATAGCCCGGTACGAGCTGCCGACATGGGACTCCTGAGATCCTGTTGCATGAACGCACACTCAAACTACCTGTACATCCCGCGTGTTCGTATCTACTATGATGATCACTAATTAAGAATGCTGAAAGACTGGAACCTGTGATAAGGTAATTGTATAGAAATGAAACTGGTAAATAGTAGGGTGTCATGGCATGTAGTTCTGTACCCTAATTAGAGATCTTTTTCTTAAGTAAATGGACTGGAATAATGAATAAACATGACATGTCTGGCCTGAACTTTGGGGGCAGATGCTATTTGGTTTTATCCGTCCACCTCTCCAAAGATACCAAGTTGATTTATGGCACCGTATATCAGAGATTTGGACAGATGCGGCTGTTGTAGCAGACTTCTTAAGATTCCCCCTCATTGTGAGGGTTTTTTTATTATGAGGACGCTCTTCCCTGCAGGCGCAAGCCCGTGCAGTTAATTACGCTACCGCCTCGCGGTAACCAATTTCTCCTTCTCCAGATGGTCACTTCGTGTCGTGTGCGTTTGTTTTATTTTTGGTTGCCCGTGGATCGTATACGGAGACTAATTTATGTTGTCGTCCGTAGGGCATGGATTAGTCTAAATCCGTATTTTCTTAGATTTGGGTTTGGGTTGGTTTAAGGATAGTTATTCTTGTTTTAGACTAAGATCAACTCAAACGTTTGTTGAGGATACATTAGTCTAATTTTAGACTATGATCTACTCAACAGGATTTTCTTTAGTTTATAGGGACATTGCGGTCCGCAATTTAGTTTTTAGGGACGTTGCGGTCCACAATTTAATTTTAAGGACGTTACAGTCCATGGAGTTTAGTTTTAAGGACATTACGGTCTATTGGGTTTAAGGACATCGTAGTCCGTGGTTTAAAGACATCATAGTCTATGGAGTTTAGTTTAGGAACGTTGCGGTCCATTGGGTTTAAGGACATCGTAGTCCGTGGAATTTAGTTTTTAGGGGCGCTGCGGTCTGCAATTTAGTTTTAAGTACATTGCGGTCGATGGAGTCTAGAGATATCATAGTCCATGGAGTTTCTGGTTATCGAGACCCGCCGCCTCTCTGAAGACGTTGAAGAATTACAATGACACATATCAGAAGTGTGAAGAGATGTACCCTTGAACCAATGTTGGTTGGGAGATCTATAGTCAGGTTTGGGACTAAGACCAATTAAAGGGATTAAGAGCACATGGGCTTATTTGATCTGAATTAGAGACTTGTGCCCAACTTGGGCTCAGTCCACTCATTTTTGAATAAAATGTTAAACATTTGTTTGGGCCCAGCTCCTTTTTGTTCAACAATGCTAAGCATTTGATTTGGGGTTCTGACATCCCTTTTTCCTTTTGTTTTTTATTGAGTGTTGAAGACTCTTTATGGAGCTGAGCTCTATTTACATAGCGCTCCTCTCTTTCTTTTTGTTTTTTATTGAGTGTTGAACACTCTTCATGGCGCTGGGGTTTTATTTACAGAGCGCTTTGTATTTTTTCAGCGCCCACGTGAGGAGCACGTGGAGCGCCAGACTGGGAGCGCTAAGACGCTTCTTTTAAAATAGCGCCCATGTGAGGAGCACGTGGAGCGCTTGGCGCTGAGCGCCAGACTGGGAGCGCTAAGGCACTTCTTATAAAATAGCACCCACGTGAGGAGCACATGGAGCGCTTGGCACTGAGCGCCATACTTGGAGTGCTAAAGCGCTTCTTTGGCAGTTCTGATCAATTCTGTGCTCTGAGAATTAAGTTCTTGTTTATAAGAGACTTTGTCTTGTGGATATAAGAACTAAGTTCTTCTTTTATGAGGAGATACTATGATCTCTTCTGTTTTTGTGAAAGACTTTGTCTTGTAGATCTGTGATCTAGAAAAAGAACTAAGTTCTTATGATGTGAGAGTTGAACTCTCAAATATGGAGGGAATGTTATGATCTCTCTTCTTTTTTATTTACCTTGAAGAAGGTTCTTCTTCTTAGAGCTTGCTCTTCTCTTTTTCTTTTCTGAAAACTTGAAACTTATAGGGTGGTTTCTCTGTTTAAGACTTGAAGTCTTTGGTCCTTTATATACGGGAGGCTGATTTGTTGAATCGGTTAAGGAAATCTCTCATTGAGAGATCTCTGATTGATTTGGGGATATTTCCCACAATTGGATCTTTGATCCAAGGGCTTTTGTTTTACAGAAGACATTTTTCTTGTTTTTAACAATATTGGGAAAATATTTTCCCATACAGAACTTATTCTGTATCTTGGTGATTTTTAATCACCATTGGATCTTTGATCCAACGGTGTTCTGATTTACAGAGCACAATCTTTCTTGTTTGGAAAGATTTGAGGAGTATTTCCTCAACAGAATTTTATTCTGATAATTTGATGATTTATCATCTTCGTTGGATGTTTGATCCAAGGGTGGAAAACATTTAGTTCTAGCGTCGGCGCTCTTGTACTTTGCACATGAGGCGCTGGCTCAGAGTCTTTAGCGCTGGCGCTCTTGGCGCGAGCACTCTCGTGCTTTGCACGTGAGGCGTTGCCTCAGATTCTTTAGCGCTGGCGCTCTTGGCTCTAGCGCTCTCGTGCTTTGCACGCGAAGCGCTGCCTCAGAGTCTTTGACTCTTAGCGCCGGCGCTCTTGGTGCCGGCGCTCTTATGAGGCGCTGTATCATTTCAAATTTTGAATAGAGCTTTGCTCTCTGATTGGGGGAAACAAATGCCCCCCCACACCCGTTGAGCTCACGTGGCTCACACGTGAGTGCAGCGGTGGCAGCCTTTCCACCGTTGGATTGTCTTGAAAGTTGGATCGACTTCCAACACCAATAAATAGGGCATTTGGCCCTTAAGATGACTGCTTGTTCATCTTTTTGCTTTCTTGTTCTTGAGAATTTAATTCTCCTTCAGAGCTAAGCTCTCTGCCTTAAGTAACTCTTCTAGAGTCAGCACCTTGCCAAAAATTTTGGTAAGGATCAAATCTTTTGAAGGAATTATTTCATATTCTAGGGTTTTACCCATTAGCATAGCCTTGCTCTTCTTAGATTATAGATCTTAAAGTGGATTTTAGGGTTTCTTAACCCGTTAAATGAAAACAGAGCTTTGCCCTTCTTAGATCAAAAAATCTTCTTTTTAGGGTTTTTTTTTCCTTTTTTGATGGATTACTCCATCATTTTCACAGAGCATAGCTCTTTAGAATTTTTGAGGGAATTTTTATTCCTTTCATGATTAGAGTTGACAGATATCACTCCTGTCTGCAGAGCGTTGCTCTCGAGGGAGTTTAACTCTTTGGCCCGAAGGGTCTCTCATTAAATGAGAATATTTTTAGGATTTTCTTTTTTAATGAGTGACCATCTCATTAATGATGAGCCGTCACCTTGATTTTGTGGGTCCCCTCTGGTCCCTTTCCACTGCATTGCAGTGCGACACAAATTTAAAGTACCAAGTGTCAAAATTTGAACTATAGCCTTGACAGCCAACTCTTGTTCTTTTTCGCGCAGGTACTATGTCTTTTGACACTTCTTTACCATTTGTTCGTCCGGAAAGCGCATTCCCTGACGCGCCCGTGGATAGGGAAGTCTTCACGCTCATTAAAGATCACGACCCGGAGCAAAAATCTCTTCATTATGGGGGTCGTGGTACAATCAAATCATCCGGGGGCGACGCAGCTTCTCTTGTGCGGTGCCTTCGGAGCCCATTTCAGCGATCCACTATGCCGACTCACCCCTAGTGAACTATGCCGTAGAGGAGGTCAACTGGATTTCGGAGGGTCGCCTTCATCCCTCTATGGCCGCAATACCCGTACAGCCGCCGATGGTTTTAGATACTCTGGGGAGGCGCATATGTCAGGGCGAGTCGCACCCTTAGGAACAGGCGTATATGATTGGCTTTACTCATCGCCATTCAGCTGGATATCTGCAGTGGGCTCGGTACATTTTGTCGGCCAAGAAATCATTGCCGCTGAAGCTCGGGTTGTACCCCCCAATTTACGTGTCTCTTTTCCAGTATTCCACGCCTCCTGTATAGTGGGTCAAAGCTTTTTTGGAGCAATGGAATATCTCGACTCACACCTTCCTTCTATCAGATCGGGAAGTTTCAATCTCTTTGGAGGAGTTCGTGGAGATCTCTGGCTTACCCGTCATGGGGGAACATTACGAGGAGCTACTTCCTCCTAACGAGTACATCTTTGCCACCAAATCAGTGGTAATGGGCCTTACCCCGGAGAACGCCATTCAACACCAATTCTCGAGTTTGATCAAGGTGTTGAATATTTACGAAGGTCTATTTCTAAAGTCCGGAAGGCATGGAGTCAGCTTCGCAGACTTCATCGCTCGTTTTCTTCGTCCGGAGGTTTATCAAAGCAAGCCGCGAAGTTCGCTAAGCTTGACGAACTGTTTGGTTTTGGTTTGGATAACCAGCCGACAGCGGAAGCAGATTTAAAAGGCTTCTTTATTTCGGATACCTTGGTCGTTCCTTTCGCAGAGCTTGCTGCTTCAGACGTCGATGAAGAGATGTTCTTGCTGGGGTTTATCGGCTTGTGGCTGAACTGGTTTGTGCTTCCAATGCACCCTCGTTATATGAGGCCATTAGTCTTTTACCCAGCCCATCGCATGGTTGCGGGAACGCGAGTGACTGTCGGGATCGCTGGGCTGGCTCACCTATATCATGGCCTCAGCTTAGCGGCAGACACCACTCAGCCGGGGGTACAACCTGTCACTCTCCCGTTGCACTATTTTATGTCGTGGATCGAGCTGCACATGCTTGGCGCTTTTGGAGCCCACAAACGGCTCTGTTTCTACGACAGCTATAACTTCCCTTGGATTATGCTCCTAGTTGACGCATCCGCTTTAAATCCGTCACAGCGGGAGGCTCGGGGTTTGGTCCTTCGCCCACGTACAGTTGGAGATGCATGACCTTTGTTGATAAGGCTTTAACTATCGGCAAGGAATCCATTAAGACGGTGCAGCCACTGCGGGATACCTTCAAAGACAGGGCCTCTACATTGAAGGCTCGGGAGATTCTGCATCTGTACTCAATGAAGACGGGTTTTTTGGTGTTCAGGCAGAATGACTCGACGCTGTTCATGAGGTACAACCCGCACCGGTTCGCTCAACAGTCGAGCTATGATCAGGGTGTCCCGCTAGAGGCTTTCCTAGCTGAGCCGGTTGCCACGGAAGAGGGTATCCGCAACGCGCTACACCATTTCATGCGGCTGAACACCGGATCCAACTTTTTTATCAATGAGCCGAGTTGCGTCCCGAAAATCTCGAACGCATACGTGGCGTGGTACCAGCATTCGATGGGTGCCGTTATTAAGGAAGAAAAGAAGTTACTGCTCGATCGCAAGGGTGCTGTCCTTGCTGGTAATCTAGCTGTCCCTTTGAAGCGACGGACCATTGTTCGTCCTTCTTTGAGAGAAGCTGCTGCGGTTGCGGTCCCGCGCGCCTTTCCTGATAAGCCTCTACCTCGTGTGCCTATAGAAGTGGTGGCTGCAGCGTCTCCTGAGTCTGGCATGGGTACGGAGATCGGGACTCGTCACCCAAAATTGCCCGCCAAGCGCAAGATCCTGTCATCGGCCGCTGGCGCCCGCCCGCAGAAAAAGAAGAAGTCGCTCTTTTCTGCTGACGTTGTACTCGGCCAGGAGCCCCATGCTCCCTACAGCGAAGGCTTGTGCGAGTACAGGACCAATGAGGGTCTATTTATCGCGCCTGCGGATGATACTGATCTTTAAGCTGCCCTTATGGCTTACGAGCGACTGGCTCGCGATGAAGCAACACTGATCACTATCGTACAGTCAGGTAGACTTCAGTCGTATCTTTCTGCGGTTATCTTTTTTTATTATGCTTTTACTGACGCTTTCTTTTTCAACAGGTATCTCTGCCGAAAAGGCTCTCGCGGCTTCCCTCAAAACATTTGAAGAGGAAGAGAGGCTCCGTGCTTCTTTGGGCCTTGGTATACTTTGGCTCATTGTGCCTTCATTCCCTTTTTCTTTATTCGTGGTTTGACCCTCTCTTTTATTTTGTTACAGGGACTACCTTGACTCGGGTTATTCCAAGTGTGGTACCGATTCCGAGCGGTGATGCAGCGACGCTTCCAGAGCCGGCTATTGTGGCCCTAGCTCCCCCGACAGTACCGCAGGAGGCTTCACTTAAGCAGCCGATGACAGACGCCGTAACGGCTCCAGAGGCAGATCTTGGTTCGGACGATGACGTCCCTTTGACCGAGGTCTTGAGGAGATCGCTTCTCACCTCTCAGACAAAAAAGAAGCGTAGGAAGCGTATAGCGAGGGAACGCGATGCCAGCTTGGCTGTGGGTGCAGGTTCAAGCACTACCCCATCTGTCGCTATTCCTCCAGAGGATGCTCCAGTTGCCCTGTCTACCGCCTATAGACAGGTTGCGCGCGCGGCTCGGGAAGAAACCGAAAAGCTGCCCGAAGGTAACGTAACGCTGAGTCTTTTATTAGAACCTGATCTTTAAATTCTTATATACCATATCCTGCAGGGCCAAGTCCTGGCGATGAGATGGCAGGTGAGATGACAGCGACCACAGAGCCCCAAGCGGCTACTCTCTCTCGGGAGTCTGGGACTGCCCAAACTGCCGCTCTTTCTCCTTGTGGTTCCCTTCTATCGGCGGGCATCGCGAGTGTCACGATGGCCCTCGTCGAATCAGGGGACGAAGCCATGGGCGCAGAGATTACTCCTCTGAAGGAGAGCGAAGAAGCTGCAACGCCCGATGATGCTTCTGTCGCGGTTTTGGTTGATGACCCGTCAGGTAAGTCTTGAGTCATTGTTTTCCTTTCATTTTACAATCCCGTTCAGCTTCTTCTGACGATTTTTGTTTGTGGGTGCAGTGAACGCTGAGATTGTGCCATCTGAAGCACCTCTGGTCGCCGCCATGACGGTTGTTGTTCTCTCGCCTTCTCCTATGTCCTCCGAAATGTTGGAAGGTATAGATTCGTGATTTATTTATCTCATTGTGGGTATCATCCTCCTTATACTGACAGTGTATTGTCACAACTTTGCAGGAGTCCTTTTTGATTATTTGTATCAGGTACTGAACCCGCATTTCTCCTTCCAGTTGGAAGTCACTCCGCCCACTAGTGTTGGTTAGTATATCCTTCAGCTATTGTTTATTTCTTTCCTTTACGAATAGCCGTGTTGTTACTAAGTTTTCCTTGTATCGATCGCAGTGTCACAGATCGGAGGAGGGGACGAGAGGATAGCCGCGCCTCCAGTACTCCCAATTTTGTCGCCTGCCACATCCAGTATAGTAGACTCGATTGCTCATGTATTTTCCTTACCTCCCGAGTCGACATCTGACCATAATTTTTTTTGCAGCAATCTCACCGACTTGAGCTCCCTTTGAGTCTCGAATCCCAATGCCGGCAGGGCCCTTTGCTAAGCGCCCATCTTCCAGGGGGGCTGCGACGAGCCTGCGAATGTTGAGCGAGTTCGTCGAGGATCTTGACGCCGAGGCCCTCGTATCTGCTGCAGACTTTGCTGCTGAGGTTAATCCTATGCTGGCGACGCTCGTGAACTTCTATGACGAAGGCGTCGTCGAGTCTTGGGTTAATTATTGAAGAGAGATCGAGGCTTTCCTGCATGAGATTGAGCTCAAGCGTCCCGCTCCGGAAGTATCGGCTTTGAACTCCCAGCGAGCTGTATGGGTTGAGCAGAGTGTTCCTTTCCTTCGCCATTTTGAACAAGAGGCAACCCTAAAGCGAAAGGAACGTAAGGCGACTTCCACCGAGTCTGTCCAATTGCATGCCCAGGTCGAAGTGAACGCTGCACAGCTGAAAGCTATTTTTGAAAACCTCCAATGATGTATTGCTGACGGGCTGGTGCTAAGGAAAAAGGCTTGACTTCACTGAGCAAGTTACGTAGAGTCAGAAAGCCGCTCAGCAGGAAATCAATGAGAAGCTTTCATCCTATTTACAGCAACGGGCTCGAATCGAAGCGGAGTTGGCTGCGGCGGCTGATCATGAAAAGGAGTTGAGAGGAGTGCGCGAGCAGCTTGCTGATTTATTAAAAACGCCTCCTTCTCAGTAGCCATCTTTGTATCGACCAAAAATTTGTAGTCTATGAATAACATGCATTCATTCATTTTTTATTCTTTTATATGATGTATCTTGTATTCAATTGAATTCATGAATAAAAGACACATTTTTTTATCTCCTATTATAGCTTTCTTTTCTTTACTGCGTTGTTGGCATGTTACTCTAGCAAGTATGGCTTGTAGATGATAAATACGGTTCATCTTGAACTCTTTGTGGGATAGCGATGGCTTAGGAAACAGGTTCAGGTCTGCCACCTAAGATTTTTCAACTCTATGAGCCGTGAGGGTCTCATAAATACTTTTCTCCCTATGAGTCGAGAGGATCCCGTAGGTGTATTTTCTTCTTAGGAGTCGTGAGGATTCCTAAGTGCGTTTTCTCTTGAGAGTCGTAAGGATCTCATAAGAGAATTTTCTTCCTTACAAGTCGAGAGGACTCGTAAGTGGTTGGTGGGTTGACTTGTTTCCGAGTCGAAGTATTGCTCCGACGGGGAGTTCATTTGTTGACGTATTTCCGAGACAGCGTCATTGGATGACGTATGTCCGAGACGGGGTCATTGGATGACGTATTTTCGAGACGGGGTCATTTGCTGACGTATTTCCGGGGCGGAGGTCGTTTGCTGACATATTTCCGAGACGGAGGTCGTTTGCTGACGTATTTCCGCGACGGGGTCATTGGATGACGTATTTCCGAGACGGGGTCATTGGATGACGTATTTCCGCGTCGGGGTCATTTGCTGACGTATTTCCGCGACGGAGGTCGTTTGCTGACGTATTTCCGAGACGGAGGTCATTGGCTAACTTATTTCCGAGACGGAGGTCGTTGGATAACGTATTTCCGAGACGGAGGTCGTTTGCTGACGTATTTCCGAGACGAATGTCGTTTGCTGACGTATTTCCGAGACGGAGGTCACTGGCTGACGTGTTTCCGAGACGGGGTCATTTGATGACGTATTTCCGCGACGGGGTCACTGGATGACGTATTTCCCAAACGAAGTCGTTTGCTGACGTATTTCCGAGGCGGAGGTCGTTTGCTGACTCTAGGTTGTCTGTGAACCATAGAGTCTTGGAACCGGGGACTTTGTCGTGGCTCCGATTGGTGGTGTCGCGTCCGTGCCCTGCTGGCATGAGGAGGAATGCCGTTATTGGTCTTCTGGGATGCAGTTATTACTGTCGAGATCTGACTTTCCCTTTGACAGAGTTTGTTGGGACATGTGGTTCCCTTTTCGTTTATGCCCATAGATTGTATACAGGGGTCAGTATGGACTTACCTGCAGGGCAAAAGTTTCATTCTTTCATTCATTTTTTTTATTTCTTTCCGCGATGCTCTATCATTTCAGCTTTTTATATCGCGAAGTCGCGATTGCCCAATCATTTCGGCTATTTTTTTGCGGTGCCTAATCATTTTGGCTATTTTTCTACGGTGCCCAATCATTTCGGCTATTTTTCTTTTTACTCGCTGCTTTTTATTGCGAGTTGCCCAATCATTTCGGCTATTTTTGTATGCATATCTTTTACTTGCTGATTTTGTTGCAAGTTGTCCTATCATTTCGGCTATTTCATATGCATTTATGGCTCGCTGCATTTTCGCCGCGAGTATGGAACTTGAAATCTGATGCCAATCTTAGCATCAGCATCGCTGCGACCGGAATATTGCTAGGAGCGAATCATTATTTGCCGTGAAAGGACATGGAATTTAATACCGATTTAGGCATCAACATCGCTACCACTGGGACATTGCTAGGAGCGAATAATCATTTGTTGTGAAAGTACTTGGAATTTGATATCGATTTAGGTATCAGCACCGCTACCACTGGGACATTTCCAGGAGCGAATCATCATTTGCCTCTGTCGATTTGAACAAAGGTAGCTTAGCAAACAGGGTTAGGATCTTGTCGACTAAGGCTTTTGACTTCATGAGCCGTAAGGGTCTCATAAAGATGTTTCTCCTTACGAGTTGTGAGGATCTCATAAGTGCGTTTTCTCCTTAAAAATCGTGAGGATTCTTAAGTGTATGGTCTCTTACAAGTCGTAAGGATCTCATAAGAGCATTTTCTCCTTGCAAGTCGAGAGGACCTATAAGTGTTTGTTCACCAAATGAGGACATTCCTCGTCGTTGGTGGGACTCGGTGAGGAAATGATTATTTGTGCCCGTGGATTGTATACAAGAGTCAGTATTGAACCGCTTGTAGGGCAGTCTGGAAAATGTGATGGCTTAAGAACAGGTTCAGATCCCTGTAGCTTAAGGCTTTTGAATTTTATAAGCCGTGAGGGTCTCACAAGAGGATTCTCCTTACGAGTCGTGAGGATCTCGTAAGTGTAATTTCTCCTCAGGAATCGTGAGGATTCCCTAAGTGTGTTGCTCCCTTGTGAGTCGTAAGGATCTCACGCAGGTATTTTCTCTTTACAGGGTCGAGAGGACTTTGCAAGTGTGCATGAATTTTCTTACGAGTCTGCGCCCTTTCGGGTTTTCACAAACTCACCAGTAACCCTGCTGTTTTTACTCACGGAGCCTTTTCGGGTTTTCATCCGTGCCCATTTCTCTTATGGACGTATCTTTTTTTTGTGTCAGCCCAAGGATGCTGCGGTTTGTAATAGTTTAAAGACGTTTCGGTCCATCGTTAGTTTAGGGACATTTTAGTCCCTTGTTAGTTTAGGGACATTTCGGTCCCTTGTTAGTTTAGGGACGTTTCGGTCCGACGTTAGTTTAGGGACGTTTCGGTCTGTCGTTGGCATTTTGGAGACAACAGTTTCGCTGGATACTACTTATAGAGTTCGGGCTTGGAAAGATAGCGAGTGGACATAGGCGTCGTCATCTATCGTTGACCTAGGCCGTGACTCGTCAGGCGTAGTATTTTTTCAGGAACCGACGTTTATTGGTCTGAAGGGTCTTTCGCCATGCATATCCATGAGCAAGTAAGCCCCACCTTGGTAGACTTTGTCTATGATGTACAGGCCCTTATAGTTCGGCTCGAATTTCCCCCGTTTGACACGATTGGGGATCATAGGTATCTTGACCACTAGCACGAGTTCGCCTTGGCGAAATGTTCCCGGCCTAGTCAATCTCTCGTATGAGCGCGTCATCTTTGCTTTGTAAGCCTCCAAGTTTTGCTGCGCCATGAGACGGGTTTCATCGAGGGCGTCTAGCTCTTCAAGCCGAAGATGAGCATTCTCTTCTTCTGTAAGCTCGTAATGAACCGCCACTCGTAGAGAAGGTAGCTATATCTCCAAGGGGAGTACTGCTTCAGCGCCGAATACCAATGCATACGACGTTGTGCTTATGGCCATTTTGAACGTAGTCCGATACGCCCAGATAGATTCATGCAGTCTCTCGTGCCAGTCCTTTTTATTTTTGGACACCGTCTTCTTTATAATCTTCGTCAAGGTTTTGTTGAAAATCTCAGCTAGATCGTTAGCTCGTGGATTGTAGACCGAAAAGTATCTCCAGTATATATTATGCTGCTGTGCGAAGCGGCTGATTTTGTGACTTCTATAGGCCGGCCCGTTATCGGAGATAATCCGTCGTGGAGTGCCGAACCGATAGATAACGTGTGTCTTGAAGAAATGGAGAATATTCTCCGTCTTCACTTCCCTTAGCGGTATGGCCTCTGCCCACTTAGAGAAGTAATCGGTTGTCGCCAATATGAACCGATGTCCTCTGGATGACGTTGGTTCGATGGGCCCAATTATGTCGGTTCCCCACATTTCGAACGGCCAGCTAGCCACTGTTGGGTGTAGCGGATTTGGATGCTGGTGGATGAAGTCTCCATGAATTTGGCACGAGTGGAACTGCTTCGCATATTCGAGGCAATCCTGAATCATCGTGGGCCAATAGTATCCCATCCTTTTGATCTTCAGCTTCATCTTTGGCCCGGCTTGATGAGAACCGCAGAGTCTGTCATGAGTTTCTTGGACAACTCTCCTTACTTCTTCCGGTCCCAGGCATCTCAGCCATAGAGAGTCGAACGATCTCTTATATAGAGTATCACCGACGAAGGCGAAAGACAGAGTTCGTTTCATGAGCTGATGTCTTGAGGATGCATCTTCAGGTGTTCGACGGAATTTGAAGTAATCTATAAAGACTTCTCTCCAATTCTTAGCCTTTCTTGGTCTTGTATTTGTAAGGCTGTTTGCTTGGTCGCTTTCTCTTCTTCAAACAACTCCGAAGTGCAAGAACCCGACGGATTTGTACAACGATCATTACGTCGTCGAGGTTTTCGTCAGCCAGTTCTTTAGCGAATTTGTCTAACGCATCCGCCTTGCTATTCTCCGCTCGCGGTATGCTTTCCAGAATGTAGGAGGGGATTTGAGTCAGCAGTTGTTGCACTCTCTCACCGTACTTTACTAACTCTGGTTTGCACATTTGATAGTCGTCGTTTACTTGACTAACGACCAGCTGGGAGTCTCCGTATATGAGGAGGTTTTCGATTCCCATGTCGACAGCGATCTCAAGACCTGCTATCAAAGCCTCATATTCCACTTCATTATTTGTCCTTGGCTCTGTTAAGGAAAAGGCAAAGCGCATTATCCCTCCTTGTAGAGTCACGAAGATAAGGCCTATCCCAGATTTGATTATAGGGGTGTTGTGCTGTCGCTTCTTCAAGGAAGATGCCCCATCGAAGTAGAGTTCTCATCGGGTATCACTCCCTCCTTTCTCTCCGTTGATCGTGTCAAACGCATGCTCGTCTGGCAATTCGCAATTTAGGGGTGAATCGGTAGGTATTAGATGCTCAGTGAGGAAGTCAGCGATGGCCTGGCCTTTCACTGGCTTAAGAGGTCTGTATGTTATCGAAAATTCCATTAAGAGTAAGGCCCATTTAGCGAGCTGTCCCGTTAGTATGGCTCTTGATATCAAATATTTGAGAGGATCCACTTTTGATATGAGATGGACCTCATGCGCCAACGCATAGTGTCTGAGCTTCGTTATCGCGAAGATTAACGCCAGACAGTGTTTTTCGATAGGGGAGTAGTTGTTTTCTGCCCCCAGTAAAACTCGACTCAAATAGTACAGGGCTCTTTCCTTTCCTTGGTCGTTCTCCTGTGCCCATAGTGCGCCTAAAGAACCTTTAAGGGTTGTTGTGTACAGGATGAGGGGCTTTCCCTTTACCGGAGCGGTCAATACCGGTGGATTCTGCAGGTATTGCTTGATTTCGTCCAGTGCGCTTTGGCATTTGCGATCCCAGACAAAAGGGGTCCCCTTCTTCATTAAATGGCTGTAGGGGCGGCATTTTCCGGAGATATTGGTTATGAATCGCCGGATATACGCGAGCTTTCCTTGTAGAGACCGCAATTGCTTGAGAGTTCTTGGCGGAGGCATTTCCATAATCGCCTTGATCTTTGACGGGTCTATTTCGATGCCCCGATGTCGTACGATGAATCCTAGAAATTTACCCGAGGAAACTCCGAACGCACATTTGAGAGGGTTCATCTTCAGGTTGTATTTCCGAAGATGTTGGAACATTATCTTCATATGCTCCCAATACTCCTCGTGCGATTTGCTTTTCACCACGAGGTCGTCAATATAGCATTCGACGATTTCATGTACGAGGTCATCGAATTTTTTTCTCATGGCCCTCTGATAGATAGAGCCAGCGTTCTTCAGACCGAAAGGCATCACTTAGTAGCAAAATATGCCCAGAGGAGTCCGGAAAGCGGTATGCTTCTGGTCTTCGGGATGCATCTTTATTTGATTGTACCCTGACGAGCTGTCCATGAAGGAGAAGACTTCATAAGTGGAAGTGTTGTCTATCGTCAGCTTGGTAACCGATACGGGAAAATCATCCTTCGGACAGGCTTTGTTGAGGTCCCGAAAGTCCACGTAGATGCGCACCGTCCCATTTTTCTTCATCACTGGGACAATGTTGGTGATCCAGTCGGGGTATTGAACTTCTTGGATGAAGCCGGAGTCGATAAGCTTCTTGACTTCTACGTTGATACTCATTTCAAGTTCGAGCCGCATTCTTTTTGGTGCTTGTTTGACTGGCTTGACGTCCGGAAATATCGCCAATTTATGCACAGCTATTTCCGGATCTAATCCCGGCATCTCGGAATAATTCCATGCGAAGCAGTCTTTATACTGCATGAGAACGTCTTTTAGCGTAGCCACCTGCTCTTTAGACAGCAGCTCACTGAGGAATGTAGGCCGTGGGTCGTTAGCCGTCCCCAAGTCGATTTTCCTCAGGTTGTCCGCAGTAATATGTATCACATCTTCTAACTCTTTTGGCGCCGGTGGAAATTCTGAGATCAACTCACCTTCATCCTCATTTTCGAAGCACCAGGAGAGGTCATCCATGTTCTCGGGCACTCCTTCTTCTGATAGCGTTATCACGTGACAGGTACGAGATCGTTTTCAGGACAGACGTTGGTCTGGTTCTACTCTCACCATATATGTTGCTTTTGGCGCATGCCTTTGTGGTGGGGCCACCCTCTAACTTTTGGATAGAGCGAATCTGCCAAGTTGATATTGATCTTCGACCCAGTTTTTGAAGGTGAAGCAGTTTTCAAGAGGATATCCTATCGCTCGATGATAGGAACAATAATCCGGATGATGAACCTCGTTTGCTTGATCGGGGTGCTGGGATTCCGGGAGTGTCATCATTTGATGTTTCATGACAAGGTCAAAGATTCTTCTTGTCTTGTCTTGAGGGAAGGAATATGCTCGACTCATCTTTTTCATAAGAGACGGATTCCGGCTGACCTTTTCTTGATCACATGGCCTTTTGGATTTGTTTTGTCGTTGCCGAATGTTTTTTCCGTTCTTTAACTTGTTTTTGCATATGCGTTGGGCCCTTTTCTTATCTTGGGAATGCATAGCGGGATGACAGCGAAGGGCATTGTCATCCTCCGTGGCCTGCTGAAGGAGGCGTTGCGTCTTGGCTTTCTCGTAAATGGCCATTTCACGGTTGTGGTCGTTCCGAGCCTTTTGACTCGCTTTCCTTATTAACAAGCTTCAGGTCTGACATAGCTGCTCCAATCACCTTGAAAATCCATCTGTTCCTCAAATGATGGACTCGACACTTTTATGGCAGGACCTCGTTCCGGTTCAACGTCAGCGTCTTTTAAAAGAGCATCCTCTTCTTCATCAAGGTCCTTTATGACATGGCAGTCATGGAATTGCTCCCGTTTCTTGGACTGGACATATCCAAGCCCGATCGTTTCGATTTTTCTGTTGGGTAATTTTCGCTGCGTTCCGGAGACGTTCCAAATCCTGTTGTAGAACTGAGCTTGTCGAGGAGTTTGTTTGAATGGTACGCCTTGGCATCTTAATAACCTTTTCAATCCCTTGGAGTAATACCTGGGCAGACGAATGGGTTGGAGCCTGTCGAGCGCAGGATCGGCACCATGCCAGACTTCTCTTTCGACTTTAGTCTCCATAGATCGATAGAATAGGATCGTCTTTTCACCTCTTCGCCTGGAAGGGACGTAGAATGCCTGCAACTCTTGCACACTATATGTCTCCAGCTCATCAAGCTCTCTGTAGTGCCGCCACGGAACCATGGCGATTTGCAAACTCCGGTCTGCTCCAACGAAGGTTTGCATCGACAGGCGGACGGAGAATATGGCGTTGGTTTCATCTTCGAAGTCGCTGCCAAAGACCAAAATCGGACCAGATGGTCCGGGTTTATCATTTCGCTTCTGAGGCTGTCCCGAGTAGACTATCTCTCATCCTCCTCGGTATCGCTTCCAAAGGTAGGAATGGGAGTGACGGGCTTCTGTTTAAGCTCCGGCTTATGACACTTCTCCATGTCTTAGAAGTCTGGCAGGAAGTACTTGGCGTCTTCATATTTTCGGACTTCGTTCACAGAGAATGGGTTTAGCTCTCCCGTAACGGTGTACTCGAGGCCGTCTCTGAAATACTTCATACACTGATGTTGTGTAGAAGGGATGGCGTTATATTCGTGTAACCAAGGCCAACCAAGTAGAGCGTTGTAGCAAGTCCTAGTGTCGATGACATGAAATTTGATGTCTGTGACGAGAAATCCAAAGTGCAATGTCAGTATCACGGACCCGAGCGTCTGCGACGACTGTGAATCAAATCCAGAGATGGTGATTTTATCTCGGGCTAAATGCTGAACGCTGATGCAGATTTCTTTTAGCACCCGCACGTTGAGAAGGTTGACAGAGGACCCGTTGTCAACAAGTATTTTCCCTATCTTGATGTCATGGCAGTACCCGGTGACATACAGGGGGCGGTTGTGTTCGCACATACCAAAGAGAAGATCCTCATCGTTAAATGTAATGTTAGCCGTGTGGACTTCTGCCAGCTCATCTTGCATTTTCTTCTCTGCGATGAAGGCCTAGAACTGATCAGGCTCTTGTAACGCCTTGACCAAGGAATCCCGTGCTTCTTTAGACAGAAAGAGGGCATCCAGTATGATTAGTTGTGAGGGTATCTTTCTCAAACGCGCTAGGATATTATAATCCACCTTGTTTTTCTTAGGCGGGTCCTTGGCTGCAGCTCTTTGACGACCCCATCATCAAGGGTAATCTGTAACACCCGAGCCCAATGCTACTATGCTCTGTTATTGGTTGAGCATTAGATATTACGCATTTCATTTATCTTGCTTATTTGGGTCTTACTGTAAAATTTTATCTGGCTAAGTCATTCTGCATATAACAAATTTTAGCATCTAAAATAAAATTAAAAAAATATTCATCTTGGCCTACTTGACATCCTTAGCCTCGTGGTAGCGTCCGTGCAGTGTGTTCTCGTCCCGTTCAGTGAAACGGGCGAGTTTGGATGGCTACGTGCACGTGCGTGTGTCCGTTTTGAGAGTATGCTTTTTAATCATAAAACATTTCATTTTAAAATTTGGAACCCGCTTAAAATCCTATTATTTGAATTTCGAATTTTTGAACCCAACCCGGGCGCAATTTGGAAATGTTTCATTTGGCGCCAAAATCCTAAATTTTAATATTATTAAAACCTTCGCATATATTTTTCTAACTAACCTGATATCTTACTGTTCATTACCTATCTTTTAAATCTTTAAGTTAACCATATAATATTTTTACAATCTTTTATATCCTTCTTAATTTATTCTCTCAGCCAATCACAACCTCCCCTTTAACCCCGCGGGCCCCACTTTCTCTCTCTCTCTCTCCACTTTTTCCTCTCTCTCCCTCTCCCTCATATATTCTCTCGTACTTCCCTTTATCATTTTTCTCTTCTTGCTTCATGTCTCGTTTCTCATTTCTTTTAACTGTTCTTTTGTTGCCGGAATTCCGTCGTGCCGGTGACGTTTCTCGACGTTCCAGCGAGATACCCCGACCCGTGTGGTTCCTTTGTTCGTCGTTTGGGTTCATTCCGTGAACCGTGCGCCGTCGTGAGTTTTCCCCGCCGACGGTTAACGTTCCGTTTTCCCGATTCGCGACCCATCGAGGCAAGTTAATCTTGCTACATGCTATATACTTTTATAATCTTCATTTTATAATGTTATACATTTGAAAATCTTATAGTTTACATATGAAATGTCGTTGAAAAATCGGATATGACAAATCTGAAATTTACTGTACACCTTATCTTATAAAATTCATTATAAATCATAGAAAAATCATTAGTATACGTTCTTTAGTTCGTTACGAAGCTAATTCAGAATACTATAACTCTATGAAATATTTACTTGCAAAATAAATTGTTTAATTAACGTAAAATGCAAATGAACACGCCTCTAAACTGCTGTCCAGGGAAATTCCAGCAGCAAACTTTCAACTTTGAATATTCATAACTTTTTGTAGGGATAACCTGAGATACTTATACTTATAAAACTGAAAACCTTATTTAATTATCTTTGTTTTGGTATAAGATACGTCTCTTTTGGAGAACGTTTGTTATTTTTAAGCTATTTTACAAATTAGGGTAACGCTGAATTTCTGAACGGAACCTTCTTGTGCATGGTTAATCTGTACATCTTTTATAGTTACTAATCGCTTCGAATATGCTATCCATATTAATATTATTATATCAATATTTATATCACATATTGTTTAGTTGTACATCCCACATTACCATTTTACAGTTTTATAACTTTTCGGATACCCGTTTGCATCTATCGCATTTAAGATACATATAATTGCAAGCATAGATCACACTATTACATAATAATGTGATATTAACACTCCATGTTTAATAAATTGCATCCTAATTAATATTGGAACTATAAATGTAACCCTAATCGATAACTGTGCATCCATATCCTTGAAATTATATTTATTTACATATCATATTACATGCTCCAGTTTATTGTTCTGATAGTACTCATGCTTGTTTATTTATACATATACTTATGATAGTTTGATTATGAGCACCCACATGACATCTTGTGCTTCCTGACATGACCTGTTACACTTCCTACTTGACATGACATGGTACCGTACACTCTTGACATGACATGACACCCTATACATATCGACTCAACCTGTTAAAACGTGACCTGACCGGTTACCTGATTTCATGCCTAATGCCGACAAACCTGACCATTCCTGCTGTCGATCCAGACAGACCTACTTTTACTTGATTTTGTGTTGGCATTAGTCCTTGACTACTGAATACCTGACTGACATACATAGTTTGGGGGTATGGGGAAATCAAAGGTGAAACCGACTTGTAACTCAACAGTTCGATACATTGTTCTGATCAGTCTTACGGGCTTGGCCAGCTCCGGAGTGTTGATGCTGACATCACTCATCTATCCTACTACCTTTTACTGCTTAGCGGCACGTCTCGGATTCAGCCCCGAGGATCATGACCGTGGTCCCGGGCACGCACGGGACACTATTGAGTTACATCGACGATTCATCAATTGGTTTCAAAGACTATAGAGTAGAAAACCTGATAGGACAGTTTAGTCACCACTGCACCTTACCCTGCTTGTTACCTCTTTTTACTGCTTTATTCATGTTCATGCTTGCATTGTTTATTACCATGTTTATGCTATATACTTGATATCATGACGCGCTGACGTCTGGGTTTTGCATGGCCCAGATTCCGTACCACTGTCGACGACCGAGCTGGAGTACTTCAGCCAGCAGGCTGATTCGAGTTCTATAGTGGTCAGTTCATTTATTGCATTTTATTCCCAGGTGTGATCCCGCATTACGGGACGTACCCTTCTATTATTGTATTGGATCATTAGCTTCCGCACTTACTGTTTATTGATTCCTGTTATTATGGATTTGGACATGTGTTAGATTAGTATTTATCTTGTTCTTGATATCCTTACAACCGTAATGTGATTGTGGATGGATGCTTCCTACCCACAGGTAGCATGGTTGGCTATGTCACGTGCCCAATCTTGCGTACTCTGGGAAGCGGGGCGTGACATAATCTCCTCATGGATTTTCTCCTTCCCCTTGTCTTTTCTGTTTGGACCTTTATTTGAAGGTCCGAGATTCATTTCAGGCAACGTGAGATTACACAGCTGAATGTTGTCGCAGTTCTTCATCTCTTCTTCTCTTCCAGATGGGGATTCCTTAAAGAGGGGGTCAAGGGCCATTTCTTCGTCAGAATTGCCCCCGAAGGTGAGAACTTGAGGTTCCGGTCTTATCGGGGTGGCATCCACCATGTGACAGTTACCAGCTGTTCCTTTACGCTCATTGGTCGTGCTTTTCCGCTCCCGACGAGCCTTGCTCTTCAATCGCTTGAACTGTTGTCGATGGGCGACGTATTCCTGCCACCACTTCTTGAAGGCGTTACACTCTTCGGTAGGGTGCGTGATCCTCCGATGGTATAAGAAGTAGTTTGGGTGCCCATCCGCTTTGTCAAGGTGTATGCTGCCAGGAGTATTTCCTTTGAAAGGTGGACGTTTCATTCCCATTGACAGGGCTTTAGCGAACCGTTTCCTCGTCTTAAGCCTGCTTCTGTCTGCCGCGGGCGTGCTTCGATCTGGTTGGAGTGGTTCAACCTTTTCATCCTGTTGCCGACGTTTGGCTTTTTCGAATATGGCCATTTCACGCTCTCGATCAGTTTTGCTCCTTTGACGGGCTTCGTTCAGCAACATGTCGATCATCTCGTCTGACGGTTCCAAGAGTTCCGGTTCTGGATCTGCCCCCAGTTTCTCTGCATCAGGAGCTTCTTTGCCCTTTATTGACGAGTGAGGGATCATGTGGCAGCTCGCCACATAATCCTCGGGCTCTTATGAAGAATCGTCTCCTTCATCAGCGTTATCGTCTTAATTCTCAAGAAAATGCTTGAAGAATTCGTTCAATGTAATTGAGGTCCGTGCCTTCTGCTTATATTCTTCCAGTGCATCGATATATTTCTGCAAACCTGTTGTCGTCGGGTTGGACGAGCTTCTTGGCCTTCTTTTTCTTTAAGGACTTCGGAGGCTTGGCCCGAAAGTTCTGTCCACCATCACCAACTTTCAGTGTTGAGCACGGCTTCAGCATCCCCTCAATAATCTCAGGCTCCAGCGGGCTCTTCCACCTAATCGCCGGACATGCTTGAAGGTCCTTCAGCATTCTTTTAGTCTTAGCTGAAAGGGCCACCTCCCATGAGGCTTCCTCTATAAGTGAGTATGATGCCCCCGGTGCGTCCACCTTTTTAGGAGAGTGCAGTTGTGGCGGGTTCACCATCCAGTTTTCGGACAACGCGAACTTGCCCTGTTGGTACTGGTCTTCGATCCAACTTTTGAAGATGTAACAATCTTCGATTGGGTGATCCAATATTCGGTGGTAAGGACAGTAATTGGGGTTGTTAACGTCGCCTGATTGCGTTGGGTGTCTTGGCTATGGCAGAGTGATGAGCCTATTGTGCAGCGCTAGCTTGAATAATCTCTTCGTCTTATCCCGAGGGAACGTGTAAGGGCGTCTCATATTTTCTCCGAGTGATCGTTGTTTATCGTTTTGATGAGCAACCGACTTCGGGCCACTCGGTTGTTGCTAAGCGTTGGCGACTGTTGAAGTCAAAATTTGCACCCCGGTTGACCAAGTCAAAGTCAAGGTCAACCCCAAGTCAGGTGGGCCCAAGCCCAAGCAAGTGGGCCAATGCCCAGGTCGAGCCCGAACACGAAGCGTCCGGCCTTCCGCCATACCAAAATAAAAAAAAATCATGTAACAAATAATTTTGATGTAATTTTTGTGCATGAATGTATGCAAAATGGGCATAAAGCCAATTTCTTATAAGCACATGGCTTATGTGCAAAAAGAAATGGCACATGAGCCATGGGATGGGCAAAATGCCATTTTGCAAAGCCGAAGGGGCTATATGTAAACATGTAAGCCTATAAAAAGCAACATGATGAAAATATCTAATATACAATTTTCATTCCCCAAAAAAACCAGGGTTCTTTGTGCCTCCTGCTCCTTCTCCAAGGTTCTAAACCTTCTTATTTTTTTTGAATTAAATCAAGAGTTTTACTCTTTCTTTTCCAAAACTAAGTAGTTTTCCACCACAAAACCCACAAAGGGGCACTCAGATCTCCCATCAGATCTCAAAAAGAAGAGATCTTTAAAATCTCATACTTCTTGTTCTTCAAGACCCAGCCAATAGAGGAGGAAGAAGGAGACCCATCTCCAAAAATCTCATCTGGGGAAGATCCGGTGCCAAAGGGAGAAACAAAGCAGCCCCCTTTGATCACTTCTAAAACCTTTTAGGAGTTTAACTCCACAAATCGGGAGCACAGCTCCCAGTGCAGGGACCAAAGTCCCCTCTCTGTTTGACGCCCAGCGTCCAGCGCCCAGAGCGCTTGCGCATACGTGCCGAGCACGTGGTGCGCCCAGCGCCCAGGGCGCTTGCGCCCACGTGCCGACACGTGGTGTGCCCAGCGCCCATGTGCTGATACGTGATGCGCCCAGGGCGCTTGCGCCCACGTGCCGAGCACGTGGTGCGCCCATGTGCCGAACACGTGGTGCGCCCAGCGCCCAGCGCGCTTGCGCCCATGTGCCGATACGTGGTGCGCCCAGGGCGCTTTCGCCCACGTGCCGACACGTGGTGCGCCCAGCGCCCAGGACGCTTGCGCCCACGTGCCGGACACGTGGTGCGTCCAGCGCGCTTGCGCCCACGTGCTGACACGTGGCACGCCCAGCGCCCAGGGCACTTGCGCCCACATTCCGAGCATGTGGCGCGCCCAGCACCTAGAGCGCTCACGCCTAGCGCCTTGTGAGCTAGCGCCCAGCGCCTGCGTGCCCTGCACGCGAGGCACTGGCCCTCCACGCATCCTTTGGATGCCCTTTCCCTTTATACACACACCACACACACACACATACACACATACTCAACAACACCATCCCCCTCAAAAAACTTTGGGCCGGGGCGCTGCCCCGCACCCCGCAAGGGGGATGCTAGCCCCCTTGACCCCCAGCCCGCTATCCGGGTAGCGGGACCCCCGTAAAAACTCTGCGGGGCCCCCGATATATCCAAAACCTCTTCAAGACACAGCACTGCACATTGAGCTTGCATGACCAGTTTAAACCGTCAATCGGAGGTTCCCTCGCTCCAAAGGCGAGGGGTAATTAACGGCAGCTTAGTCCGCGGCTGCCGGAGATTCGGATCCCCACAATTAATAAACCCTGGCCTACCCTAGGCAGGGGGAATCTGTAATGCGCCTGACAAGCGCGCGCGTATTCCCATCTCAATGGGGTGATGAAAAACACCCCTACAGCGACGAAGGTCACTTTCCCTTTCCCCTTTTCATTCCGAAAATCTGTTTTCGAAGAGGACAGCTTATGGCCCATCTGGTCCATTTGGGTGAGCTTGTCGATCAAGGCCTGGAAAGTGGTCGGCTTGAAAAACATCATGAATTGGGAAATGGTCGCCTGAGGGTCGAGGGTCCCTACGAACAAGCCCACGGCTGGAGCTTCCTCTATGCGTTGTTCACACTTTGACCACAGGTTCCGCCACCGAATGGCGTACTGAACCCAGGTTTCTCCCGGCTTCACTCTGGCGTTAATTAGTGCGGTGATTGGGGTGCGCTCGCTAGCGCTTGCGAATATTTGTGTAAACAGTAGCTCCATTTCTGCAAATGTCTTGACAGAGTCATTCGGGGGCTCGGAGTATCATTCGAATGCTGTCTCCGACAAGCTGCCAACAAACTAGCGAAGCAGCAGTTTATCATCACCCCCGGTATTACCGCACAAGGCTCTGAATTGAGCAGCGTGCTGGTGTGGATAACCTGTCCCTTTATACACGTGGAATTTAGGGATCGTATATCCCGGCGGGTACTTTATTTGATCGTACCAACCCAGATAGGGTCGTCCAGTTTTGATGATTTGGCCAGCCGCTTCGCTCTCCTGATGAGCTTGTATCTGTTGAGCTATATAGTCGTCAAGAGCGGATTTCGAGATCATCTCCTCCATGGCTGCTGATAAAGCCAGAGGAGGGTTTGATGTCTTCCCTCTGTCATCTTCAAGGATAATCGGAGGGTCTTCAGTTGGGGGATATGGCTGTATCATCATCCCGACCATATCTTGAAACAGAAGCGCCATTTGCTTTATGTTAGACGCTTTTTCCGCGGCCTCTTTATCTTTCTTCTCAAGCATTCTTCGGAGGAATTTGGCATCGGTTTCCTGCTCCGACGATGTCTCCGGGCTTTCTTTTGGCCCAGTGAGTGCAGCCATCTTTGTCAGCATCTCCTGGAGCTTTTGCTGTTGTTGCTCCTGAGCCTTAGTTACTAATCGCGTAAGTGGTCGATGACCCGTGGAGGTACGACTATCCTCTTTTCCGAATGCCATGTAAATGGCGTACACTATCATGCCCCTAGACTTGGGGCGTTTGGATTCAATGCCCTTGAGATTCATCGCGGACATGGGGATCTTCTCCGGCCTTCTCCTTTTATGGGCGGTCGAAGTTGAGGGGGTCGTTGCAACAGGCATCCGTGATACTTTCTGCGGTATGGCTGCGGGATGGTCCTCCTCTTGCCGAACCTTCATATTCTTCGGTCGGCGGGAGTAGCCTTGGTTAATCACAGAGTCTTGGACCCTTCGCCAGACCCTGTGGATTTTGGAGGACAACCGCTGAGGGGGTTATTCTGACTCCGCCTTTGTAACATTTTCAACATATGAAGGAGACCTTTTTAATACAGCAGTTGGAGAGTTCTTGTGCACCTTCCTGAGTGGCTCAAAGTTGTTCCCAGTTGGAACAGCAGCATCAATTTCCACCATTGGAGCTGGTGGAGTCAGTCCAGAGGGAGAGATGCCTCCAGTTTTCCTTACTTGGCGCCAGTGGTGACGTTGAGCATGCCTTGCAGATGGGACTGGCTCAGTGACGGGGGTAACTTCATCATGCCCCCTGTTCTGGTGAAGGGTTGTTGTTGGTGCCTGCCTATCGAAGACTGACGTCCGCTGAGAGGGAACGATCAATCTTGCAAAGACCGACTTTTTGGCAGGGGAAGCATTTTTAACGACTTCGCCTGCAGCAAGAGTTGGAATGGCCAACCTTGCGAATACCGATCCCTTAGCAGGAGAAGCCCCTTTGACGACTTCGTCCATCAGAGTTGGAATGGCTATCCACTTCGGGATGACCCCTTCAGGTATTGCGGGCTTCTTCATGGGCCCACTTGAGCTCAGGCTTAGCCTGTCGAAGACTGATGCAGTGGACTTGGAATTGGACGGCCCGTTGAGAGGGGCCGTGGTAGCGGTAAGACGATCAAAGACCGATTTCTTTGGAGCTTCCTGCGACGGCACTGGAGCGTTGAAGCTTGCCGGTGGGATCATGGTCCCAAAGAACAGTCCAGTGGTGTCCTGAGTCACCTGTTCCACTGGCATGGTGAAGATGGAGGCCGCTTGGGGCCCATAGGTCACTCCTCCAGCGAGGATGGAGTGGGAGTTGCTGTTGCAGTTAGTGCAGCTGGAGGTCGTTGCTCTTCTTTTCTTTGCACGGAGCAAGACACCAAATCTTAGTATCTCAAAACCAGGGAAGCCATATTAAACCGCGATTTGATCGCGAACACGACATACGAAGTGTGGAGTGGAAAGAGGAAAAGGTCCCACCGGGCGTGCCAGAATTTGTTCTCCGCCGAAAGACGCGACCAGGACGTTGAGACGTCTGGCCTAAACTTTGGGGGCAGATGCTATTTGGTTTTATCCGTCCACCTCTCCGAAGATACCAAGTTGATTTATGGCACCGTATATCGGAGATTTGGACAGATGCGGCCGTTGTAGCAGACTTTGTCAGATTCCCCCTCACTGTGAAGGGTTTTTGATTGTGGGGACGCTCTTCCCTGTAGGCGCAAGCCTCTGCAGTTAATTACGCTACCGCCTCGCGGTAACCACTTTCTCCTTCTCCAGATGGTCACTTCGTATCGTGTGTATTTGTTTTATTTTTGGTTGCCCGTGGATCGTATACGGAGACTAATTTATGTTGTCGCCCGTAGGGCGTGGATTAGTCCAAATCCGTATTTTCTTAGATTTGGGTTTGGGTTGGTTTAAGGATCGTTAGTCTTGTTTTAGACTAAGATCAACCCAAACGTTTGTTGATGATACGTTAGTCTAATTTTAGACTAAAATCTACTCAACAGGATTTTCTTTAGTTTATAGGCACATTGCGGTCCGCAATTTAGTTTTTAGGGACGTTGCGGTCCATAATTTAGTTTTAAAGACGTTGCGGTCTATGGAGTTTAGTTTTAAGGACATTGCGGTCCATTGGGTTTAAAGACATCGTAGTCCATGGTTTAAAGACATCATAGTCTATGGAGTTTAGTTTAGGAACGCTGCGGTCCATTGGGTTTAAGGACATCGTAGTCCGTGGAATTTAGTTTTTAGGGACGTTGCGGTCCGCAATTTAGTTTTAAGGACGTTGCGGTCCATGGAGTTTAGGGACATCATAGTCCATGGAGTTTCTGGTTGTCGGGACCCGCCACCTCTCTGAAGACGTTGAAAAATTACAACGACACATATCAGAGGTATGAAGAGATGTACCCTTGAACCAATGTTGGTTGGGAGATCTGTAGTCAGGTTTGGGATTAAGACCAATTAAAGGGATTACGAGCACATGGGCTTGTTTGATCTGAATTAGAGACTTGTGGCCAACTTGGGCTCAGTCCACTCATTTTTGAATAAAATGTTAGACATTTGTTTGGGCTCAGCCCCTTTTTGTTCAACAATGCTGAGCATTGATTTAGGGTTCTGACACCCCTCTTTCTTTTTGTTTTTTATTAAGTGTTGAACACTCTTTATGGCGCTGAGCTCTATTTACATAGCGCTCCCCTCTTTCTTTTTGTTTTTTATTGAGTGTTGAACACTCTTCATGGCGCTGGGGTTTTATTTACAGAGCGCTTTGTATTTCTTCAGCGCCCACGTGAGGAGCACGTGGAGCGCTTGGCGCTCAACGCCAGACTGGGAACGCTAAGGCGCTTCTTTTAAAATAGCGTCCACGTGAGGAGCACGTGGAGCGATTAGCGCTGAGCGCCAGACTGGGAGCGCTAAGGCGCTTCTTATAAAATAGTGCCCATGTGAGGAGCACGTGGAGCGCTTGGCGCTGAGCGCCAGACTTGGAGCGCTAAAGCGCTTCTTTGGCAGTTCTGATCAATTCTGTGCTCTGAGAATTAAGTTCTTGTTTATAAGAGATTTTGTCTCGTAGATCTAAGAACTAAGTTCTTCTTTTATGAGGAGATGCTATGATCTCTTCTGTTTTTGTGAAAGACTTTGTCTTGTAGATCTGTGATCTAGAAAAAGAACTAAGTTCTTATGATGTGAGAGTTAAACTCTCAAATATGGAGGAGATGTTATGATCTCTCTTCTTTTTTATTTACCTTGAAGAAGGTTCTTCATCTTAGAGCTTGCTCTTCTCTTTTTCTTTTCTGAGAACTTGAAACTTATAGGGAGGTTTCTCTGTTTATGACTTGAAGTCTTGGGTCCTTTATATAGGGAAGGCTGATTTGTTGAATCAGTTAAGAAAATCTGTCATTGAGAGATCTCTGATTGATTTGGCGATGTTTCCCATCATTGGATCTTTGATCCAAGGGCTTCTGTTTTACATAAGACATTTTTTCTTTTTTTTAACAAGATTGGGAAAATATTTTCCCATACAGAACTTATTCTGTATCTTGGTGATTTTTAATCACCGTTGGATTTTTGATCCAACGGTGTTCTGATTTACAGAACACAATCTTTCTTGTTTGGAAAGATTTGAGTAGTATTTCCTCAACATAATTTTATTCTGGTAATTTGGTGATTTATCATCTTCGTTGGATCTTTGATCCAAGGGTGGAGAACATTTAGCTCTAGCGCTGGCGCTCTCGTGCTTTGCATGTGAGGCGCCGCCTCAGAGTCTTTAGCGCCGACGCTCTTGGCGTTAGCGCTCTCGTGCTTTGCACGTGAGGCGCTGCCTCAGAGTCTTTGACTCTTAGCGCAAGCGCACTTATGAGGCGCTGTCTCATTTCAAATTTCAAATTTTAAATAGAGCTTTGCTCTCTGATTGGACGAAACAATGTTAAATGTAATTGTTATATGGTAATAGTAACTGCATGAAGGCGATGTACAAGCTGGTATAAGTCATAATTGTTATTTTTACCGTTAACCTTAATATGGATAATAATCACAAGCTGGCTATATATATATATATATATATATATATATATATATATATATATATATATATATGTTAACAACTTTCAAACTTAATTTGTAGTTAAATAAATCTCATAGCAAAAACCGCACTTAATCTATTTCTCTTTTGTCCACTTTGTCTCATAAAAGTCGATATAAAATAATATTGTGCATTAATACATTTTTTTTATTCAACAATGTAGGCAGAAAATATATCTATATGAAGGATTGCCAATGTGCATCGACCAAAAGAAAAGCACGGATACTTACTTTGTAGATAATGATCACGGGAAAATGATGTACGGGGATACGAGGCACGATCTCAGCTAAAGTTTGACTTGGGATCTGAGTTATACGCTCTGCCTAGATTGATTTAGCTATAAGTTAAAGTTTTCCAACAGTGCACCACACTTATTAGCATATATATATCCAAACATGCTTCTCTCTCTCTCTCTCTTTTATACAAAAATATATTAGAATTCAACTATTATTATTGTTTTTCTCATGCTTCAACAACTTAAGTGAAGATCAAGAGAGAAACTTACAGTAAGAAGATGAGAAGGAGACCGTTACGCCGTGGTTGGGTTCGGGTATGGATCTGGTGCGACGGCAGCGAGATGGGTTCTGTTCGAAGGAGATGACGAAGGCGGTGGTGAAGTGAGGGGGTTCGGGCTCTAGGTTGGTTGCGGCGGATGAAGAGGATGACGCCGGTGGTTGGTGAAGGTGCGGCTACGAGGATAGGGGTTCCGGTTGTGGGGTGCTTCCGGCGTTGGAGGATGGATGCTCGGGTTTAGAAGGTGAGGGTGGCGGAGATGATGGTCGGAGGCGATAAGGAGGTGCGAAGGTTGCGCGGGCAGCAGGGGAGGCGACGACAGAGTGATGGGCTTGAAGGTGAGGTCGGTGATGGTGGCTGCGAGGATGGAGATGGCGAGGATGGTGGCGATGGTAGAGGGGATCGACGGTAAGGGCTGGCGACAAGGTCGGATGTTGGGGTGCTCGGGGAAGGTTGCGGCGATGAAGAGGGTGTTGCTGGTGTCGAGGCGGCTACGGTGAGGTGCTTGGAATCGAGGATGAAAGGGGCTCGACAGTGAGAGGTGGTGTTGATGGTGGTGCGATGGTGAGAAAAGGCAGAAGGAGGTGGCGAGGGATCCCGGTGGAGAGGAAGGAGGAGACGCCGGTGATGGTGGCTTCGAGGAAGATGGCGCTGGGGTTTAGGCGACGAGGAGATGGTGGCAACGAGGATCGACGATAGGGATTTTGTGGTTAAGGAAAAAGAGAAAGGAGAGAGAGAGAGAGTTGCGTGTAAATTGAGAGAGAGAGAGGAAATATATATATATATATATATATATATATATATATATATATATATATATATATATATATATATATAGAGAGAGAGAGAGAGAGAGAGAGGGAGATTGTGGTTATGTATGTGTGTGTGTGTCTGCTTTGGTTTAGAGATTTGATACGGATTTTTCTTATTCCCATGTCAACAGCAAATGAAATTAGGCAAAGAAATATATTTACCAACTAATTATTAATAGATTGGTGTAAGAATTTTAGGATATGAAAATATTATTTTGTTATCACTAAAGAACTAACATATATTATCTAAGCACTGTAGATTTTATATCAAAATTGTATACGGCAAAAGTTAAAATAAATATACTAGCAACCAGCCATAAAGTAAAATTTAAGATTATAATTTAATTTTTATTTAAAAAATAATATGTCGATAATATCCTATCCAAACTAGGGTGTTATGTCCCGCTGACCTTACAGAAAATTTCGTCATCGAAATTGGAAGAACGACTACAAGATTAAGAAAACAGATGTGGGTATATTTGATGAATCTCGTCCTCACGCTCCCAAGTGGATTCCCCGCGTGAACGTCCGCCTCAAAATACAAGAACTAAAGGGATGATCTTGTTTCTCAACACCTTCTCCTTACGGTTGACAATGGTTGTACGTTGCTCTTCATACGAGAGATCAGTGCTCAAAGTTAATTCAGAGTGATCGAGAATATGACTGTCATCGCGAATGTACTGACATAACTGTGATACATGGAATATATCGTGCACACCAGCCAAAGAGGGTGGTAAAGCCAATCTGTATGCCACTAGTCCAACGCGCTCCATAATCTCGAATAGCCCGATAAATCTGGGACCGAGTTTCTTACGACTACCGAATCTAATCACTCCTCGAGTCGTCAAAATCTTAAGGAAAACATGATCTCCTACACCGAACTCAAGAGGTCTTCGACTAACATCTGCCCAACTCTTCTGACGATCTTGTGCTGCCTTGATACGGTTTTTGATTGACTGGATCTTATCAACGGTTTGGGTTATGAGCTTCAGTCCTAGCAATTTTCGCTCACCCACATCATCCCAACAAAGTGGGGAACGACACTTACGCCCGTAAAGTGTCTCGAATGGGGCCATCTGAATACTCGCCTGGTAGCTGTTATTATAAGAGAATTCCACCAAGTATAAATGATCCTCCCACGATCCCTTGAAATCTAGCATACAGGCTATCAACATGTCTTCTAATATCTGTATCGTACGTTAAGACTGTCCGTCAGTCTGGGGGTGGTAAGCTGTACTGTAATTGAGACGAGTGCCTAAGCTCTCTTGTAAGCTTCTCCAGAAATGGGAGAGGAATCTCGTGTCCCTGTCTGATACTATACTGACCGGCATCCCATGTAACCTTACGATCTCTTATATATATTTCTCTGCCAATGTCTCCGTCGATTGTCCCACTCGAAAGGGTAGAAAATGGGTCGCCTTTGTGAAACGGTCAACGATGACCCATATGGCGTTATTTTCCTTAGGGCTTTGCGGTAAAGCTGTCAGAAAGTTCATAATAATGTGTTCTTACTTCCACTGAGGAATGAGAAGTGGTTGCAAAGGACCGGCTACTCGCTAATGTTCGGCCTTCACCTGCTGGCACACTAAGCATTTCGAAACATAGCGGAAAATCTCGCTCTTTATTCCATTCCACCAAAAGTGCTGTTTAACATCCCTATACATCTTGGTGCCACCCGGATGCACTGAATAGGCTAAACTGTGCGCTTTCTTCAATGCTTCTTCTCG
Source organism: Agapanthus africanus (assembly GCA_030015575.1). Taxonomy (NCBI): domain Eukaryota; kingdom Viridiplantae; phylum Streptophyta; class Magnoliopsida; order Asparagales; family Amaryllidaceae; genus Agapanthus; species Agapanthus africanus. The sequence goes on along the minus strand of JASDDO010000022.1, from coordinate 174,916,653 downwards.
AACCCCATCCTTTAGCATGCATAGTCGACTGCCGAATCTTAAGGAACCATCTTTATGTATCAATAAATCTGTTCTCAATCCGGTCTCTACTAACCCATGGAACTTCTAAACCCATGGAACTTCTACAACCAGCCTGTGCAGCTTTAATATGATCCATTAATGAAGACTGCACTTGTAGTTGCCAACACTGTCCGTGTGTCCCTTGATCTACCACTTCCAAATCAAGTCTCCGAAACTCATCAAGAATTTCCTTCTGGCTAGTCAACAACATCGCTGTTGGTTTCCGGCTAAGAGCATCCGGTACCACATTTACCTTCCTGGGGTGATATTGCAAATCAAGATTGTAATCAGCCATGAACTCCAACCACATGCGCTGTCTCATATTTAGCTCTTTTTGCATGAATACATACTTCAGGCTCTTGTGGTCCGTATAGACTTCCACTCGCTCTCCCAAGAGATAATGCCTCCAAATATTCAGAGAAAAGATCGCTGCGGACAACTCTAAATCGTGGGTTGGGTAATTCTTCTCGTGCGTTCTCAATTGACTCGAGGCATAAGCTACAACACTCACACGCTGCATCAAGACGCAGCCTAGCCCCTTACCAGAAGTGTCACTATGAATCACTAGTCCTCCTGTCCCATCCTATACGATTAATATGGGTGTAGTTATAAGTTTCTCTTTCAATAACTCGAATGCTCGGTTGCATTCTTCTGACCATACGAACGGTGTTTCCTTCCGAGTAAGTCTTGTCAACGGCTCAGCCGCTCCAGCAAAATCTTTAATAAATCTCTGGTAGCAGCCTGCGAGTCCTAAGAAACTTCTAATCTCTGATACTGATTTTGGTGCTAGCCATTCTTTCACTGCTTCAATTTTTGCCTGGTCTACTGAGATACCATCTCCAGAAACGATGTGGCCCAAAAACTGAACTCGTTCAAGCCAAAATGCGCATTTACTAAGTTTGGCGTATAATTTCTCCTGTCTCGGTATCTGTAACACAATCCTCAGATGCTCGGCATGCTCCTCCTTACTTTTTGAGTACACCAGAATGTCATCGATGAAAACTACGACAAACTAACCAAGGTACTGCGTGAAAATTCGGTTCATTAAATCCATGGACACAGCTGGGGGATTAATAACACCGAATGGCATCACTAAAAACTCATAATGACCGTATCGAGTTCTAAAGGCTGTCTTGCATACATCCTCCACTTTAACCGGAACTTGATGGTACCCTGACCGAAGATCCAACTTAGAGAGCACTCGAGCACTACATAACCGATCGAACAAGTCATCAATCTGAGGTATAGGATACGTGTTTTTAATCGTAACCTGGTTCAACTCTCGGTAGTCAATGTACATGCTTAACGAACCGTCCTTCTTCTTCACTAGTAAAACTGGAGCGCCCCACAGAGAAGTATTTGGGCAAATGAAACCCTTGCTGAGGAGGTATTCTATCTGCCTTTTCAATTCTGCTAACTCAACCGGTGTCATTCTGTAAGGTGCCTTAGAAATTGGTATCGTTCCTGATATTAATTCTATCGAAAACCCCAAAGCACGAGGTGGGGGTAGGCCGGGTAAGTCCTCAGGAAAGACATCCAAGAATTCCCGAACTACGACCGGTGCTGGACTCTTATCAATCTCCATTGACGCTAATATGCTCGTCGACTTTGCTCTAAACTTTATGGGCCCTAGAGAGTTGCTGCCCCAGTTAACACGAACTCTGGATGGTTAGGAATGCGAAAGATTACGGTCAATATATGCATGAAAGATGCCCAACCAATCCATTCCTAAGACAACATCATAACTACCGATCCCAATCAGCAGAAAATCTGCGAAAAGTTCTCTGCCGCAAATCACTACTTGACAAAGCTTGCACTCTAGGTTAGTATCAACTACTCCATTTCCAGTGTAAATGTCCCAACCTCGAATCAGTGTCTCGTGTGCAATAGAATGTGTGGTGGCAAAAGCCAAAGACATAAAACAATGCGAAGCCCCGGAATTGAAAATTGCTCTAGTAGGAACAGAACAAATTAGAATGGTACCTGAAACGACATCCTCTGATACTTCTGCCTGCTCAACCGTCAGGGTAAAGGCTCGCCCCTGTCCATGACCTGTATTGCCTCGCTTCTGATCAAAAAGTTGTTTCTGAAGGACATGTCCTTTCTGAGGCTTGTTGCGCTTTACTCACCTAGGACAACTCCCAATCTGGTGGTCACTAGCACCATATATCAGACATAGACCCTTGGCCCGGCGGCAATTCCTCTCAGTATGTCCTGGTATCTGACAGTATCCACAAACCAGAGGTTCTCGTTGTGGTGGGGTTATGATATGCTTCATCTGAACTCCTCCATGCTGTTTAACTAGAATCCTTCGTGAAGTTTGATTCACCGGGCGTTTAAATCCTCCACCTTGAAGTTTCTTCCTCTTATCCATAACTGCCTCAATTCTGCGGGCTGCATTTAATACCTTAGAATTGTTGGTGAGTGTTGCATGCTCCCACAACTCTTGTGGCGCGGCGGAAGCGATGAACAAAAAATTTCTTTGCATACAACACGCACTTAACCGAAGATCTTGTCTAAACCACAACTAGTATACCCTAACTAGAGATCTTATCTACTATATTAGGGATTATACCTTGATGATACGGTCCTTCGGGTCTTCTCTTTGATGCAACTCCTTTGCTCCTTTCTCCTCTTTTGTGGACTCCTTGGCTCGTTAAGATGTTGCCGATGTCTTCGATCTCCGGCCACCGAAGACATAGATGATACACCCGAGAATTTTCGTGCAAGCTTGAAACTCTTCTCAAGAGTTTAACCGAGAGACCAAATTTGCTAGAAGAGGTCACTAGGATGATGTAGAGATAATTGTATTGGATTAACTTGAAATCCTAAGCTTTGGATTCACATCTCATGTGAGGGTTAAAGCTAGGAAGAATGATCACCATCATTTTTCTTTCTCTCTTCTTATAAACTTGTTATGATACACTCATCATAATTTTGTGTAGGAATTGAATGCCTTGATTTCACATCTCATGTGAAGGTATTTATAAGAAGAAATGGAGGAGAGAATAATTGCATTTATAATTAAAAAGTTCAAGCATGATGGAAAAAGAATTTAGCACTAACTAAAGCATGTATTATGAAAGAAGTATCATGCATTAATAGTACATCCACTTCAACAACCATGTTATCATGCTTATACCTTTTAATTTACACCTCACTTATTTATTTTCACAAAATAAATGATGTCATAATTATGTCATTATGAGGTGGCATCTTCTAGAAGGTATTTTGTAACAATTACAAAAATACCCCTCCTCCGTATACCGTATACTGTATACCCGCATCCGAATTCCGAAAAATACGAATACCATTAATCCAATAATATAATACCGGTGTCCGTCCAGTATTATTCTTCCGATTATTATTCCTGTAACAATTACACGAACATAATCGAAAACCTGCCGCAACACTTTACGGCTGCTGTAACAACTTACGGTTTCTACATCTTTTGCCTGAACGAGGGAACCCTCTATGTGGGACTCTAAAGACTCGTCAGTATGCTGGCAATGGGTTTAACCACAAGCACGTCAGTGGCACTAGCTGTACGTAACGGCTACCCAGGTACATGACGAAAAGGTGACCGACGAGCGAACTCATCGCAACCCTTATGAGCCTGTAAGCAAAACTTACCGTACAGTCCGGTCTCTTCGTCTGATACATCGCATATGAAGTCTAGGGGTGGTAAATGTCAGACCCCAGTAACTTTATAAGTCATGTTGATTTATGGCTCATAACAGGTCGAGAAACTACTGATAACACTTATCAGTAAATCTCGAGAACCCTAGCCAGGGATTTAGGTGTTATAGCCGATCAAACATAGCGCGACATCAACTCCCTATACCGGGAGAGACGAAACCCCTCCTATCGCTCACTGTCTCCATATGATTCGGGACTGTACCCAAAATCCACCTGTTTGCACAACTCAGTAGAGCCGTGGTAGGGAGGAAATCAAAGTACAGTGGGAATCATACAAGACTCTATGACGATCTCGGGTCTACAGACTAACCTGTACAAGTGTCACCAGAGAACTGCTATCTGACAATAGGTATATATACCATCTAGGAGTTCTTGGCGAGTCCGTTCAGTGTACCCAGTCTCCACTGAGCACCCGTACACCATCCTTGATGTCAAACATCGATGGATATGGGATCATCCATCGCCCATCATATGGGTCAAGATGCGTATACGCTAGTCTACTCTGGTGTATCGATGCCCTGTCTCGACACACCCTCGACTAGGAACAGTTATAGGATGTACTCATAGACTACCGTGGCCCCACTAGTATGATCTCATCATAGTCCCAGTAGTCGAGTACAAATCCTAAGGGCTTTATCAACATGTAACAAAAGAGACAATCAGAGTACATGTTAAGATAAAGTACAACCAGATAGCGTACTATCATGTCGAGCAAGAAAGTCCTCCCTATATATGTCCAAGCATCCACTACAATATACATCGCATGTACAGTAATGGCCTCTAGGGCACACATATAACTAACAATCTCCCACTTGCACTAGGGCCATCTGTTGTGGTATCACATACCAAACAATCAGTTGTGGTTGAAGTATCTCATACTCAACCATCCCATAAAAGTCTCTACTGGGAAAAAGCCTTAGTGAGTGGATCTGCTCTGTTGTCCTCTGTATCTACTCTCCTAACCACGATCTCCCTGGAGATCAACCATCTCCATGATCAGGTGGTGCTGCCTAAGAATTATATTTGGATTTCTGATGGGACGGTAGTTCCTTGGCTAAAGCCACAACTCCATTGTCACACAATGGTAGGAACGAAGTTCATCTTATGAACTTATATATATCCAGACTTTATCTTTGGTAGCATCTTTAATAATGACGTATCTTGCCTTTCTAGTATGTCACGGTATCTAGCTTGGAACTCTTCCAACATACCGTCCCTTTACTAAGGGTAAAGACAATGACTGTGACTGACATTCAGTCGTCTTTATCACCCTGGAACCTTTCCAGTGATTCTCCCCAAGATCGATTGATACTATCTCACTACAATTAGTGAAAATCCTAACATCCTATTTAGATCTATCTCATAGATCCAAAAACCCAGGATTTTTAGGAGGTATCACCTTGATCTTTTATGGAGAATCCTTGTGATAAGCGGAGATTGACCGAGTGTATCGTAGGAAACTCTTTCCTATCAAGAGTATGTCATCCACGTACTCTACGAGGATCACCACCATACTCCATACCACGAGGTTCTACCATTTTTGATGAAGTCAAACTCTTTGACTACCACATCAAAACAAATGTTCTAACTCCGCTGTGATTCTCCCCAGGATCAATTGATACTATCTCACTACAACTAGTGAGTATCCTAATATCCATTTAGATCTATCTCATAGATCCAAAACCCTGGATTTAGGAGGTATCACCTTTGATCCTATATGGAGAATCTTTATAATAAGAGGAGATTGACTGAGCGTAGCATAGGAAACTCCTTCCCTATCAAGAGTATGTCATCCACGTACTCTATGAGGATCACCACCATACTCCCTACTACCTTTTATGTATATACAAGGTTCATCTATTATTTTGATGAAGTCAAACTCTTTGACTGCCACATCAAAATAGATGTTCCAACTCCGCGATGCCTGTTTTATCGCATAAAATATCTTGCACACATTTCCGCTGCTCCCACTGTCTACGAAGCCCTCTGGCTGTGTACTTATAGACGCTCTTTTCTAAAACTTCATTTAGAAAAGCAGTCATGACACCCAACCACCAGATATCGTAGTCAAGGTATGTAGCAGTGGCAAGTAGGATCTGGATGGACTTAAGCATAGCTTTGAAAGTCTCAACTTTTCCATGTACACCAAGTAATCTTCTCAAGATATACTAGCTCCTGATGGGGATTTAACCCTTCAGATAAAGCAACCAAAATCCATATTTTGTTGGTGTATAAGGATTCCATCTCAGATCGCTAATCATCCAGCCATTCTTACAGAGTCCCACTCCTGATGGCCTGCTCGAAACTAGTTAGGTCATACCATTTTGGTCAGGCAACAACCCCATCCCATAGGGTCGCCGTGGCACCAAAAGGTCCCTCAGCAGCTATTTTCTACGCATGCCCCTTGCGAGAACTACAACCCGTCGGAACACCTTCCGATCTCGGGATACGCTGGGGTAATATGAAATCCTCGCTCCCACCGAAGTATCTCTTAGGTGGGTGAGGAAATTAACTAGATCGGCGGAGAGGCTGAGGTTCGCTAGAGTCTATTGAATTCTTTGGTTCTACCAAATCATTTGCTGTAGCTGGAACTCCTTCCAGTTCTACCTCATGACCACTAATTTCTTCACAAGAAATTCCCTTTTCACAAAAGGCGGCATGCTGAGAAACAAAACAACTTTTGTTCCTCGGTTAGATCATCTGTTGTAGTTTGTATAGCTGGAACGCCTTCCAGTTCTACCTTATGACCACTAATTTCTTCACAAGAAATTCTCTTTCACAAAGGTGGCATGCTGAGAAACAAAACAACTTTTGTTCTCGGTTAGGTAGAAGATATTCCCTTGCTAATGCTTGGGATATCCAACAAACTTCTACAGTTTTGACTTTGCCTCGAGCTTGTCCGGATTTAGGTTTTTAGACATAGGCCGGACAACCCCAAATCTTAACATCTTTAAGAGATGGGCTCTTCCCATACCATATCACATATGGAGTAGTAGGCACCTGATTTGATTAGAACCCTATTCAATAGGTATGCAGCTTCACAAGTGCATAATTCCCAAAAGGAAAATAGGAAACTCAGTAGTACTCATCATAGAGCACACCATATCACATAGGGTGCAATTGCTCCGCCCCGATATACCATCGTGCTATGGTGTATACGGAGGAGTAATACTGAGAGAGAATCTCATTCTCCTTTAGAATAGTCCAAGATTTCCATGCTCAAGTATTCTCTTCCTTGATCTCATCAAAGGACATAATACTTGTACCCGATTTTGGTTCTCTACTTCTAACTTATATTCTGTGAATATCTCAAAAGTTTTGGACTTGTGTTTCAACAGGAACATTTGTCTGAATCTTGAGAGATCATCAGAGAAAGTAATGAAGTACAAAGAACCGGTCATGGCATATGTAGACAGGGGACCTTTCATACATCATCATGTATCAATCCCAAGAGTTCACTAACTCTTTCTCTGTTTCCAATAAACAGAGCTATGGTCATCTTATCTATGTGACATGACTGGCAAGTTTCACAAGATGTAAATTTAAACTAATTTAAATATGCATCTAGATGTAACTTCAGCTAGCCGGGTCGCATTGATGTGACCTAGTCTACAATGCCTCAAGAAGGATCTGTTCATTTCTGAACTTATCCTCTTATGTGTGTTCGGTATACTGAGAACTGTAGTTTGATTTAGAACGTCAATGCTTTTAGATAACGTGCCTGAACCGATCAACACTTGATATAGGAAATGTTCAAAACATTATCCATCAATACGAAATTTTATCATTTCTTTACTAATAAAGAGATTGATATGATTTTGTATATTAGGTTCGGTATCTAATAGCATTTGTTCAGAATCAATGTATTCTTAATACAGGGTGACAGTGACCAACAGACTTGGCTGCAACACTTGCCCCGTTTTCTGTCTCATGAAACTTATCACCCGTTCTCAGTTTTTCTACCCTTTTGTAGCCCTATGTAACAGATTACATATCTGGGATCATGATCCAGTATCAAATACCCAGGATGCAGAGGATACTGAGAAACAGTTCTTTGTAATGAACACATCCGAAGGAGATGCATCATATGCACTTTCTTCGTTTGGGCGGCATAGGAATTTTGGTATTTCCCTATTTCCTGCTCATAACAATTATAAGTTGGAGCGGGACCAACGTTCCCCAGCTCAATATAACAAGCGGGTTTAGTCAATATATCCGTATTTAGTATCTTGATTAAGGCATGATATGGTCACTATATGGAGAGAGAGAGAAGAAAACACTTTAGCGTATGCTCTTGCAAGATTAGATTGGTTATTATCTAATCCAGATGTCTCCCACTGTTTTTATCAAATCTTCCTTCAAACCCTAAAAGGTAAGATTAGCCGGGAATAATTACACCCCATAATTTCATCAAATTGTCTTGTGTAAAGCTTTCCCAGGAGTAACTCTTACTCGCAGCGGGATCGGGATCCAACTATCATATAGAAGGTATGCAATCTCATTGCAAATTTCAATTCTTGAAATTCCCGATATGATTTTTACCCCTAGTGACTTATGACCTTAACTATGGTCAACAAATCATAAGCACTAGTCAAGTTCAACCCGCCATTTCGTGATTGATTTAGGCCCACCCACATGACCCTTAACTATGGTCAACAAAGTCATGAAAATGCCCTAATCGATCGCATCAAATGCTTTGTAGGAATTCACCACTTAGCTACCGTACACCACGCCTTAACTATGGTCAACAAACGTGGCACGAATACTAAGTACTCTGCTTCCTAAAATGGCGGAGGGCAACGTATGGTTTTTATGAAAACCTTTTAACGTTTTGAACTTGATATCGTTGTAGAATCGAGTGGTAAGGAGTGGTTTAAGCTCCAGTTTTAAAAATCGAATGATTTTGTAGTATTTTTTTTAAATTTTGCTAAAGAGGTCACTCCCGGTGAAGGGATCTCGGCTCTTTCCTTATCGAATAAGGTGCTGGATATATAAATACCACGATGCAAAGCAAAGTTAGATCAACTATAAAATCAATTCGAGTTCTTTGTAACATTTTCCAGTTTCGCTAAAGGGGTCACTCCCGGTGAAGGGATCTCGGCCCTTTCCTCATCGAATGAGGTGCAGGATATTTAAGAATACCACTATGCAAAACAAAAGCTAGAGTTACCCTTTTTCAAAAAGTTTGATTCTACAACATCTTTAGGTTTCTTTCTTTTAACATTAATCACATTAATGTGGTCCCATCATTTACGTTTCCTATTTTTTACGTTTCCCAAACATCACAGAAAAGAAAACGCAAATAGAACGTACGCTTATGCCATCCGCATTTGCCACTGGGCCCCGTCATGCACCGTTAGGTTACTTAACTAACGGCAGAGCGGGGGCTGGACTAGCGCGGGTGCAAAACATAAGCAACGTTTATTATATATCTCATATATATAAATATAACCATTTCAGATCACAGATGAATGCATTGGATATGCTAGGAATTCCGTATTTCATTTAAGCCTTTAATGAAAGACGGGTTCCATGGTCGTGATGAATAGCCAAAACCCCCTTTAGACCCCTATGGGTGCGGCAAACTACCCGCCAAATTCCCGAAGTGTAGCAACCTCCCTCAACACTTGAGTAGGCTACTCGGCACTTGGAGAACCCGGTAGTTTGTGCACCCCACCTTGGGTCTATCCTAGGAGCAAAAACAGTAAAAAGAAATTATACAATATAACATTGCTTTTTACAAATTACATGGAATGATAGAAAAGGAAAAACACTCTTCTCACACCCCCCGGCCATTCATCACAACGATCCAACACATTCATATACACATACCATCTCATGATATCCATATGTGCAACCCCCACGAATCGTCATATAGCAATTAGCGGACGTTTCAAACACATATAACAGAAAAAAGAAAACCCGATTAGCCAAGCACTTTAGAATTTCGATCGATAATTTTTAAAACCATGCCAACACTTGACATGTCCCTGTACAAACACCTTTGTAAAATTCTGCATGTCCCAGAAAACATATTCAGCCAAATATAGGATTACTGTAGAAACCGAGTCAACTCCGCGTTGACTCGGCCGCGGATCTGCGGCCAAACCCAGGGTTTGGCCGCGGAAGCGCGGCAGTCTTGGCGAGTTGGGACTCCGGTTTTCTACAGTGATCTTATAAATCCCTGCATGTATTTTTAAGATATGTCAAATTTGTTTTGGAACACTTTCAAAAACTGACAGCAGCAAGGGCAGAATACGAGTTTTCGGGAGAAAAAACTGTCAATCGAGCTTCTGACTTTTGGCTAACATCTAATTGTGGTTTAGTTAGGCTCTGATACCACTGTTGGTGAGTGTTGCATGCTCCCATAACTCTTGTGGCGCGGCGGAAGCGATGAACAAAAAATTTCTTTGCATACAACACGCACTTAACCGAAGATCTTGTCTAAACCACAACTAGTATACCCTAACTAGAGATCTTATCTACTATGTTAGGGCTTATACCTTGATGATACGGTCCTTCGGGTCTTCTCTTTGATGCAACTCCTTTGCTCCTTTCTCCTCTTTTGTGGACTCCTTGGCTCGTTAAGATGTTGCCGATGTCTTCGATCTCCGGCCACCGAAGACATAGATGATCCACCCGAGAATTTTCGTGCAAGCTTGAAACTCTTCTCAAGAGTTTAACCGAGAGACCAAATTTGCTAGAAGAGGTCACTAGGATGATGTAGAGATAATTGTATTGGATTAACTTGAAATCCTAAGCTTTGGATTCACATCTCATGTGAGGGTTAAAGCTAGGAAGAATGATCACCATCATTTTTCTTTCTCTCTTCTTATAAACTTGTTATGATACACTTATCATAATTTTGTGTAGGAATTGAATGCCTTGATTTCACATCTCATGTGAAGGTATTTATAAGAAGAAATGGAGGAGAGAATAATTGCATTTATAATTAAAAAGTTCAAGCATGATGGAAAAAGAATTTAGCACTAACTAAAGCATGTATTATGAAAGAAGTATCATGCATTAATAGTACATCCACTTCAACAACCATGTTATCATGCTTATACCTTTTAATTTACACCTCACTTATTTATTTTCACAAAATAAATGATGTCATAATTATGTCATTATGAGGTGGCATCTTCTAGAAGGTATTTTGTAACAATTATAAAAATACCCCTCCTCCGTATACCGTATACTGTATACCCGCATCCGAATTCCGAAAAATACGAATACCATTAATCCAATAATATAATACCGGTGTCCGTCCAGTATTATTCTTCCGATTATTATTCCTGTAACAATTACACGAACATAATCGAAAACCTGCCGCAACACTTTACGGCTGCCGTAACAACTTACGGTTTCTACATCTTTTGCCTGAACGAGGGAACCCTCTATGTGGGACTCTAAAGACTCGTCAGTACGCTGGCAATGGGTTTAACCACAAGCACGTCAGTGGCACTAGCTGTACGTAACGGCTACCCAGGTACATGACGAAAAGGTGGCCGACGAGCGAACTCATCACAACCCTTACGAGCCTGTAAGCAACACTTACCGTACAGTCCGGTCTCTTCGTCTGATACGTCGCATATGAAGTCTAGGGGTGGTAAATGTCAGACCCCAGTAACTTTATAAGTCATGTTGATTTATGGCTCATAACAGGTCGAGGAACTACTGATAACACTTATCAGTAAACCTCGAGAACCCTGGCCAGGGATTTAGGTGTTATAGCCGATCAAACATAGCGCGACATCAACTCCCTATACCGGGAGAGACGAAACCCCTCCTATCGCTCACTGTCTCCATATGATTCGGGACTGTACCCAAAATCCACCTGTTTGCACAACTCAGTAGAGCCGTGGTAGGGAGGAAATCAAAGTACAGTGGGAATCACACAAGACTCTATGACGATCTCGGGTCTACAGACTAACCTGTACAAGTGTCACCAGAGAACTGCTATCTGACAATAGGTATATATACCATCTAGGAGTTCTCGGCGAGTCCGTTCAGTGTACCCAGTCTCCACTGAGCACCCGTACACCATCCTTGATGTCAAACACCGATGGATATGGGATCATCCATCGCCCATCATATGGGTCAAGATGCGTATACGCTAGTCTACTCTGGTGTATCGATGCCCTGTCTCGACACACCCTCGACTAGGAACAGTTATAGGATGTACTCATAGACTACCGTGGCCCCACTAATATGATCTCATCATAGTCCCAGTAGTCGAGTACAAATCCTAATGGCTTTATCAACATGTAACAAAAGAGACAATCAGAGTACATGTTAAGATAAAGTACAACCAGATAGCGTACTATCATGTCGAGCAAGAAAGTCCTCCCTATATATGTCCAAGCATCTACTACAATATACATCGCATGTACAGTAATGGCCTCTAGGGCTCACATATAACTAACAAGATTAAGTCCCCAGATCATGTGAAGCTAGTTTCTTCTGTATCTCCAGAGTAAGGCACTGTAAAAATCTCCTGGCCCTGTCCTCCTCCTAAGCTACCATCGAAGGAGCGAAACAACTAAGTCGAATAAACTCAGCCGCTATCTCTTCCACTGTGCGATCTCTCTGCCGAATACTGATAAACTGCTGCTCCATTTCGATCCTGGCCGACTTGGGAAAGAATTTCTCAAGAAAAGCCGTAGAGAAATCAGTCCATGCGATCGGTTTCTTCAACCTATTCTCTTCGGCGAGTCACCAAATTCTAGATATATCTTGCAGCTGAATCTTGACTATATCTACTTTGTCCTCTTTTGGAACTCGGGCGGATGATAGCAAATTCTCCATGTCGACAATCCACTGCTCGGCATCAAGTGGACTGCCCGAGCCAGTGAAAACTGCCGGCTGCAGTCTCCTAAAATTAGCGACACTGCCCGGACGTCTACCCTCACGAACCTCAGTCACCTTATTCAAGGCTGCGGTAGCGGTCTGCTGAGAAGCAAGTAGCCCCTCCTGCAATAAGTCAGTCTACTGCTGTTGGCTCTCTAACATACCACGTATAACTCCAAGTAGTGCAGTATTGTTGTCACGCCTTCCATATAACCGCAAATTTTCTTCCGCCACGATTCTGAAATCAAAACTAACAACGAAGTTTAGCAGCCTAAACAAGATTCAATTTCAGAGTATTAAAACAATTGAGCGAAAAAGATAACATAATCAAATCAATGGATACAAATCAAGGGCAGAACTCTAGTTACTTATACAAAATACCGTATTGTAACCAAGCCGTGGTACATGGGCACAATATCGTTACTCTATGTAAGTCGTCCGAATCCTACAATCAGAGTCAAAGTAATATGCAACATGACACCCTGGGGAGAACCTATACATATGATTCTAACCTAAAAGGTCGGAAGAACCAGGACTAATCTTGAGGTTAGTCTGGCTATGATACCAACAAAACCTTGTCACGCCCCGCTTTCCAAAATACGGAATACGAAAAGCAACGAAGGCCAGCCGTGCTACCTACGGTAAGGAAAGATTCTTCCATAATCACATAAAGGCTGTCTAGCTAACCCGTCAAAGATGATATCCAATAACAGAAGAGATAATACTGATAGTAATGCTGCAGGGTACCCACAAGGAATGTTAAAAATAAATTTACCAGTTAATGGATGCAAAATAAAGATCCAATACAGTAGATTCGAAATAAAATAAGATCCAATATAGTAGATTCGAAATAAAATAATATCCAAAAGAGATACATAAGTCCTAATGTCTCACAAGGGCGCACATACTAAATATTAAAGAAATAAACATACGGCTACTGATTTTCGGTAAGGTCCTGATAGCCACTCTGATCCTGCTCAGCCTAAAAATCCGTCTCTAAATCTGAGATGGCAAATCTCAGGGATGTCAGAACATCCCAGCAAGTACTCAACGTATAAGGTATGTGTGTGGTATGATAACACGAATGTATAAGTATAGTGAAGCTCGTGCACGCAAGTAGAAACGGATATATATATATATATATATTAAAACCATGAAACAAACATATAAATAGGTCAAGTCATAACCTAACTGGTCACTAAAAGGTAATCTGTCTTATCGTGAGTTCGAGTGTGTGCGTCAACCTATGCAGGAGTATTCCTAGCCTAAGGGTAGGGTCCCAGGGGCTAGGAAACACGGGCCTAATTGTGGAATGAACAAGCGACCGATATAGCCCGGTACGAGCTGTAATAACATGCGACTGATATAGCCCGGTACGAGCTGTAATAACATGTGACCGATACAACCCGGTACGAGCTGCCAGCATGGGACTCTTGAGATCTTTTTGCACGAACGCACACTCAAACTACCCCTACACCCCGCGTGTTCGTATATACTATGATAATCACTAATTAAGAATGCTGAAAGACTGGAACCTGTGATATGGTAATTGTATAGAAATGAAACTGGTAAATAGTAGCGTGTCATAGCATGTAGTTCAGCATCCTAATTAGAGATCTCATTCATAAGTAAATGGACTAGAATAATGAATAAACACAACATGTCAAATGTAATTGTTATCTTGTAATAGTAACTGTATGAAGGCGATGTACAAGCTGGTATAAGTCACAATTGTTATCTTTACCGTTAATTTTAATATGGATATAATAATCACAAGCTGGCTATATATATATATATATAGGTTAACAACTTTCGAACTTAATTTGTAGTTAAATAAATCTCATAGCAAAAACCACACTTAATCTAATTCTCTTTTGTCCACTTTGTTGCATAAAAGTCGATATAAAATAATATTGAGTATTAATACATTTTTTTATTCAACATTGCAGGTATAAAATATATATATATGAGGGGTTGCCGATGTGCATCGACCAAAAGTAAAGCACGAATACTTATCTTGTAGATAATGATCACGTGAAAACGATGTACGAGGATGCGGGACACAATCTCAGCTAAAGTTCGACTTGGGATCTGAGTTATACGCTCTGTCTAGATTGATTTAGCCATAAGTTAAAAATTTTCAACAGTACATCACACTTAGCATGCATATATATATATATATATATATATATATATATATATATCCAAACATGCTTCTCTCTCTCTCTCTATACAAAAACATATTAGAATTCAACTATTATTATTGTTTTTCTCATGCTTCAACTGAAGTGAAGATCAAGAGAGGAACTTACAGTAAGAAGATGAGAAAGAGATGGCTACGCCGTGGTTGGGTTCGGGTATGGATCTGGTGCGGCGAGGCGAAATGGGTTCTGTTCGAAGGAGATGCCGAAGGTGGTGGTGAAGTGAGAGGGTTTGGGCTCTGGGTTGGTTGCGGCGGATGAAGGGGATGACGTCGGTGGTTGGTGAAGGCATGGATACGAGGATACGGGTTCCGGTTGTGGGGTGCTTCCGACATTAGAGGATGGGTGCTCGGGTTTAGGAGGTGAGGGTGGTAGAGATGATGGTCCTAGGCGATGAGGAGGTGCGAGGGTTGCGCGGGTTGCAGGGGAGCCGACGACGGAGTGATGGGCTTGAAGGTGAGGCCGGTGATGGTGGCTGCAGGGATGGAAACGGCGAGGATGGTGGCGATGGTGGAGGAGATTGATGGTAAGGTCCGGCAACAAGGTCGGAGGTTGGGATGCTCGGGGAACGTTGTGGCGATGAGAGGGTGTTGCTGGTGTCGAGGCGGCTTCGGTGAGGTGCTTGGAATCGAGGATGAAGGGGGCTTGATCAGTCGAAAATACTGCATATTTTAACCGGCAATTTCCTTGTCATCTGCATACATATAGGAGAGTACGGTATTCATAATTCACATATTAGCTAATTGGTCACAAAATATCAAATTACATGTATTCGACCTTAAAACCGGAAATTCTAGGGAAATTAACTGCATTGCATTACATAGCATATTTTCTATATCTTGCAACCCCTATTTTGAAGTCTATGCAGGAAAAGAGATACTTGCTCGATCAAAACATTGCTCGACCATTACAATTGCTCGTAAACTCATTGAAAGCAAATCTGGTATCAACACAGAAGGTCAATTGCAATTCTGAATATCAAAGAATAACCCAAATAGAAGTACAAAGCAACTGCAGAAGACACTGATCCCAAGGCCACCAATGCGCGGCGGAAGGGCGGCAAAACCCCACCTCACGCGGCGGTTGCGCGGCGGATCCAGAGAGTCAACTCCTCGAATTGCACCACAACTCCTATTTCAGTGCCCACTACTCAAAAATGCACACAAAAGTCCAGAAGAGTCCAGACACTTCCACCAGATCATCAAGCTCCTAAGCTAGCCTAAAACTTCTAGAACTTTCCTAAACCCTTGCTTAAACCCTAAGCTAAAGCCCAACAAACTTGTCAACAAACTTTGGGAGGGAAAGTCCAATTCAAACCTAAACCTAGTTCTATAAATAGGACCCTAGACTCATTCATAGGGGGATATCATGAAACCCTAGAGAGAAAAAGATTCAACATCTTAGATCTTAGCCATTCTCTCTTTCTCCATCTTCTTCTTCCTCAAGATTAGTGAGAAATCTTGTAGGAAACCCTAACCCTAAATCCATCCACAATTCAAGATCTTGAGTGCAAGCCAAGCAAGATTCCTTCAACCCTTTTATGAGCCGAGCCGATCTTCCATCGGGCAAGAGATCAAAAGTAGATCCACGATCCACGGAGTCGAGCGAAGCCGAGTCAACGATCGATTTTTCTTTCTTCTTGTAGATCTTGAAAGAATGTATTGACAATTGTTGATTAAATAAAAGGTGATATTTTCTCCATTCTTGTTTTCTTTAAAATTCCGCATCATGTTATCTTTACTGTTCTTGAATATTGTCTATGTGGTGATGCGCGAGTAAAACTCCGCTCGTTAAGGAGTCGAGAAGATCTTTAGTATGATGATGTAGCAAATTTGTAATCAATTCTTGAATCCCACGAGATTGTAAACCCTAGCAAGTTCAAGAATCGACAACCCAATTCGATGCGATGCTTTCTTGATCAACATCGCTCGAGATTGGGGTGATCCGATCGATTCTTGAAATTGCTAGAGGCTAGAATATAAATGGTATCCTCGAAAGAGCAAGGGTTAAGAGATGAAACTTTAATTTCATCAAGAAAACCCTAATTCTCGTCGATAACCATTGATCTAGCATCAATTCTTCGAAGGACAAGAATATGAAATATTGTAGACTACAACACATCTAAAGATCCTATCGATTCCTACGAGCCTCTATATCATTCTTGATTGTCGTTTGGAAAATACCATTGAAACCGATTCTTGTTGTTTATAGTTCTTGATTCTTTAGAAAAGATTAGTGACACACGAATACAAATCAATCAATTGAATCGTGTTTTCTCTTATTGTTGCTTAACATTTCATTTCAAACAAATAAAAATACAAACGAATCTCGAGATCCCTGAGGACGATCCGCACTCATTCATTAACTTCAACTGACACCGTTGTTTGATTGCGGTCAAATATTTTTGGTTGTGATTTCTTTACTATTTGATTCGATAAACACATCCACGAAAATCATAAAATCAAAATGGCGCCGTTGCCGGGGATCGCGCGCTAATTCGTTACATTTTATAGTTTGAAGTGAAAGAATTATTACGTTTCATTTCTTGAAATCAAAATTCGTACAAACTCTTATACGTGTGTTGTGAATTGATTGCAAGGTGATCTGGAGTATTCTGAGCTGTGGAAAAATTATTTGGGATATACCAGAGAGCTGGAGATAGCAAAAGGAAGCAGCTGTTGAAATCTGGTACAGTGAACCCACTGTTGGACCGCGGAAGGGCGGCAGAATCAGGCTTTGTGCGGCGGAAGCGCCGCAATCTTGAGGGTTCTCTGGAAAATTTTCCAGCAGGTGATTTCTCTCTCTCTCCCCTCTCCCTTTTTAGCTCCAACTAATCCTTTCTGCAGGATTCTTTGCAAACAATAGCTGCGCCGCAAAAACAAATTAAAATTGTGCGTGATTTTGCTTTTCTTGGTTGTTTTGCATTGCTAATACGGAAAATTAAGGGGCACGGCCAAATCCAAATTAGGTGGGGATTTCATTACCCTTCCTAGGCCCCGAAAACCACCAAACTTGCATCCACATTTCCCCCATTAACTAAAAGAAATCTAGAGATGACTCTAAGGACTGTCGCGCTCATTTAGGACAAGAGAGGGCCGTGGGTAATTCATTGCTTATCCGCGTTTTTCTGTGGTGCCTAAGGCGAGTGTGTCTAAGGCTAGTGGTTATTAATTAGGTCCACTGTAGTGGTGGTTCCTTCCCACTTACCTGGCACTTATCCGGCCACAGGGGGACAAAGAGGCAGTGAAGGATTGATCCCGCGACTTGTCTTTTGGCAGTTAGGAGCGGTCTAGAGCCGGACCTAGGTGACCATTAGATTCTAGGGTTTGTGTTGCTGCATTTGGTTGTCGCATCATTTTTTTTAAAAAATCCGTCCCTTTTCAAAAGCAAACACCGCATTCATTTTACCCCTAATTATAAGCCAACGCTGCCACTTGTACTAACCCTTTTTAGTACAAGATAGGCTGGACACGGGATTCTAGTGCCCGTTTAGTCCGCGTACCTTTTATCGACTCTGAAGTCGATAATTCTCCATTTACCTTTTCTTTACCTACTACCACACCCACACCGATGGATCCGAATCCATCAAACTTCTTTAACCCCAATCTGCCACCGTCCGTTGGTGCGCAGAATCCTCCACACATTTCTCTTCAGGAAAGATGTTATCCACTTAGAGGTCCTCTTTCGACCTGCTTATCCACACCACCAGCGAACGGGGATAACTTTGAAATAAAGCCCCAGTATATCAACCTTCTACCTAAGTATCACGGACTCGAGACCGAGGACGCTTACGTTTTCATTACCAAATTTGAAAACGTATGCGCTATGATGGGTACGTCTCAACTTTCTGTGGATGCGATGCGTCTACGACTTCTTCCTTTTACCTTGTGCGATATAGCCGAGAAGTGGCTATATAACACCACCGCACACTCCATCACAAATTGGGAAGAATTCGTTGCAGCATTCCTAAAGAAATTTTACCCAGTCCAAAGAACGGCTCGAATTCGTAGCGAATTGAACCAATTTGCCCAGCTCCCTACCAAACCATTTTCAAAGTACTTTGAACGTTTCAAGGATTTAATGGTTCAATGTCCTCATCACGGCATCCCGAGATGGGAGTTGTGCCGAATCATCTATGAGGGCAGTAACCCTAGCACGAAACAAAGCCTTGAAAATATGTGTCAGGGTACATTTATGACTAAAGACGATGGGGAAGCCTGGCGATACTTAGAAGAATTCGCTGAAAAATCACTAATTTGGGAGAGTGGAACCCAACCATTGAATAGGGGTGGCGTACACCAAGTAGATGTGTCCATAGGTGTTCGAGCAGAAATGGCAGCAATGCAAAAGAAGCTCGACGCTATGGAACACAAATTTGCAACAGCCTCCCTAAACCCGGTATCACTCCCCAAAACTATTTGTGGGTGCTGTTCTGA
This sequence comes from Agapanthus africanus, assembly GCA_030015575.1. NCBI lineage: Eukaryota > Viridiplantae > Streptophyta > Magnoliopsida > Asparagales > Amaryllidaceae > Agapanthus > Agapanthus africanus. The sequence continues at coordinate 174,897,404 of JASDDO010000022.1, read as the reverse complement.
TCCGTCACATTTAACGGAAGAATGTCCTTTAAACTCGGCGTTTCAAGGTCACGAGCATTCTAATGCCGCATTTCAACGACCTCGAAACGATCCATATTCTTCCACGTACAATCAGGGTTGGAGGAACCACCCGAATTTTGCTTGGAACCAAAATCAATCTCAAAACACGGTTCCAAACACAAATAACTTTCAAAGGGCTCTTCCTCCACCACAACAGCAACCCCTTCAACTCACTCAGCATCCCTACCAGTCACAAAATTTCCAAAATCAGGGCAACACTCCTGCACAGTCTAATCCTATGCAGTCCTGTTCTGACGATTTCTCTCAATTTACTCAAACCATGAAATCACTTTTATCCAATTTCATGGAGGTTTCAACTGAGGTTAGATCTTCCGTCAGTGAAATAAAGAAAAACTCAGCGTCACAAGCTGAGAGTATTAGAACGATGGAAGCTGAAATCGCACGCCTCAAAGCTGAAATGAGTGCGAGAGAAAAAGGGAAACTTCCCTCTCAACCCCTACAGAATCCTGGGCATTACAATGTAAATGCCATTACCACGTTGAGATCGGGAAGAGTGCTGAATAATAATGTCGGGGAAGATATTGATAATACTGATAATCATATCAAAACCCCGGCTGAGACCTTTCCACATACACACACTTCTCCTTCTTCTTCTACCAAACCACCTTCGCACGAGCCTATTCTCCAGTTCCCTTTAGGCTCAACACCTTCACCCAACCCTTATAGTTCTCCACAGACGGTCCCCACACCTCTTTTGGGATCTCGTCTACCCCCCTTTCCTTCTCCTATGATGGACCTTGCGCTTATTGCAAAAGCACCTTACCCAAACCGGCTAAGGGCTAACAGAACGAGTCCTCATATGGAGAAAATTTTAGAAATGTTCAAACAGGTTAACATCAATATCCCTCTCCTAAATGCGATTCAACAAGTCCCCGCTTATGCGAAAATTCTAAAGGACTTGTGCACTAGGAAGAGGAAGACTCAAGTGCCGAAGAAGGTCTTTATGGCTAATAACATCAGCACTGCTTTTATTCCCCAGCTACCAAAGAAACGAAAGGACCCAGGATGTCCTACAATATCGATTTCGATTGGGGGTAAAAACATAAATCGTGCTCTTTTAGACCTTGGCGCGAGTGTTAACCTGTTACCTTATTCTGTCTATGAGCAACTAGGAATTGGAGAGCTGAAACCTGCTCATTGTACTCTCCAGATGGCGGACCGATCTATCACCAAACCAAGGGGTGAATTAGAGGATGTGTTGATAAAGGTCGGGGAATTTGTTTTCCCTGTAGACTTCATTGTGCTCGACACACATCCTGTAGCAAACCCCCGGGGCCAAATTCCGGTGATTTTAGGTCGTCCTTTCCTTGCCACTTCCAATGCTGTTATAAACTGTAGAAATGGTTCAATGAATTTATCATTTGGAAATATGACCATTGAACTAAATATCTACAGAGTTGGGAGTCAGCCATCAGAACCTAGTGCTCATATTTTAGATGTGTGTTCTGTCCATGAGATCGCTCCCGATAGTTGTGGAGCCGAGGAACTTTGCTTTAATGATCTCGATGACATTAGCACATCTCTGCTTGATCTTACACTTGATCTTAGTGAGGACACTACACTTACACTTGAGTCCTGCACTTCTGACTTTTCTCCACCCGAGTCTGTATCTTTCACAGGCTCTGAGCTTCTTTGTAAATCCAAAAATCATTCTATGATCCTCCCTTCGATCATTTCTCCGCCTGAATTAGATCTCAAGGTCTTACCTTCTCACCTAAAATATGCATATCTTGGTGAGAACGAGACTTTACCGGTTATAATTTCCACTTCTCTTGCATCAGAGCAAGAGAATGCACTTTTATCGGTATTAAGATCTAATAAAGAGGCGTTTGGTTGGAGTATGGCGGACATCAAAGGGATCAGTCCCTTGATAGTTGAACATCATATACATGTGATGGATGATGCCAGACCGACCCGAGAACCACAGAGACGGTTAAATCCCGTCATGAAGGAAGCTGTCATGAAAGAGATCGTCAAATGCTTAGATAGTGGTATTATATACCCGATCTCCGATAGCCAGTGGGTAAGTCCTATACACGTCGTTCCTAAGAAATCCGGCATCACTGTGATCACAAATGAAGCGAATGAGTTGATTCAGACACGCACCCAAACTGGGTGGCGTGTATGCATCGATTATAGAAAACTCAACGCTGCTACGAGGAAAGATCATTTTCCTCTACCATTTATTGATCAAATGCTGGAACGCTTAGCAGGACGACAATACTATTATTTCATGGACGGTTACTCAGGCTACAATCAGGTCCCCATCGCCAAAAAGGATCAAGATAAAACCACTTTTACTTGTCCTTTTGGTACCTTTGCTTACAGTCGCATGCCCTTCGGGCTATGCAATGCTCCCGCTACCTTTCAGCGGTGTATGATGGGGATATTCTCTGATATGGTAGAGAATTTCCTGGAGATCTTTATGGACGACTTTTCGATTTTTGGAGACTCTTTTTCTGAATGCCTAGCGAATCTGGACGCTGTTCTTACTCGATGCAAAGAGAAAAACTTGACTTTAAACTGGGAAAAATGCCACTTTATGGTCCAAGAAGGAATAGTCCTTGGACATGTCATTTCACAGAAGGGCATTGAGGTTGACAGAGCTAAAGTAGATGTCATTCAAAACCTCCCTCATCCCAAAAGCGTCAAAGATATTCGCTCTTTCCTTGGCCATGCTGGCTTTTATAGGAGATTCATAAAGGACTTTAGCAAAATTGCTAGACCTTTAACACTACTCCTGGCCAAGGATACTACCTTCCACTTTGACTCGGATTGCGAGACAGCTTTCGACTCACTTAAACACTCACTCACTTCAGCCCCCGTTTTATCATCACCAAACTGGGACTACCCCTTTGAGCTGATGTGTGACGCATCTGATTTTGCAGTAGGTGCTGTCCTTGGACAACACATTGAAAAGATGCCACACGTGATTTACTATGCTAGTAAGACCCTGAATGATGCGCAAATCAATTATACAACCACAGAGAAAGAACTATTAGCGGTTGTATTCGCATTAGAGAAATTCAGGCCTTACTTAATCGGCTCACCTATTGTTGTATATACTGATCATTCCGCTTTAAAACATCTTCTGGCGAAGAAAGATGCCAAAGGTCGACTAATACGTTGGATCCTTCTTTTACAAGAATTCGATCTTGTTATCAAAGATAAGAAAGGATGTGAAAACGTAGTAGCTGACCACCTTTCACGCATCGTTTCTTCCCCTGTGACCCTGCCGATCAATGACTCATTCCCTGACGAACAACTCTTGAGCGTATCCTCTGAACCATGGTTCAGGGATATTGTGAACTATCATGCCACGGGATTGATACCAAGCGATTGGTCTAAACAGGACAAATACCGCTTTCTTTCCCAAGTAAAACACTATTACTGGGACGAGCCTTATTTGTTTAAATATTGTCCTGATCAGATCATTCGCCGGTGTGTCCCGAATGAAGAGTTCAAGAGTATTCTTTCATTTTGTCATGATCAGGCCTGTGGGGGTCACTTTGGTCCAAGAAAAACAGCGGAAAAGGTTTTGCAATCTGGATTTTATTGGCCGACCTTATTCAAGGACGCATTTGAACATTGCAAAACCTGTACACAATGTCAGTATACGGGTAGAATATCCCAAAGGAATGAAATGCCTCAGCAACCCATTCTGGTTGTTGAAATGTTTGATGTTTGGGGCATAGATTTCATGGGTCCTTTTCCCAACTCCTTTGGGAATCTGTACATATTGCTGGCGGTTGATTATGTCTCCAAGTGGGTAGAAGCCATTCCAAGTCGCACTAATGACAAGAAAGTTGTCATTAAGTTCTTGAAAGAGAATATCTTCTCGCGATTTGGACACCCACGCGCTATTATTAGCGATAATGGGACACACTTCTGCAACAGATCCTTCGAGACTCTGATGCGGAAATATTCAATCAACCACCGTCTTTCTACACCCTATCACCCCCAAACAAGCGGGCAGGCTGAGATCTCAAACAGACAAATCAAACTTATCCTGGAGAAAACTGTTGCTAAAAATAGAAAAGACTGGTCGACCAAATTGACGGATGCTCTTTGGGCATTCAGGACTGCATATAAGACCGACCTAGGAATGTCTCCATATAGGATAGTTTTTGGAAAAGCATGTCATCTACCTGTTGAGATAGAACATAAAGCATTGTGGGCTATAAAGGAAATTAATTTTGATTTAAACCTTGCTTGCAACTTTCGGAAGCTGCAACTAAACGAGCTAAGCGAACTCCGCGATGAAGCTTATGATAATGCTGTAATCACAAAGAATAGGACTAAGGTTTTTCACGATAAAAACATTGTAAGGAAAACATTTTTACCTGGTCAACAAGTCCTTCTTTATGATTCACGATTACACCTTCATGCGGGTAAGCTCCGATCTCGTTGGAAGGGACCTTTTGTTGTGCGGTCTGTATACCCGCACGGGGCAGTAGATGTTGAAAATGTTAAAAACGGCATTGTTTTCAAAGTAAATGGACATAGATTAAAGCCGTATTTTTCCACTGACCCCACGGAGGAGCTCTTGTTCTTACAAGAGCCAGTTTATTTTGATTAAAAATTCCTCCGTCTCACTTTCATGTCCAGTATATCATTGCATCATATTTTGAATGAAGGTGAGTAAATAAAACAAGTTTGGGGGAAGTTCTTCACTTATATGTTTGCCCCCACTAATAATTCTCCCCAGATTTACAGATTTTTGTAGGTATAACTGTCGGCAACAGTGAGGACACTGTTGAAAACAAGTTTGGGGGAGGTTTGTGCTTATTTTCGCATCATTTGCATATCATCTGCATAAGCACAAAACATTTCTTTTTAAAAAAAATTTCAAATATAAAAATAATTTTAATATTTACACTTTTTTGTATATAAATAAGATAATGAAAGTTTAGACAGTGAACAATTACATCCATGAGATTGGAAAAATTTTAGAAAACTAAGAAAATTAGAAGTTTTCTTATACGAACTAGTAATAAGTAGTTATGAGCCGTTGTCCCAAGGGTTAGTAAGATGAAAGACGTCACTAATCTGAGGATAAAAATAAGTCTGAAAAATAGTTTCTATTCTGGAAGCCAAACATTTTGAACGTTGCTACCCTGCTATTTGCACTTACACACGTCTTGAAGCCTGGGATAGTAGAGGATACCTTGAAATGCTCTTGTCTTAAGGCCAAAAGTATGAAAAAGAAAAATGTGTTTTAAAGTGGTGAGAAAAATGGACACTGGTTTTGTTATCACCAAGGGCAAGAAAAATATATAGCAAAAGGGTGCTTCTTCACCTAGTGCCCCAAGGTCAACTGGTCTGGGAGTCACTGCTATGCCTAAGGTGGTGCAAGACTAGGAAAATACACCAAGTTAGCATGCACATTAGTAATCGGTCGGTTAGTACCTCAAGAAGTATTAACGGTCGCATGAAAGTGTGTAAGCAATCTCGTTTGCCAAGAAGTACTGAGGCTGATGGGCAAGAGTATGATAGCTTGAATTGAATTCTCCGGGTGTAGGGATGTCTTTACACACACGCAGGGTGATATGATCGATGTTTGGAATAAAGATAGGAATGAAGAATAAGACGATGTTTTATTGAGGGAGAACGTGATTTCTGACATCTTTTCATGACCATTAAGATAGGGCTCATGACAACCGAAAAGCTAGCTTAGTTGGAAACCCTAATTTTCAAGGCTTTTCTTTTACAATTCTTATCTTTAAATGTAATGTTCATGATTTTGCTTTTATTTTTGGATTTTGTGGGTGCAATCCGCTGAAAACCCTCAGGAGACAACACTCCTCCTACTAGGGACACCTAGAGGTTTAAAGGCTTGTTGCACGTGCTCAGTGCAATCGTGTTGCCTACGAAAGTGTGCTAGTTAGTTTTTTCTCTTTCTTTGTTTTCTCCTTCTCTGTTTAATAAAACATTCTCTCGAGACGATCGAAATTAAGTTTGGGGGTATTTGATCAGTCGAAAATACTGCATATTTTAACCGGCAATTTCCTTGTCATCTGCATACATATAGGAGAGTACGGTATTCATAATTCACATATTAGCTAATTGGTCACAAAATATCAAATTACATGTATTCGACCTTAAAACCGGAAATTCTAGGGAAATTAACTGCATTGCATTACATAGCATATTTTCTATATCTTGCAACCCCTATTTTGAAGTCTATGCAGGAAAAGAGATACTTGCTCGATCAAAACATTGCTCGACCATTACAATTGCTCGTAAACTCATTGAAAGCAAATCTGGTATCAACACAGAAGGTCAATTGCAATTCTGAACATCAAAGAATAACCCAAATAGAAGTACAAAGCAACTGCAGAAGACACTGATCCCAAGGCCACCAATGCGCGGCGGAAGGGCGGCAAAACCCCACCTCACGCGGCGGTTGCGCGGCGGATCCAGAGAGTCAACTCCTCGAATTGCACCACAACTCCTATTTCAGTGCCCGCTACTCAAAAATGCACACAAAAGTCCAGAAGAGTCCAGACACTTCCACCAGATCATCAAGCTCCTAAGCTAGCCTAAAACTTCTAGAACTTTCCTAAACCCTTGCTTAAACCCTAAGCTAAAGCCCAACAAACTTGTCAACAAACTTTGGGAGGGAAAGTCCAATTCAAACCTAAACCTAGTTCTATAAATAGGACCCTAGACTCATTCATAGGGGGATATCATGAAACCCTAGAGAGAAAAAGATTCAACATCTTAGATCTTAGCCATTCTCTCTTTCTCCATCTTCTTCTTCCTCAAGATTAGTGAGAAATCTTGTAGGAAACCCTAACCCTAAATCCATCCACAATTCAAGATCTTGAGTGCAAGCCAAGCAAGATTCCTTCAACCCTTTTATGAGCCGAGCCGATCTTCCATCGGGCAAGAGATCAAAAGTAGATCCACGATCCACGGAGTCGAGCGAAGCCGAGTCAACGATCGATTTTTCTTTCTTCTTGTAGATCTTGAAAGAATGTATTGACAATTGTTGATTAAATAAAAGGTGATATTTTCTCCATTCTTGTTTTCTTTAAAATTCCGCATCATGTTATCTTTACTGTTCTTGAATATTGTCTATGTGGTGATGCGCGAGTAAAACTCCGCTCGTTAAGGAGTCGAGAAGATCTTTAGTATGATGATGTAGCAAATTTGTAATCAATTCTTGAATCCCACGAGATTGTAAACCCTAGCAAGTTCAAGAATCGACAACCCAATTCGATGCGATGCTTTCTTGATCAACATCGCTCGAGATTGGGGTGATCCGATCGATTCTTGAAATTGCTAGAGGCTAGAATATAAATGGTATCCTCGAAAGAGCAAGGGTTAAGAGATGAAACTTTAATTTCATCAAGAAAACCCTAATTCTCGTCGATAACCATTGATCTAGCATCAATTCTTCGAAGGACAAGAATATGAAATATTGTAGACTACAACACATCTAAAGATCCTATCGATTCCTACGAGCCTCTATATCATTCTTGATTGTCGTTTGGAAAATACCATTGAAACCGATTCTTGTTGTTTATAGTTCTTGATTCTTTAGAAAAGATTAGTGACACACGAATACAAATCAATCAATTGAATCGTGTTTTCTCTTATTGTTGCTTAACATTTCATTTCAAACAAATAAAAATACAAACGAATCTCGAGATCCCTGAGGACGATCCGCACTCATTCATTAACTTCAACTGACACCGTTGTTTGATTGCGGTCAAATATTTTTGGTTGTGATTTCTTTACTATTTGATTTTATATTAGACATCCAAATTTACATCAATCAGGGCTCGACGGTGAGAGGTGGTGTTGATGGTGGTGCGGTGGTGAGGAAGGGCAGAAGGAGGTGGCGAGGGATCCCGGTGGAGAGGAAGGAGGAGACGTCGTGTTAGTTATATGTATACCCTAGAGGCCATTACTGTACATACGATGTATATTGTAGTGGATGCTTGGACATATATAGGGAGGACTTTCTTGCTCGACATGATAGTATGCTATCTGGTTACACTTTACCTTAACGTGTATACTGATTGTCTCTCTGTTACATGTTGGTAAAGCCCTTAGGATGTGTACTTGACCACCTGGACTATGATGCGGATCATACTAGTGGGGACATGGTAGTCCATAAGTACATCCTTCAAGGTCCCTAGTCGTGGGTGTATCGAGACAGGGCATCGATGCACCAGAGTAGACTAGCGTATACGCATCTTGACCCATATGATGGGCGATGGATGATCCCATATCCATCGGTGTTTGACATCAAGGATGGTGTACGGGTGCTCAGTGGAGACTGGGTACACTGGACGGACTCGCCGAGAACTCCCAGATGGTATTATACCTCACGTCAGATGGCAGTTCTCCGGTGACACTGGTACAGAGTAGTCTGTTGACCCGAGATCGTCATAGAGTCTTGTGTGATTCCCACTATGTTTTGATTTCCATCATACCACGTCCAAGAAGGCGTGCAAAAAGGTGGCTTTTGGGTACAGTCCCGAATCACATGGAGGCAATGAGCGATAGGAGGGGATTCGTCTCTCCCGGTATAGGGAGTTGATGTTGTGCTGTGTTCGATTGGCTATAACCAGAAATCCCTGGCCAGGGTTGCTGAGATTTACTGGTAAGTGTTACCAGTAGTTTCTCGAACTGTTATAGACCTCATATCGACACGACTTATCGAGCTACTGGGGTCTGACGTTTACCACCCCTAGGCGAGATATGCGACATATCATACGACGAGACCGGACTCTATGAGAGTGTTACTGATTGGATTCATAGGAGTACTAGCAGGCTTGCTTGTTGATCTTCTGATCACTCAATACCCGGGTGGCCGTTACGTTTAGTACACCGCTTGCGGCTTATGGGTGTTTGATATGATCATCACCTACTGCCGGCGTATTGACGAGTCTTTAGAGTCCTACACAGGGGTTTCCTGGCTTAAGCGAAACGAAGTAGGAGCACATATGTGATATGTGCGGGACCGAGATTAATACGATATGAGATACCGTATTCTATTCTCGCGATTCGTGACATTGATCGGTTGTATGCGATATAGCCGGGTTATCGGATCAAGTGTTGATTCGATAAGTTACTTTTGATATTAGTCGGTTATAGCCGGATTATTAAATCAAGAGTTGATTTAATAATTTAATGCATAATTATATATTTGATATATTACATTGCATTAACTAGTATTAGCTCACTTATGATTTATTTTCTCACCAACTTGTGCACATTGTTTATATGTGATATATGCAAGTGTACATGTTTGTATCATGCTTGATGATACATCAAAGTTGGGTGTATGAGACTCATACCAAGATTAGGGTAAAAATTAGGGTTATTGTTTTATCTTAAGGTTTAACAAAAGGGTTTAACTTAGTCAAAGAAATCAAGCTTGAAGAAGCTTGGAGAAGCTTTGACAAAGTCCACTCTTTTGTCATTTCTTTTGATATTCTTTAACCTAACCTTTAACCTAAAGCCTTAGTTAATTCTTTACATGAGTTAAGCATGAGGGCTTAACTCAACCATGGTGCCATTATTTATGGGATAAGTTTTCATTTGGATAAAGAATTCTTTCTTCTTCTTCTTCATCATCAAGCTCCATCCAAAAGCTTACTAGCTCCAATGGTGCCATGAGCAAAAGAGTGAGAAAATCAATTCTAAAGTGAGCCCGCTTCCTACTTCTTCATCCTCTACCACTTGCCATGTAGTAGAGTGTGTTCTCTTCACAAAGTTTATGACCTAGTGAAGGAATAGCTTGAGTTTATGTCTCCCCGACGTAGATCATCTTCGGCCTCGAAGTCAACGTAGCAAGCACGTTCGTTCTTCTCGTGGAGCTTCAATAGAGTCCGGAGTTCACGATCGCAGTGATGGGGACGTCTACACGGAGCTAATGAAGTGGAGGACTGGATCTACAAAGGTTGTAATCCCTTTCACTTAGTGTTAAAGTTGTTAACATGCAAGTTTTCGCCTAAACCCTAGTTTAAAGATCCGGTTTTGGGTTGTTCGGCACGGCTAAAATTTTAATCGGACATGCATGATGCCTCGTAGACTCTCGTGCGCGTGCCTAGCAACCCTACACGTCGGTGACGGTGGCTTCGAGGAAAATGGCGCTGGGGTTTAGACGACGAGGAGATGGTGGCGACGAGAATCGACGACGGGGATTTTGTGGTTGAGAAAAAAGAGAAGGGAAAGAGAGAGTTGATAAATTGAGAGAGAGAGAGGGGAATTTAGACGACGAGGAGACGGTGGCGACGAGAATCGACGACGGGGATTTTGTGGTTGAGGAAAAAGAGAAGGGAAAGAGAGAGTTGCGTGTAAATTGAGGGGGGGGGATATATATATATATATATATATATATATATATATATATAGAGAGAGAGAGAGAGAGAGAGAGAGAGAGAGGGAGATTATGGTTATATATATAGGGAGAGAGAAATGGTAATATAGAGAGAGAAAGCGAGGGAGATTATGGTAATATATTAATATATATATATATATATATATATATATATATATATATATATATATATATGCGCTGGTTTAGAGATTTGATACGGATTTTTCTTATTCTCATGTCAATAGCAAATGAAGTTATGCAAAGAAATATATTTGCCAACCAATTATTAATAGATTAATTTAAAAATCTTAGGATATGAAAATATTATTTTATTGACACTAAAGAACTAACATTTATTATCTAAGTACTGAAGATTTTCATATAAAATTTGTATACGGCAAAAGTTAAAATAAATATACTAGCAACCAACTATAAAGTAAAATTTAAGATTATAATTAAATTTTTATTAAAAAAAATTATTTCGATAATACCCTATCCAAAACAGGATGTTACAGTTATCCATAATTATTAAGAGAAATGTCCATATCAACTATTAATATGCGAAATAAATTCTATGCTATTCAAGCAATCAATCCCTCATGAATTTTTTTTTTGATGATCAATATCATGCATCCATCTTGACCTTGATGGCCTAAGATATACGTCTATTGTATTTCATGTGACTCGGTGGAAATTGTTTTATAGTTGGTAAACCGTTATATTTGAAACCATCTGAATCAGAAGCAAGATGTATCAAGACCATATAAGTTTTTCATGAGTGTAATCCTTAAATATGCTAATTAAGATGTAAGGTGTCGATCACATAACAAATTGATGGAGAGTCGGATGTTGACCCGCCCGGGAGATCTCTCTCGAACCATTACTTCTAATAGTAATAAGTTAATATCTTTTCCACCAAAAAATTTCCTGTTCGTGTAGAATCAGATCCATCCACTAAATAAGATGCAGAATAGATTGATTGTTTATGTGGTGCAAAATTACGTCAAACCTCTTCTGTTATCTTCAGAGAGAGAGAGAGAGAGTTTACCTGCTGCAGTAGATAGTAAATAATTTTGACAAAATCAGTCAATGTAGTAATGAAAAAAATAAGAATAATTAAATAAATCTAAATTGAGAAGACTTTGACTTTTTATACACCTACAATGACTAAAAGTCAAAACGAAATCCCCCGATATTTCACACTCTCCCCACTCTTTTCGAGTCTCCTCCAAGATCCGACCCGATCCCTCCCCGCCCCACAAAATGCCACCGTCGCTCAGCTCCTCGGCCGTTATCGGATCCATAACTCGCATCCTCTCCCAGATCTCCGGGTCGGATCTCGAGCCCGCTTCCCAACCCGACCCTCCCCGCATCTTCACCCGCTTCGCCACCCGACTCCACGTCATCGCCCACCAGCTCGCCGTCCACTCCGACCTCACATCCTCCGCCTCCGCCTCCACCTCTCTCCGCGGAGTGGCCGGCGACCTCGGGACCGCCCTCAAAACCCTAGAGAGCTACAAGAAGAGCCCCATCTACGTCCTCATCAACTGCAAACCCCTTTGTTCCTCTCTGAAAGACCTAACGAACTCAATCGGCAATTGGCTAGCTCTGCTCGATTCGTTGTTCTCCTCAATCCCAGATCTGAGGAAGAAGATCGCTGATCTCTCGCTCGACATGCAGAATGCTGATTTTAAGGTAAAAAATCTCGCTTTCCCCTCTTTTTTCTGCTGCAATTTGAGTTCAATTTTTGATAAAAATGGCAACTTTAGGTCACGGAGAATGAGGAGAGAGTCTACTGCACTCTTCAGAAAGAAGCGGAGATTCGGCAGAGCTCGAAAGCAGTTCAGAGCGCCATTATCATGGATCTTGCCCGCACTTTAGGATTGAACTCTACTAATTATAGTAAATTAGCCGAGCAGATCAAGCTACTTCGATCTGACCTCTCAGCATCTAGTACGATTGAAGAAAGAAGGATCTTGATGTCTTTAGAAAAGTTATTTGAGAGTTGGTCTACGGAGCCTGGAATTGCTGATAAAAAACTAGATGTTGATTTTGAAGAGGATGCTCAAATCCCCCCCTTTCGAAACTTTTTGTGCCCTTTAACTAAAGAAGTGATGAAAGATCCCGTGGTGGTGACCGAATCTTCGCAAACTTATGAAAGGACGGCGATTAAGTATTGGTTTGATCGGTGTGTTGAAGATGGAAGAGACCCAACTTGCCCTGTAACGGGCCAAGTGCTGAATGTTTTGGACGTGAAGCCAAATATTGGGCTGAAGGGCGCGATAGAGGAGTGGGTTAACAGAAATGTGGAGTTGCAAGTGAAGTTTGCATTGAATTGTCTTGGAGAGGGGAGTTCAAGTAGGGCCGAGAGTGTGGAAAGGGTTTTGGATGATGTGTATAGGATTTCTGAGTATCCTGAGCTTAGGTACAAGGTGAGGAATGCAGGGATTGTGGGTATGGTTGCAAGATTGCTTATGGACCAATCGAAGAGAGTGGGGTCGCAGACGAGGTGCAAGGCTCTTATGGCGATGCATAGCATGGCCAAGGATGAGGAAAGCAAGGTGCGTCTTCTTAATTTGTCCTTGTTTAGGCAAATATTGTTTTGAGCTTCAGCAGCGGTATGCACTTTTTTTTAAAGTCTTACATAATTTTACACGCAATGTTTAGTCTTTAAGTGATGCGCAGTTACATGCTACAAGTTTTAGGTTGAAGGTGATTTATATATGGTTATGGGATGTAAGAATAATGAAATTAGTCTATTGCACGTGTGATGTGCGTGGAATGAATGCAGTTTTTGCATCACATTTACATTTATAGACCATGCATACAAAGGTCATATATTGATGTCAACCATTATTAAGATATAATAATAAACAATATCAATTTTTAGGTGTAATGTGGCATTAGATTTCTTATTTATCGATTTAAGTATAATAATATTCTCAATTTATTGAGCTTATTACAATACTATTGTAACAAAAAAGTTGGAAATATTATGACACTATTGAAGCTAAAAAACCATTCATTCTAATACTCCTAGAAAGAGCCCCTGTGCCGAGATTTTCCATCTGGATATAAAAAAACTACATGAATGCAGGAAATGAAGATTTCTCAATATAGTTACAATAAGATGGTTGGTCAAAAATTGATTCTCGTGACCAAATTTTCATTTTGAGAACCCACATGCACTAATAAAAAGGTTTAAAACATGCAAAAAATTTCATATGTAACATTTTATAGCAAAAACATATAATAAGACAATCATATATTTCATGTTACATTACTGAAACATGCAACATTTCAGATATAACATTTTATAGCAAAAACATATAATAAGACGATCATATATTTCATGTTACATTACTTTAAAATCCCTTAGACACATTATAAGACATAATCATATATATAAAAGCCACATGTGACTGCTAACAATTAATGCATCACTCATGTTTTCTTTTGCTATTCTTTTTATGCAAGTGTCGTTACGCCAATGCAGTTTAAAGATTGAACTTGAGCTTCAGATACGCCTGGCTAGCTTTGGAAGGGCTTGAGCAAACCACCTCGATGTAACGTACAATTTTGAGTGTCTTTATGTAAGAAGCTGAAATCTGCATGCTATCATATTTATTTATCTCTATCCTTTAGAATATAAAAAACCCACCGTTGCTGGTCCTAAGTCCGGATGAGAAAGGTTGAGAGTTGTGGTTGTGGTAGGCTTGTGACAACCAACGTAAAACTTTGTTACATTTTATGACATGAACCATAATAAGAATATCGTTTAATATCGTCGGGACGTCCCTACTTAGCGATGCGCTACATCGGATCCCGAGTGTAGTGTTAAATATATAAGGGCTTATAGGTCTTCTTCCGGGAGCGGCGCGCTATATCGGACCCCGGGTGTAGTGACAAATAAGCAAGGGTTTCATAGGATTCGTCTAGCTTTATGGAATATAGGTTCTCTTATGGGTAGACTAACATAATTAGTGGAGGTGATGATTAGGAGAAGAGTTGGTATTATGTGTTAACAAGAAACTAAATGGATATGTGAAAATGGTAGATTTATAGAGCCTTGGGTTATAAACTTTGGTATACGGGTAGAGATAAATATCGTAATGGGATAGATGTAATCATAAATAGACGGTTGGTTGAGAATGTAGTTGAGATTAGGAGAAAAGATGATAGAGATCCTTAATGTTATTTGTGCTTATGCACCACAGATAGGTTTTGATGATGCTAGTAAGCGTCTATTCTGAAAGGATTTAGACGGGATGGTGTAAAGAATACTTAATGGAGAGAAGTTATTTATTGGTGGTGATCTTAATGAACGTGTAGGTACTAGTCATAGTGGGTTTGATATTATCCATGGAGGTTTTGGTTTTGGACAAAAGAATGAAGTAAATAGCTCAATTTTAGATTTTGCATTGTCTTATGACTTGATCTTAGTAAACACTTAGTTTAGAAAAAGAGAGTCACATTATCATTTTTAGGAGCGGATCAAGTGCAAGTCAAATAGACTTTTTTCTGATAAGGATAGATAGAGCTTGTTGCATCGACTGTAAGATAGTGTCAGGTTAGAGTGTAACCACTCAACCTAGACTTTTAGTTTTACATTTTCGATTTAGAAGAGAGCTTAAGAAGATTAGACGTAAGGAGAACCTAGAATTAAGTGGTGGCGACCGAAAGAAAGTAACCAAAAGGATTTTATAGATCGTGTAGTTCAAGAGGCGGATTGGCAGTCTGAAAATGATTCAGACAGAACATGGAACAAGATAGCTAGTTGTATCAAGAGGGTAGCTAGAAATTTACTTGGTGAGTCGAGAGGTGGTGCTCCACCATCTAAGGACACATCATGGTGGAACGAAGAAGTAAAAACTGCTATTAAAATTAAGAGGGATTCTTATAAAAGTTTGAAGAAAAGCAGAGATGTGGAGAGATTTGAGAAGTATAAAATGGAGAAAAAGGAAGTTAAGAAACCTGTTCGGGAAGCTAAAACTAAGGTCTATAAGAAGGTGTACGAGAAATTGGACACCAAGGAGGCTGAAAATGATGTATATTGGATTGCTCGGATGCAGGAAAGGAAGACTAGAGATTTATGTGCGGTGAAGTATATCAAAAATGAAGATTAGAAGGTTTTAGTTCGAGATGAGAATATCAAGAAAAGGTGGAGAGATTATTTTGATAAATTGTTCAATGAGAGCTTTACTAAGAATTTGGATGAACTTGTCATTCAATCTCAAGCTATAAACCGTGATTTCATACGTAAAATAAGAATACCAAAGATTAAAGAGGCTTTGAAGAGAATGAAATCAAGAAAAGCGTTGGTCCAGACGTGATTCCTATCGAGATTTGGAGATACTTAAGAGAAATAGGCGTTAAATGGCTGACAGATCTGTTTAATAAGATTTGCCAGACAAAAAAGATGCCAAATGAGTGGAGGAAAAGTACCCTTGTACCTATCTACAAGAACAGGGGTCACATTCAAAGTTGCTTAAACTACCGTGGAATAAAACTTATGTGTCACACCATGAAGATTTGGAAGAGAGTAATTGAACACAGGTTGAGGAAGGATGTTAAGATAGCAGAGAACCGGTTTAGGTTCATACCTAGACGATCGATGACAGAGCCTATTTATTTGTTTCCTCAACTTGTCGAGCGTTTTCGAGAGAGAAGAGATTTGCATATGATATTTATTGATTTAGAGAAAGCATACGACAAGGTACCTAGAGAGGTATTATGAGAGACAATGATGATGAAGGGGGTCCCCGTCAAGTACATTGACGCAATCAAGGACATGTACGATGGGGTAGTGGTAAATGTCAGAACTTGCGGCGGCCTAACGAGTGATTTTCCGATTACAATTGGTTTACATCAAGGATCTGCATTAAGTCTATTCCTGTTTACCCTTGTATTAGATGAGCTTACTGGAACTATCCAAGATGAGATACCTTGGTGTATGCTATTCGCTGATAATATTGTTCTCTTAAATAAGATGAAAACATTTGTTAATGCCAAATTAGAATTGGAGGCAAACATTGGAATCTCAGGGGTTCCGATTGAGCAGGTCCAAGACAACATATATGTATTGTAAATTTAGCAAATAGAGAAGTCGAGACCACATTAGTATAACACTGGAAGGGCAAAAAATATTACCGAGCGATCAGTTTAGATATCTAGGTTCCATCATCCAAAAAGATGGGAAGATCGATAGCAATGTTAATCAAAAGATCCAAGTTGGTTGGTTGAAATGGAGGAGTGCAATAGGTATTTTGTGCTATCGTAACTTTCCGTTAGGTTGAAAGGGAAGTTTTATCAGAGCGCTATTCGGCCTGTCTTATTATATGGTATAGAATGATGTGCTCCTAAGAAGCAACATACATAGAAGATGCACGTAGCGGAGATGCGCATGCTTCGTTAGATGTGTGGTAACACTATAAGAGAAAGTGCGAAATGAGAATATTCGTGCAAAAGTTGGTGCAGCACATGTGAAGGAGAAGATGCAGGAAAACCAGCTAAGATGGTTTGGTCATGTGCGACGTAGATTTATGGAAGCACCGGTTCGACGAATGGATACTATCGATATATGCAGTGTCAAAAAGACGAAAGCGAGACCAAAGAAAATATGGATGGAGGTGATACAAAAAGATATGGTTGCTAAAGGCCTCAATGAAAGTATATTGTTCAATAAGAGTAAGTGGAGGTGGAGGATTCATGTGCTGGACCAGGCGTGATTCTTATGTTGGTTCATGTAGCCTATCCCATATGCTTGGGATAAAAAGGCCCAGTTGTTTATTCTTTAGAATATAAAGTTACAGGCAACATCAACTACTTCATTTGGAAAAAAAACATCAATCACTTCACCCCCAAACGGGGAAGGAATAATCGACAACAATTAAAATAAATGCTCTTTTTTGTGCAGTTAAGAAGTACAGAACATTAACCCTTAAAATCTTAAATTAGGAAAACAGAAAATATTTGCTTATCTCAATATTGCTTGCCGCTATCTTGCTTGATGCTTCCGTTGTATAGATGTAATGTCTTCAAGATCTAGGATTTTGCAGAAGGAGATATATCCCAATTGATAAAAAGTATCTAAGAGAAGAAGTTGATGCTGGCGTAATATCTGTAAAAGAGCATTGTAACATATAATCCTTTTTTTTTTACCTTTTTCGACCGAGTGCTAAATCTTTAATTTCGAAAGCGAAAATCTTCAAGCATAGGCAGAATTGTGCCAAAGACGTCATGATTTGGTATATTAAAAACCCGAGGAGCCAAAAATGTAAAAATCAAATTGATGAAAAAGATGGGTATTCATAACAAAAGGAGAAAAATATCAAAACTTTGCATGGATCATTGAACACTTTATCATCCAAACCATCAAGGCAGTTGCAATTTCTGAAGCAGTTTCCACAAATTCTTTCTATTTGCTGTCTTGTAATCACATGTGAAAGACATAATCAAAGAAGAATAGAATCATAATGGTAACAAAAAAGGAAAAAAAGAAAAAGAGAAGCTAGCAATCGGTCTTGAAATAAGGTAAAATCTCTATTTATCTGATCATGCTAAAACCCAACTAAAATATTAAAACAACATATGCCATCGCCGCGAAACTCCGATAATATGCGCCCACAGGATCAACGGCTGCAAATGACGGTTGATCTTCTAGGATTTTGGTTGACCTGCAAAATTTGAAGTCACTTGGTGTAGATTAATGTGTGAGTTTGAAACATAAAGATTAGCCATGACTTTAAAGATTAGCCATGGGTCTAAAAAAGAGAAATTGAATTACAAAGGAATAAGAAGAGAAGAAATCGAATCTCAAAGGCTTTAAAGATGAGCTATACAAAAGAAAACTGGTACAAAAGAAAACCAATTTAAGAGGAAAGCACTATAGAGAAACACGAAGAAGAAAGATCTAAGCATATCATTATAATTTACAAAAAAGAGCGAACATAATTTTTTTTTAAAAAATCAAATGAATCCTGAAATTAAAAAACAATAAAAACGAATCCTTGGTCTCACTTTTTTCCCACAACATTCATTAAATTGAAAATTGAAATTTTTTTATTAAAACGTGTACAAAATTAACCTTAAAGCTCTACCAAAATTTCATGTTTTACTTATAAGATATGGAATGATTCATCGGCATGCTTCATACTGTAGAAATACTTCAGAAAAGGAGAAACTGGAAACCCAAAAGAATGATGGGAAAAAATTAAAACTTGTTAAAAGTTATAATCCCAAAATTTTGCCCAAAGAAATTCACCATGCGAATAAAGAAATCTTTGAAGCCGAAGAAAATTTCTGTTTAAATAATTCCCCCAAAAAGCTTAAATTTGTTTCAGAAATGGAAGTTCATACAAAAGGGAAAGAAACTAAAGAATTGAATAAATACCTTAGTAATATGCTTATAATACTAAAATTTTCCTTACAATTCTATATCTATTTTATTTTTTGGGCATCCTCCTTACAAAATTTTCCATACAATTCCATGCTTATTTTCAGCCCTTTCTCCATGGATATAGCTTCTGGATAGAAAATATATGTTATCCCACCCTAACCCCATATGCTGGAAATGACACTTTTGAAATTTTATTAAATTTCAGGATCAAATTCGGAATTCCTCATAAATCAGCGTGAAGGAAAATGCAGAAGCGCTAATAACGCCAATAATGAGCTCGAAACTTGCTTATAATGCTAAAATTGAGCTTGAAATTATCGCATCACTTTATATATATATATATATATATATATATATATATATATATATCGAGAGAGAGAGGGAGATAATAATGGAGGAAAGGTGCTATAGGAAGGATTTTCCTCTTATGGCATCTAAAATATATGCCCCCGCGAATTTTTTCGACGATCGACATCCGTCATCATCGTCTTTATCACGTAAGATGTGATTCCACCAAATTTTATTTGATTCCATTATCTTTTCACCGTTGATTTAGTGGATGCAAAATTAATGGTTTACCGATGTGAATAATGAGAGGAAAGAGAGAGAATTAAGAGAGAAAATGTGTTAGGGAAATGTAATGGATAAATTAGCTTAAGGCTAATTTCCCTCTTTATAGAGACAAACACATTATGCAATTACATCCCTATTATTATTATCCTAATTACATATAACCTAATATATAATACGGTTTATTCTTAACACTCCCCCTCAAGCTGGAGTATACATATCAAACATGACTGGCTTGTTACGAAAAAATTGAACTCTATTCTTTTTTAGGGGTTTTATGAATAAGGCTGCAAGTTGATGTGCTAATTGAACATAGTAGACATCAATAATCCCATCTTCAACTTTCTCTCTTACAAAGTGACAATTCATCTCAATGTGCTTCGTTCACTCATGAAACACAGGATTGGAAGCAATATAAATTGCAGTCTTATTATCACAATATAGCCGCATAGGTAAGATAGGCTTAAAACCAAGCCCTTCCAGTATAAATCGAATTCACACAAGTTCGCAAGTAATATTCGCTATGGCTCGATATTCTGACTCGGCGTTGGAGCGGGACACAACACTTTGCTTCTTACTTTTTCAGGAGACCAAATTATCTCCTACAAACACACAGTATCCCAATAATAGATCTGCGATCAGATGAAGATCCGGCCCAATCTGCATCTGTAAAGCCCGCCACTCTCAAATGGCCATGATCTGAGTACAATAGGCCCTTTCGTGGAGCATTCTTCAAATAACGAAGTATGTGAATCACTGCATCCTAATGAGTCATTTGAGGATCTGCCATAAATTGGCTCACAATGCAATAAGATATGAGACGTCCGGTCGAGTGATGGTAAGATAATTCAATTTATTAACCAATCGTCGGTTTCTTTTGGGATCTTCAACCAAGTCACCTTGTCCCGGAAGTAGTTTGGGATTCGGATCCATTGGAGCCTCTATGGGTTTGCATCCTAACATCCCGGCTTCAATCAACATATCTAGCACATACTTCCGCTGTGAAATGTAGATGCTCTCTCTCGACCGAGCAATTTCGATGCCCAAAAAGTACTTAGACTTCCAAGGTCCTTAGTCTGAAACTTCGTTTGCAGGTGGTGCTTAAGCTGTGTAATACCAGCTTCATCATCACCAGTAATTACTATGTCATCGACATATACCACCAGAAGAATACGAAGACCATTGATGTTATTACGATAGTACACCGAATGGTCATGTGCACATCGTTTGAGTCCAAATAAAATAACCATCTTTGTAAATTTCCCAAACCAAGCTCAGAGGGACCGTTTCAAGCCATACAATGACTTCTCTAATCGAAAAACGAGACTAGAACCTCCGAGCAACAAACCCAGGTGGTTGCTCCATATATACCTCTTCGACCAAAGAACCGTGAAGGAAGACATTTTTTCCATTAAGCTGATGTAATGGTCAATGATAGATAGCGGCAAGAGACACAAATAGACGAACATAAGTCATTTTCGCTACGGGAGAACGTTTCCTTTTAATCAACTCCATAAGTTTGCGAATACCCTTTTGCAACCAAACGTGCTTTCAAGTGGGAAAGTGTCCCATCAGGGTTAAGCTTCACAGTGTAAACCCAGCGACACCCTACAACTTTCTTTCCAGCCGGAAGAGAAACCAAACCCCATGTTTGATTCAGTCGAGGGCAAGCATCTCATCAATCATAGCATCAGTCCATCCTTTATGAGACAAAGCATCCGAAAGAGACTTGGGTAGAGTATGAGAGTCGAGTGAGGAGATAAATACGCGATATGTCGAAGATAAGTGAGATGTGGCCACATGGTGAGCTATAGGGTGAGAAGTGCAGCTCCAGATGCTTTTCCGTAAGACAATAGGGAGATCAATACTACTCTTTGGCGGAGCTTGAGACTCTGTGAGTTCAGCAACAAGAGGCTGGGGCTCCGGAGTAGGCTGAGGTTCGGAAGCCGTACGAGCTCGAAGAGCATTCTCTCGTAATCGGTGGCGTGGGATCCAATAGTGGAGAATCAGGAGTAGTAGGTGGCTTAATAGGAACGGTGCGGATGATTTCCAATACAGGATGTGGAGAAGCAACCGATTCAGACATGATGTCATGTGGCGAAAAATAGGAGAAATCTAAAAGAAAGTCATTGTTCATATCTACATGAATGTGCGATGTAGAGAAGAATAGAGTGGACTAATGAAAAGTCACGTCGGCTGATATAAATCGACGACGTAATTCAGGAGTATAGAAATGATATCCTTTTTGAGCCTGAGAATACCCAAGAAAAATACAGGATGTGGAGAAGCAACCGATTCAGACATGATGTCATGTGGCGAAAAATAGGAGAAATCTAAAAGAAAGTCATTGTTCATATCTACATGAATGTGCGATGTAGAGAAGTATAGAGTGGACTAATGAAAAGTCACGTCGGCTGATATAAATCGACGACGTAATTCAGGAGTATAGAAATGATATCCTTTTTGAGCCTGAGAATACCCAAGAAAAATACACTTAATAGCCTTGGGCTTTAGTTTAGAACCCCGATAGTAGATCATGGACAAAACAAACACATCCAAATACCCACGGAGGGACATAATATGAAGAGATCATCGACGGGAACAATATGGAATGAGGAATTTATCCATCGAGGACTGATATGGGCATATGATTAATCAAGTGATTAGCAGTAAGGACTGCATCTCCCCAAAAATATTTAGACACTTGCATATAAAACAGGAGAGTTTGAGTGACCTCTAGAAAATGCTGATTCTTCTTTTCTGCCATCCCATTCTGTTGGGGGTATATGGACAAGAAAATTCATGAATAATTTCAAGTTGCTCTGTTTGCCCGAAAAGATGTACTAAACTACTCCTTGTCATTATTACTGCTCAAGGCAAGTACACTAACTCCAAATTGAGTCTTCACTTCAGAACAAAAAGTCTGGAAATGAGAAAATACTTCACTCCTAGATTTCATAAAAAATAACCACGAGACTCGAAACAAATCATCGATGAAGGTCACAAAGTATTAAAATGCTCCTTGGGTAACAACAGGGCATGGCCCCCGAACATCTGAATGAACTAAATGAAAAGATTTGTCTACTCTTTTATTAATACGAGATGGGTAGTTGGAGCGATGATGCTTGCACAACTCACATGATTCACATTCTAAAGTAAACAAGGAATCAAGAGATGGAATCATCTTCGACGTTTGTAAGTACGAGTGACCAAAACGGAAATGAGTATCAAAGGCTGATGTAGGGCTCGATGTTGGACATGCTATAGAACGTGGGTGCTCATCAAGGTAGTATAGTCTATCAATCTCTGTCCCCGCGCCAATCGTTCGCTTCGTCTCACGCTCCTGAAAAACACATCCTGCAGGAAAAAAAGACGGCGCTACAGTTCAATTGCCGAGTCAGTTGGCTAACGGATAATAAGTTGAAATGGAATCGAAGCAAGTATAGAATAGAAAACGTAGGTAATTATGATGTAGCTTGAACGGAGCCGCACCTACAATTTCAGCTGTAGTTCCATTTGCCAAGGTCACCGGGGTGGTTCCAAGTCTCGCTTCATAGGAAAATAGTATATTTTGCACCCCTATCATGTGATCTATAGCACTAAAATTAATAACCCAAGGAAGAGAAGCATTTGTTGGCGAGAAACAAGATATATGATTGTATCTTGCCTTGGTCAAATTTGAAATGAGTGAAAACACAAGACGAAGTCTTTGTATTTCATCATTTACGCAAAACCCTTCCAAATTAGGAGAAGATGCAGCTGTCACAGTTATTCATAAAAAGTAAAAGTGAAAGATACTTCTCAATCAATCTATCAACACCTGATGGTCGGTGGCTCACCAATTCCAATAACCAAATGACAAAAAATGGATCGCTAAAGATCCAATCCAAAGAATCGTAATTGATCTCCAAGATCTAATCCAAAGAATCGTAATTGATCTCCAAGATCTAATCCACGATCAAACAATCCGAAATCGACTCAATTGGATCCAAATCCGGACTCCGACGACTCGAAAACTCCGAGAACTAAGCCTAATCTCGGAGAAATTACCTCAAAACTCTCGGATTACTGTAGCAACAGCGAGAACATGTCCAAATCATGTCTAACAACAGCTAAAAACAGTCTCAAATCCACCAAAAAATCAAGAAGACTTGAAGATGAGGTTGAAATCACCAAGGGTAGCGCAAGATGAAATCAATGGAGTCGACGGTGCCTAGTTGAGATCGACGTCGATCAGAGAGATCTCGAGTCTCGGATGATAGCCATCAGCATTGATCGGCTACCAGTAGTCTCCGGTGAGCCTCTACAAGAGTCGTCGAGCTTAGGCGAGCTCTAGTGGTTCAGGCGAACGTCGATGAGCTTTGGCGGTTAGATCTAGGGTTAGGGTTTTTATTTATTTATTTATTTATTAGGGAAATGATGATGATGTGTGGTGAGGATTGGGTTTGAGGGAATGAGTAGCTCAGATTGGCTCTGATGCCATGTGAATAATGAGAGAGAGGAGATAGAGAATTAGGAGAGAGAAAATGTGTTGAAGAAATGTAATGGATAAATTAGCTCAAGGCTAATTTTCCTCGTTATATAGACACACATTATACAATTACATCTCTATTATTATCCTAATTATATATAACCCTGTATATAATACGGATTATTCTTAACAACCGATAATAAAACTTTTTACATTGCTAATTCAACGGTGAAAACGTGGTGGAATCATATAAAATTTGGTGTATCCACATCTTACATGATAAAGATGATGACGATGGGTGCCGATCGTCGAATAAAATTGTGGAGCGTGTTTTTTGACGCCACCTAACAAAAAAGCCTCCTAAGACCTCTTTTCTACATTATTCTCATATATATATATATATTGTAGCAAAAAAGTTTCTATTCTAATTATCCATAAAAATATGTTTGTGTTCTTTCAATTTCTTAAAAAATCTTTTATTAATTTTATGGATCTTTTGAAAAAGAAATTCTCTTTTTGAAATAAAAAGAGAGAGGGGTGAGATATTTTATTTTATTTGAGAGATTATTTGACCATTTAAAAATTTAAATGGGAACTGATGACATGGGTAGTTTAGGATGAGGAAATTATAAGGAGGATTTTTCTTTTCTAGAACTTTTCCCCCTTTAAAAGTAGAGCCCTCTACACCTACACTAAAAGACAAAATCAATTTGGCTCATTAAAGTGTTTGGAGTATAAGATTAGAGATATTCCTATGTGATAGTTTCTCATTGCAAATGTTGTGGATATATTCTTATATTCGTCGTTGCCGACCCAGGGTTATGTTTGCATGAAGAAACTTGATAAGAGAAACAAAGAGTTCCTAAATGCTAGCTCTTTGGAACTTTTCAATCTTCAACATAAACAACATTGCTAACTCTTAGGGACTTTATCAATTTTCAACGTTAACAACATTTATTCTCAACATTGAATCCTAGAAATTTGTAAATTGCATGATGCACATTATTGGTATCATTTTCTCCTTTTCCAATTATGACTATTCCCCATCGTTCTTTTCTTTCCTCCAATTATGTAAATGACAGTCATTCCATTGCTTTAAAACAAGATACAACCCTTAACAACAAAATAACAAAATGGAAGAATGGACTCATATATCGGAACCCCAAAATTTGAGACCTAGGTTTTGCTGTTGTTGTAATTGTTAGACAATGGGTCTAACTAATATATTTTATAATATATCGGATTTATCAACCATGCTCCCATAATGAATTACCGCTTAAAATATGCTAGCAACCTTGTTTTTTTGCAAGAGTACTTTCTTAAATTTCATACTCTAGAGCGCGGTCAGTCTGAGATGCCATCTTAGTCCTTGTAGTTTAGAAAACATGCCGCCATTCTTGAGTTATTTAGTAGGGAAATTTACCAAAGACCACCATGTTTTTGCAACATGGAAAAAAACATCCTGTACCATTACTGTTTGTGAAAGCCACCCTGTACTTTACCCAGCTGGTAAAGAAACCCTTCCTTTTTTAATAATTAAATGACCTTTTTTCCCTCCTAAACAACTTCCCAAACCCGAAACAACACTCAACTTGATATCCATATCTAACCCTATTCGCAATTCATCCTTCCTAGTATCTTATCTCTTTCTGTCAAGAATATGCTCCGCAAATCTAAATTTATTTAAAGTTTCTCTTATTAGTGGTGAATAAACTCTAAAAGTATCCATTAAGTTTTTACCCAATTTAGCATAATTATTTGTTCCAGATTTAAAATTCGTTTAGGCATTCTTTCTATTCAGTAATCCAGTTGTATTCATTGTCAGCTTTCTCGAATCAGCCACATTTTGGTTAAAAAAGCCTAGCCTGAAATAAAAAAACAGAGAAGAAGCAGGCTGGGAAGAGAGAGGTCAGTTCCAAGTAATATGAGCGCAATTTGGAAATACAAAAGAGTTATCAGGTCATGTGAGGGGTCATGCGAGGAATGTGTCAGGAATTCTCATAGAATAGTTGACAGAATGAAAGTATATGGTAGTTTTTTGGCTAACAAAAGGAACATGGTGGATGATTTTTTTAACAGAAAACAGTAGGTGGGTTTCTTGCAAATCGGCCAAACCACAGTTCTTGGTAAAAGACCCCTATTTAGTAAGAAGGTTCCACAACAACACTACTATGTTAATTAATGCTAAACTATTGCTACAACTGGCTTTATATATTTACTATAAAGGTGGTCGGGATGCAATGCGCGCTAAATCACATATATATATACCACCTCATTTTTGGGATCTTCTTCAACTACTATGTTAATTAATGCTAAACTATTGCTACAACTGGCTTTATATATTTACTATAAAGGTGGTCGGGATGCAATGCGCGCTAAATCACAGATATATATACCACCTCATTTTTGGGGTCTTCTTAAACTTTGCTTTGCCCTTGTCTTTTTTTTAAAAAAAGGGCTTTTAGCATATTTATTATTTTTATAGTTAACTAAAGGCTGTTAAACTTATTTGAAAATCTATAATCTCATCTTCGGGTTTAAATACTTCCCTTGCCGACCTTGCGTTTTCAGATAATTTTCCTGGTATAGGCTCCAGTCAACCAGAAGTTACCAGGACTAACGAATTTTAACAATGTAAACCATGGTTGCAGCTTAGTTTTTGTTATAGACAGGACGGAAATATCTTCAACTGATGTAGCCCAACCTGTCAACTAAAGACCAAAGGGTATTGGCATCTTTCTAGAACCATTTATTCTGATGTATATTTGGCTGGTCTTTGCAAAGTATATACATAAAAAGAAAAAATTAGGTCATGAAGGGAAGTATGCGAAAGGCAGGATAAATATGTAATCTTCAAAGAAACAGAGTGTGTATGTGTATGCTATAAACCCCAAAATGAACAGTAGCGATACATTTGAATCTATATTTATTTGTTTCAAATTCGGAAATAGTTGTGTTCTTGTTTTGACAATTTCTCTGGTGAAGTTTACTTTTGCTATATTCTAGGAATTTATGACATCAAGTATGATACACATCGCCTTCCCCCCCTCCCCCACCCCCCCATGTATAGATGATCATGCTCGAAGAAGGTATGACTAGATTGGCTATTCGTAGTCTGACAGCAAGTTTGGAGAAAGAAAGAGAATATGCTTTGCGGCTGTTGCTTGAATTCTCGTCTGTGGAAGGTTATTGCAGAAAAATAGCAGTGGAAAAAGGGGCTTTAGTACTTCTTTCAAGTCTGGCTGGAAATTTGGAGTATCCTGCATTATCTAATTTAGCTGAGGAGGTCCTAAACAATATAGAAAAGGTGGAGGAGAATATAGAGCACCTGGCAATGGCCGGAAGACATCAGCCGGTAATTACACAACTTTGTGGAGGTATGCCTTTCATCATATGAAGTAATAAAAGATCTTCATAACTAAAATGTTATTTCAATAAGAATAGCTTGGTATGGCGCTTCCCCTCCTGGGGTGAGTGCGGAGTTCGAACCGCAGGCGGGGAAATGACCACAAATTAACGCTTTCGGGTCAAATTCGTAGGTCCCCTCGGTGTGTGTGCGCGCTTGTTTGTGTGTGGGTGTGATGTGTGCTTGGGTGAGGCTTATGGGCCAGTTCAAAAAAAAAATACAGAGAGAGAGAGAGAGAGAGAGAGAGAGAGAGAGAGAGAGAGTAGCTTGGCAATATTTTCTAAGCCTCGAAACATATTCTCTGTTTAATGTGCTTTATAGTTCCTGTATCTGTCAGAATTTATTGCCAGTTCTTGAAATCCTTTCATCACATATTTTAGTTTTCTCATGGTAGTTGCCAAATATTCAGTATTCAATCCTCTCAGAACCATGTCTTGGTTTTTTCACCTGGTTCCTATTATATCAAATATGCGTAGCAATCTATTATATTGGTCTTAACTGCATCAAATATCTTTAACTAACTCGAACAAATAATTCTTTTTGAATATAGGTAATGAAGATTTACAAATGCAGATTGCTGCTCTTGTGGGGAAAATGCCTCTAACAAACAATGCCAAAGGGTATATAGCTAGAAAAGGTGGTCAAATATTGGTTAATATGCTCTCATCCAAGCGAGAGGCGAAGGCATCAAGCTTGCAGGCGCTGCATAATCTGTCTACGTTTGATGATAACGCCGCTATTCTTGTTGATTTTGGTGTGCTTCCAGCGCTCACAAACATTCTATTCACAAGAGAACAAGATGAATTATCAGATATAAAGAACTTGACAGCATCAACAATAGCAAATATTGTTTCAAACTCTGGACATTGGGAATTATCATCTGCAGATAGAGAAGGGCATCAAATGCAGTCAGAGTTTATCATCCATAGGCTTTTGGAACTTCTTTCTCAGTCGGCATGTGTATGTCAGGCTGAAGTTCTTCACATTCTTTGCGGAGTTGCATCTTCTCCCCAAGCGTCAGGTGCGCTAATGGATCTCTACCTACTTATATGCGTAGCTGGTCATTTTAGGTATGCAGTCATATTGTTAAGTGCCATGCTAGCTTGATATACTTGTTATCCCGCGACCTAATACTTGAAATCAAGATTGCATGGACACGAACACGGGGTCACGACTACGAGACATAATGCTACACGGCAACACATCAAAATCGACATGGCTATATATTTATGTTAGAATATAAAATATATTCCATCAACCTTATCATAACTTCGGAGTTTTGGTACAGTGGAAGGGACATTTCACATGGTATCAGAGCAATCTAGGTTCGATTCTCATTGGACGCATATTAAATACGCTTTTATTTAAATTAAAAATAACACTACGCAAAAGTCCAGGTTTTGGACCAAAGGGCCTTCGATTTGCATGGACGTGTTAGAATATAAAATATATTCTCTCAATTATCATCATAACTTCGGAGTTTTTGTGTAGTGGAAGGGACATTTTACATTTCGGCCTAAAAGACTTTTGACCTGCAGGGGCATGGTAGAATATAAAATATATTCTATCATTCCTCATCATAAGTTTAGAGTTTTGGTGCAGTGACAGGGTATTTCACATGGTAGTAGAGCAATCTATGTTCGATTCTTACCGGGCGGGTATTAAATGCAGATTTATTTAAATTAAAAATACCACTGCGTAAAAGTCCAGGTTTCAGCCCAAAGGGCCTAAGACCTGTGAGGATGTGTTAGAATATAAAATATAATCCCTCAACCATCATCATAACTTCGGAGTTTTGGTGTTATGGAAGGGACATTTCAAATTTATATACATATATTATATAAAATTTTGTAAGAAATAAAAACATGTATTGAACAAAAGTTTTCATTTGTATTTAACAAATTTCAGCAAAAACCTAAGTTGTTTTAGCAGAACTTCAACAATTTCAGCAAAAACCTTTTAAATTCAGCATTTTTCCTAACAAAATAAGCAATAAGCAATTGAGGATTGATTTTTAATTAATAACTTAGCAATAAAATTTTGTATTTCAGCATGGAAATTATTCTCAACAACAGAATTGAGTAAAATAGCAAGAAAAAAAATCGACGAATTGAAGTTGGATTAAAAAAACTTAAACAAGATTAGGGTTTCTCTCTCTATCTTAGTGACCTTTTTCTAGTCATGGCTGCACTTCAGGAGAAAGAGTCCAGGGCTTTTTCTGTGCTTGACTAGAAAGAGGAGAAAAGAGGCAATGGTTTCGATTATGGGTGCGTTTGATGAGAAAGAGGAGAAAGAGGTGATGGCTTCTTGGTTCGATGTTGCACTTGATGAGAACGAGAGAAAGGGGTAAGGAGAAAGAAAGAGGCAAAGAAGGAAATTAGTGTCAAACTGCTGCAAGTTGTAAGCCGATTGCGGGACTGCCTGCTTCCACTTGTGTCCAAAACATCTCGCCATTGTCCATTTGCACCGTCACCTCAATTTGATGTGTCATGGGCGTCGGACATGATTCCATGTCTGACAAGAAAACGATGAGATACCAAACTACAACTCTTGAGTTTAGGCATGTCAATGGGTCGGGTCTAGACCCGGGCCCGACCCGAACCCGCCGATCAAATCCGTGTTTGGTATAAGCTCATCTAGACCCGACCCGACACATACCCATTTAACTACTTAATAAATGAGTCGGGTATGGGTGAGTTTGGTTCGTACCCGTTTACATCCGACCCATATATCTTATATTAATAATTAATCTAGACTCTAATATATCTGTATGAAAGTAATGTAGTTCTTAACTTCTAATTTACTCTCCGTGTCTCTCACTGCATCTCTCTTCAAGTTAGTTTTTTTACATATGTTCTGGATTATAATTATCAAGTCATATTAGTTGCCAATTTTAGAAATATGATTATTAATCATTCGAGTTGATTTTATTATATTTTAACATTTGAAGTTATTCCTTAACTTTGAGTTACAGTAATGTACTTATAAAATGTATAGTTGATAAATGGGTCCGGGTAAACGGGTCTGATCCAATTAATAATGGGTCCGGTCTATTCTGTACAGACCCGTCAGATAAATGGGTGGGTCTGGGTCCATAAAACATAAACGGGGATGGGTATGGGACATGCTAGACCCGACCCGACCCGACCCATTTACAGGAATTTTTTTCTAATTGGCAGTCTAGTTAAGCACACACCATAAATTATAACATTTGAATTGAATATAAATGTGATAAAGTAAAAGAGGTAAGAGAGCAAACACAAACACGAAGATATCAAATGGTTTGGCGTCTCATAACTATTCCATCCATGAAAACCTCATCTTTAGGCTTTCCCGGACCTTTCACTATTTTCCTCCTTTCACTGGACAGGAGCAAACCTTTACAACCATCTTTTCATGAGGTTACAATCAATCTTTAAAGAAATCTTTCTAATTGATGAGAGAAATCGACTGTGCGTGCACGCACATGTGACATGATTAAAACATAGGCTATGATGCAAGCTGACTGTAAGAATGATGATTTTCTTCCTCGCTAGTTTGCACTAATTACATGTGAATTTAGATTCTCCATGTCAAATCCTACACTAATCCTACTTATGGAGGATAGTTTCTAGACGTATGGAAACCCTAGTAAAACTTTAGATAAGAATCAGTCAGCGATTTTCTTTCTGCTTGGAATGTATCATATAATATCCTCGTAGCTACTGGTATACAGGTTATCGCAACTATGCAGTGTCATCATCGAAAGCTTAGGGGTTTCAAATTGAAATTCCAATTTGATTATCAGCATGATATGTGGCAAGAAAAATCCTCAAATGAGAAATCGTATTTTTTTATATTCAAACTGTTTAAATCTTATCAAATCTTCAAAAATCCCTAATAAAAATCAAAATTCTCTAATATTTCAATTCCAAATCTTTAAAATATTCTCAGATAATTTTCCTTGATGTCTAACATATGTAAACGTATATCATGCATTCAACCAGTTATGATTTAACTAAAGGAGCTAATTTCTAGTTTTGTTAAGTTG
The DNA here is from genome assembly GCA_030015575.1 of Agapanthus africanus. NCBI lineage: Eukaryota > Viridiplantae > Streptophyta > Magnoliopsida > Asparagales > Amaryllidaceae > Agapanthus > Agapanthus africanus. Next base: position 174,866,109 of record JASDDO010000022.1, on the reverse strand, counting down.
TAATCTTCCATCTGAACTACAAATGATGAGTGTATACTCCAGACATCTTATTCATTCTAGTCTAATATGCACGGCTTGGAATAATCATAATAAAAAGTTCTGATCTCTGGATGAAGTTAATGCTTATTATTTCTTTAAATTTCCTGTAACACAGATCTTGCAGCCAAACACCTAAGAACATGCAATGGCATCAAGACCGTTGTACCATATCTCGAGCACACAGAACGAAGTTATCGATCTCATGCTTTGAGGCTTACAAATCTAATATCAGAGAAGTTTGGGCAGGTTCTTGTTGAAGAGCTCAGATCGTCCAACAGATTGTTACCACTAAAGAAAAGGTTATTAGATTCTCAATCTCCATTTGGCGAGAGATCTGAAATCGCATGCATCCTCGCGAAACTCCCATTCTCCGATATCGAAGTAAAAACAATCCTTGGGCCTGATCTTTTGAAATGGGCTGTCACCAATCTTAAAGAGCAGACGTCAAATTCTGTTGGAAAGCAATCAAGAAATCCCAAAATCATGTTGGAAGGCCTTTTGGGGCTGTTATTGCACTATGCCAAGAGTCCTGACCCAGAAATTTTAGCTCTTGTTCAAGACAATCACTTCATGAGCATTTTTCGTGAGCAAATCAGCAATCGTAATGAAAAAGCAAAACAAACAGCTGCTCTTGGGTTGAAATATCTATCAGATTATTCAATGGTTTTAAATTCAAATAGAGACTTGGATCCTCAACCTTCAAATGGATTTTGCATTCCATTGTGCTTGATTTGCGGAAAATCTCCAATGACAACAATCTTATGTCCAATTCATAATTCTCCTTGTGATGGCGATAGTTCTTTTTGTTTATTGAAAGGGAATGTGATTAAGCCATTGATCGATCTTATGAACGATGAGAGCACACAAGTGCAGATCGCGGCAGTTGAGTCACTTTCCACTATTGTTTCAGATGCACAAAGCCTTAAGAACGCCGCTGAAGAACTCGAACAGATTGGTTTATTTGATGCAGCAATCAGTTTATTTAAAGAAGTTGGACCTGGGGAGCTTCAGGAGAGATTGATTTCAATTATTGATAGGTTTCTTAGAGTTGAGAGCATTGTGCAATTGTATTCAACTGATCAACATTTGGTTAGGGCATTGATTGAAGCGCTTAGGCATGGGAATGGAAATACAAAGAGGCATGTGCAGGATGTGCTTACGAATTTAAGGCAGATATCGGGTGTTGGTGGGAAAAACTCGAATGATAGTCGAGGGAGAAAACCTAATCGATGAGACTTGCTTTTCTTTTGGATATAAAGCTGAAAGATTGGAATTTGAGTTGCATTATTTATTGTACATTTGTATGTATAACACCAAGGATTTCTTGCTGGGTTAGAAATTTTGTGGTTCTCTGAAAGCTGAAGAAATGCGGAAGGAGAGTAACTGTTGGAAGCCTGAATGATAAATCTGACATTTTTAAAAGTATTTTTTTGGTATCTATGTGTATATGTAGAATATGTCTGTTGTTTATTACTGTAATTTTTTCTTTGCCTATATCTCATGTTGTACTATTATCCAAGTGCATATATGAGCTTTTCAAAGGAACCAAAACCCTGGTTTGGTTCTTTTGTTGATCTAGTGAGTTGGAGAGCAAGGCGTTGTGTGTTTCAAGGCTGCGGACGCTTTGTATGTTGTTTTGTGAACTCGTGTTCTATGAAGCTCCTAGATAGAAGTACTGATCACATGGGTTTCTACACTGCTGCATATATGTCGGTGTATCTGCAGTCTTGATATAGGAGCCTTGTTATTTGATATGTTCAATGAACTAATTTGTTATGAGGTTTTTGCAATGCTTTTCACCTTCATGTTGTGTATGCATAATAGCACGTTCTTGGCCAGGAGTCTGATTGAGCCTGTTTGATGGAGGTTCTTTTCGGGTCTTCTTCAGATGTTGTCTTCCGTCGATCTCCCAGTGGATTTGGGTGGCGATCTTCTGCTGCGTGTGGGTCTCAATGGGTTTTGAGGAGATTGGTGGTTTGAGGAGTTTAACGCCGAGTATCTGCAAAGAAGTCCCAGGATGGTTTGGTACCACCGAGGACCCTCCGACGATCAAGTTAGCACGAGATCCGAGCAGAGCAACGGCTAAGTGGAGTAAAAAAATGGCTTACTTGACCCCTCTGTGATCGGGGTTTATATAGTGGCGGCAACGCGCAGCAGCAGGCACGAGAATCTCGCCGGCAGTTACGCTCCCGACGTCACGCCTGCGTAAAGGATGGATCACCCATTAATGGGGATCGTGATGGCGTGGAACGTGAGATGCTGCTGGCGGAGAATCTGCGCGTGGCGAGATTTGCAGAGCGGCGGTTACGCCTGTGAGTGGCGGAGTCGGTCGGTCGGAGGGACCGAGGAAGATGGCATCGGCGAGAGAGCTCGGAGACGAGCGAGAGGGCCGAGGAGTCTTGGTCCTGTGGCAGCTCGAGGCGAGCTGAGGGGCCGAGGAGACCAATTTGTAGGGGGCTTTGAGAAGGGTCAGCTCTTACCCGTAGTTCAAGTGCAAGGGTGTCCTGGTCGGTCCCTGTGGGCCTTTTCTTCCGAGTCCTGGTACACGTCATCTGCCACGTGTCCTGATCTGGGAGCTCGTCAATATAGTGCATCATCATTAGCCCCCCATTCTTGTCCCGACCGGCTAGCGGGTCGGGTTAAGAGGGGACTACCGAGCCGCACGGGGTGAGCTTCCTCCTAAGGTTTTGTCGGGACGCGTCCCCGGGCTGTCAGCTGTCTTTTTTGCCAGCGAATCAGGGCGAGATCTCTGTATTTAAGGAAGGTGCGCCGGTTCGTGCATCCTGCCATTGAAGCGGCGGTCCACGTGTCAAGCGTCGATTGGCCGATGTGACGTATGCAGGCCTGCGGCGTCTGATGGGATGCGGCCCAGTGTGGGCATGACATGTGGAGCGATCGGAGCCGTTGGACATGAGGAGGCGTTTTGGAGGGAGATGAAGGGCACCGTTGGATGAGGTCGTTTGCGGTAATAAATAGGGGTGGGGCCCGCTCCAGGGCCCCTACTCCTTCAAATTTCCCTGCTCTAAGTCCTGATTGCTCGGCTCTCGTCTTCTTTCTTCCGCTTTCGTTTCCCGAGGATCCCTCTTCTCAAGGTTAGACGTCTTCTTTCGTAGAGTCAGTAGATGTCGTAGGAGTAGGTTCTAGGGACTCTTTAGTTGAGCCTGAGTCCTCCCGGAGAGAAGGGGTCGGATCCTCTTCCCGGGATCGTGCAGCGGGGGCAGCCCCCAGGAAGGAGGTGGTAGATACTGCCCCCGGCGCCTCGTGTTGGGTGAGGCATGAGGACGAGCTCGCCAATGCTCGGGCTCGCTTCTACATCCCTTCACGTTATACGCTTCGTCTGGCCAAGGAGGGAGAGAGGGCAGACTAAGTATGGGGTAGAGAGATCGCCCTGTATTTAGAAGCTTTTTGGGGGTGGAATGCGCCTGCCCTTCTCTCCCGAAGTCGTCGAAGCGCTGAACTTCTTCGGGTTAGCCCCTGGCCAGTTAATGCCAAACTCGTGGAGGATTCTCCTCGGGTTCCTGATCCTTCTGAAGTTACAGGTGGTTCCTTTTAGCCTCTCCCTCCTTGATTCTTCCCTCTGTTCCCCTCCGAAAGATGCGGCGGAGACGCGATAAACGTCTAGCCTGAGATTCGGTGCAGGTGCTATATGGTTTTATCCGTCTACCTCTCCGAAGATGCCAAGTTGATTTATGGCACCGTGTATCGAAGGCTTAGACGAATGCGGCCGATGTAGCAGAGTTCGTCAGATTCCTCCTCGCTAGAGGGGTTTTTGATTGTGGGGACGCTCTTCCCTGCAGGCGCAAGCCCCTGCAGTTAATTACGCCACCGCATCGCGGTAGCCACTTTCTCCTTCTCCAGAATTTCACTTCGTGTCGTGTGTGTTTGTTTTGTTTGTGGTTTCCCGTGGATTGTATACGGAGACTGAGTAATGCCGTCACCCGAAGGACGTGGATTAGTCCAAATCCGTATTTGGGTTTGGTGTTTTTAGTTTAAGGATACGTTAGCCGTATTGAGGCTAAGATCAACTTAAACGATCGTTAAGGATGCGTTAGTCTTGTTTGAGACTAAGATCTACTTAACGTGGTGATCCATTTAATATATGGCCGTCAGGACTCGTCACCTCTCTGACGTCGTTGAAGGATTACAACGACAGGTGTCAGAGGAGTTCAAAGATGTACCCTTGAACTAAAGTTGATTTGGAGTTTTATAGTCCATTTGAATGTTTAAGGATACGTTAGCCGTGTTTGGGGCTAAGATCGACTTAAACGGGATCGTTTAGATCCGGCAAAAGAGCATTTGGAGGCTCTATTGTTCCAGTTTAGGGACGTAGTGGTCCATAGGTAGTTTAAGGACGTTGCGGTCCATGTTCCAGTTTAGGGACGTGGTGGTCCATGTTCCAGTTTAGAGACGTGGTGGTCCGTATTAATTCCAGTTTAAGGACGTGGTGGTCTATGTTCCAGTTTAGAGACGTGGTGGTCCGTATTAATTCCAGTTTAAGGACGTGGTGGTCTATCATTAGTTTAAGGACGTTTCGGTCCGATATTAGTTTAAGGACATCTCGGTCCAATATTAGTTTAAGGACGTCTCGGTCCACGAGTTTAGGGACCCCGCAGTCCATATTGATGTGTGGTCGTCAGGACCCGTCACCTCTTTGACGTCGTTGAAGGATTACAACGATAGATGTCAGAGGAGTTCAGAGATGTACCCTCGAACCGGTTGTAAAATGATTTAGGGGAGCAATCTTGCTCAGTCAATTTAATTTGAGGACTTATGGCCACGACTGGGCTAAGTCCAGTTTTAATAGTCTTTTGTCTTTGGCCTATTGGACCTGTGCTAGGGCCTTGTCCCTTCACTGCATTATTTTTCTTTGTTTTGGTTGGCCTCTGCCCTTTTATAAATAATGGAGAGCATCTATTTTGTTTGGGCTCTGCCCTTTAAAATGCATAGCATTTTTGATTAGGCCTGTTAGGCCTTTTAATTGGGCTCTGTCCCTTTTCTTAATAATGCAGAGCATTAAATACTCTGACAGTGCCCCACATGGCTTGTCAGGCGCTTTGCGCAAATTAAAGAGCGCAAGCGCATGTGGAAGTGGCACGTGTCACGCTCTGATGAGCGCAACAGCGCATTGCGCTGCGTCAGTACGCTGCGCTGTTGCACTGCTGACACGTGGCGCTTCCTGGCGGCTTGCGCAATAGTGCAGTTTTGGTAAGTGCTGGGCACTGTTCTTATTCTTTTGGATCAATTTTAGATCAAAGAAAACAAGTTTTTTCTTGTTTTCAAAGAACCAGTGGTTCATAAAAAGCGCAAGGCACTGTTATTATTTTTTTTCTCTTGAAGATCATTGATCTTGTTCTTAGATTAATGATCTGTTTTTAAGAGAAATTTCTCTTTTTATAAAGGTTTTTACCTTTTTCTCTTGTTCTTGAGAAATTCTCTCTGATTCTTCAAAGTTCTCTCTGTTTGAAGTTCTTGATTTCTCCCCAAAAATGTTGATGCCTTTGAATTAACGTCTGGGGTCCTTTTTATAGTGCCCATAAATTAATTAAATATTTTAAAGAGATCTTTCTCTGAGTGATTTGGGGAATTTTCCCCACCGTTGGATCTTTGATCCAAAGGCCTATGTTTTACAGAAGAAAATCTTCTTGTTTTAACAAGAACAGAAAAGATTTCTTTAAAATCTCAATTCTGTTTTTTATTCAAACGCCCCAGCGTGTGAAACGTGTCGCGCAGCGCAACGTTTGCACAGCTGTGTGTGCGCAGCTGCGCAGACACGCGTCGTGCAGCGCAGCGCTTGTGCAGCTGTGCTTGCGCAACTGTGCGTGCGCAACTGCGCAGACACGTGTCGCGCAGCGCAGCGCTTGCGCAGTTGTGCTTGCGCAACTGCGCAGACACGTGTCGCATAGCGCAGTTCTTGCGTAACTGAAGCGTTGCTTCCCTTACTTTTATTATTTATTTTTTTTAAAAGAGCCTTGCTCTGATTGGACGCACTGCCTCGGGCGCTGTGCTGACGCATCAACTTCTGACACGTGGAGCATTGCGCGCAGCGCACGAGATTTGAAGCGTTGCTTCAAAATTTGAATTTTCGAAATTCAAACAGAGCCTTGCTCTGATTGGGGGAAACAAATGCCCCCCACCGTTGCGCTCACGTGGCGCGCACGTGAGTGCAGCGGTGGCAAGATCCCAGTCTTTGGATCAACTGATAAGTTGAAGGGGCGCAAGCGCCTATAAATAGGACCCTTGATCCTTAGAAAATTCTTTACAACTTTCAAGAATTTTGATTCTCAGAGCCTTGCTCTTGCTTAAGAACTTTCAGAGCCTTGCTCTTGTTCTTTCCCCAAGAACTTCAAAGTTCAGAACTTAGAATCACTCTAGGTAATTTAAATTAAATTAAATTTAATTAACAGAGCCTTGCTCTTATAGATCTTTGATCTAAAGAAAACCCCTTTAGGGTTTCATCAACAGAGCCTAGCTTTCAAAAACTTACAGATCTACAGAGATCTTGTCCATGGGTTTTAACCTATGAACAGAGCTTTGCTCTTGGATCAAATGTAGATCTTTTTAGATCTGAAAAATGAAGAATTTTTATAAGTTTTCATGGATTTTTCAAAATTTCAAGATTTTAATTCTTTTAAGTGTTAAAAAAAATTGATGGATCTTTCCATTATTACCACAGAGCTATGCTCTTTTGAGGAATCTTGTTCCCTTGAGACCAGAGTTTGACAAATGTCACTCTGTGACAGAGCTTTGCTCTAAAAGAGGAGATTTTCTCCTTGTCTCTAGAGATTTCCCATCAATAAGGATATTCTCTTGTGGATCTTTTTCATGAATTGACAGTCTCATCTAATGATGGAATTGTCTTATTAAATGATGCACCGTCATCCAGATTTTGTGGGTCCCCCTTTGGTCCCCTACCCACTGCACTACAGTGTGGTGTAAAATTTTAAAATGCCAAGCGTTGGAACACTAACGGTTATTTTTGTCTTTCTACAGGAAACATGTCTGCCAACTTGTCTTTCCCATTTGTTCGCTCGGAGGGAGGGTTTCCCTATGCACCAGTGGACCGGGTGGCGCTCGCTCTTATTAAGGATCACAACCCCGAGCACAAAAACCTTCACTTGTGGGGAAAGTGGTACAATGAAATCATCCAAGGTCGTCGCAGTTTCAGTTTCGCCACGCCGTCTGAGCCCATAACTTCAATCCCCTATGCGGACGAACCCCCGGTGAAGTATGCCGTGGAGGTTAAAAATTGAAACTCGGATGACCTCCTCCAACCCGCAATTGGTGCTATTCCCGTGCAGCCGCCGCCGGCAATAGATATTTTAGGAAGGCGAATCTGTCAGGGTGAAGCACGCCCTTGGGGACAGGCCTACAATATTGGATTGGTGCCGCGACCGCCCGCCGGATACTTGCAGTGGGCCCGATACATCTTGTCGGCGAAAAGGACCCATCTAACGAAGATTGGATTATATTCGGACGTCTACGTCTCGCTCTTCGAGTATCCCTCTCCTCCAACGTAGTGGATCAAGCCCTTTATCGAACAATGGAATATCCCCCCCACACTTTCTTGATGACGGATAGGGAGTTCTCTATTTCTTTGGAGGAGTTTGCCGAACTCTCGGGTTTGCCGATGAGGGGGGAGCATTACGAGGAGTTGCTCCCTCCCGACGAATACATTTTTTCCACCAAGCCGCTGGTGTTTGACCTGACTCCGGAGAATGCCGTTCAGCATCAGTATCCGGCCTTGGTGAAGGTGTTGGAGATCTATGAAGGACTCTATCTGGAATCGGGCGACCGGGGCATCAGTTTCGCAGATTTTATTGCCCGCTTCATTCGCCCAGAGTTCCTATCAGAGCGGAGTGAGAAGTTCGCCCAGCTCGATGACTCTTTCGGTTTCGGCTTGGACCGCCGACCCGTATCGGAGAATGATCAAAGGGATTTTTATCTCCCCGGCGCTGCCATCGTCCCTTTCTCAGAAATCGCCGTCCCGGGCATGGATGAGGAGACCTTTTTTATTGGGTTCTTGGGCTTGTGGCTATGCAGCTTTGCGCTCCCCATGCACCCGCGTCACATGCGGCCCTCCGTCTTTTACCCAGCGCATCGGATGGTGGCTGGTTTGCAGTTATCGGTAGGAATCGCCGGGCTGGCCTACCTTTATAAAGGACTTAGCGTAGTGGCGGACGCTAGTGAGCCTGGGGTGTAGCCCGCTAACTTCCAGATACACTATTTCACCTCCTGGATGGAGATGCACGTGCAAGGGGTGTTCGGTGCCCATAAGATTCCTCCGTTCTTTGAGAAATGCAGACTCCCGAGAGTCATGCGGTTGGTCGGCGCTTCAATTGTGGTTGCACCTCCGCGGGAGTCTAGGGGGCTGCTCCTTCGTCTACATCTGGTCGGAGCAAAGGTTTCCTTTGTGGATAAGGTCATAACCACAGGCTCAGAGACTACTAAGTCAGTAGTGCTACTGCGCGATGATTTCAAGGATGGGGCTTCCATATCGAAGGCTCGGGAAATCCTCCACCTCTACTCCATTCGGCCGGGCTATCTAGTGTTTAGGCAGAATGAGACAGCACTGTTTATGAGGTATAACCCGCACCGATTTGCTCAGCAATCGAGCTACAACCAAGGGATCCCGATGGAAGCTTTCTTGGAAATGCCCGTGGTCAGCCGAGAGGGGATAAAGAATGCAATGCACCATTTCACACGGCTTAACACGGGTTCTTACTTCTTTATCAGCGAACCCAGCTGTGTCCCTAAGATCCTCAACACGTACGTGGCTTGGTATACGCATGCGATGGGCCCAGTTATCTTAACGGAGAAGCACATGCTGGTTGACCATAGGGGTGCGCCTCCTAGCAGTGATCGCAAGGCCCCCTTGAAGCCAAGGATTCCGGTCATTCCTCCGCTAAAAGATGCCGGAGTCGATCGACCACGTGTGTTGAGCCCCCCGCGTGGATTACCGCTGCCTGCTATGGTGAATGCACCACCGGCGCCCCGTGCTCCCACAAAGACGGTTAATGTAATATCGCCAGAGTCCGGCGCAGGAGCGGATATCGGGACCCGCCGCCCCAAGGTGACTGCCAAGCGCAAATCAATTCCAGGTGCATCTAGAGCTGGCGGGCAAAAGAAGAAGAAGTCGATCCTTTCCCTCGACGCGATCCTCAGTTTAGAGCCTGAGGCCCCTCTCACCGAAGGAATAAGTGAATATGGCAGCAATAAGGGCTTCTTGGTAGACCCCGCAAACACCAATTTGGCGGCCGCTATTGCAGCTTCTGAGCGATCAGCAAGGCTCGAAGCGATGTTAAGCAAACTCGCCGAGTCAGGTAACCATTAGCTGCTTTCTTCGTCACTTTATCGCACTTTTTATCATTATTTTTAACTAATACTTTTCCCCATTTTCAACAGGTGTCTCTACCGAAGAAGCTATTGCTGCCTCTTTGAAAACTTTCCAAGAGGAGGAAGAGAAACGCGCTCTAGCGGGCGTTGGTACGTCCCACCTCCTTTTCTTTTTATAAAAAAATTTGTTATCTCTTCTGATGGTCAACCTAACCTTCTTCCTTTGTTTCTTTGCAGGGGCTATACCAGTTGATGCGGGGATCCGCCCCAAGCCTGTTACTGAAGTCCTGGTCTCGTCGAGGCTGCTGCAAGTGCCTCGACTTGACAAAACGACGAGGGATGCCTTGAAAAATTTGGTGGCGTCCCTATTCACGGACGAAGACGCCTCAATTAAAGAGGCTCTGGTGGAATCCGTCTCAACGGCTCGGGAGGAGAGGAAGCGATTGAGACATGAAGCAAAGACGCGCAGGGTTGCTTTGGCCACGGGAGCGGGCCCTAGCACCATCCCTCGTGCTGATACTCCCTCCGAAGAGGCCCCTGTCGCCCTATCTACTGCTCGCAGGCAAGTGGCGCGCGCGGTTCGGAGTGCAAATGATAAATCCTCTTCAGGTAACATTTCTTTCAGAATCTTGTTGTAAGAATTATAAAGCCATCGGTTTTTATGTATTCTATCTTGCAGGGCCAAGTCCGACTGAGGGGGAGGCGGAGACCGTTGAACCCAGGGAAACAAAGGAGGCGACACCTGCCGAACCCGAGCTGACGGTGGGCAACGTCGTTGGGACTACGGAGCCTGAAATAGAGGTTGAGGGATCTGCAGCCGAGAGGGTCATTGATGCTGAGCCTGAAGTGGCGGCAGATGAAGTGATCGTTATAACCGAGCTGAGGGTAGTGGTGGGCGAGGTGCTTGAGGCTGGCGACCTCGCGGTGACGGTGGATGAGCCGATGGAGACGGCGGAGCCCGAAGAAGTAGCGGGTGAGATGGGTACGACTCTTGGGGAAGAGTCAGCCTCTTCCTTCCAAGAGTCCGGCAACGCTCCAATCATTGCCCTCCCCGTCTACGATCTTCTGTCGTCTCCTGGTCCCGTGAGCACGACGACGGTCCCTATCGAGTCGGGTGATGAGGTCACGGTTGGTGGCCTCATGTCAATGGAGGAGGGAGTCGCCTCCGTTTCAGCCGGCAGCTCATCAGGTAAATCCCAAGTTGCTGTCTTTCTTTACCTTACAATCCTTTTTGACAAGTTCACCTTTTTCGTAACGCAGGTGCAGCCAACGCCGATGCCCTACTGCTTGAGGGAGCGCCTTCAACGACTGCCTTGGCGGTGGTCACCTCTCAACCCTCTCTCATACCATCTAAGATGTTGAAAGGTATGGGTTTGCAATTTATTACTCCTATCCTTCAGACGTATAATTTGTGTACTAAAGTCGTATTGTTGTGTCTTTTCAGGAGTGCTCTTTGATCATCTATATCAATTGTTGCTCCTATACTTCTCCTTCCCATCTGAACTCGCTTCTCCCTCTGGCGGTGCTGGTGAGTATAGTCCCCGACTGATACCTTTCTTTTTTGGTGATGGAATTATTTCTAACTCTCTCTTGTCCTGACTGCAGTGTTACAAATCGAAGGGGGAGAAGAAAGATCGGTCGCGCCACCGGCCCTTCCGGCCTTGCCACCTGCTTCAACCGGTATAGTAAACTATCTTATCAATGACTTTTTCCATATCTATTGAATCATCATTTAATCGCATTTTGTCTTTTCAGCTGTCGTTCCGGCTCCGGTCCCTCTTGAGTCTCGCGTCCTTTCACCGGCAGGCCCCTTCTTGAAACGTCCATCTTCAAAGGGTGCCGTGATGAGTTTGGGCATGCTGAGCGGGTATATCGAAGAGCTTAACGTGGACGCTCTCCCCTATGCCGCAGATTTCGCTGTGGAGGTTAACCCAATGTTGGCGGCGCTTGTAAACTTTCACAACGAAGGCGTCGTCGAATCTTGGGTTAACCACTGCAGGGAGATCGAGGCCTGGCTACATCGGTTGGAGTCGACGTGTCCTTCCCCTGAAGTTCTGGCCATAAGCACCCAACGGACAGCCTGGCTCGAGCAAAGCACTTCTTATTTCCGCTATTTGGAGCAAGAAGCAGCTTTACGGTTGAAGGAATGTCAGGAGTCCTCAAGCGCAACTGCTCACCTGCGCGTTGAAGTTAGGACGAATGCTGCCGAGGTGAAAGCTGTCTTTGAAGGCCTCCTGGAGCGTATCTCTAAAGGGCTAGCACTGAAGCGGAAGCTTGATGCCGCCGAGCGTGATGCTCAAGACCGTGAAGCAGCTCAGCAGGTCGTTGGGGAACAGCTTGCATCCTTCATGCAGCAGCGGGCTTAAGTAGAGGACGAACTGGCAGTGGTAGCCGATCGGGAAAAGGCATGGAAGGAAGTGTGCGAACAATTGATAAAGCTACTTAAGACGCTTCCTTCTCAGTAACTCTTCTCGTATCGTTTGTACTTGTAAATAAAAAATGTATATGTATATTTTTTATTCTTTAGCACAATGTATCCTGTACTCAATCAAGTTTATAAATAAAAAATACACATTTTCTGTAATGTCTTGTGTCATTTCTCCGTCTTTTCTTTCTTTTATTATCAGCATACCACCTTAGCAAACATGGTTGACGGATGATTAGAACGAATATTCTGACTTTCTTAAGAAATAGCGATGGCTTAGGCCGCAGGTTCAGATCTGCTGCCTAAGACTTTTCAACTCTATGAGCCGTGAGGGTCTCATAGAGACTTTTCTCCCTACGGACCGAGAGGATCTCGTAGGTGGTTTTTTTTTTCTCCTTAGGAATCGTGAGGATTCCTAAGTGTGGTTTTCTCTTATAAGTCGTAAAGATCCTATAAGAGAATTTTTCCCTCTTATGAGTCGAGAGGACCCGTAAGCGGTTGTTTCCCTCCTTGTCGAAACTCGACTTTGGAGAGTGAGACCCGTGAATAGTATACAAGAGACCGTTTTAGATCGACTTGCAGGGTCCCATTGTTCAGGAAGCAAAATTTTTTAATCCCTGCTGCCTGAGGCTTCATCTTGCAAGTTGAGACGAATCGGGAATTTTCCCGTGGAGACACTGGTTTCTCTGCGAGCCGAAGCGAATCAGGAGGCTCTCGTCAAGGAGTGTTTGTATCCGTGATTCGAGGAATTTGCTAGGGATTATTTGTTTCCCCAACGCCAAGGATTATTTGTTTCCTTGGGGTTTGAAACGAGTCGAGAATTTCCCACGGAGGCACTGGTGGCTCTGCGAGTCGACGCGGATCAGGAGGCTCTCGTCAAGGAGTGTTTGTATCCGTGAGTCGAGGAATTTGCTAAGGATTATTTGTTTCCCTAGCACCAAGGATTATTTGTTTCCTTGGGGTTTGAAACTAGTCGAGAATTTCCCATAGAGGCACTGGTGGCTCTGCGAGTCGACGCGGATCAGGAGGCTCTCGTCAAGGAGTGTTTGTATCCGTGAGTCGAGCAATTTGCTAAGGATTATTTGTTTCCCTAGCGCCAAGGATTATTTGTTTCCTTGGGGCTTGAAACGAGTCGAGAGTTTCCCACGGAGACACTGGTTGCTCTGCGAGTCGACGCGGATCTGGAGGCTCTCGTCAATGAGTGTTTGTATCCGTGAGTCGAGGAACTTGCTAAGGATTATTTGTTTCCCTAGCGCCAAGGATTATTTGTTTCCTTAGGGTTTGAAACGAGTCGAGAATTTCCCACGGAGGCACTGGTGGCTCTGAGAATCGACGCGGATCAGGAGGCTCTCATCAAGAAGTGTTTGTATCCGTGAGTCGAGGAATTTGCTAAGGATTATTTGTTTCCCTAGTGCCAAGGATTATTTGTTTCCTTGAGGTTTGAAACGAGTCGAGAGTTTCCCATGGAGACACTGGTTGCTCTGCGAGTCGACGCGGATCAGGAGGCTCTCGTCAAGGAGTGTTTGTATCCGTGAGTCGAGGAACTTGCTAAGGATTGTTTGTTTCCCTAGCGCCAAGGATTATTTGTTTCCTTGGGGTTTGAAACAAGTCGAGAATTTCCCACGGAGGCACTGGTGGCTCTGTGAGTCGACGCGGATCAGGAGGCTCTCGTCAAGGAGTGTTTGTATCCGTGAGTCGAGGAATTTGCTGAAGACACTGTAAGTCCATGCTACCTCTCCCGGTACTTACGGGCTTGCGGAATTTGATGAAAAAACGATTTTCTAGAGGCGGTAACTTGGACTCAAAACCGGATCTTTGTTAAACATCTAACTAACAACCTAACTAGGAGTTGTTAACTACTCGGTTAGAGGGTTATACCTTTCTTTGTTGAACTCCTTCGTCTTGAAACCTCGATGGTGTACGGATCGGCTTCACCCCGTCGTCTCCTTGCGCCGAAGATCGATCCACCCGAAAGCTTCTACCTTTGGCTTCTTCTTCGAGCTTTGAAGAAACTAGTTCACTCGGTTTGCTAAACCTTATGAACTAGAGTGAGTAGAGGAGAGTGTGTTGGGATTTTTCTCTATGGTTCTTGCTTCTCAACTCATGAGACAAATGAACCATAGACTAGAGAGAAAGGGAGAGCAAGAGGAAGAGGGTGAGAGCTCAAGCCAAGAGAGAGAATGGAAATGAGAGAATGAGCAAGACTTTTCTCTCTTGGCTCTCATAATCCAAAGCCATCATAACAAATCATAGCAATCAAGTATTATGTGATGGTTTAAGCTACAATAGCCATATCATTTCATGCACTCATTTTGCACAAGAGAAACAAGCAAGCAAAAGTCTTTTCCATGAAATGATAACTATTGTCATGATGATGGTCAACTAGTCCAACCTAGTCAACCGGTCAACAAAGTCAACAAGTCAACAAAGTCAACCCCTCAACAACCATGTCACTATAATACTTAATTAATATTAATGTTAATCATATATCATATTCTCACTAGGGTTGAGCAAAAGGTCAATAGTCAACAGTCAACAGTCAACAACCCTAATGAGAATCCTCTGCCTCTGTCTCTCCGTCAACTGTGCATACATACCCGCATCCGCGTTCCGAGGAACACGAATACATACTAGATAAAACCAATCCCAAAACGTACACTAGGATCTAGCTTAAACCAAAGCCCGCTAGTGTTAACTGTCCGGACACTGTACGTGCATAAGTGCACGGATGTGACCGAACCCTGTCGCAAAACCATGCGACCTGTCGCAAAAACCATGCGACCTCTACTCTTTTGCCTAAAGGCGAATAGCTTTCTGTGTGGGACTCTAAAGACTCGACACTACGCTGGCAGTGGGTTTAACCACAGACCGCAAGCGGCATCAGCTGTGCGTAATGGTCCCCAGGTAGATGCCGACAAGAAGACTGACGAGGTGAAACCCATCTAAACTCCTACTGAGTCTGACCGTGACAGTCTCCGTACAGTCCGGTCTGTTCGTCTGATACATCGCATGGTGGGCCTAGGGGGCGGTAAACGTCAGTCCCCTAATAGCGGTACAAGTCGTGTCGGAGTGAAGCCCAGAACACCCTGAGATAACATTGGAAACCTACCAGTATATCTCGCTTGCCTTGGACAGGGACTACTCGTGTAATGGCTCTCCTAGACACAGCGCGATGTCAACCCCCAATACCGGAAGAGACAAATCATGTCTATCCGTCACTGCCTCCAAGTGCTTCGGGACTGCACCCAACTACCACCTGTTTGCACGACTCCTTTGAGCCGTGGTAGGGTAGTAATCTAAGTACAGTGGGAACACACTCGAGGCCAAGTGACAGTGTCAAGTCAGCGGACTAAGCTGTACTCATGTCACCTGGGAACTGATAACTGACGATAGGTATAGTACCAACCAACAGTTCCCGACGAGTCCTGTCCAGTGTACTCGTAACCCAACGAGCACCCGCATACTATCTCCAGTACGACGTACTGATGGCTGTGGGACAGACCATCTCCCACACTGGGATGAGAAGCGCATACGCTAGTCTACTCCGGAGTATCGACGCCCTGTCTCGATAGTCCTGCGACTAGGGACCTGCATAAGGATGTGCTTATAGATTACCCAGCCCCCACTAGTGTGACTGCCATCACAACGCTGGTAATCAAGCAAAGATCCTAAGGGCTCCACTAATGTGTATAGGTGATATACTAAAATAAACACATGTACACATTGAAGTAGAAACAAACCAAGTAGCATACTACTATATTGAGTAAGATTGTTTATACAAGGTGAATATCCCAAGCTTTCATTAAGTAATATACAAACTAGTATGATACAGTAATGGCCTCTAGGGAATATACACTAACAGACACTGGTTTCTTCGGAGTTGGACTGAACCGTCGAGATTTGGTTTCGTCTTCTGGCGGGGCCTGTTGGGAAAGTATGGTTCCCTCTTTGTTTACGCCCTTGGATTGTATACAGGGATCGATGTGATCTTAACTGTAGGGCCAAAGTTTTATCATTTCTTCTTTTTTTTATATTTATTTCCGCGATGCTCTATCATTTCAGCTTTTATATCGCGAAGGTCGCGATTGCCCAATCATTTCGGCTATTTTCCGCGGTGCCCAATCATTTCGGCTATTTATTTTATTTTTACTCGCTGCTTTTTATTGCGAGTTGCCCAATCATTTTGGCTATTTTCCATGCATACATTTTCTTTACTTGCTGTTTTTTATTGCAAGCTGCCCCATCATTTCGGCTATTTCGTATGCATGTGCGACCTACCGGCTTTTCACCGTAAACCTGAAATTAGACACCGATTTCGGCATCAGCACCGCTACAACTGGGATATTACCAGGAGCGAATCATCATCTGCCTCTGTCGATGTCGAACAAAGGTGGCTTAGCGATCAGGGTTAAGGTCCTGTCGGCTAAGGCTTTTGACTTTATGAGCCGTAAGGGTCTCACAAAGGTATTTCTCCCTACAAGTCGTGAGGATCTCGTAGGTGTATTTTCTCCTTAGGAGTCGTGAGGATTCCTAAGTGTATGTTCCTCTGTAAGTCGTAAGGATCCTACAAGAGGGTTTTCTCCTTGTAAGTCGAGAGGACTTATAAGGGTTGTTCATCATGCGTACATATCCCCGGTCACGGATGGAACTTGGTCAAGGAAATGTTTATTCGCGCCCATGGATTGTATACAAGGGTCAGTATTGACCCACTTGTAGGGCAATATTAGAGGTTGTGGGGGTTGCTTAAGCACAGGTTTAGGTCTCTGTAACTTAAGACTTTCAAATCTTATGAGCCGTGAGGGTCCCATAAGAGAGTTCTCCTTACGAGTCGTGAGGATCTCGTAAGTGTATTTTCTCCTTAGGAATCGTGGGGATCCCTGAGTGTGTTGCTTCCTTATGAGTCGTAAGGATCTCACGCGGGTGGTTTCTCCTTACAAGGTCGAGAGGACCCTATAAGTGTCCTTTAACGAGGTTGCGCCCTTTCAGGTTTTCACAAACACTCGCCGGTAGCCCTGCTGTTTTTACTCACGGAGCCCTTTCGGGTTTTCATCCGTGCCCATTTTGCTTATGGACATACCGTTTTTTTATTCTTTATATATATATATATATATATATATATATATATATATTACGAGGTCGCGCTCTTTCGGGTTTTCACAAACACTCGCCGGTAGCCCTGCTGTTTTTACTCACGGAGCCCTTTCGGGTTTTCATCCGTGCCCATTTTGCTTATGGACATACCGTTTTTTTTATTTTATATATTTTTATATGTTTTCTTTTTTATATCTCATCAGCCTAAAGATGCTGCGGTAGTAGTTTAAAGACGTTTCGGTCTGCTATTAGTTTAAGGACATTTCGGTCCGCTTTGAGAAGGCTGGCTACTGCTGATAGAGTTTGAGCTTAGGAAGATAGCGAGCGGACATAGTCGTCGTCATCTACCATTGACCTAGGCCGTGGCTCATTAAGCATAGTATTTCTTTAGGAAGCGACCGTTTATTGGCCCGAAAGGCCTTTCACCGTGCATGTCCATGAGTAGATAGGCCCCACCTTGGTAGACCTTATCTATGATGTATGGGCCTTCATAGTTTGGCTCGAATTTTCCCCGCTTGGCGCGATTGGAGATCATAGGCCTTTTGACCACTAGCACAAGTTCGCCTTGGCGGAATGTCCTCGGTCGGGTCAATCTTTCATATGAGCGCGTCATCTTAGCTTTGTAAGCTTCTAGATTTTGTTGTGCTATGAGCCGGGTTTCTTCAAGGGCGTCAAGTTCCTCAAGCCGAAGGTGAGCATTTTCTTCGTCCGTTAGCTCGTAGTGGACCGCCACTCGTAGAGAGGTTAGCTCTATCTCGAGGGGATGTACTTCTTCTGTATTGAACACCAACGCGTACGGCGTTGTGTTCGTGGCCGTCTTGAACGTAGTTCGATACGTCCAAAGGGCCTCTTGCAGTCTCTCATGCCAGTCCTTCTTATTTCGGGACACCGTTTTCTTTATGATCTTTGTCAAGGTCTTGTTGAAAGCCTCGTCTAGACCATTAGCTCGCGGATTATAAACCGAGGAATATCTCCAGTCTATGTTATGCTGTTGCGCGAAGCGGCTGATCTTGTGACTTCTGTAAGCTGGCCCGTTATCGGAGATGATCCGTCGTGGAGTTCCAAACCGATATATGACGTGTGTCTTGAAGAAATAGAGGATATTCTCCGTCTTCACTTCCCTCAGTGGTACCACTTCTGCCCATTTGGAGAAGTAGTCAGTCGTCGCCAGGTTGAAACGATGTCCTCTAGACGATGCTGGTTCGATGGGGCCGACTATGTCAGTCCCCCACATTTCGAATGGCCAGCTAGCCACCGTTGGATGTAATGGATTTGGATGCTGATGGATGAAATCCCCATGAATTTGACATGAGTGGCACTGCTTCGCATATTCGAGACAGTCCTGAATCATCGTGGGCCAATAGTAGCCCATCCGTTTTATCTTCAACTTCATCTTTGGGCCCGCTTGGTGAGAACCGCAGAGTCCGTCATGAACTTCCTGGACGACCCTTTTCACTTCGTCAGGTCCTAAGCATCTCAGCCACAGAGAATTAAATGACCTCTTGTACAGAGTATCATTGACGAAGGCGAAAGACAGAGCTCGTTTCATGAGCTGATGTCTTGTGGACGCTTCTTCAGGAATTCGGTGGGACTTGAAGTAATCTATGAAGACTTCTCTCCAATCCCCGGTATTTTCCCAATCTTTTACTTGCAGGGTCGTTTGCTCTCTCTCTCCCTTTTCTTCGGATGATTCCAGAGATATTTCTGCTGGGGCAAGCATTCGACGGCTTTGTACCACGATTCTAACGTCATCGAGGTTCTCGTTAGCCAGTTCTTTAGCAAGTTTGGCCAACGCGTCTGCTTTGTTGTTTTCCGCGCGCGGTATGTTCTCCAAAGTATAAGAGGGAATTTGGGTCAACAATTGTTGCACCTTTTCGCCGTACTTCACCAACTCCGGTTTGCACGTTTGGTAGTCGCCGTTTACTTGACTAACGACCAGCTGGGAGTCTCCATATATGAGGAGGTTTTCAATTCCCATGTCGATGGCGATCTCGAGGCCTGCTATCAAAGCTTCATATTCGGCTTTATTGTTTGTCCTCGGCTCCTTCAGGAAGAAAGCAAAGCGCAATATCCCTCCTTGTGGAGTTTACAAAGATGAGTCCTACCCCCGATTTGATTATAGCGGTACTTTGTTTGCGCTTCTTCACGGAAGATGCTCCGTCGAAATAAAGCTCCCATCGGGTATTATCACCGTCGATCGCATCAAATGCATGTTCGTCTGGAAGATCACAGTTTAAAGGAGAGTCGGCCAGTATCGGATGCTCAGCGAGGAAGTTGGCGATGGCCTGGCCTTTCACTGCCTTGAGAGGTTGGTATATTATCGAGAACTCCATCAAGAGCAGGGCCCATTTAGCGAGTCGTCCCGTCAATATGGCCTTCGACATCAAATACTTAAGAGGGTCTACCTTTGAAATGAGACGGACCTCATGCGCCAACGCATAGTGCCTGAGCTTTGTTATCGCAAAGATCAACGCCAGGCAGTGTTTTTCAATGGGGGAGTGTTCAGACCATAATATTGCATTTATCATTCCCCTATTCTTATCCTTTTTATAAATAAACAGGTACTCTTGACGCACGTTTGTTGCATATTACAGGATACAGGTTTCTGGAGCAAATACAGTGAAAAAGACACAAAACAACAGAAAAGGGACTTTTGACCAACAATTAGACGAATCCTAGTCAAGCCCAGTTCACATAGGTGCAAGGCAACGAATGTCAAGGTGAAACGGTTAAAAAGCCCAATACAAGTCTTCACTGAAGATCTGGAGAAGAGTGAGAAGCCAACAGAGAAAAAGAAGTATAAAACTAAGAAGCCCAGACAACCACAAAAGGACCCCAGAAGTTTGGAAGCCCAAGACCACCAATGGGCCGCGGATCCGCGGCCCAAGCCATCAATTGCAGCGGATCCGCGGCCGTATAATGCCCGTGTCGGCGCAAAGATTTTGTGCTGTTGCGTCGGTGCGGGTGTTGGGATTTTTCGTGGGCAAATCTGTAATTGCGCATGTGCGAGAGTCTGTAACCCTAGGTTTCCTATTTTCCTATAAATTGTAATCTTAGATCTGAAAAATGTATGCCTCTTTTCAATAAATAAAATTCAGAATTTCTGGGAATGACTTTCAGATCTATTCTGTCTTCTAGTTGGAGGGAGCCATCAAATCAGTAGGTAATTTATTTCCTTGCTTTTATTTTCTAGTATAATTTATCATCCCCTAATGAGCGAGTAGTCTCCTCGCTTGTTAGGGTTAGCCTTAGCGAAAGGGTTGAGAGATGAGATCTCTCACCCCTTTCAATGCCATCTTCACTTTAGAGTTAGAACTCCATGCATACGCACACATCCACTCCCTGCGGCATCCTACCCATCGAGGTAACGATGAACCGTAGTATAAAGGGCCGGTTGCGCGCGTTTTCCGTGGGGGTTAGGATAATTATCAACAAAGGAAGGATACGGATCTAGAGGAAGAAACATCTTCCCAAAAGATTCGTATCCACTTTATTAATAATTACCTTAACATCTAATAGATCTAAAAAAGAAGGCATGGAAAGCGGTGAGGAACAACCTTAATCTCCAAAACTTCCCCTAAGCCTAACCCTAGCAAGACTTTTAATTAGATTAATTAGATCTAGTTTTTATAGATTTTTATAAATCAATCAAAACGACAAATTGAATCAACTCGTTAAAACACATAAAAGGAATTTACCCGTCTCTGTGGATCGACCCGTACTCACCGGCTAGCTGCGAAGCGACGCCGTTCTTGATTGCGGTAAACTATATTTTTGATCGTGAAATCTCACATAATCAAATGGCGTCGTTGCCGGGGACGGCGTAATCTTTCTTTTTGTGAATTTTCGGGTTGATATAAATTTTAAAAATTATAAAAATCTGAAAATATAAAAAAAAAAAAAAATAATCAAATTTGATCTGTTTGAAGGGTGTATCTTTTGGATCTTGCAGGAACAGTGAAGAATCAAGAATCTGGAATTTTACAGAGGGCCAATCAGAAAAGATATAAATCAGAACAGAAAGGAAAATTAATCACAGAACAGTACAAAAAATTTTTAGACCCTGATCCCCTCAAAGGACCGCGTTTCCGCCGCATATGGGGCCCCCACGCCGCGGATCCGCGCTCTGACTGCCACATCAGCACCTGAAAATTTGCTGGTTTGTTTTCTTTTCCTCTCCTCTGTAACCTACAATATATCCACTGTAAAAAATTTCTGCAGGGTTCTTTGCGCTAAAAAATCTTTCTCCCCCTTCTAAATAACAGATTTTCTGCAGGTTTCTTTGCGCCGCGCTAAAAAAATTCTGATTGCAAGTGAAATTTTAATTGTTTTGCATAATTTAACTGGATTCTAAGGGGCTAATTGACCAATCTCAGATTGGGTGGGGATTTCATCACCCTTCCCAGGACCCCAGAAAACACCTAAGCATTTTACATCGACCACAATTAATTAAAAAAGATTAGACTCAGACCTAAGGACATCGAGCTCAATAGGAAAAGGACTAGGGTAGGCATCGGCCGTTTATCCTAACCGACATTGCGGTGTCTAGGCTAGTGGTTATTAATTAGGCCCACTGTAGTGGTGGTTCCTTCCCACTTACCTGGCCGTATTTGTCCGTGAAGAGGCGGTTTGAGGTCCTATTTCTAGCCCTAGTTAGGAGCTGTCTAGCAGACCTAGGCAGCCCTAGATCTAGGCCTGATTGTGCATGTGTGGTTGATTTGTGTCACGAGTCCTATGTTCTAAAACCTATTTGCAAAACTCTCACATAAAAAAAAGGGAAAAATCTTTGAAAAACTTGCAAAAATTTTGTCGCTAAGAAATCCTTGCATTCTTCTATCATGGGTACCCCACATAACAAATCACTTGCCGAATTTTGGTATCCCGAACCTAACTTTGCGTCGTTCGTCAATTGTTTCGGTCAATTTAAAAACGATCCCTCCTTGCCAAAAATTTCGTTGAAAGATCAAATAGAGGCGTCTAGAAGAAATAGTTTGACTTTTCAACCCACTTTGTGTCAACCGAGTCAACCTTTACAACCTACATATGTTGACACCACTTCTTCAAGTCCTTCTGTCACTCCTAGGCCGATGTCCATTGCTGAGCATATTGCTCAATCTCGCAGTCGATCTTTCACCCCTCTCCACTCATCTAGTTTTAGGGATCCACACGATTATTCACCTTCTTATCCATATGTTGACCCTACTCCTGTCTTACCACCCACTTCCTACCAGTCATACCCGACTTTCCCACCTTCACTAGACACTGTTTCGACACAGCCATTAGGGAGTTTCACATACCCAACCAATTGTGAATCTTTTACTGAAACCCCCTCACCACCTAAGTCTAGTTTGGAAGAGTCGTTGGAAGCATATATTGCTGCAACAAATAAAATGATGAGGACAGTGGAAGCATCCATGGCCGCCCTTACGCAACCTAGTGAACCGGTAGCTAGTGTCCCGCTAGCTCCGAATTTTTCAATGTATAAGGCGGCAGTTGGACAGAGTGAGAATGAGAGAGGATTTTTAAATCAAACCCACCCTTACCCAATTGAAGCCCACAACTCCGGTTTTCCATCGATTGTTCCAAATGATTCACCAGTTGAAAATAAAAATGAGTTGTGCGATTTTGTAGTGTTTGATTTGCCAAATTGTGAGGAACCCCTTTCAAGTGAAACCGTACCTAATCCTTTCGATCTTTACACCTCCACTCTAGAACCTACATTGATAAATATCCATGCTGTGGATAAAGTGTCTAAAGAAATTGATTTTCACTTGATTGAGGATATAGACGCCGGGAATATTTCGGATGATGAACCTGTCGATTTAATAGAAATTTTATGTTCAAATCATCATCCTGAGTTATTAAATGTTTCCCCCGAATCTCATATGCGTCTAGATTTTGATGATAATGGCATGGATGAATTAAATAGTGAGGATAGTACTGAGGAGAGTCTTGAGGATAATATCGAGGTTGAACCATTTTTATTTGATGTGTCGGATTTTCCAATTCAGCCTCCTGAACCTTTGACTGTTATATCACCCTCCCTCCTTCCTATTGTTCCGACCGAACAAATGACTGTTACGCTTTCATCTCCTATACCAAGTTCGGCGTACCCATGTTTTCTTGCGAATCTTGAGGGATTTGACCCCATTGCACGACGAGTTGGTAGGTTGGCGCAATCGCTTTTAACACATCGGTCATCACAAATTGCACTAATTTATTCACTCAATTTACACCCTCAAGATCGCACTCCACTTCTTTCTTCTTTCCGTCTTTCTTCTCCCCCACCGAGACCTTATTCTACCATTCTTTTCTCAACACGGTCTCGCGTGCTTTACATCTCTTTTCTTTCCATCCTATTCTTGCATCAACTCTACCATTACCATGATAAGATTTTTGAATGGTTGGTGCTAACATTTGGCTTGTGTAAGGCCAAGCTTAACTTTGGGGGGGGTATCTTGTTGTATATATGTATATATCCTTTTGTTTTCTTTTTCTATAAAAAAAATTAAAAATTAAAAAAAAATCAAAACATAAAAAAAATTATAAATAAATAAACATGGGAGTATCGGTATTTTGACCCTCTTGGTTTAGCATGACAGTGAGGACACTGTCAAGTTCAAGTTTGGGGGTATGCTCGGTACGTCTTCTTCCTTCGCATTCATTTGTACATATTTTTGCATTTGCATATTTATTTGTAAAACCCATAAAAATTGAAAAATTTCAAAAATTATAAAAATTATTGTATTCAATTTTGGCTAATTGACTTGAGTTTGACAAATAGGTTAACTGGCTAGGAACAACTAGATCTTAGACTTAGTGAATTAAAAACCCTAAAGATAACCTTCCTTAAAGTTTAACAGTAGAAAATATATGCCTTGTAGTTTATTTAGAAATAGGCAAATTTTGGGTTCACTTCTTGGACTAAGTCGAAACAAAGGAAGAGTATTGATGTTCTTATTAAAGTATAAGTTTGAAAAATAGTTCCTAGCTTAAGTCTAGATTCTGAAAATGTATACCCTACAAAATTGCACAATCACACACCTTGAAACTTGGAATAGTATAAGAGACCTTGAAATACTCTTGTCTAAAGTCCTTAGTACGAAGAAAATAAAAGAAAAAGCGTGAATAAAGAATAAAAAATGGACACTGGTTTTTGTGATTACTTAAGACTGCAAAAATAGAAAAATATTTAGCGAGGGTGCTTCATCACCTAGTGCCTTAGACCAACTGGTTTGGGAGTCACTGCTAAAGCCTTGGGTGTTGCAAGGACTAGGAAGTACGCTTTAAAGTGCAAACGCATTTTGTAATCGTTCGTTGGTACCTCAAGAAGTATTAACGGTCGCATGAAGGATGTGTAAGCAAATTTCATTTAAAAATTCACTAATTAATTAGTGCTTTGGACAATGGACGAGAGTACGATTGCTTGATTTGAATTTCCAAGTGTAGGGGTGATATTTACATACACGTGGGGATATGTGATTGGAATTTAGATAAGAGAGAGGAATGAAAAATAGAACTTATATCTTTAATAGAGTTGATAGAAATTCCTAAGTGGAGATGTAACCCTAGAAGGAAAACATAAAAGATGCCGAAAGCTAAGTAGGTCTACATAACATATATAATCTTAAGTTAAATAATGAGGAAGCGTGAAGAATATGGGTGGATAATTTACAAGTAGAAGATAATAGAATTCCTTGTTAAAAGACCTAAGTGAAGAACAAAAGTCAAAGGGCAGAATTGATAGGATTTTGTGGGTGTAATCCGCTGAAAACCCTCAGGAGACAACACTCCTCCTACTAGGGACACCTAGAGGTTTAACGGCTTGTTGCACGTGCTCAGTGCAATCGCGTTTCCCTGCGAAAGTGCGGTTAGGATTTTAGAGAATAAAATAATAAGTTTGCTCGAGGACGAGCAAAAGATAAGTTTGGGGGTATTTGTTCAGACCATAATATTGCATTTATCATTCCCCTATTCTTATCCTTTTTACAAATAAACAGGTACTCTTGACGCACGTTTGTTGCATATTACAGGATACAGGTTTCTGGAGCAAATACAGTGAAAAAGACACAAAACAACAGAAAAGGGACTTTTGACCAACAATTAGACGAATCCTAGTCAAGCCCAGTTCACATAGGTGCAAGGCAACGAATGTCAAGGTGAAACGGTTAAAAAGCCCAATACAAGTCTTCACTGAAGATCTGGAGAAGAGTGAGAAGCCAACAGAGAAAAAGAAGTATAAAACTAAGAAGCCCAGACAACCACAAAAGGACCCCAGAAGTTTGGAAGCCCAAGACCACCAATGGGCCGCGGATCCACGGCCCAAGCCATCAATTGCCGCGGATCCGCGGCCGTATAATGCCCGTGTCGGCGCAAAGATTTTGTGCTGTTGCGTCGGTGCGGGTGTTGGGATTTTTCGTGGGCAAATCTGTAATTGCGCATGTGCGAGAGTCTGTAACCCTAGGTTTCCTATTTTCCTATAAATTGTAATCTTAGATCTGAAAAATGTATGCCTCTTTTCAATAAATAAAATTCAGAATTTCTGGGAATGACTTTCAGATCTATTCTGTCTTCTACTTGGAGGGAGCCATCAAATCAGTAGGTAATTTATTTCCTTGCTTTTATTTTCTAGTATAATTTATCATCCCCTAATGAGCGAGTAGTCTCCTCGCTTGTTAGGGTTAGCCTTAGCGAAAGGGTTGAGAGATGAGATCTCTCACCCCTTTCAATGCCATCTTCACTTTAGAGTTAGAACTCCATGCATACGCACACATCCGCTCCCTGCGGCATCCTACCCATCGAGGTAACGATGAACCGTAGTATAAAGGGCCGGTTGCGCGCGTTTTCCGTGGGGGTTAGGATAATTATCAACAAAGGAAGGATACGGATCTAGAGGAAGAAACATCTTCCCAAAAGATTCGTATCCACTTTATTAATAATTACCTTAACATCTAATAGATCTAAAAAAGAAGGCATTGAAAGCGGTGATGAACAACCTTAATCTCCAAAACTTCCCCTAAGCCTAACCCTAGCAAGACTTTTAATTAGATTAATTAGATCTAGTTTTTATAGATTTTTATAAACCAATCAAAACGACAAAATTGAATCAACTCGTTAAAACACATAAAAGGAATTTACCCGTCTCTGTGGATCGACTCGTACTCACCGGCTAGCTGCGAAGCGACGCCGTTCTTGATTGCGGTAAACTATATTTTTGATCGTGAAATCTCACATAATCAGGGAGTAGTTGCTTTCTGCCCCCAGCAGGACTCGACTTAAGTAGTAGAGTGCTCTTTCCTTCCCTTGATCGTTCTCTTGTGCCCATATTGCGCCTAAGGAACCTTCGAGGGCGATTGTATACAGAATGAGGGGTTTTCCCTTGACCGGAGCAGCCAGCACCGGCGGGTTCTGCAGGTATTGTTTGATCTCGTCTAGTGCGCTTTGGCATTTTTGATCCCAGACGAACGGGATTCCCTTCTTCATCAGGTGACTGTAAGGACGACACTTTCCTGAAAGATTGGCTATTAATTGCCGTATATACGCGAGCTTCCCTTGGAGAGACCGCAGCTGTTTGAGAGTCCTTGGCGGAGGCAACTCCATGATCGCTTTGATCTTTGATGGATCTATTTCGATACATCGGTGTCGGACGATGAATCCTAGGAATTTACCCGAGGAAACCCTGAACGCACACTTAAGAGGGTTCATCTTCAAGTTGTATTGTCGAAGGCGTCGAAATACAGTCTTTAGATGGTCGAGATGTTCCTCGTATGATTTGCTCTTGACCACGAGGTCGTCGATATAACATTCGACGATTTCATGTATAAGGTCATCGAAGATCTTCGTCATGGCCCTCTGATAGGTGGCGCCGGCGTTCTTCAGACCGAAGGGCATCACCTTGTAGCAGAATATACCCAAAGGAGTCCTGAAGGCGGTGTGCTTCTGGTCTTCGGGATGCATTTTTATCTGATTATATCCTGACGAGCCGTCCATGAAGGAGAAAACCTCGTGTGTGGATGTATTGTCTATCATCAGTTCGGTGACTGGCACTGGGAAATCGTCCTTCGGGCAGGCTTTATTGAGATCCCGGAAGTCCACGCATATGCGCACTGTCCCATTTTTCTTCATCACCGGGACGATGTTGGCGATCCATTCAGGGTATTGAACTTCCTGGATGAAGCCAGAGTCGATCAACTTTTTGACTTCAGCATTGATACTCATTTCAAGCT
The DNA here is from genome assembly GCA_030015575.1 of Agapanthus africanus. Taxonomy (NCBI): domain Eukaryota; kingdom Viridiplantae; phylum Streptophyta; class Magnoliopsida; order Asparagales; family Amaryllidaceae; genus Agapanthus; species Agapanthus africanus. The sequence goes on along the minus strand of JASDDO010000022.1, from coordinate 174,838,995 downwards.
CGAGCCGCATTCTTCTCGGCGCTTGTTTGACTGGCTTGATGTTCGGGGATATCGCCAATCTGTGTACAGCAATTTCTGGATCTAGTCCCGGGATTTCGGAATAGTTCCACGCGAAGCAATCTCTATGCTGTAGAACCACGTCCTTTAACGCTGCTACCCTTTCTTCAGATAGTAACTCGCTGATGAATGTCGGTCGTGGATCGTTTGCCGTCCCCAACTCAATTTTCTTGAGGTTATCTGCAGTGGTATGGATTCGATCTTCCAGCTCTTTTGGCGCTGGCGGGAATTCTGAGATTATCTCGTCATTGCTGTTTTCGAAGCACCAGGGAAGGTCATCCATGTTCTCGGTCTCTTCTTTTGATATTGTTATCACGTGACAAGTGCGGATTCGCTTCCAATCCCAATGCGGAACTGGTTCTTCTTTCGTGGCCTTGGGTTCGTGCTTCTGCGGCGGCGTTACCCTCCAGTTGTCAGACAGAGTGAATTTGCCAAGCTGATACTGATCTTCAACCCAATTCTTGAAAGTGAAGCAATCTTCAAGAGGATGCCCTATTACTCGATGGTAAGAGTAATAGTTCGGGTGTGAGACTTTGCCCGCTCATTCGGGGTGTTTGGACTCCGGCAGTGTAAGCATTTGATGTTTTAGAGCAAGATCAAGTATCTTCTTCGTCTTATCCTGAGGAAAAGAGTATGCTCGACCCATTTTCTTCATGAGGGATAGATCAATAACGCTCGACTCCCGCTTGCGTGACTTCTTAGCCTTGCTTTGTTGCTGCTGAGCGCCTTTTCGGCTTTTCGACTTATTTCTGCTTTTGCGTCGAGCCTTCTTTACAACAGGTTGACGAGGAGCGGTATTTTCATCTTTCATGGCCTGTTGGAGGAGGCGTTGCGTTTTGTCTTTCTCGTAGATGACCATTTCGCGGTTATGATCGTCCCGGACTTTTTGACCCGCTTCCCTTATAAGCTTGTCCATTTGCTCTTCGAACGATGGACTGGGCACTTTTGCATCTGGAACTTTCACTGGCTCAGGATTAGCGTCCTCCCATTGAGCATCCGCATCTTCATCGAAGTCATACACGACGTAGCAGCCGTGTAGTAGCTCTCGTTTCTTGGAGCGAATGTATCCGAGCCCGATTGTCTCCATTCTCCCATTAGGCAGCTTGTTCTGAGTTCTGGGGACGTTCCAGACCCTGTCATAGAACTTGGCTTTTCGAACGGTCTGCTTGAAGGATATCCCCTGGAGTTTTAGCAGCTTTTTCAAACCTTCCGTATAATATCTGGGAAGACGGATAGGCTGAAGCCTGTCGAGCGTAGGATCTGCGCCATGCCAGATTTCTTTTTCTACCTTGTTTTCTTCAGAGCGGTAGAACAGAACTGCTTTCTCGCTTTCTCTCCTGAGAGGGATATAGAACGTTTGCAGCTCTTCTACATTGTAAATATTAAGTGCATCCAGTTCTTTATGGTGTTTAAGCGGCACTATGGCGACTTGTAGACTTTGCTCTTCGTCAGCGGACGTTCGTATTGAAGGTCGAGCAGAGAATACAACGCGGGTCTCATCTTCCGAGTCGCTACCAAAGATCAACGTAGGAGCGGACGGTCCTGGCTTGTTGTGTTGAGATGGACCCGAATAAACTATTTCCTCTTCCTCCTCGGTATCACTCCCGAAAACAGGGATGGTGGCGTTAGCTTTGTTCTATGTCTTGTGACACTTCTCCGTGTCTTCGAAATCCGGTAAGAAGTATTTGGCATCTTCATATTTGCGGACCTCGTTCACAGAGAACGGGTTCAGTTCTCCCGTCACGGTATACTCGAAACCATCCTTAAAATACTTCATACACTGATGTTGCGTAGAAGGGATGATGTTGTACTCATGTAACCATGGTCGGCCGAGCAAAGCGTTGTAGCATGTCTTGGCGTCTATGACGTGGAACTTAACATCCGTGACGAGTAGCCCGAAGCGTAGCGTCAGTATCACAGACCCAAGAGTTCTTGATGACTCGGAGTCGAACCCGGAGATGGTGATCTTGTCTCGAGCAAGGTGCTGGACGCTCATGCAGATTTCTTTTAACACCCGCACGTTAAGGAGATTAACAGATGATCCGTTATCGATCAGGATTTTGCCTATCTTTATATCATGGCAGTATCCTGAGACATAGAGAGGGCGATTGTGTTCGCACGTCCCAAGGAGAAGGTCTTCATCACCGAAGGTGACATCTGCCGTGTGCACTTCCTCCAATTCATCCTTCATTCTTTCCTCGGCCAGGCATGCTTGGAATTGTTCCGGATCTTGTAGTGCTTTGATCAACGAATCTCTCGCCTCTTTTGATAGTAAAAGGGCGTCAAGAATGCTGAGCTGTGAAGGTAGTTTCCTCAGATGCGCTAAGACGTTGTAATCCACCTTATTTCTCTTCGGCGGGTCCTTGGCACTTAGCTCCTCCACAACTTGGTCGTCCAGGGCGATCTCCTCAGGGACCTTCTCTTTTCCCTTATCTTTTTTATTTGAGGGTCCGAGGCTCTTCTCAGGCAGCGTCCGATTCCGCAGCCGGATATTTTCGCAGACCTTCGGCTCTTCTTCTTTTCTCGAAGTGGACTCTTTAAAGAGAGGGGTAAGTTCCAGCTCCTCATCAGAATCGCTCCCGAATGTAGGCATTTGTGACCCGCTGGTGTTAACCCTGCGACAATCGCCGGTAGTTCTTTCAAGCTCTTCGGTCGTATTTCTTTGCTCCCGACGAGTTTTACGCTTTTCCCGTTTAAAGTGTTGTCGATGAGCAACGTATCCTTGCCACCATCTATCGAAAGCTTTGCACTCTTGAGTGGGGTGCGAAACCTTCTGATGATATAAGCAATAGGAGGGGTGCGTTTCCAATTCACCGGTGATGTTTCCTTCAGAGGATGGTAGCTTCATGCCCATGGATATGGCCTTAGCAAACCTTTTCTTTATCTTGAATTGGCTTTTGTCAACGGTGGAGGCATTTTGCTCCAGCGGGATCGTCTCAACTCTTTCATCAAGTCGCTGACGCTTGGCCCTTTCGAATATAGCCGTCTCGCGTTCTCGATCAGCTTTACTTTTCAATCGAGCTTCGTTAAGAAATGCGTCAATCATTTCATCAGATAGCTCCGGAAATTTTGGTTCAAGATCTACCCCCAGCGCTTCGGTACAAGGAGTTTCCTCATCGTCTATGAACGAATGGGAAATCACATGACAGCCCGCCACGCATTCTTCAGATTCATCAGATGAACTTTCTCCCTCATATTCCTCTTGAAAAACATGATTGAGGAACTCTTGGAGTGTAATGGGAGTCCGTGCCTTCTGGTTGTATTCTTCCAGCGCGTCAATTTGTTTTTGCAAGTCCGAGCGCTTGTCGCTAGGCTTCAAGGGCTTCTTTGATTTCTTTTTCTTTTTCTTCGAAGATTTTGACGGCTGATTGCGAGTGCTTGAGTCACCACCATCGGTCTTTGGAGTTGGACGTGGCTTCAGCATCCCTTCAATGACCTGCGGTTCCAACGGGTTCTTCCACCTAATCGCTGGACATGTCTGAAGATCGTTTATCATCCTCTTTGTCTTGGCTGATAATACAACCCCCCACGGAGCTTCTTCAACGACGGAGCATGTTTCCCCCGGCGTATTCGTCCCTTTAGAGGTGTGGAACTGCGGGGGATTCACCTTCCATTTGTCAGATAATGCGAACTTGCCCTGTCGGTACTGGTTTTCAAGCCAATTTTTGAAAACGTAGCAGTCTTCGATCGGTTGGCCTAGTACTCGATGATAAGGACAGTAGTTGGGCTCATTGACGTCACTTGGTTGCAACGGACGTTTTGGATCCGGCAGATTTATGAGTCTATTGCGCAATGCCAGCTCGAATAACCTTCTCGTTTTATCGCGGGGAAACGAGTAAGGACGTCCTAGCCTCTCCTCAAGGTCTATGTACGGGCGCATATTATTTTGACGCACAACCGGTTTCGAGTTGCTCGGTTGTTGTTGAGCATTAGCGACGACGATCGTTTTTCCCTTCCCTTTGTCATTTCGGGAGTCCAGCTTTGGAAGAGGGGGTTTATGGCCCATCTGGTCCATTTGCGCTAACTTGTCAATCAAGGCCTGGAAGGTAGTCGGCTTGAAAAACATCATAAACTGCGAGATGGTTGCTTGCGGATCAAGGGTTCCCATAAACATACCCACCGCGGGAGCTTCTTCAATGCGCTGCTCGCACTTCGACCATAAGTTCCGCCACTGTATAACATATTGAACCCACGTCTCGCCTGGCTTTACCCTGGCGTTAATCAGTGCTGTCATCGGGGTGCGTTCTCTGGCGCTTGTAAAACGCTGAGTAAATAATAGCTCCATTTCCGCGAAGGTTTTGATAGAGTCATTCGGGAGCTCAGAGTACCACTCGAACGCCGTATCTGATAGGCTTCCAACAAACTGGCGAAGCAACAGCTTGTCGTCACCGCCGGTGTTGCTGCAAAGTGCCCTGAACTGGGCAACATGCTGATGAGGATTGCCCGTCCCCTTGTAGACATGGAACTTGGGAATTGTATAACCTGGCGGGTACTTGATTTGATCGTACCAACTTGGATATGGCCGCCCCGTTTTTACGACCTGGCCGGCTGCTTCGGTCGCATGATGAACCCGTATTTGTTGGGCGATGTACTCATCCAAATCAGCTTTGGAGATTGTATCCTCTTTAGCCGTCGACAGAGCTGGTGGAGGATTTGATGTCTCTCCCCTATCGTCTCCAAGGACGATCGGGGGCTCTTCGGCTGGAGGATCTTGTTGTATCATCATCCCTATTATGTCTTGGAAGAGGAGGCCCATACGTTGTATGTTGGCTGCTTGTTCAGCAGCCTCTTTGTCCTTCTTCTCCAATATCCGACGAAGGAATTCGGCGTCGGTTTCTTCCTCTTGACGTTCGTCCGAGGACGTTTCAGGGTTTTCTTTTGGCCCTGTAAGTGCGGCCATAGCGTTCATCATTTCTTGGAGCTTTTGCTGTTGCTCCTGCGCCTTGGTCACTGATCGGGTAAGCGGTCGATGACCCGTAGATATGCGGCTATCTTCTTTACCAGATGCCACGTAGACGGTATGAACTATAATGCCCCCTGACTTAGGGCGTTTGGGTCCACCACCTTGGATATTTATCACCGGCTTGGGGGTTTTCTCTGGCCTTCTTCTTTTGTGGGCCGTTGAAGTTGAAGGGGCCGTTGCAGTGGGTACCCTAGCGATCATTGTCCCTTGCTGTTCAATAGGACGGTCTTTTCCTTTTTGCACCTTCGTCTTCTTTTGTTGACGAGAGTAATCTGGGTCGATCACGGAGTCTTGAACCCTTCGCCAAACCTTGTATATTTTTTAGGACAGCCGTTGAGAGGGCTGTTCTTGCTTTGTTTCCGGATCTCTTTCCGTGGGTGGAGGAGATCTTTTCAATGTAGCGGTTGGAGAATTCTTACGTACCCTCCTCAGCAGTTCAAAACTGTTCCCAGTTGGAACAACAGCGTTGACTTCCACCACTGGAGCCGGTGGAGTTAGCCCTGAGGGGGAGTTGCCCCCTGCCTTCCTTACTCGTCGCCAATGGCGACGTCGAGCATGACGAGCCGTTGGGACTGGCTCGGAGATTGAGACCACTTCTTTTTTCCCCCTGTCTGAATAAGGCACCGCTGGTGTTAACCTCTTAAAGACCGAGGTTGTCTTTTGAGGGGTGATATTCAACCTGTCGAAGACGGATCCTCGAGCAGGGGCAGGAGCAGGAATCGTCAGTCTTGAAAAGACTGACTCTTTGACATGGAAAGCCGCCTTGACGACTTCTGGAGCAGCAGTTATTGCTTTCCTTGGGACAAGAAGTTTAGAGTTCTGATTTAGCCTGGTGAAAACAGAGGCTGTCGGTTTGGTAGTGGGCGGCCCGTTGACAGGGGTCGTTGTAGCAGTGAGCCGGTCGAAGACCGACTTTTTGTTCGCTTCCGGTGCAGGTATTGGCGCAGAGAAGCTTGTAGGTGGGATCATGGTCCCGAAGAACAGGCCAGTGGTGGCTTGGGTCACCTAGTCTACCGGCAGAGCGAGGAAGGAAGCCGCTTGGGGCCCATATGCTACACCTCCTGGTGAGGTGGAGCGTCCATTGCAGTGGCATTTCGAGCAGTTGGTGCAGTTAAAGGCCATTGAATCTTGAGTTCTGTGCCAGGCAAAAGACCAAATCTTAGTAACTTGAAATTCGAAGGCAACCATTTAACAAACCGCGATCGGTTCGCGAAGACGACACACGAAGTGTGGAGTGGAAAGAGGAAAAGGTCCTACCGGGCGTGCCAGAATCTGTTCCCATCCGAAAGACGCGGCGGACACACGATAAACGTCTAGCCTGAGATTCGGGGAAGATGCTACATGGTTTTATCCGTCTACCTCTCCGAAGATGCCAAGTTGATTTATGGCACCGTGTATCGAAGGTTTAGACGAATGCGGCCGATATAGCAGACTTCGTCAGATTCCCCCTCGCTAGAGGGGTTTTTGATTATGGGGACGCTCTTCCCTACAGGCGTAAGCCCCTGTAGTTAATTACGCTACCGCATCGCGGTAGCCACTTTCTCCTTCTCCAGAATTTCACTTCGTGTCGTGTGTGTTTGTTTTGTTTGTGGTTGCCCGTGGATTGAATACGGAGACTGAGTAATGCCGTCGCCCGTAGGACGTGGATTAGTCCAAATTCGTATTTGGGTTTGGTGTTTTTAGTTTAAGGATACGTTAGCCGTATTGAGGCTAAGATCAACTTAAACGTTCGCTAAGGATGCGTTAGTCTTGTTTGAGACTAAGATCTACTTAACGTGGTGATCCATTTAATATATGGCCGTCAGGACTCGTCACCTCTCTGACGTCGTTGAAGGATTACAACGACAGGTGTCAGAGGAGTTCAGAGATGTACCCTTGAACCAAAGTTGATTTGGAGTTTTATAGTCCATTTGAATGTTGATACGTTAGCCGTGTTTGGGGCTAAGATCGACTTAAACGGGATCGTTTAGATCCGGCAAAAGAGCATTTGGAGGCTCTATTGTTCCAGTTTAGGGACGTAGTAGTCCATAGGTAGTTTAAGGACGTTGCGGTCCATGTTCCAGTTTAGGGACGTGGTGGTCCATGTTCCAGTTTAGAGACGTGGTGGTCCGTATTAATTCCAGTTTAAGGACGTGGTGGTCTATGTTCCAGTTTAGAGACGTGGTGGTCCGTATTAATTCCAGTTTAAGGACGTGGTGGTCTATCATTAGTTTAAGGACGTTTCGGTCCGATTTTAGTTTAAGGACATCTCGGTCCAATATTAGTTTAAGGACGTCTCGGTCCACGAGTTTAGGGACCCCGCAGTCCATATTGATGTGTGGTCGTCAGGACCCGTCACCTTTCTGACGTCGTTGAAGGATTACAACGATAGATGTCAGAGGAGTTCAGAGATGTACCCTCGAACCGGTTGTAAAATGATTTAGGGGAGCAATCTTGTTCAGTCAATTTAATTTGAGGACTTATGGCCACGACTGGGCTAAGTCCAGTTTTAATATTCTTTTGTCTTTGGCCTATTGGACCTGTGCTAGGGCCTTGTCCCTTCACTGCATTATTTTTCTTTGTTTTGGTTGGGCTCTGCCCTTTTATAAATAATGAAGAGCATCTATTTTATTTGGGCTCTGCCCTTTAAAATGCATAGCATTTTTTATTAGGCCTGTTAGGCCTTTTAATTGGGCTCTGTCCCTTTTCTTAATAATGCAGAGCATTAAATACTCTGACAGTGCCCCACATGGCTTGTCAGGCGCTTTGCGCAAATTAAAGAGCGCAAGCGCATGTGGAAGTGGCACGTGTCACGCTCTGATGAGCGCAACAGCGCATTGCGCTGCGTCAGTACGCTGCGCTGTTGCACTGCTGACACGTGGCGCTTCCTGGCGGCTTGCGCAATAGTGCAGTTTTGGCAAGTGATGGGCACTGTTCTTATTCTTTTGGATCAATTTTAGATCAAAGAAAACAAGTTTTTTCTTGTTTTCAAAGAACCAGTGGTTCATAAAAAGTGCAAGGCACTGTTATTATTTTTTCTCTCTTGAAGATCATTGATCTTGTTCTTAAATTAATGATCTGTTTTTAAGAGAATTTTCTCTTTTTCTAAAGGTTTTTACCTTTTTCTCTTGTTCTTGAGAAATTCTCTCTAATTCTTCAAAGTTCTCTTTGTTTGAAGTTCTTGATTTCTCCCCAAAAATGTTGATGCCTTTGAATTGAGGTCTGGGGTCCTTTTTATAGTGCCCATAAATTAGTTAAATTTGTTAAAGAGATCTTTCTCTGAGTGATTTGGGGAATTTTCCCCACCGTTGGATCTTTGATCCAAAGGCCTATGTTTTACAGAAGAAAATCTTCTTGTTTTAACAAGAACAGAAAAGATTTCTTTAAAATCTCAATTCTGTTTTGCGCAAACGCCCCAGCGCGTGACACGTGTCGCACAGCGCAACGCCTGCACAGCTGTGTTTGCGCAGCTGCGTAGACACGCATCGTGCAGCGCAGCGCTTGCGCAACTGTGCGTGCGCAACTGTGCAGACACGTGTCGCGCAGCGCAGCGCCTGCTCAGTTATGCTTACGCAACTGCGCAGACACGTGTCGCGCAGCGCAGGTCTTGCGCAACTGAAGCATTGCTTCCCTTACTTTTATTATTTATTTTTTTAAAAAGAGCCTTGCTCTGATTGGACGCACTGCCTCGGGCGCTGTGCTGACGCATCAACTTCTGACACGTGGCGTATTGCGCGCAGCGCACGGGATTTGAAGCATTGCTTCAAAATTTGAATTTTTGAAATTCAAACAGAGCCTTGCTCTGATTGGGGGAAACACCCTCGTATTCAAAAATAATCCTGGGAGTCGAGCGGGCCACCCGAGGTGGGTCTACTTCTCTTTTAGAAAGCGACAGGGGGGCGCCGTCAGGACAGGGGTTGTGGCCCTGCCTTCTTCCATCCACGACTGGAAGAAAAAGTTCTTCTTTGTTTCCCCTCCCGAGGGCGAGGACTGGCCCGTGCCTACCGAGTGGTCGAGGGAAAAATGCTTGCCGGGGAACCAATCCAATGACCCCGCCGCGGTGAGAGTGGCGTCGTGGGAGCCCATCCCCCGATTCAACGTGCTGCTGTTTGAGAGGGTCCTGAGTTGGGCCAGGCTTAGCCCCGTTGAGTTCGTCGGTAAGTTTAGACTTGCTTTTTGGCTTGTATATTGTTTGTGTCGCTGACTTCTTTGCATTTGGTTTTGTGCAGGACCCATGGATCTGGACGAGCTCTGAGCCTCCATGCGCCAACCGAGGAAGGTTACGAAGGCTGGAGGCGCCGGCTCTTCTCATGCGAAGCCTGCCCCGGCTCCCTCTCCTCCGGTGGTCGCGTCCCGTGAGCATTCGGGGGCGGACCCCGCCCCAGGGCCTAGTAGAGCGTCGGGCCGGAAGCGGGCTCGGATTATGGAAGACCCGGCCTCGGAGGAGATCGGCTCTCCATCGGAGCAGCTCAAGAGGGGTTCCCGGAGGTCTTTCCGAGGCCCGCCCTAGCCGATCATGGTGGAGGAAGGAGGCCTCCAGTTCGCGGTGCCCTCAGGGCTGTCCGTCGCGGATAGCCTGCTTCATGAGATTGAGAAATCGGCGGGGGGTAGGGTCCCCGGGGGGACCTTCAGGGCCCAGATGGCATCCATCGCCCAGTTGTCCGTGCAGGTAAGTGTTTGGTTTTTTGTGAGATTTGGTGCCTCCTTCGTCTTTCTGATCTCTTTCCTACCTTTCAGGTTCTCCAGCATGTTGCCTTCGCCTTACGCATGGAGGCCGAGGTGATAACCTCGTCGATGACGGCTATGGGCTAGCTTGCCTCGCTGGAAGAGAGCTCCAAGCGGGAGCTGGAGGTGGTGATGGCGAGGGTTGCCGCCCTGGAGGGCGAGGTGGAGACCAGGAAACGGGAGTTTGCCCGGTACTGCGAGGCCGCCATGGCTGCCGAGGCCAAGCTTGAGGATGCTCGGGTGTTCGCTGGCAACCTGAAGAAGACGGTGAAGACCCTCCGGAAGGAGCTGGGGGCGGTGGCCGAGTCGGCGAAGTCGGCCGACCGGAGAGCGGCGAAGTTGGCCGACCTCTCGGCGGCGAAGGCGGTGGAGGGTTACAAGAAGTCGAAGGACTTCTATGATGACCTGGCCGTGGCCGCAACCCTCATCTGGCACGAGGCCCTCGACGCCGTTAAGGCCCGGATGCCGGAGTTCGCCGACGAAGAGCTCTGGGCCGAATACCCTCTCGCGGACGCCGAGAAGCAGGGGAAAGAGATTCCTGACGAAGATGTCGCCGAGGACCTGCTCGTCCTATGGTGGATGTCGAGGACCCCGAGGTCGCGCCCGGCCCCGAGGCCTAAAGCCCCCATCTTTCTTATTTTTTTATTTTGTTGCTTTTGGAATTTTTGTAAGCCTCCGGGCAGTTTGTAAGGCTGGGGAGCCAAAAATACCCTTTGTAAAGACTTTGCCTTTGGTAATAAAACTTTTTTCTTTAGTTTCATCGGTTTTCACTTTATCTTCTGTTTGTGAAGAATGCTCATAAAATATCTCTACTTGCACTATTGGGCTTCCATGTCAAGTTAGCTATCTGTCTAGCGATCGTTCGACAAGTTGATTTTGATCACTTGCCAAGCATGCCAAGAGCTGGTGAGAAGGAGGCGTCTCCATCTCCCCGAAGTCGAGGGGGGATCGTTCAGAATTGGATAGACCGGGTGCCCCTTGTTGGGGCCTCGGATCCTCTGCATGTGATGGGCAGAGGGCTTTCCGCCGTATTTGTGCCGAGCATGAATGGGAAGCTGCTCGGTTGCCCCTTGGCGAAGTCTTCTGATTTCTGGCGTTGCGAGCAACGACCACTAGCTGGGGATGGTCGAGCGAGGGTCAGGTTCGAATGCCTCTGGGAGGACTTTGGATCCTTAGCGTTGGAGGGGTTGTAAGAAGCCCACTAAGGATGACCGGGCAGTGAAGCTGCGCGGTTGCCTCTTGGCGAGGGCTTTGATCTCTGGCGTCGTGGGTAGGCAACTACCAGCCTGGGATGACCGAGCGGGGTAGCCGCTCGGATGCCTTTTGCGAGGGCTTCGATCCTTGGCATCATCGGCAGGGAGCTACCAGCCGGAGATAGCCGAGCAGGGGAGCTGCTGAGCCGCCTCTAAGGAGGACTTTGATCCTTAGCGTTGGAGGGGCTGTACGAAGCCCACTAAGGATGATCGGGCAGTGAAGCTGCGCGGTTACCTCTTGGCGAGGGCTTTGATCTCTAGCGTCGTGGGTAGGCAACTACCAGCCTGGGATGACCAGGCGGGGTAGCCGCTCGGATGCCTCTTGCGAGGGCTTCGATCCCTGGCATCATGGGTAGGGAGCTAACAGCCGGAGATGACCGAGCAGGGCAGCCGCTCGGTTGCCTCTTGCGAGGGCTTTGATCCTTCAGGACGGGGATCGAGCAGGGTTACCGTCCAGTGCCTCTTGGCGAGGACTTTGATCCCTGTCGGTCGTGGTAGAAAGCTACCAGCCGGGGATAGCCGAGCAAGGACTCGACTGCCTCTGGGAGGACTTTGGTCCTTAGCGCGGGAGAGGCTGTAAGAAGCCTACCAAGGACCCTTGGCCAGGCAGGGTTACTGCCCGGTGCCTCTTGGCGAGGACTTTTGTCCTGAAGGATAGCCGAGCGAGGGATCCTCGGGCTTGACTACCTCTGGGAAGGCTTTTGATCCATGTCGGTCGTGGTAAGACTACCAGCCGGGGATAGCCGATCAGGGTGGCTGCTGAGCCGCCTCTAAGGAGGACTTGGACCCTTAGCGTTGGAGGAGCCCTATGAGGCCTGCTAAGGATATCCGGGAAGTGAAGCTGCGCGGTTGCCTCTTGGCGAGGGCTTTGATCCCTGGCGTTGTGAGTAGGGAAGCTACTGGCCAGGGATAGCCGAGTAGGGAAGCTGCTCGGCTGCCTCTACGGAGGACTTTGATCCTTGGCGTTGGAGGGGCCTTAGGAGGCCTGCTAAGGATAACCGGGTAGTGAAGCTGCGCGGTTGCCTCTTGGTAAGGGCTTTGATCCCTGGCATTGCGAGTGGGGAAGCTACCGGCCAGGGATAACCGAGCAGGGTAGCTTCTCGGCTGATTCTTAATGAGGTTTCGTCCGCCCGACCAGTTGCAGGTATGGGGAACAGGAACGGTCGCGGCAAACGTGCGTGTAGCATGCACATTGAATGCGGGGGGAGGCGAAGCGCCCGGGTCGCGTCGTTCCGATTCCGCCAAATAAGGCTCGATGATCGCCGCGTGGCAGCGACTTTTTGGGTGAGAGCGGGCGACCGTTGAGTTCCATTGGGTCGCAGTGGGCTATATAAGGCTGAAGGAGCACTGGTCCTTCCTTGCCTCGTAAACAGATCGTTGAGAATGCAGGACTTCCCCTTTACCATCCCCGAAATCATCCACTTCGAAGACGTATACCTCTATGACCAGAGCTGCACCGAGGACACGGTGCAGTTGGTTTATGGGAGCATCGAAGACCACTTCGGTCGGTTGCTCCCCTGGTGCTCCTCCCTGCTGCAGCTGCTGGTGTACTTGTTAGTTATATGTATGCCCTAGAGGCCATTACTGTACATAGGATGTATATTGTAGTGGATGCTGGGACATATATAGGGAGGACTTTCTTGCTCGACATGATAATATGCTATCTGGTTGCTCTTTACCTTAACGTGTATACTGATTGTCTCTCTGTTACATGTTGGTAAAGCCCTTAGGATGTGTACTTGACCACCTGGACTATGATGCGGATCATACTAGTGGGGACATGGTAGTCCATAAGTACATCCTTCAAGGTCCCTAGTCGTGGGTGTATCGAGACGGGGCATCGATGCACCAGAGTAGACTAGCGTGTACCTTCTCGACCCATACAGATGAGCGATGGATGATCCCATATCCATTGGTGTTTGACATCAGAGATGATATACGGGTGCTCAGTAGAGACTGGGTACACTGGACGGACTCGCCGAGAACTCCCAGATGGTATTATATCTTACGTCAGATGGCAGTTCTCTGGTGACACTGGTACAGACTAGTCTGTTGACCCGAGATCGTCATAGAGTCTTGTGTGGTTCCCACTGTGCTTTGATTTCCATCTTACCACGTCCAAGAGGGCGTGCAAAACGGTGGTTTTTGGGTACAGTCTCGAGTCACATAGAGGCAATGAGCGATAGGAGGGGATTCGTCTCTCCCGGTATAGGGAGTTGATGTTGCGCTGTGTTCGATTGGCTATAACAGGAAATCCCTGGCCAGGGTTGCTGAGATTTACTGGTAAGTGTTACCAGTAGTTTCTCGAATTGTTATAGACCTCATATCGACACGACTTATCGAGCTATTGGGGTCTGACGTTTACCACCCCTAGGCAAGATATGCGACATATCAGACGACGAGATCGGACTATACGGTATTGTTACTGGTTGGATTCACTGGAGTGTGAGCGGGCTTGCTCGTCGATCTTCTGATCGCTCAATACCCGGGTGGCCGTTACGTTTAGCAGACCGCTTGCGGCTTGTGGGTGTTTGATATGATCATCACCTGCTGCCGGCGTATTGACGAGTCTTTAGAGTCCTACACAGAGGTTTCCTGGCTCAAGCGAAACGAAATAGGAGCGCATATGAGATATGTGCGGGACCGAGAATGATACCAGTATGTGATACTGTATTCGATTCTCGCGATTTGTGACATTGATCGGTTATATGCGATATAGCCGGGTTATCGGATCAAGTGTTGATTCGATCAGTTGTTACTGTTGATATTAGTCGGTTATATGCGATATGACCGGATCATTAAATCAAGTGTTGATTTAATGATTTAATGCATAATTATATATTTGATATATTACTTTGCATTAACTAGTATCGGTTCACTTAAGATGGATTTTCTCACTCGGATGTGCGCATTGTATATGCGATATACTTTTGTGCACTTGATTGTATCATGTTTGATGATACATGCTTAATTGGTTAAGTGTAAAGAATTAAACCTTGGTTAAGTATATGGTTAGGTTTTTATTTATTTATCCATTCATTTATCTATTTCATTTTGGATTAATAAAGAGAGAAGAAAACAAAATGGTTGCTTTAATTCATGAAGTTTCTTGAAGCTTCATGCAACTTTGACCATTTTGTCTTCATCTCCTTAACCTAACCATTCACTAACCTTAGTCTATTCTCTACACCTAACTATGGTTGGAATTATGATAAGAATTCATTTTCTTTTCCATTTAAAATAATTTATCATAACTTCATCATCTTCTTCTTCTTCTTCTTCAAGATGAAGAAGCTTCACTTCATCAATGGTGAATTGAGCAAATGAGTGAGAAATCCAAATCTAAAGAGAACCCACTTCCTATTTCTTCATCCTCTACCTCTTGCCAAGTAGTAGAGTGTGTTTCCTTCACAAGTTTTCTTGACTTGGTGAAGTTGGAGCTTGATCTAGCGATGCCTCGACGTAGATCATCTTCGGCATCGTCGTCGACGACCTAGCCCGTCCATTCTCCGATGAAGTCGACGCTAGAGCCCGGGATCCATTTTGGACAGCGAGGAGACATCATCACGGAGCTATGGAGGTGGAGCACCGGATCTACAAAGGTTGTATTTCCGTATTCTTGTAGTTAAGTGTTAACTAGATTTCCTTTTCGCCTAGATTTCTAGCCAACGATCCGTAGTCGGGTTTCTCGGCACCTAGATATTTTGAAATTGGCATGGTTGATGCCTTGTGAGACCTCCTTAGCGTGCCTAGGAACCCTACAGTGGTATCAAAAACTGGCTAGAGCCTTAGGCGAAGTCTAGACGACGTTTGAAATCCGAACAAACATCGAAACCCATTCCCAAAATGCTCTTTGGAAATTTTTTAAAATTTTGGATTTTTGTCAATTAAAAATATGCAGAAAAATAAGCAGGGTGTTATTTGAATTACTGTGAAATACGAGGGCCTGGATCGACTTTTCCACCGCGGAACCGCGGCACGTGCTATGCATGGTGCGGCGGTTCCGCGGCCGTACTGTTCCCTTTTATAATGATTTCTGCACAGTAACTCATATAATTCAATGCTATATTTTCTGGGGTATTTTTATTGTGACTCTACAGAAGAGTATTCTGGGGTTGTATAGAGAATCAAAGATTCGATCGGATTATCAAATTTTGTCAGTGTGGCTTTCCGGATAAATTTTAGAATATGTTAAAAAGTTCGACCGGATATAAATACCCAATTTTTCCCCTGTCGGGAAATTTCCAAGTGTTGGATTTTTCCGTAGTTTAACGACGTTCTAAGTAGTGCAAGTAACTCGATGGACCCTCTAGAAGACAACAAACCTTAACTCGATTATGTGACCGTCTTGAACTGCCCTTTGAACCTTCGGGTTTGGGGCAGTACGGCGTGCCACATGTGAGGCGTTGGCTTGACCCTTCTACGGCTGGACCGTTGGTACTGAGGCACGAACTGAATGTTGTTAGACTTATTTCATGTGTTGAGCTGTATCGGGAAAACTTGGGTGTTCGATTGTTCGATCGAAAAGTTTAGCATTTTCTATTTATCCGGAATGTGATACAATAATTGGAATTCACAAGTAGTTATGAGATAACTGAATGAATGTTATAAACATAGCAGTTTAGTCTCACTTGATCGGTTGCCACGGAATTTTGATGTGATCAAAAGTCCGTCGCAATCACGTAGCGTACGCGGTTACTCGCCGGGTAAACTTAATAGACAGCCTCACTCCATGGCCCCGACCAAGTGACTGTAGGAGAACCCCGTCGCCGAAAGCATCCGTTCGGGTGCTCGCGGCAGCGGTGTTCCGCCTTGGTGCACTTCGTCGACGGCGTCGGGGGTGCGGCCGCCTACTAAAGTTTGCGACGAGCATTCGATCAGGCTGTCGGGAATCTTGTTGAATTGCCCGACTTGATGTTGAAAAGTGTTTTCAATAATGAGACTGAAATGCGGGGTTTATAATTATTAGGCATGCGATGTCTAAGTAATTCATTTGGTCAGGCATGCGATGTCTGAGGTGGTTGCGGATTCCAACTGTTGTAGTTTTACATTTTCTTTTCTGTGACCGTAAGTGTAATATGTGATATCGCCGGTTTCGTTGCTATATGTCAACGACAATTGGGATGCGCATATTTACTTACGTTGATGACATGTGATGTTATGTGTTGCTGGATATGTTTATTGGATCGTCGTGTTTGAATAGCCGGGGGTTTTTATGTGAGATGAGTGTTTTTCATTTTCATTCATGTAAAAACTTGTATGTAATATTCTTTTATTGGGGCGCTTCCAGGTTGTGGAAGTTGTCACCTTTTGTATATTATTTACTTTTCCGCACTAGGATAGACCCAAGGAGGAGGGCACAAGTAACTGGGTTCTGGAGTCCAGTGGGAGACCAACTCGAGGAGTCGAGTCCGGGTCTCCTAACTCCAGAATTGGTAGGGTTGCTTGCCGCTCTCGTAGGGGTCTAGGGGTGTGGGTTTGGCTATTCATCGCGACCGTGGAATCCGTGTTTTATACTGGCTCGTATTGAAAACACGGACGTCCTAGTATATCCAATATTTCATATGATTCTTCTGCTGCGATATCTGTGATGTGATCATGTGATGTTCTGTGATAGATACAGTATATAGTATATATGATATATTATATAGGCGTTACTTATGTTTTACACCTGCGCTAGCCCTGCCCCGCTCTGCCGTTAGTTACCTAACCTAACGGTGCACGAGGGCACATCGAGGCGAATGCGGATGGCATAAGTGTACGTCGTATTTATCTGTGATGTCTAGGTACTTAAATGATGGGACTTCATTAATGAGATTAATGAAATAAAAGAAACCTAAAGATGTTGTAGAATCGAATTTCAAAATAAAACAGGTAGCTACAGTTCTTGCTTTGCACAGCGGTATATACGATATATCCTGCACCTTATTCGATAAGGAAAGGACCGAGATCCCTTCACCGGGAGTGACTCCTTTAGCAATAAACTGGCAGATGCTACACACTCGGTTTGTCTTTTGATAGTTTTTAAGTGTTTTTGCTTTGCACAGTGATATATATGATATATCCCGCACCTCATTCGACGAGGAAAGGACCGACGATCCCTTCACCGGGAGTGACTCCTTTAGCAAAACTAGAAAAGCCTCAAAAGCACTCCATTTTTAAAATCATTTGATTCTACAACGATATCGAGTTCATTACGCAATAGGTTTTCAGAAAAACCTGTCGTAGCCCTCCGTCATTTCAGATAAGTCCTGTTTAGTATTCGTGCTGCGTTTGTTGACCTTGTCAAGGCGCAGTGTGCGGTAGCTAACCAGTATTTATCTGCTTATGCATATGATGCAGATTGGGTTAGGGTAGTCGTGCGGTCTTGTTGACCTTATCAAGGGTCGTGCGGGTGGGTTTGATTCAATCAAGAAATGACGGGTTGAACTTGACTTGCGGTCTATGGTTTGTTGACCTTGTCAAGGTCATAGATCGTTCGGGGCAAAATATTATCGGGAATTTCAAGTGTTGAAATTTGCAATGAGATTGCATACCTTCTATGAGATAGTTGGATCCCGATACCCGCTGCGAGTAATTGTTACTCCTGGGAGAGTTTTATACATTAAAATTAACCGATCAAGTAGGTGTATAGAAAGGTGTTAACGAGGTTACGCCTCTGGGAAAACAAGGTTTACATTAATTAGGTTCGTGCGAAAGCACGGGGGACCTCCCTCAAAGTACCGACACTGGCCTGGCTGAAAGATTGGCGAACTTATAGTGTGTAATTAATCCCGGCTAGTCTTTCCTTTTAGGGTTTGAAGGAAGATTTGATAAAAAGAGGTGGGAGCCATCCTGATTAGATAAAACAATAACCAATCTATTCTTGTAAGAGCGCACGCTGAGTGTTTTCTTCTCTCTCTCTCCAGGTAGCGACCATATCACGCCTTAATCAAGATAATAATACGGATTATTGACCGAACCCGCTTGTTATACTGAGCTGGGGAACGTTGGTTCCGCTCCAACTTATAATTGTTATAAGACAGAGCAGGAATTTGGGGATTACCAGAATTCCCGTGCCGCCCAAACGAAGACAGTGCATGCTGATGCATCATCTTCGGGTGTGTTCATTATACAGAACTGTTTCTCAGTATCCTCTGCATCCTGGGTATATGATACCGGATCAGGATCCCAGATATGTAATCTGTTACATAGGGCTATAAAAGGGTAGAAAAACTGAGAACGGGTGATAAGTTTCATGAGGCAGAAAATGGGGCAAGTGTTGCAGCCAAGTCTGTCGGTCACTGTCACCCTGTATTACCAATACATTGATTCTGAATGAATGTTATTAGATACCGAACCTGATATACAAAATCATATCAGTCTCTTTATTAGTAAAGAAATGATAAAATTTTGTATTGTTGGATAATGTTTTGAACATTTCCTATATCAAAAGTTGATCGGTTCAGGCACGTTATCTAAAAGCATTGACGTTCTAAATCAAACTACAGTTCTTAGTATACTGAACACACACAAGAGGAAGAGTTCAGAAATGAACGGATCCTTCTTGAGGTATTGTAGACTAGGTCATATCAATGCGACCCGACTAGCTGGAGTTACATTTAGATGCATATTTAAATCAGTTTGAATTTACATCTTGTGGAACTCGCCAGTCATGTCACAAAGATAAGATGACCATAGCTCCGTTTACTGGAAACAGAGAAAGAGTTAATGAACTCTTGGGACTGATACATGATGATGTATGTAAGGTCTCCTGTCTACACATGCCAGGACTGATTCTTTGTACTTCATTACATTCTCTGATAATCTCTCAAGATTCAGTCATATGTTCCTGTTGAAACATAAGTCCGAACCTTTTGAGATATTCACAGAATATAAGTTAGAAGTAGAGAACCAAAATACGGGTATAAGTATTATGTCCTATGATGAGATCAAGGAGGAGAATACTTGAGCACGGAATTCCTGGACTATTCTAAAGGAGAATGAGATTCTCTCTCGGCATTACTCCTCCGAATACACCATAGCATGATGGTATGTCGGGGCGGAGCAGATACACCCTATTTGATATGGTGTGCTCTATGATGAGTACTACTGAGTTACCTTTTTCCTTTTGGGGTTATGCACTCATGAAGCTGCATACCTATTGAATAGGGTTCGAATCAAATCAGTTGCCTACCACTTCATATATGATATGGAAAGGGAAGAGCCCATATCTTAAGTTATTTAAGATTTGGGGTTGTCCGGCCTATGTCTAAAAGCAAAATCCGGACAAGCTCGAGGCAAGGTCTGTAATGTAGAACTGGAAAGGTTCCAGCTATACAAACTACAGCAGATGATTTGGTAGAACCAAAGGTTTCAGTAGATACCAACGAACCTCAGCCTCTCCGCCGATCTAGTAGGGTTCCTCACTCACCTGAGAGATACTTCGGTTTCTCTATGACAGTGGGAGCGAGAATTGCATCATGAGATGATGACCCAACTAGCTTCGAGCTGGCCATCAGGAGTAAGACTCTGTAAGAATGGCTGGATGCTTAGCGATCTGAGATGGAATCCTTATACACCAACAAAGTATGGACTTTAGTTGCTATATCTGAAGGGTTAAATCCCCATCAGGAGCAAGTATATCTTGAGAAGGTTATTTGGTGTACATGGAAAAGTTGAGACTTTCAAAGCTAGACTTGTTAAAGGTTTTCGTCATCGACCAGGCTTGGATAGTGATGAAACCTTTTCAAGTAGCTATGCTTAAGTCCATCCAGATCCGACTTGTCACGGCTACATACCATGACTACGATATCTGGTGGTTGGGTGTCATGACAGCTTTTCTAAATGATGTTTTAGAAGAGTGTGTCTATAAGTACACAGCCAGAGGGCCTCGTAGACAGTGGGAGCAGCGGAAACGTGAGCAAGATGCTTTATAGGATTAAAGCAGGCATCGCGGAGTTGGAACATCTGTTTTGATGGATTAGTCAAAGAGTTTGACATCATCAAAATGGTAGATGAACCTTGTATAAACAAAAAGGTAGTAGGGAGTATGGTGAAAATCCTCGTAGAGTACGTGGATGACATACTCTTGATAGGGAAGGAGTTTCCTATGCTACGCTCGATCAATCTCCGCTTATCACAATGATTCTCCATATAGGATCTAAGTGATACCTCCTAAATCCTGAGTTTTCATCTATGAGATAGATGTAATTGGACGCTAGGATTCTCACTAGATGTAGTGAGATCGTATCAATTGATCCTGGGGAGAATCAATGGAAGGGTTCCAGGGTGATAAAGACGACTGAATGTCAGTCGCAGGCATTGTCTTTACCCTCAGTAAAGGGACGGTATGTTGGAAGAGTTCCAAGCTAGATACCGTGGCATACTAGACGATAAAGGCATGATACATCGCTACTTAAGATGCTACCAAAGAGGTTGTTTGGATGTATAATGGTTCATGAGATGAACTATGTTCCTCCCATTGTGTGACAATGGAGTTGTGGCTAATGCCAAGGAACGTCCGTCCCATCAGTGATCCAGACTTATTCTAAGGCAGTATCACCTGATCATGGAGATGGTTGATCTCCAAGGTGATCAAGGCAAGGAGAGCAGACTCAGAGGATACCACGGCGGATCCACTCACGAAGGCCTATTCCCAGAGAGAGACTTTTATGGGATGGTTGAGTATGAGATACTTCGACAACTGCTACAGATGGCCCTAGTGCAAGTGGGAGATTGTTAGTTATATGTATGCCCTAGAGGCCATTACTGTACATAGGATGTATATTGTAGTGGATGCTGGGACATATATAGGGAGGACTTTCTTGCTCGACATGATAGTATGCTATCTGGTTGCTCTTTACCTTAACGTGTATACTGATTGTCTCTCTATTACATGTTGGTAAAGCCCTTAGGATGTGTACTTGACTACCTGGACTATGATGCGGATCATACTAGTGGGGACATGATAGTCCATAAGTACATCCTTGAAAGTCCCTAGTCGTGGGTGTATCGAGATGGGGCATCGATATACCAGAGTAGACTAGCGTGTACCTTCTTGACCCATACAGATAGGCGATGGATGATCCCATATCCATTGGTGTTTTACATCAGAGATGATATACGGGTGCTCAGTAGAGACTGGGTACACTGGACGGACTCGCCGAGAACTCCCAGATGGTATTATACCTTACGTCAGATGGCAGTTCTCTGGTGACACTGGTACAGAGTAGTCTGTTGACCCGAGATCGTCATAGAGACTTGTGTGGTTCCCACTGTGCTTTGATTTCCATCTTACCATGTCCAAGAGGGCGTGCAAAACGGTGGTTTTTGGGTACAGTCCCGAGTCACATGGAGGCAATGAGCGATAGGAGGGGATTCTTCTCTCCTGGTATAGGGAGTTGATGTTGCGCTGTGTTCGATTGGCTATAACAGGAAATCCCTGGCCAGGGTTGCTGAGATTTACTGGTAAGTGTTACCAGTAGTTTCTCGAATTGTTATAGACCTCATATCGACACGACTTATCGAGCTATTGGGGTCTGACGTTTACCACCCCTAGGCAAGATATGCGACATATCAGACGACGAGACCGGACTGTACGGTAGTGTTACTGGTTGGATTCACTGGAGTGTGAGCGGGCTTGCTCGTCGATCTTCTGATCGTTCAATACCCGGGTGGCCGTTACGTTTAGCAGACCGCTTGCGGCTTGTGGGTGTTTGATATGATCATCACCTGCTGCCGGCGTATTGACGAGTCTTTAGAGTCCTACACAGAGGTTTCCTGGCTCAAGCGAAACGAAATAGGAGCGCATATGAGATATGTGCGGGACCGAGAATGATACCAGTATGTGATACTGTATTCGATTCTCGCGATTTGTGACATTGATCGGTTATATGCGATATAGCCGGGTTATCGGATCAAGTGTTGATTCGATCAGTTGTTACTGTTGATATTAGTCGGTTATATGCGATATGACCGGATCATTAAATCAAGTGTTGATTTAATGATTTAATGCATAATTATATATTTGATATATTACTTTGCATTAACTAGTATCGGTTCACTTAAGATGGATTTTCTCACTCGGATGTGCGCATTGTATATGCGATATACTTTTGTGCACTTGATTGTATCATGTTTGATGATACATGCTTAATTGGTTAAGTGTAAAGAATTAAACCTTGGTTAAGTATATGGTTAGGTTTTTATTTATTTATCCATTCATTTATCTATTTCATTTTGGATTAATAAAGAGAGAAGAAAACAAAATGGTTGCTTTAATTCATGAAGTTTCTTGAAGCTTCATGCAACTTTGACCATTTTGTCTTCATCTCCTTAACCTAACCATTCACTAACCTTAGTCTATTCTCTACACCTAACTATGTTTGGAATTATGATAAGAATTCATTTTCTTTTCCATTTAAAATAATTTATCATAACTTCATCATCATCATCTTCTTCTTCTTCAAGATGAAGAAGCTTCACTTCATCAATGGTGAATTGAGCAAATGAGTGAGAAATCCAAATCTAAAGAGAACCCACTTCCTATTTCTTCATCCTCTACCTCTTGCCAAGTAGTAGAGTGTGTTTCCTTCATAAGTTTTCTTGACTTGGTGAAGTTGGAGCTTGATCTAGCGATGCCTCGACGTAGATCATCTTCGGCATCGTCGTCGACGACCTAGCCCGTCCATTCTCCGATGAAGTCGACGCTAGAGCCCGGGATCCGTTTTGGACAGCGAGGAGACATCATCACGGAGCTATGGAGGTGGAGCACCGGATCTACAAAGGTTGTATTTCCGTATTTTTGTAGTTAAGTGTTAACTAGATTTCCTTTTCGCCTAGATTTCTAGCCAACGATCCGTAGTCGGGTTTCTCGGCACCTAGATTTTTTGAAATTTGCATGGTTGATGCCTTGTGAGACCTCCTTAGCGTGCCTAGGAACCCTACAGTACTCCATCTAGAGGGCATCGCCGGAGCTTTACAAGCCCTTGTCCGAGCAGCTCTACGACGAGGCCATGGGCAAGCTGCGGTCCCTTAGGCGCTTTAGCCTGATCTCTGCGAATCGGCTGGCTCGCTCAGTGGTGCTCGTCCGTGAGTGCTACGAACTGAGGCTCGGGGTCAACGCGCGCGAGGGGAATCGAGGGTTGAGGTTGGATCTCGCGAGGCCTCGGCTGGTGAAGATCTTCACCGAGTACCATGAGCAGTGCTCTCTGCACCCCCTTCCCCCGTTGTTGTAATTTACTTTTTCTTTTTTTATGTATGGCTGAGGAGCCCATAATACCTTTTTGAATAAATGAGATCTTTCCTTCTTTTTCGCAATGTTCCATTGATCTTTATTAAATTAACAACAGACCCTAAGAAGAGTTTACATTGCCCTAAAAGAAAAGTACATGCTAACAGATGACCTTATTAGCATGGCCTGAGCTCCCCAGAGGCTTGTTGGTCTCCGTGCTCGGCACCAGGTACGGGGCTCTCTGAGCGCCGGATTGGTCATCTATCGAAACAAGCATGATCTGGCCGATAGTCAGCTCGGCGGGAGGGGGACGCTGCTCCTGCTCGAGGTCGCCCTGCCGTTTTTCCCTCAAGTAGGCGGCGAGGTGCCCCGATCGGATGAGCTCTTCGATGTAGTCCCGAACTTGCTTACAATCCTCCGTGGCGTGGCCCAGCGTCCGGTGGAAGGCACAGTAAGGGCCCTGGGTTCGCTTCGAGGCCTGACGCGGGATTGGAGGGAACTTGAAGAACCCTTCGCCCTCGGCCTCCTCTAGTAATACTGCGAGGGAGACGTTGAGCGGGGTGTACTCCTGGAACTTCGGGTGATAGGGCTGCTGACGCTTCGTCCTCTTTTCTCGAGCCATCTTCTTCTGGTCGGACCGTTCTGCTCGGGGGAGGTTCGCGTTCACCTCGGACTCCTGCTGAATCTCACGCTCGGTCCACGTCTTGACCTCGGCCATGGTCTTAGGTTGTGCCAACGCAAAGGAGCGCAACCATTCCTTGTGCCTAAGACCAGATCTGAGCGTCGTGATGACGATCTCGTTTCGGTGCTTGGGGACCTCGAGGATGGCATTTGATTGATAGAGTTTTTGCGTGCTTAGTTAATTACAGCATTCAAGACGGTTTCGCTTGTAGCCAGCCGGTTGAGTACGGGTCGTCCGCAGGGAGATGGGAATCTTTTTCTATGTGCTTTAACGAGTTAAGTCCAAATGTCCAGGTTTGATTTGAGATTAACTATGTGCTAAAATGTTATATAAAGAGAGCTTGTTAGGATTAGGTTAGTTTGAGTTAGGAGTCGCTCACTTCTTTCGTTGCCACTCTTAATATCGGTGTTACGGTAATCGGCAACAACGGGGATTAGCACGACTAGGAAGGAACTTGCGAGTATAAGCTAGGCTTTCCAACGCTTAAGTTCTTTCTTTTGGTGTTTGTCCGTCCGTTCTTGGCTCTTAGCCTTAACCTCCGGTTAATTCAACCACAACCGGTCTCACTAAGAAATCACCTCTATCATGTAGGATAGGGTGCCGTAGGGAGCGGATTGTGGTTCAATTAACGGGAGTCCGAATTAAGATGTTGGGCAAGAAAAGAGTGAGAGAGATTTCCTTCTCTCAAACTTTTCTTATCCTACCCTAACAAGTGAGAAAACTACTCATCCATTACAAGAAAAAAGGAAAATAAAACAAAGGAGGAAGATAGAAAGAAAGAGGTTAGAAGATTACAACTAGCTATTTGAGACCTCACTTTGGTAAGGATCAAGCTTAAGCATCATTGTTGTTTAAGGATAAAGAAAAAGAGAACAAGAAAGAAACAAACAACAAATAACAACAACTAGATTAGCAAATGAAAAATACAAGCAATTATAATTAACAATCATAACAAGACAAGCATGGTAACAAAAAGAACTATTTATTCATCACTTCACTCACAAAAGCTCACTACAAGGTTTTAATGAAGAAGAGATGAGAAGAGGAAGAACAACAACAACATATATCCTAAAATCTAAATACAAGAATAAGCACCCTTAGTTTTGGCAAGTTCTGGACTATTTATAGACAGGGAACTGGAAACCTAGGGCAACAATCTGCCTCCATATAAAATTCCAAAACTGCCCCTAAAAATTGTTCAACTGACAAGCCTGTATGGCCGCCGTTCCGCGGCCATTATTGGGAGTTGGGCCTTCAAGTTTTGTCGTTTTCCCTGGTTTGCTGTTATCTTCAGTTTGGTGTATGTGGTTTCTCAGAATCTTTTCACATTTCTTCCAGAATTTTAGTAGATCAAAAGATGATTTGATGTGGATCTTTTGTCATGATTTCCTTGAGCTCCGCGTAGATATGTTGGATCTTGTGCTGACATTGAGCTTTGTGCTTGAAAATGACATCGATTTGTCATTTTGTCCCTTAAACTGTTGTGCGGCAACATACGGATAGAGAGCGGAGACCCGTGTTTTATCTGTGGTTGGCAGTAATCTGGAATTTATCGTGCTTTTCCATGAATTTCACTATTTAGAGCTGAGAACCTGTATCCTGCAATTAACTAGCAAACACGGCTCAAGAGTACCTACCGATAAGCAATGTGATAAAAATTGTGCGGTATAAAAATGCAAAAATCTGATATGAACAATACCCCCAAACTTATAATTTGCTCGTCCCGAGCAAAGCCAATTTATTCACAAAAATTCCTAATCTCACTTTCGCAGGGAACGCGATTGCACTGAGCATGTGCAACAAGTCGTTAAACCTCTAGGTGTCCCTAGTAGGAGGAGTGTTGTCTCCTGAGGGTTTTCAGCGGATACTACCCACAAAATCCGGTCAAGCTAGCTTTGCAAAATAACTATGATTCAATCCCTAAAGTTTTGTTTCAGAAAATAACAATTCTATTATCTTAAGTCTAGACTATCGAATCTTTATTTTTCACACCTCGCTTCTTATTTAACTTAAGATTTTATATGTCTTTACGTGCAGTGTAAATAGTGTCGTTAAGTTCCAGAAGGATCGATTAAAGTCATCATGTCACACAATAAAGCCCAGATAATTTTTTTTTAAAAAGATCACATAAGTTTTATAAAGAGTTAAGCATTTTTCAAGTTTCATTTTCCAGTAAGATTTCAACTTCAGAATTTCTATCTTCTTTAACAGGAAACTAGGTCTTATTTTTCACTCCACCTTTTTCTTATTTTCATTTCATACACACCTCTGTGAACGTGCAATAGTCTTTATCATAGAATAAAACCTTCATATCTCCGCTAGAAATATTTTTTTACAAAAACCTGTCTTTTGTCAAGATTATTCTCACACAAAGAACCGTTAGAAATTTTAACTCGGAGTGAACACTTGCTTGACTTTGTTTTAATTTGGAATGTCTAGGCTTCTTAACGAGTTTTGGGCCAATGCACCCAAGCCAGTTGGCTTTAGGGCATTAGGTGTAGAGACACCCCAGCGGAATTAATTACTCAAGTTACCTAGGTCCAAATACAAAAGAAAATTTAGCGTGAAAATCATGATGATTCAATGCGAACGGAGATATAACCGGCAGTTCAGTTATTTTTTGGATAAAAGACGTGTTTAGTGGGTTAGATGTGTAATCATTCCAATCAAATTTCAGATGAGTTATTTTTCAGAATTAGTTCCAATTAAGGCATCAATAACATTCCTTCATATTCGCTTCACTTCATAAACTATTCTTGATATTACTTATTTCAGAACAAACCTATTTGATTCTCAGAAAATCATTTATCCATTTAAAAGTTTTTAGACATAATAGACTTGTCATCTAATTTCCAAAACTCATGACACGTGTAGTGTGATGTAAAGACGTATATCAGCTATAGTTAACTTCAAAGGAGAGTTATCTTTCAGGTTTTCAAAATCTAAAAATAAGATTTAGTTATTCTTATCTTATCAGACAAAACCGTCGAAATGTTGAATCTGAGTTCTCCCACTAGCTAACTTGACAGAAATTTTTTTATGTTTTTAGAAAATTTTCTGATTTTTATGGATTTTAGTATGCAGATGCAAAATATACATATGAATGCGAAGGTTAAAAATGCGTACCGAGCGTACCCCCAAACTTAAACTGGACAGTGTCCTCACCGTCATTGCATGAAGAGATCATTGAAGGGTCAAAATTGTCGGTTAGATATACACAATTTTTTTTGTTTTTGTTTTTAAAGAAAAGAAAAAATGGAAAAGAATATCCACAAATATATACAAAATGGTATATACATACCCCTAAACTTATTTGGAACAGTTTCCACTGTTCTTGGCTGGATAACCGAAGTTTGGTGGTAGGCAGAGAAAAATTATGCAGGGTAAACCGGCTCCTGTAAGACCAGGAGCTCCTCTGTTGGTTCGGCGCTAAGGTACGGTTTTAGTCGGTGTCCGTTTACTTTGAAAAATGAACCGTCCGTTGGATTCTCCAAATCCACAGCGCCATGCGGATACACATTCCGCACAAAATACGGCCCTTACCAGTGAGATCTGAGCTTTCCTGGATGGAAATGTAGTCGGGTGTCGTAAAGCAGTACCTGTTGACTAAGTACGAATGTTTTGCGCAAAAGGTGTTTATCGTGAAACACCTTCGTTCGGTTTTTAACGACAACCGCGTTTTCGTAAGCCTCATCCCTAAGCTCGCTCAATTCGTTCAACTGCAGCTTCCGATGTCTGCCCGCATCTTCGAGAGACAGATTCAGCTCCTTTATCGCCAAAAATGCGCGATACTCTATTTCCACAGGGAGGTGGCAAGCCTTTCCGTACACAAGCCGATAGGGAGACATACCAAGATCGGTCTTATAAGCAGTTCGAAATGCCCAGAGGGCATCAGTGAGTTTCAACGACCAATCCTTACGGTTCTTGGAAACCGTCTTCTCCAGTATCTGCTTGATTTTCCGATTTGAAACTTCGGCTTGCCCACAGGTTTGGGGGTGGTAGGGCGTACATAGCTTATGATTTATGGAATATTTTCGCATCAAGGCCTCGAAAGTCTTATTGCAGAAATGAGTTCCATTGTCGCTAATGATCGCTCGGGGGTGCCCAAACAGGGAGACAATGTTTTCTTTAAGAAACCTAACGACAACCTTGTTGTCGTTAGTCCGGCTGGGCATAGCCTCGAACCACTTAGAGACGTAATCAACAGCGAGAAGGATGTACAAGTTCCCAAAAGAGCTGGGAAACGGCCCCTTGAAATCTATCCCCCAAACGTCGAAAATCTCCACAACCAAGATTGGTTGGAGGGGCATCTTGTTCCTCCTGGATATCCGGCCCAAGTGTTGGCACCGGGAGCAAGTCTTGCAATAGTCATGAGTATCTTTGAAGAGTTGTGGCCAGTAGAAACCACACTGCAAGATCTTCTCAGCTGTCTTTTTGGGGCCAAAATGCCTGCCACATGCTTGATCGTGGTAAAATGACAGCACACTCTTGAATTCATCGTCCGGGACACACCGACGAATAATCTGGTCGGGACAGTACTTGAACAGATAGGTTTCGTCCCAGTAAAAGTGTTTTACTTGGGATAAGAATCGAAATCTGTCCTGACTTGACCATTCAGTCGGTAGTAATCCTGTGGCCAAATAATTCACAATATCTGCAAACCAGGGCTCACGAGATACTGTCAAGAGCTGTTCATCCGGAAAAACGTCGTTGATCGGAATTTGAAGCGACGGCAAAGAAGGAAGTCGTGAGAAATGGTCGACGACTATGTTCTCACATTCTCTTTTGTCCTTGATGACAAGGTCAAACTCTTGAAGCAAGAGGATCCAACGTATTAGCCGGGATTTTGCATCTTTCTTCGCAAAAGGATGGCGCAGAGCAGAATGGTCTGTGTAGACAATGACTGGAGAGCCGATGAGGTAGGGCCTGAACTTTTCTAAAGCAAATACAACAGCTAAGAATTCCTTCTCAGTTGTTGTATAATTAAGTTGGGGGTCGTTCAGGGTTCGGCTAGCATAATAGATTACGTGCGGCATCTTGTTGATGTGTTGTCCAAGGACAGCACCAATGGAAAATTCGGATGCATCACACATAATCTTAAATGGGTGCGTCCAGTCATGTGAAGAAAGAACGGGAGCAGAAGTGAGTGAGCTTTTTAATGACTCGAACGCAGTCACACAGCTCGAGTTGAAGTTGAATGGCGTGTCCTTGTCCAGTAGAAGAGTCAAGGGCCTAGCAATCTTGCTAAAGTCCTTGATGAACCGTCTATAGAAACCGGGATGGCCAAGGAAGGCTCGGATGTCTCTGACGCATCTGGGAGGAGGGAGATTGGAAATGACCTCAATTTTCGCTTTGTCAACCTCTATGCCATTTTGCGAAATGATATGTCCTAAAACAATACCTTCGCGCACCATGAAGTGGCACTTCTCTCAATTCAAAGTGAGATTCTTGTCCTTACACCGGGTAAGGACAGCATCGAGATGCAGCAAACACTCATTAAAGGAATCGCCGAAGATGGAGAAATCGTCCATGAAGATCTCCAGGAATTTTTCCACCATGTCTGAGAAGATTCCCATCATACACCGCTGGAAGGTAGCGGGCGTTGCATAACCCAAAGGGCATGCGACGATATGCAAACATGCCGAAAGGACAAGTGAATGTGGTCTTGTCCTGGTCTTTTTCGGCGATAGGAATCTGATTATAGCCGGGGTAGCCATCAAGAAATCAGTAGTACTCGTATCCGGCCAATCGTTTAAGCATTTGGTCAATGAAAGGTAGTGGAAAGTGGTCCTTCCGCGTTGCGGCGTTGAGTTTTCTGTAATCGATGCATACTCGCCACCCAGTTTGGGGTCGAGTAGGGATTAACTCGTTCGCCTCGTTAGTGATGACCGTTATGCCTGATTTCTTGGGGACAACGTGAATGGGACTAACCCACTGGCTACAGAGATAGGGTAAATGATACCACTATCCAGACACTTTACAATTTCCTTTTTCACAGCCTCCTTCATGACTGGATTGAGTCGCCTTTGTGGATCCCTGGCTGGTTTGGCATCATCCATCAGATGAATGTGATGTTCAACGATCAGGGGACTAATCCCCTTGATGTCCGCCATGGACCAGCCAAAAGCTTGCCTATTGCTGTGCAAGACCGCAAGAAGGGCTTTCTCTTGCTCTGGAGCTAGAGAAGCCGAGATGATAACATGGAGGGTCTCGTTCTCCCCCAAGTAAGCGTACTTAAGGTGAGACGGCAAAGGCTTGAATTCGAGCGTTGGAGGTGAAACGATTGAAGGAAAGATTGGTGAAAAGGTCTCGAACTCAAAGAATTCCAGCAAAGGTTCAAAACGAGTGTAAGCGACCGAGTTGGATGGTTCGGTAACTCATCCAGAAATTCGAAGGATTCAAACTCGGGTGGTGAGTGGCTAAGATCGTTCGAGAAAGTGAAACACTCGTAGTCATTGTCGGACGCAGAAACAACAGCAGGTTCGAAGAGGAACGCACTAGTGGCGTTAAGGTTGTCGTGATCGAACAAAAACTCCTCGAATTCACACTCTTCTGGGGTGATCTCCTGGATTGAGAAAACGTCTAGTATATGAGCATTAGGTTCGGTGGGCTGATTCCCCAACCTAAAAATGTTGAGTTCAATTGTCATGTTTTCAAAAGATAGGTTCATCGAACCATTTCGACAATTGATCACAGCATTTGAGGTTGGAAGGAATGGGCGACCGAGTATCACCAGAATTTGATTCCGGGGGTTAGCTACAGGCTGTGTGTCTAAAACAATGAAGTCAACGGAGAATATGAAGTCCCCAACCTTTATTAACACATCCTATAGCTCATCCCTAGGATGGGTGATTGATCGGTCGGCCATTTGGAGAGTGCAGTGTGTGGGTTTCAGCTCTCCTACACCTAGTTGCTCATATACTGAGTACGGAAGCAGGTTAACACTGGCACCAAGATCTAATAGTGCGCGGTTGATGTTCTTATCCCCAATGGTAATAGAAATCGTAGGACAGCCAGGGTCCTTCCGTTTTTGAGGTAAAGATTGGGTAAGAGCATCACTCACAACACTAGCCAAGAAAACTTTCTTGGGTACCTGAGATTTCCTCTTTTTCTTGCACAAGTCCTTTAAGATTTTCGCGTAGGACGGGACTTGTTGGACATCATCTAAAAGGGGAATGTTGATGTTAACCTGCTTAAACAACTCCAGAATCTTCTCCATTTATGGATTTTGTTTATTGGACCTCAACCGGTTTGGAAATGGAACGTTTTTAAAATTGGTTGAGTCCAATGCTTGTGGAGGAGATTGTGGAGTTGGAACGGATCCCAGAGCTGGTGTTTTCGTGGAGTGAGAAGTGGGTCCGTTCAGAGCAGAAGAAGAAGAAGAAGAAGAGCCTTTTGAAGAATGAAGAATGGGCTTAGAAGACGAAGAAGAAGAAGAAGAAGAAGCGGCCGGGGTGTCATTATCCTCAATTGTTGTGCCGATGTTATTGTGCAGCATCCTACCAGATCTCAGTGTGGTCACGGCACTCATATTATGGTTCTGTTGTTCAAGAGCAACATGTACATTATGTGGGTGACCGGGATTTGGGAGTGGTTGAGATGGAAACTTTCCCTTTTCTTGCTCGCTTAACGCCGCATTCAACTGTGCAATCTGGGCTTCGATGGTCTTGATGCTTTGCCCGTGTGCAGCAGTGTGTTGCACCAAAGATTGAATAGACGACTGGATGTTTGCGGTGGATTGTGTCGATTGTTTAACGAACACCTTCAGACTTCGTTCTAGCGAGAAAACCTTATCGTTGTTTGACGGAACAAAGTTGTTTTGCGGAAAAGAATTATTGGGTGCAAAGTTGTTCGTCTAATTTTGAAAAGGTTGGGGTTGGAAGGGCTGCTGAAACTGATATTGAGTTTGTTGTTGCGCTTGTTGTTGCGGAGGAGGGGGCCTCTGGAAATTGTTGCCTTGGAATTGACGTTGATTCTGATTCCAGGCGAAATTGGGGTGGTTTCTCCAACCGGGATTGTAGGTGGAAGAGTATGGATCATTTCTCGGTCTTTGCTGAAATGCAGCATTAACCTGATCCTGTCCTTGAGATGGTGGGTTGTAAGGACACTCTTCGGTTAAGTGAGAAGGATCGGAACAACAAGCACAAATGGTACGAAGGGGAAGAATAGGGGCAGGAGCAGGAGATGAAAATTTGCTCTCTATCGCTTCAAGTTTTCTCGTTATTGCAGCCATTTCAGCTTTCATCACAATAGAGACATAGGGTTGGTGAATTCCTACCCTAGACTGACCAGTAGAAGTGGAGGAAGAAGAAGAAGAAGTTGGTCTGGTGCTCTCCCATTGAAGCGTTTGTTCCGCAAGGTCGTCGAAGAATTGCCACGCTTCCTCGTCCGATTTCGATAGGAAGTGGCCCTGACAAATGGTTTTCAACAACTGCTTGGTTGCTGGGTTCGGACCCTCGTATAAGGTTTGGCAGAGTTACCATTTCTCGATACCATAGTGAGGGCACTGAACAAGAAGGTCTTTATACCGGTCAAAGCACTTCTAGAAGGGTTCAGTAAGAAGCTGAGAGAATTGGTTGATTTCGTTATGGATCCTTGAGGTTTTATGATTCAGATAGAATTTCTTGAGGAACGCTTTCACAAACTCGTCCCAACTGGTTATGGAGTGGGAAGCGGTACTATACAACCATTTTTCAGCAAGATTGCACAAAGTGAACGGAATGACCCGTAGCCGTATAGCATCGTCCGACAGCTGGGTTGTTTTCATCATGGCACAAACATTTTGAAACTTGTTGATGAAGATATAGGCATCTTCAGATTCAAGCCCATGAAATTTCGGAAGCATGTTAATGAAGTGGGGCTTAATTTCAAAATTATCCCCTTTGGCCGGTGGAAGGGAAAGACAGGTGGGGAGTGCAGAGCGGGTGGGATAGAAACGATCCTGGAGCGCGATTCACTGTGGCGTTACGACAGGCGGTGGTGGTAGGTTATTCGCATCCATAGGAGGTCGAATCAATCCCGGGGGAGTTGTAGGGATGTTTGGATTAAATCCTGACATCGCGGAAGAAGAGGTTGGTGATGGTGAAGGTGAGGATGTATGAACAGAATTCCGGTCAACGTCGGAGTTGGTCGGCAAAGGTAAGGGTGAAAGAGGCGTGGACGGAGTTTCGACGTCTGAGTCGATAGTGTAGTCGGTAGCGACTAACGTAACGCGGACTAGGCGGGCGCTAGTGTCCCGAGTCCAAGCGGACATACACTAAACGAGTTTAGTATAGTCAAAGCGGAGAAGGTGAGGGTAAGAAAACGTCAATGGAGAAATACGATGGGTGGTTGGTGAAAAAATGAGATTTTGGCGACAAAGGGCAAGTTTTTATAAAAGTTTTTGTTTTTGTGTTTTTTTTTCTTTTTAGAAAGAGCTTTACAGAAATATGTACGGACTTACGGCTTCAAACAATCACAGACAAGATATGCACAATCACACCTAGATCTAGAGTCACCTAGGTCAGCTAGACAGCTCCTAACTGTTCCAAAGGGCTAGAAATAGGACCTCAAACCGCCTCTTCTCCGCCAATTACGGCCAGATAAGTGCCAGGTAAGTGGGAGGCTCCCCACTATGTAAGTAGTGGTCCTAATTAAGTAACCACTTGCCTTGGACATGTTAGTTATATGTGTGCCCTAGAGGCCATTACTGTACATGCGATGTATATTGTAGTGGATGCTTGGACATATATAGGGAGGACTTTCTTGCTCGACATGATAGTACGCTATCTGGTTGTACTTTATCTTAACATGTACTCTGATTGTCTTTTTTGTTACATGTTGATAAAGCCCTTAGGATTTGTACTCGACTACTAGGACTATGATGAGATCATACTAGTGGGGCCACGGTAGTCTATGAGTACATCCTATAATTGTTCCTAGTCGAGGGTGTGTCGAGACAGGGCATCGATACACCAGAGTAGACTAGCGTATACGCATCTTGACCCATATGATGGGCGATGGATGATCACATATCCATCGGTGTTTGACATCAAGGATGGTGTACGGGTGCTCAGTGGAGACTGGGTACACTGAACGGACTCGCCGAGAACTCCTAGATGGTATATATACCAATTGTCAGATAGCAGTTCTCTGGTGACACTTGTACAGGTTAGTCTGTAGACCCGAGATCGTCATAGAGTCTTGTGTGATTCCCACTGTACTTTGATTTCCTCCCTACCACGGCTCTACTGAATTGTGCAAACAGGTGGATTTTGGGTACAGTCCCGAATCATATGGAGACAGTGAGCGATAGGAGGGGTTTCGTCTCTCCCGGTATAGGGAGTTGATGTCGCGCTATGTTTGATCGGCTATAACACCTAAATCCCTGGCCAGGGTTCTCGAGGTTTACTGATAAGTGTTATCAGTAGTTCCTCGACCTGTTATGAGCCATAAATCAACATGACTTATAAAGTTACTGGGGTCTGACATTTACCACCCCTAGACTTCATATGCGACGTATCAGACGAAGAGACCGGACTGTACGGTAAGTGCTGCTTACAGGCTCGTAAGGGTTGTGATGAGTTCGCTCGTCGGCCACCTTTTCGTCATGTACCTGGGTAGCCGTTACGCACAGCTAGTGCCGCTGACGTGCTTGTGGTTAAACCCATTGCCAGCGTACTGACGAGTCTTTAGAGTCCCACACAGAGGGTTCCCTCGTTCAGGAAAAAGATGTAGAAACCGTAAGTTGTTACGGCAGCCGTAAAGTGTTGCGGCAGGTTTTCGATTATGTTCGTGTAATTGTTACAGGAATAATAATCGGAAGAATAATACTGGACGGACACCGGCATTATATTATTGGATTAATGGTATTCGTATTTTTCGGAATTCGGATGCGGGTATACAGTATACGGTATACGGTATACGGAGGAGGGGTATTTTTGTAATTGTTACAAAATACCTTCTAGAAGGTGCCACCTCATGATGACATAATTATGACATCATTTATTTTGTGAAAATAAATTAGTGAGGTGTAAATTAAAAGGTATAAGCATGATAATGTGGTTGTTGAAGTGGATGTACTATTAAAAGCATAATACTTCTTTCATAATACATGCTTTAGTTAGTGCTATTTTTCTTTTTATCATGCTTAAACTTTTTAATCATGAAATGCACTTATTCTTCTTCTTATAAATACCTTCACATAAGATGTGAAATGAAGGCATTCAATTCCTACACAAAATTATGATAAGTGTATCATAACAAGTTTATAAGAAGAGAGAAAGAAAAATGATGGTGATCATTCTTCCTAGCTTTAACCTTCACATGAGATGTGAATCCAAAACTTAGGATTTCAAGTTAATCCAATACAATTATCTCTACATCATCCTAGTGACCTCTTCTAGCAAATTTGGTCTCTCGGTTAAATTCTTGAAAAGAGTTTCAAGCTTGCACGAAAACTCTCGGGTGGATCATCTTTGTCTTCGGTGGCCGGAGATCGAAAACATCGGCAACATCTTAACGAGCCAAGGAGTCCACAAAAGAGGAGATAGGAGCAAAGGAGTTGCATCAAAGAGAAGACCCGAAAGACCGTATCATCAAGGTATAATCCCTAACATAGTAGATAAGATCTCTAGTTAGGGTATACTAGTTGTGGTTTAGACAAGATCTTCGGTTAAGTGCGTGTTGTATGCAAAGAAATTTTTTGTTCATCGCTTCCGCCGCGCCACAAGAGTTGTGGGAGCATGCAACACTAACCAACATGACACACTTGCCTAGACACCGCAAAGTCAGGATAGGATAAACGACCGATGCCTGTAACTAGTCCTATGTCCTATTGAGCGCGAAGTCCTTAGGGCCGAGTCTAGTATTTTTTAATTAAACAATGGTCAATGCATATGCTTTTTGTGATTTCTGGGGTCCTGGGAAGGGTGATGAAATCCCCACCCAATCTGGATTGGTTTCAAGCCCCTTAAAATCCGTATTAATATATGCAAAGCAGTAACAATCAACTGCAATCAATTTTTTTATTTTTTTAGCGCGGCGCAAAGAATCCTGCACAAAAACAATTTATTAGAAGGGGGAAGAGAATTAGCGCAAAGAATGCTGCAGAAAACACAGTTCAGTGGAGTTCAGAGGAGTGGGGGAGAGGGAAGGAGGACTTACAGAAAAATTGAGACCCTGAAGGCAGCAAACCGCCGTGGTTCCGCGCCCTAAGCGTGCTAATGCCCCGGTTCCGCGGCTTGAAGGTGCCCTTGGAGCTTCATTTTGCTTGTAGGTGCTGAATTGGATGTCCTTTTCTTGTCTGGAGGTCCAGAATCTTGATTTGCTTACTGGATCTGCTCCAGAATTTTACAGTAGATCGTTAGCCCCGTCTTGATCCGTCGCGGAGTAGCCGCGAGATATGGGTCTAACTTCCCACGTCTTTGGCACTGAACTCGACCGTCTTTTTATCCTTCACACTTGCACAAAAATTAATCAAAAATAACAAGATGGTCTTTTTACAATGTATTTTTTTTTTTCGGTTATATTTATATTCACAAATTAACCCGAAATTACACAAAGAAATAAACTACCGTCTCCCCGACAACGGCGCCATTTGATTGATAGAGTTTTTGCGTGCTTAGTTAATTACCGCAATCAAGACGGTTTCGCTTGTAGCCAGCCGGTTGAGTACGGGTCGTCCGCAGGGAGATGGGAATATTTTTCTATGTGCTTTAACGAGTTAAGTCCAAATGTCCAGGTTTGATTTGAGATTAACTATGTGCTAAAATGTTATATAAAGAGAGCTTGTTAGGGTTAGGATTAGGTTAGTTTGAGTTAAGAGTCGCTCACTTCTTTCGTTGCCACTCTTAATATTAGTGTTACGGTAATCGGCAACAACGGGGATTAGCACGACTAGGAAGGAACTTGCGAGTATAAGCTAGGCTTTCCAACGCTTAAGTTCTTCCTTTTGGTGTTTGTCCGTCCGTTCTTGGCTCTTAGCCTTAACCTCCGGTTAATTCAACCACAACTGGTCTCACTAAGGAATCACCGCTATCATGTAGGATAGGGTGCCGTAGGGAGCGGATTGTGGTTCAATTAACGGGAGTCCGAATTAAGATGTTGGGCAAGAAAAGAGTGAGAGAGATTTCTTTCTCTCAAACTTTCTTTATCCTACCCTAACAAGTGAGAAAACTACTCACCCATTACAAGAAAAAGGAAAATAAAACAAAGGAGGAAGATAGAAAGAAAGAGGTTAGAAGATTACAACTAGCTATTTGAGACCTCACTTTGGCAAGGATCAAGCTTAAGCATCATTGTTGTTTAAGGATAAAGAAAAAGAGAACAAGAAAGAAACAAACAATAAATAACAACAACTAGATTAGCAAATGAAAAATACAAGCAATTATAATTAACAATCATAACAAGACAAGCATGGTAACAAAAAGAACTTTTTATTCATCACTTCACTCACAAAAGCTCACTACAAGGTTTTAATGGAGAAGAGATGAGAAGAGGCAGAAGAACAACAACATATATCCTAAAATCTAAATACAAGAATAAGCACCCTTGGCTTTGGCAAGTTCTGGACTATTTATAAGCAGGGAACTGGAAACCTAGGGCAACAATCTGCCTCCATATAAAATTCTAAAACTGCCCCTAAAAATTGTTCAACTGACAAGCCTGTATGGCCGCGTTCCGCGGCCTAAGCATGCTTATGCCGCGGTTCCGCGGCCATTATTGGGAGTTGGGCCTTCAAGTTTTGTCGTATTCCCTGGTTTGCTGTTATCTTCAGTTTGGTGTATATGGTTTCTCAGAATCTTTTCACATTTCTTCCAGAATTTTAGTAGATCAAAAGATGATTTGATGTGGATCTTTTGTCATGATTTTCTTGAGCTCCGCGTAGATATATTGGATCTTGTGCTGACATTGAGCTTTGCGCATGAAAATGACATCGATTTGTCATTTTGTCCCTTAAACTGGTGTGCGGCAACATACGGATAGAGAGCGGAGACCCGTGTTTTATCTGTTGTTGGCAGTAATCTGGAATTTGTCGTGCTTTTCCATGAATTTCACTGTTTAGAGCTGAGAACCTGTATCCTGCAATTAACTAGCAAACATGGCTCAAGAGTACCTACCGATAAGCAATGTGATAAAAATTGGGCGGTATAAAAATGCAAAAATCTGATATGAACAGCGTTGTAGAAGCGGGTGATGTAAGCCTTGAACGTCTCCTTGTCCCCGCTCTTAATTGTGAATAGGTAGTCGACCGTGCGCTTCTGCCGACGGTTCCCAACGAAGTGGCCGAGGAACTGAGTAGCCAGCTCATCAAAGATCGAGATTGAGCAAGGCTCGAGTCCTCGGAACCAGTACCGACCAGAGCGGATGAGGGTGGCTGGGAAGGCCCTGCACTGGGCGGCGTCGGAATGGTCCTGAAAGCTCATCCCCACGGTGAAAGCATCTAAATGGTCTTTCGGGTCGGTTTTCCCGTCGAACAGAGAGACCTTCGGGGGCTTGTTGCGCGAGGAGACGTGGGCGGCGAGCATTCCCTCGGTAAACGGTTTGGTGAGCGAGTCGGCGGCGTACTTA
Organism: Agapanthus africanus; assembly: GCA_030015575.1. NCBI lineage: Eukaryota > Viridiplantae > Streptophyta > Magnoliopsida > Asparagales > Amaryllidaceae > Agapanthus > Agapanthus africanus. Next base: position 174,800,572 of record JASDDO010000022.1, on the reverse strand, counting down.
GCCCCATCACCCGAGAGGTGACCTTCCCGGCGCATGCCCTGGATCTTCTTTTCGAGGCCGTCGAGTCGGCCGTTGTACCCTGAGGATTCGGCGCCTTGTGATCCCTGGCCAGTGCTGTGGGAGACCTGCGTCTGGACGCGGCCCCGGTTCCTCTCGATAAGGTTCCTCAGATCCCCGGGCGAGGTGGCCTTCGAGCCGTCGTGGTGAGCCCCTTCTGTGCGACCCCGTCGAGGGAGGGGGGTGTCGATCATGCCGGTGGACAGGCGAGATGACCGACATCTCCTCAGGAGGGTAAGGGCCGCGAGGAGGCTCGTGGCGAGGCGCTCTGGCGGCAGATCCCGGTGTGGAGCCGTGGGGCGCTTAGCAGGCCTCAGGGAGTATCGGCCCATGAGTTCTATGGCCGGGGGTCATAGCCTGCCGGTGGTCAGCCGTGCCGACAAGGGCAGGGCCTTCTGGAGGTGGAGGAGCGGTGATCTGGGGCCCTGGCCCGGCTGTTTGAACGCGGACGAGCGCCTCCATGAGAGACTGTAGCCGATCTATTCGGCTGGTAAGGGCGTTGATGATGGTCGCCGGGGGAGGTTCATTCGCGCCTCCGGTGAGGGGGAAGCGGCGGCTAGTACCAGGATCTTCAGGGTGGTCGCTTGCCATGTGGATGGAGATCGGAAGGCCAACTTTGTTTTTTGTGGAGTTTCTTTCCCACAGACGGCGCCAACTGATGGAGGTCCTTTTCGGGTCTCTTTCAGATGTTGTTTTCCGTCGATCTCCCGGTGGATTTTGGAGGTGATCTCCTGCCGCGTGTGGGTCTCAATGGGTTTTAAGGAGATTGGTGGTTTGAGGAGTTTAGCGTCGAATACCTGCAAAGAAGTCCCAGGATGGTTTGGTACCACAGAGGACCCTCCGACAATCAAGTTAGCGCGAGATCCGAGCAGAGTAACGGCTAAGTGGAGTAAAAAATGACTCACTTGACCCCTCTGTGATGGGAGTTTATATAGCGGCAGCAGCGCGCGGCAGCAGGCGCGAGAATCTCACCGGCAGTTACGCTCCCGACGTCACGCCTGCGTAAAGGACGGATCACCCATTAATAAGAATTGTGATGGCGTGGAACGTAAGATGTTGCTAGCGGAGAATCTGCGCGTGGCGAGATTCGCGGAGCGGCGGTTACGCCTGTGAGCGGCGGAGTTGGTCGGTCGGAGGGACCGAGGAAGATGGCCTCGGCTAGGGAGCTCGGAAACGAGCGAGAAGGCCGAGGAGTCTTGGTCCTGTGGCAGCTCGAGGCGAGCTGAGGGGCCGAGGAGACAAATTTGCAGGGGGCTCTGAGGAGGGCCAGCTCGTACTCGCAGTTCAGGTGCAAGGGTGGCCTGGTCGGCCCCTTCGGGCCCTTTCTTCTGAGTCCTGGAACACGTCATCTGCCACGTGTCCTGATCTGGGAGCTCGTCAATATAGAGCATCATCACGGTCCTTGCATGAAACCAATGCCCCCTTCCACATTTTACTTTGTACTTCTATTTCCTATTTTATCACCGACGATCCCCTTGTCATCAGACATCCATCGATAATGCCTATTTTAATAGCAGTGAAGTTGTGTCACCCATGGCCACTATCTGATCCAGCTGATCAAATGCTATTTCGACATTAATTTTAGGTTTGCTAATGGCCGAGTCAAATTTTCCGGAACATCAAATGTTAAAATAAGCTCTCAGCTGTCTAATCTCAAGACAAACTCAAAGTGATGATGCTCAGTATTGGCGACCTTCCAGATCAGGACACGTGGCAAATGACGTGTCCCAGAACTCAGATGAAAGGGCTCACAGGGGCCGACCAGGCCACCCCTGTACCCGACCTGCAAGCACGAGCTGGCTCTCCTCAAAACCCCCTGAAAATTGGTCTCCTCGGCCTCTCAACTCTTCCCGAGCTGCCATAGGACCAAGACTCCTCGGCCCTCTCGCTCGTCCCCGAGCTCCTCCAGCCGAGGCCATCCTCTTCGGTCCTCCGACCGACCAACTCCACCACTCACAGACGTAACCGCCGCTCCGCGAATCTCGTCACGCGCAGATTCTCCGCCAGCAACATCCCACGTTCCACGCCATCACGGTCCCCATTAACGGGCAATCCGCTCTTTACGCGGGCGTGACGTCGGGAGCGTAACTGCCGGCGAGATTCTCGCGCCTGCTGCTGCGTGCTGCCGCCGCTATATAAACCTCCATCACAAAGATGTCAAGTAAGCCATTTTTTTGACTCCACTTAGCCGTTACTCTACTCGGATCTTGTGCTAACTTAATCATCGGAGGGTCCTTGGTGGTACCAAACCACCCCGCGACTTCCTTGCAGGTATTCGGCGCTAAACTCCTCAAATCACCAATCTCCTCAAAACCCATTGAGACCCACACGCAACAGGCGATCACCTTCAAAATCCACCGGGAGATCGACAGAAGACAACATCTGAGGGAGACCCGAAAAGGAGCTCCATCACAAAGTGATATGGAGCGGTGATGAAATAAACAAAACCGTACTTGAACATGGATCGACACGTTTCAGCTTGACTCGACTAGGTCCGTAGCAGGATTGATGTAAACTTTTAAAAATCGAAGCATAAAGATTTACCATTGAAGCTATGCGGCATCTATAGCTAAAATTTGATTCGTATATGCATAGGTGCCCACAAAAAGAGTAGAAGTACATAGCCACTGACCCATAACGGATCATCAGAAGGACGTGGGTGGTGCGTACAGTAGCACGATGATGACGTCGTCCTTTTAAGCTTCACACATAAAGTGACATCAATTAATGAAGAGATATTTTTATTCATAAACTGCATTAATTTTGGCATTGTACCAAGTTTGCATGCTCATATATGAAAAGAATCTTGAACTATGATCATTATGTGATAAGTGTGAGAGTATATGGATCTGCCCAAGGTTTGAAGCACATGTTGGAAACTCTTGTGCATTGTCTTTGCACGCTGCATGTGCAGTGGCGGATCTTGAACCTGTTGTCAAGTGGGATGAAAAAATTATTTTATAGCGCCGATAAAACAAGAATGCACGCATCAAAATTTTAAGAATATGAAATTGCCATGGTCTAGATTTCAAGTTTTTGGGTTTGATCCCACCCATTTTCTTTAACCTAGATCGTGAATGATCATTATAAGAAGAATTTTTTTAAAAATCTTTTTGGATATGTGACTCCTTTAGAAATCATCTCGGCAACCTTTCGTTTTAGAAAAGAAATCCTTACCACATGAACTAGTCAATTAGTATTTTTTTTAAAAAAATTTATGCAAAGATTTTATTAATAGACAAAAAGGATTGTTAACTTCTGCAACAACAAAATTTATATGTTTAACCAAAATAAATATTTCTAGAAAATTTCCCTCAAAACTATACCCTAAATATCTTTTTGCGAATATTACAGAATGAAAGAATGAAGTTTTATGGAAAAGAATATAACAAAAATTGGGTTTGCCAGTGTATTGATGCTTCTAAATTGGATTGTGAGCAACTACTTGAAAACTGCTTATGTGAAGAAATTTATTAAGAGATAAAACTGCCAATTGTAAATAGTTTGATCAAATAGAACCTCAAATCATTAGTTGGTAATCCAACTAGGTATATAAGTTTTCCGTTTCATTCTAATAACATTTTTGCAAATATATAAAACATGGTAAAGTTTAGTGTAAGGGTGTATAAGCTATGTTTTAGTTGTGTGGGGCAAAGTTCAGTGCGTGGGTGTATAAGCTGTGTTTTAATTGTGTGGGGCCCACACTTTATTTGTAGGCAAAAAGGTAGGGGCGTCTAAGCTATGTTTTAATTGTGTGGGGCCCACATATTTTATTTGAACGGAAAAATATAAGGGTGTTATAAGCTATGTTTCAATTGTGTGGGGCCCACAGTTTATTTGAAGGAAAGAATGTAAATATTTTAAATTCAGGAGGATACGATCATACAGCCTCCACCACGCAACTGAAACTTCCTACCGCTTGGCTATTGATAAGTTGTACAATACTTGGAACATTAATAATAGGGTTATCTTTGGTGCCTCCCTATATTTTGCACCTCTCCCTCTCTCTCTCTCTCTCTCTCTCTCACACACACACACACTCACCCTCTCCCTCTCCCTCTCTCTCTCTCTCTCTACACAAGATTCTTTGGTGGGAAGCACCAAAGAATTTCCCTTAATGATACTAGAATTTATGCAAGTACGGTGCACGTGTTTAAAAAAATTTGATAAGGGAAGAGAGAGAAATGTGGAGAGGTGAGAAAGATGATGTGGAGAGCTTGAGAGGTGAGGTTTTTTCTCATTTTTTCTATTTTTCAAGAAAAAATAAGAAGGGTGGACCTCTAACCAGAGTTATTTGCATTATATATAGATAGAATTTATACATGTGCGTTGCACGCGTTTAAAAAAATTGAGAAAGGAAAAGAGAGAAATCGAGGGTTCCAGAGTCTTATTTATTTCTTTTTAAAAAAGGGAGAGATGAGGTGGAGGGCTTGAGAGGTGAGAGAGATGATGTGGAGGGATTGAGAGATAAGGATTTATTTATTCTATTTTTTAAGAAAAAAGAAGAAGAGTGCATCTCTAACCAAAGGTATTTGCATTATATATATATATAAAAGATAGAATTTATGCATGTGCGTTGCACGTGTTAATTTAAAAAAATTTGAGAAGGGTTGAGAGAGATGTGGAGGGTCCTAGAGTTTTATTTATTTATTTATTTAAAAAACGGGGATTGTTGATGTGGAGGGTTTTAGATAAACAATTAATTGTTTTTTGGGAGGAGATATGATGTGTAGGGCTTAAGAGGTGAGGGAGATTATGTGGAGGGCTTGAGAGGTGGAGATTTTTCTCCTTTTTTCTTTTTTTTCGAGAAAAAAGGAGAATGGTGGATATATATATATATATATATATATATATATATATATATATATATATATATATATATATATATATATAGGGCGAGAAAATATGGAAGGTTCTAGATAAACAATTAATTAGTTTTTAGGAGAGAGAGAGATGACGTGGATGGCATAAGAGGCTTGAGAGATGATGTAGAGGGCTTGAGAGATGAGAATTTTTCTTATTTTTCCTATTTTTCTAGAAAAAATGAGAAGGGTGGATCTCTAACCAAGGGTATTTGCATTATATATACTAGAATTTATGCACGTGCATTGCACGTGTTAGTTTAAAAAAATTTGAGAAGGGAAGAGAGAGATGCGGAGGGTTCTAGAGTTTTATTTATTTATTTAAAAAAAGGGGATTGTTGATGTGGAGGGTTCTAAATAAACAATTAATTGTTTTTTGGGAGGAGAGATGATATGGAGGGTTTGGGAGGTGGGGATTTTTCTTCTTTTTTTATTTTTCTAGAAAAAAGGAAAAGGGTGATAACCATGGATATATATATATATCGGGAGAGATGATATATGGGGTTCTAGATAAACAATTAATTATTTTTTAGGAGAGAGAGAGATGACGTGGATGAATTAAGAGGCTTGAGAGATGATGTGGAGGGCTTGAGAGATGTGGATTTTTCTTATTTTTTTCTTATTTTTCTAGAAGAAATGAGAAGGGTGGATCTCTAACCAAGCGTATTTGCATTATATATATAAATTTATTGAGCATGAAGATGAAGATATTTGGAAATTGTAAATAATGCAAATACGCTTAGAGTGCGTTGCACGTGTTTAAAAAAAATTGAGAAGGGAAGAGAGAAATGTGGAAGGTTCTAAAGTCTTATTTATGTATTTATTTTAGAAAAAAAGGGAGAAATGATGTGGAGGGTTTGAGAGGTGTGAGAGATGATGTGGAGGGCTTGAGAGGTGAGGTTTTTTCTCATTTTTTTTTCTATTTTTCTAGAAAAAAGAACAAGGGTGGATCTCTTATCAAGGGTGGATCTCTTATCAAAGGTATTTGCAGTGTGTGTTATCAAAGGTATTTGCAGTGTGTGTGTGTGTGTGTGTGTGTTATATACTTTATTGCGCATGAAGATGAAGATATTTGGAAATTGTAAATAATGCAAATGCGCTTAGTTAGAGTGTGTTGCACGTGTTTAAAAAAAATTGAGAAGGGAAAAAAGAAATGTGGAAGGTTTTCTAAAGTCTTATTTATGTATTTATTTTTAAAAAGGGGAGGAATGATGTGGAGGGTTTGAGAGCTGAGAGAGATGATGTGGAGGGCTTGAAAGGTAAAGTCTTTTCTCATTTTTTTTTCTATTTTTCTAGAAAAAAGAACAAGGGTGGATCTTTTATCAAAGGTATTTGCATTATATATAGAGATATGCATCCCGTACTATCCATATACCACACATTGGTCTCGACTACCTACCCTCGGCCCTATAAGGATCCGCCCCAGTATGTGGCACTACTACAAAGAAGGGTTGCCCCTACGGATAAATCCGTAGGGGCAACCCACTGCCCCTACGGATATATACGTAGGGGCAAAAAAATATCCCGTAGGTGCAAAGGCCGCAGGTGCAAGTTGAGGCCCTGAACTTGCCCCTACGGTTAAATTCTTGCCCTTACGGATATGTATGTAGGTCCATCTTCCCCTACGGATTACGCCGTAGGGTATAAGATTTTATATTATTTACGGTTTATTTTAATAAATTACTTGGCCCTACGGGTATATCCGTAGGGGCCTCTACAGGCCCCTACGGATATATGCGTAGGTACGTTTCCGTAGGGGCACAAATTCAAGATTCCTGATATTTTGCCCCTGCAGATAACGCCGTAGGGGAAAGTCAGTGGCCCCTACGGATATATCCGTAGGGGCTTTCCCAACCCCCTGGCACTGAGATCTGGGGGAAATATCAGTTACTGCTGATATTTTGCCCCTACGGACATATCCATAGGGGTAACATGTGTGCCTACGGATTAATCCGTAGGTACATATTGTCTGTAATTTTTTTTTAAAAATGGGCTGCTTGATTTTTTCCCGCCCTGTGCACAATAATATATACATCAATCAAATCATATATTGCAGTATTCATAATCACATCTCATATATACAAAAGAAACACAAAAACTGAATATGATATAAATACAAACCAATATCAATATCGTTTCAAAATGTAGTACAATGTGTGTGATATAAATAAATACATGTTTCAAAAAAAAAGAACCAAAAATCTACCCTAGCTCGGTCCAGCTCCACCTCTGAATAACGCGCGCCTGCTCCTCGGTCAATAAACTCTGCAATTCGTCACGAGCGGGAGTCTGAGCGACATGTGGAGCCGGCGATGTGGTCTGCGCAGCCGCCGTCGAGGTAGTCGCTTGCGGAGCCGCGGCTGCGGGAGTCTGAGTGGGCGGTGGAGCTACAGGAGCTGTCTGCGGAACCGCAGCCGATGTAGTGGCTTGCGGAGCCGCAGCCGAAGGAGATGCGTGTGGAGGCTCGGCCGATCTACCCTGTCGCATCTGGATATAACGTGTGTAAGAAGCGTGTAAGAACTGTTTATTATTCGAATTCGTATCATTATTAAGTTATTTCGAAACCCTGTTTGGATATCTAGTTTGGAAAAGCGTTGTTTATTTCAATTACATATGTATGTATGATTAATCAAACTTAAGTCTAAAACCAAATAAGCTCAATCTACGTACTAATTATGGATATGTTGATATGTATATAATATGAAATGATATTTTACTATAAAGTAGTATACATACCAGCATCTCCTTCAACTCCTGAACGCTGGCCCTCAAGCTATCCAGTTCATGATGGACATGCCGGTCACTGGAGACGGAGGAAGTAACCGCCGGGGTGGAGTCCAACCTCATATGGGCCCTGCTAGGGCCCAATCCCCGGCCTCTCCCAACCTCCATGGTGCCCTCCGTGTGCGGCGTCCAGAACTGGGGTCAGCAGCCTCGGATCGTTCTGTCCGGTAAAATCGATCCCCGAGGCCTGGGCCTGCTCAACCACCCGCTCCTACACCCACATTCGAATTCTTATCATTATCGAGTTATTTCGAAACCCCATTTGGATATCTAGTTTGGAAAGCAAGTAGTTTATTTTAATTAGATATGTACATGTATGATTAATAAAATATAAGTCTACAACCAAATAAGCTCAGGCTATGTACTGATATTGGATATGCTGATATCTATAATATGACATTATATTTTACTATTAAGTAGTATACATACCAGCATCTCATTCAACTCCTGAACGGTGGCCTTCAAGCTCTCCAGTTCCTGCTGGATACGTCGCTCACTGGAGACGGAGGAAGTAACCACCGGGGTGGAGTCCAACCTCATATAGGCCCTGCTAGAGCCCAGTCCTCGGCCTCTCTCCCAACCTCCGTGGTGCCGTCCGTATGCGGCGTCCAGGACTGGGGTCAGCAGCCTCGAATGTTGCCTTCCCCTAGCAACTGTCAGAACATTATATTTAGCACATACTGGTCTATAAAATTGACAAGAAATACCAAAATCAACAAATTCAAAGCCTTACCTACAGAGATAGAAGATGTGCTCCTCTGGTATCTGCATGTATCAAAATTTGAATAATATTAATTAATTTCAGTACATACATACTAACAAGGTAAACTCGCATATAGCGCTGCTTACACATATGACAGGGAGTGAACAAGCTCTTGTAGATCATCAGGCGCAAATCTAATCTCATCAAGCAGCCCATGATAATGAGTTGGACGACTAAGAGCAAAAGGAATGTGTGTATATTTATGATATAGCATTCTAAATCAATATACATGCCCTATATAATATATAAACATACCTGGAGGAACGGGAGTGGCCTCTGTCCCTGATATGGACACATCACCAACAACTAGACAATCAAACATTGACAATATAAGTAATTTTGACATAAACAGGCATGGATATCTATAATATTACATTCAAAATGGATATTAGAGAGCGCACCTGCAGTGAGAAGTGGTAAAAATATCACCCAACTAGGGTGTAATTTACAGAATCAGTTGAGACTCTTGAAAGTCATAGAAGAACCGGACCTGCACAAATCTGATGTATGCTTTCCATTGGACACTAAGAAGTCTCTAAAGGGAAAAGCCTATGTGAAAGCCATCATTAGTTCATATCAGAAGATTGATGCTGAAACAGAGAACGAGGAATGTCATTTTTTTCTTCTTCTGCCACATTACTGTCTTCTCCTTCTGCCACATTACTGTCTTCTCCTTCTTATTATGTGCGCGTGCAAATTCAATGACTATATTGAGAATATGGATTAATAGTGGGTAGGAAAAGTATTTCTCAAATGGCTTTTGCGTCTTAAAACCATAAACTACTAAGTAATGGCATACATAATTTTTTTAGTATAAAGGTTGTTATTTTAAGTTTTCCCTTATAGAGATATGATCTAACTGCATCTATAAACTATAAGTGTGCAGAAAATTATGATAAGAAACCATAAGAAAGGGTCGTAGCCATGCATAACCTTGAATCTACATACCAAATCATGCAAAAGCATGCACTTATTGTCACCTTGCCTTGGAATATAAAATATCTTGGAAGACTATAAGCGAGCATTTAAATCTTGATAGTTTTTGACTTCAACATATATTTTTCTCAAGTACCATGAAATATACTTGCTCCATATAAACCGTTTTCAGGAAGATGGATTAATAATGACAAATTATCCATTGTGGCTCACTAGGTTGGCATTTTCTCTTCTATTGACCATCTTACTAATCTGCTTGGTAAATTTATTCGGAACCGGCTGCGAATTATTAAAAGACATGCATAAGAAAGAAAGCTAAAATACAGATATATAGCATACCGATACATCGAAACTTCATAGTTGCGATGACAATCCAGAGATATTTATTTCTACACACGTGATGCGCGTGCGAATGCGTCAGGCATCATGGACAAATATTTCAGAACATGGAAAGTATTATTCGTATAAAGTAATTAAAACTTTTAAACACCTTGGGTAGATATTTTCTTAGTTGATGCAATCATATCATGCGGACTGAATTTAAGCTATTATACATATGCATATGTATTTTTCTAACCTAATATATCACACACACACACACACACAGAGAGAGAGAGAGAGAACACCAGGTAGGTAGAGAAATCAGGTAGCAGGATCCTGAAGAAATGGAGTCCATAGTATTGCTCATCATCATCATCCATGATCCCTTTGATAATATTTTTTCAAAGGGATCACGGATGATGATGATGAGCAATGCTATGGACTCCATTTCTTCAGGGTCCTGCTAGCTGATTTCTCTACCAAACTGGTGTTCTCTCTCTCTGTGTGTGTGTGTGTGTGTGTGTGTGTGATATATTAGGTTAGAAAAATACATATGCATATGTATAATAGCTTAAATTTAGTCCTCATGATATGATTGCATCAACTAAGAAAATATCTACCCAAGGTGTTTAAAAGTTTTAATTACTTTATACGAATAATACTTTCCATGTTCTGAAATATTTGTCCATGATGCCTAACGCATTCGCACGCGCACCACGTGTGTAGAAATAAATATCTCTGGATTGCCATCGCAACTATGAAGTTTCGATGTATCGGTATGCTATATATCTGTATTTTAGCTTTCTTTCTTATGCATGTCTTTTAATGATTCGCAGCCGGTTCCGAATAAATTTACCAAGCAGATTAGTAAGATGGTCAATAGAAGAGAAAATGCCAACCTAGTGAGCCACAATGGATAATTTGTCATTATTAATCCATCTTTCTGAAAACGGTTTATACGGAGCAAGTATATTTCATGGTACTTGAGAAAAATATATGTTGAAGTCAAAAACTATCAAGATTTAAATGCTCGCTTATAGTCTTCCAAGATATTTTATATTCCAAGGCAAGGTGACAATAAGTGCATGCTTTTGCATGATTTGGTATGTAGATTCAAGGTTATGCATGGCTACGACCCTTTCTTATGGTTTCTTATCATAATTTTCTGCACACTTATAGTTTATAGATGCAGTTAGATCATATCTCTATAAGGGAAAACTTAAAATAACAACCTTTATACTAAAAAAATTATGTATGCCATTACTTAGTAGTTTATGGTTTTAAGACGCAAAAGCCATTTGAGAAATACTTTTCCTACCCACTATTAATCCATATTCTCAATATAGTCATTGAATTTGCACGCGCACATAATAAGAAGGAGAAGACAGTAATGTGGCAGAAGGAGAAGACAGTAATGTGGCAGAAGAAGAAAAAAATGACATTCCTCGTTCTCTGTTTCAGCATCAATCTTCCGATATGAACTAATGATGGCTTTCACATAGGCTTTTCCCTTTAGAGACTTCTTAGTGTCCAATGGAAAGCATACATCAGATTTGTGCAGGTCGGGTTCTTCTATGACTTTTAAGAGTCTCAACTGATTCTGTAAATTACACCCTAGTTGGGTGATACTTTTACCACTTCTCACTGCAGGTGCGCTCTCTAATATCCATTTTGAATATCGATAATATTACATTCAAAATGGATATTAGAGAGCGCACCTGCAGTGAGAAGTGGTAAAAGTACCACCCAACTAGAGTGTAATTTACAGAATCAGTTGAGACTCTTGAAAGTCATAGAAGAACCTGACCTGCACAAATCTGATGTATGCTTTCCATTGGACACTAAGAAGTCTCTAAAGGGAAAAGCCTATGTGAAAGCCATCATTAGTTCATATCAGAAGATTGATGCTGAAACAGAGAACGAGGAATGTCATTTTTTTCTTCTTCTGCCACATTACTGTTTTCTCCTTCTTCTTCTTCCACATTACTGTCTTCTTCTTCTGCCACATCGCACGTATGTTAACCGATAGACGGGGACTAAGTGGCGCTTTTAGTTTCATATATGAGTATCGATGGGAATATGAAGGTTTCATATTATCATCGAGTATCATATATTGGTTTTAACCCGAACATCTCGAGTCACTCTCTAATTATGCGTTTGTTGTGTATTCTTGTTGTATGTGTGTGTTCCGGCTGTCGGGGGTAGGCTTCTATCCCATTAAGAATGTATAGAGCGAACGCCTATCACTTGTGCTTTCAACCGTTTCGAGTAAATTTCGGCAGCACCTCCCCGCTGTTCTCCGAGTACACTGTAATAGAATAGATAATCATTTCAAAGCTGTGAAACAACGTTGAAATGAACATCTAATCTATCTTTGTACACGGAGAACCAGCGGAAAGGTACCGACGAAATATCTCGAAACGGATGAAAACACAAGTGAATGAAGCCGTTTGCTTTATGCATTCTTAACTTGTCCACACGGGACAAATCTATGGGTTACCATACGATTGAATTTTCTCGTCGCGTAGACTATACGACGGTTGTTAGTATCGAGCTATACTGTCCGATATTTAACAACCTTCGTATAGTTCTAGGTCACGACGAGTATCGCACGTATGTTAATCGATAGACGGGGACTAAGTGGCGCTTTTAGTTTCATATATGAGTATCGATGGGAATATGAAGGTTTCATATTATCATCGAGTATCATATATTGGTTTTAACCTGAATATCTCGAGTCGCTCTCTAATTATGCGTTTGTTGTGCATTCGTGTTGTATGTGTAACATGATTTTAAACCATTGAGATCAAGATTGATAGAACTGATCATCCTACATTGCAATAGCATTCATCAACCAAAAACTATTATTGCAATGGTATTCATCTATAACAATCAACAATTAAAACTACAAATGTAGGATACTGATATCATAAAGCGTTATACGCAACATTGATAGAACTGATAAATAAAAAAACGAAACACAAACCGTATCAAGATTTAACAACTTTGATTATGTCATATATGCGGGCCGATATTTTCATATTAGCCAATAGGCAAAAATAGATTGCGGTCTGGATATGGCATATTGGCAGATGTTACCTATATGCATACATGCATGTTGTCTCCCTATTTTTTCATAAATCAAACCAACAACATACATCAAACTAGTCCATGCCACCAATCGGAAACTCCACTATGTTTTTTAATTATTATTTTTCCAAATAGCATTGAGCTCCTATTGATATTGTCCCATCCAATAAATTTGTTGTGCTTGCCTAGACCTTCATCTAGCTTTCACATGACATACACATTATATGAGTAATATAGTTATAAATTATGGTATTTTGTTGTCATCAATCCACCTAACCCTAACCCCAAGTTGCTTAATAATTCAAGCAATTCAACAGCATTTAGTACCAAATCACTAGCCTTCGGCAACAATACTCGTCCAAACTAAAAATTTGAAGGAGAGCATTCTCCATTTCCTCAAAAGATGATGTGTGATGATGTAAATGCACTCAAGTCATGGTTTCATGTCAAGGAAACAAACATAAACTTCACACTGAAGGAACAAGAAAAACACCACAAGAAAAAACATGACATTGGTGTTACTACAGTAATTGTCCCCTCCATACTTACGCTCTAATTCCATGAAACAAACAACCCCTCAGTGGATTTGGATTGGAGTTGGATTTTTGGAATATCAAATCCATAAAAACTTGCCAGTTTTGTATTTGGTTTGCAAACTTGATTTTAGGATTGATTGATGCAACTAGGATATTTGGAGCCCTTTCCATTCCGTCGAAAAAGTAAGGATTTGCAAAAAAATCCATGTCCATAATTTGGGCACAACCAAACAAAAGAATAAGAAACTCGTAAACCATCATCTTTCATTTTCATTTGGTACAAAACAAACAAAAAAGACACATAAATTCATGAATCAACCTTAAGACTTTGAGAATCCATGTGCCCAAGGACACTAATCATCCAACATATTCGATATGAGCCCAAAGAACACTTAACATCCATTTTCAATATGAATCTGACTATAATTTTTTATTTTTTTATTTTTACATATCAAATATGAACAATGCATCCAATATCCAAACAACATCTACAAGAAATAAATGTGATCGGATGATATAACAATGTTTTCAAGGCTACATCAATTGACAGCACCAAAGCCAGCACCAAAGCCAGTTTTCAAGGCTACATCAATTGACAACACCAAAGCCAGTTTTGCTACGAATTAGTTGGTGAAAGAATGGTTTACACAGCAGTACACAAGAACACATCTGGGCATCTTGCTATACTAACTAGAGTGTAAGGATACATACTAGAATAATTTTCCAACTCCCCACCACTTAACCCCAACCCAGCCCCAGCCCCGCCCCAGCCCAGCCCCACCCCAGCCCAGCCCCAACCTAACCCTAAACCCAGTGCGGCCAGCTAAACCCTAACACCAACCCTAAGGCAAACCCTAACCCCAGCCCCACCCCACAGCAGCCGAACACCAACCCTAACCCTACCCCGACCCCGACCCCGACTGCGACCGCGACCCCTGTCCAACCCCAACTCGCGCGCCATGAACCCTAAGCCCAAAATAATCCCAAAAATCTTTAATTTACCTCACCTGAACCCTAAGCCCGAAGTAATCCAAAGATTTACTCACCTGAACCGCTGCTGCGCTGGGTCTGGGGCGACGACCTGAACCGCGGTGGCGACGAGAGCTGAGGTGGCGACGAAACCGGCGGTGGCGACGAGGAGAACGACGTTGGCGACGACGGCGTGGCGAATTGGGGAATTTTTTCGCGCGCGATCGAGAGAGAGAGAAAGTGAGCGAGCGTAGGCGATCGATCTGGGATTTTGTTAAATCGATATTTACTTGCCCCTACGGATATAACCGTAGGTCCTTTGTTTGCGGCTCCGTAGAGGCAAACACCAAATTAAGAATTAATATTTTTATTTTTGGACGTCTATGCCCGTAGGGGCAACCTTTTAGCCCTATGGATTAATCCGTAGGGCCAAACTTAAATTGCCCCTACGGATGTCAATATCCGTAGGGACAACCCCTTATTTTACTAGTGTGGGGAACTAAGGAATCAATGAGTGCCCACATGATCAGGATATTAATGTTGCTGCGGCCTTTTGGGATAATTATTTTAAAACAAAAAAGAAAAAAAAAACACTAACCGTGGGTTCAGAGCATCCGTTGGTGATACCATTCAACTCTATCCAACGACAATGTGCCTATATAGCACTCTGCTTCAGTTTGGCACGTCAGTGATGGGATTAGCACCGATGGTCTGTCAGCGCTATGCACTCTTGTACCAGAGTTGGTTAAAAGAGAGTCACAAATATGTTGGGATGTCCTAATCCCAACTCCGTTTGATTCTCAAGCTGGCTTAGATCACCATTTAGTTTAGATTCAAGATTTATCCAAAGCGGATCGAGTCCGACGAGCGGAGTCATAAACTTTGGAGGCTCCGTATACCCTTGAGATGATGTTAGATCGTGTTTAAAGTGGAACTAATCTGCTGTGAAGCGTTTTTTGGGTATGAGGTTTATGTTTCGAATAAAATTAATAGAGATAGTTTTCTGTCTCATAGACTCTTGGCTTCATCCCCTGTCAGCTGATAAACCGATACCTAACCTCCAAGTCCATAGAACCATATCAATCCGGGGTCATCGCGGCGTCAGTACACATTATCTTTTATATTTGATAAACCATAATAGTGTATGGTGTATACACATCACAATTATGCAAACCCTAAAACTCAAAACCTGTGCGTAGCCACCTCAGATCATTATAATTTATTAGATATCAAAAGAGGTTTTGGCTTTTGCTATTTTCAAAGTTTTTTCTCTTTGTTTTGTTAATTTGAACATATTCTCATTGCTTCAGAGGACGACGTAGCTCATCATCGGCAATTTCTGCTACAACCAATCTATCAAGGATCATCTAGGAAGGATGAAATTCTACTCTCCCGGCGATGATCGTATGGTAAGCATTGTTTACCCCCCACAAGTATTTTCGAAATGCAGTATCGAACTGAACAACATGTCGACGATACATATGGAGAAAGCTCCAAGACCAAGATGCTCATAGTGTCCTTCACACCCGAAATGTTGGAACAGCATTTTCCATGTGCATTGATTTTAGCTAGTCCTTGTGACCAAGATTTGAATGGCATCTCATTTGCTACCCACAAATTTCTTCCTTGATAAAAACCCAACATCTATTAGAAAGGAACATAACGAGGCTTGTTTGGGAGCTCACAATGATTTAATGAGTAACGGTGGATCCCCGATAAGAGATCCAATATGCATGCATATATAGCCCCAAAACATAGGAGACAATAAAGAAAAAGGTGGAAAGTGTGATGGTGATCTAGTTGCAAATATCCACAACATGATTGGCTTATGATCTTCAATTCATGACATGTGGGGAAAAGTGATCGATGAGTTTTGTGAGATTGAATAGGTGTTTCAACACTCATGTTTCACAAATTATTTTTGTTGTTTTGATTGGGTGCAATGTGAAATCAAATATGACAAATTAGGGAATAAGAAAATATAATCTTAGTAGAAGAATAATTCTAAACGTTACAAGGAAACAAGAAATAAATTTGATTTGTCAGATTTGGGTTTTAAAACTTTAGGCCTGGGATAATAATCTATGATAGAAGAATAAATTATTTTGGAGAAGAAACTCACATACTTCATTAGCCTTTTGAATTTCTTTGTTATTCTCATATCAAACAAACTCTAAGCTTATCAATTTTCATATTACAAATATATACATGATAAACAGTAACATTTAAAACTAGGATTCTAACTTATCTATAAACACTCTTATAACCAAAATTATTTAATTTCCAACACATACACCTTTAATAGACCATGAAATCCAGTCGACCCCTAACCATAATTGACTTTTCTCAATTGGTTAAAGTATATATTTTTCTGTAAATAATGATAATTTTGTCATTCTAGATCAAGTGTTCAAAAAGTTTTCTAAAAATCAATGCCATCCAAATACCCCAAGAATTCTTATCAGTTACATTCAAGAGTTTGTATTATTCTGTTATCTACTTATTGATGAAGTGTGTGTGTGTGTGTGTTTGTCACATTTAAAAATGGTGAATTACTAACGCAGAGGTTGAAAGGCCTTTATCCAAAACGGGCGAATGACATAGATACTATTAATAGAAAGGGTAAATTGTCAAAACCCTCCAAGCAGAACAAAAAACCCTGGCCTCCAAACGGTTGTGAAAAATACCCTGAAAATTTTTCATGCAGTATCTGTATAATTGCCTGCTATATCTAAATAGGTCATACATATCGCAGACAACTGTATGGATATCGCATAATAACCTGATATAGCATGCAACTATACAGATACCGCAGGCAGGGGTTTTTGACAAGCATTTCAGGGGTAGGGTTTTTTGTCAGCAAGAAAACTTGCTTCGGGTTTTTGACAATTTACCCTCAAAGAAAACACTGAAGTCATGGTATCTATTTACACCTTTCTTACTTCTTGGCATCTGTGTGCAATTTCATTAAGTTTACGTTAATATCTGAAAGAATTTAAGAGTTCAAGGTATTTTTGTAAAATTTAGGGTAAATTAAATTAAAAAAATGATGTTGGACAAACCATAACTCAACTGCAATGAAGCACATTTTGAAATAGGCTTATACCCATAGCATTACTCTCTTTATTATTATTATTATTCATTTATTAAACATAAACTACAATGATTTGTTCCGCAAACAGCTCCATCTCTTTATTATTATTATTTTTGCCTTAAGCTTAGAACAACCTCCATTATTTTTTGTTATTGATTCCTTTTTAGATTAAAGCAAGAGGAGCAAAGTCAAATATATGAACCACATGGAAAATATTCTTCTTTTTTGAGCAAGGCAGGAGAATAAAAAACTTTGTTATATGCTTAAACTCTCAATGCCTTGAACATTACTGGTTTCATGTGGAATGATGTTTGTATATGAATTCATATATATATGTCAGAAATTTGAGCACATAAACTAGATCACAGATTTAATTGAGGGAACAATCATGACATCGACTGTTTATTAGAAAGTACATACTGTGATTTTACTAATAATCATTATTTGTCAATCAAATTTGCAAAACAAGCCTAGTCCATAGCATGATACCCTAATTTTGCCTTAGCACAAGTACAAAGATGGGTTGCCCTTAGGGATAGGAAAAACCATAAGGGCAATTTTAGTTTGCCCCTACGATTCCCATCGTAGGGGCATTTATATATCAAAAATTATAAAAAAATTGACTTTTGTAGTTGTCTCTACGATGCCGCAAGAGAAACCCCTACTGTGGACATCGTAGAGACAAAGTTGGGTATTTAAAAAAAAATAAAAAGAAAATTTTCCCTTTCCCATTTCTCGACATGCCTTAATCCCCAAAATTTCCTCCCATCCTTCTCGTCCGCCTCCTCCGACCTCCTCCAAAGCCCTCATCGTCATCACGCGTCCATCATCATCATCTCCTCCTCCTCCAAAGCCCTCCTTCGAACTTCTCGTCCTCCAAAGCCCTTCTCCTTCGACCACCTTCTCCGACCTCCTCCAAAGCCCTTATCGTCATCACGCACGCGTCCATCATCATCACCTCCTCCTCCACCAAAGCCCTCCCCCGACCTTCTCTTCCTCCTAAGCCCTTCTCCGTCGACCACCTCCTCCTTCAAAGCTCTTATCGATCGATCATCGCCGACCTCCAGCGCCGTCTCTATCCTCCATCGCCGACCTCCAGCGCCGCTTCCATCGCGAGCCCTCTCCTCCTCGATTCTTCTCCTCCAGTGGCCGAGTCACCTTCGATCTTTCTCCAGTGGCTCGATCCTTCTTCAGCGGTTGAGGTAATTTTTTTTATAAAAATATATGTTACTTTTAGATATTTTAATTAATTAGTATTGTAAGTTAATTTTAATTAGTAGATATTTAAGGGTATTTTTGTGTAATTTTTAATTTTTATTCTAGGGTTAGGGTATTTTAGTGAAAAAACAATAGGTATGGGAAATATTGAGTAATTTAATTATTGTTGTTAATGTTGTTTATATTCCCGGTGTTCGTGCCAAGTTACCGGTCTTCGTGCCACATATCTCATTGTATCCCACTTTGGGAAATTTTATAAATACAGAGGATGTGCTGCCGAAATGTTTAAAAACGTCTTTTACCTACACACACTACATAACATACACATACAATACGCACACACAACACAAACATACACAAAGCATTTACACACTAACAACCTCACACCTAAGAGAAATCATAAATTGAAATTTAGATAATTTATCAAACTAAATTACGTGCCGTAGTCCCCGTCTATCGGTTAACATACATTCGATATTCGTCGTTACATAAAACTATATGAAAGTTGTTAAATATCGGATGGTATCATTCGGTACTAACAACCGTCGTGTAGTCTATGTGACGAGAAAATTCAATCGTATGATAACCAATAGATTTCTCTAGTGTGGACAAGTTAGGAATGTATAAAACAAACACTTACATTCACTTGCGTTTTCATTCATTTCGAGTTATTTCATCGGTACCTTTCTGCCGGTTCTCCGTGTACAAAAATATATTAGATGTTCATTTCAATATTGTTTCACAATATCGAAATAATTATCTATTATATTATAGTGTACTCGGAGAACAACGGGGAGGGGCGGCCGAAATTTTCTCGAAACAGATGTAAATACAAACGAATGTGTGTCTGCTCTATATATTCTTAATGGGATAGAAACCTTAACCCCGACAGCCGTTACCCTTGACATCCAATATAGAACCGTTAATAACATTGCCGGAATTTAAAAATCCCAAAGATTTGGAAGGCCAATATAAAAAATAAAAGAATTTGAAAATGTGAAACAAATAATACACCAAAAAAGTCCAAATTCAGACCCCCACATAATACTTTAAGTGGCATTTCTGTCATTAAAAAAGCATATAAAGACCTTTCCAGATACGTCGCGTCCAATAAATATCAAATCTCTATAAGAAGAAACAAAAAATCACAAAGGTCCTCCCCCTCAACACGTGCCTCTAACCCCGCCGCATAGAAATCTCTATGCGACCAAGACATCCGCCGTTAATAAATTGCTAGAAGAAGAAAGCGAGAGGTTCTTCTACTAATAATTTATTAACGGCGGATGCCTTGTCCGCATAGAGCTTTCTATGATTTGACCTTATGATCTATTTCGAATAAAAATTGGATTTTTGCCTTTTCGCCTGGGTCAAATTCGAGGCTTGATGCTTAATGATTCTCTGATTTGACATTATGATATATTATTTTATTTTGGAGATGATGCACGATTGACTTTAAGGGGATCTTATGTAAATGCCTTGCTATATTTAGTATAGTTGTTGATACTTGGTTTAGGGGTTAGATTTCTGTGTTTAATATGTTTGTTTTGAGAACACTTAATCAATACATGCATGCATGTATGAAAAATTAGTTTTATATTCTTTATGTAGTCACCATCAAAAACCAACTTCTCCTACCCTTTCGTTTCATATCTCGACCTTTCTAGCCCCAAAAGTCTCCGATTCAAGTACTGATTCCATAACTTCACTACTTTTTTCGATTTGTGAAACTTACAATTTATATGTTATACAGTTTAATATGGTCCATGAGTATATCAGAGTTAAGGATTGGATGTACGTAGATCGGTAACAACGCATGGACCTTAAGTTCATAGCAGAAGTTGCTGCTTTCATCGAATTTGCACGTGAACATTTTAAGGTCGTGTTGGGAAAGATTCTTTGTCCGTGCGACATGTGTAGGAATAAGTTGTACAAGAAGATAAGGGAGGTAAATCTTCACATCGTTAAGCATGATTTTACCAGATTTTATACAACTTGGTTATATCATGGGAAAGAAGAAGAACACGCTAATGTGGCGGATGAAAAAGAAGATAACTTCTTTGTAGGAGAGGAAATTAAGAATAAGGTAAAGGTTGCTCTCAGTGACAGTCACTACTACAAATAAGGGTTGCCCCTACGGATTTATCCGTAGGGGCAACCCACTGCCCCTACGGATATATGCGTAGGGGCGAAAAAATACCCCGTAGGTGCAAAGGCCGCAGGTGCAAGTTGAGGCCCTGAACTTGCCCCTACGGGCAAATTATTGCCCCTACGGATATGTCTGTAGGTCTTGTTGCCCCTACGGATTACTCCGTAGGGCAATCAAATCATATATTTTTTATGGTTTTTTTGAATATATTATATGTACCTACGGATAGAACCGTAGGTCCTTGTTCTACCCCCTACGGATATATCCGTAGGTACTATGCCGTAGGGGCAAACTATTAGGAAACCTGATATTTTGCCCCAAGGGATAACTCCGTAGGGGAGGGACAGTGGCCCCTACGGACATATCCGTAGGGGCAATCCCAACACCCTGCACTGAGATCAGGGGGAAAATATCAGGAAACCTGATATTTTGCCCCTACGGATAACTCCGTAGGGGCAACATATATACCTACGGCTTAATCCGTAGTGTAACACCTTAGAATGTGTTTTGTAGCTAATTATATTTTAAATTATAGTTTTTAATAAAAGTTTACCAAATTAAGTTTTAAATATTTTATCTTATTTAATGTGTATTTTAATAGAATTTTGTTAGGCGCACACACACTTGTGCATGATAAGCTAGGGTTGTTTTGGGGTTATACCATGATTTGCAACATGGTTAACTAGCCATTTCCTCTAATCTAGTGTTAAGTGTTGGGTTAGGTGTTATGGTTGTTAAATAAAAAGAGTTTTATTTCTTTTGTTGGAAAGTTGACTTTTGAGAGAGAGAGATGGGCATGGGAGCATGATGTGAACCATGCCCATTTAATGAGAGAGAGAGTGAGAATGGGAGGGGGGTCTTTGATTCTTCTCTCATTTCTCCTTTGATTTCTCTCATTCTCACACTCTCACAACACACACTCACACACACACACACTCACACTGCAGAGAGAGAGAGAGAGGCAGCGGCAGCAGCAGCAGCCGCAACAGGATCAGCAGCAGCAGGAGCAGGAGACAGCAGCAGCAGCCATAGCAAGGGCAGCAACAACAACCACCACTACACCAACATCAGCATCATCATCATTAACAACAACAACTACAACAATAGCAACAATAACAACAACAAAAACAACAGCAACAAGAGTAACAACATCAGTAGCAGCAACTGCAGCAGCCTCATCTCCTCCACACACTTCTTCACCTGCTCACTAGGGTCCAATTGGGTATATTTCTGAACCCCAAATCCCTAACTTGCTTTTGGTGTATGGTTTTGTGTCGATTAGTGTTTATTTGTGAGTTTAGTGCTAGTTATGGTAAATTGTGTGGAATTTTGGTTGGAATGTGTTGGAATTGGAAAACCTAGCTCCTTGTAGTGTTGTTAGGTCACCTCAACTGAGATTCAACCCAGGTTTCACAAAAATACCATATAGTTTGTGTTTTGTGCAATTGGTGACTTTTAAGCGATATTTGCGATATCTGGAACCTGCTGTGATTCTAGTGGTGTACTGATAAATTAAACAGTGTGGTAGTGTTGTACTAGATACCCTGGAGCACCACCTTCAATACGACCCCCATCCCACCGGCCAGGGCCGGCGAGTTCTGAAGGAGGGGCCGGCGACGCCGGCCTAGTAGATGAGTTAGGGTTTGGGTTTTTGGCTGTAGGTGTATGCTATAGGTTGTGTTCCTCTGGTATTGTTTATTTGATTAGTTTTCATAGTAGGTAAAATCTGGGATCTTATATCGCTTTTGTGCTTCGTTGTGTTTGCGCGATACGCGCGATACGTGAGTGGGTTCTGTGATCCAGCGTATCGCGGCGTGTCGCGATGGTTTTAGACGCGTACACACACGATTCAGCGTATCGTGCACACGCGCGCTTAGTTCGCGACGCGAGTTTCTCGTTTCGTTTCGATATCGCGTTTCGCGGGATATTTGGCTTATAAGTGATTTCCATGTCTTATTTACAGGTTTGCAGGCAGGAGCTACGGACACGGCTACAGGGGGAGCAGGTGATAGGATTCACCCAGCGTGGAGTTTAGGTGAGTAGATATAACATCTACAGGGGAATCGCCCGCATGGCGTTATGCGTCTGGGCTAGGATTCAGATTCCTGTCGCACATTCTACGTCATTGTAGAATTGCGCATTTACTGCATTTCCTAGATATAGCTATATACTGTGACTAGCAGCCGTAGGACACTGCACAAATTATTGACGGTTCATGTTGCACGAGCACGGATTGCATGCTACACATACACCGTCAATAATTGCCATGTCACACACTACCCCTTATAGCTACCATTGCTTGACCCACTTGACATCTAGTTTATCGGTATACCTATAGTGTATCATACCTTTAGTAATAGGTATATTTTCACTTTGCGATACAGCTACAGGTATGCCTCCTACATATTTTACCTATACCGGGAGGGATTTCCTACATATGTTACTTATACCCAGGGGGGTATACGACATCAGTTCTTATAGGTAGATACCTATACTTTGCTACACCTGTATGTTAGATACATATTCAGTTGTTGTCGCATATTCACATTTACTGATGTTACTTGGCTGTACCTTATCATGATTTCGCATACATCTGGTTCAGCTATATACTTGTGTTTACCTGCTCGCATTCAGATATATCTCATATATTTATTCTTGGATTGCGCATTGTTTATCTGGATTTTATATGATGTTTTCGGGATTTGGGAACCGCGGGAGTTCATGAAATTATGCATACATGAACAACCCGGTTTCCTTGATATGATATTTCGAGCGTCCCCCATGAGTTTTATCGGTGCTGATTCTATGCTCCATACGATGTGTGGTTGCCGTATGAGAGTACATGGTGGGGCCCGGTATGGTTCCCCTAGGCAAGAAGATCGATGGGTTTGCCGATTGAGCCTGGAGGCGGGCGAGTACCTACCGGTGATTGTTTGGACCTGGCAGTTGTCTGGAGGCTACTGGCCAGAGTAGAGAGATGGATGCGGGATGATCTGTACTGTCGAGGCCGAGGGCCGACACTGCAGACGGACCCCGTGGGCTGATCCGGACTGACGGAGCCCCATATACGAGGATTTCTGTGCCGATGCTTGGCACATGGTTTCATGATATTTATTTAACCCCCTTTTTGTATATATAACAGGGGACTTAGCCGTTGTTATATATACCCTTACACCAATATTAGTGGAATGGGACGCTAATATATGTGTATTGCCCCCATCATATTTATTTCTGTACATATATTTACCTTTAGGATGCTAGAACTTACTTGAGATTGGACTTGGGATACTAGGTGATTCATTGGGACTTGGACAATGGATATACCTATGTGATTGGTGACTTGTACATTCGGGATATAGGAGATTACTCGACATTGTACATTGAGGAGATGTGAGACTTATTTGATGTGAGTGCCCAACGTGGGGCCTGGTTTGAGGATTTGGGATTTAGAGTATCTTAGTGGATTGTGATCCTGCCACGACGTCAGGTTTCCGTGGAAAACGACATATTCCACCCTACACCTCACCATTACCTATCTTATGCACAGATTCATATATTGGTAGTACTTGTAGTGTACCCTTATGATAGTTGCATATTTGCTTTCTCATATCTCTATTGCATAGACATTGCATACTACTATCATGCCATCATTGCTTCACATATTGATTGTACCTGCTAGTGTACTCTCCCTATTTCAGTATTTGCATGATATATTATCATTGTAATCGCATATCTTAGATTCATGCTGTACGTACATTCCCGCGATTACCTGCATATGTTTTATACTATTCACGAGTTGGCAACTCACCCCCGTTGTGCCACAGGTGTTTCAGGTTGTTCCCCAGAGTAGTCGAGGCAGGCTATTCCCCTATTCAGCTATCCAGCTACCACCTTTTGCTACAGATACCGCATCAGCTCACAGTACTTTTGCTTAGGTGGGTTAGACGGTTATCTGTATTTCATATTGTATATTCGTTGTATTTTTGTACTCTCCATCAGCTATTGTATTATTGACATAGAGACTTGGTGAGGACGTTAGATGTATTATTGTGGATTTGAGGTCTTATGTATATACAGCTTCTATCTCTACTGTTATTATTTTCTGTTGTATTCATTGTGGCTGGTTTCTACAAATGGATGTTGCTAAAATTTTAAAGAAAGAAAGTAAGACTTTTAAAGAATTTGGGTTGCGATTTCAAATGTTTCAAAACTTATATTATCTTTTCCGTATTTTATGGTTTAGACTTCTGGGTTTTTGGCTTTCTTTTACTACGTTGCGTCTTTAGGCGTTGCGTAGTATTAGGGCCGTCACGGGCCAATTCTGGGTCGTGACAAAGTTGATATCAGAGCGTTAGGTTTTACCTTTCGGAGTGTAGTATGACCTAGTATGATGGAGTAGGTAGCTTAAGCAGAGTAACGTAGTGTGTGTATGTCTGCAGCATACCCACAGTGCGGTACCTTGCATTAAGTGACCTAAGTACAATTTGCTTGACATTCCTTCCTTGATGATTCATATCTTTGAGATTCGATTTTCTCATTCTTATCGAATCTCATCTTATATCTATTTATAGCCTTGCCGCCGATGACTATGGGGACTCAGAGTGATGCAGCGAGGGCCGAGGTCAGGGTTAGCTCGGGTGAGACGAGTACTGACCAGGATGGCACTCTAGTTGCACAGGTGCAGACGGATCAGCCTACCACCTATACTATGGATAGACTGTTGGTAGAGATGCAGGAGTTCCGCCAGACGATGAGTTCGTTAGTTGACGTCGTTCGGGAGCTATGACAGGAGGTTGTCACCCCTGTTACTCAGCTGTCTCTTACGATCAGTATGCAGCAGTCCGTCACCTACATAGCACCCGTGGTTGCAGCTCCAGTTGACGAGGCACATATTCCAGGACAGTGGAGGACTCGTACCAGCGTACCAGCCCAGAGACAGAGGTTCGGTCGTCGAGACAGATTTCGTGGCCACTACGGGAGTAGCAGAGGTTTGGGACGAGGACAGTCGTTCAGCTCTCATTCCCAGGATGGTCAGCAATCAGCACGTGGATGTTTTCGATGCGGAAGCCTTCAGCACTTCGTCAGGGATTGTTCCTCAGCACGGCATCAGGATCGTTTTCAGAGAGGCCGTGGACGTGGAAGATTTGCTCAGAGGGCTCAGGCTACCAGAGGAGTTCATCCAGCTGCGAGTAGAGTGCAGACACAGGAGTTTGCTTCTACTCATCGGGACGCGCAGACGCCCAATATGGAGTTTTCAGGTACCCTTGAGTTACATTTTCTCTTGGTGTAATTGTTTGTTCTTGCTTGTATCGTGGTTGGGTAGATTAGTCGTAGTTGTTTTAACTTCTGTCAGCGATTCTTTGGTTGCGCGACACGTATTTCAGTTTTGTGCCAATCAGATGGGAGATAGAGTTTCGTCCGTCGTTTTGATCCTTCTAGAGATGTTGGATTTGACGTTCTCCTGGGCACGGATTGGTTAACTACGTGTTAGGCGTCTGTGGACTACCGTGTGGAAACAAGTTAGGTTTTGTTTTCCCCGGCAAGTCAGTTCTTGTTGTGCAGGTGGATAGTTGTGCCGCCTCTCACAGCTTGAATTCAGCCTTTTTCGCCAGTCGGCTACTGAGGAGATGTCGTGGATTCTTGACGTTCATTCGTGATACCGGAGCCACAGTGGGATTGTTGGACCGGGTTCCTTTCGTGCGAGAGTTTTCCGACGTTGTTCCAGATGGGCCAGCGAAGCTTGGGAGCTAAAGGATCAGCTGCAGAATTTTGGTTTGGAGAGTTTTGTGCGTCTGAGTGTTTCGCTTTTGGAAACTCCTATTTCTGTTCGTCGGGGAGAAAGACGGCAGTTTGGGGTTGTGTATCGACGGATCGTCAATTGAACCGGCTTACGGTGCGGATAGGTACCCTTCACCTCGCCGTGGCGATTTCTTCGGTCAGCTCCAGAGTGCGAGACATTTTCTAAGTGTGCTTGGGATCAGGTCATCATTATTGCGGATTCGGAGTGACGGCATTCCGAAGACTGCCTTGTGCGTGCTACGGGCTTGTGTGTTTTTTTGTGAGTCGTTGGATTCACTGTCGCCCTAGCAGCATTTGTAGATATGATGAACCAGATTTCTGCAGGCCGTTCCTCGACCAGTTTTGTTGTGTTATTTACGACATTCTGGTCTATTTAATGTGTCTTGAGGGACAGGAGTAGCACTTGAGGAATTGTTATGCAGATGCTGGGAGAGCACCAGCAGTTTGCTAAATTCTCGGAGTGTTTCTTCAGGCTTGTTTTGTGTTGACTCCTAGGTCTTGTAGTCACGGGAGACGGTTTCGTATGGTTCCGAGAGAGATTGTGACCGTACGGCCTAAGTCCAGACATGTGTGCAGGACGGAGATCCGCGGATGGTTGGGCTTAGCAGGGTTTTACCGCCGTTTCAGGCAGGATTGCTAGAGTAGTGCTGCACCGTTGACTGAATTGACCAAAAGGAGGTTTCTTTTCTGTGGACTGAGGCATGTGTATGGAGTTTTCGGCAGTTGAAGATTCAGTTAACAACTGCATCAGTCTTTCTTGCTTTTGGTTCGGGCGACCTTGTTGTTTAACTGTAATGTTTCTTGAGTGGGCTCGAGGGTGTACTGAGGTGACACTATAGAGATATCGCTTTTGCTTTCCCTACATTTGGAGGAAGTACGAGGAGGATATTCCACTCATGATCTGGAGATGGCTTCAGTGGTTTTGCGTTGGAGATTTGGAGACACTACTTGCTTGAGGGTCGTGTCAGATTTTCCACGGACCACCAGAGCTTAATGTACATCTTCCTGCAGCGGATTTTGATTGTTGTGATGGTCTTCTGCAGATTTACAGTTCTTGTGTGATCGTCGAGTACAGCTTAGTTCGTCTCTACGGAGGGGACAGCTTGCTCATGTCCGCGCCCGACCACCTTCCTTAAATCGTTTTCGCGAGACACTGCCCACCGATGCTCGTATGTCAGAGATACTTGAGCATATTCAGCTGAGTAATGATTCGGAGACCTTGATTGTGACAATGATGTGCTAAGTTAAGGATGCGTTTGTGTACCTGGTTTCATCGGGTAGAGACGTATAATCCTAGAGCATGCACATCTGTCAACTCTCTGTATTCATTCAAGTTCCACCAGCTTTGGCGTGACTTGTGAGATAGTTACGAGTGGACAAGAATGTAAGGAGAAGTTTCAGGTTTCGTTTCAAGTGTCTGTCTTGTTGTGTGCTTTGGGTCGAGCATCTGAGGCCGGCTGGAGAATTGCAATCTTTTTACCGTTCCGATGAAGGAATGGGAGCAGGTCTCCACGAATTCCGTTATGGTTTCCACCTAATCTTGGTTAGGGTGTGACTCCATTCGGATTCTTGTCATCCGGTTTTACTCAGTTTGCTCAGTTGTTTTGTTTAAATTGTGTGTTTGTTGTTTTGTTTGGTCGTCAGCAGCTTGGGATCGACACTCGACATCGTTCGGGTTCTCCTTCGATAGCTGTTATCAGGAGACACTCCAATTGGCCACCCTTAGGCTTAGGGGTTAGGTCGTGTCGACCACCAGCCTGTTGTTTTTCTGACTCTGCGTAAGTAGGGCTTTGGACCCCAGCTAGTCTTGAGATTTCGGAGACGGTCCAGTTGTGCTAGGTCAGGATGGGGATTGTCCATTTCGAACTGAGGTCTTATGACGACTGTGTTGGTCATAGACTCGAGTTCGTAGGACAGATCATGTATTCCTACGGACCTTCCGATGAGCGACGTGTTGGATTTTGGGAAGTTTATCCCAGGATTTTAGGTCCTTTTAGATCCTACAAGCGAGTTAGTTTCGTTGCCTTTAATTTGGCACTTCCGCCCAGATTATTGGATTTTCACCCCGTATTCCTCGTGATGATACTTTACAATTATCTTCATGACCTTCTCACATGATTTGGCACCAGACCATTTAGCTGGACGCGATCTTTCGTTCACCCGCAGCCATGTGTGTTAATGGCTCGGCAGGTGGAGGGACATCGGTCAAGGGTCTTGCCATCTGTGAAGGGTTTCTCGGGCGTAGTCGTGTAGTGAGATAGTCACTTGGGAGGCTGCGAGCGAGATTTGAGGATTTTAATCTTCTTTTGAAGGTACACGTAACAGTATAAGTTTTAAATTCGGGGACGAATTTCTTTTAAGGGGGGAGATTGTAACACCTTAGAATGTGTTTTGTAGCTAATTATATTTTAAATTATAGTTTTTAATAAAAGTTTACCAAATTAAGTTTTAAATATTTTATCTTATTTAATGTGTATTTTAATAGAATTTTGTTAGGCGCACACACACTTGTGCATGATAAGCTAGGGTTGTTTTGGGGTTATACCATGATTTGCAACATGGTTAACTAGCCATTTCCTCTAATCTAGTGTTAAGTGTTGGGTTAGGTGTTATGGTTGTTAAATAAAAAGAGTTTTATTTCTTTTGTTGGAAAGTTGACTTTTGAGAGAGAGAGATGGGCATGGGAGCATGATGTGAACCATGCCCATTTAATGAGAGAGAGAGTGAGAATGGGAGGGGGGTCTTTGATTCTTCTCTCATTTCTCCTTTGCTTTCTCTCATTCTCACACTCTCACAACACACACTCTCACACACACACACTCACACTGCAGAGAGAGAGAGAGAGGCAGTGGCAGCAGCAGCAGCCGCAACAGGATCAGCAGCAGCAGGAGCAGGAGACAGCAGCAGCAGCCATAGCAAGGGCAGCAACAACAACCACCACTACACCAACATCAGCATCATCATCATTAACAACAACAACTACAACAACATCAACAATAACAACAACAAAAACAACAGCAACAAGAGTAACAACATCAGTAGCAGCAACTGCAGCAGCCTCATCTCCTCCACACACTTCTTCACCTGCTCACTAGGGTCCAATTGGGTATATTTCTGAACCCCAAATCCCTAACTTGCTTTTGGTGTATGGTTTTGTGTCGATTAGTGTTTATTTGTGAGTTTAGTGCTAGTTATGGTAAATTGTGTGGAATTTTGGTTGGAATGTGTTGGAATTGGAAAACCTAGCTCCTTGTAGTGTTGTTAGGTCACCTCAACTGAGATTCAACCCAGGTTTCACAAAAATACCATATAGTTTGTGTTTTGTGCAATTGGTGACTTTTAAGCGATATTTGCGATATCTGGAACCAGCTGTGATTCTAGTGGTGTACTGATAAATTAAACAGTGTGGTAGTGTTGTACTAGATACCCTGGAGCACCACCTTCAATACGACCCCCATCCCACCGGCCAGGGCCGGCGAGTTCTGAAGGAGGGGCCGGCGACGCCGGCCTAGTAGATGAGTTAGGGTTTGGGTTTTTGGCTGTAGGTGTATGCTATAGGTTGTGTTCCTCTGGTATTGTTTATTTGATTAGTTTTCATAGTAGGTAAAATCTGGGATCTTATATCGCTTTTGTGCTTCGTTGTGTTTGCGCGATACGCGCGATACGTGAGTGGGTTCTGTGATCCAGCGTATCGCGGCGTGTCGCGATGGTTTTAGACGCGTACACACACGATTCAGCGTATCATGCACACGCGCGCTTAGTTCGCGACGCGAGTTTCTCGTTTCGTTTCGATATCGCGTTTCGCGGGATATTTGGCTTATAAGTGATTTCCATGTCTTATTTACAGGTTTGCAGGCAGGAGCTACGGACACGGCTACAGGGGGAGCAGGTGATAGGATTCACCCAGCGTGGAGTTTAGGTGAGTAGATATAACATCTACAGGGGAATCGCCCGCATGGCGTTATGCGTCTGGGCTAGGATTCAGATTCCTGTCGCACATTCTACGTCATTGTAGAATTGCGCATTTACTGCATTTCCTAGATATAGCTATATACTGTGACTAGCAGCCGTAGGAAACTGCACAAATTATTGACGGTTCATGTTGCACGAGCACGGATTGCATGCTACACATACACCGTCAATAATTGCCATGTCACACACTACACCTTATAGCTACCATTGCTTGACCCACTTGACATCTACTTTATCGGTATACCTATAGTGTATCATACCTTTAGTAATAGGTATATTTTCACTTTGCGATACAGCTACAGGTATGCCTCCTACATATTTTACCTATACCGGGAGGGATTTCCTACATATGTTACTTATACCCAGGGGGTATACGACATCAGTTCTTATAGGTAGATACCTATACTTTGCTACACCTGTATGTTAGATACATATTCAGTTGTTGTCGCATATTCACATTTACTGATGTTACTTGGCTGTACATTATCATGATTTCGCATACATCTGGTTCAGCTATATACTTGTGTTTACCTGCTCGCATTCAGATATATCTCATATATTTATTCTTGGATTGCGCATTGTTTATCTGGATTTTATATGATGTTTTCGGGATTTGGGAACCACGGGAGTTCATGAAATTATGCATACATGAACAACCCGGTTTCCTTGATATGATATTTCGAGCGTCCCCCATGAGTTTTATCGGTGCTGATTCTATGCTCCATATGATGTGTGGTTGCCGTATGAGAGTACATGGTGGGGCCCGGTATGGTTCCCCTCGGCAAGAAGATCGATGGGTTTGCCGATTGAGCCTGGAGGCGGGCGAGTACCTACCGGTGATTGTTTGGACCTGGCAGTTGTCTGGAGGCTACTGGCCAGAGTAGAGAGATGGATGCGGGATGATCTGTACAGTCGAGGCCGAGGGCCGACACTGCAGACGGACCCCGTGGGCTGATCCGGACTGACGGAGCCCCATATACGAGGATTTCTGTGCCGATGCTTGGCACATGGTTTCATGATATTTCTTTAACCCCCTTTTTGTATATATAACAGGGGACTTAGCCGTTGTTATATATACCCTTACACCAATATTAGTGGAATGGGACGCTAATATATGTGTATTGCCCCCATCATATTTATTTCTGTACATATATTTACCTTTAGGATGCTAGAACTTACTTGAGATTGGACTTGGGATACTAGGTGATTCATTGGGACTTGGACAATGGATATACCTATGTGATTGGTGACTTGTACATTCGGGATATAGGAGATTACTCGACATTGTACATTGAGGAGATGTGAGACTTATTTGATGTGAGTGCCCAACGTGGGGCCTGGTTTGAGGATTTGGGATTTGGAGTATCTTAGTGGATTGTGATCCTGCCACGACGTCAGGTTTCCGTGGAAAACGACATATTCCACCCTACACCTCACCATTACTTATCTTATGCACAGATTCATATATTGGTAGTACTTGTAGTGTACCCTTATGATAGTTGCATATTTGCTTTCTCATATCTCTATTGCATAGACATTGCATACTACTATCATGCCATCATTGCTTCACATATTGATTGTACCTGCTAGTGTACTCTCCCTATTTCAGTATTTGCATGATATATTATCATTGTAATCGCATATCTTAGATTCATGCTGTACGTACATTCCCGCGATTACCTGCATATGTTTTATACTATTCACGAGTTGGCAACTCACCCCCGTTGTGCCACAGGTGTTTCAGGTTGTTCCCCAGAGTAGTCGAGGCAGGCTATTCTCCTATTCAGCTATCCAGCTACCACCTTTTGCTACAGATACCGCATCAGCTCACAGTACTTTTGCTTAGGTGGGTTAGACGGTTATCTGTATTTCATATTGTATATTCGTTGTATTTTTGTACTCTCCATCAGCTATTGTATTATTGACATAGAGACTTGGTGAGGACGTTAGATGTATTATTGTGGATTTGAGGTCTTATGTATATACAGCTTCTATCTCTACTGTTATTATTTTCTGTTGTATTCATTGTGGCTGGTTTCTACAAATGGATGTTGCTAAAATTTTAAAGAAAGAAAGTAAAACTTTTAAAGAATTTGGGTTGCGATTTCAAATGTTTCAAAACTTATATTATCTTTTCCGTATTTTATGGTTTAGACTTCTGGGTTTTTGGCTTTCTTTTACTACGTTGCGTCTTTAGGCGTTGCGTAGTATTAGGGCCGTCACGGGCCAATTCTGGGTCGTGACACGTAGGTACATATTGTCTGTATTTTTTTTTAAAAAATGGGCTGCTAGATTTTTTCCCGCCCTGTGCACAATACTATATACATCAATCAAATCATATATTGCAGTATTCATAATCACATCTCACGCATATATATAATATACAAAAGAAACCCAAAAACTGAATATGGTATAAATACAAACCAATATCAATATCGTTTCAAAATGTAGTACAATGTGTGATATAAATAAATACATGTTTCAAAAAATAAGAACCAAAAAGCTACCCTAGTTCGGTCCAGCTCCACCTCTGAATAACGTTAGAATAACGCGCGCTTGCTCCTCGGTCAATAAACTTTGCAATGCGTCGCGAGCGGGAGTTTGAGCGGCATGTGGAGCTGGCGATGTGGTCTGCGCAGCCGCCGTCGAGGTAGTAGCTTGCGGATTCGCGGCTGCGGGAGTCTGAGTGGGCGGTGGAGCTACAGGAGCTGTCTGCGGAACCGCAGCCGATGTAGTGGCTTGCGGAGCCGCAGCCGATGGAGATGCATGTGGAGGCTCGGCCGATCTACCCTGTCGCGTCTGGACATAACGTATGTAAGAAGCGTGTAAGAACTGTGTATTATTCGAATTCGTATCATTATTAAGTTATTTCGAAACCCTGTTTGGATATCTAGTTTGGAAAAGCGTTGTTTATTTTAATTACATATGTATGTATGATTAATCAAACCAAATAAGCTCAAGCTACGTACTAATTATGGATATGTTGATATGTATATAATATGAAATGATATTTTACTATAAAGTAGTATACATACCAGCATCTCCTTCAACTCCTGAACGGTGGCCCTCAAGCTATCCAGTTCCTGATGGACATGCCGGTCACTGGAGACGGAGGAAGTAACCGCCGGGGTGGAGTCCAACCTCATATGGGCCCTGCTAGGGCCCAATCCCCGGCCTCTCTCCCAACCTCCGTGGTGCCCTCCGTGTGCGGCGTCCAGAACTGGGGTCAGCAGCCTCGGATCGTTCTGTCCGGTAAAATCGATTCCCGGAGGCCTGGGCCTGCTCAACCACCCGCTCCTACACCCACATTAAGCAGTAAAGTATAAGTATAAAATTTAAACATGAACCTTCCAAAACTAAAATTTCAAATTTGGGTAGAAAAAATATTAACACTTACGCAGTACTCCTGGGTAGCGACGTCGGGACATCGAAGCTCGCCCGTGGCGGGATCTGTCGAGGTGCCGTGGACGGCAAGATATGCGGACAGCACGCTCGGTGTACCACCTGACGCCACGGTCCGAGATGTCTGCAATATTAGAAAGTAACTCTTAATATTAGAAATATTAGAGAATAACTCTTAATATTGCAGAATATTAGAGAATAACTCTTAATTTACCGATAACTCCATGGCTCGAGTAATGTTCCTCGAGCCACCTGTGTAAGTGGGGCGACCCCTCTTCGCCGACTTCCTGTTCTCCGTATTCTGAGCGGCCTGTTTCTGCACAACGCATTAACATTTAGTTTTCTAATTAAGAAACACAAAGAAATAAATTATATCATAAATAATGAATTAAATTTAAAATACATACCTGTTTGTGTTCGGAGTCGAAATAAGCGCACAATTGAGGCCATGTCTCTACGTCGACTCTCGCAAACGCCGGAGTAGATAGGAGGGCCGCTCTCTCTGCCTCGGGGGTCGCCATCCACAGGGAGTAGCAGTCGGCCTTCAGCTCATTCCTGTTGTATCGGACCTTGGCCTGCATGTTCTTCAACAGGCCATTGTACAGAGCATGAAGGTCGAGCACCTTCCCCGGGTGATCAGGGTCGGCTACAGGCTGAAAATCGTAATCCAACTGAAAATATAAAAAAAAACATTGTTATCAGATTGCAAGTGTTAATAATAAATATATTGTATAGATCAAATGAAAATATATATTAATACATACCCGAGCCTGATCAAAGAAGAGGGCGAATGAGCGCTGGTGCTGCTCGCCCCACTCAACGTGAAGTGGATAGTTCTTCACGATCCGGCTCTCGTCCCCCAAATACCGGCCGAACCTTTCGGCATGAGGACCGGTATAGCGATAGTCAAGGGTAAAAAATAGGGGGAATGCTGCCTCCCCTCTAGCTCTATTAGGCCTCAGCCTATGGGACTGATTCGGGCCTCGAGTCCCCCTCTGGGGATGGAGAGGCCCTGCGTCTGCACGAAATATCAAGACAATCAATAATAAGACAAAGTTGTATTAAGAAATCAAGGTTAAACAAAAATTCAAGTGTGATATATACCTCCGGTGACTAGCGCACGAGCCTGGGCCCGAGCAGTAGCACGAGCGGGACGATAGTTCCTCCGGTGAGGAACAACCGGGGCCCCGGACCCGGACGCATCCCCTCCAACTATAAAATAAACATCGACGCTAAATTTCCATGAAGTTCATATTTATTCTATAGAGCATATGTAAAATGAATAAATATTTTAAATTTATTCATACTAACCTGCAGACGATGCGGAGGGTATGGAAGCGGCAGGAGTGGCCCCTGTGGAAGGTGTGGACGCACCACCTATAATTAGACAATTAAAAATAGATTATATAAGTAATTGCAAAAAGAATGTGTAGATCAATAATATAACGTTCTAAATCAATATGCATGCACTATAGGATATATAAACATACCCGCAGGTGCGGTGGTGTCACCACCTACAGCTAGACAATAATAAAAATTGCTAAGTAAGAGCAAAAGGAATGTGTGTATTTATGATATAGCATTCTAAATCAATATACATACACTATATGATATATAAACATACCTGGAGGAGCGGGGGTGGCCTCTGTCCCAGATGTGGACGCATCACCAACAACTAGACAATCAAACATTGACAATATAAGTAATTTTGACATAAACATGTGTAGGGTTCCTAGGCACTCTCAAGAGGTCTCACAAAGCATCAACCATGCCAATTTCAAATTTTAACGGTGCCGAGAAACCCTAATACGGACCGTTGGCTAGATTTTTAGGCAAAAAAGAAACTAGTTTACAACTAAACTAAAAGAACGGAAATACAACCTTTGTAGATCCGTTTCTCCACCTCCATAGCTCCATGATGAGGTCCTCTCCGCTGTCCAAATCGAAACCCGGGCTCTAGCGTCGGCTTCATCGGAGAAAAAGCGGGCTAGGTCATCGACGACGATGCCGAAGATGATCTACGTCGAGGCATCACTAGATCAAGCTTCACCTTCACCAAGCCATGAGAACTTGTGAAGGAAACACCCTATACTACTTGGCAAGAGGTAGAGGATGAAGAAATTGGAAGTGGGTAGACTTTAGAATTGGATTTCTCACTCTTTTTCTCACTTTGCCATTAAAGCTTTCAAGCTTTTTCTTGAAGTGAAGAAGAAGAAGAAGATGAAGAATATGATAAGTTGTTATGATAAGTTAATTAAAAATCAAATGAAAAAATACTTATCATAACCCAACCATGGTTATGTGTAGAGAGCAAACTATAGTTAGGTGAATGGTTAGGTTAGGCATAAAACAAAAATGGTGGACTTTTTTCAAAGCTTCATGAATCTTCAACAAAGAACAAAATTAGCCACCATTTTCCTTTTGCCAAAATGAAATAAACAAATCAATAAATGAATAATCAAATTAAACAAAACTCTAACCATTCACTTAACCATGGTTTAAACTTTACACAAACTCAAGTAAGCATGTATCATCAAACATGATACAATCATATGCACAAAAAGTATATCACATATACAACTTGTACATCCAAGTGAGAAAATCCATTTAAAGTGAACCAATGCTAGTTAATGCAAAGTAATATATCAAATATATAATTATACATTAAATTATTAAATCAACACTTGATTTAACGATCCGGTCATATCGCATATAACCGACTAGTATCCTATGTATCGGCTTATCGAATCAACCCTTGATTCGATAACTAGGTTATATCGCATACAACCAATCGATACATACATCGCGAGAATCAAATACGGTATCACATACACGCATTATTCTCGGTCCCGCACATATCTCATATGCGCTCCTATTTCATTTCGCTTGAGCCAGGAAACCTCTGTGTAGGACTCTGAAGACTCGTCAATACGCCGGCAGCAGGTGATGATCATATCAAACACCTACAAGCCGCAACCGGTCTGCTAAACGTAACGGCCACCCGGGTATTGAGCGATCAGAAGATCGACGAGCAAGCCCGCTCACACTCCAGTGAATCCAACCGGTAACACTACCGTACAGTCCGGTCTCGTCGTCTGATATGTCGCATATCTCGCCTAGGGGTGGTAAACGTCAGACCCCAATAGCTCGATAAGTCGTGTCGATATGAGGTCAATAACAGTTCGAGAAACTACTGGTAACACTTACCAGTAAATCTCAGCAACCCTGGCCAGGGATTTCCGGTTATAGCCAATCGAACACAGCGCAACATCAACTCCCTATACCGGGAGAGACGAATCCCCTCCTATCGCTCATTGCCTCCATGTGATTCGGGACTGTACCCAAAAGCCACCGTTTTGCACGCCCTCTTGGACGTGGTAAGGTGGAAATCAAAGCACAGTGGGAATCACACAAGACTCTATGACGATCTCGGGTCTACAGACTAACCTGTACCAGTGTCACCAGAGAACTGCCATCTGACGTGAGGTATAATACCATCTGGGAGTTCTCGGCGAGTCCGTCCAGTGTACCCAGTCTCTACTGAGCACCCGTATATCATCTCCGATGTCAAACACCAATGGATATGGGATCATCCATCGCCCATCTACATGGGTCGAGAAGGTATACGCTAGTCTACTCTGGTATATTGATGCCCCATCTCGATACACCCACGACTAGGGACCTTGAAGGATGTACTTATGGACTACCTAGTCCTCACTAGTATGATCCGCATCATAGTCCAGATAGTCAAGTACACATCCTAAGGGCTTTACCGACATGTAACAGAGAGACAATCAGTATACACGTTAAGGTAAAGAGCAACCGGATAGCATACTATCATGTCGAGCAAGAAAGTCCTCCCTATATATGTCCCAGCATCCATTACAATATACATCCTATGTACAGTAATGGCCTCTAGGGCATACATATAACTAACAATCTCCCACTTGCACTAGGGCCATCTGTAGCAGTGGTTGTAGTATCTCATACTCAACCATCCCATAAAAGTCTCTCTCTGGGAATAGGCCTTTGTGAGTGGATCCGTAGTGTTATCCTCTGAGTCTACTCTCCTAACCTCGATCACCTTGGAGATCAGCCATCTCCATGATCAGGTGATACTGCCTTAGAATATGTCTGGATCACTGATGGGACGGACGTTCCTTGGCAAAAGCCACAACTCCATTGTCACACAATGGGAGGAACATAGTTCATCTCATGAACCAACATACACCCAAACTGCCTCTTTGGTAGCATCATAAGTAGCGATGTATCCAGCCTTTATCGTCTAGTATGCCACGGTATCTAGCTTGGAACTCTTCCAACATACCGTCCCTCTATAGAGGGTAAAGACAATGCCTGCGACTGACATTCAGTCGTCTTTATCACCCTGGAACACTTCCAGTGATTCTCCCCAGGATCGATTGATACCATCTCACTACAACTAGTGAGAATCCTAACATCCAATTAAATCTATCTCATAGATCTAAAACTCAGGATTTAGGAGGTATCACTTTGATCCTATATGGAGAATCATTGTGATAAGCGGAGATTGATCGAGCGTAGCATAGGAAACTCCTTCCCTATCAAGAGTATGCCATCCATGTACTCTACAAGGAACACTACCATACTCCCTACTACCTTTTTGTACATACAAGGTTCATCTACCATTTTGATGATGTCAAACTGTTTGACTAACTCATCAAAACAGATGTTCCAACTCCGCGATGCCTGCTTTATCACATAAAACATCTTGCACGCGTTTCCGCTGCTCCCACTGTCTACGAGGCCCTCTGGCTGTGTACTTATAGACCCCCTCTTCTAAAACATCATTTAGAAAAGCTGTCATGACACCCAAACACCAGATATCGTAGTCATGGTATGTAGCCGTGACAAGTAGGATCTGGATGGACTTAAGCATAGCCACTGGAAAAGGTTTCATCATTATCCACGCCTGGTCAATGATGCAAACCTTTACCAAGTCTAGCTTTGAAAGTCTCAACTTTTCGATGTACACCAAGTAATCTTCTCAAGATATACTTGCTCCTGATGGGGATTTAACCCTTCAGATATAGCAACCAAAGTCCATACTTTGTTGGTGTATAAGGATTCCATCTCAGATCGCTAAGCATCCAGCCATTCTTACAGAGTCACTACTCTCGATGGTCAGCTCGAAACTAGTTGGGTCATCATCTCATGATGCAATCCTCACTCCCACTGTTATAGAGAAACCGAAGTATCTCTCAGGTGGGTGAGGAACCTGCTAGATCGGCGGAGAGGCTGAGGTTCGTCGGTTGCTATTGAATCCTTTGGTTCTACCAAATCATCAGCTGTAGTTTGTATAGCTGGAACCTTTCCAGCTCTACATCACAGACCTTGCCTCGAGCTTGTCCGGATTTTGCTTTTAGACATAGGCCGGACAACCCCAAATCTTAACTAACTTAAGATATGGGCTCTTCCCTTTCCATATCTCATATGGAGTGGTAGGCAACTGATTTGATTTGAACCCTATTAAATAGGTATGCAGCTTCTCAAGTGCATAACTCCCTAAAGGAAATAGGTAACTCAGTAGTACTCATCATAGAGCACACCATATCAAATAGGGTGTGATTGCTCCGCCCCGATATACCATCGTGCTATGGTGTATACGGAGGAGTAATTCTGAGAAAGAATCTC
Organism: Agapanthus africanus; assembly: GCA_030015575.1. Classification (NCBI taxonomy): domain Eukaryota; kingdom Viridiplantae; phylum Streptophyta; class Magnoliopsida; order Asparagales; family Amaryllidaceae; genus Agapanthus; species Agapanthus africanus. The sequence goes on along the minus strand of JASDDO010000022.1, from coordinate 174,760,950 downwards.
ATTCTCCTTTAGAATAGTCCAGGATTTTCGTGCTTAAGTATTCTCCTCCTCGATCACATCAAAGGACATAATACTTATACCCGTATTTTGTTTCTCTACTTCTAACTTATATTCTGTGAAAATCTCAAAAGGTTCGGACTTGTGTTTCAACAGAAACATATATCTGAATCTTGAGAGATTATCAGAGAATGTAATGAAGTACAAAGAACCAGTCCTGGCATGTGTAGACAGGGGACCTTACATACATCAACATGTATCAATCCCAAGAGTTCACTAACTCTTTCTCTGTTTCCATTAAACAGGGCTATGGTCATCTTATCTTTGTGACATGACTGGAAAGTTTCACAAGATGTAAATTCAAACTGATTTAAATATGCATCTAGATGTAACTTCAGCTAGTCGGGTCGCATTGATATGACCTAGTCTACAATGCCTCAAGAAGGATTCGTTCATTTCTGAACTCTTCCTCTTGTGTGTGTTCTGTATACTAAGAACTGTAGTTTGATTTAGAACATCAATGCTTTTAGATAACGTGTCTGAACCGATCAACTTTTGATATAGGAAATGTTCAAAACATTATCCAACAATACAAAATTTTATCATTTCTTTACTAAATAAAGAGATTGATATGATTTTGTACATCAGGTACGGTATCTAATAGCATTTATTCAGAATTAATGTATTGGTAATACAGGGTGACAGTGACCGACAGACTTGGCTGCAACTCTTGCCCCGTTTTCTGCCTCATGAAACTTATCACCCGTTCTCAGTTCTTTACCTATCTGTAGCCCATGTAACATATTACATATGCGGGATCCTGATCCGGTATCACATACCCAGGACGTAAATGATACAGAGAAACAGTTCTTTGTAATGAACACACCCGAAGATGATGCATCAGCATACACTCTTTTCGTTTGGGCGGCATAGGAATTCTGGTATTCCCCTAATTCCTGCTCTGTCTTATAAAGATTATAAGTTGGAGCGGGACCAACGTTCCCCAGCTCAGTATAACAAGCGGGTTCGGTCAATAATCCGTATTATTATCTTGATTAAGGCGTGATATGGTCGCTACCAGGAGAGAGAGAGAAGAAAACACTCAGCGTGCGCTCTTGCAAGAATAGATTGGTTATTATTTTATCTAATCAGGATGGCTCCCACTGTTTTTAATCAAATCTTCCTTCAAACCCTAAAAGGAAAGACTAGCCGGGATTAATTACACACTACAAGTTCGCCAATTTTTTTAGCCAGGCCAGTGTCGGTACTTTGAGGGAGGTCCCCCGTGCTTTCGCACGAACCTAATTAATGTAAACCTCGTTTTCCCAGAGGCGTAACCCCATTGACACCTTTCTAGACACCTACTTGATCGGCTTATTGTAATGTATAAAACTCTCCCAGGAGTAACTCTTACTCGCAGCGGGTATCGGGATCCAACTATCTCATAGAAGGTATGCAATCTCATTGCAAATTTCAACACTTGAAATTCCCGATAATATTTTGCCCCTAACCTCCTATGACCTTGACAAAGGCCAACAAACCATAGGATGCTAGTCAAGTTCAACCCGTCATTTCCTGATTGAATTAAACCCACCCGCACGACCCTTGACAAAGGCCAACAAGGTCGCACGACTACCCTAACCTAATCTGCATCATATGCATAAGCAGATAAGCACCAGTTAGCTACCGCACACTGCGCATTGACAAAGACTAACAAACGCAACACGAATACTAACTACTACTTATCTGAAATGACGGAGGGCTACGACAGGTTTTTCTGAAAACCTATTACGTAATGAACTCGATATCATTGTAGGATCGAATGAATTTTAAAATGGAGTGCTTTTGAGGCTTTTCTAGTTTTGCTAAAGGAGTCACTTCCGGTGAAGGGATCGTCGGTCCTTTCCTCGTCGAATGAGGTGCGGGATATATCACATATATCACTGTGCAAAGCAAAAAATCTTAAAAGCAGTCAAAAGACAAACCGAGGGTTGTAGCATCTGCCAGTTATTGCTAAAGGAGTCACTCCCGGTGAAGGGATCTCGGTCCTTTCCTCATCGAATAAGGTGCAGGATATATCGTATATACCGCTGTGCAAAGCAAGAACTGTAGCTACCTGTTTTATTTTGAAATTCGATTCTACAACATCTTAGGTTTCTTTTTATTTCATTAATCTCATTAATTAAGTCCCATCATTTAAGTACCTAAACATTACAGATAAATACGACGTACACTTATGCCATCAGCATTCGCCTCGATGTCCCCTCGTGCACCGTTAGGTTAGGTATCTAACGGCAGAGCGGGGCAGGGCTAGCGCGGGTGTAAAACATAAGTAACGTCTATATAATATATCATATATACTATATACTGTATCTATCACAGAACATCACATGATCACATCACAGATATCGCAGCGAAGAATCATATGAAATATTGGATATACTAGGACGTCCGTGTTTTCAATACGAGCCAGTATAAAACACGGATTCCACGGTCGTGATGAATAGCCAAACCCACACCCCTAGACCCCTACGAGAGCGGCAAGCAACCCTACCAATTCTAGAGTTAGTAGACCCGGACTCGACTCCTCGAGTTGGTCTCCCACTGGACTCCAGAACCCGGTTACTTGTGCCCTCCTCCTTGGGTCTATCCTAGTACGGAAAAGTAAATAATATACAAAGGGTGACAACTTCCGCAACCTGGAAGTGCCCCAATAAAAGAATATTACATACAAGTTTTTACATGAATGAAAATGAAAAACACTCATCTCACATAAAAACCCCTGGGCTATTCAAACACGACGATCCAATATAACATATCCAGCAACACATAACATCACATGTCATCCACGTAAGCAAACATGCGTATCCCAATTGTCGTTGACATATAGCAACGAAACCGGCGATATCACATATTATACTTACGGTCACAGAAAAGAAAGTGTAAAACTACAACAGTTGGAATCCCAATCTCTTTAGACATCGCATGCCTAATCAAATGAATTCTTTAGACATCGCATGCCTAACAATTATAAATCCCGCATTTTAGTCTCATTATTGAAAACACTTTTCAATATCAAGTCGGGTAATTCAACAAGATTCCCGACATCCTGATCGGATACTCGTCGCAAACTTCAGTAGACGGCCGCACCCCCGATACCGTCGACGAAGTGCACCAAGGCGGAACACCGCTGTCGCGAGCACCCGAACGGATGCTTTCGGCGACGGGGTTCTCCTACAGTCACTTGGTCGGGGCTATGGAGTGAGGTTGTCTATTAAGTTTACCCGGCGAGTATCCGCGTACGCTACGTGATTGCGACGGACTTTTGATCACATCAAAATTCCGTGGCAACCGATCAAGTGAGACTAAACTGCTATGTTTATAACATTCATTCAGTTATCTCATAACTTCTTGTGAATTCCAATTATTGTATCCCATTCCGGATAAAATAGAAAATGTTAAACTTTTCGATCGAACAGTCGAACACCCAAGTTTTCCCGATACAGCTCAACACATGAAATAAGTCTAAAAACATTCATTTCGTGCCTCAGTACCAATGGTCCAGCCGTAGAAGGGTCAAGCCAACGCCTCACATGTGGCACGCCGTACTGCCCCAAACCCTAAGGTTCAAAGGGCAGTTTAAGACGGTCACATAATCGAGTTAAGGTTTGTTGTCTTCTAGAGGGTCCATTGCGTTACTTGCACTACTTAGAACGTCGTTAAACTACGGAAAAATCCAACACTTGGAAATTTCCCGACAGGGAAAAAATTGGGTATTTATATGCGGTCGAACTTTTTAACATATTCAAAAATTATCCGGAAAGCCACATAGACAAAATTAGATAATCCGATCGATACACCGAGTCCCGAATACAACCCAGAAAATAAAACTCTAGAATAAATATTAAAATATTCCCAGGAAAACCAGCACTGAAAATTATTAATTATGGTGCAAAATTCGATAAACAATACGACAAAACGGCCGCGGATCCGCCGCACGAGCCATGCTCGTGCCGCGGAACCGCGGCGGAATGATGGAATTATGGACTCGAATTTTACAGTAACCCATAAAATCTCCTGCTGATTTTTCTGCATATTTTTAATTTACAAAAATCCACATTTTACAAAAAAGTCCAGAGAGCCGTTTTCCGGGTTAGGTTTTGGTTCGATCGGACTTCTAACTCCGTCTAGACTTCGCCTAAGGCTCTAGCTAGGCTCTGATACCACTGTAGGGTTCTTAGGCACTCTCAAGAGGTCTCACAAGGCATCAACCATGCCAATTTCAAATTTTAACGGTGCCGAGAAACCCTAATACGGACCGTTGGCTAGATTTTTAGGCAAAAAAGAAACTAGTTTACAACTAAACTAAAAGAACGGAAATACAACCTTTGTAGATCCGTTTCTCCACCTCCATAGCTCCATGATGAGGTACTCTCCACTGTCCAAATCGAAACCCGGGCTCTAGCGTCGGCTTCATCGGAGAAAAAGCGGGCTAGGTCATCGACGACGATGCCGAAGATGATCTACGTCGAGACATCACTAGATCAAGCTTCACCTTCACCAAGCCATGAGAACTTGTAAAGGAAACACCCTATACTACTTGGCAAGAGATAGAGGATGAAGAAATAGGAAGTGGGTAGACTTTAGAATTGGATTTCTCACTCTTTTTCTCACTTTGCCATTAAAGCTTTCAAGCTTTTTCTTGAAGTGAAGAAGAAGAAGAAGATGAAGAATATGATAAGTTGTTATGATAAGTTAATTAAAAATCAAATGAAAAAATACTTATCATAAACCAACCATGGTTATGTGTAGAGAGCAAACTATAGTTAGGTGAATGGTTAGGTTAGGCATAAAACAAAAATGGTGGACTTTTTTCAAAGCTTCATGAATCTTCAACAAAGAACAAAATTAGCCACCATTTTCCTTTTGCCAAAATGAAATAAACAAATCAATAAATGAATAATCAAATTAAACAAAACTCTAACCATTCACTTAACCAAGGTTTAAACTTTACACAAACTCAAGTAAGCATGTATCATCAAACATGATACAATCATATGCACAAAAAGTATATCACATATACAACTTGTACATCCAAGTGAGAAAATCCATTTAAAGTGAACCAATACTAGTTAATGCAAAGTAATATATCAAATATATAATTATACATTAAATCATTAAATCAACACTTGATTTAACGATCCGGTCATATCGCATATAACCGACTAGTATCCTATGTATCGGCTTATCGAATCAACCCTTGATTCGATAACTAGGTTATATCGCATACAACCAATCGATACATACATCGCGAGAATCAAATACGGTATCACATACACGCATTATTCTCGGTCCCGCACATATCTCATATGCGCTCCTATTTCGTTTCGCTTGAGCCAGGAAACCTCTGTGTAGGACTCTGAAGACTCGTCAATACGCCGGCAGCAGGTGATGATCATATCAAACACCCACAAGCCGCAAGCGGTCTGCTAAACGTAACGGCCACCCGGGTATTGAGTGATCAGAATATCGACGAGCAAGCCCGCTCACACTCCAGTGAATCCAACCGGTAACACTACCGTACAATCCGGTCTCGTCGTCTGATATGTCGCATATCTCGCCTAGGGGTGGTAAACGTCAGACCCCAATAGCTCGATAAGTCGTGTCGATATGAGGTCTATAACAGTTCGAGAAACTACTGGTAACACTTACCAGTAAATCTCAGCAACCCTGGCCAGGGATTTCCGGTTATAGCCAATCGAACACAGCGCAACATCAACTCCCTATACCGGGAGAGACGAATCCCCTCCTATCGCTCATTGCCTCCATGTGATTCGGGACTGTACCCAAAAGCCACCGTTTTGCACGCCCTCTTGGACGTGGTAAGGTGGAAATCAAAGCACAGTGGGAATTACACAAGACTCTATGACGATCTCGGGTCTACAGACTAACCTGTACCAGTGTCACCAGAGAACAGCCATCTGACGTGAGGTATAATACCATCTGGGAGTTCTCGGCGAGTCCGTCCAGTGTACCCAGTCTCTACTGAGCACCCGTATATCATCTCCGATGTCAAACACCAATGGATATGGGATCATCCATCGCCCATCTACATGGGTCGAGAAGGTATACGCTAGTCTACTCTGGTATATCGATGCCCCGTCTCGATACACCCACGACTAGGGACCTTGAAGGATGTACTTATGGACTACCTAGTCCCCACTAGTATGATCCGCATCATAGTCCAGGTAGTCAAGTACACATCCTAAGGGCTTTACCAACATGTAACAGAGAGACAATCAGTATACACGTTAAGGTAAAGAGCAACCAGATAGCATACTATCATGTCGAGCAAGAAAGTCCTCCCTATATATGTCCCAGCATCCATTACAATATACATCCTATGTACAGTAATGGCCTCTAGGGCATACATATAACTAACAACATGCATGAATATCTGTAATATTACATTCAAAATGGATATGCGTGCAGTATACCTGGAGGTGTGGCTAAATCAACACGGAAGGAGGCATCCGAAGGGGTCTCCGATCTGGGTGCAAGACCGGCCCTCTGAAGCTCCCTACGGAGCTCTCCGGGCGGCAGAACCGCTCTGCCTCTGCCTCTGCCGCGGCTGGAGCTCCTGCCGCCCCTCGCTGCTCCCGACATCGTCATCAAATCTAGATAAACGGTTCATGGACGCATTAGACAATCATTAAAAGTATTGACTATATATGATCTAGAGCGTAAAATGTGAAGTAATAATATAACATTACTGATAACCTTTTTCGTTTCGTGGGCGCATCATACATATCTACTTGGATTTCATCGTCGATGTCATTTCTAACCCACGTAACTTCATGATCGGTCGAAGACAACCCGTCTTTCGAAACAGACGGTCGGAGCACTTTAAGCCTTCTCTCTTCTTCGTCCTCATCGCTGTCTTCGTATTCTGGGACATCGTTGACATCTCTAGGTTTCCATCGGCATACAACACTCCACCCCAGATGCTTCAAACACTGTGAGTAGTATACTTGGAACGCTTGGTTCGGAAAGATAAACGGATCGTCCTGACCGTAAAATCGAAGTGTGTTCACACTGGTCAATCCATATTCATCTTTCCAAGTCCCAAGACTGCTTCTCCACCTGTCCGTATCGGTTCGCGGATCGTACCAAGTACACTGAAATATATAAAAGGGTTCTGATCGTCCGGGATAGTGGATGCCGAGTATACAATTTAAGTACCCATAGTAAATCACACCGTCCGATCCTACCGTCGCAATCCCACTATTCTGAGTGTTTCTAGATGTTTCTATGTCCTTAACTTCGAATTTGTATCCAATGACACCAAATCCTTTGTAATATGCAACCTCCATACTAGGAAATTGAGCTAAACATCTTGAATCACTCTCAAATGATGCAGACAAGTTCGGATCGTGGATCTAACAAAACAAATTTTACGATAAATACATAACGATACAAGTTTAGATTAAAACTGATAGCAATAAAATGTAATTCGAATAACTTACATGCTCTGTGACCCAATCACAAAAATTATCCTGATGGTATTTTTCCAAACGTTCTTCGTTCCAATCAGGATGCCCCTCACGTACCTCGTTAAAATGAGTTCTGTTTTCGACAAATAATTGTGACATTAATATTATGTCATTTCATACACACACAAACACAGATATAACAATTAATCCAAAAGAACTTACTCTCTAATTTGTTCAAGACATGCGCAATTAAGCAAGATAAACCGGTATATCTTGTTGATAAACATAGTGTCTACCCTCTTATACTCGGCTTTACCATATGGCCCGTCTTGAATTCTTCGTGGTCGGTTAAGCCTTGTCTCAATGTTCTCGTCCAGATAGCGGGAACAAAATGTGGTTGCTTCATCAAGAAGATAACCTTGCATGATAGAACCCTCTGGTCGATTTTTATTGTGTATATACTTCTTAAGAGTGTAAAGGTACCTAATGAGAATATGTTGAATAAATAAACACGGGCATACAGGACAACAATAAATTTATAAATTGCGCGAAACGAAAAATTACACGTACCTCTTGACGGGATACATCCATCGATATTGTACCGGTCCGGCTAACTTCGCCTCAGTTGCAAGATGAACCGTCAAGTGTATTATGATATCGAAGAATGACGGTGGGAAAATACGCTCAAACTTGCAAAGTATCAACGCAATAGAATTTTCTAGTTTATCCAGCGTCGCAACCTCCAGTGTTTTAGCACACAACTCCCTGAAAAAACAACATAGGTCGTTGATTACTAGACCAACCGAGTCGGGGAGAGAAGTCCTGAGGGCTAATGGAAGAAGGTGCTCCACGATAACATGGTGATCATGACTTTTCAGCCCATCGATCTTGCCCTTCACAATTTTTATTTTCTTGCTGAATGATCCTGAGAAACCTGTGGGGACTTTCAAATCATGCAACACCTGCAGGAATCTTTTCTTCTCCGGTTGTGACATATGATAAGCGGCATTGGGAAGTACAAACTTGCCCGGTTTACCCGCTACCGGTTTAGGGTGCAGTTCACTTCTTATTCCCTACTCTTGTAGATCCATCCGGGCATTCATGTTGTCTTTCGATTTCCCGTCTTTACACAGAAGCAAGTTAAGTATGTGCTCTGATACTCCCTTCTCTATATGCATGACGTCCAGACAATGACGCACTAAATTTATAGACCAGTACGGAAGCTCGAAGAAAATGCTTAACTTGTTCCAATATTGTGGTTTGACCTGTTTCGTCGGATCCATCCCGCAAGTCACGTTATTGTAACCATCCCATTTAGCAGTCACGTCCTCTCCGGACAATGGGGATGGAGGCCCAAGAAGCTACTGATGACCATCAAAGTGAACCGTGTCTAACCTATAGGGGTGGTCTGGAGGCAGAAAACGTCGATGGCCGCAATAACAAACCTTCCTGCTAAAATTCAAAAATTTTAATGTTGTGTGTTCATGGCAATGAGGACATGCTTTGTGACCATGTACGGACCAACCTGATAGCATTCCATACGCAGAAAAGTCATTAATTGTCCACATTAAAACCGCACGCAGTATGAAGGTTGTATTTGTGTTTGAATCATATGTCTCTACACCATCAATGAACAAAGTTTTCAGCTCCTCGATCAGAGGTCGGAGATAGACGTCGATATTGTTCCCCGGTGAGTTTGGTCCGTCGATAAGAAGAGGCATCATAAAGTATGATTGGTCCATAGCCAACCAAGGCGACAGATTATAAATTATCATTACAACGGGCCATGTACTGTGACTTCCAGCCATATAGTTGAATGGGCAGAAGCCATCGGTAGCCAGTCCGAGCCGGACATTGCGAGGATCGCTACTGAATATTGCGTGCCTCCTATCGAAATCCTTCCATGCCGGTGAATCTCTTGGATGGCTCATTTTTCCATTTTCGCTTGGAGGAGCACGGTGATGCCAAATCATTGCCTCGGCTGTTTTCTTGCACCTGAATAGCCTCTGTAGCTTCTGTGTTATGGGAAAGTATCGTGCTATCTTCACAGGTATATCAAGCTTCTTATCAGAATCTTTCGGCTTATACCTGGCCTCTCCGCATGTTGGACACTCATTCAAATCTGAATTCTCTTTCCGGTGCAACACGCAATTTTTAGGACATGCTTGAATCTTCTCGCACTTTAAACCCAAATCAGACATCATCTTCTGGGCTTCGTACCAGCTTTCATGCACATTATTTCCCGGAGGCATAAAATCTTTCAAGAACGAAAGAAGTATTGTGAATGACTTGTTGCTCCATCCATTTAGGCACTTAATCTGGAAAAGTTGGACGAACCATGAGAGGGTGGAATACTGTGCATTCTCATAAATTGGTTTCCTAGCATCATTCATGAAATTTTCATATTTATCCGCACGCGGTCCTTGACCGGAAGGAATGTCATCTTCGGTACGAATAGATTCACCTAGGGCAGCCTCTACCATATCCTCCATTTCTTCTGATGGAAATAAATTTCCGTCTCCTGCCGTATTACCGAATTCTTCTTCTTCTCCTGCCGCATTATCGTGTTCTCCTTCTTCTTCTACCGCAGTACTGCATTCTTCTCCTTCCCCGTGATATTTCCAAGTTGAATAAAGTCTAGTAAACCCATGTTTTACAATATGAAGCTCTGCCAATTCTACCTTCTGCCAGTACTTATTGCCACATCTATCGCACGGACAGAGAATCTTCTCTATTATGATCTTATTATGTGCGCGTGCAAATTCAAGGAAAGCAGCAACTCCTGCGACAAACTTAGGTTGCATACGTTGTTTCCAATCCACATACATCCAGTCCTTAACTCTGACGTACTCATGGGCCATGTTAGACTGAATAATATATAAATTGTAAGTTATGCTGACTATATTGAGAAATATAAGAACGGGATAGTTACTGACAAAGGAGAAAATTCGTGTATATGCTTTGTGTGTGCGTTTGTCGTTGAAAAGAATAAATTATCGCACGTATGTTAACCGATATACGAGGACTAAGTGGCGCTTTTAGTTTCATATATGAGTATCGATGGGAATATGAAGGTTTCATATTATCATATATTGGTTTTAACCCGAACATCTCGAATCGCTCTCTAGTTATGCGTTTGTATGTGTGTGTTCCGGCTGTCGGGGGTAGGCTTCTATCCCATTAAGAATGTATAGAGCGAACACCCATCACTTGTGCTTTCAACCGTTTCGAGTAAATTTCGGCAGCACCTCCCCGCTGTTCTCCGAGTACACTGTAATAGAATAGATAATCATTTCAAAGCTGTGAAACAACGTTGAAATGAACATCTAATCTATCTTTGTACACGGAGAACTAGCGGAAAGGTACCGACGAAATATCTCGAAACGGATGAAAACACAAGTGAATAAAGGCGTTTGCTTTATACATTCTTAACTTGTCCACACGGGACAAATCTATGGGTTACCATATGATTGAATTTTCTCGTCGCGTAGACTATACGATGGTTGTTAGTATCGAGCTATACTGTCCGATATTTAACAACCTTCGTATAGTTCTAGGTCACGACGAGCATCGCACGTATGTTAACCGATAGACGGGGACTAAGTGACGCTTTTAGTTTCATATACGAGTATCGATGGGAATATGAAGGTTTCATATTATCATCGAGTATCATATATTGGTTTTAACCCGAACATCTCGACACGCTCTCTAATTATGCGTTTGTTGTGTATTCTTGTTGTATGTGTGTGTTCCGGCTGTCGGGGGTAGGCTTCTATCCCATTAAGAATGTATAGAGCGAACGCCCATCACTTGTGCTTTCAACCGTTTCGAGTAAATTTCGGCAGCACCTCCCCGCTGTTCTCCGAGTACACTGTAATAGAATAGATAATCATTTCAAAGCTGTGAAACAACGTTGAAATGAACATCTAATCTATCTTTGTACACGGAGAACCAGCGGAAAGGTACCGACGAAATATCTCGAAACGGATGAAAACACAAGTGAATGAAGGCGTTTGCTTTATAGATTCTTAACTTGTCCACACGGGACAAATCTATGGGTTACCATACGATTGAATTTTCTCATCGCGTAGACTATACGACGGTTGTTAGTATCGAACTATACTGTCCGATATTTAACAACCTTCGTATAGTTCTAGGTCACGACGAGCATCGCACGTATGTTAACCGATAGACGGGGACTAAGTGGCGCTTTTAGTTTCATATATGAGTATCGATGGGAATATGAAGGTTTCATATTATCATCGAGTATCATATATTGGTTTTAACCTGAATATCTTGAGTCGCTCTCTAATTATGCGTTTGTTGTGCATTCGTGTTGTATGTGTAACATGATTTTAAACCATTGAGATCAAGATTGATAGAACTGATCATCCTACATTGCAATAGCATTCATCAACCAAAAACTATTATTGCAATGGTATTCATCTATAACAATCAACAATTAAAACTACAAATGTAGGATACTGATATCATAAAGCGTTATACGCAACATTGATAGAACTGATAAATAAAAAAACGAAACACAAACCGTATCAAGATTTAACAACTTTGATTATGTCATATACGCGGGCCGATATTTTCATATTAGCCAATAGGCAAAAATAGATTGCGGTCTGGATATGGCATATTGGCAGATGTTACCTATATGCATACATACATGTTGTCTCCCCATTTTTTCATAAATCAAACCAACTACATACATCAAACTAGTCCATGCCACCAATCGGAAACTCCACTATGTCTTTGAATTATTATTTTTCCAAATAGCATTGAGCTCCTATTAACATTGTCCCATCCAACAAATTTGTTGTGCTTGCTTTGACCTTCATCTAGCTTTCACATGCCATACACATTAGATGAGTAATATAGTTATAAATTATGGTATTTTGTTGTCATCAATCCACCTAACCCTATCCCCAAGTTGCTCTATGAAAGCACATAGAACCATCCCCCCTAGTCAAGCATAGCTTTTTCTGTGCAATTGTTCTTATTCTTAATTTCTCACATTCATTACTCTCTCATTTTCTTGTCAACAAATTTGTTGTGCAATTGTTCTCATTCTTAATTTCTCACATTCATTACTCTTTCATTTTCTTGTTTTTTTCCAACTCCCCACCACTTAACCCCAACCCAGCCCTAGCCCCAGCCTCCAGCCCCAGCCCAGCCCCAACCTAACCCTAACCCCAGCGCGACCAGCTAAACCCCAACACCAACCCTAAGGCAAACCCTAACCCCAGCCCCACCCTAGCAGCAGCCGAACCCTAACCCTAACCCTACCCCGACCCCGACCCCGACCGCGACCCCTGCCCAACCCCAACTCGCGCACGCAACCCCAGACCCAGCCATGAACCCTAAGCCCAAAATAATCCAAAAATTCTTTAATTTACCTCGAGATTTACTCACCTGAACGGCTGCTGCTGGGGCTGGGGCGACGACCTGAGCGGCGGTGGCGACGACCTGAACCGCGGTGGCGACGAGAACTGCGGTGGCGACGAGGAGAACGACGGTGGCGACGACGGCGTGGCGATTTGGGGATTTTTTTCGCGCGCGATCGAGAGAGAGAGAGAAAGTGAGCGTAGGCGATCGATCTGGGGTTTTGTTAAATCGATATTTACTTGCCCCTACGGATATACCCGTAGGTCCTTTGTTTGCGGCTCCGTAGGGGTAAACACCAAATTAAGAATTAATATTTTTATTCTTGGACGTCTGTGCCCGTAGGGGCAACCTTTTAGCCCTACGGATAAATCCGTAGGGCCAAGTTAAATCTGCCCCTACGGATTCCAATATCCGTAGGGGCAACCCCCTATTTTACTAGTGAGTAATCCTACTGAAGAAGACATTCCTTCCGGTCAAGTACAACGTGTAGATAAGTATGAGAAGTACATGAATGATACTAGGAGACCAATTTATGAGAATGCAAAGTATTCCGCATTATCATGATTCGTCCATCTTTTCCAGATTAAGTGCTTAAATAGATGGATCAACAAACCATCCACGATACTTCTCAAGTTCCTGAAAATTTTTATACCCCCGAGAAATAACGTGCTTGCGAGCTGGTATGAAGTCCAGAAGATGATGTTTGATTTGGGTCTGAACTGTGAGAAGATTCATGCATGTCCTAAAAATTGTGTACTGTACTGGAAAGATAATTCAGATTTGAAAGAGTGTCCCACCTGCGGACATGACATGTATAAACCGAAACTATTTGATAAGAAGCCAGATATACATGTCATGGTAGCACGATACTTTCCCATAACACAAAGGCTATTCAGGTGTAAGAAGACATTGGAGGCAATGATTTGGAATTACCGTGTTGCTCCAAACAAAGATGGAAGAATGATTCATCAAAGAGATTCGTCGGCATCGAAAGATTTCGATAAAAGGCATTTTGTAACATCCTAGTACGGTTATACGACATTAATCGGTATTTTAATACTTACTTTATATTTCTTCTATTTTATTCTTTTGGGTTGCGAGTGATTCAAATAGTAGTAGTAGTTATTCGATCCGACCCGCATATGTGAAACCCGGTATGGTGCTAGATTATATATGATATTTATCAGTAAAATGAATCTATATGAATCTAGCGTGTGTGTATGTGTATCATATATATAGATCATCATATATTTTTTAGTAGCCAAAAGTTAAAGATAAATTATATTTTGTTAATTGTCATCATATAGTTGCCATCCCATATCTTATTTTGCTTTTATCTTTTACATTTAAATCTCAAGATATCTAATATCAAATATTTACTAAATCTAGATATATTTTTTAGAATCCTTTTAAATATTAAATTAAGGGTATGAGTTATTTAAAATATATTCTTGCATTATGGTTGGGAAGTTTATGTATGTGAATTATTTTCCAAAATATATTTTTGATGAGATTTTGATGGAGAATGGTTGTAGTTTGATATTATCTATATATTAAAACTAATATATATTTATAACCTAATTTAAATTATACTATATATTTTTATATTAAACACAAAACCTTTCTCTCCACATACATATATTTCTCTCTTTGCACATAACATATATATATATATATATATATATATATATATATATATATATATATATCTCCTATAACTAAATCTCTCCCTCATCAATGTATATATTCTCTTTCTTCGTTTTTCAAGCCCACACCCATTCTCGCTGACGTAACTTCAGCCGCATCCTTGAGCCTTAACCGAGCCATCAAAACTTGATGTTGATTTGTATAGCGTCGTATTGCTTCCATTCTTCGCGTTTGTTTCGAGACAATTTTACAACTTGCTACATGCTATAGTTTACATAATTTACTTATATGTTGTCGTACTATTATTATTATTAATTTGTATCATACAATTATATCTATATAATTTATACACCGTAATTATTTAACGTTAATCAGTTTTATAATATATAGTGTATGCAAGTTTACAACTTGCGACATACTATAATTATATTAATAAATATATATATCGTCGTAATATTTCTTATTATTATCATTATACCGTTTATATCTATATAATCCATATATCATTAATTAGTTTATAATTTTCATTTTATAACGTAATCTGTAAATGAAAGTACCTCTGAACTGCTGTTCAGCGAAATTCCAGTAACAAACTTTCAATTTTGAATGTTCATAAATTTTTGTAGGAACAAACTGAGATATTTTAACTTATAAAAATGAAAACCTTATTGAATTAGTTTTGTTTTGTTATATGACACGTTCCTTTTGGAGGACGTTTTTTTAAATTATTTTTAAGCTATTTTACAAATCAGGATGACGCTGAATTTCTGAACGGAATTTTCTTGTGCATGATTAATCAATACCACTTTTATAGTTATTAATAGGATTGAATATATTATCCCTGTTAATGCTATTATCTTGGTCTTGTACATAATATGATTATATTATCCTTGACATATTTGTAACCTGCCAGACTGTACTATTTTTGTTATCATGTTAATACCTGTTGCCTGTAATACTTACCATGCCAACAATCTTGACTTGTTATCCTGATTGACCTGACTTGTTGTCTTACTAGACAAGACCAGTACACGATTCTTCCTGTGTAGGCATTAGTTAGGCATTCTATTAATACTTGACTTAAACACAAAATATGAGGAAAAGGGGAAATCAAGAATGTAACCGAAACGTAACTCAAGAGGATATTATTATTGTTTGCCATGATTTCGGGCGTGAACGAAATAACCATTGTTTATTGTGCCGTGGTCCCATGGGGGGTATGAACGAGATATATTATTCCGTGGTCCCGTGTGGGTATGAACGTGATATATACTGTTGAGCTACGATGAGAATTGCATTAATTGATTTCAAACCCTCGTAGAATAGATAACCTAGAAGCACAGACTTTAGGATACGCGTGACATACTTATAGCTCACTGTTTTACACCTGCGATAATTATTTATACTCATGTTTCATCATTGCTTTCTATTCTGGATATTATTATCGTTATTGATATTTATGATGCACCGACGTTTGGGTTTTGCATGGCCCAGTTCCTTTGATCTTGTCGCAGGAAGATCAAGAGTATTTTAACAAGCAAGCTGAGCAGGGAGGAGCTTGATGATTAGGTTTAGAGATACTTAGTTATTTTATTTCTGTAGTTTAAATTTATCGATGTGATCCCATAAGGGACATGATTAGGATATTATTTCATTATTGGATCTTTATTCATTTCTGCTATATACATTTCTTGATTTTTATCTATTATGGCAGATGAATATTGTTAGTTAGATTTTATTTACTGTTATTGATATCCAATTGACAGCCGTAATATGATTATGGAGGGATCTTTCCTAGCCATAGGCAGTATGGTTGGCTTTGTCACGTACCATATTTATGTATTTTAGGAAACATGGCATGACAAGGTTTTGTTGGTATCAGAGAATAGGTTTTAGGTTCGCTGTGCTTGGTTCAATTTGTAGTTGGGTATGGTACCTAATATATTGTCCTTAAGACCCAGAATTTTAGGAACATGTCTTGCCATATTATTGTCTTGTCGTTCAAATTCTTGAATCTTATCCTTCCCTTAAACTCGTTTATCTCGACGATATGGAAATGATATTGCACCTCAGTTTGGAATCCTCTTGATTTCTTATTGTTTCTCCCTTCTTATTTTTTCGATTCTGATAGTAGGATTTGGGTGATTTGAATAGAGTTATATGATTGTAACTATATACCGCGGCATAGTTGTAGGTTTAGTTTAGCACCTTAGCAAGGTTTTGGCAAGCATCAAACATGCTATATTAAAATTTTGGGGTGCTAAACAAACCAACCAAGTAATCGAACTAGAGAATTAGGGTTAACTTTGCATGTAAACAACTTTACATCTAAGTGATAGGGATTACAATCTTTGTAGTCCGTTTCTTCGCTTCATTAGCTCCGAGTAGTGGCCCCTTCGTTGCGATCCATGAACTCCCGGACTCTTGAGAGGCTCCACAAGATGTATGATGCATCCTTGCTTGAAGTCTTCAAAGTCTACGATGATCTACGTCGAGAAATCACGGACTCAAGCTCTCTCTTCACTAATACGGAATTAGTGAAGCTAACACACTAATCTATATGTCTAGTATAGAAGAGAATGATGAAGTAGGAATTTAGCTCACTTTAGTATTTAATTTCTCACTATTTTTCTTCTTGATCTCAAAATCTAGAGAGCAAATATGAGATGAGGAAGAAGAAGATGATAAGGTTAGAAATGCAACCATGGGTTAGTATATGTCAAAACCTAACCCATGTAGAGAGTAAACCATGGCTATGTGTCATGGTTGGGTTAAAAAATATCTTAAGCAAAACAAAAAGGGTGGACTTTGTCAATGGTTATCAACAAGCTTCATGAAGCTTCCACCATGACTCATTTCCACAATTTTTGAATTACTTAAGAATTTAAACCTAAACATTATATGTACATGGTATAATTCTCATACATCCTTGTTGCATGTATAACCTAGCATGTCACAATATTATATATCACATATATAATATTTATGTAACAATAGAATACAATACAATAAACATATATCACATATTTATTATATGTATCATAAGTGAGAATAATAAATATTTATGTGAGCATAATACACACACACACACACACACACACACTAATTCATCGAATCAACACTTGATCTGACAAGCCGGCTATATCACATATAACCGGCCGATATCACATATCGTGAGAATAGAATACGACATCACATACGCGTATCAATCTCGTTTTCGCACATATCACATATGTGCTCCTACTCCGTTTTTCCTGAGCCTGGAAATTTCTATGTAGGATTCTAAAGACTCGTCAATACGCCGGCAGTAGGTGATGATCACATCAAACACCAACAAGCCGCAAGCGTTCAGCTAAACGTAACGGCCACCCGGATATTGCGCGATTAGAAGATCAACAAGCAAGTCTGCTCTAACTCCTGTAAATCCAATCATTAACACTATCGTACAGTCCGGTCTCTTCGTCTGATATGTCGCATATCCCTTCTAGGGGTGGTTAACGTCAGACCCCAGTAACCGATAAGTCGTGTCGATGTGAGGCTCATAACAGGTCGAGAAACTACTGATAACACTTACCAGTATATCTCCATATCAGCCCTGGCTAGGGACATCCAGTTATAGCCAATCGAACACAGCGCAACATCAACCCCCAATACCGGGAGAGACGAAACCCTCCTATCGCTCATTGCCTCCATGTGATTCGGGACTGTACCCAAAAGCCACCGTTTTGCACGTTCTCATGAACGTGGTAAGGTGGAAATCAAAGCACAGTGGGAATCACACAAGACTCTATGACGATCTCGGGTCTACAGACTAACCTGTACCGGTGTAACCAGAGAACTACTATCTGACGATAAGTATAATACCAACAAGGAGTTCTCGGCGAGTCCGTTCAGTGTACCCAGTCTACACCGAGCACCCGTATACCATCTTTGATGTCACACACCAATGGATGTGGGATCATCCATCGCCTATCATATGGGTCAAGATGCGTATACGCTAGTCTACTCTGGAGTATCGATGCCCTATCTCGATACACCCTCGACTAGGAACAGTTATAGGATGTACTTGTAGACTACACTGGCCCCACTAGTATGATCTACATCATAGTCCTAGTAGTCAAGTACATATCTTAAGGGCTTTATCAACATGTGAGAGCAAGACAGTAACCCAATACAAGTCAACATTTTAAGACAAAGTGAAACCAGATAACATACTATTATGTCGAGCAAGAAAGTCCTCTCTCTATATATCCAAGAATCCACTATAATATACATCATATGTACAACAATGGCCTCTAGGGCATATGCATAACTAACAATCTGTAACGTTTCAGAAATCGTTTTGTGAATTTTCCTGTTTTTGGGCAAAATTGTCGGTTTTTCCCGTTTTAACCCGATTTCGATCAAACGTCCGTAGTAACTTACCGGCACCTATTTTAGCTAAAATAAAGCTTGTGCGCGAACTTTAGAGGTATTTGGGAGGTTTTGGTTCAGAAAAAAATTTTCCGAAAAAAAAATATTATTTTAATATTTTTTGTGCATATCATTTTTTGGCCAAATTCCAATTTTTCCTTCATCATTTCTAGATTGGACGAAATGGGGGGGCCGGCCAATTCACTGTGAATGGGATGAGCACAAGGATGTGGAGTGTGACATTAAGAATCAAATCAATTAAAGATCTAAAGCTTACAAAAAAAAAACATTAAAGAAAAGGATGATTCATCAAAAGGAAACCATGCTTGCATTAATTAAACAAGTGCTCAATGACTCATTAAATCAATCAATCCCACTTCCATTGACTAACATTTCGGCCAATCTAGAAATGATGAAGGAAAAATTGGAATTTGGCCAAAAAATGATATGCACAAAAAATATGAAAATAATATTTTTTTTTCGGAAAATTTTTTTCTGAACCAAAACCTCCCAAATACCTCTAAAGTTCGCGCACAAGCTTTATTTTAGCTAAAATAGGTGCCGGTAAGTTACTATGGACGTTTGATCGAAATCGGGTTAAAACGGGAAAAACCGACAATTTTGCCCCAAAACAGGAAAATTCACAAAACGATTTCTGAAACGTTACAATCTCCCCCCCTTAAAAAAATTCGTCCTCGAATTTAAAATTTTTCACTAAGCGTACCTTCAAAGGGAAAGTATAAAACTCCCAATTCTCGCCCACAGCCTACCAAGTGATCATCTCACTATACGGCTGCGTCCAAGAAAACTCTCCACAGCTGGCAAGACCCTTGACCGAAGTTTCTCCACCTGCCGAACCATTAGCACCAATGGCTGCTGGTGAACGAAAAGATCGAGTCTACACTAATGGCCTGTGCTGAATTATGTGAAAAGTCTTGAAGGTAATTGCAAAGTATCGACACAAGGAATACGGGGTAAATAATCGATAATCTGGGCGGAAGTGCCAAACTAAAGGCAACGAAAACTAACTCGCTTGAAGGATCTCAAAAGGACCTAAAATCCTGGGATAAGCTTCCCAAAACTCAACATGTCATTCATCGGAAAAGTCCCTAAGAATACATGATCTCCTACAGCGAACTCGAGCATGCGATCACCATTGTCTGCATAAGACCTCTGTCCGCACAGGACTGTCATCATCCTTACCTGAAATAGCTGGGTCATTTCCGAAGTCTCTAGACTAGCTGGGGTCCAAAAAATCCAACTATGCAGAGTCAGAAAAACAGACTGGAGATCGGCACTACCTGACTAAACCTAAAGGTTGCCAATTGGAATGTCTCCTGATAACAGCTATCAAGAAGTATCCTAACAATGGCGAGTGACGATCCCAACTTCCGCAAACAACTAACACAACACACAAAAGACAAACACCTTGAAACGAAACTTGAACTTTCTCTTTACATTCCTGTCCACCCGTAACTATCTCACAAGTCACGTCAATGTTGGTGGAACTTAAATGAATATAGAGAGTTGACTGATGTGCTTGCTCTAAAATTTCACGTCTCTACCCGATAACATCAGGTACACAAACGCATTCCTAACTTAGCACAACCTTGTCACAATCACAGACTCCGAATCAAAAGCAAGAACTGATGCAGTTGCTAACTGAATCTTCAACTGCCGAAAACTCCGTACACATGCATCAGTTCAAAGAAAAGAACTTACTTTCAGGTCTGTACAGTCAACGGTGCAACAATACGCTAGTAATCCTGCATGAAACGGCGGTAAAACCCTGCTAAACCCAAAATCAAAGGACCCCCGTCCTGCACACAAGTCCGGTCCTAAGCTGTACGGTCTCGATCTCCCTCGGAACCATACGAAACCGTCTCCCGTAACTACAAGACCTAGGAGTCAACACAAACAAGCCTGAAGGAACACTCCGAGAATCTAGCAAACAGCTGGGGCTCTCCCAATGTATGCAAAACAAATTCTCAAGTGCTACTCATGTTCCTCAAGACACAAAGTAGACCAGAATGTCATCAAAAACACAACAATAACTGGTCGAGGAACGGCCTGAAGAAATCTGGCGCATCATATCTACAAATGCTGCTAGGGCATTGGCGAGTCCAACGACACCACCAAAACACAAACTTCCCGTAGCACGTACAAAAGTATTATTCGGAATGCCACCACTCCGAACCCGCAAAAATGATGACCTGATCCCAATCAAACTTAGAAAAAGTCTCGCACTCTGGAGCTGATCGAAGAAATCGTCAAAGCGAGGTAAATGATACCTAACTGCACCGTAAGCCGGTTCAATTAACGATCTATCAATCCACAACCGCAATCTATCGTCTTTCTCCCTGACGAACAGAAATAAGAGCTCCCAAAAGCGAAACACTCGGACATACAAACCTCCCAACAAACAACTCTGCAGCAGATCCTTAAGCTCCCTGAATTTCGCTATCTCCTCTGGAACATCGTCGAAAAACTCTCCCACGATAAGTACCCGGTCCAACAATCACAACATGGCTCCGGTATCACGAATGAACACCAAGAATCCACGACATCTCCTCCAAAGCTGAATAGCGGAAAAGGCTGAATTCAAGCTGTGAGAGGCGGCACAACTATCCACCTGCACAACAAGAACTGACTCGCCGAGAAAACAATTCCTGACTGTTTTCTCACAGTAGTCCACAGACGCCTAACACGTAACTAACCAATCCATGCCCAGGAGAACGTCAAATCCAACATCTCTAGAAGGATCCAATGACGGATGAATCTCCTAACCGATTGGCATACGACTGAAATACGTGTCGCGCAACAAAAGAATCGCTGACAGAAGTTAACACAACAAACGGCTGATCTAGCTAACACGATCCTCGTCCCAACCACGGCACAAAGTGCGAAAAACCAACAAGTACATCAAAGAACATGAACAAGGATACCTGAAAACTCTGCATTGGACGCCTGTGCGTCCGGATGAGTAGAAACAAACCCCTATGTCTGCCTTCTACCCGGAACTGTCAAAACTCTTCCTCTGCCAGACTGACCCCTCAGAGCAGACCTTCCGCGCCCACGACCTCTGAGAACATGACTCTGACGCGGCGCTAAGGAGCAATCCCTGATGAAGTGATGAAGGCTCCCGCATCGGAAACATCCATACGATGGTTGCTGACCCTCCTGGGGATAAGAGCTGAACGACTGTCCTCGTCCAAAGCCTCTGCTACTCCCACGGCGGCCACGAAATCTGTCTCGACGACTAAGCCTCTGTCTCTGGGCTGGTACACTGGTATGAGTCCTCCACTGTCCTGGAACTCTCAGAGTCTCTGGAATATGTGTCTCATCGACTGGGGCTACATCCACTGGTGCTACGTAAGTAACAGACTGCTGCATGTTGATCCCAAGGAACAACTGAGTAACTGGGGTGTCAACCTCCTGTCGCTGCGCTCGAATGACATCAACCAACGATCTCATCGTCTGGCGCAAGTCCTGCATCTCTGTCACAAGCCTAGCGAGCTGATCTGTCGAAGGCTGATCCGTCTGCACCTGTGCAACAAGAGTGCCATCCTGGTCAGTGCTCGTCTCACCCGAGCTAACTCTGACCTCGGCCCTCGCTGCATCACTCTGAGTCCCCATAGTCATGGCGGCAAGGCTATAAATAGAGATAGGATTCGATAAGAACAAGGAAATCGAATCACAAGGATATGAATCATCAAGGAAGGAATATCAAACAATTTGTACTTAGGCACTTTAGGCGAAATACTGCATCGTGAGTATGCTGCAGACATACACACACTACGTTACTCCGCTTAAGTTACCTACTCCATCATACCAAGGTCATCCTACACTCCGAAAGGTAAAACCACGCTCTGATACCAACTTTGTCACGACCCGAAATTGGCACGTGACGGCCCTAATACTACGCAACGCCTCCAGACGTAACGCAGTAAAAGAAAGCCAAAACCCAGAAATCTAAACCATAAAAATACGGAAAAGATAATAAAAGTTTTGGAAACATTTGAAATCACAACCCAAATTCTTTAAAAGAGTCCACTTTTTCTTTAAAATTTTGGCAGCACCTCCTTTGTAAAACAAGCCCCCAAAAAGGGTACAACATAAATATAAAGTAAAGCATCCCAAACGGGAGCAAAATCCATGCCCAACGGCGGAAACAACCACCACAACAGATATACGACGCCGTAGCGAAGAAATAATAGACAAAAGAAAGGAAACTGTATAAAAGAAAATAAATCCAACATAATATACAATATCGTCCTCACCAAGTCTCTAAGTCAATATGAAAATAGTAGATGGAGAGTACAGGGATACAACGAATATACAATACAACGAATAACCACAAAAACCCACCTAAGCAAATTGCACACTGTGAGCTGATGCGGTATCCGTAGCAAAAGATGATAGATGAATAGCCAGCCTCGACTACTCTGGGGAACACTCTGTAATACCTGTGGCACAACGGGGGTGAGTTGCCAACTCGTGAATAGTAAATAACATATGCAGGTAATCGCAAGAATGAACGTACAACATGAATCTAAGATATGACATTTGCAGTAATAACAGGTCATATGAGTATGAAATAATGGAAAGTACACTAACAAGTACCACCAATATATAAAGCAATAATGATATGACAACAGTATGCAATAATCATGCACTGGGGATATGAGAAAGTAAATGTGCAACACTCATGAAGGTACACTCACAGGTACTCCTAATACATGGAACAGTGCACAAGTATATAAAGGTGAGGTATGGAGTGAAATATGTCATTTCCACGGAATCCTGACATCGTGGTAGGATCACAATCCAGCAAGACAAATCAAAATCCCAATTCCTCAAATCAGCCCCCAAATTGGCTCTCATATCATCTAAGTGTCACATCTCCTCAACTGCACAATATCAAGTATATCTCGCATATGTATCGAATGTACAACATCAAGTAGATCTCACATATCTAGTATGTACAATATCAGTATATCTCACATATATCACATGTACAACATCAAGTGGATCTCACATATCTCGTATGTACAATATCAGGTATATCTCACATATATCAAATGTACAACAGCAAGTGGATCTCACGTATCTCTTATGTACAATATCAACATCTAATCCCAATGAATCTTTTATGTCCCAAATCAAATCTCCAGTACAGTTCTAACATCCTAATATAATGTCATAATAAATATGATGAGGGCAATACACATATATTAGCGTCCCATTCCACTAATATTGGTGTAAGGGTATATATAACAACGGCTAAATCCCCTGTTATATATACAAAGGTATTAAAAGAAATATCATGAAAACCAAAGTGCCAAGCATCGACACAGAAATCCTGACCACGTATCATACGCTATCCCGAAAGCACGAGTGCCTAGCTCTGACCCTCGCCTTTCGACGTATGCATACGTGCATGACTCCCAACGGTGTCTCCGTGATCCCCCGCCGAGTCATGGGTACTGTCACCGGTAGGTACTCGCCCGCCTCCAGCTCAATCGGCAAAGTCCATCGATCTTCTTGCCGAGGGGAACCATACCGGGCCCCACCATGTACCCTCTACGGCCTCGACGCCTCCTCGTAGGGGTATATATAATCAGCACCGATAAAACCCATGGTGGATGCGCAAATATCATATCAAGAAAACCGGGTTTTTCAATGTATGCATAATTTCATGAACTCCCGCGGTTCCCAAATCCGGAAAACATCATGTAAAATCCAAATAATAATGCGCAATCCAGGAATAAATATATACGATATATCTGAAATGCGAGCATATAAATGAGAATATGTAGCTGAAACCAGATGTATGCGAAACCAATAAGGTACAGCTAAGTAACATCAATAAAGGTAAATATGTAACTGCAACTGAATATGTGTGTAACATACAGGTGTAGCAATGTATTGGTATCTACCTATAAGAACTGATGTCGTATACCTCCTGGGTATAAGTAAAATAGGTAGGATATCCCCCTGGTATAAGTAAAACATGTGCAAGTATACCTGTAGCTGTATCGCAAGGTGTAAATGTACCCATCACTAAAGGTATGATACACTATAGGTATACCGATAAACTAGATGTCAAGTGTGATAAGCAATGAAGTATCTATAAGGAGTTGTGTGTGACATGGCAATTATTGACGGTGTGTGTGCAGCATACAATCCGTGCTCGTGCAACATGAACCGTCAATAATATGTGCAGTGTCCTACGGCTGCTAGTCACAGTACAACTATATCAAGGAAATAAGGTAAATGCGCAATTCTAACAATGACGTAGAATATGCGACAAGTATTAGAATCCTAGCCCAGACGCATAACGCCATGCGGGCGATTCCCTTGTAGATGTTAAATCTACTCACCTACGCTCCAAGCTAGGTGAAGCCTACCACCTGTTTCCCCTTGTCATAGCATCCGAAGTCCCTGCTTGCGAACCTAAAATTTCACAAACACATCACATAAACATATAATCTACATCGACGAAAAGACATCAAAACGCAAGAATAACGCCCTGAAAAATACACTGCGCGCTTAGCGCATCTATCACTCACGACATCGGCCAAAAATCCTAACTAGGGTCGCCAAACTACGAAACACCTAGTCTAGATTCCGATCGTCCCGATCGCGCATTAAAAACACAATAATAAACGTTGTTTCAATATAATTAACGTCGCAATGTAAAAAGAAACCTACGCCTAAAAGTTACCAAAATCTAGTAAGCAGTATTTATCATTTTAGCACAAAAGTACAAGTTTTATCAAAACTATAATTTACAAATATCTTCAAATAGCATGGTTAAACCATTTAAACCTTTATTAAAAATTTAGTTTTCACTAATTAGGATTAACAAAAATCTAGTTTTTAATTAAGCTAATTAGGTAATAAGTAAAATATCATTTAACAAATTTAGTAACCAGGTTAAGTTTTCACTTGCCTAAAATTAACAATTAACCTATTCATTAATCATAACCCTAATTAATTATCTAAAAACCACTTCTAGAATTTTAAACATGAAATTAAATAGCTTAATTTTAACAACTAAAACAACACTACTTAATGATTTAGAACAACAAAAAGAGTTTAGGGTTAGGATTTTATACCTCCAGATTTTATTTGAAACTCAAGTTCCCTAGCCGACAAGTCCAAGCTTGAAGTAGATAGAAAGTAGAATACTTCGTCTCAAGGCACTCAACGAATCGGGTGATGGTAAATTGAAGTTGCCTTTTGGAGTTGTAAGTGAATAATGGATTTAAAATGAAGAACAAACTTCCTCATTGCAAAATTTGAGCTCGGCCAAAATGGGACATGAATAGTGCTCGGCCACTATTCACAGAGAAGGAATAAGTCATGTGAAAGGAGAGGAAACAAGGAAAAAGCAACACTCAAATGAAGAAGTGAGCTTTTGTTTCAATTAATCAACAAAGAACAATATATCACCTTCCATAGTGGGCCGGCCACAAATTGTGCACTGTGAAATGAAGATATAATTAAAACCACACATCAAATTAATATAAACAATTCATGTGCAAGAATGGGAGAGGGGGGGCCGGCCACACAGAGAGAAAGGGAGGGGGTTGAAGAAAAAAAAACTCTCTGTGGAATGATGAAACAAATGGTGGAGAGATGAATACATTATTCACTTACAACTCCAAAAGGCCCTCCCTTTCTCTCTGTGTGGCCGGCCCCCCCTCTCCCATTCTTGCACATGAATTGTTTATATTAATTTGATGTGTGGTTTTAATTATATCTTCATTTCACAGTGCACAATTTGTGGCCGGCCCACTATGGAAGGTGATATATTGTTCTTTGTTGATTAATTGAAACAAAAGCTCACTTCTTCATTTGAGTGTTGCTTTTTCCTTGTTTCCTCTCCTTTCACATGACTTATTCCTTCTCTGTGAATAGTGGCCGAGCACTATTCATGTCCCATTTTGGCCGAGCTCAAATTTTGCAATGAGGAAGTTTGTTCTTCATTTTAAATCCATTATTCACTTACAACTCCAAAAGGCAACTTCAATTTACCATCACCCGATTCGTTGAGTGCCTTGAGACGAAGTATTCTACTTTCTATCTACTTCAAGCTTGGACTTGTCGGCTAGGGAACTTGAGTTTCAAATAAAATCTGGAGGTATAAAATCCTAACCCTAAACTCTTTTTGTTGTTCTAAATCATTAAGCAGTGTTGTTTTAGTTGTTAAAATTAAGCTATTTAATTTCATGTTTAAAATTCTAGAAGTGGTTTTTAGATAATTAATTAGGGTTATGATTAATGAATAGGTTAATTGTTAATTTTAGGCAAGTGAAAACTTAACCTGGTTACTAAATTTGTTAAATGATATTTTACTTATTACCTAATTAGCTTAATTAAAAACTAGATTTTTGTTAATCCTAATTAGTGAAAACTAAATTTTTAATAAAGGTTTAAATGGTTTAACCATGCTATTTGAAGATATTTGTAAATTATAGTTTTGATAAAACTTGTACTTTTGTGCTAAAATGATAAATACTGCTTACTAGATTTTGGTAACTTTTAGGCGTAGGTTTCTTTTTACATTGCGACGTTAATTATATTGAAACAACGTTTATTATTGTGTTTTTAATGCGCGATCGGGACGATCGGAATCTAGACTAGGTGTTTCGTAGTTTGGCGACCCTAGTTAGGATTTTTGGCCGATGTCGTGAGTGATAGATGCGCTAAGCGCGCAGTGTATTTTTCAGGGCGTTATTCTTGCGTTTTGATGTCTTTTCGTCGATGTAGATTATATGTTTATGTGATGTGTTTGTGAAATTTTAGGTTCGCAAGCAGGGACTTCGGATGCTATGACAAGGGGAAACAGGTGGTAGGCTTCACCTAGCTTGGAGCGTAGGTGAGTAGATTTAACATCTACAAGGGAATCGCCCGCATGGCGTTATGCGTCTGGGCTAGGATTCTAATACTTGTCGCATATTCTACGTCATTGTTAGAATTGCGCATTTACCTTATTTCCTTGATATAGTTGTACTGTGACTAGCAGCCGTAGGACACTGCACATATTATTGACGGTTCATGTTGCACGAGCACGGATTGTATGCTACACACACACCGTCAATAATTGCCATGTCACACACAACTCCTTATAGATACTTCATTGCTTATCACACTTGACATCTAGTTTATCGGTATACCTATAGTGTATCATACCTTTAGTGATGGGTACATTTACACCTTGCGATACAGCTACAGGTATACTTGCACATGTTTTACTTATACCAGGGGGATATCCTACCTATTTTACTTATACCCAGGAGGTATACGACATCAGTTCTTATAGGTAGATACCAATACATTGCTACACCTGTATGTTACACACATATTCAGTTGCAGTTACATATTTACCTTTATTGATGTTACTTAGCTGTACCTTATTGGTTTCGCATACATCTGGTTTCAGCTACATATTCTCATTTATATGCTCGCATTTCAGATATATCGTATATATTTATTCCTGGATTGCGCATTATTATTTGGATTTTACATGATGTTTTCCGGATTTGGGAACCGCGGGAGTTCATGAAATTATGCATACATTGAAAAACCCGGTTTTCTTGATATGATATTTGCGCATCCACCATGGGTTTTATCGGTGCTGATTATATATACCCCTACGAGGAGGCGTCGAGGCCGTAGAGGGTACATGGTGGGGCCCGGTATGGTTCCCCTCGGCAAGAAGATCGATGGACTTTGCCGATTGAGCTGGAGGCGGGCGAGTACCTACCGGTGACAGTACCCATGACTCGGCGGGGGATCACGGAGACACCGTTGGGAGTCATGCACGTATGCATACGTCGAAAGGCGAGGGTCAGAGCTAGGCACTCGTGCTTTCGGGATAGCGTATGATACGTGGTCAGGATTTCTGTGTCGATGCTTGGCACTTTGGTTTTCATGATATTTCTTTTAATACCTTTGTATATATAACAGGGGATTTAGCCGTTGTTATATATACCCTTACACCAATATTAGTGGAATGGGACGCTAATATATGTGTATTGCCCTCATCATATTTATTATGACATTATATTAGGATGTTAGAACTGTACTGGAGATTTGATTTGGGACATAAAAGATTCATTGGGATTAGATGTTGATATTGTACATAAGAGATACGTGAGATCCACTTGCTGTTGTACATTTGATATATGTGAGATATACCTGATATTGTACATACGAGATATGTGAGATCCACTTGATGTTGTACATATGATATATGTGAGATATACTGATATTGTACATACTAGATATGTGAGATCTACTTGATGTTGTACATTCGATACATATGCGAGATATACTTGATATTGTGCAGTTGAGGAGATGTGACACTTAGATAATATGAGAGCCAATTTGGGGGCTGATTTGAGGAATTGGGATTTTGATTTGTCTTGCTGGATTGTGATCCTACCACGATGTCAGGATTCCGTGGAAATGACATATTTCACTCCATACCTCACCTTTATATACTTGTGCACTGTTCCATGTATTAGGAGTACCTGTGAGTGTACCTTCATGAGTGTTGCACATTTACTTTCTCATATCCCCAGTGCATGATTATTGCATACTGTTGTCATATCATTATTGCTTTATATATTGGTGGTACTTGTTAGTGTACTTTCCATTATTTCATACTCATATGACCTGTTATTACTGCAAATGTCATATCTTAGATTCATGCTGTACGTTCATTCTTGCGATTACCTGCATATGTTATTTACTATTCACGAGTTGGCAACTCACCCCCGTTGTGCCACAGGTATTACAGAGTGTTCCCCAGAGTAGTCGAGGCTGGCTATTCATCTATCATCTTTTGCTACGGATACCGCATCAGCTCACAGTGTGCAATTTTCTTAGGTGGGTTTTTGTGGTTATTCGTTGTATTGTATATTCGTTGTATCCCTGTACTCTCCATCTACTATTTTCATATTGACTTAGAGACTTGGTGAGGACGATATTGTATATTATGTTGGATTTATTTTCTTTTATACAGTTTCCTTTCTTTTGTCTATTATTTCTTCGCTACGGCGTCGTATATCTGTTGTGGTGGTTGTTTCCGCCGTTGGGCGTGGATTTTGCTCCCGTTTGGGATGCTTTACTTTATATTTATGTTGTACCCTTTTTGGGGGCTTGTTTTACAAAGGAGGTGCTGCCAAAATTTTAAAGAAAAAGTGGACTCTTTTAAAGAATTTGGGTTGTGATTTCAAATGTTTCCAAAACTTTTATTATCTTTTCCGTATTTTTATGGTTTAGATTTCTGGGTTTTGGCTTTCTTTTACTGCGTTACGTCTGGAGGCGTTGCGTAGTATTAGGGCCGTCACGTGCCAATTTCGGGTCGTGACACAATCTCCCACTTGCACTAAGGCCAGCTGTTGTAGTATCTCATACCCAACATCCCGAAGGTTCTCTCAAAATGTATCTGGGGAATGGCCTTCGTGAATGGATCCGCAGTGTTATCCTTCGTATCTACTCTCCTAACCTCGATCTCTCGACAATCAACTATCTCCCAGATCAGGTGATACCGCCTCAGAATATGCCTGGATCTCTGATGGGACCTGGATTCCTTGGCCAAAGCCACAGCTCCATTGTTATCACAATGCAAAGGTATTGGATGCTCAATGGATGGAACCACTCCAAGTTCAGTAATGAACTTCTTTATCCAGACAGCCTCTTTGGCAGCATCGTTGGCAACGATGTATTCAGCCTCCATCGTCGAGTCTGCCATGGTTTCCTGTTTGGAACTCTTCTAACAAACCGCCCCTCCATTTAGGGTAAAGAAAAATCCCGAGTGCAACTTAGAGTCATCCTTATCACTATGGAAGCTCGAATCGGTAAAGGACTCCACCTGGAGTTTTCCGTTACCATATACCAAGAGCATCTCTTTAGTCCTTCTCAAGTACTTGAGAATGCTCTTCACAACTATCCAGTGACTCTCTCCTGGATTTGTTTGATACCTACTCACTACACTTAGTGAGTATGCTACATCGGGTCTGGTACATAGCATTGCGTACATGATAGAGCCTACTTCCGAAGCATAGGGTATCCTTTGCATGCGAGCTCTCTCCAAATCAGTCTTTGGAGACATCTCTTTGGAGAGAGTGAGTCCAGAGATCGTGGGTAAATTCCCACGTTTGGATTCTTCCATACTAAACCTCTTTAGTATGGTGTCAATGTATCTAGATTGGGACAATCCCGGTATCCATTTAGATCTATCTTTATAGATCTTAATCCCCAAAATGCAGGAGGCATCACCTAGATCTTTCATTGAGAATCTTTGTGATAAGAAGAGCTTGACCGAGTGCAGTATAGGAACATCATTTCTTATAAAGAGTATGTCATCCTCGTACAATATGAGGAAGATAACCTTATTCTCTGCCACCTTCTTGTATATACAAGGTTCATCTATGTTTTGATGAAGTCAAACTCTTTGACTACCACATCAAAACAGATGTTCCAACTCTGCGATACCTGCTTTAACCCGTAGATGGATTTAAGAAGCTTGCACACCTTTCCGCTGCTCCCACTGTCTACGAAGCCCTCTGGCTGAGCATGTATACACACTCTTCTAAATCACCATTTAGAAAGGCGGTCTTAACATCCATTTGCCATATTTCGTAATCATGGTATGCAGCAATGGCAAGTAGGATCCGGATGGACTTAAGCATAGTCACTGAAGAAAAGGTTTCGTCATAATCCACACCTGGTCGTTGACGAAAACCCTTTGCAACAAGTCTAGATTTGAAAGTCTCAACTTTTCCATCTACACCAAGTTTCTTCTTAAAGATCCATTTGCTCCCAATGGGTTTTACCCCTTCAGGAGCAACTTCCAAAGTCCATACTTTGTTGGTGTACATGGATTCCATCTCAGATTGCATTGCATCCAGCCACTTCACAGAGTCCCCACTCAGGATGGCCTGCTCGAAGCTAGGCGGGTCATCATCTTCCATGATGCAATCCTCGCTCCCACCGTCTATGAGAAAACCATAGTATCTCTTAGGTGGATGAGGAACCTGATCAGTCGAAAATGTTGCATTTTTAACACATCAATTTCCCTACTATTTGCAATCATCTAAAGGTGTTCGGTATGAATATAGCACATATTAGCAAAACGTCTGTAAAATACCAAATAAAATGTGTTATATATTATAACCGGCATTTTGAGGGAAATTGAGTGTTTATTATTGCACGCATGATCTTTGTATAGTGCAACACTTGTCTTGAGAATCTGTGCAGGAAATTCCAGGTAAAAGAGCCGAAACTGTTAAAAGTGCTGATAAAAATACGCCAAGTCCAAGACTTGAGATCTGGCAGTGAACTAGAGAGAATTATAAGAGTCCAGACATAAGAAAATACACCTAAAGACAGCACAAGAGTTACCTGGAAATTTGATGCACCAAAGCTATCAAAGGGCCGCGGATCCGCGGCCGAAGAGGCGAATCCGCGGCCACGTCAGCATGTCATTGGCAGAAGACTTTGGCAGGTTTCTCATTTCAAGGTCAAAACTTATTCAAGACACTTCTTTCTCCAGATATCTCCAGAAGCTTCTGTCCTAACAGCCAAGCTTCTTGCACAATCCAAATACATCCAAGCTTATCAAGGAAGCTAGCTAACTAACTAATTCTAGAACCTTCTACTCAACTACCAAGCTTGTAAGAGAAGCTAAACCTAGCTTAGCTTCTAAAAGAAGCTAATCCTAATCAAGCTTCTACGGGAAGCTAAAGAAGGCTATAAAAGGGAACCCAAGGCTTCTTCTCAAAGGTTGTTGAAAATTGAGCCAAAGATCCCACAAGTTGAGTGACACAACTTGTGCACCCAAACCCTAATCCAATCACCAAAACCAAATTCAAGATCTCCGAGTACAAATCAAGCAAGAAGCCTTCAACCTTTTAGAAGCGACGCCGATCTTCAACTGAGCAAGTGATCCAAGATGATCCGCGACTCACGGAGACGGTGCGGAGCTAATTCGACGATCGAGTTCTTTCCTCAAATTCTTATAGTTCTTGAGCGAATTGTAACGGAATTTTTGATTAATAAAAGGTGAAATTTCTTTATCTTGCTTATCTCTATATTTGAGCATTATGATTAGATCTCAATTCTTGATTGTGTTCTTTGATATGATGCTTGAGTAAAAACTCCGCTCGTGGAGGAGTCGAGAGAATAGATAGATGATGATGATTACAATCTTGAAACGATTCTTAATTCCTATAAGTTTTGTAAACTCTTGTAAATTGAATCATTGACAATCTAGTTTCGAGCGAGATGCTTTCTTGAATGTTTTTGCTCTTAATTAGAGATCGACGATTGGTGATTCAATGTACTAGAGGCTAGCTTTTGAATGGGAATCAACGAAAGGACAAAGGATGAGATGAAGAAACCCTAGTTCCTTCAAAAGATCCTTAAACCTCGTTGATCGTCATCGATCTAGCAACAAATCATTAATGGATAAGAAAACATAATCACAAGTTTTCATCACTTCTATAGATTCGATCGATTCCTACGAGCCTCATTACCAATCTTGATTACTCATTTGATTTGGATATCATCAATTCTTGATTCTTGATTTTTAGTATTCTTGATATTAGATCTAGATTTTGATAATTATTGAAATTCACTTTTAAATCTTGAATCGAATTCTCTTTTCCATTTCTCTTTAATTTTCGACTCAACTAAAACAAATACAAGCAAATCTCACTTTCCCTGTGGACGATCCGCACTCGCTAACGAACCTACAATTGATACCGTTATTGATTGCGGTTTAAAAATTTCTTTGATTGTGATCTTGACACATTTTCAAAACACCATCACACGAAGAATCGATTCAATCAGAACCCTAATAGATCGGTGGAGAGGCTGGGGTTTGTCGGGAACTACTGAATCCTCTGGTTCCACCAAATTTTCTGTTGCAGTTTGTGTAGCTGGAACTACTTCCAGTTCTACCTCATTGCCACTAATTTGTTTCATAAGAAAACCCTTTTCTAAGAAAGTGGCATATTGAGAAACAAACACTTTTTGTTCCTCGGAGTGGTAGAAGATATACCCTTGCGAGTTCTTGGGATATCCTACAAACTTGCACAGGACAGGCCTTGCCTCGAGTTTGTCTGGATTGTGCCTTTTGACATAGGCCGGAAAACCCTATATCTTAACATAATTAAGAGATGGTCTCTTCCCCTTCCATATCTCATATGGTGTAGTGGACACTGATTTGGTAGGAACTATATTCAATAGGTGTATGGCTGTCTCAAGCGCATACGCCCAAAAGGAAATAGGCAACTCAGCAGTGCTCATCATAGAGCGCACCATATCTAATAGGGTGTGATTCCTCCGCTCTGATACACCGTTGTGCTGTGGTGTATAGGGAGGAGTAAGCTGAGAGAGAATCCCATTCTCTTTTAGATAGTCCAGGAACTCATTGCTCAAGTATTCTCCTCCCCGATCAGATCGAAGGATCTTAATACTTTTACCCGTTTGGTTCTCGACTTCGTGTTTATATTCTTTGAATTTCTCAAAAGCTTCAGACTTATGTTTCAACAGGAACACATGTCCGTATCTTGAGAGATCGTCAGTGAATGTAATGAAGTACGAGGAACCATTCTTAGCATGTGTAGACATGGGACCACATACATCACTATGTATCAGTCCCAAGAGTTCTGTAACTCTTTCTCCGTGTCCACTAAACGGAGTTTTGGTCATTTTGCCTTTGAGACATGACTGACAAGTGTCATAAGATGAAAATTCGAACGGATTCAAATATCCATCCTTATGCAACTTAGCTAGTCGTGTCGCATTGATATGACCTAGTCTACAATGCCACAAGAAGGATTAGTTTATTTCTGAACTCTTCCTCTTGTCTGTGTTTTGTACATTAAGAACTGTGGTTTGATTTAGAATGTATATGCCATTATTTAACGAGTCTGATCCAATCAACTTTTGATTTAGGAAGATATTCATAACATCATCCTGTGTTACAAAATTATATCCTTCTTTACTCAATAAAAAAACTGATATGAGATTGCATATCAGGTTCGGTATGTAATAGCATTCGTTCAGAATTAATGTATTACCACTTGGTAATATATGGTGATATTCGCCAACTCTTTGGCTGCAACATTTGCACCATTCCCTACTCTTACGGAATGATCACCCATTCCCAGTTCTCTACCTTTCCTTAGCCTTTACAACATATTGCATATGTGGGACCCTGATCCGGTATCTAATGCTCAGGACGTAGAGTGAACTGAGAAACAGTTCTCGATAACAAACACGCCCGAAGAAGATGCATCATGATGTTTATTCTTCGTATGGGCGTCATGTGAATCTGGGTATTCCCCTATTTCCTATTCAGTCTTATAACAATTATAAGGAAAAACGGAACCAACGTTCCCCTGCTCAATATAACAAGCGGGTTCGGTCAATACATCCATATTATTATCTTGATTATGACCTGACATGGTCGCTACCTGGAGAGAGAGAGAGAAGGAAACACTTTAGCGTATGCTCTTGCAAGATAGATTAGTTATTATCTTATCTAATCAGGATGGCTCCCACTGCTGTTTATCAAATCTTCTTTCAAACCCTAAAAGGTAAGACCGGCTGGATTTAATTACACTTTACAAGTTCGCTAATCTTTCAGCTAGGCCAGTGTTGGTATTTTGAGGGAGGTTCCCCGTGCTTTCGCACGGACCTAATTAAAATAAACCTCATTTTCTCTGAGGCATAACCTCGTTAACACCTTTCTAGACACCTACTTGATCGGCTAATTGTCATGTGTAAAACTCTCGCAGGAGTAACTCTTTCTCGCAGTAGGTATCGGGATCCAACTATCTCATAGATGGTATGCAATCTCATTGCAAATTTCAACACTTGAAATTCCCGATAATCTTTTTACCCCTAGCGTCCTATGACCTTGACGAATGCTAAACAACCCATAGTCCGCTAGTCAAGTTCAACCCGTATATTTCTTGATTGAATTAAACCCACCCGCACGACCCTTGACGAAAGCCAAACAACGCCGTACGAATACCCTAATCCAATCGCATCATATGCAGCAGATAAGCAGTAAATAGCTATCGCATACTACGCCTCGACGAAAGCCAAACTACCGTAGCACGAATACTAAATAATACTTATCTGAAATGACGGAGGACTACGCAGGTTTTTAAGAAAACCATGAGCGTAATGAACTTGAAATCGTTGTAGAAACAAGCGATTTTTGAAAAAGGAGTGTTTTTGAGGTTTTTACTAGTTTTGCTAAAGAGGTCACTCCCGGTGAATGGATCTCGGCTCTTTCCTTATCGAATAAGGTGCTGGATATTCTACAAGGAATACCGCTATGCAAAGCAAAAACTATAGAAGCAATCAAAAAAAAAACCGAGTGAGTTGTAGCATCTGCTAGTTTCGTTAAAGAGATCACTCCCGGTGAAGAGATCTTGGCTCTTTCCTTATCGAATAAGATGCTGGATATTCTACAAGGAATACCGCTATGCAAAGCAAAAACTAGAGCTACCCTTTTTGAAAATTTGATTCTACAACATCTTATAGTTTCTTTTCTTTTCATTAATCTCATTAATGAATTTCCATCATTTATATTTCCTAAGCATCACAGAAGAAACGAAAGCAATAATATCTATATATCATATATATATAGTATAAACATTCGTCTCACGCATATAAAATGATCTCATCACAGAATATCAGCAGCAGAAGAATCACATATGAAATATTGGATATATTAGAAATTTCGTGTTTTATTTAATCCAGTAAAAATGTGGATTCCACGGTCGTGATGAATACCCAAACCCATATTCCTAGACCCCTACGAGAGCGGTAAGCAAGCCTACCAATT
Source organism: Agapanthus africanus (assembly GCA_030015575.1). Lineage (NCBI taxonomy): Eukaryota > Viridiplantae > Streptophyta > Magnoliopsida > Asparagales > Amaryllidaceae > Agapanthus > Agapanthus africanus. The sequence continues at coordinate 174,724,116 of JASDDO010000022.1, read as the reverse complement.
CTAGAGTTAGGAGACCTAGACTCGACTCTTCGAGTTGGTCTCCCACTGGACTCTAGAACCTGGTTACTTGTGCTCCCCGCCTTGGGTCTATTCTAATGCGGAAAAGTAAATAATATACAATAATGGTGACATCATCCTCAACCCAGAAGTGCCCCAATAAAAGAATATTACATACATTGAATTTTACATGAATGAAAATAAAAACTCTCATCTCACATAAAACCCCCCAGCTATTCATAACACGACAATCTAATATAACATATCACAGCAACACATAACATCACATGTCATCAACGTAAATAAATACGCGTATCCCAATTGTCATTGATGTATAGCAACGAAATCGGCGATACACCATATATTACACTTACGGTCGCAGAAAAGAAAGTGAAAAACTACAACATTTGGAATCCACAATTTCCTTAGACATCATAAACCCAAAATATCACATATTACGGATTTCATGCCTAACTATATGAATTCCACATATTGTATCACAATCACAGATAGCTAGGCGAAGTTAGACAATTCGATCGATTCAACGAATTCCCAAAATTTCCCAGAGAGCTCAACACTTGAGCACTGTTAAATTTAACCAGAGATATACCACGGTTCCTACGGACCTACAGCTGAAGGGCCCGACCCAAGCCTCTCAAGTGGCGCCGCGGATCCGCTGCCAAAACCATGTTTTGGCCGCTGATCCGCGGTCACTTAGATGAGTTAGGGTTTCTTTCTTCAGGTGTGTCCATAGAATTCCTTGCATGATTTTCTGAATATTTTTAACATGGAAAAATCCAAATTTTTGAAAAATTTCCAGAGAGGGGGTCCAAAATAGGTTTTCGGAGTTCGATCTGAATTCTAACTTCGTCTAGACAACCTTTAATGCTCTAGGTTGGCTCTGATACCACTGTTGGTTTATCTTAGCACCTTAGCAAGGTTTTGGCAAGTATCAAACATGCTATATTAAAATTTTGGGGTGCTAAACAAACCAACCAAGTAATCGAACTAGAGAATTAGGGTTAACTTTGCATGTAAACAACTTTACATCTAAATGATAGGGATTACAACCTTTGTAGTCCGTTCCTTCGCTTCATTAGCTCCGAGTAGCGGTCCCTTCGCTGCTATCCATGAACTCCCGGACTCTTGAGAGGCTCCACAAGATGTATGATGCATCCTTGCTTGAAGTTTTCAAAGTCTACGATGATCTATGTCGAGGAAACACGGACTCAAGCTCTCTTTTCACTAATACGGAATTAGTGAAGCTAACACACTAATTTATATGGCTAGTATAGAAGAGGATGATGAAGTAGGAATTTAGCTCACTTTAGTATTTAATTTCACACTATTTTTCTTCTTGATCTCAAAATCTAGAGAGCAAAAATGAGATGAGGAAGAAGAAGATGAATGAATGAGATGAGGAAGAAGAAGATGAATGAATGAGTTAGTATATGTCAAAGAAGAAGATGAGGTTAGAAATGCAACCATGGGTTAGTATATGTCAAAACCTAACCCATGTAGAGAGTTAACCATGGCTATGTGTCATGATTAGGTTAGAAAATATCTTAAGCAAAACAAAAAGGGTGGACTTTGTCAATGGTTATCAACAAGCTTCATGAAGCTTCCACCATGACTCATTTCCACAATTTTTGAATTACTTAAGAATTTAAACCTAAACATTATATGTAGCATGGTATAATTCTCATACATCCTTGTTGCATGTATAACCTAGCATGTCACAATATTATATATCACATATATAATATTTATATAACAATAGAATACAATACAATAAACATATATCACATATTTGTTAAATGTATCATAAGTGAGAATAATAAATATTTATGTGAGCATAATATATATATATATATATATATATATATTAATTCATCGAATCAACACTTGATCCGACAACCTGGCTATATTACATATAACCGGCCGATATCACATATCGCGAGAATAGAATACGGCATCTTATACGCGTATCAATCTCGTTTCCGCACATATCACATATGTGCTCCAACTCCATTTTTCCTGAGCCTGGAAACCTTTATGTAGGACTCTAAAGACTCGTCAATACGCCGGTAGTAGGTGATGATCACATCAAACACCAACAAGCCGCAAGCGTTCAGCTAAACGTAACGGCCACCCGGGTATTGAGCTATTATAAGATCAAAAAGCAAGTCTGCTCTAACTCCTGTAAATCCAATCAGTAACACTACCGTACAGTCCGGTCTCTTCGTCTGATATGTCGCATATCCAGTCTAGGGGTGGTTAACGTCAGACCCCAGTAACCGATAAGTCGTGTCGATGTGAGGCTCATAACAGGTCAAGAAACTACTGATAACACTTACCAGTAAATCTCCTTATCAGCCCTGGCCAGGGACATCTAGTTATAGCCAATCGAACACAGCGCAACATCAACCCCCAATACCGGGAGAGACGAAACCCCTCCTATCGCTCATTGCCTCCATGTGATTCGGGACTGTACCCAAAATCCACTGTTTTGCACGTTCTCATGAACATGGTAAGGTGGAAATCAAAGCACAGTGGGAATCACACAAGACTCTATGACGATCTTGGGTCTACAGACTAACCTGTACCAGTGTCACCAGAGAACTGCTATCTGACGATAGGTAGAATACCAACAAGGAGTTCTCGGCGAGTCCGTACAGTGTATCCAGTCTACACCGAGCACCCGTATACCATCTTTGATGTCACACACCTATGGATGTGGGATCATCCATCGCCCATCATATAGGTCAAGATGCGTATATGCTAGTCTACTCTGGAGTATCGATGCCCGGTTTCGATACACCCTCGACTAGGAACAGTTATAGGATGTACTTATGGACTACCCTGGCCCCACTAGTATGATCTACATCATAGTCATAGTAGTCAAGTACATATCCTAAGGGCTTTATCAACATGTGAGAGCAAGACAATAATCCAATACAAGTCAACATATTAAGACAAAGTGAAACCAGATAGCATACTATCATGTCGAGCAAGAAAGTCCTCTCTATATATATCCAAGTATCCACTATAATATACATCATATGTACAAAAATGGCCTCTAGGGCATATACATAACTAACAATAGTTACAATGTGGTACTCTATTTTTGTAATCTGGAGTCTTATTCTGATTCATTTTCTTGACTTATATTCGTGGTATTATCTCGTCTTCTCCCGGTTTCATTACTTACGAGTTTATTTCTTATCATGAACTTGAATCCAACGACAACGATATATCTTTCATCTTTCCCCTTGTCCTGTAGTAACCAGTCCGTTTGTGTTTCGAAGAACAAGAAGAAACACAGGAGAGTATACAATGATTGCAGTAGTTCGAGATTAACCCCAGCGGGAGCTGGTACAAACCGCTTCAAGGCCGATTAGGTGTAAGATGTTTGATTGAAGAAATTCTGATAGGCTTGCCTTAATCTATTTGAGTAGCGCAGCGGTAGTGTGGTAGGCTAACTACCCACAAGTCTTAGAACAAACTTATAAATTCATGATAAGGTGAACTGTTTGTGTGTACTCAAAGGTGAAGTTCGTGGACAAGTTGCTGATGAAGCGCTGATAGTAGTTCGGGATTTCATGGATGTGTTCAAGGACATCTCGAGTTTACCGTCTAAACGAAATGAGAAGTTCGCGATTGATCTTATTCCTGTAGCAGCGCCAATTCGAAGGCTTTTATCTGATATCACCGGTGGAACTGGAAGAGATAAAGAGACAAGTTTCTGAGTTATTAGAGAATGGTTGGATTCGCAGCAGTGGTTCATCGTGGGGGGCTCCAGTTTTTCTATTAAAAAAAAAAGATGGCACATGGAGTATGTGCATCGACTATCGAAAGTTAAATCGGGTGACTATTAAGAACAAGTACCCAATCTCTCGCATAGGCGAATTATTCGATCAACTCAGTGGAGCAAGGGTATTCTCGAACTTGGATTTACGATCAGGGTATCATCAAGTTCGGGTAAAAGCAGAAGACATTTGCAAGACGGCGTTTCGAACTCGATATGGGTATTACGAGTATTTAGTGATGCCATTTGGAGTTACTAATGCACCGGCAATATTTTTGGACTTGATGAACCAAATCTTTTCACTATATCTGGATCAGTTCGTAGTGATGTTTATTGATGATATTCTGATCTATTCAAGGAGCAAAGAAGAGCATGAAGAGCACTTAAGAATAGCACTGCAAACGTTGAGACAAGAAAGGTTATATGCTAAGATGAGCAAGTAAGAGTTTTTGCTCAAAGAAGCGAAGTTCTTGGGTCATGTTGTATCCGGGATAGAATTTCAGTTGACCCTGAAAATATTGCAGCTGTTCATGATTAGCTAATTCCAAAGAATGTAGGGGAGATCAGAAGTTTCCTTAGGTTTGCTAGATACTATAGAAGGTTTGTGGAGAACTTCGCCCAGATAGCAGAACCACCGAGTAAGCTAACACGTAAGGAGGTACCTTTCGTGTGGACTGAGAAGTGTGTGTCAGCTTTTGAAGTGCCGAAAAAAAGATTGACAACTGCTCCTATTCTGACAGTATCAGATGGCTCCGGAGGACTGGTTATTCACAGCGACGCATCTGGGAAAGGGTTGGGATGTGTTCTGATACAACATGGGAAGGTTATTGTAGGGCCAGTCAGCGCAGCGGAAACTGACCATGGCCTCCATAGGTCCCTCAACAGCTACTTTTTACGTAATCCCCTCGCGACGGACTACAACCCGCCGGACCATATAACCGAACGGGGCACCCTGAGAGTAAGAGCCTGTGCTTCGCCACTACTGTCACCACAGTGAGAACCCCCGATGGGTCGGCATCCCTGCCTAGTAGCTTTAATACCATGTTGGGATCCGGCACCCGCGCCGTAGAGGCCGTGGGCGAGGCGGAAGCGAAAACAAAAACTTTTTGTGGGCACCGAACGCGCAAACTCAAGAGCCACCTAAACACCATAAACTTGTGTTTGACGATGCTTCAAGTTTCAAAACCAAAAACTCCATTTTAAAAACCCAGTTTCTGTTCGAAATATTTTTGGTCTCTAAAATTTTTTTAAACAAGTGCAGAAGCTTACTCTAGACTAGATAGTGACAGACAATGAAAATGAGCGGATTTCATCATGATTGGGATGGCGAGAACGTTGTTTGGACCAGCCTCACCTTTTTACTATTCGTTTCAGGAGCTCGTTTTCATGCTGTGTCTTGGGTTTCGTAAATTGGTGTCTTTGGTATTGTTTGATTTGTCCCAGATTTCAATTTGTGTCATCTTAGCTTTGGGACAATTCGGGAGTTTTAAAAACTCAAAACTTTTGCATCGTTCGTATCTGTGATGTTATATATGTGTCGCTGAACGTCGTCTAATTGCTATATGTTCATTTAGACAGGATTGCACACATTCTGGTGTTTCTTGCTTCTGCGGTTATATATATATCTGTTTATGGTTTGTGCGGATTGTCGTGATGGATACCCTTGTGTGCAATATTAGATGTACAGTTCAGATTCATTTGTATATTCATTATTGCGGGGCGTGCGTCTGACATGTGGACTGCCATCACTGCCAGTTTGTATATTCTTTTATTGGGGCACGACTGGGTTGAGGTCGATGTCACCGTTGTATATATATTTTCTTTTCTGTACTAGGATTACCCCACAGAGGAGTGCTCGAATAGCCGGGTATAAGGCAACGGGTCCACATCCCATGGCATTGATACCGGGGGGCCTTATTCTAGAATTGGTGGGCTATTCGCCGCACTCGTAGGGGGTATAGGTTGACCCACGGAGGGGTGCTCAAGTTACCGGATTCCATGAAGTGCTGGGTGGCCCAATCACTTTGTTGATTGGGGTTGACTCACTTCGGGGATTGGCAGGTAACTTGCCGCACTTGTAGGTGTCACGCCCCGCTTCCCGGTGTACTGGGAGGGGACGCGGCGAGGCATGCTACGTATTTACTCCGAAATAAACACGCTAAGCGTATCTAAGCAATATAAAGTAAAATGTACACAAGAGACATGAATATAAATGAACATCAACTTTTATTTATTTAACAATTCTGTACAAGTACAACTGGAAATGTAAATACAGAAATAGAAAGCAATGCCTAAACAATGGCATAACTGAAATGAAAAGTATATACAAGTGTTTACAGCTCCGGGTCGGTGGAAAACTACTCCAAGTCCTCAGTACTGGGCTCGATCTCTAGTGAGTACGATCCACCTGAGAACTTTCTAAAGAAAGAAGAAAATGAATGTCATCGGCGAACAATCGCTCGGTAAGTTCCAAAGATAGGTAGAGATAGAATAGACAGAAAGAGAGTATAACTAGTAATGTTTAATTAACACAGTCGTTTGTAGCTTGGTACAGAATATGCCAGTGTATACGAGAGGATCCCCTCTATTCCGGAGACTAAGGTATACGGAGCACAAGGAACCGTTCAGCCACGGTACAACGGCAATGGATATTCAGGTTAGGTATATTAAAGTGACCGTCTCGTGCCACTTCTAACACATTCCGTACCAGTCTACCCCTTTAAACCCCGTAATGTATTTTTTATTGAATTGTATTGCTTTGTGTAATAGATTGTACGACTTGTCGAAACCATAATATCATGTAAATGGAATGGATATAAATGGATATGTATGTAAACAGAGTATATCCATTGTTCGGTTCAGTCGAGACAGATTGTTATAGATTGAATTATGGTATATCCGCATTCATGTTGAATTGCAGTTTATACTTGAATCATATTCAAGTCAGATTAATTTCATATTTGACCGTGACTCGAACTGAGCCAGACTTTTAAACAAAACTGAAGTCCTGAATTAATTTTTGATGTTATCGGTAACTGCTGCACATGGACGGTAGGATTTGTGTCTTTTTCCAAGACAATTAACGTGTTGATAACACCGTTGTTAGGTTATCTACCTTAGATAAGCAAGCACCCACATTCTCTGGCTCCCTGAGGCTCAAGAGAACTGGTCCCACTTAAACCTATATTTACTATGGTCCTTATTGTAATTTAATATAACTTTAGGGGGTTTTATGTAAAAATAGTTTGATATATTTTCAAAATACACCTCAAGTATTTCATTATCGTCTTTAGGGTTTTTCACAGATGTATATTTTATAAAAGTAAAATTTTCTAGTGAGTAGAACCTAGTTTTCATTGTATATGGTATTTTAATGAAATATTGGAATTTGTATTGAATCGTAATGGTAGTTTCATGAAATTGTGATTCCTTTGATTTAGAAAACATGAAATATTTATATAATATATTTTAAAATAGATCTTTTGATAATATTCATATATATATATATATATTTAATAAAAATAAATTTTATTTATTTTGTAGAAATCTCATTTTCTTAAAAATTGCATCAAAAATTCTATCGAGATCAAATGCTCCTTGTGGAGGTCTGCATCTCGCTCTACTAGGCCCGAGGATGTTCAATAACCCACACCATCCCGATTGGGGTTCTCCAAAATGGGTTGTAGAGGCGCAATTGCAAGGAATTTAATTAACATACTTTTTAAAGAAAACGGTTTTTGAATGTTTAAGGTATTTATTCGTAATCTCGTATTTCCCCCATAAACTAGTGTCACAAAATTCATCGTGCTATGTCAAATATGTGTGTTGTGATGAGGTAGGTCATTATCTCATGAGTTATCTAAAGGTAATACGGTTAAATTGAACAATCATAAGTTGTATGTAACATGATGGTATTTTACTGTAAAAGTAAAATAGAAATTGAAACATGAATTATTTTGAGATGAAACTTGTTCTAATGTGTTTATTTATGTTTGTTAAACATTATGAGAGAATATGGTATTTTATTATTTAAGAAAAATAAGGTTTTTAAATAAAAACGATTCGGCGGAATAACTCTGCTTCCGATGAGTTTTCGAAATAGATTATTTTAGAATAGAGATGGAAGAGGTGAGTGGGGACTTACTGGCTATTAATAAAGAGGGAAGAAAGAAGAAGCTTTCGGGACCGTTGGGGCGTCGTTTCGTCGCCGGATTCTTCTTGGAATGTCGCCGGAACTTCGCTTTTTGCTAACTCCACTTGTACAACTTGGGACTTGAAAATTTTGGAGATTTTTTGTAATGGAATTCTGAATGAGGAGGGGTGAAATGTGGTGTGGTATTTATAGGGAAAATTAGGGTTTAGGGTAATGAATTGGAGAATTAAAAATGTGCATTAAAATGAATTAAAGAGAGGAATTATCACTCTCTGGATGTTTTCAGAGTAAACAAACAAATGGGGATAGTGGGGTAGGCGAAGGGGTGTAGGGTTAAAAATTTCAGAGCATTACCTACGGTTTTAACCGTCGGTATCGGCCTCCCCTTCTCATCTCGCCGGTCCAAACCGGTGGGATGGGGCTCAGATCTTGGCCACGTGTCCCTGTCGCTTGGTATACCTCAGTGCACATGTTTGATTACTTTGCGACTTTTCATTTTACATGTAGTGCACGTGTAAACCTTTGAGCTTCTAAAAGTTTAAAAGAAAATCAATTAAAAAATATATGTGGCTGGGGGGATTCGATCACAGGGGCTACGTCATAACAGTGCAAGGTTTTACCAATGTGCTATAAGTGGTTTCTTGCTATTCAAAAGCAATTCAAATACTTATAGTGTACACAGATTGCAAATACTCAATTTGTACACTAAAATTTAATCAAATTTCCTGTACACTGAAACATAGTTGTTATATTCTACCCTCCTTATAAAAATTTTGTCCTCGAAATTTACAATTATTTTAAGGACTAGCTTACAAACAATTGAGGGTATCTTGCACACATGTTGTCCTCACGTTCCCATTTTGATTCTCCTGGTGAGTCTTTTCTCCACATCACTCGAACCAAGTTCAGACTTGTTCCCAAGATAGCTTGCAGAATCTGCCAAAATTATAATCGAAATCTGGTGTCACGATCGGAGACTATGCAAACCGGTACACTATGTAATCTCACGATTTCCTGCATGAGTTCATGGGTATCAGAGATAGTATATATTGAAGATTTAAATCTTAGATTCTTACCTCCATATACTTCTTTGCTAGTGTCTTAGTAGATTGGCCAACTCGAAATGGGACGAAGTGAGCCGACTTTGTGAGTCGATCTACAATAACCCATACCACATCGTTACCTTTCGTGCTACGAGGAAGTGCAGTCACGAAATCCATTGTGATGTGTTGCCACTTCCATTCTGGGATAGGTAACGGTTGAAGTAAACCAGCTGTCCTGTGATGTTCAGCCTTTACTTGCTGACACACCAGGCATTTAGCGACGCTTTTGGCTACTTCACGCTTCATTCCATGCCACCAGTAATTTTGACGCAGATCTTTGTACATCTTTGTGCCTCCAGGGTGTACTGACTAAGGAGAGCTGTGAGCTTCTTTCATCAACTTTTCTTGTAGAGAACCTTTTGGTACACACAATTTACTGCCGTATCTCAAAGATCCGTCTTTATGGATGATGAAGTCTGTTCGTAGTCCACTTTCTACTTGTTCTCTGATCTTTTGCAACTTAGCATCACTTTCTTGAGCTACTTTGATCTGATTGACAATGGTAGATTGAACTTGTAAGTTCATCAAACTTGAAGCGTTACCTGGCATAACCGTTTCAATCTCCATTTGATGTAGATCTTGTTAGAGCTTCCACTGTGCGGTGAGATTCAATGCTAATGGTTGACGACTAAGGGCATCGGGAATTACATTCACCTTCCCTGGATGATATTGTAGGTTGTTGTCGAAGTCCGCCATGAGTTGTAACCATCTTCTCTGCCGCATATTCAACTTTTTATGAGTAAACACATATTTCAGACTCTTGTGATATGTGTATATGTCCACTCGTTCTCCAAGAAGATAATGGCGCCAAATTATAAGAGCAAAGATAATGGCTGCCAACTCCAAATCATGCGTCGGATATTGTGCTCATGAATCTTCAGCCGTCTTGATGCATAAACTACAACTTTACCGTGCTGATGTAGAACACATCCTAATCCCTTACCGAATGCATCGCAATGCACTTCAAAACCTCCAGATTGGTCCGGTATAACGAGAATAGGTGCTGATGTCAATCTTGACTTGAATTCTACGAAAGCTCGTTCGCATGCTTCTGACCACACGAATTCTTCATCTTTACGTGTGAGCTTGGTCAGGGGTGTTGCAATCCTCAAAAATCCTTTAATAAACCTTCTGTAATATCCTGCTAATCCCAAGAAACTTCGAATGTCCTTCACTGACTTCGGTGTCGGCCATTCGCTTACTGCTGATACTTTAGTTGGATCTACAGAGATTCCATCTCCTGATACAATATGTCCGAGAAAACCGACTTGATCTAGTAAAAACTCGCACTTGCTGTATATGGCATAAAGTTGATGCTGTCGTAAAGTCTCCAGGACAATTCATAGGTGTTCGGCATGTTCTTTCCGACTCTTAGAATACACCATGATGCCGTCGATGAAGATGACAACAAACCTGTCTAGATACTCTCTGAAAACTTGATTCATTAGGTTCATGAATATAGCTGGTGCATTGGTCACTCTTAATGGCATCACAAGAAACTTGTAATGACCATAGCGAGTCCTAAATGCCGTTTTATGGATATCAGATTCTTTGACCTTCATCTGATAATAACCCGAACGAAGATCTAACTTGGAGAAAACGCAAGACCCACTTAGCTGATCGAACAGGTCGTCGATGCGCGGAAGTGGATACTTGTTCTTTATAGTTACTTAGTTCAGAGATCTGTAATCAATGTACATTCGATATGAACCTTCGTTCTTCTTCACAAGTAGAACTGGAGATCCCCAACTTGAAGTGCTGGCACGAATCCATCCTTTCGCCAATAATTCGTCCAACTGAGTACAGACCTCTTTCAAACCTTCCGGACTTAACTGATATGGTGCTTTGATCACCGGTTGTTCTCCATGTACTAAATCAATGTTGAATTCAAGAGCTCGATCGGGTGGCAAACCTGATATGTCTTCAGGAAATACATCGTCGAACTCTCGAACTATCTCTGGCTTCGATCCTTCCTCTGCTTGAAGTGTTTCAATCACTGCCTTCTTCGGTTTTGTCTTGTATGTGCTTGGCTCCAGGATACGGTCTCTACTTTTGAAATAAAAGACCGGATGGTCTGGAATCTCGAACACTACCCTTTTTTGACGATAGTCGATGGTAGCATAAAAAGTTCTAAGCCAATCCATACCCAAAACAACATCGAAATTCGGTATGTCCAGCATCTTGAAGTCAGCATAGAATTCTCAGCTGCAGAAGACCACTGGACACAGGTCATATCCTATTATTTCCTTTAGAATGCCATTCCCTGAACTGATATTCCAGCTGGATACAAGAGGTTTGACTAGAATCGCATGAGTTCGTACGAACCGTTGCGACATAAAGCAATGAGATGCTCCAGTATCAAAGAGTGCTAGTGCAGGAAGTGAGGCTACTAAGGTTGTACCAAAGTTATGTGGGATAGGTTTAGGTATAGAAAAATATATGGATATAACAAGTATTGAACAAAATTGAAAATTGAAAGGTTACCAGTAATGACTTGGCCAGCGGCTTCAGTTTCTTCCACAGTCATTGTGAAAGCCTGTCGCCTCGGTACATTCCTCCTTGCCGGAGGAGCATTCCTCTGTCCGTTCCTCTGTACTTGAGGTAAGTTCCATTAAGCTTTATGGAAATGACGAGGAGGAGGTGCAGTCGGTCCACAAGGAGGTGGATCAGGGAGAGCGAGTCATGGAGTAGGTGCCTGGATTGCTGGGCGCTGCTGGTAAGTAATTGCTGGTCTGGGTGCAGCATTTGGGTTGTGTCTATGAGGACAAGACCCAATGTCATGAGTGACTGGGCCGCAGACTAAGAAAAGGCGATTTGCACGCCGACAGTTCTTCGCCAAATGTCCATCCCTCCTGCAGTAGGTGCAAAAGTCTGGGCTGGGCCGGTTGTTTGGTACTCCCGGTCTCCTGGGTACAAATGATGGCCTTGAAGAGGCTCCTCCTGCCATCTAGGTGGCTGAGCGCTTTACCCCGGCAGATTAGGGTCTGCCATTCATCTTCACTACTGCCTCATATCGATGGGCAACTTTCAGAGCCAGTTCTTAGGTTGGGAAATCCCCTGTAGCTAAGGCAGCTTGGATCTCCGGATCTAACCCTTACTGAAATCGTCTGGACCTGATCTCAACAGTCGGTATCAAGTGTGCCGCGAACCTGTTAAGGTCTTGTGTTAGCTGTGTAGTATGAGATATTTGAATATCGAATATTGAGACATATCTTACCTACTGAGCATGGTAAACTCAGCATCATATTCATCTACAGATTTGGTCCACATCGAACCCTGTTGTAGATGGATGAATTGCTGTTCCATGTCAAATCGGGCAATCTCAGGGAAGTACTTCACGTCGAACATGTCGCGAAAAGTCCTTCATTCGATAGGCTGGTCAAGACGGCTTTCTTCCGCCTTCCACCAAACTTGGGCGTTGTCGGTGAGTTGCAGCTTCGCAACTCGAACCCAAGCGATCTCTGGCACTTGTGCCCCTGCTAGGTCATCCTCAATACTCTGAGCCTATTCTTCAGCTTCCAGGGGGCTCTCTTTTCCCGAAAATTGTTTTGGGTGCAATGCCCGGAATTGCTTTACTCCGAGCATTTCCGCTTCTGGACGGTTCAGTAAGATAGCGGTCTGCTGCTTCTGTCCTTCCAGGAGGCTTCGGATTGCCTCAAGCAGTACCGTCTGCTCATTGATCAGAGCAGTGACGGTAAGCATAAGCGGTAGAGGCGGGGTGGGGGTAGGGGGTAGGGTGTTGTTAAAGTTGGTGCTGGTGTTGTTTGAAGAATCCATAATCTTCAAAGAAAAATAGGGTTAGGATAGATTCAAAGTATATGAAATTGTAAGATTCAAGGAATATAAAATGTAAAGAATGTTTTTAGTTGTTGATTCTTTTGTTATATTGCTTCGGACTTCATGCAGAATTGACCCGCATGTCCATGCAGAACTGACCTGCATTGGCCGCCAACAAAACCTGTCACGTCCCGCTTCCCGGTGTACGGGGGGGGGGAGGACACGGCAAGGCCCGCTACGTATTTGCTCCGAAGTAAACACGCTAAGCATATCTAAGCAATATAAAGTAAAATTTACACAAGAGTCATGAATATAAATGGATACCAACTTTTATTTATTTAACAATTCTTTACAAGTACAACTGGAAATGTAAATACAGAAATAGAAAGCAATGCCTAAACAATGGAATAACTGAAATGAAAAGTATATACAATTGCCCACAGCTCTGGGTCGGTGGCAAACTGCTCCAAGTCCTCAGTACTGGGCTCGATCTCTAGTGAGTCCGATCCACTTAACATTCTAAAGAAAGAAAAAAAGAAATGTCGTCAGCGAACAATCGCTCGGTAAGTCCCAAAGATAGGTAGAGATAGAATAGACAGAAAGAGAGTATAACTAGTACTGTTTAATTAACACAGTTGTTTATAGCTTGGTACGGAATATGCAAGTGTATACGAGAGGAGTCCCACTATTCCGGAGACTAAGGTATACAGAGCACAAGGAACCGTTCAGCCACGGTACAACGACAATGGATATTCAGGTTAGGTGTATTAAAGTGACCGTCTCGTACCACTTCTAACACATTCCGTACCAGTCTACCCTTTTGAACCCCGTAATGTATTTTGTATTGAATTTTATTGCTTTGTGTAATAGATTGTACGACTTGTCGAAACCATGATATCATGTAAATGGAATGGATATAAATGGATAGGCATGTAAACATAGTATATCCATGGTTTGGTTCAGTCGAGATAGATTGTTATTGTCACGGCCCAAAAATACGGAACGTGACTGGCACTTAAATTACGAAACGTCTAGAGGCATAACGTAACCTAAGTAAGCCAAGCCCAGAAATCTAAACCATTTAAAGAAGTTGAGTGAAGGAAAACTTAACTTAAAAGGGAGGTTTTAGTAAAATAAATTCACATTAAAACACTTTAAAACATCAATTATTCCCGAAAATTTTGGCAGAGTCTCCTTTGTAAATACTGGCCCCAAACGGGTACAAACATAATATACATAAGTAAGGAATAAAAGCATCCCCAAGCAGGAGCTAGCTCTTCGCCAAAGGCGTAATCACAACTACATGGAATATATATATATATATATATATATATATATCATAATGTGCGAAATAAGCATCTAAAAGCAAGAAATAAGAAAACACCACGTCGGCTCAAGTGAGTATCGACATCAGGAACAGAATACATACAAATCTCACAAGCTCACCATCTAAGTCCAATGTACAATTGATGGAAAAAGCGGTAGATAAGATAGATGGAGTATACTAGATACAAATAATATATACATGGTAGGGTCAAAGAATTTCCTCACAACCCACCTATAAGCAAACCGCAGGTCGATGCAAATGGAGTAGAAGAAGATAACGCACCTGCCGCTACTATGCTGATGGGTCGGACCTGCAAAAATACCGTGGCACAATGGGGGTGGGTTGCCAACTCATGAGTAGTAAGTAACATCTAATAAGGCTATCGTAAGCATGCACGCAAATGCGTCACAGCCTACATATACTAATATGATGCGATGCGCAAGTATACATGCAACATGAATGTATAACTAACACGAAATCATGATATATCTGATATGAGAAGATCTGTATCTTTAACTTAGTAAAACCTTTTGTAAAATAAAACTGGATTATCGTCAGTGAAATCGATAGAAATTCGTGTCAAATATCGATACAATATATATATATATCTCAATGTCTCAATATCTCAACATCTCGGGTTCCGTCAGTCCGGATCGACCCATATCATCAAATCTCACGACTACGTCGATATCCTCCTGATATCCACCGCGTCAGACTTCACCGGTAGGTAATGCTCCCGTGCCCGGCTCAACGCCTTCTCAATACGTCCATCTTGCCCCGGGGTACTTCACCGGGTCGACCATGTACCCGCAGACGGTGCATCCCCCTCCTTGAATCGGATATATGATACAACTCAAGAACCGAGAAAACTCATGGTGGACACCACACACATCATATCACGAGAAAACCGCAAATTTTTATTTTTTAAAATGATAATAAGCTTATAAAATTCTTGCGGTTTTCCCCAAAATCCAGAAATCTCATCAATACTAAAATCTCTAAGAAGAATCACAATATATGAGCATGTTGGAAATGATGGAGTCTATGATATCTATACATGCGATACGATGTATAACTAGACAACTATGTATGAATGATGGTGCAATGAAGTATATACATACGACTAGCAATCCTACGTATTTATCCTGATGAAATGAATATATACAACTACAAGTTACCTATCGTATATGATGCAAAAGCTCAGATACTAATTTAAACAGGTTCTATAGTGTTCGTGACATAGCAATTACCAATGGCGTGTGTGTTCACATAAAATAGTGCACGTGCAGCATTGACCAATGGTAATGGTGCAAGTGTCCTATGAATAATATCATATGTATATAAGATAATGCAATGCAATGAGATGAAAGACTAGGAGACTACGCATATAAATACAAGCACTACTAGTAATCTCCACTATCGGGTGCTTTGCGCCATCCAGACGATTCCCCCATAGATGTGTACTGTCACGACCCGAAAGAGCACGTGACTGGCCCTTGAACCATATGAAGTCTATAGGACCCCATCTGATCCAAGTAAACCAAAAGCCCAGAAATCTAAAACCATTTTGAGAGTAAATAAAGAAACTGGTTTAAAGAAGTGAAGGTTTTTAAATAACTAAGCCGAATATGCATTTTAAAAACAGTGAAGTCTTTTCTAAAATTTTCGGCAGAGTTTCTTTTGTAAAAACTGGCCCGAATGGGGTACAACAAGAATAACAATATATGCAAAGAAAAAGGCATCCCCAAGCGGGAGCTAGCTCTTCGTCAATTGACGGTCACAATCACACATGCAATATAATATACAACGCCGAAAGGCGAGGATCAAATCCAAAAGAAACTCAGTAAGCATGAAAACCGCAATACTACTAAGCGCGACTCTAAGGCCGAATAATACATCACTGGTGTCTAAGTCTGAAACAATATACAAGTTTGGTTGATGGAATTTCTAGATACAAGAATAATACAAGTACAATGGTGGCTCTTGATGCAAAAGAACCCACCTACCCAAGCAAGTCACCTTTAAAGAAGCAGTGTGCCAGAAATGCTGCTACGGAACCTGTACGGCATAACCTGCAAGAACTGTGGCACAACGGGGGTGGGTTGCCAACTCGTGAATAGAAATATCTACAAGCAGAAACCGAATGCAAGACATAAACCTAGGTCAACAATCAGTAATATAAACCACAAGAGTACGTCTGAAGCATGATAAAGTGGCAACGTAACATCTAAGAATGTATGTAGTGCCAAGTACTCAGGTAATAACATGTCATCAGTATAAGGTATGTTTGCATGAAGTAAATATGATGAAGTATCAACAGGATATCAATACACATATATTAGCGTCCCATACCACTAATATTGGTGTAAGGGTATATATAACAGCGCCCACATACCCTGTTATATATACAAATGAAGTATGATCAATGTAAATCCAGTCTGTATGTGATCAAGTCTGTAAAAACGTGGAACCCGTCCACCCGTCACCCAATGACAATAAGCATCATGCATGTAAATGTCATAAAGCATATGCATGGAAAATATGAGGATATAACCAAAAGCATGGAACCTGAGTGCCTAGCATTGACACTCGAAAACATCATGAAAACCAGTGCCTAGCATCGGCACGTAAATCCTCACATACCGGGCATCCGTCAGTCCGGGTCAGCCCACTCTCTCAATATATCGGGCATCCGTCAGTCCGGGTCAGCCCTGTCTCAATATATATCGGGCATCCGTCAGTCCGGGTCAGCCCTCTCTCAATATATCGGGCATCCGTCAGTCTGGGTCAGCCCTCTCTCAATATATCGGGCATCCGTCAGTCTGGGTCAGCCCTCTCTCAAAACCAGGAATATCATAGAAACAACCTATCTCAATGCGCAAATCAGAAAGCAAGATGCATGTGACAATATAAGTGAAATGCAAGTAACAATATATCCTGCAGCATGGAATAATAGTATGCGCATATAAACATCTTGCGGTTCCCAAATCCCTAATCAGTCAGAATCCTCTATGATTGTGTACAGGTATAAGTGTACAATATTCCATGCAAGAATCATGTCCTGATGCAACAGTACTACAGTGTAGTGGCATGGCAATTATCGATGATGAAGTGTGTGAGCCGGCAATAGTGTACGTGGAACATACGCATCATCGATAATGGTGCTGGTGTCCTAACAGCATGATAATAATATAGCAATAAACATATGCAAGCAATGCGAATAGCATGAATATGCGGAAATCAAATAATCAACACCACGGTGAAGAATCTACTATGCAAACTACAGATCTAAGTATCAGGTCAATCAGGAGGGGTATGGAAACCACCTAAATCTGAGTCGATATATATAGATATAATAGTCGGTGATCCCGCCTCAATAATATCGCGTACGATACAATATATCGTAAGACATCCTCGAGTCATGAGCGCGGATCTATCATCAATATAGGCTCGTACGGTAAATCATCGTACGGCATCCCAATAGCTGGGTACGTGTCAATATCACACTATCTCATCACATCTCAGGTATCACTAACATCATATCACATAATCTGGAGTACTGATCTAAGTCTAGTACAACTGATACCATCAATATACTGCGTGTGCAAGCACACGTCCCAAGGCCCGCTAAAGATCACGTATCGTATCCCAAATACGAATCACATCAAATCACCGATCTCGCGGCACAAGGCCCAACATCATCGACTCATCTCCAATGTCATCCAATATCATCAACACAGTGCAAGTATAAGGAATATGCAAGGGTGTGCGTGTAGGTGTAATTCTATTCTAGGGTTCGCGACTATGAACTACACTAGTCACTTCTAACCCTACACTATCCATAATACACCTAACTATCATATATAATATAACAACTACGGACTGCGGGGGTGCTATACGCCATCCACCCGACTTCCCCCAGTAGATATAATCTACTCACCTTGCGTCTTCATTTGTGGGCGTCGCCACGCGCTTGCTTGTTGTCCCGAAGTCTTCATGGGTACCTACATATCAAAATATCGTATATGCGCATTAAAACCAAATCAAAGCTAAAACGGCACACGAAACCCAAAACGATACGATAAGAGGCCTATAGGTTAGAACCTATGGCACGCCTTCAAAACCATCAATAAATCCTCTATATCGTCGTATAAACGCCAAATAGTCGAGGTAAAACACAAGACACAAATTCAGACTTAAGAATACGGAATACGGAAACACGAATCCAAAACAGCAACTAAGGAAATATGTTCCAGATTTCACCCTAGGTCAAATTATACAAATCTACACATGCCAGGGGTCTAAACTACTGATAAGGGAACACCAAAACCAAAACGAGCCAAATCCACCATAGTCTGGCCGCAAATTGCGGCCAGAATGGGTAAATCTACGGCCGGCTTGATGAGTTAGGGGTTGGGGTCTTGGTGGTAGCTTCCTGGGTGCCTGCACATGTCACTGTCCAATCAATTTTAATTTAGGATGTCTCGGGTGATAGCAGATTCAATATACCCTTCACAGATTTCACAAATTCCCCGATATCGGTTTCTAAATCCGTATTCCGGGTTTCAACTCTCAGGTTTTGGGTCTCCATTCATGCACTAGGGTGTTTATATAACCTCAACTGAGCTCAATTTCACAATACAACACAAGTTTCCCTCAAATCCACAATATCAAACAATATCCGTTCTATCACAACATGGGGGTGAAAGTAATGCTAAAACTAAGCTAAGGGTTCAGTAAATACCTCATTTGGCAACTCAAGAATTTTCTTGAGTTGCCCCTAGTGGCCGAAATCCTTGCTTCTTTAGTCCAATGTGTAGATCTTGAGCTTGTGCATCTTTTTAGTGAAATGGGGGTAGGGTTTTGGTGATGTTTTAGAGATGAATTGAAGGCTTGAAGGTGGAAGGAAGAAGAGGAAATGTTTCAGCTGAGAATGAGAGGAAGAGATGAGGGAGAAATGAGAGGGAAAAAATGCTAAGGCTTGGTCAAAGTAAACCCCTTTCTCTCTCTCACCCATACCTTATATTTTATTCCTTTTCCCTTTTCTTTTTATTTCTTATTCTCTTCAAAAACCCTTCTCACAAGAATAGTAAATCCAAAGTGAAAAGCCATGGTAGAAATGCACAAGTGTAGAGAAAAAGATATGTGCATGTTTTGCACAAAATTGCTAAAAACCGATTAGCGATTTTTAATCGCGATTAGCACTAAATTAGTGTCAAACTAATCATAAAAACTTTAAAATATCATAATTCTCTAATTTACCCTATTTTAGAATTTTCCATAATTTTTCCAAATTTTTTCCCATTTATTTGTATTTAATAATACCAAAATATTAAAATATTCAATAAAATAATATTAAATTATAAAAATTCCCAAAATTAATATTTTATCTTTTTGAAAATGTTACAATCTACCCCCTTAAATAAATTCGGTCCCCGAATTTAAATTTAAACCCCCAAATACCAAAACATTTCAGTAATATCCAATTTGTCGGGGTTCCGAAAACATCAATCCGTAGCGAATATCATAAAAAAATGTACTGCTCTATAGGAAATCAATCCCCAAAAATGTAAATAAGAACATCCGGTGCGTCTGGTGCGCACGGAATCAAAATCCATATGTGTCAAACAGGTGTACAAAACAACATCTAGGTGCCACTGGTGTGCACGAAACATCTGTCATAGGCAACGTGTGTGCCTGACAGCAAAATCAGGTGCATGTGACATGCACGAAGAATCCCGATTTAGTGCATCTGGCGTGCACCAAGATCGTATATCAAAACACTAAAGGTGCATGAAGACTATGCTGGAAGTGTAAATCAAATCACTGCATAAGATAGGTGTGAAATCACAATCAATAGCTCAAATGTAATAACTATGCGCAAAATATAAACATCCAGTGGGTGCATGAAACAAATATCATGAAACTCAGTCATCAAAACTAAATCATGCAAACAGAACGCCCAAATTACCGAAATCCAAAATGACGGATACGTGATAATCGAATCACAAAATCACAAATCATAAATACCGTCGTCGGTAGTTCCTCCTTCAAGGTCGAGAAGGAGTCAGTGCATCCAATGCTAGCAGCGCAAGATATCTACTTGCCTCTTGCTCACGGTCTGGCGTCCTCTATCTCTGGGTCCTTATCTTCTCTGCGGATTACCTATCCTACAATCAATCGGCTCATCAGCCCTGTCAGGTGTGCTAATGGGGACGATTCCGTTCTGGCACTTCTCTGGTCATCTCTCGGTCGATCCTCACGACCACTTATAAAGCAGCATATCACTGGCGTCGGCCTATAGCACTCTGAATGCACGTCACACATCTGATCCTGGATGCAAACATCCTTGCAGCAATGTCCTGGAAGGAATCCTGCTCAGGGTCTCTTCCAATCATGCCTATGCCGATCTGTACGGAGGCTGGTTCTCTTGCATAATCTCTTTTCTGCCGAATTGCCTGGAAGTCATCATCCTTTACTGAAGCTAATTCTTGTTCCGGAATGGCTGCATACTCATCGCTCCTCTTTCTGGAAGCTATATCCATATACCATGCCTCTGCGTGCGTCTCGCATCTCTGATGTCAGCGGAGTAAGACGTCATCTCGTCGAAATCTCTTGCGAACTCTTTTATTCACTCTGCTTCAATGTCGACTGATTCGGACTCGTCTCATCGTGGCTGCATGGACTGTGCTCCAATGGCTATACTCGTATCTGGAGTCTCCCAAGCAAAGCATCCCATCACATGATATCCGAATGATGTCGAACATTCGATCGACTCGTCAGAACCTTATAATCCCCCAAGAGATCAACATCTTGAGTACAGTTTAATAGTATCGAGTACATGCCACAGCGTCGGTGGTCCAGCCGTAGAAGGGCAAACCCAAGCCTCACTAATGGCGCCGCGGAACTGCCGCAAACCCTAAGGTTCAAAGGCTTTCACACGGTCATTAAGTCGAGTTAGGGTTTCATTCTTCTAGAGGGTCCATAGAATCACCTGCATGTCTTTCCGTATACTTTAAACTTGGAAAATGGGCTCCTGACATTCGATCGTCTCTGTCGACTCTCCACGAACCTGCGTGAAGTCGTCTCTGGCTGGAAACAATCTATCTGATGACCTCGCATCGGTAAACGGACGAACCATATGTCCTAGTCATTCATCCTCAGGTGACTAGCGACTCACTATCATCTTTCTAAGTATGTACTCATGCTGCAGTAGCCCCAATCGTCTGGGCGATATCTCGTCATCTGCAGCAACAACTGGCTCATTCGCCTGTACGCCGAACAGCGCCTCAATCCTCCAGGAAAAGCGACACATTGGCGGTCATCTCTGAATCGGTCTGCTCTAGCTCTGAGTAAGACTCTCCACACTGGAAATCTTCAACTCAACTGGGCCCGCTCCGGCGCATAAATCGAACGAATCACCTTCGTCTCTCAAATCGGGTAGACTAGCTATCATCTGTCTCATATCTGCCAGGAAGCTCCGGCAATCTCAGCTCGTAAGCTCCGGAAGCGACATCCTGTCAATCTCAGCAACAGCTGGTCCATCTGTCTGCACGGTAGGCGACATCATAATCTCTGAGGTATGTTGTACATCAACAGTCCTCTCTCAACTGGCAGCTCTAACAATGGCCTGATCATCCAGTGCAAAACCAAGCACTCGCATCCACTAGAGGTCACAATCATCAATACTAACTCGAGACGTTCCCATGTCACCAGAAAACACAATGGTCGGCCCTCGTACCAGACGAGCTCGCCCTGACCGTAACCCTAGCAGCAGCCCAAACTGCGCTCAACATGGCGACAGGAACCTCACTCGAGTAAGCAGATCAATGGCAAGAAAGAGAACAACAGATCCAGAGTGGATACATGATCATAAGAAGGAACAACATCAATAAAGGTATGATCATGAAACTAATAGAATCGGGGATCTCAAATGGATGTATAATCATGGAAATGAAGAGAGTCGCTGATCTCGAAAATATGTACATCCTAAGGTTCCTTAAGCGGAGTGGCATGTCGTAAGTATGCCGTGGAACATACCCACGGTACGTCACTCTACTTTAGTTACCTATTCCATCAACCAAGGGTCATCCTATACGACGAAAGTTCGGGTCTAAAACCCCCTCGACTAAGTCTAAGTTCCGTAAGGTCAAGCCTAAGTTCCGTATATATATAAACGCCCTAGGCTCCACATAGTCAAACTTAGACTCGAACCAAGGTCAACCTAGCGCTCTGATACCAACTTTGTCATGACCCGAAAGAGCATGTGACTGGCCCTTGAACCATATGAAGTCTATAGGACCCCATCTGATCCAAGTAAACCAAAAGCCCAGAAATCTAAAACCATTTTGAGAGTAAATAAAGAAACGGGTTTAAAGAAGTGAAGGTTTTTAAATAACTAAGCCGAATATGCATTTTAAAAACAGTGAAGTCTTTTCTAAAATTTTCGGCAGAGTTTCTTTTGTAAAAACTGGCCCCGAATGGGGTACAACAAGAATAACAATATATGCAAAGAAAAAGGCATCCCCAAGTGGGAGCTAGCTCTTCGTCAATTGACGGTCACAACCACACATGCAATATAATATACAACGCCGAAAGGCGAGGATCAAATCCAAAAGAAACTCAGTAAGCATGAAAACCGCAATAGTACTAAGCGCGACTATAAGGCCGAATAATACATCACTGGTGTCTAAGTCTGAAACAATATACAAGTTTGGTTGATGGAATTTCTAGATACAAGAATAATACAAGTACAATGGTGGCTCTTGATGCAAAAGAACCCACCTACCCAAGCAAGTCACCCTTAAAGAAGCAGTGTGCCAGAAATGCCACTACGGAACCTGTACGGCAATGTTAGTGTATATGCCCTAGAGGCCATTACTGTATCATACTAGTTTGTATATTACTTAATGGATGCTTGGGATATTCACCTTGTATATACAATCTTGCTCAAAATAGTAGTATGCTACTTGGTTTGTCTCTACTTCAATGTGTACTTGTGTTTATTTTACTATATCACTTATACGCATTAGTGGAGCCCTTAGGATCTTTGCTTGATTACCAGCGTTGTGATGGCAGTTACACTAGTGGGGGCTGGGTAATCTATAAGCACATCCTTATACAGGTCCCTAGTCGCAGGACTATCGAGACAGGGCATCAATACTCCGGAGTAGACTAGCGTATGCGCTTCTCATCCCAGTGTGGGAGATGGTCTGTCCCACAGCCATCAGTACGTCGTACTGGAGATAGTATACGGGTGCTCGTTGGGTTACGAGTACACTGGACAGGACTCGTCGGGAACTGACAGGTTGGTATTATACCTATCGTCAGTCATCAGTTCCCAGGTGACATGAGTACAGCTTAGTCCGCTGACTTGACACTGGCACTTCGCCTCGAGTGTGTTCCCACTGCACTTTGATCACTACCCTACCACGGCTCAAAGGAGTCGTGCAAACAGGTGGTGGTTGGGTGCAGTCCCGAAGCACTTGGAGGCAGTGACGGTTAGACAGGATTCGTCTCTCCCGGTATTGGGGGTTGACATCGCGCTGTGTCTAGGAGAGCCATTACACGAGTAGTCCCTGGCCAGGGCAAACGAGATATACTGGTAGGTTTCCAGTGTTATCTCAGGGTGTTTTGGGCTTCGCTCCGGCACGACTTGTACCGCTATTGGGGGACTGACGTTTACCGCCCCCTAGGCCCGCCATGCGATGTATCAGACGAACAGACCGGACTGTACGGAGACTGTCACATTCAGACTCAGTAGGAGTATAGATGGGGTTTCACCTCGTCAGCCTTCTTGTCGACATCTACCTGGGGACCGTTACGCACAGCTAGTGCCGCTTGCGGTCTGTGGTTAAACCCACTGCCAGCGTAGTGTCGAGTCTTTAGAGTCCCACACAGAGGGTATTCGCCTATGGGCAAAACAGAGTAGAGGTCGCATGGTTTTGCGACAGGGTCCGTTCTCATCCGCGCACTTGTGCACGTTTGGAGTCCGGACAGATATTACCAGCGGGCTCTGGTTTGAGCCGGATACTGGTATAGTTTTTGGGGTTGCTTATATCTCTCCGTATTCATGTTCCTCGGAACAGGAATGCAGGTGTGTATGCACAGTTATTTGAGGAGGAGGAAGATGATTTTCATTAGGGTTTCGGAACGGGGTGCGTATGCACAGTTGACAGTCGTCTTTTTCCAAACCCTAATGGATTTGTATTATATCATTTAATAATATATAATAAAATGAAATTGTGTCATGGTTAGTTTTTGTTGACTTGTTGACCATGGTTGACTTGTTGACCATGGTTGAACATTTGACTACCATCATTACAAATGCAAGATGCCTTTTCATTCTTGCTTTATTCATTTAATGCTTGTAATGATATTAGTCATTCTAAACTATCCATCAAACCTTTTTCATTTTGATTATTATTATTATTTGATTATTCTTTTTTCTTTTGTTATGGTTGCAAAAGGAAAAGAAAGGCTCATTCTATCATTCTCACTCTCTCTCTTCATTCTCATCTTCTTCTTCCTCTAGTCAAGAGAAACCTTCTCATGAGTTGAGAATCCTTCTCTTGAAAAACAAAAGCAAACCCTAAACACTCTCTACTCACTCTAGGATCAAAGGTCTAGCAAGCCGGAGATTCTAGTTCACTCCAAGTACGAGAAGGAGCCCAAAGGTCGAGCCTTCGAGGTGGATCCATCTTCGACGGAAGAAGGCGACAAAGGAGAACCATCAACCTCTACAAAGTTTGAAGACGAAGGAGTTCAAGTCTAGGTATAACCATCTTCATCCGAGTAGCTAAACTTCTTTAGCTAGTTTGCTAGTTTTAGTTTAGACAACGATCCCGACCTAGCTTAGTCCATGTTGCCTCTTGCACTAAAATTTGATTTTTATACCGTTTCCGCCTTCCCGTAAGAACCGGGGGTCGCAACGTGGACTTACAGTGGTATCAGAGCCTAACTAAACTTAAACTAGCTAGGTAGTGAAGTGTAACGAAGTTCGGAACCGAAAAAAACCCAAAAACCAAGCTTTTACAAAACCTGAGTTTCTGTTAAAATTTTTCCTGCTCAAAATGAAAAACTTTATACTTGTAAATTCGGCTCAGGGTTTTGTGTGAACACCCAAGAAAAACGATACAGTGATTCGTCTAAACCGCCGCCCTTCCGCCGCGTGAGCCTTCTTAGCCGCCGCGGAACCGCCGCGACTTGTTGTCTTCTCTGCATCGTTTTTCGTGCAGTGTGTTTGTTTGTTGGTTTTGGGATTTTTAAAATATATTATATATGCCCAGATTTTCCAGAAAAGAAATTTCCTTTTGGGGTCCTATAATTCCGTATTTTTCCGAACTTCACTGCACTTTGACTATGATGGTTATATCTGTATTGTTTGCATGTATTGAACATCGGCTAATCGCTATAAGACGATTAGTCGGGGTTATACATGATCTGTAATGTGCTGGAATGTGTATATGAATGTGTTGGACTGTCGCGGGTGAATAGCCGGGGTGGATGTGAGATGAGCTTTTGTTTTTCTTTCATTCATTGTAAATGTAAATTGATGTAATAATATTATTTGTTTGGCCGCACAACCGGGTCGGGGTTGTAGCCGTCATTGTATAATTCTTTTTACTGTTTTTGCTCCTAGGATAGACCCATGGAGGGGTGCACAAACTACCGGGTATGCCGAAGTGTCGAGTGGCCTACTCATGGAGATGAGGGAGGTTGCTACGCTTCGGGTACTTGGCGGGTAGTTTGCCGCACCCGTAGGGGTCTTGGGTGGGGTATTTGGCTATTCACCGCGACCGTGTTATCCGCTTTTCGTTTCAGGCTCGAAAGGATTGCGGATTGCTAGTATATCCAATGCATTCATCTGTGATCTGTAATGTCTACTATTGCTATATCTATAACTATTTAGGCGTTGCTTATGTTTTACAGACGCGCTAGCCCAGCCCCCGCTCTGTCGTTAGTTAAGTAACCTAACGGGTAATGACGGGGCCCAGTGGCGAATGCGAATGGCATAAGCGTACGTCATATTTTGGTTGTTTTCTGCAATGGTAGGATTAAATGATGGGACGCATTAAAAGTACTAATGCAAGAATATCACGCATTAAAAGAACTAATGCAAGATAATAAACCAAGTTAAAGTCGTTGGAACACTTTCGAAAAACCACTCGGTTCTTTTCAAAACTAACTTTTAAAATGCGGAGTTTGAGCCACTCCATTTAAAAGCTATCTCGTTCCATCGACCAAATCAAGTTCACTACGTTCACGGTTTTGCCAAAACCATTCGTAGCCCTCCGTCGTTTCGCATGAATAGTCAATAGTATTCAAGCTGTGTATGTTGGCCAAAGTCAAGGCACAGTGATTGGTAGCTATTGGGTGTTCATGTGTAGCATAGATAGATGCGTTGGTTTGGGACAGTCGTACTGCCATTTTGGCCAAAGTCAAGGGTAGATACGGATGGATCCAAATTAACCTGGATAATGACGGGTAGAACTTGACATGTGACTTATGATATTTTGGCCAAAGTCAAGGTCATAAGAGCATGGGGCAAAAATCCACATCGGGAGTTTCATAAGTACTGAAACTTGCTAGATTTGCATACCATTTGGAGTGTGGTGATTCTGGTAGGATTCCTTCAGTTTCGTCACGCAATGATATTTGGATCCCGATCCTACTGTGAGTATATGCTACTCCTCGGGAAATTTCTCACTTAACGATCAATGCTATAAACCTAGTAGGTGCCTAGAAAGGTGTTAGCGGGGCTACGCCCCCAGGGAAAAGAGGTTCTTTAATTAAGGAACTTCGCGAAAGCGTTGGAAAACCTCCCTCGAAGTACCGACACCAGCCTGGCCGAACGGTTAAGCAAGTATTGTACGGTGGGATTGATCCTGACTAATTCTTCCTTTATGGTTTGAGGAGGGATTCGAGAAACAGTGGGAGCCATCCTGTTTAGACAAATTAAAAACCACTCTAAACTTGCAAGAGCATCATGCTGAGTGTTTCTTCTTCTCTCTCCTAATTGCAGCGACCAATCAACATGACTGGACTTAAGTTACTCCTAGATAAAAACAAGCTGACAGGGCCAAACTACAAAGATTGGCTCAGGAATGTCAAGATAGCAATCACTTATGACAAGCTGGGGTATCTTCTTACCACCAAAGCTCCCCCTGTCCCTGGTCCAACTTCCAGCGTCGCGGATAAGGAAATCCGCAAGACTTGGGAGATTGATAGCGCGAAGGCCAAGTGCCTCCTGCTTGCCTCGATGGACAACGAACATCAGAGGAGGCATGAGAATATGGACATGGAGTCCATATTGCTTCATACAAAAGAACTGTATGGAGAGCAATCACGTATCGCAAGATACGAAGCGTCGAAAAAGTTGTTTTCGACAAGAATGGCCGTCGGATCATCAGTAGCCGAGCACGTGCTAAAGATGATCGGCTACATTGAGGAGCTCGCTGACCTAGGGATCACATTGGAGAGTGAGCTATACACGGATATAGTTCTCCAGTCCCTTCCTTCCACTTACGCCCAGTTTATAATGAATTTCAACCTACAAGAAAAGGAGGTTGAACTTTCAGAGCTCCTCAACCTGCTGAGGAGCGCAGAGGGCACCCTACAGAAAGGTAGGGAAACATCCACTTTGTTTGTAGGAGGATCATCTTCTTCTAGGTCCAAGGAGAAAGCCAAGGGAAAGAAGAAGAAAGCCCCCGCCAAACCAAGGGGCGGTGTTAGTAAAGTGGATACGAAGGGAAAAGGTAAAGCAACAAAGATAGCGGGGAAGCTTGTGGATAAGGAAGAATGCTTCTTTTGTCATAAGAAAGGACACTGGAAGAATGATTGCAGGGCCTGGAAGGCCAGAACACAGGAATTGAAGCAGGTTGCAGCTTCAGCTTCAGGTGTGTATGTTATTGAAAACTGTCTTTCAATAAACTCTACTTCCTGGGTATTGGATACCGGATCAGGATCTCATATCTGTAATTCTTTGCAGGCGTTGAGAAACCGTAGGGTTTTGAAGGCAGGTGACATGACCCTCAGAGTTGCGAACGGAGCTAGCATGGATGCTAAAGCCGTGGGGGACTATCACCTGGGAATGTCAGATGGACATGTTTTGGTTTTGCGTAATTGCTTTTTTGTACCCAACGCAACTTGTAATATCATTTCTGTATCTTTAGTTTCTAAAGAAGGTTATGAATTTGCGTTTGTAAGTAATGTTGTAAACATTCACCTTAATCAAGTTATGATTGGGTCAGGTACATTGAGTAATGGTATATACGTATTGAACCAACCACAGATTTTCAATGTCCAGAATACACACAAAAGAAAGTCTCCAGAAATAAATCAGACTTTCTTATGGCATTGTAGATTGGGTCACATCAATGAGAGAAGGTTGACGAAGTTACATACAGAAGGGTATTTGAATGCGTTCGAATATCAGTCGTATGCCACTTGTCAATCCTGTCTCAAAGGAAAGATGACAAAGACTCCGTTTACTGGACATGGAGAAAGAGCGAGCGAGCTCTTGGGACTCGTACACAGTGACGTGTGCGGTCCAATGTCTACACATGCCCGAAGCGGACATTCTTACTTCATTACTTTTACGGATGACTTCTCAAGGTACGGTTATGTTTTCTTAATGAAACATAAGTCCGAGGCTTTTGAAAAATTCCAGGAGTATAGGAATGAGGTAGAGAAACAGACCGGCAAAAGTATTAAGATTCTAAGATCGGATCGAGGTGGAGAATACTTAAGTATCGAATTCCTGAATTACTTAAAAGAGAATGGTATTCTCTCTCAGCTTACTCCTCCATACACTCCGCAACATAACGGTGTATCGGAGAGACGGAACCGAACCCTATTGGATATGGTTCGGTCCATGATGAGTAACGCTGAGTTGCCGCGATCATTCTGGGGATATGCGCTAGAATCAGCCGCATACCTTTTGAACCGAGTTCCCACTAAGACTGTGCCTACTACGCCATTTGAGATGTGGTGTGGGAAGAGACCCCATCTTAATCACATTAAGATATGGGGAAGTCCGGCTTTTGTCAAAAAGCAGCATGCGGACAAACTCGAGGCACGCTCAGTACTGTGCAAGTTTGTGGGATATCCAAAGAATTCCAAGGGATATTTCTTCTACCGCGAAGAGGAACAAAAAGTTCTTGTTTCTCGTCATGCCCACTTTCTAAAACACCAGTTCATAGAAAAGGAAATAAGTGGGAGCGCAGTAGAACTGGAAGAGATTCCAGAACCACGGACTATTACTGAAAGTTTAGTGGAACCAGAGGGTTCGGAAGAACAGGACATTCCTACGCCACTCCGCAGAAGTAGTAGGCAGTCTCATCCGCCCGAGAGATACTACGGTTTTCTCATAGACGGGGATAGAGAGGATTGCATCATAGATTATGATGAGCCTACTAGCTTCCAGCAGGCCGTTCAGAGCGTTGACTCAGTGAAATGGCTGGATGCAATGCGGACCGAAATGGAGTCCATGTACACCAACAAGGTATGGACGTTGGACATTGCTCCAGACGGGGTAAAACCCGTAGGATGCAAGTGGATCTTCAAAAGGAAGATTGGTGTAGATGGACAGGTTGAGACCTATAAAGCTAGGCTGGTAGCAAAGGGTTTCCGTCAAAGACCTGGCTTGGACTATGACGAAACCTTTTCTCCAGTAGCCATGCTGAAATCCATTCGGATCCTTCTTGCCATCGCTGCCTTCCACGATTATGAGATCTGGCAAATGGACGTAAAGACAGCTTTTCTAAATGGAAATTTAGAGGAGTGTGTCTATATGGACCAGCCAGAGGGCTTCATTCAGAGTGGGAGCAGCGGAAAGGTGTGCAAGTTGCTTAAGTCCATCTATGGACTAAAGCAGGCATCGCGGAGTTGGAACATCTGCTTTGATGAGACGGTCAAAGAATTTGGCTTTATCAAAAATCCAGATGAACCATGTATCTATAGTAGATTTGTAGCGAGAACTGTAGTATTCCTCGTTTTATACGTGGATGACATTCTCTTAATAGGAAATGACATTCCTATGCTACAATCTGTCAAGGGGTTCTTGTCACACAGGTTCTCCATGAAAGACCTGGGTGATGCCTCATACATCCTGGGGATCCGGATCCATCGTGATAGATCCAAGAGGATATTGGGACTTTCACAGTCCAGGTACATCGACACCATACTGAAGAGATTCAGTATGGAAGATTCCAAGCGCGGTAACCTACCGGCTTGTCACGGGATCACCCTCTCTAAAAAGATGTCTCCCAAGACTGATTTGGAGAGGGATCGCATGTCTATTATACCCTACGCTTCTGCGGTGGGCTCTATAATGTATGCGATGTTGTGTACCAGACCGGATGTAGCTTATGCACTGAGTGTGGTAAGCCGGTATCAGTCAAACCCTGGGGAGAAACACTGGATAGCGGTAAAGAACATTCTCAAGTACCTGAGAAGGACTAAGGAGATGTTCTTGGTGTATGGCGGAAAAGACCTCCAGATCGAGGCCTTTGCTGACTCCAGCTTCCACAGTGACAAGGATGATTCCAAGTCCATGTCGGGCTTTGTCTTTACCCTCAATGGAGGGGCGGTGTGTTGGAAGAGTTCCAAACAGGAAACCGTTGCAGACTCGACGATGGAAGCGGAATACATCGCTGCATCTGATGCCGCAAAAGAAGCTGTCTGGATGAGGAAGTTCTTGAAAGAACTTCAGGTGGTTCCGTCCATTGTTGACCCAATACCTCTGTATTGCGACAATAATGGGGCTATAGCTTTAGCAAAGGAACCCAGGTCCCATCAGAGATCCAGGCACATCTTGAGGCGGTATCACCTGATCAGGGAGATCGTGGATCGCAAGGAGATCGAGGTTCGGAGAGTTGCTTCAGAAGACAACACTGCAGATCCATTCACCAAGGCCCTGCCCCAGACTCAGTTCGAGCGGCTGATCGAGATGATAGGTCTTCGATATGCCAGTACATGGCCTTAGTGCAAGTGGGAGATTGTTAGTGTATATGCCCTAGAGGCCATTACTGTATCATACTAGTTTGTATATTACTTAATGGATGCTTGGGATATTCACCTTGTATATACAATCTTGCTCAAAATAGTAGTATGCTACTTGGTTTGTCTCTACTTCAATGTGTACTTGTGTTTATTTTACTATATCACTTATACGCATTAGTGGAGCCCTTAGGATCTTTGCTTGATTACCAGCGTTGTGATGGCAGTCACACTAGTGGGGGCTGGGTAATCTATAAGCACATCCTTATACAGGTCCCTAGTCGCAGGACTATCGAGACAGGGCATCGATACTCCGGAGTAGACTAGCGTATGCGCTTCTCATCCCAGTGTGGGAGATGGTCTGTCCCACAGCCATCAGTACGTCGTACTGGAGATAGTATACGGGTGCTCGTTGGGTTACGAGTACACTGGACAGGACTCGTCGGGAACTGACAGGTTGGTATTATACCTATCGTCAGTCATCAGTTCCCAGGTGACATGAGTACAGCTTAGTCCGCTGACTTGACACTGGCACTTCGCCTCGAGTGTGTTCCCACTGCACTTTGATCACTACCCTACCACGGCTCAAAGGAGTCATGCAAACAGGTGGTGGTTGGGTGCAGTCCCGAAGCACTTGGAGGCAGTGACGGTTAGACAGGATTCGTCTCTCCCGGTATTGGGGTTTGACATCGCGCTGTGTCTAGGGGAGCCATTACACGAGTAGTCCCTGGCCAGGGCAAACGAGATATACTGGTAGGTTTCCAGTGTTATCTCAGGGTGTTTTGGGCTTCGCTCCGGCACGACTTGTACCGCTATTGGGGGACTGACGTTTACCGCCCCCTAGGCCCGCCATGCGATGTATCAGACGAACAGACCGGACTGTACGGAGACTGTCACATTCAGACTCAGTAGGAGTACAGATGGGGTTTCACCTCGTCAGCCTTCTTGTCGACATCTACCTGGGGACCGTTACGCACAGCTAGTGCCGCTTGCGGTCTGTGGTTAAACCCACTGCCAGCGTAGTGTCGAGTCTTTAGAGTCCCACACAGAGGGTATTCGCCTATGGGCAAAACAGAGTAGAGGTCGCATGGTTTTGCGACAGGGTCCGTTCTCATCCGCGCACTTGTGCACGTTTGGAGTCCGGACAGATATTACCAGCGGGCTCTGGTTTGAGCCAGATACTGGTATAGTTTTTGGGGTTGCTTTTATCTCTCAGTATTCATGTTCCTCGGAACAGGAATGCAGGTGTGTATGCACAGTTATTTGAGGAGGAGGAAGATGATTTTCATTAGGGTTTCGGAACGGGGTGCGTATGCACAGTTGACAGTCGTCTTTTTCCAAACCCTAATGGATTTGTATTATATCATTTAATAATATATAATAAAATGAAATTGTGTCATGGTTAGTTTTTGTTGACTTGTTGACCATGGTTGACTTGTTGACCATGGTTGAACATTTGACTACCATCATTACAAATGCAAGATGCCTTTTCATTCTTGCTTTATTCATTTAATGCTTGTAATGATATTAGTCATTCTAAACTATCCATCAAACCTTTTTCATTTTGATTATTATTATTATTTGATTATTCTTTTTTCTTTTGTTATGGTTGCAAAAGGAAAAGAAAGGCTCATTCTATCATTCTCACTCTCTCTCTTCATTCTCATCTTCTTCTTCCTCTAGTCAAGAGAAACCTTCTCATGAGTTGAGAATCCTTCTCTTGAAAAACAAAAGCAAACCCTAAACACTCTCTACTCACTCTAGGATCAAGGGTCTAGCAAGCCGGCGATTCTAGTTCACTCCAAGTACGAGAAAGAGCCCAAAGGTCGAGCCTTCGAGGTGGATCCATCTTCGACGGAAGAAGGCGACAAAGGAGAACCATCAACCTCTACAAAGTTTGAAGACGAAGGAGTTCAAGTCTAGGTATAACCATCTTCATCCGAGTAGCTAAACTTCTTTAGCTAGTTTGCTAGTTTTAGTTTAGACAACGATCCCGACCTAGCTTAGTCCATGTTGCCTCTTGCACTAAAATTTGATTTTTATACCGTTTCCGCCTCCCCGTAAGAACCGGGGGTCGCAACGTGGACTTACAGGCAAAACCTGCAAGAACAGTGGCATAACGGGGGCGAGTTGCCAACTCGTGAATAGAAATATCTACAAGCAGAAACCGAATGCAAGACATAAACCTAGGTCAACAATCAGTAATATAAACCACAAGAGTACGTCTGAAGCATGATAAAGTGGCAACGTAACATCTAAGCATGTATGTAGTGCCAAGTACTCAGGTAATAACATGTCATCAGTATAAGGTATGTCTACATGAAGTAAATATGATGAAGTATCAAAAGGATATCAATACACATATATTAGAGTCCCATACCACTAATATTGGTGTAAGGGTATATATAACAGCGCCCTCATACCCTGTTATATATACAAATGAAGTATGATCAATGTAAATCCAGTCTGTATGTGATCAAGTCTGTAAAAACGTGGAACCCGTCCAGCCGTCACCCAATGACAATAAGCATTATGCATGTAAATGTCATAAAGCATATGCATGGAAAATATGAGGATATAACCAAAAGCATGGAACCTTAGTGCCTAGCATTGACACTCGAAAACATCATGAAAACCTATGCCTAGCATCGGCACGTAAATCCTCACATACCGGGCATCCGTCAGTCCGGGTCAGCCCACTCTCTCAATATATCGGGCATCCGTCAGTCCGGGTCAGCCCTCTCTCAATATATATCGAGCATCCGTCAGTCCGGGTCAGCCCTCTCTCAATATATCGGGCATCCGTCAGTCCGGGTCAGCCCCCTCTCAATATATCGGGCATCCGTCAGTCCTGGTCAGCCCTCTCTCAAAACCAGGAATATTATAGAAACAACCTATCTCAATGCGCAAATCAGAAAGCAAGATGCATGTGACAATATAAGTGAAATGCAAGTAACAATATATCCTGCAGCATGGAATAATAGTATGCGCATATAAACATCTTGCGGTTCCCAAATCCCTAATCAGTCAGAATCCTCTATGATTGTGTACAGGTATAAGTGTACAATATGCCATGCAAGAATCATGTCCTGATGCAACAGTACTACAGTGTAGTGGCATGGCAATTATCGATGATGAAGTGTGTGAGCCGGCAATAGTGTACGTGGAACATACGCATCATCGATAATGGTGCTGGTGTTCTAACAGCATGATAATAATATAGCAATAAACATATGCAAGCAATGCGAATAGCATGAATATGTGGAAATCAAATAATCAACACCACAGTGAAGAATCTACTATGCAAACTACAGATCTAAGTATCAGGTCAATCAGGAGGGGTATGGAAACAACCTAAATCTGAGTCGATATATATAGATATACTAGTCGGTGATCCCGCTTCAATAATATCGCGTACGATACAGTATATCGTAAGACATCCTCGAGTCATGAGCGCGGATCTATCATCAATATAGGATCGTACGGTAAATCATCGTACGACATCCCAATAGCTGGGTACGGGTCAATATCACACTATCTTATCACATCTCAGGTATCACTAACATCATATCATATAATCTGGGGTACTGATCTAAGTCTAGTACAACTGATACCATCAATATACTGCGTGTGCAAGCACACGTCCCAAGGCCCGCTAAAGATCACATATCGTATCCCAAATACGAATCACATCAAATCACCGATCTCGCGGCACAAGGCCCAACATCATCGACTCATCTCCAATGTCATCCAATATCATCAACACAGTGCAAGTATAAGGAATATGCAAGGGTGTGCGTGTAGGTGTAATTCTATTCTAGGGTTCGCGACTATGAACTACACTAGTCACTCCTAACCCTACACTATCCATAATACACCTAACTATTATATATAATATAACAACTACGGACTGCGGGGGTGCTATACGCCATCCACCCGACTTCCCCCAGTAGATATAATCTACTCACCTTGCGTCTTCATTTGTGGACGTCGCCACGCGCTTGCTTGTTGTCCCGAAGTCTTCATGGGTACCTACATATCAAAATATCGTATATGCGCATTAAAACCAAATCAAAGCTAAAACGACACACGAAACCCAAAACGATACGATAAGAGGCCTATAGGTTAGAACCTATGGCACGCCTTCAGAACCATCAATAAATCCTCTATATCGTCGTATAAACGCCAAATAGTCGAGGTAAAACACAAGACACAAATTCAGACTTAAGAATACGGAATACGGAAACACGAATCCAAAACAGCAACTAAGGAAATATGTTCCAGATTTCACCCTAGGTCAAATTATACAAATCTACACATGCCAGGGGTCTAAACTACTGATAAGGGAACACCAAAACCAAAACGAGCCAAATCTACCATAGTCTGGCCGCAAATTGCGGCCAGAATGGGTAAATCTGCGGCCGGCTTGATGAGTTAGGGGTTGGGGTCTTGGTGGTAGCTTCCTGGGTGCCTGCACATGTCACTGTCCAATCAATTTTAATTTAGGATGTCTCGGGTGATAGCAGATTTAATATACCCTTCACAGATTTCACAAATTCCCCGATATCGGTTTCTAAATCCGTATTCCGGGTTTCAACTCTCAGGTTTTGGGTCTCCATTCATGCACTAGGGTGTTTATATAACCTCAACTGAGCTCAATTTCACAATACAACACAAGTTTCCCTCAAACCCTAACTTGGTTATCCTCAAATCCACAATATCAAACAATATCCGTTCTATCACAATATGGGGGTGAAAGTAATGCTAAAACTAAGCTAAGGGTTCAGTAAATACCTCATTTGGCAACTCAAGAATTTTCTTGAGTTGCCCCTAGTGTCCGAAATCCTTGCTTCTTTAGTCCAATGTGTAGATCTTGAGCTTGTGCATCTTTTTAGTGAAATGGGGGTAGGGTTTTGGTGATGTTTTAGAGATGAATTGAAGGCTTGAAGGTGGAAGGAAGAAGAGGAAATGTTTCAGCTGAGAATGAGAGGAAGAGATGAGGGAGAAATGAGAGGGAGAAAATGCTAAGGCTTGGTCAAAGTAAACCCCTTTCTCTCTCTCACCCATACCTTATATTTTATTCCTTTTCCCTTTTCTTTTTATTTCTTATTCTCTTCAAAAACCCTTCTCACAAGAATAGTAAATCCAAAGTGAAAAGCCATGGTAGAAATGCACAAGTGTAGAGAAAAAGATATGTGCATGTTTTGCACAAAATTGCTAAAAACCGATTAGCGATTTTTAATCCCGATTAGCACTAAATTAGTGTCAAACTAATCACAAAAACTTTAAAATGTCATAATTCTCTAATTTACCCTATTTTAGAATTTTCCATAATTTTTCCAAAATTTTTCCCATTTATTTGTATTTAATAATACCAAAATATTAAAATATTCAATAAAATAATATTAAATTATAAAAATTCCCAAAATTAATATTTTATCTTTTTGAAAATGTTACATGTACATCTACTCACCGGGACGCCTCGGCTAAATTGATTCGATCACATCCTTTCCTTTCCGCGCCGTGTCCAACGTCTCTGCAACCGATTCTAGAATCGCACACAAGTGAATAAGTGGATATATATATAAATAGTGGCGGACACAATGATACAAGACAACAAACGCGCACTAACTAGACGCGCATGCACTTGGTGCACAAAACACGCCCGCGACAACGCCACAAACCACAACTAGGGGTCACTATACGTGACAACCACCAAGCCTAGAACCTGATCGTACCAATCGCACATTCACAACACACTAAATATCTTGAGGAAATAGGTTGTAGATCATTCCAACCTCAACTTAATTAAAATCTATTTATTCCAAAAACCCAGTAAACAACAATTAACCATTTTAGTGCAAATCTAAATCTTTTAGCAAATCTAGTGGCCACAATGTTCATTTAATATCTTAATTAGACCACACAATTATTAAATAAATTTTTATCTCACCTATTTACACTAATCATGAAATTAGTTTGCAAGAATATTTAATTAGAACAATTTAAAAGTAACAATTAGCAAATTAACAACTAGATTAGATTTTGCAAGTCTTTAGATAATAATGTACACTTACTTAACTTAATTTATTGATAAAAACCCTAATTTGAACCCAAACCCTTTCTCTTTAAAATTTCTAACTTTCAATTAAAATTATTTTAACACCTAAATAAATTAGATTACAGTAATTGATCAACAAGGCAACAATTGGCTAAGATTTATACCACAACAATTTAGAGATCCAACTTGCAAACTTGGCCTCCCAAATACTTTCTTGCTTCAAGATCCACGCTAGTTTAGACCAAGGAATTTCGGGTGAAGGTTTAACTATGAATTAGTGAGGTTTTATGTGGATTTTTTATATGGAAAAATAAGAGTTTTAGAGATGAAATGAGATGGAGAATAATGGGGATAGGAGCTACCTTAGTTTCGGCCATGTGAGGATAGAGAGGTATTTGTGTGTGGGTGAGTGAGAGAAAGAGAGGTAACTATACCCACACACATCAACATCTTATCATTCTTTTCTCTTTAATTATTTTCTTTAAATTTTATTTTCAATTTAAACTTTTTCCTAGAATTATTTCGAAATATTGAGAAAATTTTAAAAGAAAGATCATGTAACAAGGTGAGTGTGAAGTTTTCATGGTGCGCTAAACTTGTATTAACCCATTCTAATTGTAATTATCACCAATTTAGTGTATAAGTATATGATTAAAATAATAATTATAAATAAATAATTAAGGAAATATTTAAGTAAACTAGCAATTAATAGGTGACTAATAAAATATCAATACTAGCAATTATATAGTTAAAATAGGTATATTTAAGTCTATGTGGAAAAATAATTATATCTTGTTTTTTACGGAAAACACGTATTATATTACTAATTAGCGGACAATTAACCTAAACGAAATTTCAAAACGTTACAATCTTACCCCCTTAAAGAAATTCAGTCCCCGAATTTAAAATCTAACTAAGCATACCTTCAAAGAGATGTGGATATTTCTTCCTCATCACGTCTTTGGCTTCCAACGTTACCTCTTCGTTGTTCGGCCACGCCAAAGAACCTTTACAGGCGGTATGACCTCGAACCTCCGTTCCTTCACCTGCCGATCTTGAATGACTACCGGCTGCTCGGTGAAAGAAAGATCGCGCTCCAGCCGGATCGTAAGATGCTGTATCGCATGAGAGGGGTCATGAAGGTAATTGCGGAGTATCGACACATGGAACACGGGGTGAACATCTGGAAAACTGGGCGGAAGAGCCAAACGATAAGCAACTGTGCCGATACGCTCGAGAATCTCAAAGGGACCTATATATCTGGGACTAAGCTCCCTTTCCTTCTGAATCTCAACACGCCCTTCATTGGAGAAACTCATAAGAAAACATGATCACTTTCAGCGAACTCAAGTCTGCGACGACGTGTATCAGCATAAGACTTCTGCCTGTTCTGGGCCGCTCTTATCCTATCCCGAATCAACTGGACCTTTTTGGTTGTCTCCAGCACAATCTGCGGTCCTAAAACACTGCTCTTACTGAGCTCTGTCCAACAAACGGGCGATCGACATCTCCTCCAATATAACGCCTCGAAGGGTGCCATCTGAATCGTCTCCTGGAAGCTGTTATTATAGGAGAACTCTATCAAGGGAAATGACGATCCCAGCTGCCACCAAAATCTAGAATGCAAGCTCGGGCCATATCCTCAAGAGTCTGAATGGTCCGCTCTGAATGACCGTCAGTCTGCGGATGGAAAGCTGTATTGAAATTCAATCTGGTGCCTAAAGCCTCCTGAAGTTTCTGCCATAGTCGGCTGGTGAACTGGGTGTCCCGGTCGGACATAATACAAGTCGGAACTTTATGTAGTCGCACAGTCTCATCAACATATATCTGAGCATACTGAGCGAATCCGAAAGTGGTCTTTACTGGCAGAAAGTGAGTTGCTTTCGTTAATCGGTCTACAATCACCCAAATTTAGTTATACCCTCGACTGGTCCTAGGTAGACCCATGATAAAATCCATAGAGATCTGCCCCCATTTCCACTCCGAAATGGGCAAAGGTTGTAACTCTCCCGCTGTAACACCCGAGCCCAATAATACTATGTATATTACTAGTTGAGGGTTATTTATCGCTCTTTCCAATTTTCCTGATTTTCTGGTGTTTATTGCTAAATTTTACCCGGTTAAGTCATTTTGGCACATAACAAATTTTAACTCCGAAAATGAAATTTAAGATGTCCATGTTAGCCTACTCGTCGCCACTAGTCGCGTGGTAGCGTCCGCGTGTCGAGATTCCGTTCCGTTTGGCTAAACGGGCAAGTTTGGGCGACTACGCGCGCGTGCAAGTGTCCGACTTGGGGGCATGCATTTTAATCACTAAACACCTCTTTTCAAGATTTGGAACCCGCTTAAAATCTTATAATTTGAATTTGGAACATTTGGGCGCAATCCGGGCGCTATTTGGAAATGTTTCATTTCGCGCCAAAAAGGGCCCGTTTCAATTTAATTTTTATAACTAAAATTATACCTGCGATTATAATTCCCAACTGATTGATTTCTAAAATCCTTCTCAAATATTTTTCCCCACCTCGTGATCAGCCAATCACGAGGGCTGATTGTTGCTCGTGGGCCCCGCCTCCCCATTCCCTATCTCTTTCTCTCTCTCCCTCAATCTATCTCAATCTCTCTCTCTTTCCCTCAGTCTCTCTCTCTCTTCCTCACGAATCCCTTTCTCTCTCCAATCTCTCTCTCTCTCTCGTACTCTGTATATAAGAATCCATGCACAGCCGCCCCTCGCCATTTCCTCTCGTCGCGAGAAACCCTACGCGAACCCTTCGAAACCCTAACCCTAGCCCCGCGACCCCACCGACGACCTCCCCGCGACCTCGTCGTCGCCATCATCGCCTCTTCAACCTCACCGTACCTTCCTCCTC
The DNA here is from genome assembly GCA_030015575.1 of Agapanthus africanus. Classification (NCBI taxonomy): domain Eukaryota; kingdom Viridiplantae; phylum Streptophyta; class Magnoliopsida; order Asparagales; family Amaryllidaceae; genus Agapanthus; species Agapanthus africanus. The sequence goes on along the minus strand of JASDDO010000022.1, from coordinate 174,684,019 downwards.
TCGTTCTCCCGCCGTCTTCCCGCGCCTGCAACCTTCTCCCGACGCCTCCATCCCTCGCGACCTCGCCGTCGACGTCGACTCCGACCGCCGAGGCCTCCCGCGACTCCCTTGCACCCTCCTCGTCGAGACCTCGCCGTCACCCCCTCCTCCCTCGCCGGAACAGTGAACCCGACCCTCACCCAACGTCTGCACCATCTCCAGGTCGCCGGAAACCGCGCCGACGACCCTCGTCGACGTCTCCCGCGCCACTTCCTTTCCCCCCTCGACCACCCTAGCCGACCACACCCCTCTCCAACTCGCCGCAGCACCCTACCCTGCTCACCCGAGGCCACTTCCCTTTGCTGCAGCCACCGTCGCGGCCTCGCCGGCGTTCCAGTGCCGTCGAACCCGCCGTGGTCGCACCCTGGTGTATCCCTGTAAGTTTCCTCCTCTTTGCTTTTGGTATAACCCCCGCTGGTTGTTTTGGCATATCGTATCCTTGTTGCTAACTTTGATTTTCGGTTGTTGCCGGAACCCGACCGTGCCGTTTGACGAACCCGACGCTCCAGCGAAGCCCCCTGGTCCGGGTGATTCCAGTGACCTCTGTTGGGACTCGATCCGTGTCCCGTGCTTCCGTATCGTGGTTTCTACCGACTTTGCATCCGTGTTTCGGTTTGCGGAACCGCCGAGGCAAGTATCTGAATACTTGCTTAACATGCTATAACTTAATCGTCATATTATAACCACACTACTAATATAATATTGATACCTGTTATAACTTAGAATTGCTAGCCACGATTATCCGTAACTTGAAATCAATGAAATCATTGCTCGCTTTAACCGATCTGCTATTAATTCATACTTAATTAATCAAACCAAGTAAATCGTCCTCGTAACTATTATTATGCTTAGTTTAAGTTCATGTAACTCCATTACGTATATTATCGGTATTGCTCGTCTTGTGGCTTTTGCACCTCAAAGGTGCGTGAACCGGATTAATAAGAGAATACGAAACATCACTGTGTTTACCTAGATTTATATTGTCATTTACTGTTTCCTGCTACTGTTCATTATTTGTTACTATACCTGTTATCATCATATACCTGATTGCATTACATATTGACCGATCCTGATGCACCTGACACATGTACGGATACACCGGACACAACACCCTGTACATATCGACTCTACCTGTTGAAAGTAACCTGACCTGTTACCTGATCTTATGTCTAATGCCGACAAACCTAAGCATTCCTGCTGTCGATCCAGACAGACCTACCTTTACTTGACTTGTGTCGGCATTAGTTCTTGACTACTGAATACCTGACTGACATACATAGTTTGGGGGTATGGGGAAATCAAAGGTGAAACCGACTTGTAACTCAACAGTTCGATACATTGTTCTGATCAGTCTTACAGGCTTGGCCAGCTCCGGAGTGTTGATGCTGACAACACTCATCTATCCTACTACCTTTTACTGCTTAGCGGCACGTCTCGGATTCAGCCCCGAGAATTATGACCGTGGTCCCGGGCACGCACGGGATACTATTGAGTTACATCGACGATTCATCAATTGGTTTCAAAGACTATAGAGTAGAAAACCTGATAGGACAGTTTAGTCACTACTGCACATTGCCCTGTTCATGACTTCTTATTACTGCTTTATTCATGTTCATGCTTGCATTGTTTATTACCATGTTTATGCTATATACTTGATATCATGACGCGCTGACGTCTGGGTTTTGCATGGCCCAGATTCCGTGCCCTTGACGTCGACCGAGCAGGAGTACTTCAGCCAGCAGGCTGAACTGTGAGTTCTTGAAAGTTTAGTTTATTTATGTCATTTCATTTCCAGATGTGAGCCCGCGTTATGGGACATACTGTTCATTCATTGTATTGGATCTTTAGCTTCCGCACTTATTGTTTATTAATTCTTGTTATTATGGATTTGGACATGTATTAGTTTAGTTTATTTTTACTGTTCTTGATACCTGTACAACCGTAATGTGACTGTGGATGGATACTTCCTACCCACAGGTAGCATGGTTGGCTATGCCACGTGCCCAAATCTTGCGCACTCTGGGAAGCGGGGCGTGACATGGTTTTATGGTATCAGAGCCATAGGTTAATTGGGTTGACTCTTTGTAGTTGGGTATCGCACCCGATAACAAATCAGAATACCCGTAATTAGGAAACATGTCCTGCCACCTTGACCGTTTTACCGTCCTTGAATCATTCTTCCGGATCATGTCGACATGCAAACTTACTTTGCATTGTCAAACTTGAAAACCTAACTTCTTGTTATCTCTAGGACTTAGGAGACTTGGGTGGAGTTAAGTAATTGCGGCTATGATACCGCGGCATAGCTACAATGCGGCACTCTATTTAAGTATCTTGGAGTTCTAGCCTTGATCTATACTCGAAAACTATCATCATGCTAATGTGGGTACTTTGATTTCAGGGATATGGCCGATCAGAATTTGGAGATGGACCCAGGGCATGCGGTCTTAGCCGCCAGGCGAAGAGTGATAAGGGGACTGATGGAGAAACTAAAGGAACAACTCGAGCTGGAACCAGCATTTACAATGGACCCCACGTCCGTACGTAGACGTATTCCAGTGAACAGGCGCAACGTAGCACCAATGAAGAGAACCAGTATGGGTGATCGGAAGGGGAGCGTGATCTGCAGTTACTGCCGTAAACCCGGACATGTGCGAAGGGAGTGTCGTTTGAGGCTGGGACTTTGTTTTAGATGTGGAGCGGCAGATCACACCGTTGATGCTTGTCCGTCGAAGCCTCGCACAAAGGATGATACACAGAAGCCTCCGCAAGGACCGTTCCAAGGACAGGAACCGCTTACTCAGGGACCACAGCAGGCTCGAGCGTTCACGTTGACAGCTGAAGAAGCTAAGGCATCGGGAGAAGTGGTTTCAGGTAATTTACTCGTTCATGGTTTTCCCGCTTTGGCATTACTTAATTTCGGAGCATCCCATTGATTATGTCATCCAAATTTATAACTACACACTCGATCAACTGCACGACCCTGTCTAGTTTATGGGACATACACACTGGGAATGGGAAAATTATAGCTAGTAAGGATAGTAGAGGTCGTACAGTTGTTGGTTGCGGACGGGAGCTTTTGCAGACTTCTTGGTGATAGATACGAGCAGTTACGAGGATGTCTTGGGGATGGATTTTCCGGCACTTTCACGCCCACGCTGGCTGTAGGGCAAGAAAGGTAATTCCAGATTCCCGGACATCATAAGTTTACTTTCATTGGAGAAAGAAATTCTGTCGGGCCAGTCGAGTTTAGGGCTAGGCCGACGAACAGTGTTCTTGCGGCTATGGTAGTGGAGAGTGATGAAGAGCCGGCAGTCGTCCGCGACATTATGGATGTGTTTGAAGACATTTCGGGCTTACCACCGAAGCGAGATGTGGAGTTTGCGTTTGACCTTACTCCTGGTGCAACGCCAGTATCAAAAACTGACTATCCAATGGCACCAGTAGTGTTGGAGGGAGTTAAGAAACAAGTGAGTGAATTACTCGAGAAGGGATGGATTCGAAGCAGCAACTCACCGTGGGGAACTCACAGTTCTTTTAGTGAGGAAGAAGGAGCGCACTGCAGACGCTGAGGCAAGAGAAGTTATTTTGCGAAAATGAGTAAGTGTGAATTCTGGCTGGAAGAAGTGAAGTTTCTAGGGCATGTCGTGTCGGGCGATGAAATCGCCGTTGATCCCGAAAAGATTGCAGCAGTTCGAGATTGGCCTATTCCAAGGAATGTAGCTGAGATAAGAAGTTCCTTGGAGTAGTCGGATACTACAGAAGATTTGTGGAGAATTTCGCTCGTGTAGCTGAGCCGTTAACCAAGCTTACGCGTAAGGAGGTACCGTTTGTTTGGACAGATGGATGTGCATTGGCCTTCGAGACGTTGAAGCAGAAGTTGATAACCGCCCCTATCCTAACCGTACCGGACGATTCAGGAGGACTGGTGATTCACATCGACGCATCCGGAAAGGGATTGGGATGTGTCTTGATGCAGAATGGGAAAGTCGTCGCTTACGCATCGAGACAGCTGAAGACTCATGAACAGAACTATCCGACTCACGACTTGGAGCTTGCAGCCGTGATCTTCGCCCTGAAGATTTGGAGACACTACCTTCTGGGCGAGAGAGTTGAAGTCTTTACGGATCACAAGAGTTTGAAATATGTGTTCACTCAGAAGGAGTTGAACATGAGGCAGCGCAGATGGTTGGAGCTGATAGCCGACTACGACCTTGATCTTAAGTACCATCCGGGAAAAGTTAACGTCGTGCCAGATGCGCTAAGTCGGTTACCAGCAATTCAGTTATTGACTGCACAGAGGGAGGTCATTGAGGAGTTTCGGAGATTTGACTTGGAGGTTGTGCTACCGCGTGCTACAGGACCGTTGATGCAGTTACAGGTACAATCGTCCTTAGTTGAGAAGATTAAAGCGGCGCAATCGCAGGATCCTAGACTGCAAAAGTTTCGAGAGCAGGTTGGAGCCGTACTACGAACCGATCTACTGATCCATGAGGATGGTTCGTTGAGATATGGTAGCCGTGTATGTGTGCCAAAAGGAGATGTGCGTGAAGAGCTTATGAAGGAGGCACACAGTTCAGCTTACTCTGTACATCCAGGAGGGACCAAGATGTACCGAGATATTCGACAGCATTTCTGGTGGGAAGGTATGAAACGGGAAATCGCTCGCTTCGTGGCTAAGTGCTTGGTGTGTCAGCAAGTCAAGGCTGAACACCAAAGGGTTGCTGGTTTGTTGCAACCACTTCCGATTCCTCAATGGAAGTGGGAACATATAACCATGGATTTCGTGACGGCTTTACCGCGGAGTCCAAAGGGCAACAATGCAGTATGGGTGATTGTCGATCGGTTGACCAAGGCAGCTCACTTTATTCCGTTTCGGGTTGGTCAATCGACAGAGACTTTGGCAGAGCGGTACATGCAGGAGATTGTCAGATTACATGGAGTACCGGTAAGCATCGTGTCCGATCGGGACACTCGGTTCTTGTCACACTTTTGGAGGAGTTTACAAGAAAGTTTGGGGACTCGATTGAAGTTTAGCACAGCTTATCATCCTCGGACTGATGGACAATCGGAGAGAACGATCCAGACCCTTGAAGATATGTTGAGGGCTTGCATGTTGGACTTCAAAGGTTCTTGGGAAGATCATCTACACCTGGTGGAGTTTTCGTACAACAACAGCTTCCAAGCAACTATTCAGATGGCACCGTTTGAAGCGTTGTATGGTCGTAAGTGCCGTTCGTCGGTTTGTTGGGATGATGTTGGCGAACGAAGGTTATTGGGACCAGATTTGGTGGTACAGACAGTCGAGAATGTGAATACAATCAAGAAGCATATGAAGGCAGCTCGAGACAGACACAAGAGTTGGGCCGACACGTCAAGAAGACCTCTAGAGTTCGCCGTGGGCGATTTGGTATTCCTGAAGATATCACCGACTAGAAGGGTGATTCGCTTTGGAAGTCGGGGAAAGCTTAGTCCCCGATTCGTTAGACCCTTCGAGATATTGGAGCGTGTCGGAGAGGTATCGTACCGGTTGGTGTTACCATCATCATTAGCAGGAGTTCACGATGTGTTTCATGTGTCTCAACTACGGAGGTATGTTCGTGATGAGACTCATGTCTTGGATCATTCGGAGTTGACCGTTCGGGAAGACCTGACTTTTGAGGAGCGACCAGTCGAGATCAAGGATCGAAGAGAAGAGGTTCTTAAGAACAAGGTTATCCCTCTTGTGCTAGTTTCTTGGGGTAACCGATCGCATGGAGAATCTACTTGGGAGCGAGAAGACGAGATCCGGCAGAAATTCCCTCATCTTTTCCAGTAGTTAGTTATCTTGTATTCTTGGAATTTCGAGGACGAAATTCTTTTGTAGTTGGGTATGATGTAACACCCGAGCCCAATAATACTATGTATATTACTAGTTGAGGGTTATTTATCGCTCTTTCCAATTTTCCTGATTTTCTGGTGTTTATTGCTAAATTTTACCCGGTTAAGTCATTTTGGCACATAACAAATTTTAACTCCGAAAATGAAATTTAAGATGTCCATGTTAGCCTACTCGTCGCCACTAGTCGCGTGGTAGCGTCCGCGTGTCGAGATTCCGTTCCGTTTGGCTAAACGGGCAAGTTTGGGCGACTACGCGCGCGTGCAAGTGTCCGACTTGGGGGCATGCATTTTAATCACTAAACACCTCTTTTCAAGATTTGGAACCCGCTTAAAATCTTATAATTTGAATTTGGAACATTTGGGCGCAATCCGGGCGCTATTTGGAAATGTTTCATTTCGCGCCAAAAAGGGCCCGTTTCAATTTAATTTTTATAACTAAAATTATACCTGCGATTATAATTCCCGACTGATTGATTTCTAAAATCCTTCTCAAATATTTTTCCCCACCTCGTGATCAGCCAATCACGAGGGCTGATTGTTGCTCGTGGGCCCCGCCTCCCCATTCCCTATCTCTTTCTCTCTCTCCCTCAATCTATCTCAATCTCTCTCTCTTTCCCTCAGTCTCTCTCTCTCTTCCTCACGAATCCCTTTCTCTCTCCAATCTCTCTCTCTCTCTCGTACTCTGTATATAAGAATCCATGCACAGCCGCCCCTCGCCATTTCCTCTCGTCGCGAGAAACCCTACGCGAACCCTTCGAAACCCTAACCCTAGCCCCGCGACCCCACCGACGACCTCCCCGCGACCTCGTCGTCGCCATCATCGCCTCTTCAACCTCACCGTACCTTCCTCCTCTCGTTCTCCCGCCGTCTTCCCGCGCCTGCAACCTTCTCCCGACGCCTCCATCCCTCGCGACCTCGCCGTCGACGTCGACTCCGACCGCCGAGGCCTCCCGCGACTCCCTTGCACCCTCCTCGTCGAGACCTCGCCGTCACCCCCTCCTCCCTCGCCGGAACAGTGAACCCGACCCTCACCCAACGTCTGCACCATCTCCAGGTCGCCGGAAACCGCGCCGACGACCCTCGTCGACGTCTCCCGCGCCACTTCCTTTCCCCCCTCGACCACCCTAGCCGACCACACCCCTCTCCAACTCGCCGCAGCACCCTACCCTGCTCACCCGAGGCCACTTCCCTTTGCTGCAGCCACCGTCGCGGCCTCGCCGGCGTTCCAGTGCCGTCGAACCCGCCGTGGTCGCACCCTGGTGTATCCCTGTAAGTTTCCTCCTCTTTTCTTTTGGTATAACCCCCGCTGGTTGTTTTGGCATATCGTATCCTTGTTGCTAACTTTGATTTTCGGTTGTTGCCGGAACCCGACCGTGCCGTTTGACGAACCCGACGCTCCAGCGAAGCCCCCTGGTCCGGGTGATTCCAGTGACCTCTGTTGGGACTCGATCCGTGTCCCGTGCTTCCGTATCGTGGTTTCTACCGACTTTGCATCCGTGTTTCGGTTTGCGGAACCGCCGAGGCAAGTATCTGAATACTTGCTTAACATGCTATAACTTAATCGTCATATTATAACCACACTACTAATATAATATTGATACCTGTTATAACTTAGAATTGCTAGCCACGATTATCCGTAACTTGAAATCAATGAAATCATTGCTCGCTTTAACCGATCTGCTATTAATTCATACTTAATTAATCAAACCAAGTAAATCGTCCTCGTAACTATTATTATGCTTAGTTTAAGTTCATGTAACTCCATTACGTATATTATCGGTATTGCTCGTCTTGTGGCTTTTGCACCTCAAAGGTGCGTGAACCGGATTAATAAGAGAATACGAAACATCACTGTGTTTACCTAGATTTATATTGTCATTTACTGTTTCCTGCTACTGTTCATTATTTGTTACTATACCTGTTATCATCATATACCTGATTGCATTACATATTGACCGATCCTGATGCACCTGACACATGTACGGATACACCGGACACAACACCCTGTACATATCGACTCTACCTGTTGAAAGTAACCTGACCTGTTACCTGATCTTATGTCTAATGCCGACAAACCTAAGCATTCCTGCTGTCGATCCAGACAGACCTACCTTTACTTGACTTGTGTCGGCATTAGTTCTTGACTACTGAATACCTGACTGACATACATAGTTTGGGGGTATGGGGAAATCAAAGGTGAAACCGACTTGTAACTCAACAGTTCGATACATTGTTCTGATCAGTCTTACGGGCTTGGCCAGCTCCGGAGTGTTGATGCTGACAACACTCATCTATCCTACTACCTTTTACTGCTTAGCGGCACGTCTCGGATTCAGCCCCGAGAATTATGACCGTGGTCCCGGGCACGCACGGGATACTATTGAGTTACATCGACGATTCATCAATTGGTTTCAAAGACTATAGAGTAGAAAACCTGATAGGACAGTTTAGTCACTACTGCACATTGCCCTGTTCATGACTTCTTATTACTGCTTTATTCATGTTCATGCTTGCATTGTTTATTACCATGTTTATGCTATATACTTGATATCATGACGCGCTGACGTCTGGGTTTTGCATGGCCCAGATTCCGTGCCCTTGACGTCGACCGAGCAGGAGTACTTCAGCCAGCAGGCTGAACTGTGAGTTCTTGAAAGTTTAGTTTATTTATGTCATTTCATTTCCAGATGTGAGCCCGCGTTATGGGACATACTGTTCATTCATTGTATTGGATCTTTAGCTTCCGCACTTATTGTTTATTAATTCTTGTTATTATGGATTTGGACATGTATTAGTTTAGTTTATTTTTACTGTTCTTGATACCTGTACAACCGTAATGTGACTGTGGATGGATACTTCCTACCCACAGGTAGCATGGTTGGCTATGCCACGTGCCCAAATCTTGCGCACTCTGGGAAGCGGGGCGTGACACCCGCTAGCCTCTGATGCTCGGCCTTGACTTGCCGACAAGTCAGCTTCCCGAAACAAAGTCTGTGACATCACTCTTCTTCCCTTCCCACCAGTAAAAAACTCTCAAATCATGGTACATCTTGGTGGAACCCGGATGAACACTATATGTCGACTGGTATGCCTCCTCTAAAATCTCGCGTCTCAGTCCCTCGGAATCTGGCACACATAGTCGAGTACCAAATCGTAGTACTCCTTGATCATCGATCACGAACTCTGAATCTCTGCACTGTCGAACTTGTTCCATGATCTTTGACAAACGAACGTCATCGGACCGTGCCTCACGGATATGATAAAGAAACTGTGGTTGTGCACGGACACGTGCAAGTTGTCCCCCGGTCGACGTAAACTCGAACTGTACTCGGCTGTCACATAGAATTTGCTAATCTGCCATCGACTGTCTCTGAACTGTGCTCAAACAAGAAAAGCTACCTCCGGGCCTCCGACTCAAAGCATCTGCCACAACATTCACCTTGATCGGATTGTAAAGAGTCTCGCAGTTATAGTCCTTTACTAGCTCCATCTATCGGCGCTGTCTTAAATTAGATCTCACTGCTGAAAAATATACTTTAAGCTCTTGTGGTCCGTGAATATCTGGCATGACTCGCCGTATAAGTAGTGTCTCCAGATCTTGAGTGCAAAAACCACCACAGCCATCTCTGAATCATGAGTAGGATAGTTTTGCTCGTGCTTCTTCAACTGCAGAGAAGCATCGCAATAAAAAACAAAACCGTCTTATCTTGAAGGCAAAAATAATACCAGTGCAGTCGTCAAACGAATCTTCAACTGCTGAAAGCTCTGCTCGCATGCCTCGGGACATAGAAAAGGAACTCCCTTCTGGGTCAACCCGGTCAATGGTGCAGCTATATGAGAAAAATCCTGTACGAAACGTCAATAGTATCCGGCCAAACCCCAAAAAGCTGCGAACCTCCATCACTAATACAGGTCTGGGCCAGTGCTGAACAGCCTCAATCTTCTTCGGTTCCATACATATACCATCTCTCGTAACTACGTGACCCAAGAAGTCAACACCATCCAACCATAAAACACACTTAGATAATTTAGCGAATAGCCAGTGCTCCCTCAAAGTCTGCAGTGAAATTTTCAATGCTGCCCAGGCTCCTATAGGCTCTAAAAGTATACTAGGATGCATCAATGAACACGATGATAAACTGATCAAGAAACGGCCTGAATATGTGGTTCATCCAATCTATAAATGCTGCTGGGGCATTGGTGAGTCCGAACAACACCACCAAAAACTCATAATGCCTGTAACGTGTGCGAAAATCAGTCTTCGGAATATCATCCTTCCGAACCCGCAACTGATGGTAACCTAATCGCAATTCAATCTTCAAGAAATGTCCCGCACCCTGGTGCTGATCGAACAAATCATCAATACGTGGTAAGGAATATCTATTCCGCACAGTCGCTCGATTCAACTGACGATAATCAACGCGTAATCGCATACTGCCGTCCTTCTTCTTGACGAACAGAACAGGAGCTCCCTAAGGTGACACACTCGGACGAACAAGCCCTTTATCCAACCAATCTTGCAACCGATCCCTCAGCTGTTTTAAGCTTCGCCGGGGCTATCCGATAAGGCGGTATAGAAATAAGCTCCGCGCTGAGAATCAACTCAATGCAGAACTCAACATCGCGCTCTGGAGACAAACCAGGAAACTTGTCAGGAAAGACATCGGAAATATCGCTCATAATCTTGACCTGGTCTAATTGGACCTCTACGGCTCCAACATCTTGAACATACGCTAAGAATCCCTGACATCTTTTTCTCAATAGCTGACTAGCGCGAAGAGAAGAAATCAAACTGGGAAGGGTGGCCTACGGTCTCCGTGAATATCAAGAACTGGTTCACCCGGAAAACTAAAAACTGACTGCCTTCTCATGGCAGTCCATGGACGCATAACACGTGGCTAACCAATCCATGCCCAGAAGATCTTCGTAGTCAGACATATCGAGAAGAATCAAATTGACAGAAGAATCCCTATCTCCAATACGAACAAAACAAACACGAATGAAAAACATATCGAGCGACAAAAGACTAGCCTACGGGAGAAATCACAACAAGCGGCTGATCAAGCAAGGACAACTCTCGGTCCAATCTCGGTACAAAGTGCGTGGATTTAGGTTCAAACAACAAAGTAAATACGTGCATCGAAAGAAAATACTGAAAGAATACCTGTCACAACGGCGTTGGATGCCTGCGCATCCAGAGGAGTCAAAGTGAACACTCGGCTTGTCCCCCACTAGTAGCTGGCTGTCCTCTGCCTTTGCTACCACCGTCTCCCGGAAAGAACCTGTCACGGCATCTACCTAACCGCCTCTGATCTGGCATACCGGTACGAATCCGCTTTGGTCTAGAAACGACTGAAGTATCAGAAATGCGCTCCTCCAATAGTAAGGTCACGTCCATAGCAGCGGCGTAAGTGTCAAAATGCTGGGCGCCGATAGCAAGAAATAACTGCATGTCCAATCCCCGCACAAACCTCTTTATCCGTTTCTCTTCAGTGTCCACCAGGAAAGGAGCATATCGGGACGACTGAGTAAACTGAATGTCGTACTCGGACACTGTCATCCTTGGAGTCTTGCGCAAAGCCTCGAAACCACGGGCTCGGGCTTCTCGAACGATCTTCGGAAGGAAACAAGCAAGAAATACAGCTGTGAACTCATCCCAAGTCATATGAGGTAGACCTGCAGCTCGACCTCTCTCAACCGACTCGCATCACGTCTAAGCAAGACCCTCTAGACGAAAACTTGCAAGCTCGACCCATCTCTCATCAGAACATCTCAGTGAACGATAAATCCTAGGCATCCTGTCGAGGAATGTCTGCGGATCCTCCGCCGCATCTGTGCCGGTAAAAACTGGAGGCTTTAGCCTTATGAACTCCTGTAATGATACGAAAATACTCTTCGTAACAGTAAGAACAACTGTCTGAGCAGCAGGTACAATCACAGTCCCTACAGTAGGAGGGACATCATCGGCTATCGAAGCTCGGCTAGCCTCAACTAACGATCCAACTATTTGTCATAAGCCCTGAATACTCAACTCCAGCCTAGCTATCCGGCCTGGAAAAGGAGGATCACTCTATATAGGCGTACCGCCCTGATCGGTCTTCATCTCAAATGAGCCTGCTCTAATCTCATCCCTGGCGGCAGCCCTCGGGCCCTCGAAATCTTCGGCGGAATAGCGGCTGGAACAAGAAACATGATTGATAGGAACATTGCGATCGAAACAAGATGATATATGGAATCAAGGAAGAAAATACAAGCAAATATATATCCTAATGACACTTAGGCGGAGTACTGTATCGTAAGTATGCCGCGGAACATATATACGCTACGTCACTCTGCTTAGGTCACCTACTCCATCTATCAAGGGACATCCTACACTTAGAAAGGTAAAACCCAACTTTGTCATGGACCGAAAGTACGGAACGTGACTGGTACTTAAATTATGAAACGTCTAGAGGCATAACGTAACCTAAGTAAGCCAAGCCCATAAATCTAAACCATTTAAAGAAGTAGAGTGAATGAAAACTTAACTTAAAAGGGAGGTTTTAGTAAAATAAAGTCATATTAAAACACTTTAAAACATCAATTATTCCCGAAAATTTCGGCAGAGTCTCCTTTGTAAATACTTTCCCCAAAAGGGTACAAACATGAATATACACAAGTAAGGAATAAAAGCATCCCCAAGCGGGAGCTAGCTCTTCGACAAAGGCGTAATCACAACCACATGGAATATATATATATCATAAAGTGCGAAATAAGCATCTAATAGAAAGAAATAAGAAAACACCACGTTTTCTCAAGTGAGCATCGACACCAGGAACATAATACATACAAATCTCACAAGCTCACCATCTAAGTCCAATGTACAACTGATGGAAAAAGCGGTAGATAAGGTAGATGGAGTATATTAGATACAAATAATATATACATGGTAGGGTCAAAGAATATCCTCACAACCCACCTATAAGCAAACCGCAGGTCGATGCAAATGGAGTAGAAGAAGATAACACACCCGTCGCTACTATGCTGACGGGTCGGACCTGCAAAAATACCGTGGCACAACGGGGGTGAGTTGCCAACTCGCGAGTAGTAAATAACATCTAATAAGGCTATCGTAAGTATACACGCAAATGCGTCATAACCTACATATACTAATATGATGCGATGCGCAAGTATGAGTACAATATGAATGTATAATCAACACGAAATCATGATATATCTGATATGAGAAGATCTGTATCTTTAACTTAGTAAAACCTTTTGTAAAATAAAACTGGATTATCATCAGTGAAATCGACAGAAATCCGTGTCAAATATCGACACAAAATATGTATATCTCAATGTCTCAAAATCTCAATGTCTCAATATCTCAATATCTTGGGCCCCGTCAGTCCGGATCGACCCATATCATCAAATTTCATGACTCCGTCGGTATCCTCCGGATATCCGCCGCGTCAGACATCACCGGTAGGTAATGCTCCGCTGCCGGGCTCAACGCCTTCTCAATACGTCCATCTTGCCCCGGGTACCTTACCGGGTCCACCATGTACCTACAGACGGTGCATCCCCCTCCTCGAATCGGGTATATGATACAACTCAAGAACCGAGAAAACTCATGGTGGACACTACACACATCATATCACGAGAAAACTGCAAATTTCTATTTTTTAAAATGATAATAGGTTTATAAATTCTTGCGGTTTTACCCAAAATCTCATCAATACTGAAATCTCCAAGAAAAATCACTTTATATGAGCATGTTGGAAATGATGGATGTCTATAATATCGATACATGCGATGCGATGTATAACTAGAAAACTATGCATGAATGATAGTGCAATGAAGTATATACATACGACTAGCAATCCTACGTATCCATCATGATGAAATGAATATATACAACTATAAGTTACCTATCGTATATGATGCAAAAGCTCAGATACTAATTTAAACAGGTTCTATAGTGTTTGTGACATAGAAATTACCAATGGCGTGTGTGTTCACATAAAATAGTGCACGTGCAACATGGACCAATGGTAATGGTGCAAGTTTCCTATGAATAATATCATATGTATATAAGATGATGCAATGCAATAAGATGAATGACTAGGAGACTACGCATATAAATACAAGCATTACTAGTAATCTCCACTATCGGACGCCTCACGCCATCCAGACTATCCCCCCATAGATGTGTACATCTACTCACCGGGACGCCTCAGCTAGACTGATTCGATCACAACCTTTCCTTTCCGCACCGCATCCAATGTCTCTGCAACCGATCATAGAATTGCACACAAGTGAATAAGAGGATAGATATATAAATAGTCGCGGACACAACGATACAAGACAACCAGCGCACACTAACTAAACGCGCACACACTTGGTGCACAAAACGCACTCGCGACAACGCCACAAACCACAACTAGAGGGCGCTATATGTGACAACCATCAAGCCTATAACCCGATCGTACCAATCGCGTATTCACAACACACTAAATATCTTAAGGAAATAGGTTGTAGATCATTCCAATCTCAACTTAATTAAAATCTATTTATTTCAAAAACCTAGTAAGCGACAATTAACCATTTTAGTGCAAATCTAGATGTTTTAGCAAATCTAGTAGCCACAATGTTCATTTAATATCTTAATTAGACCACACAATTATTAACTAAATTTTAATCTCACCTATTTACACTAATCATGAAATTAGTTTGCAAGAATATTTAATTAGGACAATTTAAAAGTAACAATTAGCAAATTAACAACTAGATTAGATTTTGCAAGTCCTTAGATGATAATCTACACTTAGTTAACTTAATTTATTAATTAAAACCCTAATTTGAACCCAAACCCTTTCTCTTTAAAATTTCTAACTTTCAATTAAAACTATTTTAACACCTAAATAAATTAGATTAATGTAATTGATCAACAAGGCAACAATTGGCTAAGATTTATACCTCAACAATTTAGAGATCCAACTTGCAAACTTGGCCTCCCAAATGCTTTCTTGCTTCAAGATCCATGCTAGTTTAGGCCAAGGAATTTCGGGTGAAGGTTTAACTATGAATTAGTGAGGTTTTATGTGGATTTTTTTGATGGAAAAATAAGAGTTTTAGAGATGAAATGAGATGGAGAATAATGGGGATGGGAGCCGCCTTAGTTTCGACCAGGTGAGGAAAGAGAGGTATTTGTGTGTGGGTGAGTGAGAGAAAGAGAGGTAACCATACCCCCCCCACATCAACATTTTATCATTCTTTTCTCTTTAATTCTTTTCTTTAAATTTTATTTTCAATTTAAACTTTTTCCTAGAATTATTTATAAATATTGAGAAAATTTTAAAAGAAAGATCATGTAACAAGGTGAGTGTGAAGTTTTCATGGTGCACTAAACTTGTATTAACCCATTCTAATTGTAATTATCACCAATTTAGTGTATAAGTGCATGATTAAAATAATAATTAAAAATAAATAATTAAGGAAAATATTCAAGCAAACTAGCAATTAATAGGTGACTAATAAAATAACAATACCAGCAATTGCATAGTTAAAATAGATATATTTAAGTTTATGTGGAAAAATAATTATATCTTGGTTTTTACGGAAAACACGTATTGTATTACTAATTAGAGGACAATTAATCTAAACAAATTTTCAAAACGTTACAGTTATAGATTGAATTCTGGTATAGATGGATTCATGTTGAATTGCAGTTTATACCTGAATCATATTCTAGTCAGATTAGTTTCATATTTCACCGTGACTCGAACTGAGTCAGACTTTTAAACATGATTGAAGTTCTGAATTAATTTTTGGTGTTATCGGTAACTGCTGCACATGTACGTCAGGATTTGTTTCTTTTTCCAAGACAATTACCGTGTTGATAACACCGTTGTTAGGTTATCTATCTTAGATAGACAAGCACCCACATTCTCCGGCTCCCTGAGGCTCATGAGAACTGGTCCCGCTTAAACCTATATTTACTAGGGTCCTTATTGTAATTTAATATAACTTGTGGGGTTTTTATGTAAAAATAGTTTGATATATTTTCAAAATACATCTCAAGTATTTCATTATCGTCTTTAGGGTTTTTCATTGATGTATATTTTATAAAAATTAAATTTTCTAGTGAGTAGAACCTAGTTTTTTTTGTATATGGTATTTTAATGAAATATTGGAATTTGTATTGAATTGTAATGGTAGTTTCATGAAATTATGATTCCTTTGATTTAGAAAACATGGAATATTTATATAATATATTTTAAAATAGATCTTTGGATAATATTCATATATATATATATATTTAATAAAGATAAATTTTATTTATTTTGTAGAAATCTCATTTTCTTAAAAATTATATCAAAAATTCTATCGAGATCGAATGCTCCTTACGGAGGTCTGCATCTCACTCTAATAGGCCCGAAGATGTGTGATAACCCGCACCATCCTGATCGGGGTTCCCCAAAATAGGTTGTGGAGGCGCAATTGCAAGGAATTTAATTAACACACTTTTTAAAGAAAACAGTTTTTGAATGTTTAAGTTATTTATTTGTAATCTCGTATTTTTCCTATAAACCAGCGTCCCAAAATTCATCGTACTACGTCAAACATGTGTGTTGTGATGATGTAGGTCATTACCTCATGAGTTATCTAAAGGTAATACTGTTAAATTGAACAATTATAAGTTGTATGTAACATGATGGTATTTTACTGTAAAAGTGAAATAGAAATTGCAACATGAATTATTTTAAGATGAAACTTGTTCTAATGTGTTTATTTATGTTTGTTAAACATTATGAGAGAATATGGTATTTTATTATTTAAGAAAAATAGGGTTTTTAAAGAAAAATTCGGAAGCCGGAATAACTCTGCGTCTGACGAGTTTTCGAAATAGATTATTTTAGAATAGAGATGGAGGAGGTGAGTGGGGACTTATTGGCTATTAAGAAATAAGGGAGAAATAAGAAGCTTTCGGGACCGTCGGGGCATCATTTCGTCGTCGGATTCTTCTTGGTACGTCGTCGGAACTTCGCCTCTTGCTAACTCCACCTGTACACCTTGGGACTTGGAAATTTTGGAAAGTTTTTGTATTGGAATTCTGAATGAAGAGGGGTGAAATGTGGTGTGGTGTTTATAGGAAAAATTAGGGTTTAGGGTAATGAATTAGAGAATTAAAAATGTGTATTAAAATGAATTAAAGATTGGAATTATCACTCTCTGGATGTTTTCAGAGTAAGCAAACAACATGGGAGTAGTGGGGTAGGGGAAGGGGTGTAGAGTTAAAAATTTTAGAGCATTACCTACGGTTTTAACCGTCGGCGCCGTCCTCCCCTTCTCATCTCGCCGGTCCAAACCGGTGGGATGGGGCTCAGATCTTGGCCACATTTCCTTGTCGCTAGGTATACTTTAGTGCACGTGTTTGATTACTTTGTGACTTTTCATTTTATGTGTAGTGCACGTGTAAGCCTTTGAGCTTCTAAAAGTTTAAAAGAAAACCAATTAAAAATTATATGTGGCTGGGGGGATTCGATCACAGGGGCTACGTCACAGCAGTGTAAGGCTTTACCAATGAGCTACAAGTGGTTTCTTGCTGTTCAAAAGCAATTCAAATACTTATAGTGTACACAGGATTGCAAATACTACATTTGTATATTAAAATTTAATCAAATTTGCTGTACACTGAAACAGAGTTGTTACATTAGGGGTCTAGGATCTTCATTGCACCGGCTATCCATACGACCGAGGAACGTCCTGTCTCATTTATAGCTCAAATGAAACATGGGGCTCCTAGATTATCCGCTATTCCATATTGTTGTTTGCATGCTTATGATGATTTTATCTGCCTGTGATGACTATTATCTGCCTGCGATGTTGATATATATATATTATATTTAGTAGATACTTCTATATATTTTACATCCGCGCTAGTCCAGTCCCTGCTCTATCGTTAGTTAAGTAAACTAACTGAGCGTCATGGTCCTTGGGTCCTAGGGGTAAAAACCATATCGGGAGTTTCAAACATATGGGAAACTTGCCAGGCATGCACATACCTTCTGGAATGTGGTGACTTAAGTGAATTCTGTCAGGTTATCACATGATGATAGTTGGGTCCCGATTCCCACTGATGAGTACGCATTACTTCTCAGGAGATTTTTCACTTAAATGATCCCGACTAGTCCTGCAGTGCCTTGATTAAAGAATCTCTCGCCTCTTTGAATAACAGGAGGGCGTCGAGAACGCTGAGCTGCGAGGGTATCTTCCTCAAGTGTGCGAGAACGTTGTAGTCCACCTTACTCTTCTTCGGCGGGTCCTTGGCTGTCAGCTTTTTGACGGCTTGGTCATCAAGGATGATATCCTCAGAAACCTTTTCTTTCCCCTTATCCTTTCTATTTGACCCACTATTCGAGGGTCCAAGATTCTTTTCGGGCAGCGTGCGGTTGCGCAGCTGAATATTTTCACAGGTCCTCGGTTCTTCTTCTTTTCCCAGGGCGGACTCTTTAAAGAGAGGGCCAAGAGCCATTTCTTCAGCAGAGTCTCTCCCGAAGGTAAGAGCTTGCGATCCCCCGGCGTTGACCATGTGACAGTTTTTGGTGGTTCTTTTATGCTCCTCGGTCATACTTCTCTGCTCCCGACGAGCTTTGCGTTTTATCCGCTTGAAATTTTTCCGGTAAGCATCATATCCCTGCCACCATCTTTTAAAAGCGTCGCACTCTTCAGTAGGGTGTGCAATCTTTCGATGATATAAGCAGTAGCCAGGATGTATTTCTGCTTCACCAAGAATGTTTCCTTCGGAGGGTGGCAGCTTCATTCCCATTGATATGGCTTTGGCGAACCTCTTCCTCGTCTTGTACTTGCTTCTATTTGCGGAGGATGTACTTTGTTCTGGCGGGAGCGTCCCAACCCGTTCGTCAATCGCCGACGTTTGGCCTTTTCAAATATGGCCATCTCACGCTCGCGATCAGCTTTGCTTTTAAGAAGAGCTGTGTTCAGGAATGCATCAATTATTTCATCCGATGGTCCTTGAAGTTCTGGTTCGGGATTTGCCCCCAGTTTCTCTGTGTAAGGACCTTCTTCATTGTCTATCGACGAGTGAGAGATCACATGTCAACTTGCCACGTAATCTTTAGACTCATCCGACGAGTCTTCTCTATCATTTCCGTCCTCGAGAACATGGCTGAGGAACTCTTGGAGCGTGATTGGAATCCGTGCCTTCTGGTCATACTCTTCCAGCGCATCGATATTCTTTTGCAGGTCCGTGCGCTTATCGCCAGGCTTCACAGGCTTCTTGGATTTCTTCTTCTTTTTTGAAGATTTTGATGGCTGGGTGTGTGTGCTTTGGCTATCACCACTGATCTTTGTAATTGGGCGCGACTTCAGCATCCTTTCGATGATCTCAGGCTCCAGTGGATTTTTCCATCTAATTGCCGGACATGTGTGGAGACCCTTTAGCATTCTTTTCATTTTGACTGAAAGAGCGACCTCCCATGGAGCTTCTTCTACGAAAGAGCATGATGCCCCCGGTGTATCTGTTTTCTTGGGAGTGTGTGGCCGAGGCGGGTTCACCTTCCAATTCTCGGATAATACGAATTTTTCCTGCTGGTACTGATCTTCTATCCATCTTTTGAAGATGTAACATTTCTCGATCGGATGGCCCAACATTCGGTGATAAGGGCAGTAGTTAGGATTGCTAATGTCGCCTGGTTGCGCTGGGCGTCTTGGATCTGGGAGCGTAATGAGCCTGTTGCGGAGTGCAAGCTTGAATAACCTCTTTGTCATATCTCTAGGGAACGAGTAAGGGCGACTCATTTTATCTTCAAGAGATCGAGTTCTGTTATTTTGGCGATCAACTGGTCTAGGGCCACCGGGCTGCTGTTGAGCGTTGGCGACAAAGATCGCTTTCCCCTTTCCCTTCTCATTTCGAGAGTCTGGTTTTGGAGGAGACGGTCTATGACCCATCTGGTCCATTTGGGCCAGTTTGTCGATCAGGGCCTAGAAAGTAGTCGGCTTGAAGAACATCATGAACTGGGAGATAGTTGTTAGTTATATGTATGCCCTAGAGGCCATTACTGTACATAGGATGTATATTGTAGTGGATGCTGGGACATATATAGGTAGGACTTTCTTGCTCGACATGATAGTACGCTATCTGGTTGCTCTTTATCTTAACATGTATACTTTGTGTCTCTCTGATTACATGTTGATAAAGCCCTTAGGATGTGTACTCGACTTCCAGGACTATGATGAAGATCATACTAGTGGGGCCTTGGTAGTCAATGAGTACATCCTTCATTGTTCCTAGTCGTGGGAATATCGAGACGGGGCATCGATATTCCAGAGTAGACTAGCGTATATCTTCTCGACCCATGTGATGGGCGATGGATGATCCCATATCCATTGGTGTTTGACATCAGAGATGGTATGCGGGTGCTCAGTGGAGACTGGGTACACTGAACGGACTCACCGAGAACTCCCAGATGGTATTATACCTCACGTCAGATGGCAGTTCTCTGGTGACACTGGTACAGCTTAGTCTGTTGACCCGAGATCGTCATAGAGTCTTGTGTCTCTCCCACTGTGCTTTGATTTCCACCCTACCACGGCTCTACTGAGTCGTGCAAACAGGTGGTTTTTGGGTACAGTCCCGATTCACATGGAGGCAATGAGCGATAGGAGGGGATTCGTCTCTCCCGGTATTGGGGGTGGATGTTGCGCTATGCTCGACTGGCCATAACAGGAAATCCCTGGCCAGGGTTGCAGTGATATACTGGTAAGAGTTATCAGTAGTTTCACGAATGTTATGGACCTTACGTCGGCATGACTTATCAAGTTACTGGGGTCTGACGTTTACCACCCCTAGGCGAGATATGCGACATATCAGACGAACAGACCGGACTGTACGGTAAGTGTTACTGGTTGGATTCACAGGAGTGTGAGCGGGCTTGCTCGTCGATCTTCTGATCGCTCAATACCCGGGTGGCCGTTACGTTTAGCAGACCGCTTGCGGCTTGTAGGTGTTTGATATGATCATCACCTGCTGCCGGCGTATTGACAAGTCTTTAGAGTCCTACACAGAGATTTCCTGGCTCAAGCGAAACGAAATAGGAGCGCATATGAGATATGTGCGGGACCGAGAATAATGCGTGTATGTGATACCGTATTCCATTCTCGCGATGAATGTATCGATTGGTTGTATGCGATATAACCTAGTTATCGAATCGAAGATTGATTCGATAAGTCGATACATTGGATACTAGTCGGTCATATGCGATATGA
Organism: Agapanthus africanus; assembly: GCA_030015575.1. Lineage (NCBI taxonomy): Eukaryota > Viridiplantae > Streptophyta > Magnoliopsida > Asparagales > Amaryllidaceae > Agapanthus > Agapanthus africanus. The sequence continues at coordinate 174,662,830 of JASDDO010000022.1, read as the reverse complement.
CCGGATCGTTAAATCAAGTGTTGATTTAATGTATAATTATATATTTGATATATTACTTTGCATTAACTAGTATTGGTTCACTTTAAAAGGATTTTCTCACTTGATGTACACAAGTTGTATATGTGATATACTTTTGTGCACTTGTTTGTATCATGTTTGATGATACATACTTACTTGGGTTTGTGTAAAGAATTAAACCATGGTTATATGAGTGGTTAGGGTTTTGTTTATTTACTTATTCATTTATTTATTAATTTTGTTTATTTTGGCAAAAGAAAATGATAAAGAGAAAATGGTGGATTTTTTTGTTTGTAGTTGAAGCTTCATGAAGCTTTGACTAAGTGACCATTTTGTCTCATGCTTAACCCTAACCATTCCACTTAACCATAGTCTATTCTCTACACCTAACCATGGTTGGTATATGATAAGTATTCATATTATTTTCCTTTTTAGATAATACTTATCATATTCTATCATCTTCTTCTTCTTCTTCTTCAAGAAGAAAGCTTGCCTCCATCAATGGCAACTTGAGCAAATGAGTGAGAAATCCAATTCTAAAGTGAACCCACCTCCTATTTCTTCATCCTCTACCTCTTGCCAAGTAGTATAGGATGTTTTCTTCACAAGTTTCATGACTTGGTGAAGTTGGAGCTTGATCTTGTGTTGCCTCGACGTTGATCATCTTCGGCATCGAAGCCGACGACCTAGCCCGCCCATTTCTCCGATGAAGCCGATGCTAGAGTCCGGGATCCGATATGGACAGCGAGGGGACTTCATCATGGAGCCATGGAGGTGGAAGACCGGATCTACAAAGGTTGTATCCCCTTCCCTTTAGCTATAAATTCGTTTACTTGCATCGCATCACCTATATATCTAGTTAACGATCCGTATTAGGGTTTCTCGGCACTTGTAAAATTTTAATTGGCCATGTTTGATCACTTGTGAGACTTCATTAGTGTGCCTAGGAACCCTATAGTGGTATCAGAGCCAAGCTAGAGCCTTAGGCGATGCACAGACGGAGTTTGAAGTCCGATTGAACCGAAACCCTAAATCCAAAATGCTCTCTGGACTTTTTTCAAAAACTGGGTTTTTTCTAGATTAAAAATATGCAGAAAAATCAGAAGGAGATTTTAAGAGTTACTGTGAAATTCGATAGCCTAACTCCATTAAACCGCCGCGGTTCCGCGGCATGAGCATGGCTCGTGCGGCGGTTCCGCGGCCGTAAGGCCTCCATCTTCAATGAATTAGGCACAGTAATTCCTATTTTTCAGTGCTGGTTTTCCTGGGAATTTTTAATCTGAACTCAAGAGTTGAGTTTTCTGGGTTGTATTAGGAGTTCGTAGATTCGATCGGATTATCAAACTTTGTCTATGTGTTTTTCCGGGTAATTTTAGAATATGTTAAAAAGTTCGACCGGATATAAACACCCACTTTTTCCCCTGCCGGGAAATTTCCAATTGTAGGATTTTTCCGTAGTTTAACGACGTTCTAAGTAGTGCAAGTAACGCGATGGACCCTCTAGAAGACAACAAACCTTAACTCGATTATGTGACCGTCTTGAACTGCCCTTTGAACCTTAGGGTTTGGGGCAGTACGGCGTGCCACATGTGAGGCGTTGGCTTGACCCTTCTACGGCTGGACCGTTGGTACTGAGGCACGAAGTGAATGTTTTTAAACTTATTTCATGTGTTGAGCTGTATCGGGAAAACTTGGGTGTTCGATTGTTCGATCGGAAATTTTAACATTTTTCCTATTTATCCGGAATGTGATACAATAATTGGAATTCACAAGCAGTTATGAGATAACTGAATGAAGTTATAAACATAACAGTTTAGTCTCACTTGATCGGTTGCCACGGAATTTTGATGTGATCAAAAGTCCGTCGCAATCACGTAGCGTACGTGAATACTCGCCGGGTAAACTTAATAAACAGCTTCACCCCATAGCCCCGACCAAGTGACTGTAGGAGAACCCTGTCGCCGAAAGCATCCGTCCGGGTGCTCGCGGTAGCGGTGTTCGGCCTTAGTGCACTTCATCGACGGCGTCGGGGGTGCGGCCGCCTACTAAAGTTTGCGACGAGCATTCGATCAGAATGTCAGGAATCCTGTTGAATTGCCCGACTTGATATTGAAAAGTGTTTTCGATAATGAGACTAAAATGCGGGGTTTATGATTGTTAGGCATGCGATGTCTAAGTATTTCATTTGGTTAGGCATACGATGTCTAAAGAGTTTGCGGATTCTAACTGTTGTAGTTCTACACTTTCTTTTCTGTGACCGTAAATGTAATATGTTATATCGCCGGTTTCGTTGTTATATGTTAACGACAATTTGGATGCGCATATTTACTTACGTTGATGACATGTGATGTTATGAGTTGCTGGATATGTTATATTGGATCGTCGTGTTCGAATAGCCGGGTTTTTTTTTTTATGTGAGATGAGTGTTTTTTCATTTTCATTCATGTAAAAACTTGTATGTAATATTCTTTTATTGGGGCACTTCCAGGTTGCGGATGTTGTCACCATTTGTATATTATTTACTTTTCCGCATTAGGATAGACCCAAGGAGGGGAGCACAAGTAACCGGGTTCTAGGGTCCAATGGGAGACCATCTCGAGGAGTCGAGTTCGGGTCTCCTAACCCTATAATTGGTAGGGTTGCTTGCCGCTCTCGTAGGGGTCTAGGGGTGTGGGATTGGCTATTCATCACGACCGTGGAATCCGTGTTTTATACTGGCTCGTATTAAAAACACGGACGTCCTAGTATATCCAATATTTCATATGATATCTTTTGCTGCGTTATCTGTGATGTGATCATGTGATGTTCTGTGATAGATATAGTATATAGTATATATGATATATTATATAGACGTTGCTTATGTTTTACACCCGCGCTAGCCCTGCCCCGCTCTGCCGTTAGTTACCTAACCTAACGGTGCAGACGGGACATCGAGGCGAATGCGGATGGCATAAGCGTACGTTATATTTATCTGTGATGATTAGGTGGACTTAAATGATGGGATATTCATTAATGAGATTAATGAAAGAAAATAAACCTAATTGATGTTGTGGAATCAAATTTCAAAATAAAAACAGGTAGCTACAGTTCTTGCTTTGCATCGTGGTGTTCCTTGTAGAACATCCTGCACCTTATTCGATAGGGAAAGGACCGAGATCCCTTCACCGGGAGTGAGTCCTTTAGCAATAACTGGCAGATGCTACAACACTCGGTTTGTCTTTTGATTGCTTCTATAGTTTATGCTTTGCACTGTGATATATATGATATATCCCGCACCTCATTCGACGAGGAAAGGGCCGACGATCCCTTCACCGGGAGTGACCCCTTTAGCAAAACTAGAAAAGCCTCAAAAACATTCCATTTAAAACCCATTTGATTCTGCAACGAGATCAAGTTCAAAGCGTTAAAGTTTTTCTTAAAAACCAGCCGCAACCCTCCGTCATTTTAGGAAGCAGAGTACTTAGTATTCGTGCTGTGTTTGTTGACTTTAGTTAAGGCACAGTGTACGGTAGCTAAGTGATGTCTTCCTACACCGCATATGATGCGATTAGTTAGGACAGTCGCGTGACTTTGTTGACCTTAGTTAAGGGTCATGTGGGTGGGTCTAATTAATCACGAAATGACGGGTAGAACATGACTAGTACTTATGATTTATTGACCATAGTTAAGGTCATAGGTGCTAGGGGTAAAAAACACTATCGGGAGTTTCAAGTGTTGAAATTTGCAATGAGATTGCATACCTTCTATGTGATAGTTGGATCCCGATACCCACTGCGAGTAATTGTTACTCCTGGGAGAGTTTTGCATTTTGCAATTAGCCGATCAAGTAGGTGTCTAGAAAGGTGTCAACGGGGTTATGCCTATGGGAAAACGAGATTTACTGTAATTAGGTCCGTGCGAAAGCACGGGGAACCTCCCTCAAAGTACCGACACTGGCCTGGCTGAAAGATTGGCGAACTTGTAGAGTGTAATTAATCCCGGCTAGTCTTTCCTTATAAGGTTTGAAGGAAGATTTGATAAAAAACAGTGGAAGCCATCCTGATTAGATAAAATATATAACCAATCTAATCTTGCAAGAGCGCACGCAGAGTGTTTTCTTCTCTCTCTCTCCAGGTAGCGACCATATCACGCCTTAATCAAGATAATAATATGGATGTATTGACCGAACCCGCTTGTTATACTGAGCTGGGGAACGTTGGTCCCGCTCCAACTTATAATTGTTATAAGACAGAGCAGGAAATAGGGGAATACCAGGATTCCCATGCCGCCCAAACGAAGAAAGTGCATGAGATGCATCTCCTTCGGGTGTGTTCATTACAAAGAACTGTTTCTCAGTATCCTCTGCATCCTGGGTATTTGATACCGGATCAAGATCCCAGATATGTAATCTGTTACATAGGGCTACAAAAAGGTAGAAAACTGAGAACGGGTGATAAGTTTCATGAGACAGAAAACGGGGCAAGTGCATCCAAGTCTGTTGGTCACTGTCACCCAGTATTACCAATACATTGATTCTGAACGAATGTTATTATATACCGAACCTGATATACAAAATCATATCAATCTCTTTATTTAATAAAGAAATGATAAAATTTTGTATTGATGGATAATGTTTTGAACATTTCCTATATCAAAAGTTGATCGGTTCAGGCACGTTATCTAAAAGCATTGACGTTCTAAATCAAACTACAGTTCCTAGTATACAGAACACATACAAGAGGAAGAGTTCAGAAATGAACGAATCCTTCTTATGGCATTGTAGACTAGGTCATATCAATGCGACCCGACTGGATGAAGTTACATTAGATGAATATTTAAATCAGTTTGAATTTACATCTTGTGAAACTTGCCAGTCATGTCACAATCATTAGATGACCATAGCTCCGTTTAATGGAAACAGAGAAAGAGTTAATGAACTCTTAGGACTGATACATGATGATGTATGTAAGGTCTCCTGTCTACACATGCCAAGACTGGTTCTTTGTATTTCATTACATTCTCTGATAATCTCTCTAGATTCAGACATATGTTCCTATTGAAACACAAGTCCGAACCTTTTGAGATATTCACAGAATATAAGTTAGAAGTAGAGAACCAATTACTGGGTATAAGTATTATGTCCTATGATGAGATCAGGGAGGAGAATACTTGTGCATGGCATTCCTGGACATTCTAGAAGAGAATGAGATTCTCTCTCCATATTACTCCTCTGAATACACCACAACACAACGGTGTATCAGGACGGAGCAATCGCACAATATTAGATATGGTGTGCTCTATGATGAGTATTACTGAGTTACCTATTTCCTTTTGGGATTGTGCACTTGAGAAGCTGCATACCTATTGAATTAGGTTCAAATCAAATCAGTGCCTACCACTCCATATGAGATATGGTATGGGAAGAGCCTATCTCTTAAGTAAGTTAAGATTTAGGATTGTCCGGCCTATGTCTAAAAGCAAAATCCGGACAAGATCGAGGCAGGGTCAGTTCTGTAGAACTGGAAAGGTTCCAGCTATACAAAACTGCAGATGATTTGACAGAACCAAAGGATTTAATAGTCCCCGACGAACCTCAGCCTCTCCGCCGATCTGGTAGGGTTCCTCACCTGCCTGAGAGATACCTCGGTTTCTCGATGACAGTAGGAGCGAGGAATGCATCATGAGATGATGACCCATCTAGTATCGAGCAGGCCATCGAGAGTAGGGATTCTGTAAGAATGGCTGGATGCTTAGCAATCTGAGATAGAATCCATATACACCAACAAAGTATGGACTTTGGTTGCGATATCTGAAGGGTTAAATCCCCATCAGGAGCAAGTATATCTTGAGAAGATTACTTGGTGTAGATGGAAAAGTTGAGACTTTCAAAGCTAGACTTGTTAAAGGTTTTCGTCATCGACCAAGAGTGGAAAATGATGAAACCTTTTCCAGGGACTATGCTTAAGTCCATCCGGATCCCACTTAACATTGCTACATACCATGACTACGATATCTGGTGGTTGGGTGTCATGACTGCTTTTCTAAATACTGATTTAGAATAGAAAGTCTATAAGTACACAGCCATAGGGCTTCGTAAACAGTGGGAGCAGCGGAAACATGTGCAAGTTGCTTTACAGGATAAAGCAGGCATCGCGGAGTTGGAACATCTGTTTTGATGTAGTAGTCAAAGAGTTTGACTTCATCAAAATGGTAGATGAACCTTGTATGTACAAAAGGGTAGTATGGAGTATGGTAATGATTCTCGTAGAGTACGTGGATGACATACTCGTGATAGGAAAGGAGTTTCCTATGCTACGATCGGTCGATCTCCTCTTATCACATAGATTCTCCATATAGGATCAAAGTGATACCTCCAAAATCCTGAGATTTGGGTCTATGAGATAGATCTAAATGGATGTTAGGATTCTCACTAATTGCAGTGAGATGGTATCAGTTGATCCTGGGGAGAATCACTAGAAAGGTTCCAGGATGATAAGGACGACTGAATGTCAGTCGCAGGCATTGTCTTTACCCTCAGTGGAGGGACGGTATGTTGGAAGAGTTCCAAGCTAGATACCGTGGCAAACTAGACGATAAAGGCTGGTAACATCGCTATTATAGATACTACTAAAGAGGCAGTTTGGGTGTATATTGGTTCATAAGATGAACTAGGTTCCCACCATTGTATGACAATGGAAGTGTGGCTTTGGCTCAGGAACCCCGATCCCATCAGTGACACAGACATATTCTGAGGAAGCATCACCTGATCATGGAGATAGTTGATCTTTAGGGTGATCGAGGTTAGGAGAGCAGACTCAGAGGACAACATGGCGGATCCACTCACGAAGGCATTTTTCCCAGAGAGAGACTCATATGGGATGGTTGAGTATTAGATACTGCAACCACTGCTACAGATGGCCCTAGTGCAAGTGGGAGATTGTTAGTTATATGTATGCCCTAGAGGCCATTACTGTACATAGGATGTATATTATAGTGGATGCTGGGACATATATAGGTAGGACTTTCTTGCTCGACATGATAGTACGCTATCTAGTTGCTCTTTATCTTAACATGTATACTTTATGTCTCTCTGATTACATGTTGATAAAGCCCTTAGGATGTGTACTCGACTTCCAGGACTATGATGAAGATCATACTAGTGGGGCCTGGGTAGTCAATGAGTACATCCTTCATTGTTCCTAGTCGTGGGAATATCGAGACGGGGCATCGATATTCCAGAGTAGACTAGCGTATATCTTCTCGACCCATGTGATGGGCGATGGATGATCCCATATCCATTGGTGTTTGACATCAGAGATGGTATGCGGGTGCTCAGTGGAGACTGGGTACACTGAACGGACTCGCCGAGAACTCCCAGATGGTATTATACCTCACGTCAGATGGCAGTTCTCTGGTGACACTGGTACAGCTTAGTCTATTGACCCGAGATCGTCATAGAGTCTTGTGTGTCTCCCACTGTGCTTTGATTTCCACTCTACTACGGCTCTACTGAGTCGTGCAAACAGGTGGTTTTTGGGTACAGTCCCGATTCACATGGAGGCAATGAGCGATAGGAGGGGATTCGTCTCTCCCGGTATTGGGGGTGGATGTTGCGCTATGCTCGACTGGCCATAACAGAAAATCCCTGGCCAGGGTTGCAGTGATATACTGGTAAGAGTTATCAGTAGTTTCACGAATGTTATGGACCTTACGTCGGCATGACTTATCAAGCTACTGGGGTTTGACGTTTACCACCCCTAGGCGAGATATGCGACATATCAGACGAACAGACCGGACTGTACGGTAAGTGTTACTGGTTGGATTCACAGGAGTGTGAGCGGGCTTGCTCGTCGATCTTCTGATCGCTTAATACCCGGGTGGCCGTTACGTTTAGCAGACCGCTTGCGGCTTGTGGGTGTTTGATATGATCATCACCTGCTGCCGGCGTATTGACAAGTCTTTAGAGTCCTACACATATGTTTCCTGGCTCAAGCGAAACGAAATAGGAGCGCATATGAGATATGTGCGGAACCGAGAATAATGCGTGTATGTGATACCGTATTCCATTCTCGCGATGAATGTATCGATTGGTTGTATGCGATATAACCTAGTTATCGAATCGAAGATTGATTCGATAAGTCGATACATTGGATACTAGTCGGTCATATGCGATATGACCGGATCGTTAAATCAAGTGTTGATTTAATGATTTAATGTATAATTATATATTTGATATATTACTTTGCATTAACTAGTATTGGTTCACTTTAAAAGGATTTTCTCACTTGATGTACACAAGTTGTATATGTGATATACTTTTGTGCACTTGTTTGTATCATGTTTGATGATACATACTTACTTGGGTTTGTGTAAAGAATTAAACCATGGTTATATGAGTGGTTAGGGTTTTGTTTATTTACTTATTCATTTATTTATTAATTTTGTTTATTTTGGCAAAAGAAAATGATAAAGAGAAAATGGTGGATTTTTTTGTTTGTAGTTGAAGCTTCATGAAGCTTTGACTAAGTGACCATTTTGTCTCATGCTTAACCCTAACCATTCCACTTAACCATAGTCTATTCTCTACACCTAACCATGGTTGGTATATGATAAGTATTCATATTATTTTCCTTTTTAGATAATACTTATCATATTCTATCATCTTCTTCTTCTTCTTCTTCAAGAAGAAAGCTTGCCTCCATCAATGGCAACTTGAGCAAATGAGTGAGAAATCCAATTCTAAAGTGAACCCACCTCCTATTTCTTCATCCTCTACCTCTTGCCAAGTAGTATAGGATGTTTTCTTCATAAGTTTCATGCCTTGGTGAAGTTGGAGCTTGATCTTGTGTTGCCTCGACGTAGATCATCTTCGGCATCGAAGCCGACGACCTAACCCGCCCATTTCTCCGATGAAGCCGATGCTAGAGTCCGGGATCCGATATGGACAGCGATGGGACTTTATCATGGAGCCATGGAGGTGGAGGACCGGATCTACAAAGGTTGTAGCCCCTTCCCTTTAGCTATAAATTCGTTTACTTGCATCGCATCACCTATATATCTAGTTAACGATCCGTATTAGGGTTTCTCGGCACTTGTAAAATTTTAATTGGCCATGTTTGATCATTTGTGAGACTTCATTAGTGTGCCTAGGAACCCTACAATAGTCGCATGAGGGTCCAGAGTGCCCACGAATATACCCACCGCCGGTGCTTCTTCGATGCGCTGTTCGCACTTCGACCACAGATTCCGCCATCGGATGGCGTATTGGACCCACGTCTCGCCTGGCTTCACTCTGGCATTGATCAATGCCATTATCGGGATGCGTTCACTCGCGAATCGCTGGGTGAATAACAACTCCATTTCTGCGAAAGTCTTAATGGAGTCGTTTGGAAGCTCGGAGTGCCACTCAAATGCTGTTTCCGACAAGCTGCTGACGAATTGATGGAGCAAAAGCTTATCATCTCCCCCGGTGTTGCCGCAAAGAGCTCTGAACTGGGCGACGTGCTATTGAGGGTTGCCCGTCCCTTTGTACACATGGAATTTGGGGATTGTGTATCCCGGCGGGTATTTTATTTGGTCATACCAGCTTGGATACGGTCGCCCAGTTTTAACGACTTGACCGGCCGCTTCATTCGCCTAGTGATCTCGTATTTACTGAGCTATATAGTCATCCAGTGCGGCCTTGGAAATGGTTTCCTCTTTGGCTGCTGAAAGAGCCGGAGGAGGATTAGATGTCTCCCCTCTATCGTCTTCAACAATGATCGGAGGGTCTTCAGCTGGAGGGTCCAGTTGTAGCATCATCCCTACCATGTCTTGGAAGAGAAGCGCCATTTGTTTTATGTTGGCAGCTTGTTCTGCTGCTTCTCTGTCCTTCTTTTCGAGGACTCTGCGCAGGTAGTCAGCATCGGTTTCTTGTTCGTGACGCTGCTCTGATGATGCCTCCGGGCTTTCTTTTGGTCCGGTGAGTGCGGCCATTTGCGTCAGCATTTCTTGAAGCTTCTGCTGTTGTTGTTCCTGAGCCCTTGTTATTGATCGGGTGAGCGGCCGGTGACCCATCGAAGCGCGGCTTTCCTCTTTTCCGGAAGCCATGTAAACAGTATGGACCGTTATGCCCCCAGACTTAGGATGTTTGGGCTTAGCGTTTTTGCAATCTGCCGTAGTCATAGGGGCTTTCTCTGGCCTCCTTCTCTTTTGAGCAGTTGACGTTGAGGGGGCCGTTGTAGCAGGCACCCAGGTGGTTGTCGTCCTTCGTGGCTTGCCACGACGGTTCTCTTCCTGCTGAATCTTCCGCTTTTCCTGTCGGCGAGGGTAATCTTGACCAATCATCGACTTCTGGACCTGTCGCCAGACTTTGTAGATTTTGGAGGATAGCCGCTGAGGGGGCTGTTCCGGCTTCGCCTTCGGTGTATTCTCCACAGATGGAGGAGATCTTTTCAGTACGGCGGTAGGAGAGTTCCTGCGCACCTTGTTCAGCAATTCAAAGTTGTTCCCAGTTAGAACAGCAGCGTTGACTTCCACCGTTGGGGCTGGCAGAGTTAGCCCAGAGGGGGAGTTGCCCCCAGCCTTCCTCACTCGGCGCCAGTGGCGACGTCGAGCGCGTCGAGCTGTTGGGATGGTTTCATCTTGAGGGGTGACTTCGTCTTGCCCTCTGCTTTGGAGAAGGTCTATTGCTGGCGTCAGCCTCTTGTAGACTGAGGTCCGTTGAGTAGCAGGATTTAATCTATCAAAGACAGACCTTGGAGTAGGAGCGGGAGTGGGAGCTGGAACAGTCAGTCTTGCAAAGACCGACCCTTTGGCAGGAGAAGCCGCCTTGACGACTTCAGGAGCAGGGATGGCTATCCTCTTCGGAACAACCTTTTCTGGGATCGCAAGCTTCATCATGGGCCCACATGGACTTTGGCCCAATATGGCGAAGACTGAGGCGTCGGAGCTGGACGACCCGTTGAGAGGGGCCGCGGTAGTAGCAATCCAATCAAAAACCGACTTCTTGGGAGCTTCTGGTGTTGGTACAGGGGTGTTGAAGCTCATCGGTGGGAGCATAGTCTTAAAGAACAATCCGGTGGTGTCCTGAGTCACCTGGTCCACCGGCATCGTGAACAAGGAGGCCGCTTGGGCCCCGTAGACTATGCCTCCAGATGAGGCGGAGCGCGAGTTGCAATTGCAGTTGGAACACTTCTCGCAAGTGGATGCCATTGATGTTTCGCTTTCTTCGCCAAGCAAGAAACCAAATCTTAGTACCTCGAAACCAAGGGCAACCATATCAAACCGCGATTCGTTCGCGAACACGACACACGAAGTGTGGAGTGGAAAGAGGAAAAGGTCTCACCGGGCGTGCCAGAATCTGTTCACCGCCGAAAGACGCGACCGGGACGTTGGGACGTCAGGCCTGAATTTCGAGGGTAGATTCTAATTGGTGCTATCCGTCCACCTCTCCAAAGATGCCAAGTTGATTTATGACACCATGTATCGAAGGTTTAAACGGATGCGGCCGATGTAGCAGACTTCGTCATATTTCCCCTCACGGTGAGGGGTTTTTGATTGTGGGGACTCTCTTCCCTGCAGGCGCAAGCCCCTGCAGTTAATTACGCTGCCGCATCGCAGTAACAACTTTCTCCTTCTCCAGATGGTCACTTCGTGTCGTGGGTGTTTGTTTTGTTTGTTGTTGCCCGTGGATTGTATACCGAGACTAATTTATGTTGTCGCCCATAGGGCATGGATTAGTCCAAATCCGTATCTTCTTAGATTTAGGTTTGGGGTTTGGGTTTAAGGATACGTTAGCCTCATTTGAGACTAAGATAAACTTAAACGTATGTTAATGATACGTTAGTCTAATTTTAGACTAAGATCAACTTAACAGGATCATTTAGATCCAACAAAAGAGCATTTGAACTCTATTTTTTAGTTTAGGGACATTGCGGTCGATTACCAGTTTAAGGACATGGCGGTCCAAGGTCAGTTCAAGGACATTACGGTCCATCAGTAGTTTAAGGACATCTCGGTCCATGGGTTTAAAGGGACCCCATAGTCCAGGTTAAGGACTTCGTAGTCCATGAGTTTAAGGACCCCACAGTCCGTAGTTTAAAGACATCGTAGTCTATAAGGTTTAAGGACATCGTAGTCCATGAGTTTAAGGACCCCCACAGTACGTAGAAATGTGTGGTTGTCGGGAACCGTCACCTCTCTGAAGACGTTGAAGGATTACAACGACAGATATCAGAGGAGTAAAGAGATGTACCCTCGAACCGGTGTGAGTTGGTTGAAAGATCTGTAACCCAGTTTGGGACTGAGATCTGTTGAATATTCGTGAGCAGATGGGCTCAATTCAATATAAGTTGAGGACTTATGTCCAGAATTGGGCTAAGTGCAATTAAAATGTTTAACATTTTATTGTTCTGGCAATTGAGCCTTTATTTGGGCCTGACCCTTTTAATAATGCTAAGCATTAGATCCTGACATTTTTTGTCTTGTACTGAATGCATAGTATTCATCAGAACAAAGTGTGTTCTGACAATGCGCCACATGGCGCGCCAGGCGCTTTGCGCCAATTAGAGAGCGCATTGCGCTTCTGTCGGGTAGTGCACACGAAAAGGACACGTGTCGTGCTTAGCGCTAAGCGCTAGTTTATTAGCGCATTGCGCTTTTAATTTATGAGCGCTTTGCGCTGATTTAATGGCGCACCAGTGAGTGACACATGGCGCGCTTGGCGCTGAGCGCCAGTCCATGGGCGCAATGCGCTGTTTCAGAAGCGCAAAGCGCAAGCTGTGTCTGTGATTGACACATGACATGCTTTGGCGTTGAGCGCCAGTCCAAGGAGCCCAGAAGCGCAGTTCATGAGTGCATGGCACTTTTCAGTAGCGCAAAGCGCATTTGATCAAACTTATGATCAGAGAACAAGTTTATGTTCTCCCTTTAAAGGTGGCTTTGCCTCAAGGTTCAAGAACAGAAGTTCTTATTTATAAAAATGCACTTTCTCTGTAGATCAATGATCTGTAAATGAAGTGAATACTTCTTTTTTAGTTTTTACAATAAGATCTCTGATCTCATTTTTATCAAAAGACCTTGGTCTATTTTAGATCTATGATCTTATTTAGAAGATAGTTCTTCTTTTATGAGATGATTTCATCTCTGTGTTCAAGAATCATGTTCTTTACCTTGAAGAAAATGTTCTTCTTTCACAAAAAACTTGCTTTTCTTTCTCTTTGAGTTTTTTCTCAAAGTTTGCAGGGTTTTTTTTCTCTATCCCAGACTTGAAGTCTTGGGGCTTTTATATAGGGAAAATTGATTTGTTAAATTAGTTACAGAGATCTTTCTCTAGTTGATTTGGGGATGTTTCTCCTTCGTTGGATCTTTGATCCTAGGGCTTCTGTTTTACAGAAGGCAATCTTCTTGTTTTTAACAAGATTGGAAAGATCTTTCCATAACAGAATTTTAATTTCGATAAATTAATGATTTATCATTATTAGATCTTTTGATCTGACGATGGGGAATTTTTAATTCCAGCGCTGGCGCACCTTGCGCCAGCGCACCTACGTTCGACATGTGGCGCTCAGCGTAGAGCGCAGCGCAACTATGCTAGCGCACCCGTGTTTGACACATGGCGCACAACGCAGAGCGCAGCGCAGAGCGCAGCGCAGAGCGCAGCGTAACTGCGCTAGCGCACCCGTGTTTGACATGTGGCGCGGAGTGCAGAGCGCTGGATCTAAAGCGTCGCTTCGATTTTTGAATTTTGAAATTTTAAAATTGAGCTTTGCTCTGATTGGGGGTATGCTTCCTAGGGCGCAGTGCACCTGGCGCTAGCGCGTCTGTGTTTGACACGTGGAGCGCAGCGCGCCTAGCGCTGAATCTGAAGCGTTGCTTCAATTTTTGAATTTTGAATTTTAAAACAGAGCTTTACTCTGATTGGGGGAAACAGAAGCGTCGCTTCATTTCAAATCTTAGAATTTGAACAGAGCTCTGCTCTGATTGGGGAAAACGGTAGCGTCGCTTCATTTCAAATCTTGGAATTTGAACAGAGCTTTGCTCTGATTGGGGAAACAAATGCCCCCCCACCATTGCTCTTACGTGGCCCAAACGTGAGTGCGGCGGTGGTAGCATCTCAGTCGCCGGATCAACTTTTGGAAGTTGAAACGGCTCTCAATGCCTATAAATAGGACCTTTGGTCCCTTAGATGATTTTCATCTCTTCCTTGGGAATTATCTCTTCATCAGAGCATTGCTCTCCTGTTAAAAAAAATCTTTTAAGAGTCAGAACTCTGTTAAAATTTAGGTCAAGTTTAAAACTTTCACTAGATTAGGGTTTCACCCATTAACAGAGCTTTGCTCTTCATAGATCTTTGATCTAAAGAAAAACCCTTTTAGGGTTTCATTAATAGAGTTTTGCTCTCTTGAACCCATAGATCTAAAGAGATCTTTTCTTGGGGTTCCTTAACCTATGAATCAGAGCCTTGCTTTTTAGATTTCTTAATCTTCGATGAAGAACTCTTAAGAGATTTTTTTATATGGACCTTGAAGATCCCAGAATTTTTAATTTATAAAAATTAATTTTAATTAATTCTTGATGGATTTTTCCATCATCATTACAGAGCCAGGCTCTTAGCATTCCCGGAGAATCTCTTTAAATTCCTTTCATAATTGACTTTGACAGGTGTCGTTCCTGTCTGCAGAGCCTTGCTCTCGGGGAATTTAAATCCTTCATCCGAAGGGTTGCTTATGAGATTCCCTTTTTAGGATTTCTCACAAATTCGAGTTTATTAGGTTTCATAATTAGAATTCGTTTTCTCCATGGGGATTTTAAGGGTCGTTTAAATCCTTGTGCCTGTTTTTAATAAGAATTTGCTTAATCAGTCTGTCCGCTAATTCTTGTTGATTTTCTTTTTTAGGAGTTATGGACGCTCATATGTATGACCTTGATGAGATTATTTCTTACGGAGACATCCGCTCACTCGGCCATTCTCAAAATCGAGAATTCACAAACGCCCAGTGTGCCAAAATCATGGGTCGCTTTGACGCATACAATGGTCGACTGCTTCCTCGACGTTCCTCTCTCTTGAAGCTTATTGTGGGAGCGATTTGGGAAGCGCTTCCTTTATTCTGTACCGGCATGCCGCTTAGGGAATTGGATGCTGCCGAGGATAAGGTGCACTCGGTGTATCTGATGGGCTTAATCTCAAAGAGATGGCGAGACAATCTTGTCGATCTTCGTCATCAGGCTTTTCAACAGGCGGCCATACTTGCTGCCTATCGGAGGGTGGAGGACATCCGTGAGGATCCTGACGCTTGTGATCGCGAAAGAAAGCATACTAGGATGGTTCGAAAGGCCTGGAAGATTTTGGACAACGTCACTTTTGAATTCCTCAATCCCTGTCCAGGATCTGAGGTCTTGCCATTGTAATCATTTTGATAATGTTTTTTGTTTACTGCTTTCATAATTGTAAGAACGTTTTCGAAGTATGAATGGAAAATTCTTCATTTCAGCTTTTTTTAATTTTATGTACTAAATCTTTTGCACCTGCATGAACGGGTATGCCTTGAACGCTTTAATTAAATGCGAATCAAATGTTCTCCTTGTCGCTTTCTGCTCCTTGCTGTGTTGTTGCCATGTGATTTTAGCAGGTGCGGCTTGTAGATAGCATATAGCTGTCCATCTTGGACTCTTCGAAAGGTAGTGATGGCTTAGGGAGCAGGTTCAGATCTGCTGCCTAAGACTTTTCAACTTTATGAGCCGTGAGGGTCTCATAAAGATTTTTCTCCCTACGAGTCGTGAGGATCTCGTAGGTGTATTTTCTCCTTAGGAATCGTGAGGACTCCTAAGTGCGTTTTCCCTTATAAGTCGTAAGGATCTTATAAGGGAGTTTTCTTCCTTACGAATCGAGAGGATCCGTAAATGTTTAGTGGGATAGACATGTAGATGACGTATTTCCGAAATGGGGTCATATGGATGACGTATTTCCGTGATGGGGTCATGTGGATGACGTATTTCCGAGCGGGGTCATGTGGATGACGTATTTCCGAACAGGTCATGTGGATGACGTATTTCCGAACGGGGTCATGTGGATGACGTATTTCCGAGTGGGGTCATGTGAATGACGTATTTCCGAACGGGGTCATATGGATGACGTATTTCCGAGTGGGGTCATGTGGATGACGTATTTCCGAACGGGGTCATGTGGATGACGTATTTCCGAACGGGGTCATGTGGATGACGTATTTCTGAACGGGGTCATGTGGATGATGTATTTCCGAACGGGGTCATGTGGATGACGTATTTCCCAGCGGGGTCATGTGGATGACGTATTTCCGAACAGGGTCATGTGGATGTCGTATTTCCGAGCAGGGTCAGATGGATGACGTATTTCCGAGCGGGGTCATGTGGATGACGTATTTCCGAACGGGGTCATGTGGATGACGTATTTCCGAACGGGGTCATGTGGATGACGTCATGTCTGTTGTAATGAGACGAATATCGGAGTGGTCTCCAGGTTGCCTGTGAGCCGTTGAGATATGGCTTCTTCTTCTGATGGAGCCTGGGAAGGAAGGCGTGATTCCTTCTTTGTTTGTGCCCCTGGATTGTGTACAGGGATTGATGTAATATCACCTGTAGGGCATAAATTTTATATGTTTTTTTATTTCCGCGATGCTCTATCATTTCAGCTTTTATATCGCGAAGGTCGCGATTGCCCAATCATTTTGGCTATTTTTCTCGGTGCCCAATCATTTCGGCTATTTATTTTATTTTTACTCGCTGCTTTTTTGTTGCGAGTTGCCCAATCATTTCGGCTATTTTGCATGCATACATTTTTTTTACTTGCTGGTTTTGTTGCAAGTTGCCCCACCATTTCGGCTATTTCGTATGCATGTGTGGCTCGCTAGCTTCTCGCTGCAAACCTGGAATTAGACACCGATTTCGGCATCAGCACCGTTACAACTGGGATATTGCTACGAGCGAATCATCATTTGCCTCTATCGATGTCGAACAAAGGTGGCTTAGTAGACAGGGTTAGGATCTTGTCAACTATGGCTTTGACTTCATGAGTCGTAAGGGTCTCATAATGGTTTTTTCTCCCTACGAGTCGTGAGGATCTTGTAGGTGCATTTTCTCCTTAGGAATTGTGAGGACTCCTAAGTGTATGGCTTCTCGTAAGTCGTAAGGATCTTACAAGAGTATTTTCTCCTCATAAGTCGAGAGGGCTTACAAGGGGGTTCACCGTGCAAACATATCCCTAGTCACGGATGGGACTTTGTTAGGGGAAATGTTTATTCGCGCCCGTAGATTGTATACAGCATTAAGCCGCTTGTAGAGCAATGTCGGAAGTTGTGGTGGCTGCTTAAGAACAGGTTTAGATCCCTGTAGCTTAAGACTTTTGAATCTTATGAGCCGTGAGGGTCTCATAAGGGGGTTCTCCTTACGAGTCGAGAGGATCTCGCAAGTGTAATTTCTTCCTAGGAATCGTGGGGGATCCCTAAGTGTGTTGCTCCCTTGTGAGTCGTAAGGATATCACGCAGGTGGTTTCTCCTTACAAAATCGAGAGGACCTTGCAAGTGTCTTTTAACGAGATTGCGCCCTTTCGGGTTTTCACAAAACTCGCCGGTAGCCCTGCTGTTTTTACTCATAGAGCCCTTTCGGGTTTTCATCCGTGCCCATTTTGCTTATGGACATACCGTTTTTTTTTTTTTTTTTTTCTCTTTTTCTTTTATTTTAACGAGGTTGCGCCCCTTCGGGTTTTCACAAAACTCGCCGGTAGCCCTGCTGTTTTTACTCACGGAGCCCTTTCGGGTTTTCTGTAACACTTTGATTTTTCGGTTGAGTGTCTTTCGTGATAATTAGTGATCATACGTGTTATTATATATATGAGTTCCTAGGATTATTAGTTATATTTAGTAGTGTTTGCATATTGGGAAATTTCTTGTGTTAAGGCACACTTGCACACTTAGCCATTTTTGAGACATAGGTTTAAGTGTTAGCCAAATTCTTGTGTTGCATGGTTGTTATATTTTTCCCCACCCTTTTATCCAAAACAAAACCCCATTTGTTAATTCAAAATCCAATTAAACAATGAAGCATGGTGGTTAGGTGAAATGTTGACTTTTGACCCCATTTTCTTCCCTTCTCTCTCTCTCTTTTCCCCACTTGAGAATTCTGCAGGAATTCCAGCAGAGAAACCCCCTCTTCCTCCATCTTTTCTTCTTCTTTTTCATTTCCCTTTGATCCTTACACAAAACCCTATACATATCAACTCATTTTCTTCACGAAATCATGGAAAAGTGAGGTTTTTGAGGTGTTCAAAGGCAAATCTGCACACTAGAGGGAAAAGCTGAGACTTTTGGTGTTTTACAAGGTTCTTAGAAGGTATTAACTCATATTAGCACTCCTTTTCCTTAAACTTGTAGTATTCTTTAGTAAAAATCTCATTTTTGTGCATTTTTGGTGATATTAAAGGATATTTGTGATTCACATGTTAGATTAGGATTTTGTTAGTTGTGTTAGCTCTATTATGTGTTATTAGAGCTATCTTAGGCCAGGTTTTGTTTCAGTTTGCACAAAAATACCCTAAAGTTCCATTTTAGTGTAAAAGTGTGGATTTTAACTAGAAATAAGGCCCTGTACGATCTGCTGCTACCCGAGCTATTTCAGAGTGAAACTAGAGGTTACTGTAGCATGTATGGGCGGTATAGAGTGCACACACAAAACCTGGGAGCCCAATTCCCTACCCAGGCCGCCGAAATATGCATTCTGGCCGCAAATTGCGGCCAGATGGGGGTGTTTTGGGTTAGGGTTTGGGGTGTGGGTGTCTGCTGCTTTGTGGGTTATTTTGGTATATATAGTTTTACAATATCTTTTCTGTATCAAAATATGGAGGTGATTACCTATTTTACCGTATTTTTAGTCTTCGCGACACGCGTGATACGTGTTTGTGGGTTTTGGGTTTCTGCGTATCGTGACGCGTCGGAGTGGTTTCAGGCGCGCAACCACACGTTTTAGCGTATCGCGCACACGCTCGCTTGGTTCGCGACACGAGTTACTAGTTCGGCTTTAATGTCGTGTTGGTGTGATGTTAAGCTTATGTATGATGTATTGTGAAATTCTAGGTTCGCAGGCGAGTACGGTGGACTCCGCGCAGAAGGGGAAGCAGGTTGTTGGCTATACCTAGCGAGAGACTACGGTGAGTAGATTTCACATCTACGGGGATATCGCCCGCATGACGTTCTACGTCAGGGCTGATAGGACCTTATAGTTTCATTTGTATACATTGACTATTCATGGCCACTATTTAGTGCATGCTGCATTCCCTGCTATTTGGATATAAACTAGAATTGATAGAACACCACACTATTACTAACGGTCCATGTTGCACGAGCACTATCCTGCATGTTACATACACACCGTTAGTAATTGCCATGACACTCACACTGTAGAATTTACATCGGATCACTATATTGTAGCTCATCTATATGTGACTTGACATGCTATTCATACTTGATGCATATATCACATCGGATCATTATGTTGTAGCTTATCTTTATGTGACTTGACATGCTATTCATACTTGATGCATATATCACATCGGATCATTATGTTGTAGCTTATCTTTATGTGACTTGACACGATATTATGCATATATCACATCGGATCATTATGTTGTAGCTTATCTTTATGTGACTTGACACGATATTCATACTTGATGCATATATCACATCGGATCATTATGTTGTAGCTTATCTTTATGTGACTTGACATGCTATTCATACTTGATGAACATATCATATCGGATCACTGACTTGCATATTGGTTTGGATTATATGTGATTTCTGGATTTGGGAACCGTGGCTATTTCAAATATGTAATCATTTAAAAACCCGGTTCCCTTGATATGATATTTCGGTGCGTCCACCATGTGTTTCCTCGGTGCTAGAGTGATATATGTGAACCCGAATCGAGGAGCTGGTTGAGGCCGATTACGGGTACATGGTAGACCCGGTATGGTACCCCTGGGCGAGAACGGTTTCGCTGTGTAGTAGACGGTGAGCCTGGCAGAGGGAATACTACCTACCGGTGATTGGTTGGACCTGACAGTTATCCGGAGGGTACTGATCAGAGTCGATAGATGGATGCGGGGTGATCCGTACTGCCGGGGCCGAGTGCCGATACCGCAGACGGAGCCCGTGGGCTGACCCGGACTGACGGGGCCCGATGGATGAGGATTTGCGTGTCGATGCTGGACACGAGCATTTATGATATTTGGGTGCCGATGTTGGGCACTCGGGATTCTCAGAGATGTACAGGATTTGAGGGTCGATGAGAGTGCCGGCGCCTGAGCTATTTGGGGGATCTGGATGCATTGATGGACACCGATTATATATTCCACGTTGACATTCCGTATAGATATTATATTGCCCATGCACAGCATTTATTATTGTACCTCATCCTGTAGTTACATTACCTGATAGAGCACTTGCATGATTTTTGCACATAATGCTTATCACATATTGATATCATCTGCTGGCATATGATAGAGTAGCGCAGTACGTGCATGCTCGCGATTACCTCTATATGTTATCTCTATTCACGAGTTGGCAACTCACCCCCGTTGTGCCACAGTGTTTGCAGGTTGCCCTTCGGAGGAGTCGCGGCAGGCTGCGCTTGCATCTTTTGACACAGATACCCCCATAGTTGGTGTACTAGCTCTTTTGCTGATAGGTGGGTTTTGTACGGTATCTGTTTATCTTTCAGTTATGTACATTGTTGTATCTAGTATTCTCCATCTACCATGTATGTATTTGACTTAGAGACAGTGTGAGGACGATGATGTATTTATTTGTATTCTGGTGTCGAGCTCGTTGTGAGCCGACTGTACTTGTAGTTTATCCTATCTGTGATGTTCCCACTTATGGATCTTGATCTTCGCTACGGCGTCGTATATTGCTATCTTGGTGATTGATTACTTAGATTTCTTATCATGTTAGTAAGTGCTTTCATTTAAAACTTATAACAATCTATACTTTCACTGGTTTGATTTCTGGGTTTTCGGTTCACTTAGCTGCGTTACGCCTGTAGACGTTACGTGGTTAAGTGCCGGTCACGGGCCAAACTTTGGGTCGTGACAAAGTTGGTATCAGAGCGTAGGTTTTACCTTTCGGAGTGTTGGATTACCCTGGTATGATGGAGTAGGTAGCTGCAGCAGGGTAGCGTAGCGTGTGTATGTTCCGCGGCATACTCACGACACGGTACTCCGCCTACACGACCTTAGGACTTGTTAACTTAAATTCCTTCTTGAGTCTATGCATTCTTGCGATTCGATTTCCGTATCCTTATCGAATCCTATTGTTCCTTTCAGCCAATATGCCGCCAAAGACTACGAGGGCGCAGAGAGAGGCCGCGAGGGCTGAGATTCGAGTTGACTCATCCGAGACGAGGACTGATCCGGGTAGTATACCGGTTGTGCCCGAGCAGGCTGTTCCTGCCGTGACAGATCATATTGCTATGTTAGGGGCTGGTGTGCAGGAGATACGCCAGATGATGGGATCCAGTATGCAGGAGATGCGCCAGATGATGGGATCTCTAGTTGAGACACTTCGAGCGCAGCGACCAGAGGTAGTTCCACCCGCTGCAGAGACCGTGGTGGTACCCACAGTTCAGGCAGTTGCACCTGTGACTACAGAGGTTATTACAGTATCGCTGTCAGAGTTTATGAGGCTGAAGCCTCCGGTCTTCACAGGCACCTATGTGGCCGAGGACCCACAGTCTTTCATTGATAGGACGGCGCGGATATGTCGTTCACTTAGATGCACAGATGCGAGATGGGTTGAGTTCGCGAGATTTCGCCTGGAAGGTCTTGCGCAGAAATGGTGCGAATCAGTCGAGAAGGGTAGAGCAGCAGGTCTTCCTCCTATGACATGGACAGAGTTCGTGGCACTATTCCTTGCCCGCTTTCTTCCCCTGAGTGTCAGAGATGCAAGAGCACGCAGGTTCGAGTCCTTATGCCAGACGCCAGAGATGTCAGTGGCAGAGTACGATGTGCTGTTCACCGAGCTATCAGTTTATGCTCCGTATCTAGTGGCTACTGAGGAGTTGCGAGTCAAGAGATTTGTCCGAGGCTTGCTTACACCACTATTCCTCGCTATCAGCGCGTAGCATTACGAGACATACGCAGCAGTAGTAGATGCAGCATTATTAGTTGAGGAGCGCCTTGCTGAGACTTCGGCAGTTCCAGAGCCGAAGAGAGTTCGTGCAGATACGTCAGTGCAGAGACGGCCTTTCCGGTGTCGTGACAGGCATCTTGCAGGTGGCAGAGATTCGAGACGAGGCCGATTGTTTAGCTCCTATCCCCAGGAGGGTCAGCGACCGTCATCGGGATGTTACTGTTGCGGGAGTTCTTATCATCCTGTGCGAGATTGTCCGGAGGTACCCCGGAGTGAGGCGGCAGCACCGCATGTTACATTACCACCTTCACCACCCCAGACGGCATTGCCGATAGTACCTACTGTTACTCCGCGTCAGACGCATGCACAGAGAGGTCGTGGTCGCGGAGGATTTGTTCATAGAGGACGAGGCGACCGAGGCAGAGGGCAGCCAGCGGCCGGCAGGGGACAGATAGTTGCAGGTGGAGGACAGGCGCGAGTTTTTGCTTTAACGCATCAGGACGTGCAGGCGTCCAATGCGGTGGTCTCAGGTATCCTTCCTGTATGTTCGGTTGATGCACACGTGTTATTCGATCCCGGATCCACGCACTCGTACGTATCTACACACTTTGTGCCGAGTTTGGGTAGAGAGTCCGGTTTACTTGACCAGCCGCTTGTTGTGACTACTCCTGTTGGGGAGTCGTTTGTTGCTAGGCACGTGTTCCGATCCTGTACCGTCCGTATTGGCGAGAGAGAGTTGCCGGTCGATTTGATCCTTCTTGAGATGTTGGACTTCGACGTTCTTTTGGGCATGGATTGGTTAGCCACGTGCTATGCTTCTGTTGACTGCCGCGAGAAGACAGTTCGATTTTGTTTTCCCGGCGAGTCGGTTGTTGTGTTGGGGGACCGTGGTGCCACCCCTCATAGTGTGATTTCTTCTTTTCGCGCTGGACAGCTTTTGCGGAAGGGATGTCAGGGATTTCTCGCATATGTTTGCGATACTAGAGCTTCAGAGGTTCCTCTGGATCAGGTTCCGGTTGTTAGCGAGTTTCCTGATGTGTTCCCTGACGAGCTTCCTGGGCTACCGCCCGAGCGTGATATTTCTTTATATATTGACTTGGTTCCTAGCACGGGGCCTATTTCTGTACCGCCTTATCGGATGGCCCCGACGGAACTTAGAGAATTGAAGGGCCAGCTGCAGGACTTGCTGGATAAGGGACTTATTCGACCCAGTGTTTCTCCTTAGGGTGCTCCAGTCCTGTTTGTCAAGAAAAAGGACGGCAGTATACGTTTGTGTATCGACTACCGCCAGCTGAACAGGGTGACAGTGCGGAACAGATATCCTTTGCCACGCATCGACGATTTGTTCGACCAGCTTCAGGGGACAGGATACTTTTCGAGGATCGATTTGCGATCGGGCTACCATCAGCTGCGGGTTCGACAGGAGGACATTCCTAGGACAGCCTTCCGCACACGTTACGGCCATTATGAGTTTTTGGTGATGTCGTTCGGACTCACCAACGCGCCAGCAGCATTTATGGACTTGATGAACCGTATTTTCCGGCCGTATCTTGATCTGTTCATCATAGTGTTTATTAAAGATATCTTGGTGTATTCTCGGAGTAGAGAAGAGCACGAGCAGCACCTACGGATTACACTGCAGACCTTGAGGGAGCATCAGCTTTTCGCCAAATTTTCAAAGTGTGCTTTCTGGCTAGACAGCGTAGACTTCTTGGGGCACGTGATTACACGAGATGGTATATGTGTCGACCCGAGGAAGATCGAGGCAGTTCGGAGTTGGCCTAGACCCACGTCAGTGACGGAGGTTCGCAGCTTTCTAGGGCTGGCAGGCTATTACATGCGATTTGTGTAGGACTTCTCTCGCATTGCTACACCTTTGACCGGGTTGACCCGGAAGGGAGTCCGCTTCGATTGGATGGAGGAGTGTGAGCACAGTTTCCAGCGGCTATGGGCTCTACTGACTACGACACCAGTGCTATCATTGCCTTCAGGATCGGGCGGATTTGTGGTCTACTGCGATGCTTCACGAGTGGGGATAAGGTGCGTTTTGATGCAGCATGACAGGGTGATCGCGTATGCTTCGCGGCAATTAAAGAAACATGAACAGAATTACCCCACTCATGATCTGGAGATGGCAGCAGTGGTCTTTGCACTCAAGATCTGGCGACATTATCTGTATGGAGAGTCGTGCCAGATATTCACTGACTACAAGAGCTTAAAGTACATATTTCAGCAGCGAGACCTCAACCTTAGACAGCGCCGATGGATGGAGTTAGTGAAGGACTACGATTGTGAGATCTTGTATCACCCGGGCAGGGCGAATGTAGTGGCGGATGCTTTGAGCAGGAGGCCCGGGGGTAGTCTATCCTGTTTGAGCGCAGTGTAGAGGCAGTCGTCGGCGGATTGGCAGATCTTATGCGACAGCCGGGTACAGTTCGAGTTTATGCCGATCGGAGGACAGATTGCGCATGTTCGTGCACGCCCACAATTTCTTGACCGTATACATGAGGCACAGCACAGTGATGACCGCTGTTCAGAGATCAGGACACAGATGGGACAGGGCAGATTTTCCGAGTTCGTGATCGATGATCAGGGGATACTACGATTTGGAGCTAGACTGTGCGTACCAGATGCTGAGGGTTTGCGGCGCGAGATTCTTTAGGAGGCACATCGGTCGGTATATAGTGTTCATCCCGGTTCCACCAAGATGTACCACGATATGAGAGATGTTTACTGGTGGGACGGTATGAAGAGGGACATTGCAGATTTTGTGTCGAGATGCCTGACTTATCAGCAAGTCAAGGCTGAGCACCAGAGGCCCGCGGGAGAGCTACAGCCGTTACCCATTCCTGAGTGGAAATGGGAACAGATCTCTATGGATTCATTATGGGTCTACCCAGGACTAGTCGAGGGTATGACTCCATCTGGGTGATCATGGATCGTTTGACGAAAGCGGCTCACTTCCTACCGGTGAAGACGACTTTCGGATTTGCTCAGTATGCCCAGATTTACATTGATGAGATTGTACGACTACACGGAGTTCCGACTTGTATCATGTCCGATTGAGGCACCCAGTTTACCAGCCAGTTATGGCAGAGGCTTCAGGAGGCTTTGGGCACTTGCTTGAGTTTCAGCACAGCATTCCATCCGCAGACCGACGGGCAGTCAGAGCGGACTATTCAGACTCTCGAGGACATGCTCAGAGCATGCGTTTTAGACTTCGGAGGTAGCTGGGATCATCATTTGCCCTTAGTAGAGTTCTCCTACAACAACAGCTACCAGGAGACCATTCAGATGGCACCGTTTGAGGCTCTTTATGGGAGGAGATGCAGATCGCCTACCTGTTGGACGGAGCTCAGTGAGAGCAGTATCTTAGGACCGCAGATTGTGGAGGAGACGACCGCGAAGATCCAGTTGATTCGCGATAGGATGAGGGCAGCCCAGAGTAGGCAGAGGTCTTATGCGGACCGTCGTCGGCGCAGACTTAAGTTTTCTGTTGGTGATCATGTTTTCTTGAAGGTCTCCCCACTGAAAGGTGTGATGAGGTTTGGGAAGAAGGGGAAGCTTAGTCCCAGATACGTGGGCCCCTTCGAGATCCTTGAGCGTATTGGTGCGGTTGCGTATCGATTAGCCCTTCCTCCCAGTTTTCCAGACGTGCACCCCGTATTTGTTAGTTATATGTATGCCCTAGAGGCCATTACTGTACATACGATGTATATTGTAGTGGATGCTAGGACATATATAGGGAAGACTTTCTTGCTCGACATGATAGTATGCTATCTGGTTGTACTTTATCTTAACATGTACTCTGATTGTCTCTATATTACATGTTGATAAAGCCCTTAGGATATGTACTCGACTACTGGGACTATGATGAGATCATACTAGTGGGGCCACGGTAGTCGACGAGTACATCCTATAACTGTTCCTAGTCGAGGGTGTATCGAGACAGGGCATCGATGCACCAGAGTACACTAGCGTATACGCATATTGACCTATATGATGGGCGATGGATGATCCCACATCCATCGGTGTTTGACATCAAGGATGGTGTACGGGTGCTCAGTGGAGACTGGGTACACTGGACGGACTCGCTGAGAACTCCCAGATGGTATTATACCATACGTCAGATGGCAGTTCTCCGGTGACACTGGTACAGAGTAGTCTATTGACCCGAGATCGTCATAGAGTCTTGTGTGATTCCCACTGTGCTTTGATTTCCATCATACCACGTCCAAGAGGGCGTGCAAAAAGGTGGCTTTTGGGTACAGTCCCGAATCACATGGAGGCAATGAGCGATAGGAGGGGATTCGTCTCTCCCGGTATAGGGAGTTGATGTTGTGCTGTGTTCGATTGGCTATAACCGGAAATCCCTGGCCAGGGTTGCTGAGATTTACTGGTAAGTGTTATCAGTAGTTTCTCGAACTGTTATAGACCTCATATCGACACGACTTATCGAGCTACTGGGGTCTGACGTTTACCACCCCTAGGCGAGATATGCAACATATCAGACGACGAGACCGGAATGTACGGGAGTGTTACTGATTGGATTCATAGGAGAAGTTACAGGCTTGCTTGTTGATCTTCTGAGCGCTCAATACCTGGGTAGCTGTTACGTTTAGCTGACCGCTTGCAGCTTGTGGGTGTTTGATATGATCATCACCTACTGCCGGCGTATTGACGATTCTTTAGAGTCCTACACAGAGGTTTCTTGGCTCAGGCAAAACGGAGTAGGAGCACATATGTGATATGTGCGGGACCGAGGATAATGCGATGTTAGTGTTTATGCCCTAGAAGGCCATTACTGTATCATACTAGCTTGTATATTACTTAATGGAAGCTTGGGATATTCACATGTATATAACAGTCTTGCTAAACATAGTAGTATGCTACTTGGTTTTTCTATCTTAATATGTGAGTATACGTATTGATAGAGGTCTTAGGATCTTGCTTGTCTACCAGCGTTGTGATGGCAGTCACACTAGTGGGGGCTGGGTAGTCTACAAGCACATCCTTATTGAGGTCCCTGGTCGTTGGATTATCGAGACAGAGCATCGATACTCCGGAGTAGACTGGTGTGTACGCTTCTCATCCCAGTTGGGGAGATGGTCTGTCCCACAGCCGTCAGTACGTCGTACTGGAGATAGTATACAGGTGCTCGTTAGGTTACGGGTACACCGGACAGGACTCACAGGGAACTGTTGGTTGGTTTGATACCAGTCGTCAGTAAACAGTTCCCAAGTGACATGAGTACAGCGTAGTCCGCAGACTTGACACTGCTACTTCGCCTCGAGTGTGTCCCACTGTTCTTAGATTGCTACCCTACCATGGCTCAAAGGAGTCGTGCAAACAGGTAGCAGTTGGGTGCAGTCCCGAGCACTTGGAGGCAGTGGCGGTTAGACAGGATTCGTCCCTCCCGGTATTGGGAGTAGATATCGTGCTGTGTCAGAGAGCCATTACGCAAAGTCCCTGGCCAGGGCAAGCGAGATTTGCTGGTAAGTTCCAGTAGTTCTCAGGGTGTAATGGGCTTCACTCCGACACGACTTATACCGCTATTAGGGGACTGACGCTTGCCGCCCCCCTAGGCCCGATATGCGATAGTCTTGGACGAACGGACCGGACTGTATGGAGATTGTCACATCAGACTCAGTAGGAGTTCGGATGGGTTTACTCATCGGCCTTCTTATCGACAACTACCTGGGGACCGTTACGTACAGCTAGTGCCGCTTGTGGTCTGTGGTTAAACCCACTGCCAGCGTAGTAGTCGAGTCTCTAGAGTCCCACACAGAGAGTTTCCTACTCCAGGCGAAACGATATAGAGGTTGCATGGTTTTGCGACAAAGGGTTCGGACGCATACGTGCGTTTACGCACGTACGACTTTCGGACAGTTTTTACCAGTCGGCTTTGGTTTAAGCCAGTTACTGGTATCCGGTTATTGGATTTATACAGTCTAAAGTTTTTCCGTATTTTTACGGATCGGAGGGGCGTTCTCGTAATTACTCGAGAAGCTTCTAGAAGATGTGACTAAGGAGGTTTCTTTTGGATAAGAAAGTGAGTCATGGTGGTGATTCATTCATTTCATTAATGCACATTTATTGCTTAATGACTCATGCTAATGAATCACTACTAGATATTTTATGAAGCATGCTTATTCATTTCCTTTATTCATTATTGTTAAAAAGAATGCTTCATAATATATTATGATACACTCTCTTTCCTCTCTATATATTATCTCACATTCTCTCTCCTCAAGCTCTCATCTTCAAACCCTAATCCTTAATCCTCATGTGTTGAGATCAAAGGATTAGTTAGACTAAACAATCCATAACCTTTACTCTACATCATCCTCTCATCTTTGATTAGCAATCAAAGTTGATTAGTTACCTCAAGTTAGAGGTTTAGCTTGGAGTTTCGCTCTCGGGTGGATCGTCTACTACCTAGAGAAGGCCGAGGAGAACAAGGAGGACACAAAGACGAAGGACTAGTTTCGATCGGTATAATCCCTTACCACTATAGTTTAGTAAAGCTATGTGTTTGGTTATTATTTGTTTAGCTTCGATTTAAGCGGTTAGTCGATGTTCGTTCCTTAAACTTGATCGTTTTTGTAAATTCCGCCTCCCCATAAGTACTGGGGTGTACTACATCGACTAACAGTGGTATCAGAGCCTCGCTAAACAATAAATAACTTAATCGCAAATTTGTACGAATTTCGAACGGAAAAACGAAACCGGAAAACCCTAAAAAATGTAAGTTTCTGTCGAATTTAAAACGATGTCAGAAAATTTTTCAGGTGAGTTCAGAGAGCTTGACATGACACTAGTAGAACACCCAAGAAAAACAGTCGACTGAATCGACCAACGCGCCGCGGAACCGCGGCCTAAACCACTGAGTTGCCGCGCTTCCGCCGCCGAGTTGGCGAGTCAGCGGCCAATTTTTCTTCTGTTGCTTCTCTGTGATATTTGGGGTTTTCTGGAATATTTAATTATTGCTCAGGTTACTGTTTAACAGAGCAGATTTTGGAGCAATATTGATGTTGTTTATTCGATCGAATTGTACAGTATTTGCGTATTGGATTATATCTGTGATTGTTTAATGTGTTCGTAAACCTCCCCCAACTGCTAGTATGTCGGTTGGCAGGGGGTTGCACATTTCTGAAATGGTTATATCTGTTTGTGCATATAAACTGTATTGGACTGTTGTGGTGTATAGCCGGGGTTAGCAATGGGTTATTGATTAATTCATTTATTGTAAATGTAATTTGTTGTAATATTATTTTCGCGGGGCACTTCCAGGTTGCGGTTGTAGCCACCGTTGTATTATTTCATTTTACTGTTTTTGCTCCTAGGACTGACCCAAGGTGGGGTACACAGACTGCCGGGTGGGTAGTTTGCCGTACCCGTAGGGGTCGAGGGTGGGGTAAACGGCTATTCATCACAACTGTGTAATCTGTCTTTTCTTGCAGGCTCAAAAGAAATACAGATTGCTTGCAAATCCAATATTGTTTATCTGTGTTCTGGAATGAATATCATTGCGTCAGACGAATGTAAAATATCTATATTGTAGCTATTTAGACGTCACTTATGTTTTACACCCGCGCTAGCCCAGCCCCCGCTCTGTCGTTAGTTAAGTAACCTAACGGGTGATGACGGGACCCCGTGGCGAATGCGGATGGCATAAGAGGACGTTATATTTTCGTTGTTTTCTGCAATGATAGGTTAATGATGGGACGCATTATCTATAATGCAAAGTAAAACAAACCAAAGTTTAAATCGTTGGAACAATTTAAAAGAAACCACTCGGTTATTTTTAAAACAGATATTTTTAAATGCGGAGTCTTAACCACTCCTTTTAAAAGCTATCAGGTTCCTTCGGTTATATCAAGTTCACTACGTTCACGGTTTCGCCAAAACCAGTCGTAGCCCTCCGTCATTTCATTTGGGTATTCAATAGTATTCAAGCTATGCAGTTTTGGCCAACGTCATGGCATAGTGTTTGGTAGCTGCTGAATATTCATTTGTTGCATAGATAGATGAGTTGGTTTGGGACAGTCGTATTATCATTTGACCAACGTCAGGGATATATACGGATGGGTTCAAATTAACAAGATAATGATGGGTAGAACTTGACATGTGACTTATGACATTTTGACCTAACGCCAAGGTCATAAGAGCATGGGGCAAAAACTTATATCGGGAATTTCTAAAGAAACTGAAATTTGCAAAGAGATGCATACCATTTGGAGTTTGATGAATGTTGGTAGGATTTCTTCAACATTATCATACGATGATATTTGGATCCCGATCCTACTGTGAGTATATGCTACTTATCAGGATATTCGTCACTTAACGATCAATGCTATAAACCTAGTAGGTGTCCAGAAAAGTGTCAGCGGGGTTACGCCCCCAGAGAAAAGAGGTTATTTAATTAAGGAACTTCACGAAAGCGTTGGAAAACCTCCCTCGAAGTATCGACACCGGCCTGGCTGAACGGTTAAGCAAGTATTGTACGGTGAGAATAGTCTTGGCTAATTCTTCTTTTATGGTTTGAGGAAGGATTCGAGAAACAGTGGGAGCCATCCAGTTTAGATAAACTAAAAACTATTCTAAACTTGCAAGAGCATCATGCTAAAGAGTTTTCTTCTCTCTCTCCTAATTGCAGCGACCCTGAAAATGACTGGACTTAAGTTACTTTTAGAGAAAAATATACTGACAGGGCCAAACTATAAAGATTGGCTGCGGAATGTCAAGATGGCTTTGACCTATGACAAACTGGGGTACGTCCTCACCGCTACAGCACCTGCTGTCCTTGGTCCCAAATCCAGCAATGCGGATAAGGAAATCCGCAAAACCTGGGATTTAGATTGCGCGAGAGCCAAGTGCATCGTGCTTGCCTCGATGAACAATGAACATCAGAGGAGGCACGAGGATATGTCCTTAGATGGCATATTTCTCCATACAAAGGAACTTTATGGAGAGCAATCTCGTATAGCAAGATACGAGACCTCTAAGAAATTGTTTCGAGCGAGGTTGGCTGTCGGGTCATCGGTAGGTGAACATGTCCTACAGATGATTGGCTACATAGAAGAGCTCGCGGACCTTGGGACGACTTTGGATAATGAGCTCTATACAGACCTTGTTCTCCAGTCCCTTCCTCCCACCTACGCCCAGTTTATCCTCAACTTCAATCTTCAAGGAAAAGAAGTTGAACTTGCGGAACTCCTGAACATGTTAAGGAGTGCAGAGGGCACCTTGCAGAAGGCAAGGGAAACACCCGCTATGTTTGTTGGCGGTTCATCTTCTTCCGGGTCCAAGGCTAGGGCCAAAGGAAGGAAGAAGAAGGCCGCACTCAGACCTAGAGGAGGTGTTAGTAAGGTGGGAAAGAAGGGAAAGAAAAAGTTTACAGCACCGGTAGTTGGCCTGGATGAGTGCTTCCATTGTCACAGGAAAGGGCACTGGAAGAAGGATTGCAAGGCGTGGAACGCCAAGAACCAGGAACCGAAGCAAGCTGTGGCTTCGACTTCAGGTGTGTTTGTAATTGAGAATTGTCTGTCGATCAACTCTACTTCCTGGGTATTGGATACCGGATCAGGATCTCATATTTGCAATTCTTTGCAGGCACTGAGAAACCGTAGAGTGCTGAAGAAAGGTGATATGATCCTCAGGGTTGCTAACGGAGCTAGCGTGGGAGCTGCGTCCGTCGGGGATTATCACCTAGGATTGACGAGTGGACACATTTTGGTTTTACATAACTGTTATTTTGTACCCAGCTTAACGTGTAATATCATATCAGTTTCCTTGTTATCAAATAAAGGTTATGATTTCACGTTTGTAAGAGATGTTGTCAACATCCACCTTAATCATGGTTTGATTGGGTCAGGTACTCTAAATAACGGCATATATGTGTTAAACCAACTCCAAATTTTCAATGTCCAGAACACACTAAAAAGAAAGTCTCCAGATTTAAATAAAGCTTTCTTATGGCATTGTAGACTGGGTCACATCAATGAGAGAAGGTTGACTAAGTTGCATAGAGAAGGATATTTGGACACGTTCGAATATCAAACCTATGACACTTGTCAATCTTGTCTCAAAGGAAAGATGACAAAGACTCCATTCACTGGACAAGGAGTAAAAGCGAGCGAGCTCTTAGGACTCATACACAGTGATGTATGCGGTCCAATGTCTACTCATGCGAGAGGTGGTTATTCCTACTTCATTACTTTTACAGATGATTTCTCTAGGTATGGATATGTTTTCTTAATGAAGCATAAATCAGAGGCCTTTGAGAAATTCCTGGAATTCAAGAGTGAAGCGGAAAACCAAACAGGCAAAAGTATTAAGACACTAAGATCTGATCGAGGTGGAGAATACTTAAGTGCCGAGTTCCTAGGTTACCTAAAAGAGAAAGGAATTCTCTCTCAGCTTACTCCTCCATACACTCCACAGCACAACGGTGTATCGGAGAGACGGAATCGAACCCTATTGGATATGGTACGATCCATGATGAGTAATACTGAGTTACCGCGATCTTTCTGGGGATATGCGCTAGAATCAGCGGCATATATTTTGAACAGAGTTCCAACCAAAACTGTGCCTACCACACCATATCAGATGTGGAGTGGGAAGAAACCCTATCTTCAGTATATAAGGATTTGGGGATGTCCAGCTTTTGTAAAAAAGCAGCATGTGGACAAGCTCGAGGCACGATCAGTACTATGTAAGCTTGTAGGATATCCAAAGAACTCCAAGGGATATTGCTTCTATTACGCAGAGGAACAAAAGGTTTTTGTTTCTCGTAATGCCCATTTTCTAGAACAACAAGTTTTAGAAAAGGATACAAATGGGAGCGAAATAGAACTGGAAGAAATTCCAGAACCACAAGCTGCTACTGAAAGTTTGGTAGAACCAGAGGTTCAAGAAGAACAGAACATTCCCGCACCCCTCCGCAGGAGCAGTAGGCCGTCTCATCCGCCTGAGAGATACTACGGTTTTCTCATTGACGGGGATAGAGAGGATTGCATCATAGATGATGATGAACCTACTGACTTCCAGCAGGCCATCCAGAGCGGCGACTCGGTACGATGGCTAGATGCAATGCGGACCGAGATGGAGTCCATGTACACCAACAAAGTATGGACTTTGGACTTTGCTCCAGATGGGGTAAAACCCATAGGATGCAAATGGATCTTCAAGAAAAAGATTGGTGTAGATGGACAGGTGGAAACCTATAAGGCTAGACTTGTTGCAAAGGGTTTTCGTCAAAGACCTGGTTTGGACTATGACGAAACCTTTTCTCCAGTGGCTATGCTCAAATCCATTAGGGTCCTTCTTGCTATTGCTGCCTTCCATGATTATGAAATCTGGCAGATGGACGTAAAGACGGCCTTTTTGAATGGAAATTTAGAAGAGAGCGTCTATATGGATCAGCCAGAGGGTTTCAATCAAAGTGGGAGCAGCGGGAAAGTGTGCAAGCTGCTTAAGTCTATTTATGGACTAAAGCAGGCATCGCGGAGTTGGAACATCTGTTTTGATGAGACAGTCAAAGAATATGACTTTATCAAAAATCCAGATGAACCGTGCATATATAGTAAAGTTGTGGCCAGAAGTGTCGTATTCCTCGTCTTGTACGTGGATGACATTCTATTGATAGGAAATGACATTCCTATGCTACAATCTGTCAAAGGATTCTTGTCGCACAGGTTCTCCATGAAAGACCTGGGTGATGCCTCTTACATTCTGGGGATCCGGATCTATCGTGATAGATCTAAGAGGATGTTGGGACTTTCGCAGTCCAGGTATATCAACACTGTACTGAAAAGATTCAGTATGGAAGATTCTAAGCGCGGTAATCTACCGGCTCGTCACGGAATCACCCTCTCCAAAGAGATGTCTCCCAAGACTGATTTGGA
Organism: Agapanthus africanus; assembly: GCA_030015575.1. Classification (NCBI taxonomy): domain Eukaryota; kingdom Viridiplantae; phylum Streptophyta; class Magnoliopsida; order Asparagales; family Amaryllidaceae; genus Agapanthus; species Agapanthus africanus. Next base: position 174,628,788 of record JASDDO010000022.1, on the reverse strand, counting down.
AAGGGAACGCATGTCTATTATACCCTACGCTTCTGCGGTAGGCTCTATAATGTATGCGATGTTGTGTACCAGACCAGATGTAGCTTATGCACTGAGCGTGGTAAGCCGGTATCAGTCAGACCCAGGGGAGAAACACTGGATAGCAGTAAAGAACATTCTCAAGTACCTGAGGAGGACTAAGGAGATGTTCTTGGTTTACGGCGGAAAAGACCTCAGGTTGGAGGCCTTTGCTGATTCCGGCTTCCAGAGTGATAAGGACGATTCCAAGTCCATGTCAGGTTATGTCTTTACCCTCAATGGAGGGGCGGTGTGCTGGAAGAGCTCCAAGCAGGACACCGTTGCTGACTCGACGATGGAAGCGGAGTATATAGCTGCTTGCGATGCCGCAAAAGAAGCAGTCTGGATGAAGAAGTTCCTAACAGAACTTCAGGTGGTTCCTACCATAGTTGATCCAATACCTCTGTATTGCGACAACAACGGAGCTATAGCTTTAGCGAAGGAACCAAGGTCCCATCAGAAGTCCAGACACATCTTGAGGCGGTATCACCTGATCAGGGAGATCATTGATCGTCAGGAGATCGAGGTTCGGAGAGTTGCTTCAGAAGAGAACATTGCTGATCCATTCACGAAGGCCCTTCCTCAGATTCAGTTCGAAAGGCTACTCGAGATCATTGGTCTACGATATGCCAGTACATGGCCCTAGTGCAAGTGGGAGATTGTTAGTGTTTATACCCTAGAAGGCCATTACTGTATCATACTAGCTTGTATATCACTTAATGGAAGCTTGGGATATTCACATGTATATAACAGTCTTGCTAAACATGGTAGTATGCTACTTGGTTTTTCTATCTTAATATGTGAGTATACGTATTGATAGAGCTCTTAGGATCTTGCTTGTCTACCAGCGTTGTGATGGCAGTCACACTAGTGGGGGCTGGGTAGTCTACAAGCACATCCTTATTGAGGTCCCTGGTCGTTGGATTATCGAGACAGAGCATCGATACTCCGGAGTAGACTGGTGTGTACGCTTCTCATCCCAGTTGGGGAGATGGTCTGTCCCACAGCCGTCAGTACGTCGTACTGGAGATAGTATACAGGTGCTCGTTAGGTTACGGGTACACCGGACAGGACTCACAGGGAACTGTTGGTTGGTTTGATACCAGTCGTCAGTAAACAGTTCCCAGGTGACATGAGTACAGCGTAGTCCGCAGACTTGACACTGCTACTTCGCCTCGAGTGTGTCCCACTGTTCTTAGATTGCTACCCTACCACGGCTCAAAGGAGTCGTGCAAACAGGTAGCAGTTGGGTGCAGTCCCGAGCACTTGGAGGCAGCGGCGGTTAGACAGGATTCGTCCCTCCCGGTATTGGGAGTAGATATCGTGCTGTGTCAGAGAGCCATTACGCAAAGTCCCTGGCCAGGGCAAGCGAGATTTGCTGGTAGGTTCCAGTGGTTCTCAGGGTGTAATGGGCTTCACTCCGACACGACTTATACCGCTATTAGGGGACTGACGCTTGCCGCCCCCTAGGCCCGATATGCGATAGTCTTGGACGAACGGACCGGACTGTATGGAGATTGTCACATCAGACTCAGTAGGAGTTCGGATGGGTTTACTCATCGGCCTTCTTATCGACAACTACCTGGGGACCGTTACGTACAGCTAGTGCCGCTTGCGGTCTGTGGTTAAACCCACTGCCAGCGTAGTAGTCGAGTCTCTAGAGTCCCACACAGAGAGTTTCCTACTCCAGGCGAAACGATATAGAGGTTGCATGGTTTTGCGACAAAGGGTTCGGACGCATACGTGCGTTTACGCACGTACGACTTTCGGACAGTTTTTACCAGTCGGCTTTGGTTTAAGCCAGTTACTGGTATCCGGTTATTGGATTTATACAGTCTAAAGTTTTTCCGTATTTTTACGGATCGGAGGGGCGTTCTCGTAATTACTCGAGAAGCTTCTAGAAGATGTGACTAAGGAGGTTTCTTTTGGATAAGAAAGTGAGTCATGGTGGTGATTCATTCATTTCATTAATGCACATTTATTGCTTAATGACTCATGCTAATGAATCACCACTAGATATTTTATGAAGCATGCTTATTCATTTCCTTTATTCATTATTGTTAAAAAGAATGCTTCATAATATATTATGATACACTCTCTCTCCTCTCTATATATTATCTCACATTCTCTCTCCTCAAGCTCTCATCTTCAAACCCTAATCCTTAATCCTCATGTGTTGAGATCAAAGGATTAGTTAGACTAAACAATCCATAACCTTTACTCTACATCATCCTCTCATCTTTGATTAGCAATCAAAGTTGATTAGTTACCTCAAGTTAGAGGTTTAGCTTGGAGTTTCGCTCTCGGGTGGATCGTCTACTACCTAGAGAAGGCCGAGGAGAACAAGGAGGACACAAAGACGAAGGACTAGTTTCGATCGGTATAATCCCTTACCACTATAGTTTAGTATAGCTATGTGTTTGGTTATTATTTGTTTAGCTTCGATTTAAGCGGTTAGTCGATGTTCGTTCCTTAAACTTGATCGTTTTTGTAAATTCCGCCTCCCCATAAGTACTGGGGTGTACTACATCGACTAACATGCGATATGTGATACCGTATTATATTCTCGCGATATTTGATATCAGCCGGGTCATCGGATCAAGTGTTGATTCGATGAATCGGTACGGATAAATATTAGTCGGTTATATGCGATATAGCCGGATTGTCGGATCAAGTGTTGATTCGATAATTTAATGTATAATAATATAATTGATATATTAAAAGACATTAACTAATATTAGCTCACTAAAAGATTCTTTTTCTCACTCGGGTAATACATTGATATATATGCGATATATGTTAATTGTATTATTTTATTTGGTTACAATAAATATTATATATGTGATATATAATATTGTAACATGATATGATAACTAATGCAACATGTTTAGTAAAGATTAATCAAGATTAGGGTTTGATTTGGGTTAATGACTTCTAGTAGATTCTAGAAGGTTTTCTATTTTGTTTTGGAAAAGATATTTTCAAGTGACTCATTCTTAACTCAACCCAAACCCTAACCCTTGGTCAATTCTCTACAATGGTTAAGTCAATCATGGTTGCATAATTCATCATTATCTCTTTTGCATTATTCATCACAAAAGGATATTCATCATTCTTCTTCATCTTCTTCCTTCATCTTTCTTCATGAAAAAGCTTGCTAGCTTTTTTCAATGTGATGAATAAATATGAGAAAAAGATAAATAAAGAGAGCAAAAATCCTACTTCATCATCCTCATCTTCCCTAGCCATTTAGATGAGGGTGTTCACATCATTTCATGAGTGTTAGCTTGTGTTAACGGAACTTCAAGGTAGATCATCTTAGTATCGAAGATCGGAAGCAAAGGTTGCATCTTTCTCTTCGTGGAACCTTTCGAGAGTCCGGATCCCGATGATCGCAGCGAAGGGACCACAACACGGAGCATATGAAGTGAAGGACCGGATCTACAAAGGTTGTAATCCCTCTCACTTAGTGTTAAAATGTTTAGCATGTTAGTTTTCGCCTAATCTCTAGTTTAAAGATCCGTATTCGGGTTGTTCGGCACGGCTAATTTTTAAATCGGGCATGGTTGATGCCTCGTAGACCCTTGTGCGCGTCCCTAGCAACCCTACAGTGGTATCAGAGCCAAGCTAGAGCTTTAGGCGAAGTCTAGACGAAGTTTAAAGTCCGATCGAACCCGGAAAACCCGATATACCCTAGTTTCTGGAAATTTTTCAAAACTGTGATTTTTTTCATATTAAAAATGCTCAAAAAAATCAGCAGGGAAATACAAGAGTTACTGTGAAGCACGTGCGTCTGATTCCTCCAAAGCGCGGCGGAACCGCGGCACAAGCATGGCTTGTGCGGCGGTTCCGCGGCATCTTGTTTCTTCTGCACTTTAAATTTGCACAGTAACTCCTAATATTTAGTGCTGTATTTTCTGGGAATTTTTAATATTTATTCAACTGTTGAATTTTATGGGTTGTATTGGGGACTCGTTGTTTCGATCTGATATTATAACTTTGTTTAGTTTGTCCGGATAATTTTAGAAACTGTTAAAAAGTTCGAACGGATATCAATTACTCACTTTTTCCCCTGTCGGAAAATTTTTCAAAAGTTGGATTTTTTCTCGTGTTTAAGAATGTTCTAAGTCGTGCAAGTAACGCGGTGGACCCTCTAGAAGACAACAAACCTTAACTCGATTATGTGACCATCTTGAACTGCCTTTTGAACCTTAGGGTTTGGGGCAGTACGGCGTGCCACATGTGAGGCGTTGTCTTGACCCTTCTACGGCTGGACCATTGGTACTGTGGCATGTGATGGATGTTTTTAAACTGATTTCAAGTGTTGAGATATATTGGGGAAATCTTGGGTGTTTGATGATTCGATCGGAAAGTTTAACTTTGTCTATTTATCTGGAATGTGATACAATATTTGGAATCCACAAGTAGTTATGAGATAACTAATTTGAATGTTATAAATCTAGCACTTTAGTCTCAAATTGATCGGTTGCCACGGAATTTTGATGTGATCAAAAATCCGTCGCAATCACGTAGCGTACGCGGATACTCGCCGGGTAAACTTAATAGACAGCCATGCCCCATAGCCCCGACCAAGTGACTGTAGGAGAACCCCGTCGCCGAAAGCATCCGTTCGGGTGCTCGCGGCAGCGGTGTTCCGCCTTAGTGCACTTTGTCGACGGCATCTGGGGGTGCGGCCGTCTACTAAAGTTTGCGACGAGCATTCGATCAGGACGTCGGGAATCTTGTTGAATTGCCCGACTTGACATTGAAAAGAGTTTTCGATAATGAGACTAAAATGCGGGGTTTATAATTGTTAGGCATGTGATGTCTAAGGAATTCATTTGGTTAGGCATGCGATGTCTAAGGAGGTTGCGGATTCCAACTGTTGTAGTTTTACACTTTCTTTTCTGTGACCGTAAGCGTAGTATGTGGTGTATCGCCGGCTTCGTTGCTATACATCAACGACAATCGGGATACGCATACTTGCTTACGTTGATGATATGAGATATTATGTGTTGTTGTGATATGTTGTATTGGATCGTCGCGTTTTGAATAGCCGGGGGTTTTATGTGAGATGAGAGTTTTTCTTTTTCATTCATGTAAAATTCATTTGTATGTAATATTCTTTTATTGGGGCACTTCCAGGTAGCGGAAGATGTCACCGTTGTATATTATTTACTTTTCCGCATTAGGTAGACCCAAGGCGGGGAGCACAAGTAACCGGGTTCTAGGGTCCAGTGGGAGACCATCTCGATGAGTCGAGACCGGGTCTCCTAACCCTAGAATTAGCTGTGTTTCTTGCCGCTCTCGTAGGGGTCTAGGGATGTGGATTTGGCTATTCATCGCGACCGTGGAATCCGTGTTTTATACAGGCTCGTATTGAAAACACGGACGTCCTAGTATATCCAATATTTCATATATGTTCTTCTGCTGCAATGTTCTGTGATGAGATCATATTACTGCCTGAGATGAATGTTTATATTATATATATATGAGATATATGTTATATTGCAGATTTCGTTTCAAAAGAAATGCTTGTGAAGCATAATAAAATGGGACTTCATTAATGAGATTAATGAAATAAAAGAAACCTAAGATGTTGTAGAAACTTGTTTAAAAACTGGTAGCTACAGTTCTTGCTTTGCATAGCGGTGTTCCTTGTAGAACATCCAGCACCTTATTCGATAAGGAAAGGACCGAGATCCCTTCACCGGGAGTGACTCCTTTTGCAATAACTGGCAGATGCTACAAACTCGGTTTGTCTTTTGATTGCTTCTATAGTTTCTGCTTTGCACAGTGGTATATATGATATATCCTGCACCTTATTCGATGTGGAAAGGGCCGACGATCCCTTCACCGGGAGTGACCCCTTTAGCAAAACTAGAAAGGCCTAAAAAACACTCCATTTAAAATCACTCGAATCTACAACGATATCAAGTTCATTACGTAAAGGGTTTTCTTAAAAAACCTGTCGTAGCCCTCCGTCATTTCAGATAAGTACTAGTTAGTATTCGTGCTACGTTTGTTGACCATGTTAAGGCGTAGTGTGCGGTAGCTGATTAATGCTTATCTGTATAAGCATATGATGCGATTGGATTAGGGTAGTCGTGCGACTTTGTTGACCATGTTAAGGGTCGTGCGGGTGGGTTTAATTCAATCGGGAAATGATGGGTTGAACTTGACTAGCACTTATGATTTGTTGACCATGTTAAGGTCATATAGCTGCTAGGGGCAAAATATTATCGGGAATTTCAAGTGTTGAAATTTGCAATGAGATTGCATACCTTCTATGAGATAGTTGGATCCCGATACCCGCTGCAAGTAAGAGTTACTCCTGGAAGAGTTTTACACATTACAATTAGCCGATCAAGTAGGTGTCTAGAAAGGTGTTAACGGGGTTACGCCCCTGGGAAAATGAGGTTTACTTTAATTAGGTTCGTGCGAAAGCACGGGGGGCCTCCCTCAAAGTACAGACACTGGCCTGGCTGAAAGATTGGCGAACTTGTAGCGTGTGATTAATCCCGGCTAGTCTTTCCTTTTAGGGTTTGAAGGAAGATTTGATTAAAACAGTGGGAGACATCCTGATTAGATATATTAGATAACCAATCTAATCTTGCAAGAGCATACACTGAGTGTTTTCTTCTCCCTCTCTCCAGGTAGCGACCATATCACGCCTTAATCAAGATAATAATACGGATATATTGACCGAACCCGCTTGTTATACTGAGCTGGGGAACGTTGGTCCCGCTCCAACTTATAATTGTTATAAGACAGAGCAGGAGATTGGGGAATACCAGATTTCCCGTGCCGCCCAAACGAAGAAAGTGCATATTGATGCATCATCTTCGGGTGTGTTCATTACAGAGAACTGTTTCTCAGTATCCTTTACGTCCTGGGTATGTGATACCGGATCAGGATCCCGCATATGTAATCTGTTACATGGGCTACAGATAGGTAGAGAACTGAAAACGGGTGATAAGTTTCATGAGGCAGAAAACGGTGCAAGTGTTGCAGCCAAGTCTGTTGGTCACTATCACCCTGTATTACCAGAATACATTGATTCTGAACAAATGTTATTAGATACCGAACCTGATATACAACATCATATCAGTTTCTTTATTAGTAAAGAAGTGATATAATTTTGTATTGTTGGATAATGTTTTGAACATTTCCTATATCAAGAGTTGATCGATTCAGGCACGTTATCTAAAAGCATTAATGTTCTAAATCAAACTACAGTTCTTAGTATACGGAACACACACAAGAGGAAGAGTTCAGAAATGAACGAATCCTTCTTGAATTATTGTAGACTAGGTCATATCAATGCGACCTGACTAGCTAAGTTACATATAGATGCATATTTAAATTAGTTTGAATTTACATCTTGTGAAACTTGCCGGTCATGTCACAAAGATAAGATGACCACAACTCTGTTTATTGGAAACAGAGAAAGAGTTAGTGAAATCTTGGGATTGATACATGTTGATGTATGTAAGGTCCCCTGTCTACACATGCCAAGATTGGTTCTTTCTACTTCATTACATTCTTTGATAATCTCTTAAGATTCAGACATATGTTCCTGTTGAAACACAAGTCCGAAACTTTTGAGATATTCACAGAATATAAGTTAGAAGTAGAGAACCAAAATACGGGTAAAAGTATTATGTCCTTTGATGTGATCAAGGAGGAGAATACTTGAGCACGGAATTCCTGGACTATTCTAAAGGAGAATGAGATTCTCTCTCAACATCACTCCTCCGTATACACCAAAGCACGTCGGTGTATCGGGGCGGAGCAATAGCACCCTATTTGATATGGTGTGCTCTATGATGAGTACTACTGAGTTTCCTATTTCCTTTTTGGGTGTTATGCGCTTGAGAAGTTGCATACCTATTGAATAGGGTTCAAATCAAATCAGTTGCCTACCACTTCATATGTGATATGGAAAGGGAAGAGCCCATATCTTAAGTTTGTTAAGATTTTGGGTTGTCCGGCCTATGTCTAAAAGCAAAATCCGGACAAGCTCGAGGCAAGGTCTGTTATGTACAACTGGAAAGGTTCCAGCTAAACAAAATACAGCTGATGATTTGGCAGAACCAAAGGATTCAATAGTTTCCAACGAACCTCAGCCTCTCCGCCGATCTAGTATGGTTCCTCACCCACCTGAGAGATACTTCGGTTTCTCTATGACAGTAGGAGCGAGGATTGCATCATGAGATGATGACCCAACTAGTTTCGAGCTGGCCATCAGGAGTGGGACTCTGTAAGAATGGCTGGGTGCTTATCGATCTGAGATGGAATCCTTATACACCAACAAAGTATGGACTTTGGTTGCTTTATCTGAAGGGTTAAATCCCCATCAGGAGCAAGTATATCTTGAGAAGATTACTTGGTGTACATGGAAAAGTTGAGACTTTCAAAGCTAGACTTTTTAAAGGTTTGCATCATAGACCAGGTATGGATTATGTTGAAACCTTTTCTAAGGATCTATGCTTAAGTCCATCCAGATCCTACTTGCCACGGCTACATACCATGACTACGATATCTGGTGGTTGGGTGTCATGACTGTTTTTCTAAGTGATGTTTTAGAAAATAACGTCTATAAGTACACAGCCAGAGGGCTTCGTAGACAGTGGGAGCAGCGGAAACGTGAGCAAGATGTTTTATATGATAAAGCAGGCATCGCGGAGTTGGAACATCTGTTTTGATGTGGTAGTCAAAGAGTTTGACTTCATCAAAATGGTAGATGAACCTTATATATACAAAAAGGTAGTAGAGAGTATGGTGGTGATCCTCATAGAGTACGTGGATGACATACTCTTGATACGGAAGGAGTTTCCTATGCTACGCTCGGTCAATCTCCGCTTATCACAAGGATTCTCCATATAGGATCAAAATGATACCTCCTAAATCCTGGGTTTTGGATCTATGAGATAGATCTAATTGGATGTTAGGACACTCACTAGTTGTAGTGAGATGGTATAAATCGATCCTGGGGAGAATCACTGGAATGGTTCCAGGGTGATAAGGACGACTGAATGTCAGTCACAGGCTTGTCTATACCCTCAGTGGAGGGACGGTATGTTGGAAGAGTTCCAAGCTAGATACCGTGACATACTAGACGATTAAAGGCAAGATACATCGTTACCAAGGATACTACCAAAGAGGAAGTCTGGATATTTATAAGTTCATGAGATGAACTTCGTTCCTACCATTGTGTGTCAATGGAGTTGTGGCTTTAGCCAAGGAACTACCGTCCCATCAGAAATCCAGATATAATTCTTTGGCAGTATCACCTGATCATGGAGATGGTTGATCTCCAGGGAGATCGAGGTTAGGAGAGTAGACACAGAGGACAACAGCGCGGATCCACTCACAAAGGCCTTTTTCCCAGTAGAGACTTTTATGGGATGGTTGAGTATGAGATACTTCAACCGCAGCTAATTGTTGGGTATGTGATACCACAACAGATGGCCCTAGTGGAAGTGGGAGATTGTTAGTTATATGTATGCCCTAGATGTTAGGTCCACGTTACCTCTCCCGGTACTTTCGGGGTTGCGGAAACGGTAAAACAAAAATTTTTCTGGACTTGGCAACATGGACCGTAAAAGCCGGATCTTTGCTAAACAATACACTAGCTACCTAACATGAGATGTTATCTACTCGGTTAGGGGTTATACCTCAACTTGAACTCCTTCTCTTCTTGTTGTTCTTCTCTTCTTGTTATTCTTCTCTTCTTGTTGTTCTTCTCTTTGCATGCTCGACGGTTGATCCGGACTTTGGTCACCTCCGCGGCCTCCTTGAGTCGAAGACGATCCACCCGAGAGATGTGCACCGAGCTCCACCTCGAGCCGAGGTAACTAGGGCAAGGAGATTGCTAATCTAGAAGCCCTAGGATGTGTAGAGGAGATGTATGGATGTGTTTGTCAAGTGGAATCCTTTTTCTCTCAACACATGAGATCAAAGGAGAAATCAAGAGGAGGAAGAAGAAGGAGTTTTCTAGCAACCATGGAGCTTCTCATTTCAAGAGAGAGAGTGAGAATAAAATTATGATCCAAAAGAAAAACAACCATGGTTGCAAATAATGCAAAACAACATCATTACTAATCCCATCAAGATAAAGTTGATGGCTACATTGAAATGACCATTATCATAATCCAAAAGAAAAAGGAAAAGAAAAGAAGAGTGTAGAACCCTCTTGAAAGTCAATGGTCAACCCGGTCAACCGGTCAACAAAGTCAAGAGAGGTCAACGGGGTCAAATGGTCAATGCAATTAGCCATCATAAGATTATCACTAATAGGATTAGTAAATGATGTTCGCGGCTCATAATGGTTTTGACCAAACGAACTGTCAAAACCCTAATGAGCCTGCCACATAACGGTTTTGGCCGAACCAACTGCCAAAACCCTAATGAGGCACCTCCTCCTTCATCACTCTGAAGAACTGTGCATACACACCTGCATCCGTATTCCGTAGAATGCGGATGCACAGAAGACAAAACAAATCCATCCGTGCAATACTAGGATCCGGCTTAAACCAAAGCCTACTAGTACTGCCTGCCCGAACACCATACGCACACAAGTGTACGTAAGTGATCGCAGCCCTGCCGTATAACCATACGGCCTCTACACGTTTCGCTCAGTGCAGGGAAACTCTCTGTGTGGGACTCTAAAGACTCGACACTACGCTAGCAGTGGGTTTAACCACAGACCGCAAGCGGCACTAGCTGTACGTAACGGTCCCCAGGCAGATGTCGATAAGAAGGCCGATGAGGTAAACCCACCCGAACTCCTACTGAGTCTGTATGTGACAATTTCCGTACAGTCTGATCTGTTCGTCTGATACATCGCATGGTGGGCCTAGGGGGCGGTAAACGTCAGTCCCCTAATAGCGGTACAAGTCGTGTCGGAGTGAAGCCCAATAGACCCTGAGATAACGCTGGAAACCTACCAGTATATCTCGCTTGCCCTGGCCAGGGACTACTCATGTAATGGCTCTCCTAGACACAGCGCGATGTCAACCCCCAATACCGGGAGAGACGAATCCTGTCTAACCGTCACTGCCTCCAAGTGCTTCGGGACTGCTCCCAACTACTACCTGTTTGCATGACTCAGTAGAGCCGTGGTAGGGTAGTAATCAAAGAACAGTGGGAACACACTCGAGGCGAAGTGACAGTGTCAAGTCAGCGGACTAAGCTGTACTCATGTCACCTGGGAACTGATAACTGACGATAGGTATAATACCAACCATCAGTTCCCGACGAGTCCTGTCCAGTGTACTCGTAACCTAACGAGCACCCGCATACTATTTCAAGTACGACGTACCGACGGCTATGGGACAGACCGTCTCCCGTGCTGGGATGAGAAGCGCATACGCTAGTCTACTCCGGAGTATCGATGCCCTATCTCGATACTCCCAGGACTAGGGACGTGTATAAGGATGTGCTTGTAGATTACCCAGCCCCCACGAGTATGATCGCCATCACAACGCCGGTAATCAAGCAAAGATCCTAAGGGCTCTACTAATGCGTATAGGTGATATAAATAAACACACATGTACACATTAAAGCAGAGACAAACCAAGTAGCATACTACTATATTGAGCAAGATTGTCTGTACAACTGTGAATATCCCAAGCTTCCATCAAGTAATATACATACTAGTATGATACAGTAATGGCCTCTAGGGCATATACACTAACAATCTCCCACTTGCACTAAGGTCATGTACTGGCGTATCGAAGACCTATCATCTCGATCAGCCGCTCGAACTGAGTCTAGGGTAAAGCCTTCGTGAATGGGTCCGCTGTGTTGTCCTTTGTGTCCACTCTCCGCACCTCGATCTCCTGTCGATCAATGATCTCCCTGATCAGGTGATACCGCCTTAAGATGTGCCTGGATTTCTGATGGGACCTTGGTTCCTTCGCTAAAGCTATAGCCCCATTGTTATCGCAATGCAAAGGTATTGGGTCAACAATGGACGGAACCACCTGAAGTTCACTAATGAACTTCTTTATCCAGACCGCCTCTTTTGCGGCATCGCTTGCAGCAATGTATTCAGCCTCCATCGTCGAGTCTGCGACGGTATCCTGCTTGGAACTCCTCCAACATACCACCCCTCCGTTGAGGGTAAACACAAAACCCGAGACGGACTTGCTGTCATCTTTGTCACTCTGGAAGCTTGAATCGGTAAAGGACTCGACCCTGAGGTCTCCATTACCGTAAACCAGGAACATCTTCTTAGTCCTTCTCAGGTACTTGAGAATGTTCTTTACTGCTGTCCAGTGGTCTTCCCCTGGGTCTGACTGATACCGGCTTACCGCACTCAGCGCGTAAGCTACATCTGGTCTTGTACATAGCATCGCATACATTATAGATCCTACCGCCGAAGCGTAGGGTATAGTGCTCATGCGAACCCTCTCCTCGTCAGTCTTAGGAGACATCTTCTTGGAGAGGGTAATTCCGTGCAATGCGGGTATGTTACCGCGCTTGGAATCCTCCATACTAAATCTCTTTAGTACGGTCTCTATGTACCTGGACTGCGAAAGTCCCAATAGTCTCTTGGATCTATCTCTATAGATCATGATCCCCAGAATGTACGAGGCATCACCCAGGTCCTTCATGGAGAACTTTTGTGACAAAAATAGCTTGACCGATTGTAGCATAGGAACATCATTTCCTATCAAAAGAATGTCGTCCACGTACAAGACTAGGAATACGACAGTTCGTCCTACAATCTTCTTATAAACACAGGGTTCATCTACGTTCTTGATGAAATCAAATTCCTTGATTGCCTCATCAAAACAGATGTTCCAGCTCCGCGATGCCTGCTTTAATCCATAAATGGATTTAAGCAACTTGCACACCTTCCCGCTGCTCCCACTGTCTACGAAACCTTCTGGTTGATCCATGTAAACGCACTCTTCCAAACAACCGTTTAGGAAAGCCGTTTTAACATCCATCTGCCAGATTTCATAGTCATGGAAGGCAGCAATGGCAAGTAGGATCCGAATGGATTTGAGCATAGCCACCGGAGAAAATGTTTCATCATAGTCCAAACCAGGTCTTTGACGAAAACCTTTTGCAACGAGTCTAGCTTTATAGGTTTCCACCTGCCCATCTACACCAAGTTTCCTTTTGTAGATCCATTTGCATCCAACGGGTTTTACCCCAGGTGGAGCAATATCCAAGGTCCACACTTTATTGGCGTACATGGACTCCATTTCGGATTGCATTGCTTCCTGCCACTTATCAGAGTCCCTACTGATAATGGCCTGCCTGAAACTGGTAGGGTCATCTTCTTCCAAGATGCAATCCTCTCAATCCCCGTCAATGAGAAAACCGTAGTATCTCTCGGGCGGATGAGAAATCCTACCAGATCTGCGGAGTGGCTGAGGTTCTTCTGGGATTATTGAATTCTGAGGTTCTGTCAAATTTTCAGTTTCATTTTGTGGTCGCTGAATTTCTTCCAGTTCTACCGAACTCCCACTTGTTTCTTTTGCAAGAAATTGCCACTCTAAAAAGGTGGCGTGGCGAGATACAAACACCTTCTGTTCCTCGGTGTGGTAGAACAGATATCCTGCGGAGTTCTTAGGATATCCCACAAATTTACATAGAACTGAACGTGCCTTAAGTTTGTCCGGATTTTGTACTTTTACATAGGCCGGACAACCCCATATCTTAATGCGTTTAAGATACGGCTTCTTACCATTCCATATCTCGAACGGTGTCTTAGGCACAGATTTAGACGGAACATCGTTCAATAGATATGCAGCTGTCAACAGCGCATGTCCCCAAAATGAAAGAGGCAACTCGGCATTACTCATCATGGAGCGAACCATATCCAGAAGGGTACGATTCCTCCTCTCCGATACACCGTTGTGCTGTGGTGTAAAAGGAGGAGTAAGCTGAGAGAGAATACCATTCTCTTTTAAGTAATCTAGGAATTCCGTGCTTAAGTACTCCCCTCCCCTGTCAGACCGGAGGATCTTGATACTTTTGCCTGTCTGGTTCTCTACCTCGTTTCTAAATTCCTTGAATTTCTCAAAAGCTTCAGATTTGTGTTTCATCAGATACACATATCCGAACCTAGAGAGATCGTCAGTGAATGTGATGAAGTACGAGAACCCACCCCTTGCATGTATAGACATTGGACCGCATATATCACTATGTACGAGTCCCAAGAGCTCTGCTGCTCTTTCTCCATGTCTGGTGAACGGAGATTTGGTCATCTTCCCTTTGAGACAAGACTGACAAGTTTCATAAGATGAAAACTCGAACGCATCCAAGTGTCCATCTTTATGCAACTTACTCAGTCTTTTCTCTCCGATATGACCAAGTCTACAATGCCACAAGTAGGATTCATTCGTATCTGAATTCTTCCTCTTGCGTGTGTTTTGTATATTGAGAACTGTATTCTAATTTAGAACGTAGATACCATTACACAGTGTACCCTCTGCAACCAGTACCTTATCAAGGTAAATGTTCATAATATTCTTTTCAAGAACAAAGTTATATCCATCTTTATCGAGTAAAGAAACTGATATGATGTTGCAAACCATGGAGGGTACATAGTAGCAATCGTTCAAAATCATAGTCTTGCCATTTGGCAATACTATGTGATATTCACCGACGGCTGCCGCATTAACTTGTGCTCCGTTCGCTACTCTGAGCGACATATCACCCGGTGCAACTTTCCTACTTTTTCTCAGTCCCTGCAATAAATTACAGATATGAGATCCTGATCCGGTATCAAGTACCCAGGAGGTAGGGCTGACCGTAAAACAGTTCTCAATTACAAGAACACCTGAAGTAGATGCAAAACCATGCTTCTTCTTCAACTGGGTGTCCTGGAAATCTATACAATCCCCTTTCCTATTCTCATGACTGTTGTCACAAGTTAGAGCTGAACCAACTTTCCCCAGTCCCAAATAAGAATTCGGATCGGTCAAGCGATACATTTTATTATCTTGATTAGGGCGTGAAAAGGTTGCTGCCTGGAGAGAGAGAAAAGAAACACTCAGCGTAT
Organism: Agapanthus africanus; assembly: GCA_030015575.1. Classification (NCBI taxonomy): domain Eukaryota; kingdom Viridiplantae; phylum Streptophyta; class Magnoliopsida; order Asparagales; family Amaryllidaceae; genus Agapanthus; species Agapanthus africanus. Next base: position 174,613,703 of record JASDDO010000022.1, on the reverse strand, counting down.
GCTCTTGCAAGATTAGATTGGTTTATTAATTTATCTAACCAGGATGTCTCCCACTGTTTCCTCAAATTCTTCTTAAAACCTTTTTAAAAGAAGAACTAGCCGGGTTTTAATTCACGTCACAATACTTGCTTAACCTTTCAGCCAGGCTAGTGTCGGTACTTCGAGGGAGGTTTTCCAACGCTTTCACGAAGTTCCTTAATTAAAGAACCTCTTTTTCCTGGGGGCGTAGCCCCGCTAACACCTTTCTAGACACCTACTAGGTTTATAGCATTGATCGTTAAGTGAAATAATCTCCCGAGAGTAAACCAACTCATCAGTGGGATCGGGATCCAACTGTCATTGTGTGATAACCTAGATGGAATCCACTCTAGTCACCACACTCCAGAAGGTATGCTAAATCTGCAAGTTTCAGTTCTTTTGAAACTCCCGATGTGGTTTTTGCCCCTAGGACCCAACTGACCTTGACTGAGCCAACATATCAAAGGATCCTAGTCAAGTTCAACCCGTCATTATCTTGACTGCATTAGACCCATCCGTACGAGTCCTTGACTCAGCCAAAATGACCGCACGACTGTCCTAACCAATCACTTTGTATCCTACGGAAAAATATTACACAGCTACCGTTCACCACGCCTCGGCTGAGCACGAAATACGCAGCACGAATACTAAGCAATATCAATCCGAAACGACGGAGGGCTACGACTGGGTTTTGGCGAAAAACCCGTTAACGTAATGAACTTGATATCGTTGAAGGAACATGATACAGTTTTTTTTTTTGAAAATATAGTGGCGAAAACTTTTTGCTAAAGAGGTCACTCCCTGTGAAGGGATCTCGGCTCTTTCCTCGTCGAATGAGGTGCAGGATATTCCAAATTGAATACCTCGATGCAAAGAAAGAATAATCGACTATAGTGAAGTTATTACCCTGACGCAAACTTTTGTCCAAGGGGTCACTCCCGGTGAAGGGATCTCGGCCCTTGCCTCGTCGACTGAGGTGCTGGGCATTCACAACCGAATACCGCGATGCAAAACAAAAATGAACGTCCTTGCAATAACAGCTTTTTGAAAATTGTTCCAACAACGTCTTTTAGGTTTATTTTCTTGCATTAGTTCTTTTAATGCGTCCCATCATTTAATCCTACCATTGCAGAAAACAACCAAAATATGATATACGCTTATGCCATTCGCATTCGCCACGGGGCCCCGTCATCACCCGTTAGGTTACTTAACTAACGACAGAGCGGGGGCTGGGCTAGCGCGGCTGAAAAACATAAGCAACGCCTAAATAGTTATAAATATAGCAATGATAGACATTACAGATCACAGATGAATACATTGGATATACTAGGAATCCGCAATCCGTTCGAGCCTGCAACGAAAAGCGGATTACACGGTCGCGGTGAATAGCCAAAACCCCACCCAAGACCCCTACGGGTGCGGCAAACTATCCGCCAAGTACCCGGTAGTTTGTGCACCCCACCATGGGTCTATCCTAGGAGCAAAAACAGTAAAAAGAATTATACAATGACGGCTACAACCCCGACCCGGTTGTGCGGCCATACAAATAATAATATTACATCAATTTACATATTACAAATGAATGAAAGAAAAACAAAAGCTCATCTCACATCCACCCCGGCTATTCACCCGCGACAGTCAAACACATTCATATACACATTCCAATATCAAACACAGATCACAGAGATGTATAACCCCGACTAATCGACTTATAGCGATTAGCCGACGTTCAATACATACAAACATCACAGATATAACCAACATAGTCAAAGTGTAGTGAAGTTCGGAAAAAATACGGAATTATAGGCCCCCAAAAATAAATTTCTATTCTGGAAAATCTAGGCACATATAATATATCTCAAAAATCCTAAAACCAATCCAGAGATACACTGCACCAAAATCGAGGCAGAGAGGAGACAAGACGGCCACGGATCCGCTGCAACATAGCTTGCTGTCGCCACGGAAACGCGGTCGTTTGGTCAGATCTCTGGCTCGTTTTTGGTTGTTATCTTTAAAAAACCCTGAGATGATTTTAGGTGCATGATAATTTTGTTTTGACCAGAAAAAATTTTAACAGAAACTCAGGTTTTTATAACTCGGTTTTTTCGATTTTTCCGTTTCGAACTTCGATACACTTTACTACCAAGCTAGTTTATGTTTAGTTATGTTAGTTATATGTATGCCCTAGAGGCCATTACTGTACATAGGATGTATGTTGTAGTGGATGCTGGGACATATATAGGGATGACTTTCTTACTCGACATGATAGTATGCTATCTGGTTACTCTTTACCTTAACGTGTGCGATGATTGTCTCTCTATTACATGTTGGTAAAGCCCATAGGATGTCTACTTGACTACCTGGACTATGATGCGGATCATACTAGTGGGGACATGGTAGTCCATAAGTACATCCTTGAAAGTCCCTAGTCGTGGATGTATCGAGATGGGGCATCGATATACCAGAGTAGACTAGCGTATACCTTCTCGACCCATACAGATGGGCGATGGATGATCCCATATCCATCGGTGTTTGACATCAGAGATGATATACGGGTGCTCAGTAGAGACTGGGTACACTGGACAGACTCGCCGAGAACTCCCAGATGGTATTATACCTCACGTCAGATGGCAGTTCTCTGGTGACATTGGTACAGAGTAGTCTGTTGACCCGAGATCGTCATAGAGTCTTGTGTGGTTCCCACTGTGCTTTGATTTCCATCTTACCACGTCCAAGAGGGCGTGCAAAATGGTGGTTTTTGGGTACAATCCCGAGTCACATGGAGGCAATGAGCGATAGGAGGGGATTCGTCTCTCCCGGTATAGGGAGTTGATGTTGCGCTGTGTTCGATTGGCTATAACAGGAAATCCCTGGCCAGGGTTGCTGAGATTTACTGGTAAGTGTTACCAGTAGTTTCTCGAATTGTTATGGACCTCAAGTCGGCATGACTTATTGAGCTATTGGGGTCTGACGTTTACCACCCCTAGGCGAGATATGCGACATATCAGACGAACAGACCGGACTATACGGTAAGTGTTACTGGTTGGATTCACAGGAGTGTGAGCGGGCTTGCTTGTCGATCTTCTGATCGCTCAATACCCGGGTGGCCGTTACGTTTAGCAGACCGCTTGCGGCTTGTGGGTGTTTGATATGATCATCATCCGCTGCCGGCGTATTGACGAGTCTTTAGAGTCCTACACAGAGGTTTCCTGGCTCAAGCGAAACGAAATAGGAGCGCATATGAGATATGTGCGGGACCGAGAATAATTCGTGTATGTGATACCGTATTCTATTCTCGCGATGAATGTATCGAACGGTTATATGCGATATAACCTAGTTATCGAATCAATGATTGATTCGATAAGCCGATACATATGATACTAGTCGGTTATATACGATATGACCGGATCGTTAAATCAAGTGTTGATTTAATGATTTAGTGCATATTTATATATTTGATATATTACTTTGCATTAACAAGTATTGGTTTACTTTAAAAGGATTTTCTCACTTGAATTGTGCAAGTTGTATATGTGATATACTTTTGTGCACAAGATTGTATCATGTTTGATGATACTTGCTCTTTTGGGTTTGTGTAAAGATTAAACCATGTTTAGTGAATGGTTAGGGTTTCTTTTCTCTTATTTATTTATCCATTTATTATTGTTTTGGAAAAGATAAAGAGAAAAAGAAATGGTGGCTTAGTTTGTTTTTTCTTTAAAGCTTCTTGAAGCTTTGAACAAGTCAACCATTCTTGTTTCTTCTTTAACCCTAACCACTCATCTAAACCTTGGTTAAATCTCTACACTAAACCATGGTTGAAGTTATGATAAGTATTCTTTTTATTTTCCTTTTTAAATATAACACTTATCATATCTTCTTCTTCTTCTTCACCTTCTTCAACAAAAGAAAAGCTTTCTAGTTCAATGGCAACATGAGAAAAGAGTGAGAAATCCAATTCTAAATTGAACCCACTTCCTATTTCTTCATCCTCTACCTCTTTCCAAGTAGTAGAGTGTGTTTCCTTCACAAGTTTTCATGACTTGGTGAAGTTTGGAGCTTGATCTTGCGATGCCTCGACGTAGATCATCTTCGGCATGGACATCGACGACCTAGCTTGCCCATTCTCCGTCGAAGCCGACGCTAGAGCCCGGGAACTCATTTGGACAGTGAGGGGACTTCGTTGCGGAGCTATGGAGGTGGAGCACCGGATCTACAAAGGTTGTATTTCCGTATTCTTTATAGTTAAGTTGTTAACTAGTTTCTAGTTTCGCCTAATCTTTAGCCAACGATCCGTAGTCGGGTCTCTCGGCACCTAGATTTTTTAAAATTGGCATGTTCGATACCTTGTGAGACCTCACTAGAGTGCCTAGGAACCCTACAGTGGTATCAGAGCCTAGCTAGAGCCTTAGGCGAAGTCCCGACGGAATTTGAAGTCCGAACGACCCGAAAACCCAACCCTAAATATGCTCTCTGTACATTTTTTAATTTCGGGGATTTTTGTGAATTAAAAATATCCAGAAATATCAGCAGGAAAATATAAGATTAACTGTGCAATTCGTAACCCTAACTCCATTAAACTGCCGCGGTTCCGCGGCACGAGCGTGGCTCGTGCGGCGGTTCCGCGGCTATTTTGTCGTATCTTGCATTGAATTTGGCACAGTAACTCATATTTGGCAGTGCTGGTTTTCCTGGGAATTTTTAATATTTATTAAAGAGTTGATATTTCTGGGTTGATTTGGGGACTCGGTGTATTCGATCGGACTGTCTAATTTTGTTGGTGTGGCTTTCCAGGTAATTTTAGAATATGTTAAAAAGTTCGACCGGATATAAATTCCCACTTTTTCCCCTGCCGGGAAATTTCCAATTGTTGGATTTTTCCGTAGTTTAACGACGTTCTAAGTAGTGCAAGTAACGCGATGGACCCTCTAGAAGACAACAAACCTTAACTCGATTATGTGACCGTCTTGAACTGCCCTTTGAACCTTCGGGTTTGGGGCAGTACGGCGTGCCACATGTGAGGCGTTGGCTTGACCCTTCTACGGCTGGACTGTTGGTACTGAGGCACGAACTGAATGTTGTTAGACTTATTTCATGTGTTGAGTAGTATCGGGAAAACTTGGGTGTTCGATTGTTCGATCGAAAAGTTTAGCATTTTCTGTTTATCCGGAATGTGATACAATAATTGGAATTCACAAAAAGTTATGAGATAACTAAATGAAGGTTATAAACATAGCAGTTTAGTCTCACTTGATCGGTTGCCACGGAATTTTGATGTGATCAAAAGTCCGTCGCAATCACGTAGCGTACGCGGATACTCGCCAGGTAAACTTAATAGACAGCCTCACTCCATAGCCCCGACCAAGTGACTGTAGGAGAACCCCGTCGCCGAAAGCATCCGTTCGGGTGCTCGCGGTGCGGTGTTCCGCCTTGGTGCACTTGGTCGACGGCGTCGGGGGTGCGGCCGCCTACTAAAGTTTGCAACGAGCATTCGATCAGGATGTCAGGAATCCTGTTGAATTGCCCGACTTGGTGTTGAAAAGTGTTTTCGATAATGAGACTGAAATGCGGGGTTTATAATTGTTAGGCATGTGATGTCTAAGGAATTCATTTGGTCAGGCATGCGATGTCTGAGGTGGTTGCGGATTCCAACTGTTGTAGTTTTACACTTTCTTTTCTGTGACCGTAAGTGTAATATGTGATGTCGTCGGTTTCGTTGCTATATGTCAACGACAATTGGGATGGACATATTTACTTACGTTGATGACATGTGATGTTATGTGTTGCTGGATATGTTATATTGGATCGTCGTGTTTGAATAGCCGGGGGTTTTTATGTGAGATGAGTGTTTTTCCATTTTCATTCATGTAAAAACTTGTATGTAATATTCTTTTATTGGGGCACTTCCAGGTTGCGGAAGTTGTCACCATTGATGTATATTATTTACTTTTCTGCACTAGGATAGACCCGAGGAGGGGAGCACAAGTAACCGGGTTCTGGGGTCCAGTGGGAGACCAACTCGAGGAGTCGAGTCCGGGTCTCCTAACCCTAGAATTGGTAGGGTTGCTTGCCGCTCTCGTTGGGGTCTTGGGGTGTGGGATTGGCTATTCATCACGACCGTGGAATCCGTGTTTTATACTGGCTCGTATTGAAAACACGGACGTCCTAGTATATCCAATATTTCATATGTTTGGGGTGTGGGATTGGCTATTCATCACGACCGTGGAATCCGTGTTTTATACTGGCTCGTATTGAAAACACGGACGTCCTAGTATATCCAATATTTCATATGTTTCTTCTGCTGTGCTTTATCTGTGATGTGATCATGCGATGTTCTGTGCTCTGTTCTGATATTATAGTATATATGATATATTATATAGACGTTACTTATGTTTTACACCCGCGCTAGCCCTGCCCCGCTCTGCCGTTAGTTACCTAACCTAACGGTGCACGAGGGGACATCGAGGAGAATGCGGATGGCATAAGTGTACGTCATATTTATCTGTGATGTTTAGGTAATTTAAATGATGGGATATTCATTAATGAGATTAATGAAAGAAAATAAACCTAATTGATGTTGTGGAATCGAATTTCAAAATAAAACAGGTAGCTACAGTTCTTGCTTTGCATCGTGGTGTTCCTTGTAGAACATCCTGCACCTTATTCGATAGGGAAAGGACCGAGATCCCTTCACCGGGAGTGACTCCTTTACCAATAACTGGCAGATGCTACATCACTCGGTTTGTCTTTTGATCGCTTCTATAGTTTCCGCTTTGCACAGTGATATATATGATATATCCCGCACCTCATTCGACGAGGAAAGGGCCGACGATCCCTTCACTGGGAGTGACCCCTTTAGCAAAACTAGAAAAGCTTCAAAAGCATTCCATTTAAAAACCATTTGATTCCGCAACGAGATCAAGTTCAAAGCGTTAAAGGTTTTCACAAAAACCAGCCGCAACCCTCCGTCATTTTAGGAAGTAGAGTACTTAGTATTCGTGTTGTGTTTGTTGATCATAGTCAAGGCACAGTGTACGGTAGCTAAGTGATGTCTTCCTACACCGCATATGATGCGATTAGTTAGGACAGTCGCGTGACTTTGTTGACCTTAGTCAAGGGTCATGTGGGTGGGTCTGATTAATCACGAAATGACGGGTAGAACTTGACTAGTACTTATGATTTGTTGACCATAGTTAAGGTCATAGGTGCTAGGGGTAAAAACCTTAATCGGGAGTTTCAAGTGTTGGAATTTGCAATGAGATTGCATACCTTCTATGTGATAGTTGGATCCCGATACCCACTGCGAGTAATTGTTACTCCTGGGAGAGTTTTGCACTTTGCAATTAGCCGATCAAGTAGGTGTCTAGAAAGGTGTCAACGGGGTTACGCCTCTGGGAAAACGAGGTTTACTGTAATTAGGTCCGTGCGAAAGCACGGGAAACCTCCCTCAAAGTACCGACACTGGCCTGGCTGAAAGATTGGCGAACTTGTAGTGTGTAATTAATCCCGGCTAGTCTTTCCTTTTAGGGTTTGAAGGAAGATTTGATAAAAAAAACAGTGGGAGCCATCCTGATTAGATAAAATATATAACCAATCTGATCTTGCAAGAGTGCACGCAGAGTGTTTTCTTCTCTCTCTCTCCTGGTAGCGACCATATCATGCCTTAATCAAGATAATAATACGGATAATTGACCGAACCCGCTTGTTATACTGAGCTGGGGAACGTTGGTCCCGCTCCAACTTATAATTGTTATAAGACAGAGCAGGAAATTGGGGAATACCAGATTTCCCGTGCCGCCCAAACGAAGAGAGTGCATGTTGATGCATCATCTTCGGGTGTGTTCATTACAAAGAACTGTTTCTCAGTATCCTCCGAATCCAGGGTATATGATACCGGATCAGGATCCCAGATATGTAAGCTGTTACATAGGGCTACAAAAAGGTAGAAAAACTGAGAACGGGTGATAAGTTTCATGAGACAGAAACTGGGGCAAGTGTTGCAGCCAAGTCTGTTGGTCACTGTCACCCTGTATTACCAGTACATTGATTCTGAACAAATGCTATTAGATACCGAACCTGATATACAAAATCATATCAGTCTCTTTATTAGTAAAGATGGATATAATTTTGTATTGATGGATAATGTTTTGAACATTTCCTATATCAAAAGTTGATCGGCTCAGGCACGTTATCTAAAAGCATTGAAGTTCTAAATCAAACTACAGTTCCTAGTATACAGAACACACACAAGAGGAAGAGTTCAGAAATGAACAAATTCTTCTTGAGGTATTGTAGACTAGGTCATATCAATGCGACCCGACTAGCTGAAGTTACATTAAGATGCATGTTTAAATCAGTTTGAATTTACATCTTGTGAAACTTGCCAGTCATGTCACAAAGATATAATGACACCAGCTCTGTTTACTGGAAGCAGAGAAAGAGTTAGTAAACTCTTGGGACTGATACATGATGATGTATGTAAAGTCTCCTGTCTACACATGCCAGGACTGGTTCTTTATACTTCATTGTATTCTCTGATAATCTCTCAAGATTCAGTCATATGTTCCTGTTGAAACATAAGTCCGAACCTTTTGAGATATTCACAGAATATAAGTTAGAAGTAGAGAACCAAAATACGGGTATAAGTATTATGTCCTATGATAAGATCAGGGAGGAGAATACTTGTGCATAGAATTCCTGGGCTATTCTAAAGGAGAATGAGATTTTCTCTCAGTGTTACTCCTCTGAATACACCACAGCACAACGGTGTATCAGGGCAGAGAAATTGCACAATATTAGATATTGTGTGCTCTATGATGAGTATTACTGAGTTACCTATTTCCTTTTTGGGGTTATGCACTTGAGAAGCTGCATACCTATTGAATTAGGTTTGAATCAAATCAGTGCCTACCACTCCATATGAGATATGGTATGGGAAGAACCCATCTCTTAAGCGAGTTAAGATTTAGGACTGTCCGGCCTATGTCAAAAGTAAAATCCGGACAAGATCGAGGCAGGATCAGTTCTGTAGAACTGGAAAGGTTCCAGCTATACAAAACTGCAGTTGATGATTTGACAGAACCAAAGGATTCTATAGTTCCCGACGAACCTCAGCCTCTCCGCCGATCTAGTAGGATTCCTCATCCGCCTGAGAGATACCTCGGTTTCTCGATGACAGTGGGAGCAAGGATTGCATCATGAGATGATGACCCAACTAGTTTCGAGCAGGCCATCGAGAGTAGGGACTCTGTAAGAATGGCTGGATGCTTAGCGATCTGAGATGGAATCCATGTACATCAGCAAAGTATGGACTTTTAGCTGCTATATCTGAAGGGTTAAATCCCCATCAGGAGCAAGTATATCTTGAGAAGATTACTTGGTGTAGATGGAAAGGTTGAGACATTCAAAGCTAGGCTTATTAAAGGTTTTAGTCATCAACCAGGCATGGAAAATGATGAAACCTTTTCCAAGTGACTATGCTTAAGTCCATCCAGATCCTACTTGCCACGGCTACATACCATGACTGCGATATCTGGTGGTTGGGTGCCCTGACTGCTTTTCTAAATACTGATTTAGAAGAGAACGTCTATAAGAACACAGCCAGAGGTCTTCGTAAACAGTGGGAGCAGCGGAAACGTGTGCAAGTTGCTTTACATAATGAAGCAGGCATCGCGGAGATGGAACGTCTGTTTTGATGTGTTAGTCAAAGAGTTTGACATCATCAAAATGGTAGATGAACCTTGTATAAACAAAAAGGTAGTAGGGAGTATGGTGGTGATCCTCGTAGAGTACGTGGATGACATACTCTTGATAGGGAAGGAGTTTCCTATGCTACGCTCGATCAATCTCCGCTTATCACAAAGATTCTCCACGTAGGATCAAAATGATACCTACTAAATCCTGGATTTTGGATCTATGAGATAGATCTAAATGGATGTTAGGATTCTCACTAGTTGTAGTGAGATGGTATCATTGATCCTGGGGAGAATCACTGGAAGTGTTCCAGGGTGATAAAGACGACTGAATGTCAGTCGCAGGCATTATCTTTACCCTCAGTAATGGGACGGTATGTTGGAAGAGTTCCAAGCTAGATACCGTGACATACTAGACGATAAAGGCAGGATACATCGCTACTTAAGATGCTACCAAAGAGGCTGTTTGGATGTATAATGGTTCATGAGATGAACTACGTTCCTACCATTGTGAGACAATGGAGTTGTGGCTTATGCCAAGGAACGCCGGTCCCATCAGTGATCCAGACTTATTCTAAGGCAGTATCACCTGATCATGGAGATAGTTGATCTCCAGGGTGATCGAGGCAAGGAGAGCAGACTTAGAGGATAACACAGCGGATCCACTCACGAAGGCCTATTCCCAGAGAGAGACTTTTATGGGATGGTTGAGTATGAGATACTTCGACCACTGCTACAGATGGCCCTAGTGCAAGTGGGAGATTGTTAGTTATATGTATGCCCTAGAGGCCATTACTGTACATAGGATGTATGTTGTAGTGGATGCTGGGACATATATAGGGAGGACTTTCTTGCTCGACATGATAGTATGCTATCTGGTTACTCTTTACCTTAACGTGTGCGATGATTGTCTCTCTATTACATGTTGGTAAAGCCCATAGGATGTCTACTTGACTACCTGGACTATGATGCGGATCATACTAGTGGGGACATGGTAGTCCATAAGTACATCCTTGAAAGTCCCTAGTCATGGGTGTATCGAGATGGGGCATCGATATACCAGAGTAGACTAGCGTATACCTTCTCGACCCATACAGATGGGCGATGGATGATCCCATATCCATCGGTGTTTGACATCAGAGATGATATACGGGTGCTCAGTAGAGACTGGGTACACTGGACGGACTCGCCGAGAACTCCCAGATGGTATTATACCTCACGTCAGATGGCAGTTCTCTGATGACACTGGTACAGAGTAGTCTGTTGACCCGAGATCGTCATAGAGTCTTGTGTGGTTCCCACTGTGCTTTGATTTCCATCTTACCACGTCCAAGAGGGCATGCAAAACGGTGGTTTTTGGGTACAGTCCCGAGTCACATGGAGGCAACGAGCGATAGGAGGGGATTCGTCTCTCCCGGTATAGAGAGTTGATGTTGCGCTGTGTTCGATTGGCTATAACAGGAAATCCCTGGCCAGGGTTGCTGAGATTTACTGGTAAGTGTTACCAGTAGTTTCTCGAATTGTTATGGACCTCAAGTCGGCATGACTTATCGAGCTATTGGGGTCTGACGTTTACCACCCCTAGGCGAGATATGCGACATATCAGACCGGACTATACGGTAAGTGTTACTGGTTGGATTCACAGGAGTGTGAGCGGGCTTGCTCGTCGATCTTCTGATCGCTCAATACCCGGGTGGCCGTTACGTTTAGCAGACCGCTTGCGGCTTGTGGGTGTTTGATATGATCATCATCCGCTGCCGGCGTATTGACGAGTCTTTAGAGTCCTACACAGAGGTTTCCTGGCTCAAGCGAAACGAAATAGGAGCGCATATGAGATATGTGCGGGACCGAGAATAATTCGTGTATGTGATACCGTATTCTATTCTCGCGATGAATGTATCGAACGGTTATATGCGATATAACCTAGTTATCGAATCAAGGATTGATTCGATAAGCCGATACATATGATACTAGTCGGTTATATCCGATATGACCGGATCGTTAAATCAAGTATTGATTTAATGATTTAGTGCATATTTATATATTTGATATATTACTTTGCATTAACTAGTATTGGTTCACTTTAAAAGGATTTTCTCACTTGAATTGTGCAAGTTGTATATGTGATATACTTTTGTGCATAAGATTGTATCATGTTTGATGATACTTGCTCTTTTGGGTTTGTGTAAAGATTAAACCATGTTTAGTGAATGGTTAGGGTTTCTTTTCTCTTATTTATTTATCCATTTATTATTTTTTTGGAAAAGATAAAGAGAAAAAGAAATGGTGGCTTAGTTTGTTTTTTCTTTAAAGCTTCTTGAAGCTTTGAACAAGTCAACCATTCTTGTTTCTTCTTTAACCCTAACCACTCATCTAAACCTTGGTTAAATCTCTACACTAAACCATGGTTGAAGTTATGATAAGTATTCTTTTTATTTTCCTTTTTAAATATAACACTTATCATATCTTCTTCTTCTTCTTCATCTTCTTCAACAAAAGAAAAGATTTCTAGTTCAATGGCAACATGAGAAAAGAGTGAGAAATCCAATTCTAAATTGAACCCACTTCCTATTTCTTCATCCTCTACCTCTTGCCAAGTAGTAGAGTGTGTTTCCTTCACAAGTTTTCATGACTTGGTGAAGTTTGGAGCTTGATCTTGCGATGCCTCGACGTAGATCATCTTCGTCATGGACATCGACGACCTAGCTTGCCCATTCTCCGACGAAGCCGACGCTAGAGCCCGGGAACTCATTTGGACAGTGAGGGGACTTCGTTGCGGAGCTATGGAGGTGGAGCACCGGATCTACAAAGGTTGTATTTCCGTATTCTTTAAAGTTAAGTTGTTAACTAGTTTCTAGTTTCGCCTAATCTTTAGCCAACGATCCGTAGTCGGGTCTCTCGGCACCTAGATTTTTTGAAATTGGCATGTTCGATGCCTTGTGAGACCTCACTAGAGTGCCTAGGAACCCTACAAGTTAGGCTCTGATACCACTGTTAGGTCCACGTTACCTCTCCCGGTACTTTCGGGGTTGCGGAAACGGTAAAACAAAAATTTTTCTGGACTTGGCAACATGGACCGTAAAAGCCGGATCTTTGCTAAACAATACACTAGCTACCTAACATGAGATGTTATCTACTCGGTTAGGGGTTATACCTCAACTTGAACTCCTTCTCTTCTTGTTGTTCTTCTCTTCTTGTTATTCTTCTCTTCTTGTTGTTCTTCTCTTTGCATGCTCGACGGTTGATCCGGACTTTGGTCACCTCCGCGGCCTCCTTGAGTCGAAGACGATCCACCCGAGAGATGTGCACCGAGCTCCACCTCGAGCCGAGGTAACTAGGGCAAGGAGATTGCTAATCTAGAAGCCCTAGGATGTGTAGAGGAGATGTATGGATGTGTTTGTCAAGTGGAATCCTTTTTCTCTCAACACATGAGATCAAAGGAGAAATCAAGAGGAGGAAGAAGAAGGAGTTTTCTAGCAACCATGGAGCTTCTCATTTCAAGAGAGAGAGTGAGAATAAAATTATGATCCAAAAGAAAAACAACCATGGTTGCAAATAATGCAAAACAACATCATTACTAATCCCATCAAGATAAAGTTGATGGCTACTTTGAAATGATCATTATCATAATCCAAAAGAAAAAGGAAAAGAAAAGAAGTGTGTGGAACCCTCTTGAAAGTCAATGGTCAACCCGGTCAACCGGTCAACAAAGTCAAGTGAGGTCAACGGGGTCAAATGGTCAATGCAATTAGCCATCATAAGATTATCACTAATAGGATTAGTAAATGATGTTCGCGGCTCATAATGGTTTTGACCAAACGAACTGTCAAAACCCTAATGAGCCTGCCACATAACGGTTTTGGCCGAACCAACTGCCAAAACCCTAATGAGGCACCTCCTCCTTCATCACTCTGAAGAACTGTGCATACACACCTGCATCCGTATTCCGTAGAATGCGGATGCACAGAAGACAAAACAAATCCATCCATGCAATACTAGGATCCGGCTTAAACCAAAGCCTACTAGTACTGCCTGCCCGAACACCATACGCACACAAGTGTACGTAAGTGATCGCAGCCCTGCCGTAAAACCATACGGCCTCTACACATTTCGCTCAGTGCAGGGAAACTCTCTGTGTGGGACTCTAAAGACTCGACACTACGCTGGCAGTGGGTTTAACCACAGAGCGCAGGCGGCACTAGCTGTACGTAACGGTCCCCAGGTAGATGTCAATAAGAAGGCCGATGAGGTAAACCCACCCGAACTCCTACTGAGTCTGTATGTGACAATCTCCGTACAGTCCGGTCTGTTCGTCTGATACATCGCATGGCGGGCCTAGGGAGGCGGTAAACGTCAGTCCCCTAATAGCGGTACAAGTCATGTCGGAGTGAAGCCCAATACACCCTGAGATAACGCTGGAAACCTACCAGTATATCTCGCTTGCCCTGGCCAGGGACTACTCGTGTAATGGCTCTCCTAGACACAGCGCGATGTCAACCCCCAATACCGGGAGAGACGAATCCTGTCTAAACGTCACTGCCTCCAAGTGCTTCGGGACTGCTCCCAACTACTACCTGTTTGCACGACTCAGTAGAGCCGTGGTAGGGTAGTAATCAAAGAACAGTGGGAACACACTCGAGGCGAAGTGACAGAGTCAAGTCAGCGGACTAAGCTGTACTCATGTCACCTGGGAACTGATAACTGACGATAGGTATAATACCAACCATCAGTTCCCGACGAGTCCTGTCCAGTGTACTCGTAACCTAACGAGCACCCGCATACTATCTCAAGTACGACGTACCGACGGCTGTGGGACAGACCGTCTCCCGTGCTGTGATGAGAAGCGCATACGCTAGTCTACTCCGGAGTATCGATGCCCTATCTCGATACTCCCAGGACTAGGGACGTGTATAAGGATGTGCTTGTAGATTACCCAGCCCCCACGAGTGTGATCGCCATCACAACGCCGGTAATCAAGCAAAGATCCTAAGGGCTCTACTAATGCGTATAGGTGATATAAATAAACACACATGTACACATTAAAGCAGAGACAAACCAAGTAGCATACTACTATATTGAGCAAGATTGTCTGTACAACTGTGAATATCCCAAGCTTCCATCAAGTAATATACATACTAGTATGATACAGTAATGGCCTGTAGGGCATATTCACTAACACTAGAGGCCATTACTGTACATACGATGTATATTGTAGTGGATGCTAGGACATATATAGGGAGGACTTTCTTTCTCTACATGATAGTATGCTATCTGGTTGTACTTTATCTTAACATGTACTCTGATTGTCTCTATATTACATGTTGATAAATCCCTTAGGATATGTACTCGACTACTGGGACTATGATGAGATCATACTAGTGGGGCCACGGTAGTCGACGAGTACATCCTATAACTGTTCCTAGTCGAGGGTGTATCGAGACAGGGCATCGATGCACCAGAGTAGACTAGCATATACGCATCTTGACCCATATGATGGGCGATGGATGATCCCACATCCATCGGTGTTTGACATCAAGGATGGTGTACGGGTGCTCAGTGGAGACTGGGTACACTGGACGGACTCGCCGAGAACTCCCAGATGGTATTATACCATACGTCAGATGGCAGTTCTCCGGTGACACTGGTAAAGAGTAGTCTGTTGACCCGAGATCGTCATAGAGTCTTGTGTGATTCCCACTGTGCTTTGATTTCCATCATACCATGTCCAAGAGGGCGTGCAAAAAGGTGGCTTTTGGGTACAGTCCCGAATTACATGGAGGCAATGAGCGATAGGAGGGGATTCGTCTCTCCCGGTATAGGGAGTTGATGTTGTGCTGTGTTCGATTGGCTATAACCGGAAATTCCTGGCCAGGGTTGCTGAGATTTACTGGTAAGTGTTATCAGTAGTTTCTCGAACTGTTATAGACCTCATATCGACACGACTTATCGAGCTACTGGGGTCTGACGTTTACCACCCCTAGGCGAGATATGCAACATATCAGACAACGAGACCGGACTGTACGGGAGTGTTACTGATTGGATTCACAGGAGAAGTTACAGGCTTGCTTGTTGAACTTCTGAGCGCTCAATACCTGGGTAGCTGTTACTATTAGCTGACCGCTTGCAGCTTGTGGGTGTTTGATATGATCATCACCTACTGCCGGCGTATTGACGATTCTTTAGAGTCCTACACAGAGGTTTCTTGGCTCAGGCAAAACGGAGTAGGAGCACATATGTGATATGTGCGGGACCGAGGATAATGCGATATATGATACCGTATTATATTCTCGCGATATTTGATATCAGCCGGGTCATCGGATCAAGTGTTGATTCGATGAATCGGTACGGATAAATATTAGTCGGTTATATGCGATATAGCCGGATTGTCGGATCAAGTGTTGATTCGATAATTTAATGTATAATAATATATATGATATATTAAAAGACATTAACTAATATTAGCTCACTAAAAGATTCTTTTTCTCACTCGGGTAATACATTGATATATATGCGATATATGTTAATTGTATTATTTTATTTGGTTACAATAAATATTATATATGTGATATATAATATTGTAACATGATATGATAACTAATGCAACATGTTTAGTAAAGATTAATCAAGATTAGGGTTTGATTTGGGTTAATGACTTCTAGTAGATTCTAGAAGGTTTTCTATTTTGTTTTGGAAAAGATATTTTCAAGTGACTCATTCTTAACTCAACCCAAACCCTAACCCTTGGTCAATTCTCTACAATGGTTAAGTCAACCATGGTTGCATAATTTATCATTATCTCTTTTGCATTATTCATCACAAAAGGATATTCATCATTCTTCTTCATCTTCTTCCTTCATCTTTCTTCATGAAAAAGCTTGCTAGCTTTTTTCAATGTGATGAATAAATATGAGAAAAAGATAAATAAAGAGAGAAAAAATCCTACTTCATCATCCTCATCTTCCCTTGCCATTTAGATGAGGGTGTTCACATTATTTCATGAGTGTTATCTTGTGTTAACGGAACTTCAAGGTAGATCATCTTAGTATCGAAGATCGGAAGCAAAGGTTGCATCTTTCTCTTCGTGGAACCTCTCGAGAGTCCGGATCCCGATGATCGCAGCGAAGGGACCACAACACGGAGCATATGAAGTGAAGGACCGGATCTACAAAGGTTGTAATCCCTCTCACTTAGTGTTAAAATGTTTAGCATGTTAGTTTTCGTCTAATCTCTAGTTTAAAGATCCGTATTCGGGTTGTTCGGCACGGCTAATTTTTAAATCGGGCATGGTTGATGCCTCGTAGACGCTTGTGCGCGTGCCTAGCAACCCTACAGTATTCACGTTTCGATGCTCCGCAGATATTTTCATGATCCTTCGCATGCGATTCAGCACCCGACGATCCAGCTAGAGCGCGACCTTTCCTATGCAGAGCAGCCGGTGATGATCTTGGATCGACAAGTGAAGAAATTGAGGTCGAAAGAGATACCGTCCGTCAAGGTACTTTGGCGTGGCCAGAGCGGCGAGGAGGTCACTTGGGAGACCGAGAGCGAGATGAGGAAGATGTATCCCTATCTTTTTGAAGGTGCGTATAGTTAGATTTTTAAATTCGGGGACCGAATTTCTTTAAGGGGGGTAGATTGTAACACTTTGATTTTTCCGTTGAGTGTCTTTCGTGATAATTAGTGATCGTACGTGTTATTATATATATGTGTTCCTAGGATTATTAGTTATATTTAGTAGTGTTTGCATATTGGGAATTTTCTTGTGTTAGGGCACACTTGCACACTTAGCCATTTTTGAGACATAGGTTTAAGTGTTAGCCAAATTCTTGTGTTGCATGGTTGTTATATTTTTCCCCACCCTTTTATCCAAAACAAAACCCCATTTGTTAATTCAAAATCCAATTAAACAATGAAGCATGGTGGTTAGGTGAAATGTTGACTTTTGACCCCATTTTCTTCCCTTCTCTCTCTCTCTTTTCCCCACTTGAGAATTTTGCAGGAATTCCAGCAGAGAAACCCCCTCTTCCTCCATCTTTTCTTCTTCTTTTTCATTTCCCTTTGATCCTTACACAAAACCCTATACATATCAACTCATTTTCTTCACGAAATCATGGAAAAGTGAGGTTTTTGAGGTGTTCAAAGGCAAATCTGCACACTAGAGGGAAAAGCTGAGACTTTTGGTGTTTTACAAGGTTCTTAGAAGGTATTAACTCATATTAGCACTCATTTTCCTTAAACTTGTAGTATTCTTTAGTAAAAATCTCATTTTTGTGCATTTTTGGT
Organism: Agapanthus africanus; assembly: GCA_030015575.1. Taxonomy (NCBI): domain Eukaryota; kingdom Viridiplantae; phylum Streptophyta; class Magnoliopsida; order Asparagales; family Amaryllidaceae; genus Agapanthus; species Agapanthus africanus. Next base: position 174,595,710 of record JASDDO010000022.1, on the reverse strand, counting down.
GATATTAAAGGATATTTGTGATTCACATGTTAGATTAGGGTTTTGTTAGTTGTGTTAGCTCTATTATGTGTTATTAGAGCTATCTTAGGCCAGGTTTTGTTTCAGTTTGCACAAAAATACCCTAAAGTTTCATTTTAGTGTAAAAGTGTGGATTTTAACTAGAAATAAGGCCCTGTACGATCTGCTGCTACCCGAGCTATTTCAGAGTGAAACTAGAGGTTACTGTAGCATGTATGGGGGGTATAGAGTGCACACACAAAACCTGGGAGCCCAATTCCCTACCCAGGCCGCCGAAATATGCATTCTGGCCGCAAATTGCGGCCAGATGGGGTTGTTTTGGGTTGGGGTTTGGGGTGTGGGTGTCTGCTGCTTTGTGGGTTATTTTGGTATATATAGTTTTACAATATCTTTTCTGTATCAAAATCTGGAGGTGATTACCTATTTTCCCGTATTTTTAGTCTTCGCGACACGCGTGATACATGTTTGTGGGTTTTGGGTTTCTGCGTATCGTGACGCGTCGGAGTGGTTTCAGGCGCACAACCACACGTTTTAGCGTATCGCGCACACGCGCGCTTGGTTCACGACACGAGTTACTAGTTCGGCTTTAATGTCGTGTTGGTGTGATGTCAAGCTTATGTATGATGTATTGTGAAATTCTAGGTTCGCAGGCGAGTACGGTGGACGCCGCGCAGAAGGGGAAGCAGGTTGTTGGCTATACCTAACGAGAGACTACGGTGAGTAGATTTCACATCTACGGGGATATCGCCCGCATGACGTTCTACGTCAGGGCTGATAGGACCTTATAGTTTTATTTGTATACATTGACTATTCATGGCCACTATTTAGTGCATGCTGCATTCCCTGCTATTTGGATATAAACTAGAATTAATAGAACACCACAACATTACTAACGTTCCATGTTGCATGAGCACTATCCTGCATGTTACACACATACCGTTAGTAATTGCCATGACACTCACACTGTAGAATTTACATCGGATCACTATATTGTAGCTCATCTATATGTGACTTGACATGCTATTCATACTTGATGCATATATCACATCGGATCATTATGTTGTAGCTTATCTTTATGTGACTTAACATGCTATTCATACTTGATGCATATATCACATCGGATCATTATGTTGTAGCTTATCTTTATGTGACTTGGCACGATATTCATACTTGATGCATATATCACATCGGATCATTATGTTGTAGCTTATCTTTATGTGACTTGACATGATATTCATACTTGATGCATATATCACATCGGATCATTATGTTGTAGCCTATCTTTATGTGACTTGACATGCTATTCATACTTGATGCACATATCATATCGGATCACTGACTTGCATATTGGTTTGGATTATATGTGATTTCTGGATTTGGGAACCATGGCTATTTCAAATATGTAATCATTTAAAAACCCGGTTCCCTTGATATGATATTTCGGTGCGTCCACCATGTGTTTCCTCGGTGCTAGAGTAATATATGTGAACCCGAATCGAGGAGCTGGTTGAGGCCGATTACGGGTACATGGTGGACCCGGTATGGTACCCCGGGGTGAGAACGGTTTCGCTGTGTAGTAGACGGTGAGCCTGGAAGAGGGACTACTACCTACCGGTGATTGGTTGGACCTGACAGTTATCTGGAGGGTACTGATCAGAGTCGATAGATGGATGCGGGGTGATCCGTACTGCCGGGGCCGAGGGCCGATACCGCAGACGGCGCCCGTGGGTTGACCCGGACTGACGGGGCCCGATGGATGAGGATTTGCGTGTCGATGCTGGACACGAGCATTTATGATATTTGGGTGCCGATGTTGGGCACTCGGGATTCTCAGAGATGTACAGGATTTGAGGGCCGATGAGAGTGCCGGCGCCTGAGCTATTTGGGGGATCTGGGTGCATTGATGGACACCGATTATATATTCCACGTTGACATTCCGTGTAGATATTATATTGCCCATGCTCAGCATTTATTATTGTACCTCATCTTGTAGTTACATTACCTGATAGAGCACTTGCATGATTTTTGCACATACTGCTTATCACATATTGATATCATCTGCTGGCATATGATAGAGTAGCGCAGTACGTGCATGCTCGCGATTACCTTTATATGTTATCTCTATTCACGAGTTGGCAGCTCACCCCCGTTGTGCCACAGTGTTTGCAGGTTGCCCTTCGGAGTAGTCGCGGCAGGCTGCGCTTGCATCTTTTGACACAGATACCCCCATAGTTGGTGTACTAGCTCTTTTGCTGATAGGTGGGTTTTGTACGGTATCTGTTTATCTTTCAGTTATGTACATTGTTGTATCTAGTATTCTCTATCTACCATGTATGTATTTGACTTAGAGACAGTGTGAGGACGATGGTGTATTTATTTGTATTCTGGTGTCGAGCTCGTTGTGAGCCGACTGTACTTGCAGTTTATCCTATCTGTGATGTTCCCACTTATGGATCTTGATCTTCGCTACGACGTCATATCTTGGTGATTGATTACTTAGATTTCTTATCATGTTAGTAAGTGCTTTCATTTAAAACTTATAACACTCTATACTTTCACTGGTTTGATTTCTGGGTTTTCGGTTCAATTAGCCGCGTTACGCCTGTAGACGTTACGTGGTTAAGTGCCGGTCACGGGCCAAACTTTGGGTCGTGACATTTTCATCCGTGCCCATTTTGCTTGTGGACATACCGTTTTCTTTTTTTTATTCTCTTTTTTTTATTTCAGCTTTATGACGCTGCAATCCACCGTAGTTTATCGATGTCTCGGTCAACAGCTAGTTTTAGGATATAGTGGTCCATTGTTAGTTTAAGGACGTTTCGGTCCGTTGTTAGTTTAAGGATGTTTCGGTCCGTTAGCCGGCTACTACTTATAGAGTTTGGGCTTAGGAAGATAGCGAGCGGACATAGTCGTCATCATCTATCATTGACCTAGGCCGTGACTCGTCAGGCGTAGTATTTCATTAGGAAGCGACCGTTTATTGGCCTGAAAGGTCTTTCACCATGCATGTCCATGAGTAGATAGGCCCCACCCTGGTAGACCTTGTCTTTGATATACGGGCCTTCATAGTTCGGCTCGAATTTCCCCCGTTTGGCACGATTGGGGATCATAGGTCTTTTGACTACTAGCACGAGTTCGCCTTGGCGAAATGCCCTCGGCCTAGTCAATCTTTCGTATGAGCGCGTCATCTTTGATTTATAAGCCTCCAGATTTTGTTGCGCTATGAGCCGAGTTTCATCAAGGGCGTCGAGCTCCTCAAGCCGAAGGTGAGCATTCTCTTCGTCCGTTAGCTCGTAATGAACTTCCACTCGTAGAGAGGGTAACTCTATCTCGAGGAGGAGTACCGCTTCTGTACCGAATACCAATGCGTACGGCGTTGTGTTCGTGGCCGTTTTGAACGTAGTTCGATACGCCCAGAGGGCTTCATGCCTTCGTTCATGCCAGTCCTTCTTACTTCGTGATACCGTCTTTTTTACAATCTTCGTTAAAGTCTTGTTAAAAGCCTCAGCTAGACCGTTAGCTTGGGGATTATAGACTGAAGAGTATCTCCAGTCTATATTATGCTGTTGTGCGAAGCGGCTAATCTTGTGGCTTCTATAGGCTGGCCCGTTATCGGAGATAATCCGTCGGGGAGTGCCAAACCGATAAATGATGTGTGTCTTGAAGAAATGGAGGATATTCTCCGTCTTCACTTCCCTCAGCGGTACTGCTTCTACCCATTTGGAGAAGTAATCAGTTGTCGCCAAAATGAACCGATGTCCTCTGGACGATGCTGGTTTGATGGGGCCGATTATGTCAGTCCCCCACATTTCGAACAGCCAGCTAGCCACCGTTGGATGTAGTGGATTTGGATTCTGGTGAATAAAGTCTCCGTGAATTTGGCACGAGTGGCACTGCTTCGCATATTCGAGGCAGTATTGGATCATCGTGGGCCAATAATAACCCATCCGTTTGATCTTCAGCTTCATCTTCGGCCTGGCTTGGTGACAACCGCAGAATCCGTCGTGAGTTTCTTGAACGACTCTCTTCGCCTCTTCAGGTCCCAGACATCTAAGCCACGGAGAGTCATTGACGAAAGCGAAAGACAGAGCTCGTTTCATAAGCTGATGTCTTGAGGATGCATCTTCAGGTGTTCGACGGGATTTGAAGTAGTCTATAAAGACATCTCTCCAATCCGTAGCCTTTTCCTGGTCTTTTATTTGCAAAGTCATTTGCTTGGTCGCTCCCTTTTCTTTGGACGACTCCGGGGATATTTCTGCCGGTGCGAGAACCCAACGGCTTTACACAACGATCCTCACGTCATCGAGATTTTCGTCAGCCAGTTCTTTAGCGAGCTTGGCTAGTGTATCCGCCTTGCTATTTTCCGCACGCGGTATGCTTTCCAAAGTGTAGGAAGGAATTTGAACCAGCAACTGTTGTACTCTCTCACCATACTTTACCAGCTCCGGTTTGCACGTTTGATAGTCGCCGTTTACTTGACTAAAGACCAGTTGGGAGTCTCCGTATATAAGGAGGTTTTCAATTCTCATGTCGATAGCGATCTTGAGACCTGCTATCAAAGCTTCATATTCGGCTTCGTTGTTCGTCTTCGGCTCTGTTAAGGAGAAGGCGAAGCGCATTATCCCTCCTTGTGGAGTTACGAAGATGAGGCCTACCCCGTATTTGATTATAGGGGTGCTTTGTTTATGCTTCTACATGGAAGACGCCCCATCAAAGTAAAGTTCCCACCGGGTATCACTCTCTCTTCTCTCCCTGTCGATATTGTCAAACGCATGTTTGTCTGGCAGCTCGCAGTTCAAAGGAGAATCGGCAGGTATCAGATGCTCAACGAGGAAGTCGGCGATGGCCTGGCCTTTTACTGCCTTAAGAGGCCGATAAGTTATCGAGAACTCCATCAAGAGCAGGGTCCATTTAGCGAGTCGTCCTGTTAATATGGCCTTCGACATCAAATACTTGAGAGGATCCACTTTTGATATGAGAAGGACCTCATGTGCCAACGCGTAATGTCTGAGTTTAGTTACTGTAGGGTGTTTTTCGTCACCCCATTGAGATGGGAATACGCGCACGCTAGTCAGGCGTACTACAGATTCCCCCTGCCTAGGGTAGGCCGGGGTTTAATGATTGTGGGGATCCGAATCTCCGGCAGCCGCGGACTAAGCTGCCGTTAATTACCTCTCGCCTTTGGGGCGAGGGAACCTCCGATTAACGGGATAAAATGGTCATGCGAACTCAATGTGCAGTGTACGTGTGTTTTGTTTTGAAAGGGGGGTTTTGGGTATATCGGGAGCCACGCAGAGTTTTTACGGGGGTCCCGCTACCCGGATAGCGGGCTGGGGGTCAAGGGGGATAGCAGCCCCCTTGCGGGGTGCGGGACAGCGCCCCGTTAGAAATTTTTTTCTAACAGGGACAGTGTCGAGGAGTATGTGTATGTGTACATTTGTATACAAATGTATATATATACATATATATATATATAAATAAAGAGGAAAAGGCATCCAAAGGATGCGTGGGGCAGCACCTTGGGCGCTATGCGCTTAGGTGCTGTGCGCTCAGGCGCAAGCGCGCCACGTGTCGACACGTGGGCGCTTTGCGCATGAGCGCTGCGCGCAGGAGCGCAAGCGCGCGCGCCACGTGTCGGCACGTGGGCGCTTTGCGCATGAGCGCTGCGCGCAAGCGCGTGCGCCACGTGTCGGCACGTGGGCGCTTTGCGCATGAGCGCTGCGCGCTGGTGCGCAAGCGCGCGCGCCACGTGTCGGCGCGTGGGCGCTTTGCGCATGAACGCTGCACGCTGGAGCGCAAGCGCACTGGAGCGCAAGCGCGCGCGCCACGTGTCGGCACGTGGTCGCTTTGCGCATGAACGCTGCGCGCTGGAGCGTAAGCGCGCGCGCCACGTGGGCGCTTTACGCATGAGTGCTGCGCGCTGGAGCGCAAGCGCGCGCGCCACGTGTCGGCACGTGGGCGCTTTACGCTCGGGCGCAGTGCGCTGGAGAGGAAAAGAGGGCTTTTAGCCCCGAAAACTCTCGAAAGAGAAATTAGTGGAGTTAAACTCCTAAAAAAAAGAATGTTTTGGTTAGGGAAATGGGTTCTTCTTCTTCCTCCTCTGTTGGCTGGCTCAAGAGATGTGAGATCTAAAAATCTCTTCTTTTTGAGATCTAATGATAGATCCAAGTTCCCCTTTGTGGGTTTTGTGGTGAAAAACTAATTTGTTTTGAAAAAGGAAGAGTAAAACTCTTGGTTTAATTCAAGAGAAAGAAGAAGGTTTTGGAACCTTGAAGATGGAAGAAGGAGCTCAGCTCTGAGACTTTTTCTTTTGGAGAGAGAAAAAGTTGTTGGGATATTTCATTATCCTTGCCTTTATAAGCCATACATTTTACACATAGCCCCTTGGGCTTCACAAAATGACATTTTGCCTATCCCATGGCTCATGTGCCATTTCTTTTTGCACATAAGCCATGGGCTTTACAAAAATTTGGCTTTATGCCTATTTTTTCTTACATTTATCCAAAAATAAAATAAAAGAAATACAATAAAATTATTTATTACAAAATTTTTATCTTGTCATGGGGGGAGGCCGGCCGCTTCATGTTCGGGCTCGACTCGGGCATGGGCCCACTGGATCTGGGCTTGGGCCCACTTGGCTTGGGGTTGACTTTGATTTTGACTTGGTCAACCAGGGTGTAAATTTTTACCCCAACAAATTGCCCCCCATCAATAAATGCACACCACATATGTGGGTCGTGTGCATGAAATTGATGGATCTTCTTTCACGTGGATGCGACTTGATTTGGTTCCCTCCTTTTGGGAAGCTGGCACTGCCCTTTTTACGACATGGACGGTCGTTGCTTGACATGTCTCCGAGACGGAGTGTCCGTGATAGGCGTTTTCCCTGGCCCGGAGCTATCTGGTTCCCGCTTTGTAGGAATCCTGCGCTGCCCTTTTTGCGACTTGGACGGTCGGTGCTGCCCTTTTAGCGACGTGGACGGTCGGTTCTTCCCTTTTTGCGACTTGGACGGTCGATGCTGCCCTTTAGCGACGTGGACGGTCGGTGCTGCCCTTTTTGCGACTTGGACGGTCGGTGCTGCCATTTTAGCGACGTGGACGGTCGATGCTGCCCTTTTAGCGACGTGGACGGTCGGTGCTGCCCTTTTAGCGACATGGACGGTCGGTGCTGCCCTTTTAGCGACATGGACGGTCGGTGCTGCCCTTTTAGCGACGTGGACGGTCGGTGATGCCCTTTTAGCGACGTGGACGGTCGGTGCTGCCTTTTTAGCGACATGGACGGTCGGTGCTTGATTTGACTTGCTCTGCTTCTTGGAATGTCAGGGGTAGACTTGACTTGCTCCGCTTCTTGTGGTGTCGGAGTGGAAGTTGACTTGTTGATTTTGATTTGGGTTGACATCGGCATCGCTATACTGGAATATGGTACCAGGAGCAAATTATCATCTGTCATGGAGAGGATTTTGGGATTTTGGTTTTTGTTTGGCATCTGCATTGCTGCACTGGAATAATGCCAGGAGCAACTCATCATTTGCCCCGAGAGGATTTGGGGATTGGTTGTTGTTTTGTTTTTTTTTTGTTTGGCATCTGCATTGCTGCACTGGAATAATGCCAGGAGCAACTCATCATTTGCCCCGAGAGGATTTGGGAGAGATTGGGATTGTTTTACGCCCGTGGATTGTATACGGTTTTGCAGGATGTATGATCCAGACCGTAGGGCCGGAAAAATTTTGGGACTTTGTCGGCGTCTGCATCGCTGCACTGGAATATGGTACCAGGAGCGACTCATCATTCGCCGTTGGGGTATGGGATTTGGAATTTGGTTGGCGTCTGCATCGCTGCACTGGAATATGGTATCAGGAGCGACTCATCATTCGCCATTTGGGGATTGGGGTGCGATAGCTTAGGAGACAGGTTTAGATCCCTATCGCCTAAGGCTTTTCAATTTTATGGGCCGTGAGGGTCCCATAAAAGCATTTCCTCCCTACGAGTCGTAAGGATCCTGCAGGTGTATTTTCTCCTTAAGAGTCGTGAGGACTCCTAAGTGTGTTTTTCCTTTATGAGTCGTAAGGATCCCACAAAGGTTTGTTCTCCTCATGTATCGTGAGGACACATGAGTGGGTCTTCTCAATGGAGCATAATTCCAAAGGCGGAGACCAGCCGCGTAACTGGTAATTATAGTGGGGCATGGGTATGACGAGAATTATTTGAGTCCGTGGATTGTATACGGTAGTCAACTTGGGGACCAATCGTTGGGCTGGGAGAATTTTGAGAAATTGGATTTTGGTTGGCGTCTGCATCGCTGCACTGGAATATGGTACCAGGAGCGACTCATCATTCGCCGTTTGGGGACTTGGAATTTGGATCTTGTTTGGCATCAGCATTGCTGCACTGGAATAATGCCAGGAGCAACTCATCATTTGCCTCGGGAGGACTTGGGATTTGGGTTTTTGGTCGGCATCAGCACCGCTAACACTGAAGCGAAATGCCAGGAGCGAATCATCATTTGCCGTTGCCCGTTGGGGAACGATGGCTTAGGAGATAGGTTTGGGTCCCTACCACCTAAGGCTTTTCAATTTTATGGGCCGTGAGGGTCCCATAAAAGCATTTTCTCCCTACGAGTCGTAAGGATCCCGCAGGTGTATTTTCTCCTTATGAATCGTGAGGATTCCTAAGTGTGTTGCTCCTTTGTGAGTCGTAAGGATCTCACGCAGGGGTTTTCTCCTCACAAGGTCGAGAGGACTTTGTGAGTGTATTTCATCTCTTTTCACGAGTTTGCGCCCTTTCGGGTTTTCACAGACTCGCCGGTAGTCCTGCTGTTTTTACTCACGGAGCCCTTTCGGGTTTTCATCCGTGCCCATTTTGCTTGTGGACATACCGTTTATTTCTTCTTCTTCTTTTTTTTTTCTTTTTTTTTGGCCGCTGGTGGGACTTTAAAGTAGTCTCACCGGCAGGATTTGGGAGAAATAGGGGTCATTTACGCCCGTGGATTGTATACGGTTTTGCAGGATGTCTGATCCAGACCGTAGGGCTGATGTGCTCAATTCGCCTGCGACTTGGAGCATTCATGTGTAGTATTTCTTGAGATATCGTCCATTGATGGGTGGCATGGGCCTTTCTCCCTCTGCACTTATTAGTTGGTAGGATCCTCCGTCGAACACTTTCTCGATGACGTATGGTCCTTCCCAGTTTGGCTCGAATTTTCCCTTGGCATGTCGATTGGGGATGATCGGCCTTTTGAGGACCGACACCAATTCACCTTTCTTGAAGACGCGGAGACGGGTTATCTTGTCATAGGCCTGTGACATTTGGGCTCGGTATAGCTCCAGACTTTGCTGCACCGTGAGTCTCTTTTCTTCGAGGGCATCGAGTTCTTCAAGTCGAAGGAGCACGTTTTCCTCCTCCATCTACCAATGCCGAACGGCCATTCTTAAGCTTGGAACTTCGACTTCGAGGGGGAGGACCGCCTCCACTCTGAAGAGCAATGAGTATGGAGTGGACTGAGTTGGAGTACGGTGCGTGGTACAATATGCCCACAATGCCTCGTGAAGCTTGAGATTCCAGTCTCTCTTGTTGGCTGAAGCATTTTTCCTCAGGAGCTTGCATAGAGTCTTATTGAAGGCTTCGGCTAGCCCATTGGCTCTTGGATTATAGATGGAGGAATATCTCCAGTCTATCTTGTGCTGAGAAGCGAACCTTGAGACATTGAAGCTCTTGAAAGAAGGCCCGTTGTCAGAAATGATTCTTCTTGGTGTACCGAAACGGTATAGAATATTATGCTGGAAGAATGTCAGAATATCCTTTGTCTTGACTTCTTTTAGCGGGACAGCTTCAGCCCACCTGGAGAAGTAGACTGTCGCGGCCAGTATGAACCAGTGGCCTTTAGATGACGGAGGATCAATTGGGCCAACAATGTCGATGCCCCAAACTTCGAAGGGCCACGACGCCATTGTAGGATGCAATGGGTTGGGATGCTTGTGAATAAAATCACCGTGAATTTGGCAGATATAACATTTCTTTGCATGCTCTCCGCAATCCCGTATCATTGTGGGCCAGTAATACCCAAGCCGTTTGATTTGAAGTCGCATCTTGGGGCCAGATTGGTGAGCACCGCAAACGCCCGAGTGGACATCTTTCATGACCTTTTGGGCTTCGGCCAATGACAGACACCTGAGCCAGAGTTGGTCATATGACCTGCGGTATAACGTGTCATTTACAAACACGTATCGGAGAGCTCTTTTCTTCAGCTGAATCCTCACAGATTTTTCTTCGGGCAGCTTGTCGTATCGGAGGTACTCTATGAAGGGTTCTCTCCAATCGGGCTCGTCTTGGATGACCGAAGCTTCTTCCGCAGGACTGCTCTTCTGTTCCGCGCTTTCCTCTTCTCGTAGAGAGACTGGGGGTAGAATTTGCCGGCTCCTGACTGTGATCAGAATTTCGTCCATTTCAGGATCAGCCAGCTCTTTGGCTAGGCGAGCGAGTATGTCGGCTTTTCCGTTCAACGCTCTAGGGACTCTCGTTAGTTCAATATGAGTGAACCGTTTCATGAGTTCCACCACTCGGCCTCTGTACCGAGCTAATTCGAGTTTGTATATCTTATAATCGCCGCTTACTTGGTTGACGACGAGCTGGGAGTCACCGTAAACTCGTAGCCGACGGATTTCCATTTCTATGGCGAGCTCCAAACCAGCTATCAGAGCTTCATACTCAGCTTCATTGTTTGTCCGAGGCTCGGTGAGAGCAAAAGAACACCGTAGGGTTCCCATTGATGGTGTGATGAACACCAATCCTATCCCTGCTTTTATCTCCAGGACGCTTGATCTGCCGGAGCTCCTTATTGATGAGGCCCCATCGAAGTAGAGCTCCCAACATGGCTCATCTTCCTCGAGGTGCAGCACTTGTTCGTCGGGTAACTCACAATTTAGCGGCGACCCTTCTGGTATGGGATGAGCAGCGAGAAATTCTGCAAGAGCTTGCCCTTTTACTGCTTTCTGAGGGGTATAAACTATGTCAAACTCAAGTAGCATGACAGCCCATCTTGCCATTCTGCCGGCTAGGCTTGCTTTGGTCATCAAGTGTTTAAGCGGGTCGACCTTAGAGATCAGCATAACCCGATGAGCGAGCAGATAGTGCCTTAGCTTCTTCACAGCAAATATCAGAGCCAGGCATTGCTTTTCGATTGGGGAGTAGTTGTGTTCCGCCCCGACTAGAGTTCGACTGAGGTAGTAGAGGGCATTTTCTTTTCCCTCCTCGTTATTCTGGGCAAGGAGTGCACCGAGTGACTCGTCCAGCGCGGCAGTGTAGAGAATTAGTGGTTTATTTGGAATGGGAGCGGCCAGCACTGGAGGGTGCAACAAGTATTGTTTGATGCTTTCGAACGCTGCTTGACATTCGGCATCCCAGATAAAAGGAGCTCCTTTCTTCATGAGCTTTGAGAAGGGCCTACATCTCCCCGATAAATTTGAGATAAACCTCCGTATATAAGCAAGCTTGCCTTGAAAAGATCTTAGCTGCGTCAGACTCTTCGGAGGGGGCATCTCCATGATGGCCTTTATCTTTGATGGGTCAACTTTGATCCCTCGATGTCGGACTATGAAGCCCAGGAATTTTCCCGATGACACGCCAAAAGCGCACTTCAGAGGATTCATCTTCAGATCGTATTCCCTCAGTCTGATGAGAACGGTCCTGAGATCTTGGATATGATCGGCCTTGGCTTTAGTCTTGACGACCAGATCATCAACATAGCATTCGACGACTTTATGGATTAGGTCATCAAAGATATTAGTCATCGCCCTTTGATATGTAGCACCTGCGTTCTTCAGTCCGAATGGCATTACCTTGTAGAAATATATTCCGATCGGGGTTCGAAATGATGTGTGCTTCTCATCCTCAGGCGACATCTTGATCTGATTATATCCAGACGAGCCATCCATAAAGGTGAATAGTTCATAATTTGAGGTGTCATCGACCATCATTTCCATGACCGGTAGCGGGAAGTCGACTTCAGGACATGCCTTGTTGAGGTCCTTGAAATCGACACAAACTCGGATCTGCCCATTTTTCTTCTTCACTGGGACTATGGATGCGATCCAGTCTGCATATTTCTCTTCCCTGATGAAGCCGGCATCGATGAGTTTCTTGGTTTCCTCGATGACCTTTTCTTCCAACTCCCTTCTCATTCTTCGAGGAGCTTGTTTGATTGGCTTAGCCTCAGGAGATATGGCCAACTTATGCACGGCTACCTCAGGGGAAAGGCCAGGCATTTCTTTGTACGTCCACGCGAAGCAGTCGACGAACTCACGCAGCAGGGCAATTATCTGCTCTTTCATTTCCTCCGACAAGAGTGAGCTGATGTAGGTCGGCCTTGGATTATCGGGCGTTCCTAAGTCAATCTCAGTTAGCTCATCAAAGGTTGCTTGTCCGCCATCATCGAGCTCTTGAGGAGATTCTTCTGGCTCGGTTATCTCGTCGTCATCATTTGATCTTTCGCTGGCCTCACCAATATGGATCATGTGGCACGCTTTGGAATCAGGTTGAATGTAGTCTATGCCCCGTCTATCTGGAATTCGTCCATCGATGAGTGCTCGGACCTAGGGCGGATACCATAGTCCTTCGTAAAACTTTGCTTCGGACTTCGTTTGATATAACCGGCATCCGCACTTCTTAAAGTATTCCCGCATCTCGGGCGCATCGTATCGGGGATTGAGGACGGCTCTTATGCCTCTCTCATAGGGAAGGCACGCGACAGAAAGATCGTCCGGGTGCACAACGGGGTTTGACCTGTAAAACAGGATGCCCTTCTGTCCATTTTTCCTCCCGGGCACGTAGAAAGTTTCCGGCTGGTCCACGGTAGAGACTGACAATGCGTCGAGCTCTTTGCACATCCGTTCCGGCACCCTTGTGATGGCCAGGGACCCTTCAGCGACTTCGAAGGTCTCTCGTAGTTTCGCTTGCTGCATAGGGGGCCGATCTGCACAGCTGTTGCACGGCAGGTCCTCTTCTTCTGACTCTTCAGTGTCACTGCCAAGATGAGGGCGGACTTTGCTGCTAGATGGGCCTTCAGTAACAGATTCGTCCGTATCGCTGCCGAAATGAGGGCGAGTTTTGCGGAAGGACGGGCTTCCAGAGTCGGACTCATCAGTGTCGCTGCCGAAATGCGGGCGCACTTGGGTATTTTTGCTTTTGAAAGTGATAGCCGGCGCAGATTTGCTTTTGAGTCTTAGGACCGTTCTATCCTCAGTCAGTTGTGGCTTAGCATTCTGGTGGTTCGTAAAGTACCGAGAATCTTCATATCGGACTTCATGCACACCGAACGGCTGGATATCTCCGTCAATGCGTCTTTCTTCTCCATTTTTAGTATACTTCATGCATTGATGGAGAGTTGATGGAATGATGCCATAATCGTGGAGCCACGGCCACCCTAAGAGAATCTTATAAGACGTGTCGGCGTCGATCACGTATATCTTAGCTTTAGTTTGCAGATCCCCAAATTTGATTGGCAAAGCTATAGACCCCAGAACTTGCTGACAATTTTGGTTGAAGCCTTGAATGACAATCCTTTCCCTTGACAGGTGTCGGACGTCCATTGACAAACTCTTCAGAGTTCGCAAGTTCATGATGTTCACTGAGGACCCCGGATTAATCAATATGCGATTAATTCGATCTCCGTCGCTGTACCCGGTCACATAAAGCGGCCGATTATGCTCAGCCGTTCCCAGTAGCAAGTCTTCATCCTTAAATGTGACTGCGGCGGCATGCAAAGCGTGCTGGGCTTCTTTCATATTAATTTCCGCAAAGTGAGCCTGATACCGCTCGGGGTTTTGTAGAGCGTGAATGAGAACATCTCTAAGCTCCTTAGATAGGACCAAGGCGTCGTATATGCTCAGGAGAGACGGAAGCTTCCGGAGATGCGCCAAGACATTATAGTCCACCGAGGAAGGACTTATGTTTTCATCAGTTGGTTCTCTGCCATCTTCTTCATTAGCGACTTGTTTTTCCTTCCATTTCGGGGCGTTGCCCTGATTTTGCGGTAGAGCCCTGCCGCTTCTGAGCTGGATTTGATTGGCCTTTGTGGTGAGCTCCTCGTCCTCTTCCGGAAAACAGAGATCATCCTCGGAGTCGCTGCCAAGATGGATGGCGTAGCAGGTCACTACTGGGATTTCTTCATTGGAGTCTTCTTCTAACTCCTCCAGAATTTCCTCCGCTTGTACAGGGAAGAACTCCTTCAATTGAATCAATGTTCTTTCCTTTTGTTCATATTCTTCGAGGGAATCGATATATTTTTGAATGGTCGATCTCCCTGCAGACTCTTTTTCGCGCCTAGCTGCACTTTTCTTCTTCTTGAGCTTCTTGGATTTTGAGCCTGATGGAGCCGCATTGGCAGCTGGACTGGTAGGCTTCTTCTGCCCTTCCCGTTCCATCCTGGGTTCTTTCCGAAGTAGCTTTATCATCTTCTTCGTCTTATTAGATATGTGCGTACTCCACGAAGGCCGTGATGAGTCAGTTTCTTTTTTCAGGGCAGCAGGTTCAGCTGTCTGCTCCCAGAAGGCTTCAACTTCTGTCTGTATAAAGTTGGCGGTTGCAACTTGATTGTTCACCAACACGCTTTTGGACAGCTCGATCTCTCCAGCCTTGTACTGCTTCTCGACCCAGTCTTTGAAGATATAGCAATCCTCGATCGCATGGCTCACTACTCGGTGGTATGGGAAATACAGAGGATTGTCGGTCATTTTTGCTTCTTGGGGTCTTTTCGACTCCGGCAATTGTAGGCCGTTGTTCAAGGCATCTTTAAATATCTTACGGACCTTGTCCCTTCTGAAAGAGTAAACCTTGTTCTTCTTCTCCTCTAGGGAAGGCCCGTCTCCTCCCAGCAATGGCTTTCGAGACTGGTTGGTTTTGGATTCACCCGCCCTTCGCTTTTCTTCATTGTCGGAGGCATTTAAGACATTGGTACTGCTGGAACTCCCGCTCCTACGGTTGTCGTCCCGCTTGCTTTTCCAGGTTTTGTCTCTCTGAGAGTCCGGCGGGGACTCTTGCTTCGAGCGTTCCAGCATTTGAACTTTCTTGGTTAGCTCCTGAAATGTCTTGAGGCCCGCTGTACACAAGAATGGGACCATCCAATTGCTGAGGTTTCCAATGAGAAGGCTGACGGACTGGTCCTGCTCCAGCGGCGGTTCGCACTTGACTGTAAGATTACGCTATCGGGCGATAAAGTCGGTGTTGCTTTCATTCTTCCCCGGCTTGGTCCACACAAGGTCGGCAATGGAGATTTTATCACTGACACTCATGAACCTTTGTCGAAATAAGGTTTCCATTTGGGCAAAGGTAATGACGGACCCGTCTGGTATACTCGCATACCAGTCGAAGGCGACGCCGGTCAGGCTGTTGACAAACTGACGAAGAAGGAGCGCGTCATTGCCCCCTGTATTTCCAAACGATGATTTGAAGTAGGCGACGTGCTGGTTTGCATTCCCCGTTCCATCAAATCTTCCGAACTTAGGAATTACGTAGCCGCTTGGGAACTCAATCAGATCGTACTGCGCGGGATATGGCCGTCCACTACTGCCGATTTCTTTCTGAGCTTCAGCTTCGGCCACCAATGTTTTAACCTTGCTGGTGACCAAATCCATTATCCGATCCTGTGTTAGCGGGATGGTGCTATCTGGGGCCAAGGCGTCCCCAGAAGCGGAATGCGGCCGGCTTTCATGCGGCTCGACCAGTCTTGGTCCCAAAGGAACAGGCATTGGCTGCCTCGGATTGTCATCACCCGGCTGATTAGTAGCGGTTTGTGTCTGATTGGGAGGCGCTCGAGCAATTTGAGCCGTAAGCTGCATCACCACGTTCGTTAAGTCGTCAATCTTTGAATAGAGCTTGGCCATCTCTTCATCTTTGCTCCTGAGCTGTTTTCGAAGCTCTTGCTCCGCAGTCATGGGGCGGAAAGTCGGCTCTTCCTCGCTGTCCGAGCTTGACTCTGCATGGATCGAGGGGTCTTTCTGCTTATCATCCTCATCGAGAGGGTTTTCTTCATCCAGCGGGGGCGGCTGTTCTTGGGCGGCGGCAACCACATTCAGGCTAGATTGGGCTTGGGATGTGGTGGCCCCGTCCTTGCTTTTGCTGCGAAGGTTGTCGCTAGGGCGCCCGCCCGCCATATAGACCGTATGGGTGATATATCCGGCCGTCTTTCTATCATTGGCGGCTGATTTCACGGATCGCTGTCTTGACCCCCTTGCTTCGGTAGCTGGTAGTCGATTGAAGGCTGCTGGCCTAACCAGGTTCTTGAATGGTGCTGGCGCTTCTTTCCTGGTTTTGCCCGGCTGCTTTTGTGCGCTACAGAGCGCCTGATAGACCCTTGAAGAGATAGTGTCATACTTTTTCTGTTGGGGCCGGGACACGTCTCTTTGTGGCACTGTTCGGACCGCTGTCTTCTTGCTTCTGGCGGTCATGGAATTTTTCTGAACCCACTTTAGAGGCTCGAAGGAATTGTTGATTCTTACGTCCGACTCAGCCGTCGTCGTGGGGCAACCCTGCACTTGGAACTTCACACGATTCCATTTGGCCGAAGCCTTGGCCCTTTTGTTGGCTCGATACCTGAACCGCTTCTGCCTTAACTTTTCTGTTCTAAGCACCTGGCGGACTTCGGCTCTTTGGGAAGACGCCGCAGACCGATTGATGGAGGGCCTTGGAAATACGCCCGATTGTGCATTTGTTGGAGTCATCGCCTGAGCTCGTACGCAACATTTAACGTTGCCCTTCGCATCGGAAGTCTTGCCCCCAGCTAGAGCGCCAGGGACTCGTTCAGACACCATCTTAAGTTTCGGTTGTGGTGCCTTGGCGATCACGACATTCGGCCTCTTACCCCTTGAGACCGGCTTGGCCACCTGTTCCGCCGGGATCTCTGCCAGATGAGCGCTTCCGGCAGGGTAGATGATGACAGAGCCAAACTGGCGGGGCAGTTCCTCCCACTGTCGACTGAGGCTTGCGGGGAGAACCACACGAGCGTTGATCTTGACCACGTACGGAATCAGGGTCGCATTGGAAGTTGAATTCGTCTGGGAAGACATTGTCGTCGAAGGTTGATTGCTGCACGGAAAAAAAACATCATTTCAGTATAAGCAATCGATATGTATATTGATTGAGTTCGCATGAACGTTTAACCCGAAATATGGGAGGAGAGATTGGTCCCACCGGGCGTGCCAGAATCTGTAGGGTGTTTTTCATCACCCCATTGAGATGGGAATACGCGCACGCTAGTCAGGCGTACTACAGATTCCCCCTGCCTAGGGTAGGCCGGGGTTTAATGATTGTGGGGATCCGAATCTCCGGCAGCCGCGGACTAAGCTGCCGTTAATTACCCCTCGCCTTTGGGGCGAGGGAACCTCCGATTAACGGGTTAAAATGGTCATGCGAACTCAATGTGCAGTGTACGTGTGTTTTGTTTTGAAAGCGGGGTTTTGGGTATATCGGGAGCCACGCAGAGTTTTTACGGGGGTCCCGATACCCGGATAGCGGGCTGGGGGTCAAAGGGGCTAGCAGCCCCCTTGCGGGGTGCGTGGCAGCGCCCCGTTAGAAATTTTTTTCTAACAGGGACAGTGTCGAGGAGTATGTGTATGTGTACATTTGTATACAATTGTATATATATACATATATATATAAATAAAGGGGAGAAGGCATCCAAAGGATGCGTGGGGCTGCACCTTGGGCGCTATGCGCTTAGGTGCTGTGCGCTCAGGCGCAAGCGCGCCACGTGTCGGCACGTGGGCGCTTTGCGCATGTGCGCTGTGCGCAGGAGCGCAAGCGCGCGCGCCACGTGTCGGCACGTGGGCACTTTGCGCAGGAGCGCTGCGCGCAAGCGCGCGCGCCACGTGTCGGCACGTGGGCGCTTTGCGCATGAGCGCTGCGCACTGGTGCGCAAGCGCGCGCGCCACGTGTCGGCGTGTGGGCGCTTTGCTCATGAACGCTGCGCGCTGGAGCGCAAGCGCGCGCGCCACGTGTCGGCACGTGGTCGCTTTGCGCATGAATGCTGCGCGCTGGAGCGCAAGCGCACTGGAGCGCAAGCGCACTGGAGTGCAAGCGCGCGCGCCACGTGTCGGCACGTGGGCGCTTTGCGCATGAGTGCTGCGCGCTGGAGCGCCAGCGCGCGCGCCACGTGTCGGCATGTGGGTGCTTTGCGCTTGGGCGTAGTGCGCTGGAGAGGAAAAGAGGGCTTTTAGCCCCAAAAACTCTCGAAAGAGAAATTAGTGGAGTTAAACTCCTAAAAAAAAGAATGTTTTGGTTAGGGAAATGGGTTCTTCTTCTTCCTCCTCTGTTGGCTGGCTCAAGAGATGTGAGATCTAAAAATCTCTTCTTTTTGAGATCTAATGATAGATCCAAGTTCCCCTTTGTGGGTTTTGTGGTGAAAAACTAATTTGTTTTGAAAAAGGAAGAGTAAAACTCTTGGTTTAATTCAAGAGATAGAAGAAGCTTTTGGAACCTTGAAGATGGAAGAAGGAGCTCAGCTCTGAGACTTTTTTTTTTGGAGAGAGAAAAAGTTGTTGGGATATTTCATTATCCTTGCCTTTATAGGCCATACATTTTACACATAGCCTCTTGGGCTTCACAAAATGGCATTTTGCCTATCCCATGGCTCATGTGCCATTTCTTTTTGCACATAAGCCATGGGCTTTACAAAAATTTGGCTTTATGCCTATTTTTTCTTACATTTATCCAAAAATAAAATAAAAGAAATACAATAAAATTATTTATTACAAAATTTTTATCTTGTCATGGGGGGAGGCTGGCCGCTTCATGTTCGGGCTTGACCCGGGCATGGGCCCACTGGATCTGGGCTTGGGCCTACTTGGCTTGGGGTTGACTTTGATTTTGACTTGGTCAATCGGGGTGTAAATTTTTACCCCAACAGTTACCGCGAAGATCTATGCCAGGCAGTGTTTTTCAATAGGGGAGTAATTGCTTTCTTCCCCCAGAAGAACTCGACTCAAGTAGTAGAGGGCTCTCTCCTTCCTTTGGTCATTCTCTTGTGCCCATATTGCACCTAAGGAACCTTCAAGGGCGGTTGTATACAGAATGGGAGGTTTTCCTTTAACGGGAGCGGCCAGTACTGGCGGATTTTGCAGGTATTGCTTGATTTCGTCCAGTGAGTCTTGGCATTTGCGATCCCAGACGAAAGGGGTTCCTTTCTTCATCAGGTGACTGTAGGGGCGACACTTGCCGGAAAGATTGGCTATAAATCGTCGGATATACGCGAGCTTCCCTTGGAGAGACCGCAATTGCTTGAGAGTCCTTGGCGGAGGCATTTCCATAATCGCCTTGATCTTTGACGGATCTATCTCGATGCCTCGGTGTCGGAAGATAAATCTTAGGAATTTGCCCGAGGAAACTCCGAAGCGCATTTGAGAGGGTTCATCTTCAAGTTGTATTGCCGAAGGCGTTGAAATACGGTCTTCAGATGCTCTAAATGTTCCTCGTATGATTTGCTTTTAACCACGAGGTCGTCGATATAGCATTCGACGATTTCATGTATGAGGTCATCGAAGATCTTCGTCATGGCCCTCTGATAGGTGGCACCGGCGTTCTTTAGACCGAAAGGCATCACCTTGTAGCAGAATATGCCTAAAGGGGTCTGGAAGGCGGTATGCTTCTGGTCTTCGGGATGCATCTTTATCTGATTGTATCCTGATGAGCCGTCTATAAAGGAGAAGACTTCGTGGGTGGACGTGTGGTCTATCATCATCTCGGTGACCGGTACTGGGAAGTCGTCTTTCGGGCAGACTTTATTGAGATCCCGAAAGTCCACACATATGCGCACCGTCCCATTCTTCTTCATTACTGGGACGATGTTGGCGATCTAGTCAGGATATTGAACCTCTTGGATGAAGCCGGAGTCGATTAGCTTCTTGACCTCGGCGTTGATGCTCATCTCAAGCTCGAGCCGCATTCTTCTCGGCGCTTGTTTGATTGGCTTGACGTCCGGAGATATCGCCAATTTATGTACAGCAATCTCTGGATCAAATCCTGGCATCTCGGAATAGTTCCATGCGAAGCAATCTTTATGCTGCATGAGCACATCTTTTAGCGTAGCCACCCTTTCTTCAGACAACAGTTCACCGACGAACGTCGGTCGCGGGTCACTTACTGCCCCCAAATCAATTTTCTTGAGGTTATCTGCAGTGGTATGTATTCCATCCTCCAGCTCTTTCGGTGCCGGTGGAAATTATGAGATTACCTCGTCATCATCATTTTCGAAGCACCAGGGGAGTTCGTCCATATTCTCAGGTTCTTCTTTTGATAATATTATCACATCACAGGTACGAGCTCGCTTCCAAGACCGATGTGGATCTGGTTCTACCATCGTAGATTTGGGTTCATGCTTCTGCGGCAGGGTTACCCTCCAGCTACTAGATAGAGCGAACCTGCCTTGTTGATATTGATCTTCGACCCAGTTCTTGAAGGTGAAGCATTCTTCAATAGGATGTCCTATTGCCCTATGATAGGAACAATAGTCTGGGTGAGAGACTTCGCTTGCTTGCTCGGGGTGCTTGGACTCTGGGAGGATAATCATTTGATATTTTATGGCAAGATCAAGTATTTTCTTTGTCTTGTCTTGGGCAAAAGAGTATGCTCGACCCATATTTTTTATAAGAGACGAATCCGGACTGCCCGGTTTTTGACCACGTGTCTTTTTGGACCCGCTTTGTCGCTGTCGAACGCCTTTCCCGTTATTTGGTTTGTTTCTGCCTCTGCGTCGGGCCTTTTGTACAACGGGTTCACAAGGAGGAGTATTTTCATTTTTCGCTGTCTGTTGAACGAGGCGTTGCGTTCTGGCTTTCTCGTAGATAGCCATTTCGCGATTATGGTCATCTCAAACTTTTTGACTTGCTTCCCTTATAAACTTATCCATTTGTTCTTCGAACGACGGACTGGGCATTTTCATGGCGGGAGCTCGTTCTGGTTCAGGGTTAGCATCTTCCCACAGAGCGTCTCCTTCTTCATCAAAGTCATGTATGTCGTAGCAGTCGCGGAATAGCTCTCGTTTCTTGGATTGAATATACCCAAGTCCGGTCGTTTCCATTCTTCCGTTGGGTAACTTTCGTTGAGTTCCGGAAACGTTCCAGATCCTGTTATAGAACCGTGCTTGTCGCGCAGTTTGCTTAAAGGGTACACCTTGGTGTCTCAAGAGTCTCTTCAGTCCATCTGTGTAATATCTGGGCAAACGGATGGGCTGGAGCCTATCAAGCGTAGAATCCGCACCATGCCAGATTTTTTTCTCCACTTTGGTTTCCCTGGATCGGTAGAATAGGATCGCCTTTTCACCTTTTCACGTGGGAGGGACGTAGAATGTCTGCAGTTCTTCTACGCTATAGGTATCAAGCACGTCTAGTTCTTTATGATGCTTGGGCGAAACCATGGAAAGTTGCTGTAACATTTTCAAAAAGGTAAAATATTAATTTTGGGAATTTTTATAATTTAATATTATTTTATTGTATATTTTAATATTAAATCTATAATTAAATGCAAATAAATAGGAAAATTTTGAGAAAAATTATGGAAAATTCTAAAATAGGGTAAATTAGAGAATTATGATATTTTTAAGTTTTTGTGATTAGTTTGACACTAATTTAGTGCTAATCGCGATTAAAAATCGCTAATCGGATTTTTGGCTTTTTGTGCAAAACTTGCACATATCACTTTTCCTACACTTGTGCATTTTCTACCATGTTACTTTGGGTTTACTATTGGGGTGAGAATGTTTTGGAATTAAAGAAAAAGGAAAAAGGAAAAGAAAAGAGAAAAGGATTAAAGAATGAGGGTAGGTGAGAGAGAGGGGTATGGGACCATTGACCAAACCCTTAGCCATTCTTTTCCCCCCTCATTTCTCTCCCTCTCCCATGCTTGCTGCTGCGGCCTCTCCTCCATCTTCTTCCCCTCTTCAACTCCTCACATCATCTCAAAAACAACCCCAAAACCTCACACTCATTTTATTAAAATTTTGCACAAGCCCGAGACCTACAAGATGGACTAAGAAAGCATGGATTTTGGCCACTAGGGGCAACTCAAGAAAATTCTTGAGTTGCCAAATGAGGTATTTTTCTGAACCATTAGCTTAGTTATAGCATTTCCTTTACCATGTTTAGTTTTTAATCGATATTGTGTGATATTATGGAATTGAGAATAAACAAGTTAGGGTTTGAGGAAACTTGTGTTGTATTGGGAAATTAAGCTCAGTTAAGGTTATACCAACACCCTAGTGTATGAATTGGAACCCAAAACCTGAAGCTAAAACCAGAATACGGATTTTAGAAACCGATATCGGGGAAAATTGTGAAATCTGTGAAGGTTAACTTGAATCTGCTATCATACGAGACACCTGAAAATAATATTGAGTGGACAGTGACATGTGCAGGCGCCAATGAACCAACACCCCAGACCCCAGACCCCAATTCCTTCTTGAGGCCGCCGAAATCCCCATTCTGGCCGCAATTTGCGGCCAGACCAGTGAGGAATTTCCTCGTTTTGCGTGCATGGCCCTATTTCCTCTAGTATTGACCCAGGGTACTTCTAGTTTTGACAGATTCTATCTAGGGTAAAATCTGGGACATATATCCTAAGTTGCTATTTTGGATTCGTGTTTCCGTATTCCGTATTTTTTGATTCTGAAACTGTGGATTGTGTTTTGCCTCGACTATTTGGCGTTTATACGACGATATAGAGGATTTATTGATGGTTTTAAAGGCGTGCCATAGGTTCTCACCTATAGGCCCCTTATCGTACCGTTTTGGATTTCATGCGCCGTTTTAGCTTGGATGTGGTTTTAATGCGCATATACGATATTTTGATATGTAGGTACCCATGAAGACTTCGGGACGACAAGTAAATGCGTGGTGACGTCCGCAATGATGATGCAAGGTGAGTAGATTATATCTACAGGGGGAAGTCGGGTGGATGGCGTATAGCACCCCCGCAGTCCGTAATTAGTACTATGTAGTATATTTATATGTGTGATAGTTAGTGTGTTATGGTTAGTTAGGGGTAGAAATAACTAGCGTAGTTCCTAGTTGCGAACCATAGGATAGATTTGCACCCACACGCATACACTTGTGTGTTTCTTATACTTGCACTGTGTTTGATGATAGGGGATGACTTTGGAGTTGAGTCGATGATGTGGGCTTTGTGCCGCGAGATCGGTGATTTGATATGATTCGTACTTGGGATACGAAATGTGATTCTTGCGGGTTTGGGATGTGTGTTTACCCCCGCATTCTTACTTTGTAGATGATATCAGTTGTACTAGACTTAGATCAGTACCCCAGATTATATGATATGATGATAAGTGATACCCGAAATGTGATGAGATAGTGTGATATTGACCCATACCCAGCTATTGGGATGCCGTACGACGATTTACCGTATGAGCTTTACATTGATGATAGATCCGCACTCATGACTTGAGGATGTCATATGATATACTGTATCGTACGCGATACTATTGAGGCGGAATCACCGACTATTATATCTATATATCGACTCAGATGTTAGGCGGTTTCCTTACCTGTAGCTCAGCTTGTTAGTTCAGCCGTTTAGTTTAGAGCAGTTGTTAGATTAGATTAGACTCCTACCTATTTCAAAACTAGCGGGTCGTGGGTATTTTAAAAGACAGGTCAAGGGATCTACGGATATTTAAAAAGGCGTATCTTTTCATAAAAACACCGTAGCCCCTATTTTCAAAACCCCATGATTCGTGTTCTTTCAAAAGGCACCATTTGTAGGACTTATGTTAGATTTATGCAGATTAGTTTTAGTTGCGTCTAGTATTCAGCTCCCGCTCCTTTTTGTGGTTCGCTTCGCATCGCATGCTTATATTATGTTTCATACTCCATTATTGATATCATACTGTTAGGACACCAGCACCATTACCGGTGATGCGTATGTACCACGTACACTTACTTGCCGGCTCACACACATCTTCATCGGTAATTGCCATGTCACGTACACCTTAGAAAATATATTATTGCTTGACATAGCCTATTAGCTAATAGTTTAGACATTGTAGTTATTACCTGTTACTTCATGCATACTGTTATTCATTGTTATGCCGCATTCATGGATTCTTATGCATATATTCACTATTTTACGTGCTATTGAGGTTTGGATTCGGATTTCTATAAGATTTTCTGGATTTGGAGGAAAACCGCAAAGACACAAATAATCATATTCTCTCTTTTAAAATAAAAAGTGCGGTTTTCCCATGATGTATGAGTCGTCCACCATGAGTTTGCTGATGGATTTGGAAACCCGATTCGAGGAGACGGATGAACCGTTTCGGGTACATGGTGGACCCGGTGCGGTACCCCGGGGCAAGATGAATGTGGTGATGACGTTGAGCCTGGCAGGGGAGTACTGCCTACCGGTGATTTTACCCGATGCGTCGGATATCCGGAGGATACCGTCGTGGTCTTGAGATTGATGGTAGGGGTCGGTCTGGACTGACGGCGCCCTAGATATTGTGGTTGAGACTTTGAGATATCGGGATTTTGGGATTTCGTTTTGTGCCGATACTAGGCACAGTTCTATGCTGATTTCATTACGGTACCTCATTTTAAAAATACAAGGGAAATCTCACTAAATTATGAAAACAGTTGCTTCATGTAAATGTATTCTGTTTTCACGCATTCATATCTCATTCATATGCTATATTGCTACCTGAGGCACTGACACAGGCACATGAGATTGCACTCGGGTTAGATATTTTCCCTAGCCTTGTTATAGGCTGCATGTTTTATATTGAGGATTTTATATACTGATCGTATTGACCTAGGATTATGTCTTGCTTTCGGTTTCTGCTTGTAGATATTTCTATTCACGAGTTGGCAACTCACCCCCGTTGTGCCACAGTTCTTGCAGGTTCTGCCGTACAGGTCCATTGCGGCATTTCTGGCACACTACTTTCTTGCGGGTGAATTGCTTTTGGTAGGTGGATTCTTTCGCATCAAGAACCACCATTGTATTTATTTTATTCATTGTATCTAGAATTTCCATCAACCAAAACTTGTATGTTGTTTCAGACCTAGACTTTAGTGATGTATTATTCGACCTTAGAGTCACGCTTAGTAGTATTGCGGTTTTCTTGTTGCTTTTGAGTTCTTTTGGTTTAACCCTCGCCTTTCAGCGTTGTATATTATTATTGCTTGCGTGGTTGTGACCGTCGATTGACGAAGAGCTAGCTCCCGCTTGGGGATGCCTTTATCATTGCACATATTGTTATCCTTGTTGTACCCTATTCGGGGCCAGTTTTACAAAGAAACTCTGCCGAAATTTTTAGAAAAGATTTTACTGTTTTAAATGCATATTCGGCTTAGTTATTTAAAAACCTTGATTTCAAACATGTATTTCTTCACTTCTTTAAACCAGTTTTCTTACTTATTCTTAAAAATGGTTTTAGATTTCTGGGCTTTTGGCTTACTTGGATCAGATGGAGTCCTATAGACTTCATAGGATTCAAGGGCCAGTCACGTGCTCTTTCGGGTCGTGACAAAGTTGGTATCAGAGCGCTAGGTTGACCTTGGTTCGAGTCTAAGTTTGACTATGTGGAGCCTAGGGCGTTTATATATATACGGAACTTAGGCTTGACCTTACGGAACTTAGACTTGGTCGAGGGGGTATTAGACCCGAACTGTCGTCGCGTAGGATGACCCTTGGTTGATGGAATAGGTGACTAAAGTAGAGTGACGTACCGTTGGTATGTTCCGCGGCATACTTACGACACGCCACTCCGCTTAAGGAACCTTAGGATGTACATATTTTCGAGATCAGTGATTCTCTTCCTATCCATGATTATACATCCATTTGAGATCCCCGATTCTATTAGTTTCATGATCATACCTTCATTGATGCTGTTCCTTCCTATGATCATGTATCCACTCTGGATCTGTTGTTTCCTTTCTTGCCATTGATGTGCTCTCTTTGATACTCGATTGAGGTTCCTGTCACCATGTTTGAGTGCAGTTTGGGCTGCTGCTAGGGTTACGGTCAGTGCGAGCTCGTCTGGTACGAGGGCTGACCATTGTGTTTTCTGGTGACATAGGAACGTCTCGAGTTGGCATTGATGATTGTGTCCTCTAGTGGGGGCGAGTGCTTGGTTTTACACCGGATGATCGGGCTATTGTTAGAGCTGCCAGTTGAAAGAGGACTGTTGATGTAAGGCATACCTCAGAGATTATGATGTCGCCTACCGTGCAGACAGATGGACCAGCTGTTGCTGAGATTGACAGGATGTCGTTTCCGAAGCTTACGAGCTGAGATTGCCGGAGCTTTCAGGCAGATATGAGATAGATGATAGCTAGTCTACCCGATTTGAGAGACGAAGGTGATTCGTCCGATTTTGCGCCGGAGTGGACCCAGATGAGTTGAAGATTTCCACTGTGGAGAGTTTTACTCAGATCTAGAGCAGACCGACTCAGAGATGACCGCCTATGTATTGCCTTTCCTGGAGGATTGAGGCGCTGTTCGGCGTACAGGCGAATGAGCCAGCTGCTGCTGCAAATGACGAGATATCGCCCAGATGATTGGAGCTACTGCAGCGTGAGCATATACTTAGAGAGATGATAGCGAGTCGCTAGTCACCTGAGGATGAATGACTAGGACAAGTGGTTCATTCATTTACCGTTGCGAGGTCATCAGATAGATTGTTTCCAGCTAGAGACGACTTCACGCAGGTTCGTTGAGAGTCGATAGAGACGATCGAGTGCCAGGAGCCCATTTTCCAAGTTTAAAGCATACGGAAAGACATGCAGGTGATTCTATGGACCCTCTAGAAGAATGAAACCCTAACTCGACTTAATGATCGTGTGAAAGCCTTTGAACCTTAGGGTTTGCGGCAGTTCCGCGGCGCCATTAGTGAGGCTTGGGTTTGCCCTTCTACGGCTGGACCACCGACGCTGTGGCATGTACTCGATGCTATTAAACTGTACCCATGATGTGATCTCTTGGGGGATTATGAGGTTCTGACGAGTCGATCGGGTTATTCGACATCATTCGGATATCATGTGATGGGATGCTTTGCTTGGGAGACTCCAGATACGAGTATAGCCGTTGGAGCATAGTCCATGCAGCCACGATGAGACGAGTCCGAGTAAGTTGACATTGAAGCAGAGTGAAGAAAAGAGTTCGCAAGAGATTTCGACGAGATGACGTCCCACTCCGCTGACATCAGAGATGTGATACGCACCCAGAGGCGTTGTATATGGATATATTTTCCAGAAAGAAGCGCGATAAGTATGCAGCCATTCCGGAATAAGAATTAGCTTCAGCAATGGATGACGACTTCCGGGCAATTCGGCAGGAATGAGATTTGAGAGAGAACCTCGAAAGGACCTTTCTGGAGTACGATACGAGAAGACCTAGACCCAGGGGTGGTCATGTTGCGCACACCAGCAGGCCAGAGTTCGGCATCATCGACGAGGTAGTTGACCAGGTTCGGATAAAGGAACTTACCCAGATGCATTGCGAATTGATCGAGGACGGACGAGTGATGAGTATTCCTCTGATGGTTAGGACGCGTTTCCGAGGACCTGTTCGGCCTGACATCTTCTACAGAAGGATGAAGCTACAGAATACGCGATCTCGAGTCCGTGCGAGAGACTTCAGATTGACCGTGGCCGAGAACAGTGCAGTGCATAGTAGCTTGGCATGACGTCATAGTGGACGACGATAGAGACAGGTAGGACAAGAGGTTCGTGTGAGACACTGACGAGCTGTCGTTACTTCCCGTCGAGACGAGAGACCTGATATGCTTACAGAGGCGTTGGGATGCGACCAATTTCCGAGAAAATATTGTGCTGAGGACACAGATGTCTCTCGAGTGTGAAGAGATTATGCAAGAGAGCCAGCCTCCGTACAGATC
This sequence comes from Agapanthus africanus, assembly GCA_030015575.1. Classification (NCBI taxonomy): domain Eukaryota; kingdom Viridiplantae; phylum Streptophyta; class Magnoliopsida; order Asparagales; family Amaryllidaceae; genus Agapanthus; species Agapanthus africanus. The sequence goes on along the minus strand of JASDDO010000022.1, from coordinate 174,567,800 downwards.
GGCATAGGCATGATTGGAAGAGACCCTGAGCAGGATTCCTTCCGGGACCTTGCTGCAATGATGTTTGCACCCAGGATCGGACGTGTGACGCGCTTTCAGAGAGCCAGAGGCTGACGCCAGTGATTTGCTGCCTTACGAGTGGTCGTGAGGATTGACCGAGAGATGACCAGAGAAGTGCCAGAACGGAATCGTCCCCGTTAGCACACCTGACAGGGCCGATGAGCCGATTGACCGCGAGATAGGAAATCCGTAAAGAAGATAAGGACCCAGAGTCAGAGCACGCCAGACCGTGAGCAAGAGGCAAGTAGATATCCAGCGCTGCTAGCAGTGGATGCACCGACTCCTTCTCGACCTCGAAGGAGGAACTACCGACGACGGTATTTATGATTTGTGATTTTGTGATTCGATTATCACGTATCCGTCGTTTTGGATTCGGTATTTTGGGTGTTCTGTTTGCATGATTTGGTTTTGATGACTGAGTTTCATGATATTTGTTTCATGCACCCACTGGATATTTATATATTTTGCGCATAGTTAGTACATTCGAGGTATTGATTATGATTTCACGCCTATCTTATACAGTGATTTGATTTACACTTCCACCATAGTTTTCATGCACCTTTAGTGTTTTGATATACGATTTTGGTGCACGCCAGATGCACTAAATCGGGATTCTTCGTGTGTAACACCTTAGGATAAGGGTTAGTGTATAATTATAATTAAATAATGATTTTTAATAAAAAGTTTACCAAACTGTGTTTTAAATATTTTTCCTAATTTAATAAACATTTTTCCAAAATTTTCCTAGGCTTGCACACACATGTGCATGTAAACTAGGGTTTTTAAATCAAGTAAATACAATAATTATTAACCATGGTGGGTTAATTGTTGGATTATTTCTTTTGGGGTTTAAGTAAGTCTAATTAATTAGTTAAAAAGGTTGCTTTATTTTGAATTAGTTTCTTTGTGTGTTGACTTGTGAGTGAGAGAGAGGGAGAGTGCATCATGGCAAGCCATGCTTGCAATTAATGATGAGAGAGAGAGAGGGTTGACAATTGGAAGCAATTATTTCCTCTCATTTCTTTTCTTTGTTTCTCTCATAACCCTCACACTCACACACACACACACTCTTACCTGAACCAGAAGCAGCAGCAGCAACATGGAAGCAGCAGCAGCAGCATGAGAGCAGCAGCAGCAGCAAGAAGTAGCAGCAGCAGCAGAGATCAGTAGCAGCAGCAGCAGTGAGACAGCAACAGCAACAACTGCAGCTTCTTCCCTCCACTTCTTCATCTTCCTCCAGCTTCCTAGGGTTAAGTATGAGGTATAATTCCTATCTTGCTTCACTAGTTTGCCTAGTTAGTGTAGTTTTGCATCGGTTATTGGATATTGGTGCTTTTTAGTGCGATATGGGGTGTTTAGTGTGAACTTTGTGCTAATGAGGTGTAGATTAGTTCCAGTAGGATGATTGTGGTCTGTTGAGGCCATTGTAACTTAGTCGAACCCCGATTACACTAAAATACCACCAGTTTCATGTTTGATGCAAATGTCGTATTTGGGCAAAATGTGAGTTTTCTGGAACTGCTATCAACTCGGTGAGTGCAGAATGATTTTGGGAAGACTGTAGTGTAGTGGAGTAGAGCTGATGCACCAGGTGAAACCCGACCCCCATACAGCTACAGTAGGCCGCCAATTTCCTCATTCTGGCCGCCAATTGCGGCCAGATGGGTAGGGTTTGGGTTGGGGTTTGGTCCAGTGGGTGTCTGCTACTGTGTGTAGTGTTTTGGTATATATATTTTTGTAAGATCGATTCTGTGGGAAAATCTGGGACCAAATACCTGTTTTGCCGTTTTTCTAAACCTTCGCGACACGCGTGATACGCGAGTAGGTTTGGGTTCTGCGTATCGCAGCGCGTCGGGGTAGTTTCGTGGCGCGTGAGTACACGTTTTAGCGTATCGCGCACACGCGCGATTGGTTTGCGACACAGGTTTCTTGTTGGGGTATAATGTCGTGTTTTGTGACTTAAGCTTATGTGTGATATGTGTATGTGATTCTAGGTTCGCAGGCCAGTGAGACGGACGCTGCGAAGAAGGGCAAGCAAGTGGTTGGATACACTTAGCGCGAGACACAGTGAGTAGATTTCACATCTACGGGGATATCGCCCGCATGGCGTTATGCGTCAGGGCTGATAGGACTTGTTTACTATATGTTGCATGCACCCTATAGACTGTCATCGCATATTGCATTCTCTGCTGTGTTGAAATATATATTGTTTAGAACTGATAGAACACCGCACTATTACTAACGGTTTATGTTGCACGGGCACTATTTACATGCTACACACACCGTTAGTAATTGCCATGCCACACTCACTATAGAGCTGCCATGATTATATTGCTATAGTTCGCCTCATATGTGATTTGATATGACCTTCATGTATATTGGAAACCGCATGACATCTTTTAAAACCGGAAATGAAACTACTTTAAAAAGCGGTTTTCCCCTTATACCCATACCATGGATTGATGTATGTTGTACCTCGCACTGGATTTTACTATTGGTATTGGATTTTCATGTGATTTCTGTTTTGAGGACCGTGGAATTATTTAAGGAAAGATATGCTATTTTGAAAACCCGGTACCTCGTGATATGATATTTTGGTGTGTCCACCACGCGTTTTCTCGGTGCTGAGACGTGTGCTTGAAACCCGATTCGAGGAGTGGATGTTCCGTTTGCGGGTTCGTGGTGGGCCCGGTATGGTTCCCCTCGGCGAGATGATCGATGGGATTTGCCGATTGAGCCTGGAGGCGGGCGAGTACCTACCGGTGATTGGTTGGACCTGGTAGTTGTCCGGAGGATACTGACCAGAGTCGAGTGATGGATGCGGGAGGATCCGTACTGCCGGGGCCGAGGGCCGATACCGCAGGTGGACCCCGTGGGGCCGGTCCGGACTGACGGCGCCCGATGTTCGAGGATTTACGTGTCGATGCTGGACACGGGTATTTCATGATGTTTTGGGTGCCGATGTTGGGCACTCGTGATTCCTCCGAGATATACAGGATTTGAGGGCCGATGGGTGTGCCGGCGCCTGAGTATATGTGGGACTTGGGTGCAGTTTGAGGCACCGATCATTGTTTTCCATGTTGACATAGTCCATGTAGATATTATTTATCCCATACTCAGTACTGATTACTATACATCTCATCCTGTGGCATTTACCTGTTAGAGTACATGCATTACTATTGTATCCACTGTTGACATGCATTGATATCATCTGCTGGCATTAGTAGAGCCACGCTATATGTGCATGCTTGCGATCACCTTTATATGTTATCTCTATTCACGAGTTGGAAACTCACCCCCGTTGTGCCACAGTGTTTGCAGGTTACCCTTGGGAGTAGTCACGGCTGGCTGTTACCGCATCTTTTGGCACAGATACCCCTTCTGAGCAGAGATAGTCTTTAACTGATAGGTGGGTTTTGTACGGTATCTGTTATATTTCAGTTGTATATTGATGTATCTAGTACTCTCCATCTACCTTCTGTATTTACTTAGAGACAGTTGTGAGGACGATATGTATGATTTTATATTCTGGTGTCGAGCTCGCATGTGAGCCGACGTTACTTTATGCAGTCTTATCTTTTATGATATTGTCCTTGTTTTTCTGTGTATTCTTCGCTACAGCGTCGTATATCATATTGTGATGCTTTATTCATGTCACTTGTTATTTCCGCTACACCTTACTTTTACCCGACTTTCGGGGCTAATGTTTTAAAAAAAGGAAATGTTACCAAAATTATAAAACTCGTAACTTGTGAACTTAAAAGGGGTTTCTACTAAATAACTGGAAGTTTTTCAGACATTTACTCTTGCTTTTACAAAACGTTTTAAATCACTCTATATTATTGGTTTTGATTTCTGGGTTCGGCTTACTTAGCCGCGTTGCGCCTGTAGACGTTGCGTGGTTAAGTGCCGGTCAAGAGTCGAATTCTCGGGTCGTGACAAAGTTGGTATCAGAGCGTAGGTTTTACCTTCGGAGTGTAGGATGACCCAGGTATGATGGAGTAGGTAGCTGCAGCAGGGTAGCGTAGCGTGCGTATGTTCCGCGGCATACTCACGACACGGTACTCCGCTTACGCGACCTTAGGACTTGTTGATTTGATTCCTCCTTATATTCTTGTGATTCGATTTCCGTGTTCTTATCGAATCCAAATTTTCTTTCAGCCAATATGCCGCCTAAGACTACGAGGGCACAGAGAGCGGCCGCGAGGGCCGAGATTCGTGTTGACTCGTCCGAGACGAGGACTGATCCGGGCAGTACGCCGGTGGTACCCGAGCAGGCTGTTCCTGCCGTGACAGAGCAGATCGCCTCGTTAGGGGCTGGTATGCAGGAGATGCGCCAGATGATAGGATCGCTAGTTGAGACGCTTCGAGCGCAGCGACCAGAGGTAGCTCCACCAGTTCCAGAGACCGCGATGGTGCCTACCGCACAGCCAGTTGTCCCTGCAGCCACGGAGGTGATTACAGTATCGCTATCAGAGTTCATGAGGCTGAAGCCTCCAGTTTTCACAGGCACCGATACAGCCAAGGACCCACAGTCTTTCATCGACAGGATGGCCAGGATATGTCGTTCCCTCAGATGTGCAGATGCGAGATGGGTTGAGTTCGCGAGCTTTCGCCTGGAAGGTCTTGCGCAGAAATGGTGTGATTCAGTGGAGAAGGGCAGAGCAGCAGGTCTTCCTCCTATGACCTGGACGGAGTTCGTGACCATATTTCTAGCCCGTTTCCTTCCCCGGAGTGTTAGAGATGCCCGAGCACGCTGGTTTGATTCTTTGCGCCAGACGCCAGGGATGACAGTGGCAGAGTATGACGTACTGTTTACAGAGCTAGCAGTCTACGCCCCACATTTAGTGGCCACCGAGGAGTTGCGAGTCTGGAGATTTGTTCGAGGCTTGATTTCACCAGTGTTCCTCGCGATCAGCGCACAGCACTACGAGACCTATGCAGCAGCTGTAGACGCAGCCCTAGTGGTCGAGGAGCACCTTGTTGAGACTTCGGTACTTCCAGAGCCGAAGAGAGTTCGTACCAGTATTTCCGCACGGAGGCAGTCATTCAGACGCCGCGACAGGTATCGTTCCGGTACGAGGGGTAGCAGAGATTCGGGACGGGGTCGGATGTTTAGTTCGTATCCCCAGGACGGTCAGCAGTCGCCGCGGGGTTGCTACAGATGTGGCAGCCTACTCCACCTCGTTCAAGATTGTCCAGAGACACACCGGAGGGAGGCGGCAGCACCGCATGTTACCTTACCACCTTCACCACCCCAGAGGGCGTTGCCCGTTGCACCTACCGTTGCTCCGCGCCAGACTTATGCACCGAGAGGTCGCGGGCGTGGAGGAGTTGCTCAGAGAGGACGAGATGACCGAGGCAGAGGTCAGTCAGTTACAGGTGGTGGACAGGCGAGGGTCTTTGCTTTGACACATCAGGACGCGCAGGCGTCCAATGCAGTGGTTTTAGGTATCCTTCCTGTATGTTCAGTTGATGCACATGTACTGTTCGATCCCGGATCCACACACTCGTACGTATCTACGCACTTTGTGCCGAGTTTGGGTAGAGAGTCCGGCTTACTTGATCAGCCGCTTGTGGTGACTACTCCTGTGGGAGAGTCGTTTGTTGCTAGGCACGTATTCCGATCCTGTATCGTCTGTATTGGTGAGAGAGAGTTGCCTGTCGACTTGATCCTTCTGGAGATGTTGGACTTCGACGTTCTTTTGGGCATGGATTGGTTAGCCACGTGCTATGCTTCTGTGGACTGCCGTGAGAAGACAGTTAGATTCTGTTTCCCCGGCGAGTCGGTTTTTGTTGTGTTGGGGGACCGTGGTGCCGCCCCTCACAGTGTGATTTCTTCTTTTCGCGCTGGACAGCTTTTGAGGAAGGGATGTCAGGGATTTCTCGCTTATGTTCGCGATGCTCACGCTACAGAGGTTCCATTGGATCAGGTTCCGGTTGTTAGCGAGTTTCCTGATGTGTTCCCTGACGAGCTTCCTGGGTTGCCGCCCGAGCTCGACATTTCTTTCTGTATTGATTTGGTTCCTGGTGCGGGGCCTATTTCTATACCGCCCTATCGGATGGCCACGGCGGAACTTAGTGAGCTGAAGGGTCAGTTACAGGATTTGCTGGACAAGGGACTTATTCGACCCAGTGTTTCTCCTTGGGGTGCTCCAGTCATGTTCGTCAAGAAGAAGGATGGCAGTTTGCGTCTTTGTATCGACTACCGCCAGCTGAACAGGGTGACAGTGCGGAACAGGTATCCTTTGCCGCGTATCGACGATTTGTTCGACCAGCTTCAGGGGGCAGGGTACTTTTCGAGGATCGATTTGCGATCGGGCTATCATCAGCTGCGGGTTCGACAGGAGGACATTCCCCGGACAGCTTTCCGTACGCGCTATGGCCATTACGAGTTCTTGGTGATGTCGTTCGGACTCACCAATGCGCCAACAGCCTTCATGGATTTGATGAACCGTATTTTCCGGCCTTATTTGGATCTGTTCATCATAGTCTTCTTTGACAATATCTTGGTGTATTCCCGGAGTAGTGAGGAGCACGAGCAGCACCTGCGGGTTACATTGCAGACATTGAGGGAGCACCAGCTTTATGCGAAATTCTCCAAGTGTGCTTTTTGGCTAGACAGCGTGGACTTCTTGGGTCACGTGATTTCACGAGACGGTATATGTGTTGACCCGAGGAAGATCGAGGCCGTTCAGCGTTGGCCCAGACCCACATCAGTGACGGAGATTCGCAGCTTTTTGGGATTGGCCGGTTACTACAGGCGTTTTGTGCAGGACTTCTCACGTATTGCTACACCGTTGACCGGGTTGACCCGGAAGGGAGTTCCTTTCGATTGGACGGAGGAGTGCGAGCACAATTTTCAGCAGTTACGGACACGGCTGACGACGGCACCGGTGTTATCTTTACCTTCTGGACCGGGCGGATTTGTGGTCTTTTGTGATGCTTCTCGAGTGGGATTGGGATGCGTTCTGATGCAGCATGATAGGGTGATCGCGTATGCCTCGCGACAATTGAAGAAGCACGAGCAGAACTACCCCACTCATGATTTGGAGATGGCAGCAGTGGTCTTCGCACTTAAGATCTGGCGACATTACCTGTACGGCGAGTCGTGACAGATATTTACGGATCACAAGAGTCTGAAATACATATTCCAGCAGCGGGACCTGAACCTTCGACAGCGTCGATGGATGGAGTTAGTGAAGGATTACGACTGCGAGATCTTATATCACCCGGGCAAGGCAAATGTGGTGGCGGATGCTTTGAGCAGGAGGCCCGGGAGTAGTTTATCTTGTTTGAACGCAGTACAGGAGCAGTCATCCGCAGATTGGCAGATATTATGCGACAGTCGAGTACAGTTCGAGTTCACGCCGATTGGAGGACAGATAGCGCATGTCCGTGCACGCCCACAGTTGATTGATCGTATACGTGAGGCACAGCTCAGTGATGACCGATGTTCAGAGATCATGGCACAGATGGGACAGGACAGATTTTCCGAGTTCATGATCGATGATCAGGGGATACTACGGTTTGGAGTCACACTGTGCGTACCTGATGCTGAGGGACTGAGGCGTGAGATTCTTGAGGAGGCACATCGATCGGTGTATAGCGTCCATCCCGGTTCCACCAAGATGTATCATGATATGCGAGATGTTTATTGGTGGGACGGAATGAAGAGGGACATTGCAGATTTTGTATCGAGATGCCTGACTTGTCAGCAAGTCAAGGCTGAGCACAAGAGGCCCGCGGGAGAGCTACAGCCGTTACCCATTCCGGAGTGGAAATGGGAACAGATTTCGATGGATTTCGTGGTGGGTCTACCCAGGACTAGTAGGGGGTATGACTCCATCTGGGTGATCGTGGATCGTTTGAAGAAAGCGGCTCACTTCTTACCGGTGAAGACGACTTTCGGATTTACTCAGTATGCCCAGATCTATATTGACAAGATAGTGCGACTACACGGAGTCCCGACGTGCATTGTGTCCGACAGAGGCACCCAGTTTACCAGTAGACTATGGCAGAGGCTTCAGGAGGCTTTGGGCACTCGCTTGAGTTTCAGCACGGCATTTCATCCGCAGACCGACGGACAGTTAGAGCGGACCATCCAGACTCTCGAGGACATGCTCAGAGCTTGTGTACTAGATTTCGGAGGTAGCTGGGATCATCATTTGCCCTTAGTAGAGTTCTCCTACAATAACAGCTACCAGGAGACTATTCAGATGGCACCATTTGAGGCTCTTTATGGGAGGAAATGTAGGTCGCCTACTTCTTGGACAGAGCTCAGTGAGAGCAGTATCTTAGGGCTACAGATCGTTGAGGAGACGACTGCGAAGATCCAGTTGATTCGCGATAGGATGAGAGCAGCGCAGAGTAGGCAGAGGGCTTATGCAGACCGTCGACGACGCAGACTTGAGTTTTCGGTTGGTGATCATGTTTTCTTGAGGGTCTCCCCAATGAAAGGTGTGATGAGGTTTGGGAGGAAGGGGAAGCTTAGCCCCAGGTATGTGGGCCCCTTCGAGATCCTTGAGCGTGTCGGTGCAGTAGCTTACCGGTTAGCCCTTCCGCCCAGCTTTCCAGACGTGCACCCCGTATTCCATGTTTCGATGCTCCGCAGATATCTACATGATTCTTCGCATGCGATCCAGCATCCGACGATCCAGCTTGAGCGTGATCTTTCCTATGCAGAGCAGCCGGTGATGATCTTGGATCGGCAAGTGAAGAAATTGAGATCGAAGGAGATCCCATCAGTTAAAGTGCTTTGGCGTGGTCAGAACCGTGAAGAGGTCACTTGGGAGACCGAAAGCGAGATGATGAAGACGTATCCCCATCTTTTTGAAGGTAACCTTAGTTAGATTTTTGAAATTCGGGGACGAATTTCTTTAAGGGGGAGAGATTGTAACACCTTAGGATAAGGGTTAGTGTATAATTATAATTAAATAATGATTTTTAATAAAAAGTTTACCAAACTGTGTTTTAAATATTTTTCCTAATTTAATAAACATTTTTCCAAAATTTTCCTAGGCTTGCACACACATGTGCATGTAAACTAGGGTTTTTAAATCAAGTAAATACAATAATTATTAACCATGGTGGGTTAATTGTTGGATTATTTCTTTTGGGGTTTAAGTAAGTCTAATTAATTAGTTAAAAAGGTTGCTTTATTTTGAATTAGTTTCTTTGTGTGTTGACTTGTGAGTGAGAGAGAGGGAGAGTGCATCATGGCAAGCCATGCTTGCAATTAATGATGAGAGAGAGAGAGGGTTGACAATTGGAAGCAATTATTTCCTCTCATTTCTTTTCTTTGTTTCTCTCATAACCCTCACACTCACACACACACACACTCTTACCTGAACCAGAAGCAGCAGCAGCAACATGGAAGCAGCAGCAGCAGCATGAGAGCAGCAGCAGCAGCAAGAAGTAGCAGCAGCAGCAGAGATCAGTAGCAGCAGCAGCAGTGAGACAGCAACAGCAACAACTGCAGCTTCTTCCCTCCACTTCTTCATCTTCCTCCAGCTTCCTAGGGTTAAGTATGAGGTATAATTCCTATCTTGCTTCACTAGTTTGCCTAGTTAGTGTAGTTTTGCATCGGTTATTGGATATTGGTGCGTTTTGGTGCGATATGGGGTGTTTAGTGTGAACTTTGTGCTAATGAGGTGTAGATTAGTTCCAGTAGGATGATTGTGGTCTGTTGAGGCCGTTGTAACTTAGTCGAACCCCGATTACACTAAAATACCACCAGTTTCATGTTTGATGCAAATGTCGTATTTGGGCAAAATGTGAGTTTTCTGGAACTGCTATCAACTCGGTGAGTGCAGAATGATTTTGGGAAGACTGTAGTGTAGTGGAGTAGAGCTGATGCACCAGGTGAAACCCGACCCCCATACAGCTACAGTAGGCCGCCAATTTCCTCATTCTGGCCGCCATTTGCGGCCAGATGGGTAGGGTTTGGGTTGGGGTTTGGTCCAGTGGGTGTCTGCTACTGTGTGTAGTGTTTTGGTATATATATTTTTGTAAGATCGATTCTGTGGGAAAATCTGGGACCAAATACCTGTTTTGCCGTTTTTCTAAACCTTCGCGACACGCGTGATACGCGAGTAGGTTTGGGTTCTGCGTATCGCGGCGCGTCGGGGTAGTTTCGTGGCGCGTGAGTATACGTTTTAGCGTATCGCGCACACGCGCGATTGGTTTGCGACACAGGTTTCTTGTTGGGGTATAATGTCGCGTTTTGTGACTTAAGCTTATGTGTGATATGTGTATGTGATTCTAGGTTCGCAGGACAGTGAGACGGACGCTGCGAAGAAGGGCAAGCAAGTGGTTGGATACACTTAGCGCGAGACACAGTGAGTAGATTTCACATCTACGGGGATATCGCCCGCATGGCGTTATGCGTCAGGGCTGATAGGACTTGTTTACTATATGTTGCATGCACCCTATAGACTGTCATCGCATATTGCATTCTCTGCTGTATTGAAATATATATTGCTTAGAACTGATAGAACACCGCACTATTACTAACGGTTTATGTTGCACAGGCACTATTTACATGCTACACACACACCGTTAGTAATTGCCATGCCACACTCACTATAGAGCTGCCATGATTATATTGCTATAGTTCGCCTCATATGTGATTTGATATGACCTTCATGTATATTGGAAACCGCATGACATCTTTTAAAACCGGAAATGAAACTACTTTAAAAAGCGGTTTTCCCCTTATACCCATACCATGGATTGATGTATGTTGTACCTCGCACTGGATTTTACTATTGGTATTGGATTTTCATGTGATTTCTGTTTTGAGGACCGTGGAATTATTTAAGGAAAGATATGCTATTTTGAAAACCCGGTACCTCGTGATATGATATTTTGGTGTGTCCACCACGCGTTTTCTCGGTGCTGAGACGTGTGCTTGAAACCCGATTCGAGGAGTGGATGTTCCGTTTGCGGGTTCGTGGTGGGCCCGGTATGGTTCCCCTCGGCGAGATGATCGATGGGATTTGCCGATTGAGCCTGGAGGCGGGCGAGTACCTACCGGTGATTGGTTGGACCTGGCAGTTGTCCGGAGGATACTGACCAGAGTCGAGTGATGGATGCGGGAGGATCCGTACTGCCGGGGCCGAGGGCCGATACCGCAGGTGGACCCCGTGGGGCCGGTCCGGACTGACGGCGCCCGATGTTCGAGGATTTACGTGTCGATGCTGGACATGGGTATTTCATGATGTTTTGGGTGCCGATGTTGGGCACTCGTGATTCCTCCGAGATATACAGGATTTGAGGGCCGATGGGTGTGCCGGCGCCTGAGTATATGTGGGACTTGGGTGCAGTTTGAGGCACCGATCATTGTTTTCCATGTTGACATAGTCCATGTAGATATTATTTATCCCATACTCGGTACTGATTACTATACATCTCATCCTGTGGCATTTACCTGTTAGAGTACATGCATTACTATTGTATCCACTGTTGACATGCATTGATATCATCTGCTGGCATTAGTAGAGCCACGCTATATGTGCATGCTTGCGATCACCTTTATATGTTATCTCTATTCACGAGTTGGCAACTCACCCCCGTTGTGCCACAGTGTTTGCAGGTTGCCCTTGGGAGTAGTCACGGCTGGCTGTTACCGCATCTTTTGGCACAGATACCCCTTCTGAGCAGAGATAGTCTTTTGCTGATAGGTGGGTTTTGTACGGTATCTGTTATATTTCAGTTGTATATTGATGTATCTAGTACTCTCCATCTACCTTCTGTATTGACTTAGAGACAGTTGTGAGGACGATATGTATGATTTTATATTCTGGTGTCGAGCTCGCATGTGAGCCGACGTTACTTTATGCAGTCTTATCTTTTATGATATTGTCCTTGTTTTTCTGTGTATTCTTCGCTACAGCGTCGTATATCATATTGTGATGCTTTATTCATGTCACTTGTTATTTCCGCTACACCTTACTTTTACCCGTCTTTCGGGGCTAATGTTTTAAAAAAAGGAAATGTTACCAAAATTATAAAACTCGTAACTTGTGAACTTAAAAGGGGTTTCTACTAAATAACTGGAAGTTTTTCAGACATTTACTCTTGCTTTTACAAAATGTTTTAAATCACTCTATATTATTGGTTTTGATTTCTGGGTTCGGCTTACTTAGCCGCGTTGCGCCTGTAGACGTTGCGTGGTTAAGTGCCGGTCACGAGTCGAATTCTCGGGTCGTGATATCGTGCATGTCACATCCACCTGATTTTTCTGTCAGGCACACACGTTGCCTACGACAGATGTTTCGTGCACACCAGTTGCACCTAGATGTTGTTTTGTACACCTGTTTGACACATATATGGATTTTGACTCCTTGCGCACCAGACGCATAGGATATTCTTATATATGCATTTTGGGGATTGATTCTAGTAGAGCAGTGCATTTTTATGATATTCTCTCTGTATTGATATTTTCGGAGCCCCGACAAAATGGATTATTACTGAAATTGTTGTAGTATATTGGGGGTTTAAATTTAAATTCGGGGACCGAATTTCTTTAAGGGGGGTAGATTGTAACATTTTCAAAAAGGTAAAATATTAATTTTGGGAATTTTTATAATTTAATATTATTTTATTGTATATTTTAATATTAAATCTATAATTAAATGCAAATAAATAGGAAAATTTTGAGAAAAATTATGGAATATTCTAAAATAGGGTAAATTAGAGAATTATGATATTTTTAAGTTTTTGTGATTAGTTTGACACTAATTTAGTGCTAATCGCGATTAAAAATCGCTAATCGGATTTTTGGCTTTTTGTGCAAAACTTGCACATATCACTTTTCCTACACTTGTGCATTTTTTACCATGTTACTTTGGGTTTACTATTGGGGTGAGAATGTTTTGGAATTAAAGAAAAAGGAAAAGAGAAAAGAAAAGAGAAAAGGATTAAAGAATGAGGGTAGGTGAGAGAGAGGAGTACGGGACCATTGACCAAACCCTTAGCCATTCTTTTCCCCCCTCATTTCTCTCCCTCTCCCATGCTTGCTGCTGCGGCCTCTCCTCCATCTTCTTCCCCTCTTCAACTCCTCACATCATCTCAAAAACAACCCCAAAACCTCACACTCATTTTATTAAAATTGTGCACAAGCCCGAGACCTACAAGATGGACTAAGAAAGCATGGATTTTGGCCACTAGGGGCAACTCAAGAATATTCTTGAGTTGCCAAATGAGGTATTTTTCTGAACCATTAGCTTAGTTATAGCATTTCCTTTACCATGTTTAGTTTTTAATCGATATTGTGTGATATTATGGAATTGAGAATAAACAAGTTAGGGTTTGAGGAAACTTGTGTTGTATTGGGAAATTAAGCTCAGTTAAGGTTATACCAACACCCTAGTGTATGAATTGGAACCCAAAACCTGAAGCTAAAACCAGAATACGGATTTTAGAAACCGATATCGGGGAAAATTGTGAAATCTGTGAAGGTTAACTTGAATCTGCTATCATACGAGACACCTGAAAATAATATTGAGTGGACAGTGACATGTGCAGGCACCATTGAACCAACACCCCAGACCCCAGCCCCCAATTCCTTCTTGAGGCCGCCGAAATCCCCATTCTGGCCGCAATTTGCGGCCAAACCAGTGAGGAATTTCCTCGTTTTGCGTGCATGGCCCTATTTCCTCTAGTATTGACCCAGGGTACTTCTAGTTTTGACAGATTCTATCTAGGGTAAAATCTGGGACATATATCCTAAGTTGCTATTTTGGATTCGTGTTTCCGTATTCCGTATTTTTTGATTCTGAAACTGTGGATTGTGTTTTGCCTCGACTATTTGGCGTTTATATGACGATATAGAGGATTTATTGATGGTTTTGAAGGCGTGCCATAGGTTCTCACCTATAGGCCCCTTATCGTACCGTTTTGGATTTCATGCGCCGTTTTAGCTTGGATGTGGTTTTAATGCGCATATACGATATTTTGATATGTAGGTACCCATGAAGACTTCGGGACGACAAGTAAATGCGTGGTGACGTCCGCAATGATGATGCAAGGTGAGTAGATTATATCTACAGGGGGAAGTCGGGTGGATGGCGTATAGCACCCCCGCAGTCCGTAATTAGTACTATGTAGTATATTTATATGTGTGATAGTTAGTGTGTTATGGTTAGTTAGGGGTAGAAATAACTAGCGTAGTTCCTAGTTGCGAACCATAGGATAGATTTGCACCCACACGCATACACTTGTGTGTTTCTTATACTTGCACTGTGTTTGATGATAGGGGATGACTTTGGAGTTGAGTCGATGATGTGGGCTTTGTGCCGCGAGATCGGTGATTTGATATGATTCGTACTTGGGATACGAAATGTGATTCTTGCGGGTTTGGGATGTGTGTTTACCCCCGCATTCTTACTTTGTAGATGATATCAGTTGTACTAGACTTAGATCAGTACCCCAGATTATATGATATGATGATAAGTGATACCCGAAATGTGATGAGATAGTGTGATATTGACCCATACCCAGCTATTGGGATGCCGTACGACGATTTACCGTATGAGCTTTACATTGATGATAGATCCGCACTCATGACTTGAGGATGTCATATGATATACTGTATCGTACGCGATACTATTGAGGCGGAATCACCGACTATTATATCTATATATCGACTCAGATGTTAGGCGGTTTCCTTACCTGTAGCTCAGCTTGTTAGTTGTAGCCGTTTAGTTTAGAGCAGTTGTTAGATTAGATTAGACTCCTACCTATTTCAAAACTAGCGGGTCGTGGGTATTTTAAAAGACAGGTCAAGGGATCTACGGATATTTAAAAAGGCGTATCTTTTCATAAAAACACCGTAGCCCCTATTTTCAAAATCCCATGATTCGTGTTCTTTCAAAAGGCACCATTTGTAGGACTTATGTTAGATTTATGCAGATTAGTTTTAGTTGCGTCTAGTATTCAGCTCCCGCTCCTTTTTGTGGTTCGCTTCGCATCGCATGCTTATATTATGTTTCATACTCCATTATTGATATCATGCTGTTAGGACACCAGCACCATTACCGGTGATGCGTATGTACCACGTACACTTACTTGCCGGCTCACACACATCTTCATCGGTAATTGCCATGTCACGTACACCTTAGAAAATATATTATTGCTTGACATAGCCTATTAGCTAATAGTTTAGACATTGTAGTTATTACCTGCTACTTCATGCATACTGTTATTCATTGTTATGCCGCATTCATGGATTCTCATGCATATATTCACTATTTTACGTGCTATTGAGGCTTGGATTTGGATTTCTATGAGATTTTCTGGATTTGGAGGAAAACCGCAAAGACACAAATAATCATATTCTCTCTTTTAAAATAAAAGTGCGGTTTTCCCATGATGTATGAGTCGTCCACCATGAGTTTGCTGATGGATTTGGAAACCCGATTCGAGGAGACGGATGAACCGTTTCGGGTACATGGTGGACCCGGTGCGGTACCCCGGGGCAAGAGGAATGTGGTGATGACGTTGAGCCTGGCAGGGGAGTACTACCTACCGGTGATTTTACCCGACGCGTCGGATATCCGGAGGATACCTTCGTGGTCTTGAGATTGATGGTAGGGGCCAGTCTGGACTGACGGCGCCCTAGATATTGTGGTTGAGACTTTGAGATATCGGAATTTTGGGATTTCGTTTTGTGCCGATGCTAGGCACAGTTCTATGCTGATTTCATTACGGTACCTCATTTTAAAAATACATGGGAAATCTCACTAAATTATGAAAACAGTTGCTTCATGTAAATGTATTCTGTTTTCACGCATTCATATCTCATTCATATGCTATATTGCTACCTGAGGCACTGACACAGGCACATGAGATTGCACCCGGGTTAGATATTTACCCTAGTCTTGTTATAGGCTGCATGTTTTATATTGAGGATTTTATATACTGATCGTATTGACCTAGGATTATGTCTTGCTTTCGGTTTCTGCTTGTAGATATTTCTATTCACGAGTTGGCAACTCACCCCCGTTGTGCCACAGTTCTTGCAGGTTCTGCCATACAGGTCTATTGCGGCATTTCTGGCACACTACTTTCTTGCGGGTGAATTGCTTTTGGTAGGTGGATTCTTTCGCATCAAGAACCACCATTGTATTTATTTTATTCATTGTATCTAGAATTTCCATCAACCAAAACTTGTATGTTGTTTCAGACCTAGACTTTAGTGATGTATTATTTGACCTTAGAGTCGCGCTTCGTAGTATTGCGGTTTTCTTGTTGCTTTTGAGTTCTTTTGGTTTAACCCTCGCCTTTCAGCGTTGTATATTATTATTGCTTGCGTGGTTGTGACCGTCGATTGACGAAGAGCTAGCTCCCGCTTGGGGATGCCTTTATCTTTGCATATATTGTTATCCTTGTTGTACCCCATTCGGGGCCAGTTTTACAAAGAAACTCTGCCGAAATTTTTAGAAAAGATTTTACTGTTTTAAATGCATATTCGGCTTAGTTATTTAAAAACCTTGATTTCAAACATGTATTTCTTCACTTCTTTAAACCAGTTTTCTTACTTATTCTTAAAAATGGTTTTAGATTTCTGGGCTTTTGGCTTACTTGGATCAGATGGAGTCCTATAGACTTCATAGGATTCAAGGGCCAGTCACGTGCTCTTTCGGGTCGTGACAGTTGCAAACTTTGATCTTTATCAGCGAAGGTTTGTATTGATGGCCGAGCAGAGAATATGGCATTGACCTCATCTTTCGAGTCACTGCCGAAGATCAATATGGGAGTGGACGGTCCCGGCTTGTTGTAGTGGGGCGGCCCTGAATAGACTATCTCTTCCTTCTCCTCGGTATCACTCCCGAAGACCGGAATGGTGGCGATAGCTTTGTTCTTATCATCCGGTTTGCGACATCTTTCCGTGTCTTCGAAATCTGGCATGAAGTATTTTGCATCTTCGTATTTCCGGACTTCGTTCACAGAGAACGGGTTTAGTTCCCCTGTCACAGTGTACTCGAGACTATCTTTAAAATATTTCATACACTGGTCTTGCGTAGAAGGGATGATGTTGTACTCGTGTAACCAGGGCCGGCCGAGCAAAGCGTTGTAGCATGTCCTGGCGTCAATGACGTGGAACTTGATATCAGTGACGAGCGGCCCAAAGCGTAACGTCAGTATCACAGACCCAAGCATCCGTGATGACTGAGAGTCGAACCCGGAGCTGGTGATCTTATCCCGAGCGAGGTGTTGAACACTCATGCAGATTTCCTTTAGCACCCTTACGTTAAGGAGTTTGACGGAGGACCCAATGTCGACCAGGATTTTTCCTATCTTGATGTCATGACAATACCCGGAGACATATAGGGGACGGTTGTGTTCGCATGTCCCAAGGAAGAGATTTTCATCGCCGAAGGTGATATCGGCTGTGTGTACTTCTTCCAGCTCGTCCTTCATCTTTTCTTCGGCGAGGAAAGCTTGGAATTGCTCGGGTTCCTGCAGTGCCTTGATTAAAGAATCTCTCGCCTCTTTGGATAACAAGAGGGCGTCGAGAACGCTGAGCTGCGAGGGTATCTTCTTCAAGTGTGCGAGAATGTTGTAGTCCACCTTACTCTTCCTCGGCGGGTCCTTGGCTGCCAGCTTTTCGACGGCTTGGTCATCAAGGATGATATCCTCAGAAACCTTTTCTTTCCCCTTATCCTTTCTATTTGACCCACTATTCGAGGGTCCAAGATTCTTTTCGGGCAGCGTGCGGTTGCGCAGCTGAATATTTTCACAGGTCCTCGGTTCTTCCTCTTTTCCCAGGGCGGACTCTTTAAAGAGAGGGCCAAGAGCCATTTCTTCATCAGAGTCGCTCCCGAAGGTAAGAACTTGCGATCCCCCGGCGTTGACCATGCGACAGTTGTCGGTGGTTCTTTTATGCTTCTCGGTCATACTTCTCTGCTCCCGACGAGCTTTGCGCTTTATCCGCTTGAAATTTTGCCGGTAAGCAACATATCCCTGCCACCATTTTTTAAAAGCGTCGCACTCTTCAGTAGGGTGCGCAATCTTTCGATGATATAAGCAGTAGCCAGGATGTATTTCTGCTTCACCAAGAATGTTTCCTTCGGAGGGTGGCAGCTTCATTCCCATTGATATGGATTTAGAGAACCTCTTCCTCGTCTTGTACTTGCTTCTGTTTACGGAGGATGTACTTTGTTCCGGCAGGAGCATCCTAACCCGTTCGTCCAATCACCGACGTTTGGCCTTTTCAAATATGTCCTTCTCACGCTTGCGATCAGCTTTGCTTTTAAGAAGAGCTGTGTTCAGGAATGCATCAATTATTTCATCCGATGGTCCTAGAAGTTCCGGTTCGAAATTTGCCCCCAGTTTCTCTGTGTAAGGAGCTTCTTCATTGTCTATCGACGAGTGAGAGATCACATGGCAACTTGCCACGTAATTTTCAGACTCATCCGACGAGTCTTCTCCATCATTTCCGTCCTCGAGAACGTGGCTGAGGAACTCTTGGAGCGTGATTGGAATCCGCGCCTTCTGGTCATACTCTTCCAGCGCGTCAATCTGCTTTTGCAGGTCCGTGCGCTTGTCGCCAGGCTTCACGGGCTTCTTGGATTTCTTCTTCTTTTTTGAAGATTTTGACGGCTGGGTGTGTGTGCTTTGGCTATCACCACTGATCTTTGGAATTGGGCACGGCTTCAGCATCCCTTCGATGATCTCAGGCTCCAATGGATTTTTCCATCTAATTGTCGGACATGTGTGGAGACCCTTCAGCATTCTTTTCATTTTGGCTGAAAGAGCGACCTCCCATGGAGCTTCTTCAATGAAAAAGCATGATGCCCCCAGTGTATCTGTTTTCTTAGGAGTGTGTGGCCGAGGAGGGTTCACCTTCCAATTCTCGGATAATACGAATTTTCCCTGCTGGTACTGATCTTCTATCCAGCTTTTGAACATGTAACATTCCTCGATCGGATGGCCCAACATTCGGTGATAAGGGCAGTAGTTAGGATTGCTAATGTCTCCTGGTTGCGCTGGGCGTCTTGGCTCTGGGAGCGTAATGAGCCTGTTGCGGAGTGCAAGCTCGAATAACCTCTTTGTCTTATCTCTCAGGAACGAGTAAGGGCGACTCATTTTATCTTCAATAGATCGAGTTCTATTATTATGGCGATCAACTGGTCTCGGGCCACCGGGCTGCTGTTGAGCTTTGGCGACAACGATCGCTTTCCCCTTTCCCTTCTCATTTCGAGAGTCCGGTTTTGGAGGAGACGGTCTATGACCCATCTGGTCCATTTGGGCCAGTTTGTCGATCAGGGCCTGAAAAGTAGTCGGCTTGAAGAACATCATGAACTGGGAGATAGTCGCATGAGGGTCCAGAGTGCCCACGAACATACCCACCGCCGGTGCTTCTTCGATGTGCTGTTCACACTTCGACAACAGATTCCGCTATCGGATGGCGTATTGGACACACGTCTCGCCTGGCTTCACCCTGGCAGTGAACAATGCTGTTATCGGGGTGCGTTCACTAGCACTCACGAATCGCTAGGTGAATAACAACTCCATTTCTGCGAAAGTCTTAATGGAGTCGTTTGGAAGCTCAGAGTACCACTCAAATGCTGTTTCCGACAAGCTACCGACGAATTGACGGAGCAAAAGCTTATCATCGCCCCCGGTGTTGCCGCAAAGAGCTCTGAACTGGGCGACGTGCTGGTGAGGGTTGCCTGTCCCATTGTACACATGGAATTTAGGGATTGTGTATCCCGGCGGGTATTTTATTTGGTCATACCAGCTTGGAATCGGTCGCCCAGTTTTAACGACTTGACCGGCCGCTTCATTCGCCTGGTGAGCTCGTATTTGCTGAGCTATATAGTCATCCAGTGCGGCCTTGGAAATGGTTTCCTCTTTGGCTGCTGAAAGAGCCGGAGGAGGATTAGATGTCTCCCCTCTATCGTCTTCAACAATGATCGGAGGGTCTTCAGCTGGAGGGTCCAGTTGTAGCATCATCCCTACCATTTCTTGGAAGAGAAGTACCATTTTTTTTTATGTTGGCAGCTTGTTCTGCTGCTTCTCTGTCCTTCTTTTCGAGGACTCTGCGCAGGTAGTCAGCATCGGTTTCTTGTTCGTGACGCTGCTCTGATGATACCTCCGAGCTTTCTTTTGGTCCGGTGAGTGCGGCCATTTGCGTCAGCATTTCTTGAAGGTTCTGCTGTTGTTGTTCCTGAGCCCTTGTTATTGATCGGGTGAGCGGCTGGTGACCCGTCGAAGCGCGGCTTTCCTCTTTTCCGGAAGCCATGTAAACAGTATGGACCGTTATACCCCCAGACTTGGGGCGTTTGGGCTTAGCATTTTTGCAATCTGTCGTAGTCACAGGGGCTTTCTCTGGCCTCCTTCTCTTTTGAGCAGTTGACGTTGAGGGGGCCATTGTAGCGGGCACCCAGGTGGTTGTCGTCCTTCGTGGCTTGCCAGGACGGTTCTCTTCCTGCTGAACCTTCAGCTTTTCCTGTCGGCGAGGGTAATCTTGATCAATCACCGACTTCTGGACATGTCGCCAGACTTTGTAGATTTTGGAGGATAGCCGCTGAGGGGGCAGTTCCGGCTTCGCCTTCGGTGTATTCTTCACGGGTGGAGGAGATCTTTTCAGTACGGCGGTAGGAGAGTTCCTGCGCACCTTGTTCAGCAATTCAAAGTTGTTCCCAGTTGGAACAGCAGCATTGAATTCCACCGTTGGGGCTGCCGGAGTTAGCCCAAAGGGGAGTTGCCCCCAGCCTTCCTCACTCGGCGCCAGTGGCGACGTCGAGCGTGTCGAGCTGTTGGGATGGTTTCAGCTTGAGGGGTGACTTCGTCTTGCCCCCTGCTATGGAGAAGGGCTGTTGCTGGTGTCAGCCTCTTGAAGACTGAGGTCCGTTGAGTAGCAGGATTTAATCTGTTAAAGACAGACCTTGGAGTAGGAGCGGGAGTGGGAGCTGGAACAGTCAGTCTTGCAAAGACCGACCCTTTGGTAGGAGAAGCCGCCTTGATGACTTCAGGAGCATGGATGGCTATCCTCTTCGGAACAACCTTTTCTGGGATTGCAAGCTTCATTATGGGCCTACATGGACTTTGTGTAAGTCCATGTCATGCACCCCACGAACTTGCGGGGAGGCAGAATATATGAAAAACGATTATCAAAGCTTCGTAACACGGACTTTAGCGCATGAATCGTGTCTAAACCGTTACTAGCAAACTACGAGAGGTTTAACTACTTGGATTCGAAGTTATACCTCATGTTACTTGTCCTTCGGGTCTTCATTGCTGTCCTCCACTCCTCGTAGGCTCCTTAGAATATCGGCACCTCAACGGACTCCTCGAGTCAAAGATGATCCACCCGAGAGATCCTACGCCAAGCTTGATCTCTAACTTGAGATAACTAGGTTTCTCAAAGTGCTAATCTAAGCTACCTAGGGGATATAGAGTGAGTTTATGGATGTATTAGTCTAGCTAACCCTTGATCTCAACACATGAGAGGTTAGGGTTAGGGTTTCAAGAATGAGAGAGCTTGAGGAGAGAGAAGGTGATGATAAGAATGATATTGAAAATGAACTCATTAGAATATAACAACCATAACAATTTATCAAATAAATAATATAAATGATTAATCATCATGGTTGATGCATTCACCTTGTGTGGTTCATCACATGAGTCATAAGTTCAATAAATCAAGCATTAACTCTAAGGTTGAATCGCAAAAATGAGTCATTAAGCAATAAATGCTTATGCCACCTTAATCCCCAAGTCACCATGCTTCTAGAAGCTTCCCGGAAAATTATGAGAACGCCCCTCCAATCCGTGAAAACACGGAAAAACTTTAGACTGTATAAATCCAATAACCTGATAGTAGAATCTGGCTTAAACCAAAGCCGGCTAGTAAAAACTGTCCGAACGTCGTACGTGCGTTTAAACACGTATGCGTCCGAACTTTTTCGTAAAACTATACGACCTCTATATCGTTTCACCTGGAGTAGGGAAACTCTCTCTGTGGGACTCTAAAGACTCGACACTACGCTGGCAGTGGGTTTAACCACAGACCGCAAGCGGCACTAGCTGTACGTAACGGTCCCCAGGTAGATGTCGATAAGAAGGCCGATGAGATAAGCCATCCGAACTCCTACTGAGCCTGTCCGTGACAATATCCGCGCAGTCCGGTCTGTTCGTCTAAGAGTATCGCATGTATGGTCTAGGGAGGTGGAGAACGTCAGACACCTAATAACCGTACAAGTCGTGCTGGTATGGCTCATGACCATTTGAGAATCTATTGATCAGTTCACTAGTAATTCTCCATCAGCCCTGGCCAGGGACTTATGGTAATGACCAACCGATCACAGTGCGATATCAACTCCCTATACCGGGAGAGACGAATCCCTAACAGTCGCTCACTGCCTCCATGTGGCTCGGGACTGTACCCAACTAAAACCTGTTTGCACGACTCCTTTGAGCCGTGGTAGGGTAGTAATCAAAGCACAGTGGGAACACACGAGACAAATGACGACCTTAAGTCAACAGACTACCTGCACACATGTCACCTGAGAACTGCTATCTGACATTAGGTATAATACCATCCTGTCAGTTCTCTTGCGAGTCCTGTCCGGTGTACCCGTAACCTAACGAGCACCCGTATACTATCTCCAGTACGACGTACTGATGGCTGTGGGACAGACCATCTCCCCAACTGGGATGAGAAGCGTACACACTAGTCTACTCTTGAGTATCGATGCCCTGTCTCGATAATCCTACGACTAGGGAAAAGTATAGGATGTTGCTTATAGACTACCCAGTCCCCACTAGTGTGACTGCCATCATAACGCTGGTAATCAAGCAAAGAACCTATGGGCTCTACTAATATGTATAAGTGATACGTTACAAGAAACATATGCACATATTAAAATAGACACAAATCAAGTAGCATACTACCATATTTAGCAAGACTGTCAATACAACTGTGAATATCCCAAGATTCCATTAAGTAATATACAATCTAGTATGATACAATATTGGCCCCTAGGGCATATACACTAGCAATCTCCCACTTGCACTAGGGCCATGAGCTGGCATATCGTAGACCTATCATCTCGAATAGCCTCTCGAACTGTGTCTGAGGAATGGCCTTTGTTAATGGATCAGCAATGTTATTCTCTGTCTCTACTCTTTTCACCTCGATCTCCCGGCGATCTACGATCTCCCTGATCAGGTGGTACCGCCTTAAGATGTGTCTGGATTTCTGATGAGACCTGGGTTTCTTCGCTAAAGCTATAGCGCCGTTGTTGTCACAATACAGAGGTATTGGATCAACACTGGTAGGAACCACCTGATGTTCTGTGAGGAATTTCTTCTTCCAGACAGCTTCTTTTGCGGCATCGCAAGCAGCTATGTACTCCGCTTCCATTGTTGAGTCAGCAACGGTCTCCTTCTTGGAACTCTTCCAACAGACTGCCCCTCCATTGAGGGTAAAGACATAACCCGACATGGACTTGGAGTCATCCTTGTCACTCTGGAAGCCAGAGTCGGCAAAGGCCTCCATCTGGAGGTCTTTTCCGCCATACACCAAGAACATCTCCTTAGTCCTCCTCAGGTACTTGAGAATGTTCTTTACTGCTATCCAGTGATTCTCCCCTGGGTTTGCTTGATACCGGCTTACAACGCTCAATGCGTATGCTACATCTGGTCTGGTACATAACATCGCATACATTATAGAGCCTACCGCTGAAGCGTAGGGTATAATCGACATGCGATCCCTTTCCAAATTTGTCTTGGGAGACACCTCTTTGGAGAGGGTGATTCCGTGACAAGCCGGTAGGTTACCGTGCTTAGAATCTTCCATACTGAATCTTTTCAATATGGTGTCTATGTACCTGGACTGCGAAAGTCCCAACATCCTTTTAGATCTATCACGATAGATCTGGATCCCCAGAATGTAGGTGGCATCTCCCAGGTCTTTCATGGAGAACTTCTGTGACAGGAATCTTTTGACTGACTGTAACATAGGAATATCATTTCCTATTAGGAGAATGTCATCCACGTACAAGACGAGGAATACTACAGCTCTCCCTACAATCTTTCTGTATATGCATGGTTCATCTGGATTTTTGATAAAGTCAAATTCTTTGACAGCATCATCAAAAAAGATGTTCCAACTCCGAGATGCCTGCTTTAGTCCATAAATGGACTTAAGCAACTTGCATACTTTACCGCTGCTCCCACTCTGAATGAATCCCTCTGGCTGATCCATATAGACGCTCTCTTCCAAATTTCCATTTAGAAATGCCGTCTTTACGTCCATCTTCCAGATCTCATAATCGTGGAAGGCAGCAATAGCAAGAAAGACCCTAATGGATTTTAGCATAGCTACTGGAGAAAAGGTTTCGTCATAGTCCAAACCAGGTCTTTGACGGAAACCCTTTGCAACAAGTCTAGCTTTATAGGTTTCAACCTGTCCATCTACACCAATCTTCTTTCTGAAGATCCATTTGCATCCTACGGGTTTTACCCCATCTGGAGCAAAGTCCAAAGTCCATACTTTGTTAGTGTACATGGACTCCATTTCGGTCCGCATTGCATCCAGCCATTTTACTGAGTCACCGCTCTGAATGGCGTGCTGGAAGCTAGTAGGATCATTATCATTAATGATGCAATCTTCTCGATCCCCCTCTATGAGAAAACCATAGTATCTCTCGGGCGGATGAGACTGCCTACTACTTCTGCGGATAGGTGCTGGTATGTCCCTTTTCTTCTGAAATATCTGGTTCTACCATACTTTCAGTTGAAGTTTGTGGTTCTGGAATTTCTTCCAGTTCTATTTCTCTCCAACTTGTTTCCTTTTCTAAAAACTGATGTTCTAGAAAATGGGTATTACGAGAAATAAAAACCTTTTGTTCCTCTGCATAATAGAAATAATATCCTTTGGAGTTCTTCGGATATCCCACAAACTTACATTGTACTGATCGTACCTCGAGCTTGTCCACATGCTGCTTTTTAACAAAAGCTGGACATCTGTCACGTCCCGAAAGTACGGAACATGACCGGCACTTAAACTACGAATATCTCGAGGCGTACATAATCTAAGTAAGCCGAAAACCCAGAAATCCAAACCAAGAAAAGTAGTAGAGTGAAGGAAAACCAATTTAAAACAAGTAGTTTTAATAGCATAAGCCGAATTATGCGGTTTTTAAGAACATAAAAAATTTACAGAAAATTTCGGCAGAGTCTCCTTTGTAAATACTGGCCCCCAAACGGGATACAACATGAATAGTATACGAAATCAATAAAAAGGCATCCCCAAGCGGGAGCCAGCTCTTCGTCAATCGACGGTCACAACCACACAAGCAAAATAATATACAACACCAACGGCGAGGATCAAAACTCAAAAGGAAACTCAAAAGCACAAGAAATCTACAGAAATAAAACGCGCGACTCTAAGGTCGAAAGAAAAACATCACAGGTCTCTAACTCAAAATAAATACATGTTTGGTTGATGGAACTTCTAGATACAACAGAGTAATAATATACAAGTTATATAATGGGGGGTACGATACAGGTAAACCCACCTACTAGCAAAACACCCGAAGGAAACTATGCCCGCAAGCCGTAATGAAACCTGTACGGCAAACCTGCAAGAAACTGGGGCACAACGGGGGGTGAGTTGCCAACTCGTGAATAGAAAAAACATCTACGAAAAGAAATCGCATAAATAACGCAACCTAGGTCAAAGATCATAAAATAGCCTCAATTATATATATAACATGCAACCTATAACAAGGCTAGGGTAAATATCTAACCCGAGTGTAATCTCATGTGCCCGTGTCAGTGCCTCAGGTAGCAATCTATCATATGAATGAGGTATGAAAGCATGAAAACAGAATACATGTAAATGAAGAACTGTTTTCATAATTTAGTGAGATTTCCTTTGTGTTTTTAAAATGAGGTATCATAATGAAATCAGCATAAAACAGTGCCTTGCATCGGCACAAAACGTAATCCCAATATCTCGATATCTCTGTATCACAGTCTCTGTACCTCAATATCTCGAAATCTCAATGTCTCAATCACAATATCTAGGGCGCCGTCAGTCCAGACCGGCCCCTACCATCCATCTCAAGACCACGACGGTATCCTCCGGATATCCGACGCGTCGGGTAAAATCACCGGTAGGTAGTGCTCCCCTGCCAGGCTCACATCGTTATCCTCACGCGCTTCTTGCCCCGGGGTACCTTACCGGGTCCACCATGTTCCCGAAACGGTTCATCCGTCTCCTCGAATCGGGTCTCGAAATCCATCAGCAAACTCATGGTGGACGACTCATACATCATGGGAAAACCGCACTTTTTATTTTAAAAGAGAGAAAAGGTTTATTTATGTTTTTGCGGTTTTCCTCCAAATCCAGAAAAATCTCATGGAAATCCGAATCCAAAACCTCAATAACACGTAAAATAGTGAATATATGCATGAGAATCCATGAATGCGGCATAACAATGAATAACAGTATGTATGAAGTAGCAGGTAATAACTACAATGTCTAAACTAACATATAAGGCAAGTACGCTAGTATCATGTCTAAACTATTAGCTAACAGGCTATGTCAAGCAATAATATTTTCTAAGGTGTACGTGACATGGCAATTACCGATGAAGATGTGTGTGAGCCGGCAACTAAGTGTACGTGGTACATACACATCATCGGTAATGGTGCTGGTGTCCTAACAGCATGATATCAATAATGGAGTATGAAACATAATATAAACATGCGATGCGAAGCGGACCACAAAAAAGAGCGGGAGCTGAAAACTAGACGCAACTATAACTAATCTGCATTAATCTAATATAAGTCCTACAAATGGTGCCTTTTGAAATAACACGAATCATGGGGTTTTTCAAATAGGGGCTATGGTGTTTTTATGAAAAGATACGTCTTTTGAAATATCCGTAGGATCCCTTGGGCTGTCTTTTAAAATACCCACGATTCGTTAGTTTTTGAAATAGGTAAGAATCGAATCTAATCTAACAACTAAACTAAACTAGAGCGCTAAACTAACAAGCTGGACTACAGGTAAGGAAACCGCCTAACATCTGAGTCGATCCATATACATACCTGTATATATATTAGTCGGTGATCCCGCCTCAATAATATCATATCCGATACCATATCTATAATCAGACATCCCAAGTCAAGAGTGCGGATCAATCATCAAGTTATAGCTCGTACGTAAATCCGTCGTACGGCATCCCCAAATCTGAGTACGGGTCAATATCATATTCCTCACACTATTCCTCTGGTATCCTCTTTATCCAAGATTCATAGTCTAGGGTACTGACCTATTTCTAGTACAATACTAATATCCTCAATATACTCATGATCTGACTATAGATCGACAATCTCGTACAAACCGATACGTCAGCACATAGCATCATCAAGGGTATACATCGCCCGATACGTCCTAATATCAATATCCTAGCATATCATGCCTCATATCACGTTCACATGTCGACCATTTTATTTATAACACTATTCACCCGTATCGCCACCCCAAGACCCGCTATAACCCCAGGACGTACCTAAAGTACGAGTCCTGCCATATCACCGATATCACAACCACAAAACAAATATCATCGACTCAGCTCAATCCCAAATCATCCTCAAATCCGTATGTGAACACATAGTCTCATACCCATGTGAACACATAACTATAAAGAATCCTATGAGCACATATAAATAGGAATGTATGTAAGTATGCATGTGTGTATGTGTAGTGCAACACTACCCTAGGGTTCGCAACACTAAAATAATCCAACACACCAATATCCATCCTAAACATCATTATTAAGCCCAAACAACATATAATAATTGTTGGTGTGTATACGCATCCGTATACACCACCACGGACTGCGGGGGTGCTATACGCCATCCACCCGACTTCTCCCCGTAGATATAAATCTACTCACTTGGTCCTCGCTCGCCGGTGCCGACGTCGCCACGCGCTTGCTTGTCGTTTCGAAGTCCACATGGGGTACCTACATATCAAAACGCACCATATCGCATTAAAATCCGAATCATGACCAAAACGACGCACGAATCCCACATAGGTCAAAACCTATGGTTGCTTTCACAAATCGACCCAAAAACCCTCGACGTCGGCGTACAAACGCCAAACCATCGAGAAAACTCCCAACACACTCATTTGTACAATTACAAGCACGAATTATAATATAAAATAGCTTAAAATTCATTAAAAAAACCCAATTTCACTTAAAAGGTCATTTTTCCGAAAAACTAGCAAGCACAAATCACCGTTTTAGTACAAAACTCGATGTATAAACGAATCTAGCGGCCACCATATTCACTAAATGTCTTAAATAAGTCATAAAAACAACTCCCATAATTTAATCTCGTTAAATTCCAAAACCCCTAAAATTCTAGTTTACAAAATACCTAAATTTTAACAATTTTATAGCAAAATGCACAAACCACAATTTAGGTTGGATTTCCATGAACTAAAGTATTAAAGTACAATTTAAAATGTTAATAATTTCATGAAAACCCTAATTATATTTTTTTATCTTAATTATTTTCATAGTTTACAAAAAACCTATTTTGCTAAAAAAAAGCTTAAATATTACGATTTCAATTTAACAAATTGCAAACTAGCAACTAGATTAAGTTTTTCTATGGCTTAGCATGATACATACACCATTAAACCATGATCAATAATAAGAACCCTCACTTGGTAACAATTCCCTTTTATTGAATTTCATGTTTGAAGTTAGAACACAAATTAAACATCAAAATTAATTAAATTGAAGTAATTAGCAACTCATTAAACATGGGGTTAGGATTTATACCTCAAGATTTGTAGATCTAACATACAACCCTAGCCTCCCAATTGCTAACTTTCTCCATGATCCAAGCTAGTTTGGCCAAAGAAAAAATGGTTAAAGGTTGAAGGAAGAAATTGCTTTGAATTTGTGACCTTTTGTTTGGATTTTGATGATTTTTAATGGAAATTTGACATGGAAATCAAGTGGGAAAATGGGAAGGGGACTGCTGGGATTGCTCGGCCAGCAAGGGAGAGAAATTGAGAGAGTGGGGTTATAGTTGTGGCCAAGTCAAAAGTAATACCATACCTCAAGTATAAAAGCCCATATCTCTTGTTTAATGTTTCCCTTCATTCATTTTTTTTTTCTTTTTTTGTGAGATGAAGTAGAGAAAAAGGGGATGGCTGCTGATTTGGGAGGGGGCTCGGCCACATATGGGGCAAGAAGGGTGAATGAATAAGTTTGTATAATTTCCTAAGTCAAACTAGCACCGCATCATCTTTATTATATTCATTAAATTTTCCTTTTTCTATTTAACCTTTGAACTTTCTAACCATGCAACAAAAGAGAAAAAGAAACATGTTACAAATTTAGTCTAACATGCCATGATGCAAAAAACTTGTATTAACCCATTCCAATTTGTAATTTTCCCTAATTTAATGTATTTGTGACGGCTT
Source organism: Agapanthus africanus (assembly GCA_030015575.1). Taxonomy (NCBI): domain Eukaryota; kingdom Viridiplantae; phylum Streptophyta; class Magnoliopsida; order Asparagales; family Amaryllidaceae; genus Agapanthus; species Agapanthus africanus. Next base: position 174,538,264 of record JASDDO010000022.1, on the reverse strand, counting down.
AAAATAATAATAAAATAATTTTTTTTCAGAAAATTTGAAATTTCACCAGCGGCTCAATAAACACCAAATACTAGCAATTATATAGCTAGAATATGTATATTTAATTTTTATAATAAGATATTTGCATTTTGACTTTTTACAGAAAACCCCCTTATTTTACCGATTTTCCGAAATTTCACCGAAACGAATTTCAAAACGCTACAATCTTCCCCCCTTAGAAAAAATTCGGTCCCCGAATTTAAATTAAATATCCCCCCCAAACACTAAAACATCTAAGCAAAACCATCAAGTCGTCGGAGCTCCGAATTCAAAAATACATAAAACAAATCGTTGCGCAGCGCATGCGCATGTAACTCAAAATCAAAACTCTATCCAGCATCCCGCAATCATCGGAGTCATGGTAAAGACACAAATGTCAAATCCAATACAAAACCAATATGATATAACTCGAAACTATACATGTAAATATCGAATCTATATATGTAAATATCTGAAGGAAATGAATGCCAAATATATTCAGGTACTGTCCTCTGGCTAGTCCTGCCCAGTACGAAAACACATAGCAAATATCATAAAAACGTACTGCTCTATAAGAAATCAATCCCAAAATACGCGTATGAATACTACGTGCGTCTGGTGCGCACGGAAATCAAAATCCAAATATGTGCCATACATATGCACAGAAACAACATCCAAGTGCATCGGGTGTGCACGAAACATCTGTCGTAGGCAACATGTGTGCCTGACAGCAAAATCAGGTGCATCTGACATGCACGAAAAATCTCGATTTAGTGCATCTGGTGTGCACCAAAATCATATCTCAAAACATGCGCCCAACATGTGCGAAAATCCAAGGCAGGTGCATCCATCATGCACGAAATCATGAAATCCAATATCAAGCGCCGAACATGCGCAAAATCAAATCAGGTGCACAAGGTGCACAAAACAAATATCGAGTATCACAATCGAAATCGAAGTCCAGTGCATCTAAGTGCACAAAAGGCGTATCACTGCACTGCAAGCATATATAAACTATACAGAGTGCAGGAACCAAATCGTGTGCGTGCATACGCACAAAATCAACTTAAATGTCTAAAACCGTAAAATCACAAACATGTGAAACCAAAGCACGAAAACGATATCAAGTGCAACGACTGTGCGAAAAGCGTAAATCCTTAATCATCAAAACCAAATCATGCGAATAATTCACCCAAAACATCGAAATCTAGTATGGCGGAATAGTCCCGCTCAAGCACATACTCAAGAATCTCTGGCCAACTGTCGTGGTCACTCATAGCATGTCTCGTCAATGATCAAGAACTCTGGTCTGCTGGCGTGCGTAACATGACCACTCCTGGGTCCTAGTCTTCTCGTAATTCATTCCAGAAAGGTCCTGTTGGAGCTCTCCCAAATCACGTCTCTGCCGAACTGTCCGGAAGTTATCGTCCCTTACTAGACCTATTCTCATTCCTGAACGGCTACATACTCATCGCGACTCCTTCTAGAAGGTATATCCAAGTACAATGCCTCGGCATGCGTACCTCATCTCTGATGCCTGCTGAGTGGAACGTCGTCTCATCAAGATCTCGTACGAATCTTACTCCACTTTTCCCCAACGTCGACTGTTTCGGACTCGTCTCATCGTGGCTGCATGGACTGAGCTCCAACGGCTACCCTCGTATCTGGAGTCTCCCAAGAAATGCATCTCACCACCTAGCATCCGAATTAAGTTGAGCCATCCGATCAAGTCATCTAAACCTCATAATCCCCCAAGAGCTCAACCTCTTGGGCACAGTTTAATAGTATCGAGTACATACCACAGCATCGGTGTTCCAGCCGTAGAAGGTCAAACCCAAGCCTCACTAATGGCGCCGTAGAACTGTTGCAAACCCGAAGCTTCAAACGCTTTCACACGGTCATTAAGTCGAGTTAGGGTTTCATTCTTCTAGAGGGACTATAGAATTGCCTGCATGTCTTTTCGACTACTTTAAACTTGGAATAATATGTTTCTGACATTCGATCATCTCTGTCGACTCCCAACGTCTCCGCGTGAAGTCGTCTCTAGCTGGAATCAATCTATCTGATGACCTCGCATCGGGGTAGGCGAACGAACCACCTGTACTAGTCATTCATTATCGGGTGACTAGCGACCTTCTATCATCTCTTCGTACTACTCGTCTCGCAATAGCTCCAACATATGGGGCGATAGCTCGTCACTCGCAGCAACAACTGGCTCACTCGTCTGCACGCTGAACAGTGCCTCGACCATCATGAATAAGTAATACACCAACGGTCATCAAAATCTGGCTGGCCTCTGTCGGTGGCCCAATCCTCTGGTACTGATCGGCACGTCCAAGAAATCTCATAAAGGCGATCCGCCAAACGCTCGTGGCGCGAAACACAGTAAAAAGACACATCTCCGCAATCGTGTGTCGCCAAAATTACGCCCTGGACAGTCCTCGTTCGTGACGAGCTTGCTGACCGCAATTCTAACCGTAGCTCTCCTTGCCCGTAATCGTGGCAGCAAACCGTAACTGGTACCGATGAAGCTAGATCAGGAATGAATATAATACTGAACAAAGAAATGTATATCCTAAGGCTTCTTAAGTGGAGTAGCGTATCGTAAGTATGCCGCGGAACATACCCACGGTACGTCACTCTACTTTAGTCACCTATTCCATCAACCAAGGGTCATTCTACGCTCCGAAGGTAAAACCTAACGCTCTGATACCAACTTTGTCAAGTCCCGAAAGTACGGAACATGACCGGCACTTAAACTACGAATGTCTCGAAGCGTACGTAATCTAAGTAAGCCGAAAACCCAGAAATCCAAACTAAGAAAAGTAGTAGAGTGAAGGAAAACCAATTTAAAACAAGTAGTTTTAATAGCATGAGCCGAATTATGCGGTTTTTAAGAACATCAAAAATTTACTGAAAATTTCGGCAGAGTCTCCTTTATAAATACTGGCCCCCAAACGGGATACAACATGAATATTATACGAAATCAATAAAAAGGCATCCCTAAGCGGGAGCTAGCTCTTCGTCAATCGACGGTCACAACCACACAAGCAAAATAATATAAAACGCCAACGGCGAGGATCAAAACTCAAAAGGAAACTCAAAAGCACAAGAAATCTACAGAAATAAAACGCGCGACTCTAAGGTCGAAAGAAAAACATCACAGGTCTCTAACTCAAAATAAATACATGTTTGGTTGATGGAACTTCTAGATACAACAGAGTAATAATATACAAGTTATATAATGGGGGATACGATACAAGTAAACCCACCTACTAGCAAAACACCCGAAGGAAACTATGCCCGCAAGCCGTAATGAAACCTGTACGGCAAACCTGCAAGAAACTGGGGCACAACGGGGGTGAGTTGCCAACTCGTGAATAGAAAAAACATCTACGAAAAGAAATCGCATAAATAACGCAATCTAGGTCAAAGATCATAAAATAGCCTCAATTATATATATAACATGCAACCTATAACAAGGCTAGGGTAAATATCTAACCCGAGTGTAATCTCATGTGCCCGTGTCAGTGCCTCAGGTAGCAATCTATCATATGAATGAGGTATGAAAGCATGAAAACAGAATACATGTAAATGAAGAACTGTTTTCATAATTTAGTGAGATTTCCTTCGTGTTTTTAAAATGAGGTATCATAATCAAATCTGCATAAAACAGTGCCTAGCATCGGCACAAAACGTAATCCCAATATCTTGATATCTCTGTATCACAGTCTCTGTACCTCAATATCTCTAAATCTCAATGTCTCAATCACAATATTTAGGGCGCCGTCAGTCCAGACCGGCCCCTATTATCCATCTCAAGACCACGACGGTATCCTCCGGATATCCGACGCGTCGGGTAAAATCACCGGTAGGTAGTGCTCCCGTGCCAGGCTCACATCGTCATCATCACGCGCTTCTTGCCCCGGGGTACCTTACCGGGTCCACCATGTACCCGAAACGGTTCATCCGTCTCCTCGAATCGGGTCTCGAAATCCATCAGCAAACTCATGGTGGACGACTCATACATCATGGGAAAACCGCACTTTTTATTTTAAAAGAGAGAAAAGGTTTATTTATGTTTTTGCGGTTTTCCTCCAAATCCAGAAAAATCTCATGGAAATCCGAATCCAAAACCACAATAACACGTAAAATAGTGAATATATGCATGAGAATTCATGAATGCGGCATAACAATGAATAACAGTATGTATGAAGTAGCAGGTAATAACTACAATGTCTAAACTAACATATAAGGCAAGTACGCTAATATCATGTCTAAACTATTAGCTAACAGGCTATGTCAAGCAATAATATTTTCTAAGGTGTACGTGACATGGCAATTACCGATGAAGATGTGTGTGAGCCGGCAACTAAGTGTACGTGGTACATACGCATCATCGGTAATGGTGCTGGTGTCCTAACAACATGATATCAATAATGGAGTATGAAACATAATATAAACATGCGATGCGAAGCGGACCACAAAAAAGAGCGGGAGCTGAAAACTAGACGCAACTATAACTAATCTGCATTAATCTAATATAAGTCCTACAAATGGTGCCTTTTGAAATAACACGAATCATGGGGTTTTTCAAATAGGGGCTACGGTGTTTTTATGAAAAGATATGTCTTTTGAAATATCCGTAGGATCCCTTGGGCTGTCTTTTAAAATACCCACGATTCGTTAGTTTTTGAAATAGGTAAGAATCGAATCTAATCTAACAACTAAACTAAACTAGAGCGCTAAACTAACAAGCTGGACTACAGGTAAGGAAACCGCCTAACATCTGAGTCGATCCATATACATACCTGTATATATATTAGTCGGTGATCCCGTCTCAATAATATCATATCCGATACCATATCTATAATCAGACATCCCAAGTCAAGAGTGCGGATCAATCATCAAGATATAGCTCGTACGTAAATCCGTCGTACGGCATCCCCAAATCTGAGTACGGGTCAATATTATATTCCTCACACTATTCCTCCGGTATCCTCTTTATCCAAGATTCATAGTCTAGGGTACTGACCTATGTCTAGTACAATACTAATATCCTCAATATACTCATGATCTGACTATCGATCGACAATCTCGTACAAACCGATACCGTCAGCACATAGCATCATCAAGGGTATACATCGCCCGATACGGCCTAATATCAATATCCTAGCATATCGTGCCTCATATCATGATCACATGTCGACCATTTTATTTATAACACTATTCACCCGTATCGCCGCCCCAAGACCCGCTATAACCCAAGGACGTACCTCCTAAATCACCGATATCACAACCACAAAACAAATCTCATCGACTCAGCTCAATCCCAAATCATCCTCAAATCCGTATGTGAACACATAGTCTCATACCCATGTGAACACATAACTATAAAGAATCCCATGAGCACATATAAATAGGAATGTATGTAAGTATGCATGTGTGTATGTATTGTGCAACACTACCCTAGGGTTCGCAACACTAAAATAATCCAATACACCAATATCCATCCTAAACATCATTATTAAGCCCAAACAACATATAATAATTGTTGGTGTGTATACGCATCCGTATACACCACCACGGACTGCGGGGGTGCTATACGCCATCCACCCGACTTCTCCCCGTAGATATAAATCTACTCACCTGGTCCTCGCTCGTCGGTGCCGACGTCGCCACGCGCTTGCTTGTTGTCTCGAAATCCACATGGGGTACCTACATATCAAAACGCACCATATCGCATTAAAATCCGACTCATGACCAAAACGACGCACGAATCCCACATAGGTCAAAACCTATGGTTGCTTTCACAAATCGACCCAAAAACCCTCGACGTCGGCGTACAAACGCCAAACCATCGAGAAAACTCCCAACACACTCATTTGTACAATTACAAGCACGAATTATAATATAAAATAGCTTAAAATTCATAAAAACCCCAATTTCACTTAAAAGGTCATTTTTCCGAAAAACTAGCAAGCACAAATCACCGTTTTAGTACAAAACTCGATGTATAAATGAATCTAGCGGCCACCATATTCACTAAATGTCTTAAATAAGTCATAAAAACAATTCCCATAATTTAATCTCGTTAAATTCCAAAAACCCTAAAATTCTAGTTTACAAAATACCTAAATTTTAACAATTTTATAGCAAAATGCGCAAACCACAATTTAGGTTGGATTTCAATGAACTAAAGTATTAAAGTACAATTTAAAATGTTAATAATTTCATGAAAACCCTAATTATATATATTTTTTATCTTAATTATTTTCATAGTTTACAAAAAACCTATTTTGCTAAAAAAAAAGCTTAAATATTAGGATTTCAATTTGACAAATTGCAAACTAGCAACTAGATTAAGTTTTTCTATGGCTTAGCATGATACATACACCATTAAACCATGATCAATGATAAGAACCCTCACTTGGTAACAATTCCCTTTTCTTGAATTTCATGTTTGAAGTTAGAACACAAATTAAACATCAAAATTAATTAAATTGAAGTAATTAGCAACTCATTAAACATGGGGTTAGGATTTATACCTCAAGATTTGTAGATCTAACATACAACCCTAGCCTCCCAATTGCTAACTTTTCTCCATGATCCAAGCTAGTTTGGCCAAAGAAAGAATGGTTAAAGGTTGAAGGAAAAAATTGCTTTGAATTTGTGACCTTTTGTTTGGATTTTGATGATTTTTAATGGAAATTTGACATGGAAATCAAGTGGGAAAATGGGAAGGGGACTGCTGGGATTGCTCGGCCAGCAAGGGAGAGAAATTGAGAGAGTGGGGTTATAGTTGTGGCCAAGTCAAAAGTAATACCATACCTCAAGTATAAAAGCCCATACCTCTTGTTTAATGTTTCCCTTCATTCATTTTTTTTTCTTTTTTTGTGAGATGAAGTAGAGAAAAAGGGGATGGCTGCTGATTTGGGAGGGGGCTCGGCCACATATGGGGCAAGAAGGGTGAATGAATATGTTTGTATAATTTCCTAAGTCAAACTAGCACCACAGCATCTTTATTATATTCATTAAATTTTCCTTTTTCTATTTAACCTTAGAACTTTCTAACCATACAACAAAAGAGAAAAAGAAACATGTTACAAATTTAGTCTAACATGCCATGATGCACAAAACTTGTATTAACCCATTCCAATTTGTAATTTTCCCTAATTTAATGTATTTGTGACGGCTTAAAATAATAATAAAATAATTTTTTTCAGAAAATTTGAAATTTCACCAGCGGCTCAATAAACACCAAATACTAGCAATTACATAGCTAGAATATGTATATTTAATTTTTATAATAAGATATTTGCATTTTGACTTTTTACAGAAAACCCCCTTATTTTACCGATTTTCCGAAATTTCACCGAAACGATTTTCAAAACGATACAACATCCCCATATTTTCAGATGCTGAAGATGGGGTTTCTTCCTACTCCATATCTGATATGGCGTGGTAGGCACAATCTTGGTAGGAGCCCGGTTCAAAAGGTATACAGCTGATTCTAGTGCATATCCCCAGAATGATCGCGGCAACTCAGCGTTACTCATCATGGAACGTACCATATCCAATAGGGTTCGGTTCCGTCTCTCCGATACACCGTTATGTTGTGGGGTGTATGGAGTTGTAAGCTGAGAGAGAATTCCATTCTCTTTTAAGTAACCCTAGAACTCGGCACTTAAGTATTCACCACCTCGATCAGATCTCAGTGTCTTGATACTTTTGCTTGTTTGGTTTTCCACTTCATTCTTGTATTCTTGGAATTTCTCAAAAGCCTCGGATTTATTCTTCATTAAGAAGACATATCCATACCTAGAGAAATCATCCGTAAAAGTAATGAAGTAGGAATAACCACCTCTCGCATGTGTAGACATTGGACCGCACACGTCACTGTGTACGAGTCCCAAGAGCTCGCTTGCTCTTACTCCGTGTCCAGTAAACGGAGTTTTTGTCATCTTTCCTATGAGACAAGATTCACAATTAGCATAAGATTGATATTCGAACGGATTCAAATATCCTTCTCTATGTAACTTAGTCAACCTTCTCTCATTGATGTGACCTAGTCTACAATGCCATAAGAAAGCCTGATTTATTTCTGGAGACTTTCTTTTAAGTTTGTTATGGACATTGAAAACCCGAGCTTGACTCAATACGTATATACCGTTATCTAATGTACCGGACCTAATCATAACTTGATTTAGGTGGATGTGAACTACATCACTTGCGAATGTAAAATCATATCCCTCTCTTGAAAGTGAGGACACTGATATGATATTGCAAGTCATACTAGGTACATACAGACAGTTACGTAGAATCAATATCTGCCCACTTGTCAAACCTAGGCGATATTCTCCCACGGATTCAGCGTCCACGCTCATTCCGTTTGCAACTCTGAGAGACAAATCACCTACCTTCATAACTCTACGGTTTCTCAAAGCATGTAATGAATTACAGATATGAGATCCTGCTCCGGTATCTAGTACCCAGGATGTAGAGTTAATTGACAAAAAGTTCTCAATTACAAATACACTTGAGGCTGAAGCCACAACATGCTTCGTATCCTGGCTACTGGCTTTATAAGCCCTGCAATCCATCTGCCAACGCCCAATCCCATAACAATAGGAACGTCCCTCTTTTACTACATTCGGTCCTGAAACTTTTGCCCTTCTCTTTCCTTCTTCTTCCCTAGTTTCCTTCAGGGTAGAAGGCAGAGACTTTAGAATTAAGTCAATATTTGACCCGTTTCCCAACGTGGTCTCCAGGTCCTGGAGCTCATCAATATAGCTAGTCATTATAAGGACGTTGTCCCCTACAGATGATCCGAAAGCCAACCTCGCTTGAAGTAATTCGTTCGAGGTCTCATATCTTGCGATATGAGATTGCTCTCCATATAAATCTTTCTTATAGAGAAAGATGGAAACTGTGTCCATCTTCTCATGCTGCTTCTGGTATACACCATCAACTGAAGCCAACGCGAGGCACTTGGTTTTCGTTTTATCTTTTTCCCTTGTCTGACGGATATCCATATCCGCGACAGTGGAAACTGGACCTGGTACGGCGGGATCTTGAGTAGTAATAAGGTGGTCCAGCTTGTCATAGGCAATGGACATCTGGACATACCTTTGCCAGTCATATAAGTCAGATTCAGTCAATTTGTTATCTAGATGTAACCTAGTCGTGGTCACAAGGTCGCTGCAAATAAGAGAGAGAGAAGAAAACACTTTAGCATGATGCTCTTGCAAGTTTAGAGTGGTTTTTAATTTATCTAAACAGGATGGCTCCCACTGTTTCTCGAATCCTTCCTCAAACCATAAAAGAAGAATTAGCCAGGACTATGCTCACCGTACAATACTTGCTTAACCGTTCAGCCAGGCTAGTGTAGATACTTCGAGGGAGATTTTCCAACGCTTTTGCGAAGTTCTTTAATTAAAGAACCTCTTTTCTCTGGGGGCGTAGCCCCGCTGTCACCTTTCTAGGCACCTACTTGGTTTATAGCATTGATCGTTAAGTGACGAATATCCTGATAAGTAGTATATACTCACAGTAGGATTGGGATCCAAAATATCATCGTATGATAATGTTGAAGGAATCCTACCAACATTCATCAAACTCCAAAATGGTATGCACTCTCTGCAAATTTCAGTTTCTTTAGAAATTCCCGATATAAATTTTTGCCCCATGCTCTTATGACCTTGGCTTTGGTCAAAATGTCATAAGTCACATGTCAAGTTCTATCCGTTATTATCCAGGTTAATTTGAACCCATCCGTATATACCCCTGACTTTGGTCAAATGATAATACGACTGTCCCAAACCAACTCATCTATCTATGCAATAAATTAATACCCAGCAGCTACCAAACACTATGCCTTGACTTTGGCCAAAATACATAGCTTGAATACTATTGAATACCCAAATGAAATGACGGAGGGCTACGAATGGTTTTGGCGAAACCGTGAACGTAGTGAACTTGATATAATCGAAGGAACCTGATAGCTTTTTTTAAAAGGAGTGGTTAAAGCTCCGCAATTAAAAATTTTGCTCTTTTAAAATAACCGAGTAGTTTCTTTTAAATTTGTTCCAACGATTGAAGTTTGGTTTATTTTCTTTGCATTATAATAATGCGTCCCATCATTTATCCTATCATTATAGAAAACAACGAAAATACCACGTCCTCTTATGCCATCCGTATTCGCCACGGGGTCCTGTCATCACCCGTTAGGTTACTTAACTAACGACAGAGCGGGGGCTGGGCTAGCGCGGGTGTAAAACATAAGTGACGTCTAATAGCTATTAAATATAGAAATTGTACATTCGTCAGATGCAATAATAAGCATTCCAGATCACAGATGAACTTTATTGGATTTACTAGCAATCCGCATTTGCTTTGAGCCTGCAACAAAAGACGGATTACATAGTTGTGATGAATAGCCATTACCCCACCCTAGACCCCTACGGGTACGGCAAACTACCCGCCAAGTACCCGAAGTGAAGCGGTCTCCCTCAACAATGTGAGTAGGCCACTAAACACTTCAAAGTACCCGGTAGTTTGTGCACCCCACCTTGGGTCTATCCTAGGAGCAAAAACAGTAAAAATGAAATAATACAACGGTGGCTACAACCGCAACCTCGATGTGCCCCGCAAAAGAATATTACATCATATTACAATTACATCGAATGAATGAATATAAAACACATCTCAAACCCCGGCTAATCATCACAACATTCCAATCAAGTCCATATACACAAACAGTAAACATTACAGAAATGTGCAACCCCCTGCCAACCGATATACTAGCAGTTAGGGGAGGTTTACGAACACATTAAACATTACAGATAAAAACCCGATTAGCAATTAATTTAGAACATCGATCGACTACCTTTATCCGTGTCTACCCCAAAAGCAAACCTGTACTGAAGTAACCTGGGTAGAAACAGAATATACAGGAAACAAAAAACCAAAAAAATATGAATTTCTATGAAAATCCGAGTCAACTCGGAGTTGACCCCACTGCGGATCCGCGGCCAAAAGCACCATCTTGCCGCGGATCCGCGGCCATCTTGCCGAGTTAAGAGCTCGTATTTTCCCAGTTTTCTTATATTTCCCTGCTGTGAATTTTAAGGCATATCAAATATTTTTTCGACACGTTTAAAATTTACAGAAACTGTTAGGGTTCCGGGGTTTCGTTTTCGTGTTTTTCCGTCGATCGAACTTCTAATTAGTTGCTAACAAGCTAATAAAGGTTTAGTTGGCTCTGATACCACTGTAAGTCCATATCACGTACCCCACGAACTTGCGGGGAGGCGGAATATATGAAAAACGATTATCAAAGCTTCATAACACGGACTTTAGTGCATGAATCGTGTCTAAACCGTTACTAGCAAACTACGAGAGGTTTAACTACTCGGATTCGAAGTTATACCTCACGTTACTTGTCCATCGGGTCTTCATTGCTGTCCTCCACTCCTCGTAAGCTCCTTGGAACATCGGCACCTCAACGGCCTCCTCGAGTCAAAGACGATCCACCCGAGAGATCCTACGCCATGCTTGATCTCTAACTTGAGATAACTAGGTTTCTCAAAGTGCTAATCTAAGCTACCTAGGGGATATAGAGTGAGGTTATGGATGTATTAGTCTAGCTAACCCTTGATCTCAACACATAAGAGGTTAGGGTTAGGGTTTCAAGAATGAGAGAGCTTGAGGAGAGAGAAGGTGATGATAAAAATGATATTGAAAATGAACTCATTAGAATATAACAACCATAACAATTTATCAAATAAATAATATAAATGATTAATCATCATGGTTGATGCATTCACCTTGTGTGATTCATCACATGAGTCATAAGTTCAATAAATGAAGCATTAACTCTAAGGATGAATCACACAAATGAGTCATTAAGCAATAAATGCTTATGCCACCTTAACCCCCAAGTCACTATGCTTCTAGAAGCTTCCCGGAAAATTACGAGAACGCCCCTCCAATCCGTGAAAATACGGAAAAACTTTAGACTGTATAAATCCAATAACCTGATACTAGAATCTGGCTTAAAACAAAGCCGGCTAGTAAAAACTTTCCGAATGTCGTACGTGCGTTTAAACACGTATGCGTCCAAACTTTGTCATAAAACTATACGACCTCTATATCATTTCACCTGGAGCAGGGAAACTCTCTGTGTGGGACTCTAAACACTCGACACTACGCTGACAGTGGGTTTAATCACAGACCGCATGCGGCACTAGCTGTACTTAACGGTCCCCAGGTAGATGTCGATAAGAAGGCGGATGAGATAACCCATCCAAACTCCTACTGAGCCTGTCTGTGACAATATTCGCGCAGTCCGGTCTGTTCGTCTTAGAGTATCGCATGTATGGTCTAGGGAGGTGGAGAACGTTAGACACCTAATAACCGTACAAGTCGTGCCGGTATGGCTCATGACCATTTGAGAATCTACTGATCAGTCCACCAGTAATTCTCCATCAGCCCTGGCCAGGGACTTATGGTAATGACCAACCGATCACCGTGCGATATCAACTCCCTATACCGAGAGAGACGAATCCCTAACAGTCGCTCACTACCTCCATGTGGCTCGGGACTGTACCCAACTAAATCTAGTTTGCATGACTCCTTTGAGCCGTGGTAGGGTAGTAATCAAAGCACAGTGGGAACTCACACGAGACAAATGACGACCTTAAGTCAACAGACTACCTGCATACATGTCAGCTGAGAACTGCTATCTGACGTTAGGTATAATACCATCCAGTCAGTTCTCTTGCGAGTTCTGTCCGGTGTACCCGTAACCTAACGAGCACCTGTATACTATCTCCAGTATGACGTACTGATGGCTGTGGGACAGACCATCTCCCCAACTGGGATGAGAAGCGTACACACTAGTCTAATCTTGAGTATCGATGCCCTGTCTCGATAATCCTACGACTATAGAAAAGTATAGGATGTTGCTTATAGACTACCCAGCCCCCACTAGTGTGACTGCTATCACAACGCTGGTAATCAAGCAAAGAACCTATGGGCTCTACTAATATGTATAAGTGATACGTTACAAGAAACATATGCACATATTAAAGTAGACACAAACCAAGTAGCGTACTACCATATTTAGCAAGACTGTCAATACAACTGTGAATATCCCAAGCTTCCTTTAAGTAATATACAATCTAGTATGATACAATAATGGCCCCTAGGGTATATACACTAACACCTTGGCCCAATCTGGCGAAGACTGAGGCGTTGGAGCTGGACGACCCATTGAGAGGGTCCGCGGTAGTAGCAATCCGATCAAAGACCGACTTCTTGGGAGCTTCTGGTGTTGGTACAGGGGTGCTGAAGCTCATCGGTGGGAGCATAGTCCTAAAGAACAATTCGGTGGTGGCCTGAGTCACCTTGTCCACCGGCATCATGAACAAGGAGGCCGCTTGGGGCCCGTAGGCTATGCCTCCAGATGAGGCGGAGCGCGAGTTGCAATTGCAGTTGGAACACTTCTCGCAAGTGGATGCCATTGATGTTTCACTTTCTGCGCCAAGCGAGAAACCAAATCTTAGTACCTCGAAACCAAGGGCAACCATATCAAACCGCGATTCGTTCACGATCACGATACACGAAGTGTGGAGTGGAAAGAGGAAAAGGTCGCATCGGGCGTTCCAGAATCTGTTCACCGCCGAAAGACGCGACCGGAACGTTGGGACGTCAGGCCTGAATTTCGAGGGCAGATGCTAATTGTTGCTATCCGTCCACCTCTCCGAAGATGCCAAGTTGATTTATGACACCATGTATCGAAGGTTTAAATGGATGCGGCCGATGTAGCAGACTTCGTCAGATTCCTCCTCACGGTGAGGGTTTTTTTATTGTGGGGACGCTCTTCCCTGCAGGCGCAAGCCCCTGCAGTTAATTACGCTACCACATCGCAGTAACAACTTTCTCCTTCTCCAGATAGTCACTTCGTGTCGTGGGTGTTTGTTTTGTTTGTGGTTGCCCGTGGATTGTATACGGAGACTAATTTATGTTGTCGCCCGTAGGGCGTGGATTAGTCCAAATCCGTATCTTCTTAGATTTGGGTTTGGGGTTTGGGTTTAAGGATACGTTAGCCTCATTTGAGACTAAGATCAACTTAAACGTATGTTAAGAATACGTTAGTCTAATTTTAGACTAAGAACAACTTAACAGGATCATTTATATCCAATAAAAGAGCATTTGAACTCTATTGTTTAGTTTAGGGACATTGCGGTCGATTACCAGTTTAAGGACATGGCGGTCCAAGGTTAGTTCAAGGACATTACGGTCCATCCGTAGTGTAAGGACATCTCGGTCCATGGGTTTAAAGGGACCCCACAATCCAGGTTAAGGACATCGTAGTCCATGAGTTTAAGGACCCCACAGTCCGTAGTTTAAAGACATCGTAGTCTATAAGGTTTAAGGACATCGTAGTCCATGAGTTTAAGGACCCCAAAGTCCGTAGAAATGTGTGGTTGTCAGGACCCGTCACCTCTCTGAAGACGTTGAAGGATTACAACGATAGATATCAGAGGAGTAAAGAGATGTACCCTCGAACCGGTGTGAGTTGGTTGAAAGATCTGTAGCCCAGTTTGGGACTGAGATCTGTTGAATATTCGTGAGCAGATGGGCTCAACTCAATATAAGTTGAGGACTTATGTCCAGAATTGGGCTAAGTCCAATTAAAAAGTTTAACATTTTATTGTTCTGGCTATTGAGCTTTTATTTGGGCCTGGACCTTTTAATAATACTAAGCATTAGATCCTGACATTTTTTGTCTTGTACTGAATGCATAGTATTCATCAGAACAAAGTGTGTTCTGACAATGCGCCACGTGGCACGCCAGGCGCTTTGCGCCAATTAGAGAGCGCATTGCACTTCTGTCGGGTAGCGCACACGAAAAGGACACATGTTGCGCATAGCGCTAAGCGCTAGTTTATTAGCGCATTGCGCTTTTAATTTATGAGCACTTTACGCTGATTTAATGGCGCACCAGTGAGTGACACGTGGCGCGCTTGGCGCTGAGCGCCAGTCCATGGGCGCAGTGCGCTGTTTCAGAAGCGCAAAGCGCAAGCTGTGTCTGTGATTGACACGTGGCATGCTTTGGCGCTGAGCGCCAGTCTAAGGAGCGCAATTCATGAGTGCAAGGCACTTTTTAGTAGCGCAAAGCGCATTTGATCAAATTTATGATCAGAGAACAAGTTTTTGTTCTCTCTTTAAAGGAGGCTTTGCCTCAAGGTTCAAGAACAGAAGTTCTTATTTATAAAAAGGCACTGTCTCTGTAGATCAATGATCTGTAAATGAAGTGAATACTTCTTTTTTAGTTTTTACAATAAGATCTCTGATCTCATTTTTATCAAAAGACCTTGGTCTTTTTTAGATCTATGATCTTATTTAGAAGATAGTTCTTCTTTTATGAGATGATTTCATCTCTGTGTTCAAGAATCATGTTCTTACCTTGAAGAAAATGATCTTCTTTCGCCAAAAGCTTGCTTTTCTTTCTCTTTGAGTTTTTTCTCAAAGTTTGTAGGGTTTTTTTTTCTCTATCCCAGACTTGAAGTCTTGGGGCCTTTATATAGGGCAAATTGATTTGTTAAATCATTTACAGAGATCTTTCTCTAGTTGATTTGGGGATGTTTTCCCACCGTTGGATCTTTGATCCTAGGGCTTCTGTTTTACCTTGTTTTTAACAAGATTGGAAAGATCTTTCCATAACAAAATTTTAATTCTGATTAATTAATGATTTATCATTATTAGATCTTTTGATCTAACGGTGGGGAATTTTTAATTCCAGCACCGGCGCACCTTGCGCTGACGCACTTTGCTCTAGCGCACCTACGTTCGACACGTGGCGCGCAGCGCAACTGCGCTAGTGCACACGTGTTTGACACATGGCGCGCAGCGCAACTGTGCTTGCGCACCCTTGTTTTACACGTGGCGCGCAGTGCAGAGCGCTGGATCTGAAGCGTTGCTTCGATTTTTGAATTTTGAAAATTTAAAACAGAGCTTTGCTCTGATTGGGGGTGCGCTGCCGAGGGCGCAGCGCACCTGGCGCTAGCGTATCTGTGTTTGACACGTGGCGCGCAGCGCGCCTAGCGCTGAATCTGAAGCGTTGCTTCAATTTTTGAATTTTGAATTTTAAAACAAAGCTTTGCTCTGATTGGGGGAAACAGAAGCGTCGCTTCATTTCAAATCTTGGAATTTGAACAGAGCTTTGCTCTGATTGGGAAAAACGGAAGCGTCGCTTCATTTCAAATCTTGGAATTTGAACAGAGTTTGCTCTGATTGGGGAAACAGAGAACTGTTTCACAATTAATTTTGACTCCAGGGTAAGTATTTACCAGATTTGGATCTCATATCTGTACGGTGTTACAGATGATGAGTAGGAGTAGAATATTGGGAAATGGGCGATTTGATCCTTAATATTGGGAAATGGGCGATTTGATCCTTAATATCGGAATTCGTTGCAATCGGTGATATTGGATTAAATCGTTTGGCTTTTGCCTGACGGCAAACATTTGGTTTTGAATAACCGTTGTTATGCACCAGATTTTAAAATGAAGATATACATTTTGAAAATTGTGTTGTAAACATTTACCTTTATCATTTGAGGATAAGATAAGGTGCATTGAATAACAGTGTAAGACATTCTTAACCAAGATACGATTTTCAATTTACAAAATACAGAATTTGAATTAGTATACTCTTAGGACTTATACATGGAGATGCATGTTGTCCAATGTCTTTCGGGAAAAGGGGTTGGTACTCTTACTTAATTAAGGATTACCTATGGGTTCTCTAGTTTTAGACATGCATTCGTAGTAATGCAAGGTCCAAAGATTTTGAGAAGTTTGTAGGAATAAGAATAAAGTAGAGAACTATACGTTGGAAGTATCAGGATTCTTCGAGGCGATCGAAGATGTAGATACTTATGCTAGGTATTCCATTATAGTAATATCGAGAACTTGATTCTCTCACAGGTTACTCGTCCGTAGATGCGTTCCATGATAAGTAATGTTGCATTGGCCTTTTTCCATTAGGTAATAAGTACTGGAAACAGCTGCATGACTTTTGAATATGGTTCCATCTAAATTAGTGCCTTGATTCTATATGGATATAGAATGGTTACATATCTTGAGCTTGTTAAGATATGGAGTTATCCGGTTTCTGTCCAAAAGCAGAATCTGGAAAAACTCGAGGCACGCTTCGGTAATGGCGGTTTGTGGATTATCCCAAGCATTCGCTAGGATTTTATTTCTACCATTTTCAAGGTCAATGGTTACATTGTTCTTGACTCGCCACCATTTTATAAAAGGACTTTTTTGTAAAACAAACTAGTAGGAGTATGGTAGAATTGGAAGTGATTCCAGAACCACAAATGGTTACCGAAAATTTAGTAGAACCTAAGGATTCAATTGGACTTGACAAACCATTAGTCACTTCGCAGATTTTAGTAGGTGACCTCAGATACCCGAGAGACACTTCGGCTTTCTCGTAGACGGTGATAGGGAGGTCGACATTATGGTGATGATGACCTTATTAGTTATCAGTAGGTCATAGGAAGGGGTAATTTCCAGGTGACCAGATGTTTCATATCCAAGATGGACTCCACGCACTTCAGCAAATTGTGGATTTTGGATTTTGCTGAGTGCTTTTGAACAGGGTAAAAACGATTAGGACCAAGTAGATCTTTCAAGATCTGTGCAGGTGGAATGGTGCTAACCTAATAAGGCTAGACTTGTTGTGAAGTGTTTTCATCAAATACCCATTATGGATTGTGATGTGAGTTTTACTTCAGTGTCTATGCCGAAGTCCATGTGGATATGACTTGACACTGCTATTCTCCTACTTGTTATCAGCAGGTCATAGAAAGTGGTAACTTCCAGGTGACCAGGTATTTCATATCCAAAACGGACTCCACGCACTTCAGCAAATCATGGATTTTGGAATTTTCTGGGTGCTCCTAAAGGGGTAAAACCCATTAGGAGCAAGTACATCTTTCGAGATTTGTGCAGGTGGAAAGGTACTAACCTAATAAGGCTAGACTTGTTGTAAAGAGATTTCATCAAATACCCATTGTGGATTGTGATGTTACTTTTACACCAGTGTCTATGCTGAAGTCCATATGGATACGTTTTGGCGCTGATGCAGTTCATGGCTATGATATCTGGCAGGTGGGTGACTATAATGTCTTTCCAAATAGGATTTTGGAAGTGCATATGTTTATGACTCTGCCAGAGAGTTATCATAGTCAGTGGGAGCAGCGGAAGGTGTGCAAGATGCTTATGTCTATTCGTAGACTAAAGCAAGGATACCGGAGACGGATCATCTGTTATTGATGTGACAGTCAAGGTGATTGATTTCGTCAAAACAAAGGTGAACCTAGTAAAAAGGATATAGGGGGTACTATCCATGTTTTAGATGACATATTCCAGATAGAAAGTGATGTTCCTATACTACAATCGGTCAGATTTTGGTTGTCACACAGTGTTTTCTCTACGTTGGATATGGATAGTATATCAGGAGTTATTGTGACTGGATCTATGGTTTTAGATCTAGATTTAGGAAGTTCCCCTATCAGGTACTTGAACAACATTCTAAAAGTATTTTAGAATGGACGACTCCTGGCGTGGTTGTGTACTCGCAAGTGATGGAGTCACCCTCTTTATAAGGGATGTCTTTTTGACTGATGAAGAGTGGGCCAGGCATGAATGACACATCATTTGCGTAGGCAATTGAGTGAATCATGCAAAATCTTGTACAACACCATATATTGCTTTTGCACTAGTTGCAACAAGCATATATTAATACAATATTTGAGAAACAAAGGGAAGCAGTAAAGAACATAAGAGGGTGTTCTTGGTATAGGATAACAGCAGCTTCTTCTGGGAGGAGGTTATCATTTCAGGCTTTCAAGATGACATGGATGACAGAGATGTTGTCAGAGTTATAAGTTT
This sequence comes from Agapanthus africanus, assembly GCA_030015575.1. NCBI lineage: Eukaryota > Viridiplantae > Streptophyta > Magnoliopsida > Asparagales > Amaryllidaceae > Agapanthus > Agapanthus africanus. Next base: position 174,519,272 of record JASDDO010000022.1, on the reverse strand, counting down.
AGCCTCTTCCGAGGATCAGAGTATTAGATAGTGTTTCAATAAGGATACTGAGGTAATCATGGTGCAGGATGCTGGTTATAACACAACAGAGAATACAACCCAAGAAGTTTATTGGATATGAGTTGTTCATTGATGAACTCGGTGTTGGGGTAAAAATTTACACCCCGGTTGACCAAGTCAAAATCAAAGTCAACCCCAAGCCAGGTGGGCCCAAGCCCAGGTCAAGTGGGCCCATGCCCGGAGCGAGCCCGAACATGAAGTGGCCGGCCTCCCCCATGCCAAAATAAAAATTTTGTAATAAATAATTTTATTGTATTTCTTTTATTTTATTTTATGAATAAATATAAGAAAATGGGCATAAAGCCAAATTTTTGTAAAGCCCATGGCTTATGTGCAAAAAAAAATGGCACATGAGCCATGGGATAGGTAAAATGCCATTTTGAAAAGTCCAAGGGGCTATATGTAAAGTGTATATCCTATAAAGGCAAGGATAATGAAAATATCCCAACAACTTTTTTCTCTCTCCAAAGAGCAAATCTAGATCTGAGATCTTTCTCCTTCCTCAAGATTCTAAAACCTTCTTCTTTCTTTTGAATTAAATCAAGAGTTTTACTCTTCCTTTTATAAAACTAAATAGTTTTTTACCACAAAACCCATAAAGGGAAACTCAGATCTTCCATCAGATCTCAAAAAGAAGAGATTTTTAAAATCTCACACTTCTTGATCTTCAAGATCCGGCCAACAAAGGAAGAAGAAGGAGACCCATCTCCAGAAACCCTACTTTGGGGAAGAACTAGGGTTTAAGGGAAGAAGCCCATCATCAGCTTCAAAACATTTTAGGAGTTTCACTCCACTCTAATTTCTCTTTCGAGAGTTTCTCGGGCTAAAAGCCTCCTTTTCTCGCCAGCGCCCAAGCGCCTTGCACCAGAGCGTCTTGCGCTAGAGCGCCCAGCACCTACGTGCCGACAAGTGGCACGCCAGCGCTCGAGCGCCCTACGCTCGAGTGACCAGCGCTCGAGTGTTAGTGTATATGCCATAGAGGCCATCACTGTATCATACTGGATTGTATATTACTTGATGGAAGCTTGGGATATTCATCTTGTATTGACATTCTTGCTCAAAATGGTAGTATGCTACTTGGTTTTTTTCTGCTTTAATGTGTGCATGTGTTTCTTTTTGCATATCGCCTTTACACATTAGTGGAGCCCTTAGGATCTTTGCTTGATTACCAGCGTTGTGATGGCAGTCACACTCGTGGGGGCTGGGTAATCTACAAGCACATCCTTATGCAGGTCCCTAGTCGCAGGACTATCGAGACAGGGCATCGATACTCCGGAATAGACTAGCGTATGCGCTTCTTATCCCAGCTTGGGAGACGGTCTGTCCCACAGTCGTCAGTACGTCGTACTTGAGATAGTATGCGGGTGCTCGTTAGGTTACGAGTACACTGGACATGACTCGTCGGGAACTGTTGGTTGGTATTATACCTATCGTCAGTTATCAGTTCCCAGGTGACATGAGTACAGCTTAGTCCGTTGACTTGACACTGTCACTTCGCCTCGAGTGTGTTCCCACTGTACTTTGATTACTACCCTACCACGGCTCAAAGGAGTCATGCAAACAGGTAGTTTTTGGGTGCAGTCCCGAAGCACTTGGAGGCAGTGACGGTTAGAGAGGATTCGTCTCACCCGGTATTGGGGGTTGATATCGCGCTGTGTCTAGGAGAGTGATTAGTCGAAAATATTGTATATTTTAGCCGGTAATTTCCTCATCATTTGCACTCATAAAGAAGTGTTCGGCATTCATATTTCATATATTAACAAAACTGTCGCAAAATATCAGATTGCATGTGTTAGACTCTTAAACCGACACTAATAAGGAAATTGACTGCATTTCATGGCATCGCATCATCCCTACATTTGCGCAACACTTGTTTTGAGATCTGTGCAGGAAAATCCAGAAGAAAGGCCAAAAATTTACACGGTACCGATCAAACATGACGCCAACTCAATGATTTCAGTTCTGGTATCAATCCAAAGGGACAAATACAATTCAACATATCAGAAAAAGACCCAAATATCATCAAAAGACAACACAAGAAGTTTGAAGCCATCAAGCCACCACTTGGCCGCGGAACCGCGGCGCAAGCCGGCTTAGGCCGCGGTTCCGCGGCCGTATTGCCATGTCACCTTCTCAATTTTAGTGCACAATGTTTCTATCAGTGGCTACAGCTCAGAATGACACAACAAATTCCAGAAGACTCCAGAGACTTCTGCCAGATCAGCAAGCTTTGGGATCAACACTAAACTAGCCTATCATTCTAGAAACTTCTCCCTAAACCCTAGTTTAAACCGTAAGCTAAGCCTAACAAACTCTTTCTAGAAGTTCCTCAACAAACTTTTGGAGGGAACTTCACAAAGGCTTAGGGTTTGGGTGCTCTATAAATAAGACCTTAGGCTCACTTGTAAATCATCATGGAAAAATCCCTCCATTAGTTCATTTTAGAGCCATTCTATCTCTTTCTTCATCTTCTTCTTCCACAAGTCTAGTGAGAGGACTTGTGTGAAACCCTAACCCTAATTCCAATCAAAAGACAAGATCCCGAGTGCCCCATCAAGCAAGAAGCCTTGCAACCTCTTATGAGCCGAGCCAATCTTCAACGGAGCAAGTGGTCCAAGACGATCCGCGACTCACGAAGCTGAGCAAAGCCAAGTCGACAATTTAGTTCTTCCTCTTGTAGTTCTTGAGCGACTGTAATCAAATTGTTGATATAAATAAAAGGTGAAATTCTTTTATCTTGTTTTCTTTAAATTCTTGCATCATGATTCAATCTAAATTTCTAGTTGTAATTCTTGTTGTGATGTTTGAGTAATACTCCGCTCGTCGAGGAGTCGAGACGATCAATAGAATGATGATGTAATATATCTTAAATCGATTCTTGAGTCCTACGAGTTTTGTAAACCCTAGCAAGTTCAAGAATCGACGACCCAATTCGTTGCGATGCTTTCTTGATTGATATCGCTCGAGATTGGGGAGTTACGATCGTTTCTTGAAAGTGCTAGAGGCTAGAATGTGAATGATATCAACGAAAGAACAAGGGTTAAATGATGAAACCCTAGTTTCATCAAGAAAGCCCTAACTCTCGTCGATCATCATCGATCTAGTATCAATCCTTCGAAGGACAAGAACACGAAATCTTGAGATTACATCACGTCTATAGATCCGATCGATTCCTACGAGCCTCATTTAGATTCTTGACTTTTGGTTGGAAATATCATCGAAACCCTGATTCTCGATTGTTTATCATTTTCTTGATTCTTGATTAGAATTGTGACACTTGAAACATTTGATAGAATCTTGAATCATGTTTTGTTTTCTTTTCGATTAACTTTTCAATTCAAATAAAGCAAATATAAAAGCGAATCGCACAATCCCTGTGGACGATCCGCACTCGCTTACGATCTACAATCGACACCGTAATTGATTGCGGTCAAATATAATTCTTTGATTGTGAACTTTATTCATTTTCTAATTACCGACACAAAGAAACTCATTCGTTTTATTCGATTCACACAGTCTTGAAGTTTTAAGATCAATCAAATGGCGCCGTTGCCGGGGGCTATTTGAATTGATACTTTTACATCCAATCAAGAAATTGTTACAATCAGAGAGCCATTACACAAAGTCCCTGGCCAGGGCAAGCGAGATAGACTGGTAGGTTTCCAGTGTTATCTCAGGTGTTCTGGGCTACACTCCGGCACGACTTGTACCGCTAGTAGGGGACTGACGTTTACCGCCCCCTAGGCCCGCCATGCGATGTTTTTAGACGAACAGACCGGACTGTACGGAGACTGTCACATTCAGGCTCAGTAGGAGTTCAGATGGGGTTTACCTCGTCAGTCTTCTTATCGGCATCTTCCTGGGGACCGTTACGTACAGCTAGTGCCGCTTGCGGTCTGTGGTTAAACCCACTGCCAGCGTAGTGTCGAGTCTTTAGAGTTCCACACAGACGGTTATTCGCATTTAGGCAAAATGAGTAGATGTCGCATGGTTTTGTGACAGGGTTCGTTCACATCCGCGCACTTGTGCACGTTTGGTGTCCGGACAGCTTATACTAGCGGGCTTTGGTTTAAGCCGGATCCTAGTATATGATTTGGGATTGGTTTTATCTCATTGTATGCGTGTTCCTCGGAACACGGATACGGGTGTGTATGCACAGTTGACTGAGACAGAGGCAGAGGACTTTGATTAGGGTTGATGACCATTGTCATTTTCTTAACCCTAATATTTATGTGTGAATTATAATTTATTAATAATTAGTTAATTATAATTGTGCATGGTTAGGGTTGTTGACCATTTGACTATACTTGACTTGTTGACCTAGGTTGACAAGTTGACCACCATCATTCCATATGAAAGATGCTCTTTGATCCTTGCAAAAGCATTTAATGTGAAATGATAATGGTCAATTCTTGATTAACCATGACAATTATCTTAGCTAATTATCTATTATTCATAAATCACATATATGTGAGAAGGGTTGAATTATTCTTCTCACTTATTCATTTCCATTCTCTCTCCTCCTCTTCCTCTCTCTCTAGCTCTCCCCTCTCATGAGTTGAGAACCATTTGAGCTTGAGATAATCCCTTCAAAAACACTCTCTACTCTTTCTAAGGTCCTAGGTCTAGCACACCAAACACCTTAGTTACTTCTAGTTTGATGTTGGAGCCAAAGGTTGAAGCCCTCGGGTGGATCTTTCTTCGGCAAGAGAAGCGACAAGGAGAACTCGTTCTTTCACTCCAAGGAGCAAGAAGAGAAGGACTTGAAGACCTAGGTATAACCCACTTTCCGAGTAGCTAACTCTCTTTAGCTTTGTAGTCAGTTTTTTTTAGCAAAGATCCCTCTTTTGGTTAGTCCATGTTGCCTAGTGTTGTAAAAATCGGGTTTTTCATAACGTTTCCGCCCCCCCCGCAAGCACCGGGGTGGGCAACGTGGACTTACAGTGGTATCAGAGCCTAGCTAAACACAAACTTACTAGTTAGCAAAGTATCTTGAACTTCGATCGGAAAAAATCGCAAAACAATTTTTCGAAACCCTAAGTTTCTGCCGATTTTTAAATCTGTTCTAAAAATAATAAATCATACTTTAAAAATTGGCTCAGGGTTTTTACAGAACACAGAAGAAAAACGAGCCAGCGAGTCGACCAACTCACCGCGGAACCGCGACAAGAGCATGCTCTTGCCGCGGATCCGCGGCCGAGTTGACTCGGTCGTGGGTCGTTTTTCCTGCAGTGTTCTTCTGGTACTGTTTTGTGATTTTTGATGTAGTTTGTTTCCACCCAGATTTTCCAGAGAACAGGTTGGTTTTTGGGGTGGTCACAAATCCGTATTATTGATCGAACTTCTTTACATTTTGGCTAATGGGTTATATCTGTGATGTGATATATGTATTGAACGTCCGCTAATCGCTATACGTCGATTAGTGGGGGTTATACATATCTGTGATCTGTATTGTTGTTGGTATGTGTATATGAATTCGTTGGATTGTCGCGGATGAATAGTCGGGGGTTGTGAGATGAGAGTTTTCTTATTCTTTCAATTCTTGTAATATGTAAATTGATGTAATATTATTTGTATGGCCGCACAACCGGGTCGGGGTTGTAACCGTCATTGTATAATTTCTTTTTACTGTTTTTGCTCCTAGGATAGACCCAAGGTGGGGTGCACAAACTACCAGGTATCTCGAAGTGTCGAGTGGCCTACTCACGGTGTTGAGGGAGGTTGCTTCGCTTCGGGTACTTGGCGGGTAGTTTGCCGCACCCGTAGGGGTCTAGGGTGGGGTTTGGCTATTCATCGCGACCGTGTAATCCGTTCTTCGTTACAGGCTCGTACGAATTGCGGATTCCTAGTATATCCAATGTATTCATCTGTGATCTGGAATGGCTATCATTGCATGTGACGAATGTTTATATATATCTATATGATATCTATTTAGGCGTTGCTTATGTTTTGCATCCGCGCTAGTCCAGCCCCCGCTCTGTCGTTAGTTAAGTAACCTAACGGGTGATGACGGGACCCCGTGGCGAATACGGATGGCATAAGCGTACGTCATATTTTCGTTGTTTTCTGCAATGGTAGGATTAAATGATGGGACGCATTGGAATTAATGCAAGAAATAAAATAAACCAAGTAAAAGTCGTTGGAACACTTTGAAAACCACTCGGTTCTTTTCAAAACCAAACTTTTAAATGCGGAGCTTGAACCACTCCTTTTGAAAGCTATCTCGTTCCTTCGATTATATCAACTTCACTACGTTCACGGTTTCGCCAAAACCATTCGTAGCCCTCCGTCGTTTCACATTAATGGTCAATAAGTATTCAAACTATGTATGTTGGCCAAAGTCAAGGCATAGTGATTGGTAGCTATTGGGTATTCATGTGCAGCATAGATAGATGTGTTGGTTTGGGGCGGTCGTTCTACCATTTTGGCCAAAGTCAAGGGTATGTGCGGGTGGGCTCAAATTAACCTGGAGAATGACGGGTAGAACTTGACATGTGACTTAAGATATTTTGGCCATAGTCAAGGTCATAAGAGCATGGGGAAAAAATCCATATCGAGAGTTTCAAAAGAACTGAAACTTGCTAGCGTTGCATACCATTTGGAGTGTGATGATTCTGGTAGGATTCCTTTAGTTTTGTCACGCAATGATATTTGGATCTCGATCCTACTGTGAGTATATGCTACTCCTCCGGAACTTTCTCACTTAACGATCAATGCTATAAACCAAGTAGGTGTCTAGAAAGGTGTTAGCGGGGCTACGCCCATAGGGAAAAGAGGTTACTTAATTAAGGAACTTCGCGAAAGCGTTGGAAAACCTCCCTCGAAGTACTGACACTGGCCTGGCTGAATGGTTACGCAAGTATTGTACGGTGAGATTGATCCCGACTAATTCTTCCTTTATGGTTTGAGGAGGGATTCGAGAGACAGTGGGAGCCATCCTGTTTAGACAAATTAAAAACCACTCTAAACTTGCAAGAGCATCATGCTAAAGTGTTTCTTCTCTCTCTCCTAATTGCAGCGACCATTTATCATGACTGGACTTAAGTTACTTCTAGATAAAAACATACTGGCAGGGCCACACTACAAAGATTGGCTCAGGAATGTCAAAATGGCAATCACTTATGACAAGTTGGGGTATCTTCTTACCTCCAAGGCTCCCCCTGTCCCAGGTCCCGCCTCCAGCGTCGCGGATAAGGAAATCCGTAAGACTTGGGAGATCGACTGCGCGAAGGCCAAGTGCCTCGTGCTTGCCTCTATGGATAACGAACATCAGAGGAGGCACGGGAATATGGACCTCGAATCCATATTTCTCCATATAAAAGAACTGTATGGAGAGCAATCTCGTATCGCAAGATACGAAGTGTCGAAGAAGTTATTTTCGGCAAGATTCGCCGTCGGATCATCGGTAGCGGAACACGTGCTTAAGATGATTGGCTAAATAGAGGAGCTCGCGGACCTTGGGACCACGTTGGAGAATGAGCTCTATACGGACTTGATTCTTCAGTCCCTTCCTTCCACTTACGCCCAGTTCATTCTGAACTTCAACTTGCAGGAAAAGGAAGTTGAACTTTCAGAACTCCTCAATATGCTGAGGAGTGCAGAGGGCACCCTACAGAAAGGTAGGGAAACATCCACTTTGTTTGTAAGAGGATCTTCCTCTTCTAGGTCCAGGGCGAAAGCCAAGGGAAAGAAGAAGAAAACCCCCGCCAAACCAAGGGCGGTGTTAGTAAGGTGGATACGAAGGGAAAGGCAAAAGCAACAAAGGTAGCGGGGAAGCTTGTGGATAAGGAAGAATGCTTTTACTGTCACAAGAGTGGACACTGGAAGAAAGATTGCAGGGCTTGGAAAGCCAGAACACAGGATCTGAAGCAGGTTGCGGCTTCAGCTTCAGATGTGTATGTTATTGAAAACTGTCTATCAATAAACTCTACTTCCTGGGTATTGGATACCGGATCAGGATCTCATATCTGTAATTCTTTGCAGGCGTTGAGAAAGCATAGGTTTTTGAAAGCAGGTGACATGGCCCTCAAAGTTGCAAACGGAGCTAGCATGGATGCTGAGGCCGTGGGGGACTATCACCTAGGAATGTCAGATGGACATGTTTTGGTTCTACGTAATTGTTTTTTTGTACCCAACGCAACTTGTACTATTATTTCTGTATCTTTGATTTCTAAAGAAGGTTATGAATTTGCGTTTGTAAGTAATGTTGTAAACATTCACCTTAATCAAGTTCTGATTGGGTCAGGTACATTGAGCAATGGTATATACGTATTAAACCAACCACAGATTTTCAATGTCCAGAATACACACAAAAGAAAGTTTCCGGAAACAAATCAGACTTTCTTATGGCATTGTAGACTGGGTCACATCAATGAGAGAAGGTTGTCGAAGTTACATACAGAAGGATATTTGGATCCGTTCGAATATCAATCATATGCAACTTGTCAATCCTGTCTCAAAGGAAAGATGACAAAGACTCCGTTCACTGGACACGGAGTAAGAGCGAGCGAGCTCTTGGGACTCGTACACAGCGACGTGTGCGGTCCAATGTCTACGCATGCACGAAGCGGTTATTCTTATTTCATTACTTTTACGGATGACTTTTCAAGGTACGGTTATGTCTTCTTAATGAAACATAAATCCGAAGCCTTTGGAAAATTCCAGGAATATAAGAATGAAGTAGAAAAACAAACAGGCAAAAGTATCAAGACACTGAGATCTGATCGAGTTGGTGAATACTTGAGTGCCGAGTTCCTGGATTACTTAAAAGAGAATGGAATTCTCTCTCAGCTTACTCCTCCATACACTCCACAACATAACGGTGTATCGGAGAGACGGAACCGAACCCTATTGGATATGGTACGGTCCATGATGAGTAACGCTGAGTTACCGCGATCATTCTGGGGATATGCGCTAGAATCAGCTGCATACCTTTTCAACCGAGTTCCAACTAAGACTGTGACTACTACACCATATCAGATGTGGTGTGGGAAGAGACCCTATCTTAATCATATTAAGACATGGGGATGTCCAGCTTTTGTCAAAAAGCAGCATGCGGACAAGCTCGAGGCACGCTCAGTACAATGCAAGTTTGTGGGATATCCAAAGAAATCCAAGGGATATTTCTTTTATTGCGAAGAGGAACAAAAGGTATTTGTTTCTCGTCATGCCCACTTCTTGGAAACTCGGTTTTTGGAAAAACAGATAAGTGGGAGCGCAATAGAACTGGAAGAAATTCCAGAACCACGAGCTATTACTGAAAGCTTAGTAGAACCAGAGGGTTCGAAAGATCAGGACATTCCTACGCCGCTCCGCAGAAGTAGTAGGCAGTCTCATCCGCCCGAGAGATGCTACGGTTTTCTCATATACGGGGATAGAGAGGATTGCATCATCGATAGTGATGAGCCTACTAGCTTCCAGCAGGCCATTCAGAGCGTTGACTCGGTAAAATGGTTGGATGCAATGCGGACCGAAATGGAGTCCATGTACACCAACAAAGTATGGACGTTGGACATTGCTCCAGATGGGGTAAAACCCGTAGGATGCAAGTGGATCTTCAAAAGGAAGATTGGTGTAGATGGACAGGTTGAGACCTATAAAGCTAGACTTGTTGCAATGGGTTTCCGTCAAAGACCTGGATTGGACTATGACGAAACCTTTTCTCCAGTGGCTATGCTGAAATCCATTCGGATCCTTCTTGCCATTGCTGCCTTCCACGATTATGAGATCTGGCAGATGGACGTAAAGACCTCTTTTCTAAATGGAAATTTAGAGGAGTGTGTCTATATGGACCAGCCAGAGGGATTCATTCAGAGTGGGAGCAGCGGAAAGGTGTGCAAGTTGCTTAAGTCCATCTATGGACTAAAGCATGTATCGCGGAGTTGGAACATCTGTTTTGATGAGACGGTCAAAGAATTTGGCTTTATCAAAAATCCAGATAAACCATGCATCTATAGTAGATTTGTAGCGAGAACTGTAGTATTCCTCGTTTTATACGTGGATGACATTCTCTTGATAGGAAATGACATTCCTATGCTACAATCTGTCAAAGGGTTCTTGTCACACAGGTTCTCCATGAAAGACCTGGGTGATGCCTCATACATTCTGGGGATCCGGATCTACCGTGAAAGATCCAAGAGGATATTAGGACTCTCACAGTCCAGGTATATTGACACCATACTGAAAAGATTCAGTATGGAAGATTCCAAGCGCGGTAATCTACCGGTTATCACGGGATCACCTTCTCCAAAGAGATGTCTCCCAAGACTGATTTGGAAAGGGATCACATGTCTATTATACCCTACGCTTCTGCGGTAGGCTCTATAATGTATGCGATGTTGTGTACCAGACCAGATGTAGCTTATGCACTGAGTGTGGTAAGCCGGTATCAGTCAAACCCTGGAGAGAAACACTGGATAGCGGTAAAGAACATTCTCAAGTACCTGAGAAGGACTAAGGAGATGTTCTTGGTGTATGGCAGAAAAGACCTCCAGATCGAGGCCTTTGCTGACTCCAGCTTCCAGAGTGACAAGGATGATTCTAAGTCCATGTCGGGTTATGTCTTTACCCTCTATGGAGGGGCGGTGTGTTGGAAGAGTTCCAAACAGGAAGCCGTTGCTGACTCGACGATGGAAGCGGAATATATCGCTACTGCAGATGCCACAAAGGAAGCTGTCGGGATAAAGAAGTTCCTCACGGAGCTTCAGGTGGTTCGTACCATTGTTGATCCAATACCGCTGTATTACGACAACAACGGAGCTATAGATTTAGTAAAGGAACCCAGGTCCCATCAGAAGTCCAGGCACATCTTGAGGCGGTATCACCTGATCAGGGAGATCGTGGGTCGCCAGGAGATCGAGGTTCGAAGAGTTTCTACGGAAGATAACACTACTGATCCATTCACGAAGGCCTTACCCCAGACTCAGTTCGAGCGGCTGATCGAGATGATAGGTCTTCGATACGCCAGTACATGGCCTTAGTGCAAGTGGGAGATTGTTAGTGTATATGCCATAGAGGCCAATACTGTATCATACTGGATTGTATATTACTTGATGGAAGCTTAGGATATTCACCTTGTATTGACATTCTTGCTCAAAATGGTAGTATACTACTTGGTTTGTTTCTGCTTTAATGTGTGCATGTGTTTCTTTTTGCATATCGTCTTTACACATTAGTGGAGCCCTTAGGATCTTTGCTTGATTATCAGCGTTGTGATGGCAGTCACACTCGTAGGGGCTGGGTAATCTACAAGCACATCCTTATGCAGGTCCCTGGTCGCAGGACTATCGAGACAGGGCATCGATACTCCGGAGTAGACTAGCGTATGCGCTTCTTATCCCAGCTTGGGAGACGGTCTGTCCCACAGTCGTCAGTACGTCGTACTTGAGATAGTATGCGGGTGCTCGTTAGGTTACGAGTACACTGGACAGGACTCGTCGGGAACTGTTGGTTGGTATTATACCTATCGTCAGTTATCAGTTCCCAGGTGACATGAGTACAGCTTAGTCCGTTGACTTGACACTGTCACTTCGCCTCGAGTGTGTTCCCACTGTACTTTGATTACTACCCTACCACGGCTCAAAGGAGTCGTGCAAACAGGTAGTTTTTGGGTGCAGTCCCGAAGCACTTGGAGGAAGTGACGGTTAGAGAGGATTAGTCTCTCCTGGTATTGGGGGTTGATATCGCGTTGTGTCTAGGAGAGCCATTACACAAAGTCCCTGGTCAGGGCAAGCGAGATAGACTGGTAGGTTTCCAGTGTTATCTCAGGTGTTCTGGGCTACACTCCGGCACGACTTGTACCGCTAGTAGGGGACTGACGTTTACCGCCCCCCTAGGCCCGCCATGCGATATTCTTAGACGAACAGACCGGACTGTACGGAGACTGTCACATTCAGGCTCAGTAGGAGTTCAGATGGGGTTTACCTCGTCAGTCTTCTTATCGGCATCTTCCTGGGGACCGTTATGTACAGCTAGTGCCGCTTGCGGTCTGTGGTTAAACCCTCTGCCAGCGTAGTGTCAAGTCTTTAGAGTCCCACACAGAGGATTATTCGCCTTTAGGCAAAATGAGTAGAGGTCGCATGGTTTTGCGACAGGCTTCGTTCACATCCGCGCAATTGTGCACGTTTGGTGTCCGGACAGCTTATACTAGCGGGCTTTGGTTTAAGCCGGATCCTAGTATATGATTTGGGATTGGTTTTATCTCATTGTATACGTGTTCCTCGGAACACGGATACGGGTGTGTATGCACAGTTGACCAAGTCAAAATCAAAGTCAACACCAAGCCAGGTGGGCCCAAGCCCAGGTCAAGTAGGCCCATGCCCGGAGCGAGCCGAACATGAAGCGGCCGGCCTCCCCCCATGCCAAAATAAAAATTTTGTAATAAATAATTTTATTGTATTTCTTTTATTTTATTTTATGAATAAATATAAGAAAATGGGCATAAAGCCAAATTTTTGTAAAGCCCATGGCTTATGTGAAAAAAGAAATGGCACATGAGCCTTGGGATAGGTAAAATGCCATTTTGAAAAGCCCAAGGGGCTATATGTAAAGTGTATAGCCTATAAAGGAAAGGATAATGAAAATATCCCAACAACTTTTTTCTCTCTCCAAAGAGCAAATCTAGATCTGAGATATTTCTCCTTCCTCAAGGTTCTAAAACCTTCTTCTTTCTTTTGAATTAAATCAAGAGTTTTACTCTTCCTTTTATAAAACTAAATAGTTTTTTACCACAAAACCCACAAAGGGGAACTCAGATCTTCCATCAGATCTCAAAAAGAAGAGATTTTTAAAATCCCACACTTCTTGATCTTCAAGATCCGCCCAACAATGGAAGAAGAAGGAGACTCGTCTCCAGAAACCCCACTTTGGGGAAGAACTAGGGCTCAAGGGGAGAAGCCCTTCATCATCTTCAAAACATTTTAGGAGTTTCACTCCACTCTAATTTCTCTTTCGAGAGTTTCTCAGGCTAAAAGCCTTTTTTTCTCGCCAGCGCCCAAGCGCCTTGCGCTAGAGCGCCCGGCGTTCAAGCGCCCAGCGTCCAAGTGCCCACGTGCCGACACATGGTGCGCCAGCGCTCGAGCGCCGAGCACCCAGCACCAACGTGCCGACACGTGGCGCGCTAGCTCTCGAGCGCCGAGCGCTCGAGCGCCCACGTGCCGACACGTGGTGCGCTAGCACTCTCAAGCACCCTGCGCTCAAGCTCCCTGCGCTCGAGCGCCCAACACCCACGTGCCGACACGTGGTGCGCTCACGCTCGAGCGCCCAGCGCCCACGTGCCGACACGTGGTGCGTTAGTGCTCGAGCGCCCAGCGCTCAAGCACCCACACGTGGTACGTTAGCGCTCGAGCGCCTTGCACTCAAGTGCCCAGCGCTTAAGCACCCAGCGCTCAAGCACCCAGTGCCCACGTGTCATATACGTGGTGCGCTAGCACCTTAGCTCACGACACCTAAGCGCACAGTGCTCAAGGCGCTGGCCCCATACGTCCTTTGGGCGCTTTTCCTCCCCCTTTTTTTATATACATATGTATAATGTGTGTGTATATATATATATATATATAGATACACACACACTCCACAATACTGTCCCTCCCAAAATAAATTTGGACCGGGGCGCTGCCCCACATCCCGCAAGGGGGCGGCTAGCCCCTTTGACCCCCAGCCCTCTATCCGGGTAGCGGGACCCCGTAAAAACACTGCGTGGCTCCCGATATATTCAAAACCACCTTTCAAAACACAACACATGCACGCTGCACATTGAGTTCGCATGACCAGTTTAACCCGTTAATCGGAGGTTCCCTCGCTACAAAGGCGAGGGGTAATTAACGGCAGCTTAGTCCGCGGCCGCCGGAGATTCGGATCCCCATGTTTCCCCCAATCATAGCAAAGCTCTGCTGGAAATTCAAAATTCAAATTTTGAAGCAACGCTTCAAATCCCGGGCGCAACGCGCCACGTGTCCGGCGCTGATACGTCAGCGCAGCGCCCAAGAAGGCGCGCCCAATCAGAGCAAAGCTCTATTTTAATGAAGCAACGCTTCAGCTACGCAAGCACTGTGCTGCGCGACACGTGTCAGCGCAGATGCGCTAGCGCAGTTGCGCTGCGCGACACGTGTCACGCGCTGGGGCATCTGCGCCAAACAGAATTAAATTTCTAAGAAATCTTTTCTGTTCTTGTTAAAACAAGAAGCTTTTCTTCGGTAAAACAGAGGCCTTCGGATCAAAGATCCAACGGTGGGGAAAATTCCCCAAATCACTCAGAGAATGATCTCTTTAACAAATTTAACTAATTTATGGGTACTATAAAAAGGACCCTAGACCTCAATTCAAAAAAAAAAAAAGAAGGGAGGGAGAAGAGATTTTTTAAAAAAAAAGTCAAGAGCTTCAAACAGAGAGAACTCTGAGAAAATTCCAAGAAAAAGGTAAAGAACCTTCATAAAATAGAAGAAATTTCTTCTAATAGATCATTGATCTAAAAAAAAGATCAATGATCTTTACATAAATGAAAATAGTTCTTTGCACTTCTTATGAACCTCTGGTTCTTGAAAACAAGAAAACAACTAAATTAAAAATAGTGCTTTGCAGTTTTATGAATCTCTGGTTCTTCAAACAAAAAAAAAATTATTTTTCTTTGATCTAAATTAGATCAAGAAATCAAATAGTGCTTTGCACTTCTGTTCTTGAATCTAAAAGATTCTTAGTGCTTTGCACTTCCAAACTGCGCCGTTGCGCTCTTAAGAGAGCGCCACGTGTCAGCTACAGAACTTGCACTACGCGCTCTTGAAATAGAGCTTTGCTCTCTGGAATTGGCGCAACTCATCAGAGCGCGCCACGTGTCAGCAGCGCAACAGCGCAGCGCACTGCGCTGTTGCGCTTGCGCTCGCCAGAGCATGACACGTGTCCTCACCACAAGCGCTTGCGCTCAGTGATTGGCGCAAAGCGCCTGACAAATGCAATGCATTTCACTTCCTGAAGGGCCAGGCCCAATTAAAAGGCTTAACAGGCCTAATAAATATAATGCTGTGCATTATTTGAAAGGGCAGAGCCCAATTGAAAGGTCTAATGGACCAAAATAAATGATCTGCATCATAATAAAAAGGGCAGAGCCCAGTCAAAATGGGCATAAGTGGCCTGAAGTAATGCAATGGATTATTTAAGTGTGGGCAAAGCCCTAGCACAGGTCTAATAGACCAAAAATAAATAAGGGTGTTGAACATTTTCAACTGGACTTAGCCCAATTTTGGCCGTAAGTCCTCAAATTAAATTGACTGAGCACGCCTGCTCCCTAAATCAATTTATATCTGGTTCGAGGGTACATCTCCGAGCTCCTCTGACACCTATCGTTGTAATCCTACAACGACGTCAGAGAGGTGACGGGTCCCGACGACCACATACGTCAATATGGACTGCGGGGTCCTTAAACTCGTGGACTGAAACGTCCTTAAACTAATATCGGACCGAAACGTCCCTAAACTAATATCGGACCGAAACGTCCCTAAACTAATAATGGACCACTACGTCCCTAAACTGGAACAATAGAGCCTCCAAATGCTCTTTTGCCGGATCTAAACGGTCCCGTTTAAGTTGATCTTAGCCCCAAATACGGCTAACGTATCCTTAGACATTTAAATGAATAATAAAACTCCAAATCAACTTTGGTTCAAGGGTATATCTCTGATCTCCACTAACACCTGTCGTTGTAATCCTTCAACGACGTCAGAGAGGTGACGAGTCCTGACGGCCATATATTAAATGAATCACCGCGTTAAGTTAATCTTAGTCTAAAACAGGACTAACGTATCCTTAACGAACGTTTAAGTTGATCTTAGCCGCAACGCGACTAATGTATCCTTAAACTAAAAACACCAAACCCAAATCTAGGTAAATACGGATTTAGACTAAACCACGTCCTACGGGCGACGACATTACTCAGTCTCCGTATACAATCCATGGGCAACCACAAACAAAACAAACACACACGACACGAAGTGAAATTCTGGAGAAGGAGAAAGTTGTTACCGCGATGCGGTAGCGTAATTAACTGCAGGGGCTTGCGCCTGCAGGGAAGAGCGCCCCCACAATCAAAAACCCTTCACCCTGAGGGGGAATCTGACGAAGTCTGCTACATCGGCCGCATCCGTCTAAACCTCCGATACACGGTGCCATAAATAAACTTGGCATCTTCGGAGAGGTAGACGGATAAAACCACATAGCATCTGCCCCGAATCTCAGGCTAGATGCAAAGTCCGCGCCGCCATTCGGAGGGTAACAGATTCTGGCACGCCCGGTGGGACCTTTTCCTCTTTCCATTCCACACTTCGTGTGTCGTCTTCGTGAACCAATCGCGGTTTGTTAAATGGCTGCTTTTGGATTTTCGAGTTACTAAGATTTGGTCTTTTGCCTGGCGCAGAACTCAAGATTCAATGGCCTTCAACTGCACCAACTGCTCGAAGTGCCACTGCAACGGACGCTCCACCTCCCCCAGAGGTGTAGCATATGGGCCCCAAGCGGCTTCCTTCCTCACTCTGCCAGTAGACCAGGTGACCCAAGCCACCACTGGCTTATTCTTCGGGACCATGATCCCACCGACAAGCTGCTCTATGCCAATACTTGCACCGGAGGTGAACAAGGAGTCGGTCTTCGACCGGCTCACTGCCACGACGGCCCCTGTTAACGGGTCGCCCGCTACCAAGCCGACAGCCTTTGTTTTCACCAGGCTAAATCAGAACTCTAAATTGGCTGTCCCAAAGAGGGCAACGGCCGCTGTTCCGGAAGTCGTTAAGGCGGCTTCTCCCGCCAAAGAGTCAGTCTTTTCAAGACTGATGATCCCTGCTCCTGCCCCTGCACGAAGATCTGTCTTTGACAGATTGGATATTACCCCGCAAGGGACAACCTCAGTTTTTAAAATGTTAACACCGGCGGTGCCTCATTCAGACAGGGGGCAAAAAGAAGTTTTCTCTATCTCTGAGCCAATCCCAATGGCTCGTCGTGCTCGACGTCGCCATTGGCAAAGAGTGAGGAAGGCAGGGGGCAACTCCCCCTCAGGGATAACTCCACCGGCTCCAGCGGTGGAAGTCAACGCTGCTGTTCCAATTGGGAACAACTTTGAACTGCTGAGGAGGGTACGGAAGAACTCTCCAATCGCTACATTGATGAGATCTCCTCCACCTGCGGAGAGAGTTCCAGAAACGAAGCGAGAACAGCCCCCTCAACGGCTGTCTTCAAGGATTTATAAAGTTTGGCGAAGGGTTCAAGACTCTGTGATTGACCCAGGTCACTTTCGTCGCCCGAAAAAGGCGAAGGTGGAAAAAGACAAGGATTGTCCTATTAAACAGCAGGGGACAGCAGCTGCTAGGGTGCCCCCTTCAATAGTTCCTTCAACCTCAACGGCCCACAAAAGAAGGAGGCCAGAGAAAACCCCCGCGTCAGCGGAAAAAGTTAAAAATGGTGAACCTAAACGCCCCAAGTCAGGGGGCATAACAGTTCATACGGTTTACATGGCATCGGGAAAAGAAGACAGCCGTACATCCACGGATCATAGACCGCTTACACGGTCAGTGACCAAGGCTAAGGAGCAGCAACAGAAGCTCCAGGAGATAATGAACGCTATGGCCGCACTTACAGGGCCGAAAGAAACCCCGGAAACATCCTCAGAAGAACGTCAAGAACAAGAAACGGACGCCGAATTCCTTCGGCGCGTGCTAGAGAAGAAAGATAAAGAAGCTGCGGAGCAGGCAGCCAACATAAAGAAAATGGCCCTCCTGTTCCAGGATATGGTGGGTATGATGATTCAACAAGATCCACCTGCTGAAGATCCCCCGATCATTCTTGAAGACGATAGGGGAGAGACATCGAATCCTCCACCGGCTCTATCCACAGCTAAAGAGGATACCATATCAAAAGCTGATTTGGATGAATACATCGCCCAGCAAATACGGGTGCATCAGGCGACTGAAGTAGCCGGTCAGGCCGTAAAGACGGGGCGGCCATATCCGGGTTGGTACGATCAGATTAAGTACCCGCCAGGTTATACAATTCCTAAGTTCTATGTCTACAAAGGGACGGGCAATCCTCATCAGCATGTTGCCCAGTTCAGGGCACTCTGCGGTAACACCGGCGGTGACGACAAGCTGTTGCTTCGCCAGTTTGTTGGAAGCTTATCAGACACGGCGTTCGAGTGGTATTCTGAACTCCCAAACGACTCTATTAAAACCTTTGTGGAGATGGAGCTGCTGTTCACTCAACGTTTTGCAAGTGCCAGTGAACGTACCCCGATGACGGCACTGATTAACGCCAGGGTAAAACCCGGCGAGACGTGGGTTCAGTACGCTATACGATGGCGGAATTTATGGTCAAAGTGTGAGCAGCGCATTGAAGAAGCTCCCGCGGTTGGCATGTTTGTGGGAACCCTCGATCCACAAGCAACCATCTCGCAGTTTATGATGTTTTTCAAGCCGACTACCTTCCAGGCCTTGATCGACAAATTAGCACAGATGGATCAGATGGGCCATAAACCTCCTCTTCCAAGGCCGAACTCCCGAAATGACAAAGGGAAGGGAAAAGCGATCGTCGTCGCTAATGCTCAACAACAACCAAGCGACCCGAAGCCAGTGGCTCGTCAAAATAATGTGCGCCCATACGTACCCCTTGAGGATAGGATGGGACGTCCTTATTCCTTTCCCCGCGATAAAACGAGGAGGTTATTCGAGCTGGCGTTGCGCAACAAACTCATAAATCTGCCGGATCCAAAATGTCCGTTGCAACCAAGTGTCGTCAACGAGCCCAACTACTGTCCTTTTCATCGAGTACTAGGCCATCCGAATGAAGATTGCTACGTTTTCAAGAATTGGCTTGAAAACCAATACCGACAGGGCAAGTTCGCGTTATCTGACAAATGGAAGGTGAATCCTCCGCAGCCCCACACCTCTAAAGGGACGAATACGCCGGGGGCAACATGCTCCGTCATTGAAGAAGCTCCTTGGGAGGTTGTATTATCAGCCAAGACAAAGAGGATGCTAAACGATCTTCAGACATGTCCAGCGATCAAGTGGAAGAACACATTGGAACCGCAGGTCATTGAAGGGATGTTGAAACTGCGTACAACTCCAAAGACCGATGGTGGTGGCTCAAACACTCGCAGCCAGCCGTCAAAATCTTCGAAAAAGAAGAAGAAGAAATCTAAGAAGCCAGTGAAGCCTGGCGACAAGCGCACGGACTTACAAAAGCAAATTGACGCGCTGGATGAATACAACCAAAAGGCACGGACTCCCATTACGCTCCAAGAGTTCCTCAATCACGTCTTTTAAGAAGAAGATGAGAGAGAAAGTTCATCGGATGAATCCGAGGAATATGTAGCGAGCTGTCATATGATCTCCCATTCGATCACGAACGATGATGAGACTTCTGGCACTAAAACGCTGGGGGCAGATACCGAATCAAAAATTCCGGAGCTATCAGTCGAAATGATTGACGCGTTCCTTAACGAAGCTCGACTGAAAAGTAAAGCTGATCGAAAACGCGAGATGGCTATATTTGAAAAGGCCAAGCGCCAGCGACTTGATGAAAGACCTGAGACGATCCCGCTGGAGCAAAATACCTTCGCTACCGACAAAAGCCAATTCAAGATAAAGAAAATGTTTGCTAAGGCCACATCAATGGGCATGAAGCTACCATCCACTGTAGGAAAAATTACTGGTGAAATAGAAATGCACCCCTCCTATTGCTTATATCATCAGAAGGTCTCGCACCCCACTCAAGAATGCAAAGCTTTCGATAAATGGTGGCAAGGATACGTTGCTCATCGACAACGCTTTAAGCGTGAAAAGCGTAAAACTCGTCGAGAGCAAAGAAATACGATCGAAGGGCTTGAAAGAACTACCGGCGATTGTCGCATGGTTAACATTGGCGGGTCACAAGTGCCTACATTCGGGAGCGATTCTGATGAGGAGCTGGAACTCGCCCCTCTCTTTAAAGAGTCAACTTCGGGAAAAGAAAAAGAGCCAAAGGTTTGCGAAAATATCCAGCTACACAATCGGACGCTGCCTGAAAAGAATGTCGGACCCTTAAACAAGAAAGATAAAGGGAAAGAAAAGGTCTCTGAGGATATTACTCTAGATGACCAAGTTGCGGAAGAGCTAACCGCCAAGAATCCGCCGAAGAGAAATAAGGTGGATTACAATGTCTTGGCGCATCTGAGGAAGCTGCCCTCACAACTCAGCATTCTTGATGCCCTATTACTATCAAAAGAGGCGAGGGATTCTTTGATTAAGGCGCTACAAGATCCGGACCAGTTCCAAGCCTTCCTGGCCGAAGAAAAGATGAAGAATGAGTTGGAAGAGGTGCACACGGCCGACGTTGCTTTTGGCGATGAAGACCTTCTCCTCGGGACGTGCGAACACAATCGTCCCCTTTATGTCTCAGGATACTGCCATGACATAAAGATAAGTAAAATCTTGGTCGATAACGGATCGTCTGTTAATTTACTCAATGTGCGGGTGTTAAAGGAAGTTTGCATGAGTGTCCAACACCTCGCCCGAGACAAGATCACCATCTCCGGGTTCGACTCCCAATCATCAAAAACTCTTAGATCTGTGATATTGACGTTACGCTTCAGGTTGCTCATCACAGATATTAAATTCCATGTCATAGATGCCAAGACATGCTACAATGCTCTGCTCGGTCGACCATGGTTACACGAGTACAATATCATCCCTTCTACATAGCATCAGTGTATGAAATATTGCAAGGATGGTCTCGAGTACACTGTGGCAGGAGAATTGAATCTGTTTTCCGTGAATGAAGTTCGTAAGTATGAAGATGCCAAATACTTCTTGCCGAGTTTCGAAGACACGGAAAGGTGTCACAAGCCTGAGAACAAAACTAACGCGACCATCCCTGTCTTCGGCAGCGATACCGAAGAGGAAGAGGATATAACTTATTCGGGTCCGCCCCAATACACCAAGCTGGGACCATCCGTTCCTTCATTGATCTTCGGTAGCGATTTGGAGGATGAAATTCATGCTGTATTCCCTGCTCGGCTGTCAATCCGAACTTCTGCCGATGAAGAGCGAAGTCTACAGATAGCCATGGTGCCGCCTAGACACCATAAAGAACTGGATGCACTTAATATCTACAGTGTAGAAAAGTTGCGGACATTCTATATCCCTCCCAGGAGAAAGAGAGAGAAAGCAATTTTGCTTTACCGCTCTGAAGAAAATAAAGTGGAGAAAGAGATCTGGTATGGAGCAGACCCAACGCTGGACAGGCTTCAACCCATTCGTCTACCCAGATATTATACGGAAGGTTTGAAAAAGCTGCTGAAGCGCCAAGGGATACCCTTCGAACAGACTGTTAGGAAGGCCAAATTCTATGACGGGGTTTGGAACGTCCCCGGAACTCAACACAAGCTACCCAATGGGAGGATGGAGACGATCGGGCTCGGATACATCCGGTCGAAGAAACGACAGCTATTAAACAGCTGCTATGTCATATATAACTTCGATGAAGAAGCGGATGCTCAATGGGAGGACGCTAATCCTGAGCCAATAAAAGTGACAGATGCAAAGGAATCCAGTCCATCGTTCGAAGAACAAAGGGACAAGCTTATAAGAGAAGCGGGTCAAAAGGTCCGAGACGACCATAACCGTGAAATGGTCATCTACGAGAAAGCCAGAATGCAACGCCTTCTCCAACAAGCCGTGAAAGATGAAAAGGCTGCTCCCTGTCAACCTGTTATAGAGAAGGCTCAGCGCAAAAGCAGAAATAAGTCGAAAGGCCAAAAAGGCGCTCAACAACAACAAAGCAGGGCTAAGAAGCCACGCAAACGGGAGTCGAGCGCTATTGATCTAACCCTTATGAAGAAAATGGGTCGAGCGTACTCGTTTCCTCGGGACAAGACGAAGAAAATACTTGACCTCGCTCTAAAACATCAGATGCTTACACTGCCGGAGTCCAAACACCCCGAACAAGCAGGCGAAGTCTCACACCCAGACTATTGCTCTTATCACCGAGTAATAGGGCATCCTCTCGAAGATTGCTTCACCTTCAAGAATTGGGTCGATGATCAGTATCAGCTTGGCAAGTTCGCTCTGTCCGACAACTGGAGGGTAACGCCACCACAAAGCACGAGCCCAAGGCCATGAAAGAAGAACCAGTTCCGCATTGGGATTGGAAGCGGATTCGCACCTGTCATATGGTCACAATATTAAAAGAAGAGCCCGAAGACATAGATGAGATCCCTTGGTGCTTCGAAAACAGCAGCGACGAGATAATCTCAGAATTCCCACCAGCGCCAAAAGAGCTGGAAGATGGAATCCATACCACTGCAGATAATCTCAAGAAAATTGAGTTGGGGACGGCAAATGACCCGCGACCAACATTCATCAGCGAGCTGCTATCTGAAGAAAGGGTGGCTGCGTTAAAGGATGTGCTTCTACAGCATAAAGATTGCTTCGCATGGAACTATTCCGAAATGCCGGGACTAGATCCAGAAATTGCTGTGCACAGATTGGCGATATCTCCGAACGTCAAACCAGTCAAACAGGCGCCGAGAAGAATGCGGCTTGAGCTTGAGATGAGTATCAATGCCGAGGTCAAGAAGCTGATCGACTCTGGTTTCATCCAGGAAGTTCAATACCCTGAATGGATCGCCAACATCGTCCCGGTGATGAAGAAAAATGGGACAGTGCTTATATGCGTAGACTTCCGGGATCTTAATAAAGCTTGCCCGAAGGATGACTTCCCAGTGCCTGTCACCGAACAGATGATAGACAACACGTCCACTCATGAGGTTTTCTCCTTTATGGACGGCTCGTCAGGGTATAACCAGATAAAGATGCATCCAGAAGACCAGAAGCACACAGCCTTCAGGACCCCTTTAGGAATATTCTGTTACAAGGTGATGCCCTTCGGTTTAAAGAACGCCGGTGCCACCTACCAAAGGGCCATGACGAAGATCTTTGACGACCTTATACACGAAATCGTCGAATGCTATATCGATGATCTCGTGGTTAAAAGCAAATCATACGAGGAACATCTCGAGCATCTGAAGACCGTATTTCAACGCCTTCGACAATACAACTTGAAAATGAACCCGCTCAAGTGTGCATTTGGAGTTTCCTCAGGCAAATTCCTGGGATTCATTGTTCGACACCGAGGTATTGAAATAGATCCGTCAAAGATTAAAGCGATCATGGAAATGCCTCCGCCGAGAACTCTCAAACAGCTGCGGTCTCTCCAAGGGAAGCTCGCATACATACGGCGATTTATAGCCAACCTTTCAGGAAAATGTCGTCCTTACAGTCACCTGATGAAGAAGGGAACCCCATTCGTCTGGGATCAAAAATGCCAAAGTGCGCTAAACGAGATCAAGCAATACCTGCAGAACCCGCCGGTGTTGGCTGCTCCGGTTAAGGGAATGCCTCTCATTCTTTATACAACCGCCCTCGAAGGTTCTTTAGGTGCATTATGGGCACAAGAAAACGATCAAGGGAAAGAAAGAGCACTCTACTACTTAAGTCGAGTTCTACTGGGGGCAGAAAGCAACTACTCCCCCATTGAAAAACATTGCCTGGCGTTGATCTTTGCGATAACAAAGCTTAGGCACTATGCATTGGCGCATGAGGTCCGTCTCATTTCAAAGGTGGACCCCCTTAAATTCTTGATGTCAAAGGCCATATTGACGGGACGACTCGCTAAATGGGCCCTACTCTTGATGGAGTTTTCGATAACGTATCAACCTCTCAAGGCAGTGAAAGGCCAGGCCATCGCCGACTTCCTCGCTGAGCATCCTATACCGGCCGATTCTCCTCTGAATTGCGATCTTCCAGACGAACATGCGTTTGATGCGAGCGACGGTGGTGATACCCAATGGGAACTTTATTTCGATGGAGCATCTTCCATGAAAAAGCGCAAACAAAATACCCCTATAATCAAATCGGGGGTAGGACTCATCTTTATAACTTCACAAGGAGGGATAATGCGCTACGCGTTCTCCCTGACGGAGCCGAGGACAAACAACGAAGCCGAATACGAAGCTCTGATAGCAGGCCTCGAGATCGCCATTGACATGGGAATTGAAGACCTCCTCATATACGGGGATTCTCAACTGGTCGTTAGTCAAGTAAACGGCGACTACCAAACGTGCAAGTCAGAATTGGTAAAGTACGGAGAAAAGGTGCAACAACTGTTGACCCAAATTCCCTCTTATACTTTGGAGAACATACCGCGCGCGGAAAACAGCAAAGCGGACGCATTGGCCAAACTTGCTAAAGAACTGGCTGACGAGAACCTCGATAACGTTAGAATCGTGGTACAAAGCCGTCGGGTGCTTGTCCCAGTAGAAATATCTCCGGAATCATCCGAAGAAAAAGGAGCGAGCGAGCAGACGACCCTGCAAGTACAAGATTGGGAAAATACCGAGGATTGGAGAGAAGTCTTCATAGATTACTTCAAGTCCTACCGATTGCCCAAAGAAGCGTCCACGAAACATCAGCTCATAAAACGAGCTCTGTCTTTCGCCTTCGTCAATGATACTCTGTACAAAAGGTCATTTGATTCTCTGTGGCTGAGATTATTAGGACCTGACGAAGCGAAAAGAGTCGTCCAAGAAGTTCACGACGGACTCTGTGGTTCTCATCAAGCAGGCCCTAAGATGAAGTTGAAAGTTAAACGGATGGGCTACTATTGGTCCACGATGATTCAGGACTGCCTCGAATATGCGAAGCAATGCCACTCATGCCAAATTCATGGGGACTTCATCCACCAGCATCCAAATCCACTACATCCAACGGTGGCTAGCTGGCCATTCGAGATGTGGGGAACTGATATAGTCGGCCCCATCGAACCAGCATCGTCTAAGGGACATCGTTTCATCCTAGCGACGACTGACTACTTCTCTAAGTGGGCAGAAGCAGTACCGCTGAGGGAAGTAAAGACGGAGAATATCCTTCACTTCTTCAAGACGCACGTCATATATCGGTTTGGAACGCCAAGACGGATCATCTCCGATAACGGGCCAGCCTACAGAAGCCACAAGATCAGTCGCTTCGCGCAACAACACAATATAGACTGGAGATATTCCTCGGTTTATAATCCGCGAGCTAATGGTCTAGCCGAGGCCTTCAACAAGACCTTAACAAAGATCATAAAGAAAACGGTGTCCCGAAATAAGAGAGACTGGCACGAAAGACTGCAAAAAGCTCTTTAGGCATATCGAACTACGTTCAAGACGGCCACAAACACAACGCCGTACGCGTTGGTGTTCGGTACAGAAGCAGTACTCCCCCTCGAGATAGAGTTACCCTCTCTACGAGTGGCAGTCCACTACGAGCTGACGGACGAAGAAAATGCTCACCTTCGGCTTGAGGAGCTTGACGCCCTTGATGAAACCCGGCTCATAGCACAGCAAAATCTGGAAGCTTATAAAGCAAAGATGACGCGCTCGTATGAAAGATTGACCCGACCGAGGACATTCTGCCAAGGCGAGCTTGTGCTAGTGGTCAAAAGGCCTATGATCCCCAATCGAGCAAAACGGGGAAAATTCGAGCCGAACTATGAAGGCCCGTACATCATAGATAAAGTTTACCAGGATAGAGCCTATCTACTCATGGACATGCACGGTGAAATGCCTTTCAGGCCAATAAACGGTCGTTTCCTAAAGAAATACTACGCTTAATGAGCCGCAGCCTAGGTCAATGATAGATGACGACGACTATGTCCGCTCGCTATCTTCCTAAGCTCAGGCTTTATAAAAAGTAGCCGGCCTTCTCCATGACGGACCGAAA
Source organism: Agapanthus africanus (assembly GCA_030015575.1). Classification (NCBI taxonomy): domain Eukaryota; kingdom Viridiplantae; phylum Streptophyta; class Magnoliopsida; order Asparagales; family Amaryllidaceae; genus Agapanthus; species Agapanthus africanus. Next base: position 174,493,437 of record JASDDO010000022.1, on the reverse strand, counting down.
TGTCCTTAAACTAACAACGGACCGAAATGTCCTTAAACTAATAGCAGACCGAAACGTCTTTAAACTACTACCGCAACATCTTTAGGCTGACGTGATGAATAGAAAAAAATTAAAAAAAATTAAAAAAATATATATAGAAATGGTATGTCCATAAGCAAAAAGGGCACGGATGAAAACCCGAAAGGGCTCCGTGAGTAAAAACAGCAGGGCTACCGGCGAGCGTTCATGAAAACCCGAAAGGGCGCGACCTCGTAAAAAAAAAAGAGAAGAAGAAAATAAATAAATAAAATAATAAAATAAAAACGTTATGTCCATAAGCAAAATGGGCACGGATGAAAACCCGAAAGGGCTCTGTGAGTAAAAACAGCAGGACTACCGGCGAGTGTTTGTGAAAACCCGAAAGGGCGCAATCTCGTTAAAAGACACTTATAAGGCCCTCTCGACCTTGTAAGGAGAAACCACCCGCGTGAGATCCTTACGACTCACAAGGGAGCAACACACTTAGGGATCCTCACGATTCCTAGGGAGAAAATACACTTGCGAGATCCTCACGACTCGTAAGGAGAACTCTCTTATGGGACCCTCACGGCTCATAAGATTTGAAAGTCTTAAGTTACAGAGACCTAAACCTGTGCTTAAGCAACCCCCATAACCTTCGATATTGCCCTACAAGTGGCTCAATACTGACCCTTGTATACAATCCACGGGCGCGAATAAACATTTCCCTAACCAAGATCCAGCCGTGACTGGGGATATGTTCGCACGACCCTTGTAAGTCCTCTCGATTTACAAGGAGAAAACCCTCCTGTAGGATCCATACGACTTACAGAGGAAACAAACACTTAGGAATCCTCACGATTCCTAAGAAGAAAATACACCTACGAGATCCTCACGGCTTGTAGGGAGAAATAACTTCGTGAAACCCTTACGGCTCATGAAGTCAAAAGCCTTAGCCGACAGGACCCTAACCCTGGTCGCTAAGCCACCTTTGTTAGACATCGACAGAGGCAGATGACGATTCGCTCCTGGTAATATCCCAGTTGTAGCGGTGCTGATGCCGAAATCGGTTTACAGCGAAAAGCCAATAGGCCGCACATGCATACGAAATAGACGAAATGATAGGGCAACTTGCAATAAAAAGCAGCAAGTAAAAATGTATGCATGCAAAATAGCCGAAATGATTGGGCAACTCGCAATAAAAAGCAGCGAGTAAAAATAAAATAAATAGCCGAAATGATTAGGCACCGTGAAAAATAGTCGAAATGATTGGGAAATCGCGACCTTCGCGATATAAAAGCTGAAATGATAGAGCATCGCGGAGATAAAACAAAAAAAAATGATGATAAAACTTTGGCCCTACAGTTAAGATCACATCGATCCCTGTATACAATCCAAGGGCATAAACAAAGAGGGAACCATACTTTCCCAACAGGCTCCGCCAGAAGACGAAGCCAAATCTCGACGGTTCAGTCCAACTCCGAAAAAACCAGTGTCTTCAGCAGATACCTCGACTCACGGATACAAACACTCCTTGACGAGAGCCTCCTGATCCGCGTCGACTCGCAGAGCCACCAGTGCCTCCGTGGGAAATTCTCGACTCGTTTCAAACCCCAAGGAAAAAAATAATCCTTGGCGCTAGGAAAACAAATAATCCTTAGCAAATTCCTCGACTCACGGATACAAACACTCCTTGACGAGAGCCTCCTGATCCGCGTCAACTCGCAGAGCAACCAGTGCCTCCGTGGGAAATTCTCGACTCATTTCAAACACCAAGGAAACAAATAATCCTTGGCGCTAGGGAAACAAATAATCCTTAGCAAATTCCTCGACTCACGGATACAAACACTCCTTGACGAGAGCCCCCTGATCCGCGTCGACTCGCAGAGCAACCAGTGCCTCCGTGGGAAATTCTCGACTCGTTTCAAACCCCAAGGAAACAAATAATCCTTGGCGCTAGGGAAACAAATAATCCTTAGCAAATTCCTCGACTCACGGATACAAACACTCCTTGACGAGAGCCTCCTGATCCGCGTCGACTCGCAGAGCAACCAGTGCCTCCGTGGGAAATTCTCGTCTCGTTTCAAACCCCGAGGAAACAAATAATCCTTGGCGCTAGGGAAACAAATAATCCTTAGCAAACTACTTGACTCACGGATACAAACACTCCTTGACGAGGGCCTCCTGATCCGCGTCGACCGGCAGAGCCACCAGTGCCTCCGTGGGAATCTTCGACTCGTTTCAAACCCCAAGGAAACAAATAATCCTTGGCGCTTGGGAAACAAATAATCCCTAGCAAACTCCTCGACTCACGGATACAAACACTCCTTGACGAGAGCCTCCTGATCCGCGTCGACTCGCAGAGCCACCAGTGCCTCCATGGGGATCCTCGACTCGTTTCAAACCCCAAGAAAACAAATAATCCTTGGCGCTTGGGAAATAAATAATCCCTAGCAAACTCCTCGACTCACGGATACAAACACTCCTTGACGAGAGCCTCCTGATCCGCGTCGACTCGCAGAGCCACCAGTGCCTCCGTGGGAACCTTCGACTCGTTTCAAACCCCAAGGAAACAAATAATCCTTGGTGCTTGGGAAACAAATAATCCCTATCAACTCCTCGACTCACGGATACAAACACTCCTTGACGAGAGCCTCCTGATCCGCGTCAACTCGCAGAGCCACCAGGGCCTCTGTGGGAACCTTCGACTCGTTTCAAACTCCAAGGAAACAAATAATCCTTGGCGCTTGGGAAACAAATAATCCCTAGCAAACTCCTCGACTCACGGATATGAACACTCCTTGACGAGAGCCTCCTGATTCGCGTCGGCTCGCAGAGAAACCATTGTCTCCGCGGGAAACTCCCGATTCGTCTCAACCTGCAAATGAAGCCTCAGGCAGCAGGGACTAAAAAACTTGCTTCCTGAAACAATGGGACCCTGCAAGTCAATCCAAAATGGTCTCTTGCATACTATTCACGGGTCTCACTCTCCAAAGTCGAATTTCGACGAGAAGGGAAACAACCGCTTGTGGGTCCTCTCGACTCGTAAGAGGGAAAAATTCTCTTATAGGATCCTTACGACTTATAAGAGAAAACCACACTTAGGAATCCTCGCGATTCCTAAGGAGAAAACCCACCTACGAGATCCTCTCGATCCGTAGGGAGAAAAGCCTCTATGAGACCCTCACGGCTTATGGAGTTGAAAAGTCTTAGGCAGCAGATCTGAGCCTACGGCCTAAGCCATCGCTGATTGTTAGGAAAGTCAAGATGCATGCCCTACTATCCGTCAACCATGTTCGCTAAGATGATATACTGATAATAAAAGAAGGAAAAGACCAAAAAATGACACATTACAAAAAAGGTGTATCTTTTATTCATAAACTTGATCGGATACAGGATACATTATGTCAAAGGATAAAAAATATACATATACATTCTTTTATCTATAAGTACAAACGATACAAAAATGGATAGCTACTGAGGAGGAAGTGTCTTTAGTAAGTTCACAAGCTGCTCTCGCACTTCCTTCAGCGCTTCCTCTCGAGTGACAGCCGCGGCCACCTCCGCCACCACCTGAGCCCGCTGCTGCAAGAAGGATGAAAGTTGCTCCTCCGCCGCCTTCTGGGCTGCTTCCTGGCTGGGTGCAGCTCGCTCGACAACGTCAAGTTTTTGCCTCAATGATAACCCTTCGGAGAGGCATTGCAGGAGGTCCTCAAAGATAACCTTCAGCCGTGCGGCATTGGCCTCCACCCGAGCATGCAGTTGAGCAGACTTGCTCGAAGTCTCACCACGCTCCTTACGCCTTGAAATGACTTCTTGTTCGAGATGGCGGAAGTAAGGAGCGCTCTGCTCAATCCACGGTGTCCTTTGATTACTGGCAGCCACGGTCTCGGGAGCGGGACGCAGCGACTCCAACTGATATAGGCGACCCTCGATCTCCTTACAATGGTTAACCCAGGATGCAATGATGCCCTCATCATGAAAGTTCACGAGTATTGCTAGCATCGGGTTAACCACCATAGCGAAGTCTGTGGCAGATGTAGGAGTTTCAACGTCGAGTTCCTCGACATAGTCACTCAACATGCGCAGACTATTCGCGGCGCCTTTTGAAGACAGACTCCTCAGATAAGGACCTGCCGGCATTGTGATGCGAGGTTCGAAGGACGCCGAAGCCAGAACGACAGCTGAAAGAAACAGGATGCGATCAGATAACAGTACAGAAAATAAAGAGAGGAAAGTTACCAATATGATGGTCATTGTACCAGTTGAGACAGGTGGTAAGGTCGGAAGGGCTGGTGGCACAGCTGATCTTTTATCCCCTCCTTCAATCTGTAGCACTGCAGTTGAGATGTGAAAAAGAGGTTAGAGGTAATTCCATCAATAAGAAAAAAGAAAGGAAGGATGTCAACGGAAATCATACTCACCAACGCCACCAGAGGAAGAAGCAAGCTCAGATAGGAAGGAAAAGTGTGGGAGCAACATCTGATATACATGATCAAAAAGCACCCCTGAAAACACAACAGTGTGACTTTAGTACAAGAATTATATGTCTGGAAAACAAGATTAATAAATCGTAAACACATACCTTCCAACATCTTCGAGGGTATGAGAGAGGGTTGGGAGGTGACCACCGCCAAGGCAGTCGTTGAAGGCGCTCCCTCGAGCAGTGGGGCATCGGCACTGGTTGCACCTGCATTACGAAAAGGTGAACTTGTTAGAAAAGATTGTAAAGTAAAGAAAAGCAGCCACTTGGGGTTTACCTGAGGAGCTCCCGGCTGAAACGGAGGCGACTCCCTCCTCTATCGACATGAGACAACCGCCGGTGGCCTCGTCATCCGACTCGATGGGGACCGTCGTCGTGCTCGCAAGACCTGGAGACGGCGGAGGACCAAAGATGGGAAGGGCTATGATTGGAGTATTGCCAGATTCCAGAGAAGGAGCGGTTGGCTCGTCCCCAGGAATCATGGCCACCTCACCCACTACTCTCTCAGGTTCAGTAGTTGCGGTTGTATCGTCCACCGTCGCCGGGGGATCGCCGGCCTCGAGCGCCTCATCCGCCACCACCCTGGACTCAGTTATAATGATCATATCATCTGCCACCACTTCAGGTTCGGCATCAATGACCTTCTCGGCGGTAGGCCCCTCGACCTCCACTTCAGGCTCCAGAGCCACAACGACATTGCCCGCCGTCGGCTCGAGTTCGGCAAGTACCGCCTTCTCTGTTTCTTTGGGATCAACGGTTTCCGTCTCCCCCTCGATCGGACTTGGCCCTGCAAGATAAGAGATATAAGGACCAATGACAGTAAAATCCTTATAACAAAAACTCTGAGAGAAACATTACCTGAAGTGGATTTACCGTTTGCGCTCCGAACTGCGCGCGCCACCTCTCTGCGGGCAGTGGATAAGGCGACAGGGGCCTCTTCGGATGGAGTATCAGCACGAGGGACATTGCTGGGACCCGCTCCCATAGCCAAGGCAGCCATGCGTGCCTTCGCCTCACGCCTCAGCCTCTTCCTTTCCTCCCGGGCTGTCACGATAGACCTTTGAGACGCCTCTTTCAAGGCGTCGTCATCCTCGTTCAGGGATGCCTCCAGAGCCTTTAAGGTATCTCTCATCGGCTCTTCAAGACGAACCTCCTGCGGTGGCCCAGAGGAAGCAGGAATATCGGCGGCTGGAGGAAAATTTGTGTCGCTTGGTGGGAACGGCATTGAGGTTTCTGCAATAAAAAGAGAGAAGGTCAGATCGACCATAACACGAGGGAAATGGAGACTTGATGAATTAAAACTTACTAAGGCCCATAGACGCTCTAAGACGTTCCTCCTCTTGGAAAGTCTTCAAAGAAGCGGCAATGGCTTCTTCATCAGTGATACCTGTTGAAAGAAAGGAGAGAAAGGCGTTAATCAATGGCGATAAGGAAGATATGTTGTAATAAGGAAAATGCGACTAGTAGTTACCTGACTGCACAAGCTTAGCTAGCCACGCGTCACGCCTCGCCAACCATGCCGAAGCTCTGAGAGCAGCCTCCAAGTCTGTATCGTCCGGCGGCGGCATCAATAATCCTGCGTTAGTCCCGTATTCGAGCAGACCTTCAGCATAGGGAGCATGGGGTTCCTGGCCGAATACGACGTCCGCAGCGAAGAGCGATTTCTTTTTCTTTTGACCCCCGACTCGAGGCTCGCGGGGGATCGACTTCCGCTTAGCAGCCACTTTGGGATGACGGGTCCCGAGGTCCGCACCCACGCCAGACTCCGGCGAGGGTACAACCACGGTCTCCACTGGAGCACAGGGTGCGGGAGGTGCATCTGCGATATCAGGGAGCGGCAGCTCACGTGGAGGACTTCGCGCACGTGATGGTCTGCCCCGGGCATCTTTTAGAGGAGGAACCACCAGGATCCTTGGCGCTAAGGGAGCGTTACGATTGGTGCCGGGGGTACTTCTTTACGGTCGATCAACACTCGCCTCTCTTCCTTTATAACAGCCCCCGTCGCATGATTGTACCACTCTTTATATACATTAAGAAGTCGTGGAGCACAGGCCGGCGTGCTGATGAAAAAACGAGAACCCGTGTTCAGGCGCATGAAGTGATGTAACGCGTTCTCCATCCCTTCTTCATTGACAGTAGGTTCCAGTAAGAAAGCTTCCAAAGGTACCCCTTGATCGTAACCCAGCTGTTGGGCAAAACGATGCGGGTTATATCTCATAAAGACTGCTGCACTGCCCTGCCTGAAGACTAGGAAACCCGGTCTAATAGAATACAAATGGAGGATTTCCCGGGCCGTTAACACTGAAGCTCCATCCTTGAAGGAGTCCTGTAATGGTCGCACCGCAGTGGTGGACGCTTTTCCAATGGTTAATACCTTATCAATAAAGGACATCCCGACTCCAACGGTGTGACGGCGAAGCAGTAAACCTCTGGTGTCCCGTGGTGAGGGGGTCACGATTGATGAGCCAATCAACTGTAAAATTCGAGGAAAACCGCACATGTTAAAGAATGAAGGCCTTTTATGCATGCCGAAGACACCCGCCGTGTGTAGCTCGAGCCACGATGCAAAGTAGTGCATCGGGAAGACCACGTGCAGTACCCCGGGCTCATTGGCATCCGCTGCATGGCTGAGGCCATGTTATAGGTGCGCCAAGCCAGCGATCCCCACAGCCACCTTTATCCCGATGACCATTCGGTGGGCTGGGTAGAAGACGGAAAGCCGCATGCGATGAGAGTGCATTGGGATCGCGAACCAACTCAGCCACAGTCCGAGAAATCCTAAAAATAAAGCCTCCTCATCCATTCCAGGGGCCACAATTTCTGCAAAAGACATGGTTGGGGAGTTAGGAAGAAAAAAGTCCTTTTGGTCTATGTCTGTCGCTGGCAGGTCATCCAAACCTAAACCGAAGGGGTCATCCAGGGTGGCTAACTTGGCAGATCCCGATGAAATGACGCTTGGATGAAGGAAACGAGCAATGAAGTCCTCAAAGTTAACCCCCCGACTCCCGTGTTCGATAAAAAGGGACTCGTAGATGTTTAACACCTTGATCAGGCTCGGGAATTGGTGTTGAACGACATTTTCCGGCGTGATCCCTCTTACCATCGGCTTAGCACCGAAGACGTACTCATCTATCGGGAGCAGCTCTTCATAGTGTTCTCCCATGACCGGTAGGCCGGATACCTCAGCGAATTCCTCCAAAGAAATGGACACTTCCCGATCCATGGCAAGGAAAGTGTGGATGTGAATATTCCATTGCTCCAAGAAAGCCTTGAACCACCAGGTGGGGAGCGTAGGATATTGGAAGAGAGAGACGTAGACCACGGTGTACAGTCCTAGTCTTATCAACTGCGACTTCTTCGTTGACAAGATGTATCGGGCCCATGGCAGGTAGCCGATCGGGTGACGGGGAATCAAACCAAGGTTATATGATTGCCCCCAGGGCCGTGCTTCTCCCTGACAAATACGGCGTCCTAGGATATCCAAGACCATGGGACGCTGAACCGGAACCGCATCCATAGCGGGATGAAGAAAGCTGTTCGCGGTCCAGTCTATCATCTCCACGGCATACTGCATTGAAGATGGGGTAGCATAGTGAATTGCCGTGATGGGCTCAGACGGCACCGCGCGGGTGAAGCTCCGTCGGCCTATGATGATCTGATTGTACCACGACCCCCAAAGATGGAGACTCTTGTACTCCGGGTCATACTCCTTGATCATAGCCAGGACTTCACGGTCCAGGGGCGCTTCGGGAAATCCCTCATCCGAGCGGACGAACGGGAATGAAGTGTCTAGAGACATGATCGCTGCAAAAGAACAATTTAGCCGTTAGCGTTGTAATTCCAACGTTTGGCGTATAAAAAAAAGAGAAAAATACATTTATTAAATTAAATTAAAATTAATTAATTACACCACACAACAGTGCAGTGAATAGAAGACCAAGAAGGGACCCACAAAATCTGAATGACAATACGTCGGTTAATAAGACAAACTCATCATTGGATGAGATCATCAGTTGGTCCCCAGGAAAACATTCCCATTAATAAATAATCTCTAAAGACAAGGAGGAAATCTCCTCTTTCAGAGCAAAGCTCTGTCACAGAGTGACACTTGTCAAACTCTGGTCTTAGAGGAATAAGATTCTTTAAAAAGAGCTTAGCTCTGTGGTGATAATACTTATTTAAAACTCCTAAAGAAGATTAAAACATTTTTGAATACCCTTAGAAGTTCTTCATTTTTGGACTAAAAAGATCTATTCTTGGATCCATGAGCAAAGCTCTCTGCTCATGGGTTAGAACCCATGAGCAAGATCTTTTCAGATCTATGGATTTATGAGAGCAAATCTCTATTGAGGAAACCCCAATGGGGATCTCTTTAGATCAAAGGATCTGTGAGAGCAAAGCTCTTTGGTTAAGATTAATTTAGATTAATTTGATTAAAATTAAGTTTTACCTAAAGTTTCTAACTTTGGAAACGAGCAAAGCTCTGAAGTTCTAAGCAAGAGCAAAGCTCTGAAATCAAAAATCTAGAAAATGGTGAAGTTTTCTAAAGGGCCATAGGTCCTATTTATAAGGCGCTTGCGCCCCTTCAGCTCACCCCTTGATCCAACGGTCAGGGGCTTGCCACCGCTGCACTCACGTGCGCGCCACGTGAGCGCAACGGTGGGGGGGGCATTTGTTTCCCTTAATCAGAGCAAAGCTTTGCTGGAAATTCAAAATTCAAATTTTGAAGCAACGCTTCAAATCCCGGGAGCAACGCGCCACGTGTCCGGCGTTGATACGTCAGCGCAGCGCCCAAGAAGGCGCGCCCAATCAGAGCAAAGCTCTATTTTAATGAAGCAACGCTTCAGCTACGCAAGCACTGCGCTGCGCGACACGTGTCAGCGCAGATGCGCTGCGCTCTGCGCTGCGCGACACGTGTCACGCGCTGGGGCATCTGCGCCAAACAGAATTAAATTTCTAAGAAATCTTTTCTGTTCTTGTTAAAACAAGAAGATTTTCTTCTGTAAAACAGAGGCCTTCGGATCAAAGATCCAACGGTGGGGAAAATTCCCTAAATCACTCAGAGAATGATCTCTTTAACAAATTTAACTAATTTATGGGCACTATAAAAAGGACCCTAGACCTTAATTCAAGAAAAAAAGAAGAGAGGGAGAAGAGATTTTTTAAAAAAAAGTCAAGAGCTTCAAACAGAGAGAACTCTGAGAAAATTCCAAGAAAAAGGTAAAGAACCTTCATAAAATAGAAGAAATTTCTTCTAATAGATCATTGATCTAAAAACAAGATCAATGATCTTTACATAAATGAAAATAGTGCTTTGCACTTCTTATGAACCTCTGATTCTTGAAAACAAGAAAACAACTAAATTAAAAATAGTGCTTTGCACTTTTATGAAACTCTGGTTCTTCAAACAAAAAAAAAAAACTTATTTTTCTTTGATCTAAATTAGATCAAGATATCAAATAGTGCTTTGCACTTCTGTTCTTGAATCTAAAAGATTCTTAGTGCTTTGCACTTCAAAACTGCGCCGTTGCGCTCTTAAGAGAGCGCCGCGTGTCAGCTACAGAACTTGCGCTACGCGCTCTTGAAATAGAGCTTTGCTCTCTGGAATTGGCGCAACTCACTAGAGCGCGCCACGTGTCAGCAGCGCAACAGCGCAGCTCACTAGCGCAGCGCACTGCGCTGTTGCTCTTGCGCTCGCCAGAGCATGACACGTGTCCTCACCACAAGGGCTTGCGCTCAGTAATTGGCGCAAAGCGCCTGACAAATGCAATGCATTTCACTTCCTGAAGGGCCAGGCCCAATTAAAAGGCTTAACAGGCCTAATAAATAAAATGCTGTGCATTATTTGAAAGGGCAGAGCCCAATTGAAAGGTCCAATGGACCAAAATAAATGATCTGCATCATAATAAAAAGGGCAGAGCCCAGTCAAAATGGGCATAAGTGGCCTGAAGTAATGCAATGCATTATTTAAGTGTGGGCAAAGCCCTAGCACAGGTCTAATAGACCAAAAATAAATAAGGGTGTTGAACATTTTCAACTGGACTTAGCCCAATTTTGGCCGTAAGTCCTCAAATTAAATTGACTGAGCACGCCTGCTCCCTAAATCAATTTATATCTGGTTCGAGGGTACATCTCCGAGCTCCTCTGACACCTATCGTTGTAATCCTTCAACGACGTCAGAGAGGTGATGGGTCCCGACGACCACATACGTCAATATGGACTGCGGGGTCCTTAAACTCGTGGACTGAAACGTCCTTAAACTAATATCGGAACGAAACGTCCCTAAACTAATATCGGACCGAAACGTCCCTAAACTAATAATGGACCACTACGTCCCTAAACTGGAACAATAGAGCCTCCAAATGCTCTTTTGCCGGATCTAAACGGTCCCGTTTAAGTTGATCTTAGCCCCAAATACGGCTAACGTATCCTTAGACATTTAAATGAATAATAAAACTCCAAATCAACTTTGGTTCAAGGGTACATCTCTGAACTCCTCTGACACCTGTCGTTGTAATCCTTCAACGACGTCAGAGAGGTGACGAGTCCTGACGGCCATATATTAAATGAATCACTGTGTTAAGTTGATCTTAGTCTAAAACAGGACTAACGTATCCTTAACGAACGTTTAAGTTGATCTTAGCCGCAACGCGACTAATGTATCCTTAAACTAAAAACACCAAACCCAAATCTAAGTAAATACGGATTTGGACTAATCCACGTCCTACGGGCGACGACATTACTCAGTCTCCGTATACAATCCACGGGCAACCACAAACAAAACAAACACACACGACACGAAGTGAAATTCTGGAGAAGGAGAAAGTTGTTACCGCGATGCGGTAGCGTAATTAACTGCAGGGGCTTGCGCCTGCAGGGAAGAGCGTCCCCACAATCAAAAACCTTTCACCCTGAGGGGGAATCTGATGAAGTCTGCTACATCGGCCGCATCCGTCTAAACCTCCGATACACGGTGCCATAAATAAACTTGGCATCTTCGGAGAGGTAGACGGATAAAACCACATAGCATCTGCCCCGAATCTCAGGCTAGACGCAAAGTCCGCGCCGCCATTCGGAGGGTAACACCCCACAATCAATAAACCCCAGCCTACCTTAGGCAGGGGGAATCTTTACTACGCCTGACAAGCGTGCGCCTATTCCCATCTCAATGGGGTGACGAAAAACACCCTACACTTGGTCCCATCAGGTATCTAGACAAATTCTTGTGGCGGGTTATCGCTTAGTTTGGGAGATTGTTGATCTCTGCAAAGTTGAGATATAAAGAGATGAAGTTGAAACATTATAGCGGATCCACTCACTGAGGCAATTTCTCAAACACGGATATTCCTCAAACGAGATTTGAGAAACTGATTAGTAGAGAAGTTGGGTATTCGATAGAACACGGGATGTGGGTATGCGATGCCGCAATAATTAGCCTTAAGTGCAAGTGGAAGATTGTTGGATATAGTGCCCTCAAGGCAATTATTGTAATTGCATGCACGCAATTATGATAATTGAGGGAGGACCTATACAGGTAGAACAATCTTACTCGAAATGATAGTATACTATCTGGTTTGTCTTTATCATTGATGTGTACATGTTTTACTTGTTATTACGTGTTGCTAATACATAATGATGAAGCCCGTAGGATTCTTGCTTGACTACCAGCATTATGATGGCGATCATATACGTGAGAGCTGGATGGTCTTTAAGCACATCCATAAATGTCCCTAGTTGTGGGAGTATCGAGACTGGGCATTGATATTCCGGAGTAGACTAGTGTATACGTTTCGAGACCCCGACGAGGGGCGGTGGCCAGTCTTACAAGCCATTGGTGTTATGTCACCTAAGATAGTATACAGGTGTTCACTGGATGTGAGTACACTGGAGTGACTCACCGAGAACTTCTAGATGGTATTATATGTATCGTCAGATGGAAGTTCTCAGGTGGCATGAGTACATGTTAGTCCTTTGATCTGAAGTCGTCATTTGTCTTGTGTGAGTTCCCACTGTACATTGATTACTACCCTATCACGGCTCAAAAGAGTCATGCAAACAGGTTTTAGTTGGGTACAGTCCCAAGCCACATGGAGGCAGTGGTCAACTGTCAGGGATTCATCTCTCTTGATATTAGGAGTCAATGTCGCGCTGTTTTCAGTTGGCTATTACCAGAAATCCATGGCTATGGTAGGGGAGATTTACCGATAGTTGATCAGTAGTATCTTAGTTGGTGAAAAGCTAGACTCAGACATGACTTATTGGGTTAGTTGGGGTCTGACGTTATCTACTCCTAGATCTGATATGCGATACTCTTTGACAAAGAGACCGGACTGTATGGAGATTGTCACATTCAAGCTCAGTAGGGTAAGGACGCACTTGATTGTCGACCCCCCTTTTCGACAACTACCTGGGTAGCTGTTACGTACAGCTAGTTCCGCTGACGTGTTTGTGGTTAAACCCACTGCCAGCATATTGCCGAGTCTTTAGAGTCCCACACAGAGGGTTTTTCCCGGTTCAGGCAACAAATGTAGGAGCCGTATGGTAGTACGTGTATGGGGTCCGATTAAATACATGTGTGCAATACACGGACTTTAATAGGATGATTGATAATACTAGCCGACTTAGGATTAAGCCGGATTATTAAATCAGGTTTTGATTTAATAATTTATATATGTATTTTGATACATGTATTTTAGTATTATTGTTCACTATTTATTTTCTCTCTTTGGTGCTATCCGTATTTTTATACGGATACGCGTATATATAGCGATACATATACCAGGTGAAGTATTCCATATTTGTACGACAATGCTTCTAGAAGAAGGACACCTCATATTTAATTTTCTATTCAGAAAATTAAATGGGAAATTAGGTGTAAAGTTAGAGACAATGAAGCATGGCTACAATATTGTAGAGAGGCATAATTTTCTTTTAAAAAATGATTAAATCATTTGGGTGCACTACTCATGTATGGTTGAAATAGTGCAAGCCATCCTCACTTCAACACTTGATGTTTTTTCTTGACTTCCTCACTTGAGCTCCATGGCTCATGCTTCATCTTCTCCTTCTCCTTCTTCTTCTTGCTCCCATATTTGAGCAAGATTCTAGAGAGAAAAATTTAGTGGAGTATTTCTACATCACAGACCATCCAAACCTAGCAAATTTAGGCCATCGGTTAGAGCCTCCTCCGTGTTCCCTCAGGTGGATCGTCTTCAGCAAGGGTGGTCGATTCTCAAGTGCGATCCCGGCGGCTACGAGCATGGAGGGGTCTTCCACAATTAGGTGGACACGCGACAAAGGTTGTATTTATCAAACCTTGCATGTTTTAGATTTCTACTTTATGGTGTTTGGATCGAATTCTTGGGTTTGCGCGTCCAGTGCTCGCAAAAAGTTTTTGTTTTCGCTTCCGCCTCGCCCCCGGCCTCCGCCGCGCGGGCGCCGGATCCAAACAGTTATAGCGTATGAATTAAGGCAATTGAAGACCTATGAGAAGAACTACCCAACTCATGATTTAGAGTTAGCAGCAGTAATCTTCGCGCTAAAGATTTAGAGACAACTTATCAGGTGAAAGAGTTGAAGTGTTTACGGATCACAAGAGCCTAAAGTATGTGTTCACACAGAAGGATCTCAACATGAGGCAGCGTAGATGGTTAGAGCTGATGGCTGACTATGATCTTGACCTAAAATATCATCCGGGAAAAGTTAATGTAGTTCCTGACGCGTTAAGTCGGTTGCTAGAGATACGGATGTTGACTACACAGAGAAAGATTATAGCCGATCTTCAAAGGTTCGAGTTAGAGATTGTACTACCAGATTCTTCGGGACAGTTGAAACAGTTGTGATCGCACGCTTTTGGCATGTCGAGTTTTAAGAGTTCTAAAGTTTAACCGCGATCAGGACGGTGTCGCTTTGCAGCTATCCGCGATGAGCATGGGTCGATCCATAGGGAGACGGAGCATTTTATGTTCTTGTTCATACGAGTTAATGTGCGTGGCGGATTGTTCGAATCTATCCTATGTGTTATATGCAAGTATAAAGCTTGTTAGGAAACGATAGGATAGTGTAAGTTAATGGATTCCGTATTCAAGTTCTTTGATCTGAACTCAACCAATGAAGCTAGAGAAATCGGCAACAACATGGATTAGGGTGCTTAAGCACGGTATTCGTGGAATCCGGCTTATTGACCCTTGTCCTTCTGTTCTTGTCTCTTGCTTTCGCCTCCGGCCAAATCGAACGCAACCGGTCGCGGTTAGGAATCACCGTTACCTTGGTAGGGTAGGTTGCCTAACGGAGTGCTTGCGTATGGTTTGGACGGAGTTTCAAATGGAAAAGACGGGAAAAGAAAATGAGAAACTAAACGTTAACTTACAATATCTTTCTCGTTTCCTAACAACACTAATTTACAACCATTCACAACAACAAACCGAAAGAGCAAAGAAAAGATAAGCAAAGAAAAGAAAAGATTACAAGCAAGTAATTAAATGACATGGAAATTAAATTGCAAGTAAGTAAAACATGAAATGTAAGTGCAAGTAATAAAAGAGCAAGAAATGAAAAGAGCAAGAATAAAAAGAGCAAGAAAGACTAGGAACCAAAGTGTGCAAAATGATATCTTTATTATGTTCAAGATACAACCTTGAGATCAATACCCTAAACTTAAACTTGCAAGCTCACTAAAGAGGTTGCAAGATCAAGAGAAGGGCATGACTCAAGGGAAAGCTAAACTATGTACAAGAAAAGAGAAAAGAAAACTTGAGAGTTACAAAATGTGAACAAAAACTTGGACCCTTGACACCTTGCCCACTGCCTGCTATATATAGGCACAAAAAATGAATAAACAAACAATAACAAAATGATGACAAGGCAGCAATGGAGGGCAAGTAGAAAGATGGGACCCAATGGGCACTATAGGGCCGGCGAGCTCGGATGGAACAGGCATGTGCTCGGGTAAATTCCGAGGGATAGGGCTCGTGCTTGTAGTGTGGTCTTGTGTTGTCCCAAGAAGTCCAATGGTGCAACTTGATTTCTCTAATTTAATCTGGTCTGCACTCTTGGATATGGAGGGAAACATGAAGATACATATTACATCACTACTTTATGAAATAAATGCACATCACACTATATATGCCCACTTGCTCAAACCATCATGCCATGGCTGCCCCCCTAGGTCCTAGTGCAACTTGTATACAACTTGTATTGTGTTGGTCCATTTAGATAGAAAAGTATGTACACAAGCATGTTGCACAAAGAAACCTAAGAATTATCGGTCGGTTTGCGGTTCTTGTTGCAGTGTCGGCTCATAAATATTATATCCATGATTTTAAGTGTATTTCCAGTATTTTGTCACTGATACCTGTAATCTGTAATACTGAGCAGAAACCGGTTAATAGTACCGATAAATACAAAAAATAGATAATGAATGAGCGGTATTAAAATGCAATATTCTGGTATGAACAAATACCCCCAAACTTATCTTTTGCTCGTCCCGAGCAAAACAAAATCCTAGCCTCACTTTCGCAGGGAACGCGATTGCACTGAGCGCGTGCAACAAACCGTTAAATCTCTAGGTGTCCCTAGTAGGAGGAGTGTTGTCTCCTGAGGGTTTTCAGCGGACACGACCCACAAAATCCCGTCAAGCTACTTTCATAAGTTAACGTTGATTCAACTCTTACAGTTTAGTATCTAAGTTAGAAATTCTATTATCCTAAGTTAGAAATATCCTACCCTTATTTTTCACACCTCCTATCTATTTAACCATAAATCCAATACATTCCAAAAAAGTTTAGAAAGATGTTGGTATCTCTTGAGTTTTCCCTCTAAAGTGCAGTCTCAAATCAGGGATTTTTATCAACTTTATAAAAAATATAAGTCTTATTCTTTATTTCTATCTTTCAACCAAATATCGATTGTATACCCCTACGTATGTGTAAATTATTCACCCCTACACTTAAGAATTCAATTCAAGCTATAATACTCTTGCCCTAATACCTAATACTACTTCTTTTCATTAATGATGGACGGTGATGCTCACACACCTTTCATGCGACTATTAATGCTTCTTGAGGCACTAACGACCGATTACTGAATGAGTGGGCATAAAGTGTAAATAGCAGTTTCCAGGTCTTGACTTTATTTCTTATTTTTCTTTTATTTTTTTCTCTTTTTCAAGACCGGATATATTTTTCAATGATGCTCTTTTGGTGTTTGCTTTAAATTCCATTTTTTCTTTCATACTAGGTTTTCAGGCAAAAGTATTTCTAGGTATCCTCTACTATCCCAAGTTTCAAGGTGTGTGTATGTGCAGTTTGTAGGGTATTTACTTTCTAAATTTGAACTTAAGAATAGAAACTATTTTTCAGAGTTATTCTTCAGTAAACTTTCAATACTTTCCCTTCATCTTGATTTAACTCAAGAACTGAACTCAAGATTACCTACTTTTATAAAATAACTGTAAGGACTTATAATTACCAAGATTAAACAGAATGGGGGTTATTTTTAGGGTTTTCAATTTTTAAACCTAAGATTTAGTTATTTCTAACGTATCAACTAAACTTTCGGAAATAGAAATCTAAGTTACCCTATTAGCTAACTTGACGACAAAGTTTTTATATTTTTGTAATTTTTTTTATTTTTGTGGGTTTTAATAAGGTATGCAAATGCAAAATATACATATGAATGCGAAGGTAGAAAGCTTACCGAGCACACTCCCAAACTTAAACTTGACAGTGCCCTCAGTGTCAGGCTACACCAAGAGAGTCAAAATTGTCGGCGCTCCCTAAAGAAAATTTTATACAAAAGGAAAAGAAAAACAAAAATATATACACAAAAAAGGTTTCCCCCAAACTTAAGTGAAATGGTGTTTCCACTGTTTAAGCGTTGAAGTTCAGGATTAGGGGGAAAGAACAGTATTAAGCTATACAAGGCCTTACATAGGCCCAAAGTGAGCACCAACCATTCGAAAATTCTATCGTTATAAAGCGGCGGTTGGTAAAAGAATGGAGTATAGAGAAAAGAAATAAGAAACACGCGAGACCGTGTGGGGATAGAAGCGGCGTCCAGTCTCGGTGGAGGAGAAGAATGGTGGAAGGGAGAATGAAGTGGAATACGAACTTGAGGGTTGAAATGGATTGGATAAATTAGTACAATCCGTAATGATCGATGTGAAAAGATGGATTGTACTAATCTATCAATATGGAGAGAAATTAGGTCAAATCCCTCAAGATTCATGAGAAACCATGGGTAAGCCGAACTTGGTAAACCAGACACTGGAAATGAAAGTGATACGGTTTCTTTCAAGGTCAGAACGACAAAAAGGATATGGGGATGTGATTGAGGAAAGGTATCGGTTAAGGGTTTTGGAGGGTGTGCACAGTCAATGAAAGGAATAGGATGAATTGGAAAATCCGACTCATCAAATAAGACTGGTTCATCCTCAAAACTATCCTCAAAAGTCTCCTCAAAATTCAGCTTATCCATACATTTATCATCAATATCAAGATGCATATGAAGTTCGGGAAAAACATTTAATGACTCGGGATAATGAATTGGAGAGAAAAACTCAGCCAAATCTGCGGGTTCATCATCCAAAATATCCCCAGCGTCGATATCCTCAATCAAGTGAAAATCAATATTCTCAGACACCTCATCAAAAGCATGGATTTGAATCAATTCAGGTTCTAAGATGGAGGTGTAGAGGTAAAAATGATTGGCTGCGGTTTCACTCGAAAGGGTCCCTTCACAATCAGGTAAATCAAACACTACAAAGTCGTACAACTCATTAATTCCTTTATCTTCAATCGGTGAATCGTTTAGAACACTAGGTAGACATTCAAAACCGGAGTTGTGGGATTCAATTTGCAATGGGTAGGTTTGATTTGGAAGGGTGTACAGTTCACTCTCTCCACTCAAATTCTCAACCTGTCCTACCGCCTCATCATACATTGGAAAATTTGGAGCTAGTTGAAAACTAGCTACCGGGTCACTAGGTTGTATGGAGGAAACCATGGACGCATTCAAATCCATCATCTGTTGGCATGATGCTACCCTAAAGTCTTCCAACAACTGTTCCAGACTAAACATAGGTTGTGACAGGGTTTCAGTAAAAGATTCGAAGTTTTTTGGATACTGAAAACTCCCAAAAGGCTATTCATAAGCAATGTCTTGGGAAGGTGTAAAAGTCGGGTAGGACTGGTAGGAATTGAATGGTTGGATAGGGATAGGATCAACATATGGATAAGAAGGTTAATGGAATTGTTGATCCAAAGAATTCGCAGTGGTGAAAGGAGTGAAAGATCGGTTACGAGATTGTTCAATATGTTCAGCAATGGACATAGGTTTCGGAGTTACAACCGGGCTCTCAAAAGGGGTATCAACGTAAGAAGGGGTGAATGTTTGAAATGATTGATACGAAGTGGATTGCGGAGTCCAATTGTTTGTCCTAGACGCGTCTATCCGATCTCTCAATTAAATTTTTGGCAAGGATGGATCGTTCGAGGTTCGGCCAAAGAAAGAACCGTAAGAAGAAATGTCTGGTTATGGGTACCAAAGTTCGGCAAGTGTTTTTCGAGGCGGGGTACCCATGATATGAAGAGAAGAAGAAGAAAAGGAAGGGAAAAAGAATGTGATTTTTTTATTTTAAGTTACTTATTAAAAAAAGAATGAAATATACAAAAAATAATATGGACAAAAACAATCACGACACAAAAATACCACACACCTAATCGGTCTAGGGTTCACCTAGGTCAACTAGACCTGCTCCAGAACTTGATTGTCGAAGTAAAACTGTGCCGAGAAACGGGCTCAAGATATACTGATCACGAGGCCAGGTAAGTGCAGAGATAAGGGGAGGTTTTCCGACGCTTTCACGAAGGTCCTTAATTAAATAACCCTTTCTCTTTTCGCGGTTTCGTCGTGAACACTTTCGTAGACACCCCGTAAACAATATACCGTTAAGCGGTGTTCTAAACACAGTTAACTTCTCCTAATGAGCGTGAATTCCTTAAGGCTTAAAGTCTAGTTTCTTTTAAACTTTTGTGTGGGTAAACGTTTATACACAGTTTCGTGATTTATGGGCCACGGAAAAGGTGATGAAATCCTTTACCGTATATTGTGGGGTTCGGTTGCCCTTAAGTCCGTATTAATGGACGCAATGCGCAATTTAATAAAAAAATTCTATAACGAATCAAACAATCGTTTTTTATATTAAGCACGGCACTGCAACAAATACAGGTTAGTCAATTTTTGGCGTTTGGTAGAGAACTTGCAAAGAATCCTGCAAAGATGTATAGTGGATGCGTCGGATTGGAGAAAGATGGTGTTAACGAAGATAAATTTTTGGGTTTCGAAACCCCAGTTGAAGTTAAATCCGAATAGCTTGAAATGTTCGCTTGCGCTGGTCAAACTACCCGGATCTTTGGCACTATACGTCGTAATCACCTTAGCTTGGAAAGTACACTTTGCTCCCAACAATCGCCGTTCGCAATTCCGCAAAATCTACAAATGTCAAAAAAAAATGGATATTAGTGCGGAAAAACGATACGGATGCCCGAATACCTGCACACTAAAAATTATAAAAAAACAAACAATAAAAATGGGACAAAAACATAACACTGGAGCACAGAGGAAAATTTGTAGGCAAAAGGAAGCAATAGGGCCAGCGAGCTCGGAAATTAAGGGATGGTCGCCAGTTCTGCCTTGGAGTTGGGGCTCCAAACTTTTTCTGCTGTCTCAGTGCTCCACTAGTACCTCATTGGTATTATTTATCTCTTTAGTTGAGATCCCGAGTGCTTGCTGGTAAGAATTCCAGAAAGCAAAAATGGTTAGTTTAGTTAGTTTTTGTTTTGGTTTTGAAATTTTTTGATTTTTAGTTGATTTTGAAAATAGGGTTAGATGTATAAATGAGATGTACAATGATTGACCCGAAATAACAAGAATTAAAACGTTACCATTTCCCCGGCAACGGCGCCATTTGATCGCACTCTTTCGGCATGTCGTGTTTTGAAGTTCTAAAGTGTAACCGCGATCAGGACGGTGTCGCTTTGCAGCTAGCCGCGATGAGCACGGGTCGATCCATAGGGAGACGGAGCATTTATGGTTCTTGTTCTTATGAGTTAATGTGCGTGGGCGGAAAGTTCTTTATCTAACCTATATGTTATATGCAAGTATAAAGCTTGTTAGGAAACGATAGGATAATATAAGTTAATGGATTCCGTATTCAAGTCCTTTGAGCCGAACTTAACGATTGAAGCTAGAGCAATCGGCACCAACGTGGATTAGGGGATTTAAGCACGGTATTCGTGGAATCCGGCTTATTGACCCTTGTCCTTCCGTTCTTGTCTCTTACTTTCGCCTCCGGCCAAACCGAACGCAATCGGTCGCGGTTAGGGATTACCGATACCTTGGTAGGGTAGGGTGCCTAACAGAGCGCTTGCGTAATATTTGGACGGAGTTCAATGCAAAATACGGGAAAAGGAAATGGGAAACGAAACCTTAACTTACAATATCTTTCTCTATTCCTAACAACACATATTCACAAACATCATATTAACAACACCATATTAACAAACCAAAAAGAGCAAAGAAAAGAACAAAGAAAAGAACAAAGAAAACATTACAAGTATGTAAGTGCATGGAATTTAAAGTGCAGGTAAGTAAAAGGCATGAATTAAAATTGCAAGAAAGTAAAGCATGAATATAAAAGAGCAAGGTAAGAAGAACTAGGAACCCAAGAGAAAAATGAAAGTTCTATTATGTCCAAGATACAACCTTGAGATCAATACCCTAAACTTAAACTTGCAAGCTCACTAAAGAGATTGCAAGATCAAGAGAAGGGCATGAACTCAAGGGAAAGCTATGTACAAGAACTAAAGAAACAAAAAGAGTTACAAAATGTGAACAAAGAATGAGAAAACTTGGACCCTTGACCCCTTGCCCACTGCCTGCTGTATATAGGCACAAAAAATGAATAAACAAACAATAACAAAATGATGACAAGGCAGCAATGGAGGGCCAGTAGAAAGATGGGACCCAATGGGCACTGTAGGGCTGGCGAGCTCGGATGGAACAGGCATGTGCTCGGGTCAATTCCGAAGGATGAGGCTCGTGCTTGTAGTGTGGTCTTGTGTTGTCCCCAGAAGTCCAATGGTGCAACTTGATTTCTCTAATTTAACCTGGTCTGCACTCTTGGATATGGAGGGAAACTTGAAGATACAAATCACATCACTACTTTATGCAATAAATGCACATCACACCATATGTGCCCACTTGCTCAAGCCATCATGCCATGGATGCCCCCCTAGGTCCTAGTGCAACTTGTGTACAACTTGTATTATGTTGGTCCATTTAGATAGAAAAGTGTGTACACAAGCATGTTGCACAAAGAAACCTAAGAATTATCGGTCGGTTTGCGGTTCTGGCTGCAGTGTCGGCTCACAAATGTTATATCCGTGATTTTAAGTGTATTTCCAGTATTTTGTCACGAATACCTGTAATCTGTAATACTGAGCAGACACCGGTTAATAGTACCGATAAATACAAAAAATAGATAATGAATGAGTGGTATTAAAATGCAATATTCTAGTATGAACAAGTTGCAAGTACAGTCATCCTTAATCGATAGTATTAAGGCAGCACAGTCGCATGACCCAAAATTGCAGAAGTTTTGAGGACAAGTGATAGCAAGACTTAGAATAGATTTGTTGATTCATGAAGATGGCTCGTTAAGATATGGAAGTCGTTTATGTGTACCTAAAAGAGATGTTCGTGAAGAAGTCATGAAAGAGGTTCATAATTACGCATATTCAGTACATCTGATAGGCACGAAGATGTATAGAGACCTACGAAAACATTTCTGGTGGGGAGTGATCAGTCAAATTTGTTGCACATTTGTATAGACATTTTCCCTATTATTGTTTACTACTAAAATGTGTTATTTGTAAATAAAGAACATATGCGGATTTATTTGTAAAAAGTTTATTGTCATATGTTTCGTAATTTATAATTAATATAATTAGGGAAAATATATGCATATCATATTTAAATAAAATATTCATATTAAAGTATGAAAATCATATCAAATATTCTTAACCATTATTATCAAGATATTATATCAATTAAATTGTTGGAATAATATCTGAAATAAAACAAATGCTACTAACAAGAAGATTTTGAGATATTGTGCATGTATTATAATATGATAGTTCAGGTCTGAAATACAAGTAGGAGATCGACAGCATCTCGAATCACAAAACCAAATCTGCCGAATATTAGGAGTAAATCGAAGAATCTCGCAACGGCAGAGACTAAGAGATATACTTTTAGAATCTTTTTATCAGAAGGACCTCTAAATATCGAGAGAAAAAGACACGAAAATTTGGAAGCTCCAACCCACCAAACGGCGGCAGATCCGTGGTCAAAGAGGGCTTGGGGCGGCGGAATGGCGGTCTTATGGTGGCCGTAGGATGTGAAAACTCAGGGTCTTGATCGTAATTACACATACTTATTTATGAAGACTAGGGTTTCATATTCCAGAGCCTATATAAAGGACCGAGAGCTATCTATTTATAGGACGATTGAACTATCCATCAAAATACCGAATGATCTACCAAGCAAACAATCTAGAGAAAACTAGGGTTTTGTAACTTGGTTTTTCAGTGAGCAACTTTTGTAATGCAATAGTTAATCAATAAAGGTAGTTCTTTCTTTTAATTTTGTCGCATTTACTTTCCGCCTTTATATTTCGCAATTACTTTTTGCATTTTTAATTTTAATTATGGGTTCCGTTTTCTTCCACCTTTCTTCTACTACGTTGATCTCCATGAGCGAGTAAATTCTTTCTTGCTACGGTTTGTAGGATATGCTAGAATAATGGATGAAAATTATAACCTAAATTCTTTTTAAATTTTAAATTTTAAATTTTTATAAAATTTAGCAAAATGAATATTTACTCTCTTATCGGGCGCACTATCAATTCATGATAGTCATGACCACGATTCAAGATTTATTAATAATCGTTTTGTTAAGGGCTTGAGATAAATAGAGATCAATGGAAGGACAAGGGTCAGTAGAGAGAAACCATAACCCCCCCAAGAATCCTAATCCATATACATTGCTATTTCTCTAGTGTTAAATAATCAAAAGATAAAATGAATTATTTTTAAAACTCTATCCATTAACTACTAAATCCTATAAACCGTACAAGCCTTCTATTATAAAATTTTCAAACCTTGTTAATAATAAACGATAAAAATCCCACCTTTTTTTTCTATCAACTCGTCTAAAACAAGAAAAGAAGTTCACCGTTTCTCTGTGGACTACCCGTACTCATCGCGGCTAGCTATTTGCGACACCGTTTTGATTACGGTATTTAGAACACACATAGACACTTTTCAACAATCAATCAAATGGCGTGGTTGACGGGGAAACGGTTGTAATTATTTTTCTTGTTATTCGGGTTGATTTCTAATATAAAACAAGAGAACATAAAAAATAAAAATAATAATATAAATAAAAAAACCGCATTTTGTATTTTTAACGATTTTTGTACGAGTTTTGCGAGAAATTTGGAGCATTTGGAGCGAATTAACAGAGATTTAGAGACTATCAAATAGGAGCAGAGGAGTATTGGAGTGTAGTGCCAAATTTTGAAGGGGAGATCTCATCAACTGGTGGCGTAACCGCGGCCCAAAGGAGCTTTTGGCGGCAGAAGCGCGACCACCTTGGGGAGTTAAGAACCCAATTTTTTTGGTATTATCCTATTTTCTTTCTCTCTTGTCTAAAGATCTAATAAACTGTTTTTATATGCAGCATTCTTTGCAAACAACGCCGCTAATTTTTTTTTGGCGTGGATTAGATTTTGGATTGTTTCGCATATTTAAAACGAACATTAAGGGGCAAAGAAACCCAAATTCAGATTAGGTGGGGATTTCGTCACCCTTCCTAAGCCCCACAAATCACAAACAAGCATACACATCACCCTACATTAATAAAAAAAAAATCTAGACCAAGTGATTTGATCAGAAAAGAATAGGATAGAATATAAGTGGTAGTAGTAGTAACCGCAATCAATAACGGTATCGCGTGTAGTAAGCGTTAATGAGCACGGGTGGTCCTCTGAGATTCGAGGAATTCATAAATTCTTTCTTTAGTTGAGTCGAAAGAACTTGTAAAGAAAGTCAAGAAATTGTTTAAGATTTGGTTGAATTAATATTTTCAAGAAAATCACGAAATCGTTTTCAACGAAGGAAATCAAGAAAATGTTCAAGATCTAATTATCAAGAAAATATGAACAAGGTTTGTAGGATTCGATCGGATTTAGTAGCCATGGATGACTAATAAATGTAACTCATCTTTTTTATTGACAGTGTAACGTTAGATTGATGGCGATGAATGCGGATTAGGGTTTTTTTTGGAAGAAACTAGGGTTTCTTCACTATAGTTGTCTTTTAATTGATCCCATTCATTTTCCAGCCCTTCACAAAAAGATCATTAATCTTATCTCACATCGTGGTCAAGATAATCAATAATTTGATATCCTACCCAATGAAGATGTTAACGATTCTTTTGCGAAGGTTTGTAAACTTCATAAGACTAAAAAAAAGTATAGAATTCTATCATCCATCGATCTACCTTAATCATATGAATCCTATCAAGCGGAGATTAACTCGCGCATCCTGAAAATAGAAGAAAGATTAGAAAAAGAACTCATAATGCGGAATTTAAAAGAAAGCGAAATCGAAACTAATTATCACCTTTATTATTCAACTTCAAATTATAACTTCTTCGATCCGAGATTACAAGAAGAATTGCTCTCGATCACTCCCTTGAAGAGATAATTTTTCCGTCAATCTTCACGTTGCTCGATCACCGTGAGTCTTGGACCTGTTGTGGATCACATGCTCGTTGATGACGATCGGCTTTGTATAAATGATCTTTTGTTAAATCGCTTGATGAACTTCTTTATGATTCTTGATTTTGGATCTTGGATTTGATGTTGGCTCTTTTCATGATTTGATTTGATGAATGAATTTGGGGAAAATTAGGAACTAATCGGGAACCTTCTCTTCATGACCTTGGTCCTTTTTATAGCCCCCTTTCTAAGTTTCCCCAACAAGCTAAGTTGTTTTAGAGAAGTTTCCAGAACAAGTTTGTTACAATGAGACTTCGTCAACAAGCTAGGACGTTGAGAAGAAGTTTTCAGAGAGTTCCCGACCCCAAAGACCCTAAATCGGCCGTGGATCCGCGGCGACTCGGCCTGACTCGGCCGTGGTTCCACGGCCGATTGGTGAGCTCCTTGCTTCAAAATTCTGTGGTTTTATTCTGTTGATCTCTGGGTCTTTATGTGATATCTGGGATCTTCTTATCTCTTTTGAATTTCTTCCAGTATTTGATTCTTCGACTTTCTTGTATTTTATCGGCAGATTCTTGATTCTCGATATCTTACCTGAGCTACTCTTGCACAAGATCTCAATGAATAATGTGAGATACAAAAATATTATGCGTAAAAATATTAAACATACAATTTCCTTCATAATGTTGATTATAATGTATAACACATGGTAAATGATATTTTGCAGATGAACTTCTAATATGTGTTATTTTTATAGAAAATACCTTTAGATGATTAGAAAAAGTAAGGAAATTGTCATGTTAAAAATGCAATAATTTCGACCGAACGAATTCCCCCAAACTTGATTTTGATCGCCCCGAGCAAATTTTATTTATTCAAGAGAAGGAGAAAAACAGAAAGAAAAAGAAAAACTAACTAGCACACTTTCGTAGGCAACACGATTGCACTGCTCGTGCAACAAGCCTCTAAACCTCTAGGTGTCCCTAGTAGGAGGAGTGTTGTCTCCTGAGGGTTTTCAGCGGATTACACCCACCAAATCCCATAATAAAAGAAAGACTTTAAAATTTACATATAAAGATAAGAATTATAAAAGAAAGAAACTTGAAAATCAGAGTTTTCAACTACACTAGCTTTTCGGTTGTCATGAGCCCTATCTTAATAGTTATGAAAAGATGTTAGAAATCACATCATCCCTCAATAAAACATCGCCTTTATTCTTCATCCCTACCTTTCCTCCAAACACCGATCATATACCCCTATGTGTGTGTAAAATACATCCTTACACTGTGAGAATTCAATTCAAGCTATCATACTCTAATCCATCTACCTCTGTACTTTTTAGTCGGTGAATATTTTAGATGGAATTGCTCACACATTATTCATGCGATCGTTAATACTTCTTGAGGTACTAACCGACCGATTACTAAATATGCTCACATATTAGCGTTTAGCAATTTTATCTTCTTGCAACACCTAAGACTTAGCAGTGACTCCCAAACCAATTGGTCTAAGGCACTAGGCGATGAACCACCCTCGCTATATTTTTTTATGCTGCCTTGGTGATTACAAAACCATTGTTCATTTTTCTTCACCATTTGTACTTTTATGCTTCATTTAAATTTATTTTCTTCATACTTTGGCCTTTAGACAAGAGCATTTCAAGGTATCTTCTACTATCCCGAATTTCAAGACGTGTGTAAGTGCGTATAGTAGGATATCAACGTTCAGATATTTGGCTTCCAGAATAGGAACTGTTTTTCAGACTTATTTTTATCCTCAGATTAGTGACTTCCTTCATCTTACTAACCCTTGGGACAACGACTCATAACTACTTATTACTAGTTTCGTTTAAGAAAACATCTAATTTTCTTAGTTTTCTTAAACTCTTCCAATCTTTTCCAATGTAATTTTTTACTTTCTAATCTTTCATTATAAAAGATGAAAATTTTGAAAATTTTGTGGTTTTACAAAGTGTAATGCAAAGTAATGCGTAAATAAGCACAAACCTCCCCTAAACCTGTTTACAGCAGTGTCCTTACTGTTGTCATCTTTTAAATCTCAAAAACATGTAGACTTGGGAGGAAAAATTATTAACGGGGTACAAGAATAAATGAAAGTGAAAATCTCCCCCAAACTTATTTTTAATCATATGGATATTCAGTTAAGTCCTTTTTAACTCACCTTCATTCTTATGATGAGACAATATTATCGAGATATGGAGGAAATTCGGTTATGATAAAGCGGCTCCTGTAAAAACAGGGGCTCCTTCGGGGGGTCAGTGGAAAAATACGGTTTTAATCTATGCCCATTCACTTTAAAAATATAACCGTTTTTAATATTTTCAATTTCAACTGCCTTGTGCGGGTATACATACTGCACCACAAATGGTATTTTCCAATGAGATCTTAACTTACCCGCATGAATATGGAGACGGGAATCGTAAAGAAGGACTTGTTGTCCCGGGATGAAAGTTTTTCTCAAATTATTTTTATCGTGAAATATCTTAGTCCGGTTCTTTACTATAACCGCATTATTGTAAGCTTCATCACGGAGTTCGCTTAGCTCATTTAATTGCAGCTTCCGAAAGTTGCTGGCTTGACTTAAATCGAAGTTAAGTTCTTTAATAGCTCACATTGCTTTATGTTCGATCTCGACAGAAAGGTGGCAAGCCTTTCCAAACACTAGGCGGAAAGGAGACATACAAAGATCAGTCTTATAAGAGGTACGGAATGCCCAAAGATCTTCCGTCAATTTGGTTGACCAATCTTTACGGTTTATAGAAACTGTCATCTCCAAAATTTGTTTGATTTGCCTCTTGGAAATCTCAACTTGCCCGCTCGTTTGGGGATGATAGGACGTAGAAAGTTTATGGTTGATTGAATATTTCCGCATCAAAGTCTCGAAACATCGATTAAAGAAATGCGTCTCATTGTCGCTAATTATAGCGCGAGGGTGTCCAAATAACGAAAAGATATTTTCTTTAAGGAACTTAATAACAACCTTGTTGTCATTAGTACGACATGGTATTGCTTCCACCCATTTTGAGACGTAATCAACCGCTAATAAGATATATAAATTCCCAAAAGAGTTGGGAAAGGGCCTATTAAATCAATACCCCAAACATCAAAAATTTCCACAACCAAGATAGGTTAGAGTGACATCTCATTTTTTCGAGAAATCCGACCCGTGTGTTGACACCGTGGACAAGTTTTGCAATGATCAAATGCATCTTTGAATAATGTAGGCCAGTAAAAACCACATTACAAAACTTTCTCCGTCGTTTTACGTGGACCAAAGTGACCACCACATGCCTGATCATGACAGAAAGACAAACACTCTTGAATTCATCATTGGGGACACATCTGTGAATAATTTGGTCAGAACAATACTTAAACAAATAAGGTTCAACCTAATAAAAATACTTTACTCATGATAGAAACTGATGATTGTCTTGTTTAGACCATTCGCTGGGAATAAGTTTTGTTGCTAGATAATTCAAAATATCCATGAACCAAGGTTCGCATGATACAGTCAAGAGCTGTTCATCAGGGAAAGCGTCGTTTATTGGAAAGGTCACAGTAGGTGAAGAAGAGATGTGTGAAAGAGGGTCGGCTATTACGTTTTCACATCCTCTTTTATCTCGTATGAGAAGATCAAATTCTTGTAACAACAGGATCCAACGTATTAACATGGCCTTAGCATCCTTCTTCGATAAAAGATGTTTTAGGGCGGAGTGATCGGTGTAAACCACAATCGGTGAGCCAATCAAGTAAGGCCTGAATTTTTCTAATGCAAACACAACTGCCAAGGGTTCTTTCTCGGTGGTTGTATAATTAATTTGGGCATCATTCAAGGTCTTACTTGCATAATAAATTGCATATGGCATCTTATCAATGTGTTATCCTAAGACTGCACCAATAGCAAAATCTGATGCATCACATATTAGCTCAAACGGGTGGTTCCAATCAGGAGATGATAGAACAGGGCTGTAGTGAGAGATCTTTTAAGTGATTCAAAAGCAGCCTCATAATCTGAATCGAAGTGAAATGTAGTATCCTTGGCCAAGAGAAGAGTTAAAGTTCTAGCAATTTTGCTAAAATTCTTAATAAATCTCCTATAAAATCCTGCATGACCAAAGAAGGATCGTATATGTTTGACGCATCTGGGACGAGGAAGGTTATGGATGACATCTATTATAGCTCTGTCTACCTTAATGCCTTTTCGTGAAATGACATGTCCAAGCACGATACCTTCTTGGACCATGAAATGGCATTTTTTCCAATTCAAAGTTAAGTTCTTATCCTTACAGCGGGTAAGAACCACGTCAAGATGACATAGGCAATCCTCAAATGAGTCCCCAAATATAGAGAAATCTTCCATAAAAATCTCCAGAAAATTCTCGACCATGTCTGAGAATATCCCCATCATACACCGCTGAAATGTAGAGGGAGCATTGCATAACCTGAAGGGCATGCGTCTATAAGCAAATGTACCAAAAGGACAAGTAAATGTTGTTTTATCTTGAGCCTTTTCGGCGATAGGGACCTGGTTATAGCCAGAGTATGCGTCCATGAAACAATAATATTCATTTCTAGCTAATTGTTCTAACATCTGGTCAATGAAAGGTATAGGGAAGTGATCTTTTCTCGTTGCGGCATTGAGTTTTCTATAATCAATACATACACGCCACCCTGTTTGGATGTCTGTTTGGATCAACTCATTAGCCTCATTAGTAATGACCGTGATGCCAGACATTTTAGGGACCACATGAATAGGACTTATCCATTGGCTATCAGAGATTGGGTAAACTATACCACTATCTACCACTATCTAGCACTTGAAGATTCCTTTCTTTACCGCCTCCTTCATGACAGGATTTAGCCGTCTTTGTAGGTCTCGGGTTGGTTTGGTTTCATCCATCAAATGTATATGATATTCCACAATCAAGGGACTAATCCCTTTGATGTCTTCCATTGTCCAACTAAATGCTTGCCGATTTGATTTCAAGACCATCAAAAGAGCGTCCTCTTGCTCTAAAGCTAGAGAAGCGGATATGATCACGGGCAAAGACTTATTCTTACATAAATATGCTTATTTAAGATGAGAAGGTAACAGTTTGAGATCTAATATCGGCGAAGAAACAATAGAAGGTGGGGTAAGGGAATGATATTCGGATTCCCTAAGAAATTCATAACCTGCATAGGATATTGACTCGGAAAGCTCTACTGACTTTTATGATGAGTCAAAAGGTTCAAACTCAGGGGTGGACTCGTCAAAAGTGTCCTTACTATAATAATTTGCTAGATCAAACAATGATGTACTAATGTCGTCGAGATCATTATAGCAAAGTTCATCAACCTTGCAGCTTTCGGGTGCTATCTCGTAGACAGAACAAACATCAAGTAAATGAGCAGAAGGTTCAGATGGTTGAATTCCTAGCTTGTAAATGTTAAGCTCAATTGTCATTTTCCCGAAGGTTAGGTTCATAGAACCATTACGACAATTAATGACAGCATTGGAAGTGGCTAAGAAGGGTCGACCGAGAATCACCGGAATTTGGTTCTGTAGGTTCGCTACAGGTTGTGTATATAAAACAATAAAGTCCACAAGGAATATAAATTCCCCGACTTTTATCAACACATCCTCAAGCTCACCACTAAGTTTGGTGATAGATCGATCTTCCATCTGGAGAGTAAAATGGGATGGTTTTAACTCTCCGATACCCAATTTCTCATACACAGAATATGGAAGCAAGTTAACACTAGCACCTAAATCGAGTAGAGCACGATCGATATTTTTACCCCTAATAGAAATAGATATTGTAGGACTCCCAGGATCCTTACGTTTCTTTGGTAATTGCTGGGTAAAAGCTGTCCTAACATTACTCGTCATGAAAACATTTTTAGGTACTTGAGTTTTCCACTTCCTAGTGCACAAGTCCTTAAGTATTTTCGCATAAGCCGGAATTTGTTGTATAGCATCTAGGAGAGGGATATTTATGTTAACCTGCTTAAAAATTTCCACAATCTTCTCCATTTGTGGACTTGGTCTGTTTCCCCTTAACCTATTTGGATAAGGAGCTTTATCAATAAGAGTTGAGTCCAACATTGGAGAAGATCGTGTGGGTGGAATGGATCCCAGAATTGGAGTTGGGATTGTATTAGGTTGACTCAATGAAGTGGGCGGAAGGTTCGAGCCTTGGGGAAAACGGAGAATAGGCTGGGAAGAAGATGGTGGACTAGACGAAATAGGGTTAGAAGTGGAAGTGGAAGCCGGGGTGTCATTGATTGATTCATCATTATCAACCTGTTCACCGACTTGGTTATTCAGTACTCTTCCGGATCTCAACGTGGTAATGGCATTCACATTATGATATTGTGAGTGGCCACGATTCGGTAAAGTTTGAGACAGAAGTTTCCCTTTCTCTCTAGCACTCATCGCGACATTTAATTATGCAATTTGTGCTTCTATCGATTTTATACTCTCACCATGTGAGGCGGAGTCCTTCGTTATCGTATCGATAGAAGACCTTATATCAACCGACATTTGCATGGAATGTTTCATAAACAAATCCAAGGTTCATTCGAGTGAAGAGGAGTTTTCAGTACCAGCCATTTGGAAAGAATTATTATAAGGTGCAGAATTGTTGGCTGGATTTTGAAAATTTTGTGGTTGAAAGGGGTGTTGATTTTGTGGAGGAACCCTTTGAAAGTTATTTTGGTTTGGAACCGTATTTTGAGTTTGGTGTTGGTTCCAAGAAAAATTAGGGTGATTCCTCCAACCCTGATTATATATGGAAGAATAAGGATCGTTTCTACGTTGTTGCTGAAAAGCAGCATTAGTGTGTTCTTGACCTTGAAACGGAGAATTCAAAGGACATTTTTCCGTAAAATGTGATGGATCGGAACATCATCCACACACGGTTTTAGGGAGCGTCGCCTGGTTTAGGGAGGCTAATAAAAATTGTTTTCCATAGGTTCGAGTTTCTTTTGCATTGCTGCCATTTCGGCTTTTTCTGCTATGGAAACATCAAGTTGATGGATACCTCCTCTAGATGATGGAGTAATGCTTTCCCATTACAAAGTGTTTTCAGCAAAATCTTCCAAGAATTTCCAGGCTTCACCATCATCTTTAGACATGAAATTGCCTTGACACATGGTCTTAAGTATCTGTTTTGTCGTTGGATTAATGCCCCCATATATAATTCGGCATAGATCCCATCTATGGATTCCGTGATGAGGACATTGGACAAGTAAATCCTTGAACCATTCAAAACATTTCTAAAATGGTTCATTGGGAAGCTGGGTAAACTGGTTTATTTCACTCCTAACACGGGCGATCTTATGATTGGGATAAAATTTCTTAAGGAATGCTATAACGAATTCATCCCAATAGGAAATAGAGTGTGCGGTTGTGTTATAAATCCATTTTTCGGCTAAATCGCACAAAGTAAACGGGAGAAGACGTATATGCATAGCATCCACAGAAAGTTGTGAAGTGCCCATCATAGCACATACGTTTTCGAATTTGGTGATAAAAACGTATGCGTCTTCAGACTCAAAACCGTGAAATTTAGGCAAAAGATTGATAAAGTATGGTTTGATTTCAAAATTATCCCCATTGACTGGTGGAATAGAAAGACAAGTAGAAAGAGGACCACGTATAGGGTAGCATATCTCTTGGAGAGATATACGCGGTAGATTCTGCGCATGTGCGGGTGGCGGCAGAGTGGTGTTATTGAAATTTGATGGAGAACTGTCCATCTCGGTGGAGGTTGTGGGTGGTGAGGAAAAAGAAGATGAAGGAATACCGACTTCGGAGTCGATAGAAGAAACGCGGACAAGACGGGCACTAGAATCCTCTGTCCAGCCGAGCATGCACTAAGCGGTTTTAGCGCAAGTGGCAGTGTATGTGTAAATTAAATGAAAGGTTTGTTTTATGATTTGTTTTGAAAAAGACGGATTTAGATAAATCACAAAAATGCACAATCAACCCTAGATCTAAGGTCACCTAAGTCAAGTCACTAGACCGCTCATAGACTTCCAGAAGATAAATCGCAGGATCAATCCTCTACTACCTCTTTATCTCTCTTGTGGCCAGGTAAGTGCCAGGTAAGTGGGAGGTATCCGATATGTAAATAGCGAGCCTAATTAAGTAACCACTTACCCTAGACACACTTGCCTAGACACCACAAAAGAAATGCGGATAAGCAGTAGATTACCCACGACCTTCCTCCATCCTAATCGAGCGCGACGGTCCTTAGAGTGTCACGCCCCCGCTTTCCAGTATACGGGTAGAGGACGCGACGAGGCCGCTACGTATTTACTCAGAAATAAATACGCTAAGCGTAACTAAGCAATATAAAAGAAATATGCACAAGAGACAAATGTAATGAAACAATAACTTTATTTATTAACATTCTTTTGTATAATGCATGGAAAGTAAATATATCTGAAGGAAAGCGATGCCTAAACAGTGGCATAACAGAAATGGAAAGTACTGAAATGAAATAAGTACAAGTGGCTACAACTCTGGGTCTTCAGTGTACTGCTCAAGAGCCTATTCCGAATGCTCCTGAATATTCTCATGCTCTAGTGCGTCCGATCCACCTGACAACATTTCAAAGAAGAAAGAGAAGGAACGTCGTCAGGGAACAAATCGCTCGGTAAGTCCCAAAGATGGGAGAGAAGTAGAATAGACAGAGAGAGTGTGTGTGTGTGTGTAACTTTTAAAGTAGTATGATATTGTTATAATGTTGTATTTAGTATTAACGCGTAAGTTCAAGGGTAAATGTCAACCAATCTTAAGAGTGTTCTCGAACCCAACAGGCTGTAATCCAGGGGTAGGAAACAACGGGCCCGAATCAATTGTTAGTAACGGGACTTCAACCCAGTGTTGAAGTATTCCAAACTCAACAGGCTGTAATCCAGGAGCAAGGAAACACGGCCTTCATGATAGCTTGCTTGTGTTAGTAGATATGTATTCATGATCTAGGGGGACTCTTGAGATTTTGTTGGATTCACGCATAAACTGTTGGATATAGTACCCTCAGAGTCAATTATTGGATGACAGGCACATGACTGCAATGATTGAGGGATGACCTATACCGGTAGGACAGTCTTACTCAAGATGATAGTATGCTACCTGGTTTATCTTTATCATCGTTTACTGCTGTAGGTGACCTTACAGGTCGCTATTACACGTTGATAGAGCCCTTAGGATTCTTGCTTGACTGCCAGCAGTATGATGACGATCATATACGTGGGAGCTGGGGTCTATATGCACATCCTTAAAGTGGTCCCTAGTCATGGGAGTTTTGACTGCCAGCAGTATGATGACGATCATATACGTGGGAGCTGGGGTCTATATGCACATCCTTAAAGTGGTCCCCTAGTCACGGGAGTTTTGAGACTGGGAATCGATACTCCATTAGTAGACTGGTGTATACAGTCGAGACCCCGACGAGGGGCGGTGGCCGGTCTCACAAGCCATTGGTGTCAGTTGGATCATCTAAGATGTATACAGGTGCTCATTGGGTTATGAGTACACCGGACATGACTCGTCGGGAACATGCTAGTTGGTATTATACCTGATGTCAGATAGCAGTTCCCTGGTGACATGTGTACAGGTTAGTTCAACGACCTGAGATCGTCATTTGTCTCGTGTGAGTTCCCGCTGTGCTTTGATTACTACCCTACCATGGCTCAAAGGAGTCGTGCAAGCAGGTTTTAGTTGGGTACAGTCCCGAGCCACATGGAGTTAGTTAGATGATCGGCAGGGGTTTCGTCTCTCCCGGTATTGGGGGTGAGATCGCGCTGTGTCTAGGAAAGCCATTACACGAAGCCCTTGGCCAAGGCAGGAGATTTACTGGTAGGTATTCCAGTAGTATCTCAGGGTGTTCTGGGCTACACTCCGACACGACTTGTACCGCTTTTGGGGGTCTGATTTTTACAACCCCAAGGCCCGCCATGCGATGCTCATAGACGAACTGACCGGACTGTACGGATATTATCACTGACAGGCTCAGTAGGGTGTCAGGATGAGTTTGCTCATCGACCTCCCTTTTGGTCAGTACCTGGTAGCCCGTTACGTACAGCTAGTACCACTGACGTACTAGTGGTTAAATCCTCAGCCAAAGTATTGACGAGTCTTTAGAGTCCCCCACAGATAGTTTTCAAGTTTCGGGCGAAACGTTGTAGAGGCCGTATGGTATTATGGCAGGGTTCGATCATATACGTGCAGTAGTGCATGGATCATGATCGGGCGGATCATACTAGTGGGCTTTGGTGTAAGCTGGATCCTAGTATTAGATTTGTTGGATTACTTTAGTCTCATCGCATTCGCATTCGGTCGGAATGCGGATGCGGGTATGTATATACAGGTGAGGGGTATCCTTGTGATTCGTCACGAGTTTACTTTAGATGTTGCCGTATCTTTTTTATTGTTGTAAACATTTCGATTAATGTTTACAAATGGAAATTGTGAGCTAGAAATCATCATTTTATGCATTAAATGTGACATGGACTTCATTAGTGACTCATGGTCTCTTTTCTTGTGCTAATGTCACATTATGTGATTGATTTGCGCTTTGAATTGAGAGGAAGAGAGAGAAGGGCAGCCATTGTAAAGAGTTTGGTCTTGTATTTTTCATTCTAACACTCTCTCATTTTATCATAGAACAAAAGAAAGAAAATGGCTCCTCTTCTTCTTCTTCCTCTAGCTCACAACTTCCATCAATGGCTTCATCTCTAACCTCCATCCATACACTCTCATGTGATGAGAATCAATGGATGTTTGAGACAAAGTGATCACACACATTCTTTACTTCACCTTGGACACGTCGGCTAGCGAACTTCGTGCCGGAGTTGCTTCGGACGAAGCGGGAGCCCGTAAAAGGAATCGAAGATGTGGTGCCATTTCCGACATGGAGATCAAGATCGGAGATGCCGCGAGGAGCTTGGGATGGTGGCCAAAGACCAAAGGACATGGATCGATCGGTATAACTTTTCTATGCCTTCTCTAGTATGCTAGTTATAGGTTAATGGTTCGATCCGGGTTTATAGTATACGATAGCACCCGTTTCAAGTTTAAGAAAAAGTTTTCGTTTCCGCATTTTGGCCTCGGACAGACGGCCGGGGCGCTACCGTAGACTTACATGGTATCAGAGCCATGCCATTAACCTTTACTAGCTTGCTCTAACGTGTTTAGAATTTTGATCGAACGAAATTTCCGAAACCGCGATTCCAATTTGTGCAGTTTCGGTCGAAATTTTTTTGTCGTCGAAAAATTATTTTGAGTGTTGCAGAAAATCAGGCAGGCGTTTCTAAGAAATCTGTGAAAATTTCGTTGCATGATGACACTGTTCCGCCGCAGAACCGCGGCAATACCCCTCTTTTGGCCGCGGTTCCACCGCCATATTGTGCCTTCAATGCACCATTTTTTCTACAGAGGTCTTAAACTTGGAATTAGGGTTTCTAGTATTTTTTGTTTAGGCCCAGATTTGTTTGAGTACTGGGAATTGTGCTTGGGGCCCACTTCGGGAAATTTTGTCGATCGAAAATTTTAAATATGTTAGTTCACAGTATTTACATTATATCTACGACCGTGAATGTAATTTGATCGGTAAATCTTTTCTAATTGCTATAGCTCTTTTAGACGGATTTACGAACGTGACATTCACGTTGATGTTCTGTGTTGTGCTGTGATGTTGTGGATTTTTCGTGGTGGATAGCCTGGATGCAATGGTAGTACAATTTGGTTGTATTTGTACATTTGATATTGCGGGGCGAGCGTCCGACATGTGGACTGCTGTCACTGCCTGTTTGTATATTATTCTTTTGGGGCACGACCGGGATGAGGTCGATGTACCCGTTGTATATATTTTACTTTCTGTACTAGGATTACCCCGCGGTGGGTTGCACGGATAGCCGGGTTCTAGAGGGCAACGGGCCCGCATCTCATGGATTTGAGATGAAGGGGGCTTCACTCTAGAATTGGCGGGCTATTCGCCACACTCGTAGGGGGTACAGGTTGACTCAAGGAGGGGTGCTCAAGTTACCGGATTCCATGAAGTGCTGGGTGGTCCATTCACTTTGTTGAAGGGGGCTGTCTCGCTTCAGGTTTTGGCGGGTAACTTGCCGCGCCCGTAGCGGTCTAGGATTTCATTGCACAGGCTATCCACACGACCAGGGGAACGTCGGGTTTCAGCAGCGGCTCTATGAAACCCGGGGATCCCAGATTATCTGTATTGTTCTGTGATGCTTATTACATTTCTGTGATGTTGCATTTTATCACGCCTTGAGCGATTATTATATATTGATATATATACTAGTAGATGTTGTATATGTTTTACACCCGCGCTAGTCCAGTCCCCGCTCTGTCGTTAGTTAAGTAACCTAACGGGTGATGACGGGACCTAGTGGCGAATGCGGATGGCATATACGTACATCATATTTTCGTTCTTTTGTGGTGTGATTAATTGATGGGACTGCATTGATTCAGATCAATGCAAGCTAAACAAACCTATTCTGATGTTGTTGGAACATTTTTCAAAAAGCTGTTATTGCAAGGACGTTCTCTTTTGTTTTGCATAGTGGTATTCAGTTGGAATATCCTGCACCTCATTCGACGAGGCACGGGCCGAGATCCCTTCACCGGGAGTGACCCCTTGGACAGAAGTTTGCGTCAGGGTAATAACTTCACTATAGCCGATCGCCTTTTGCTTTGCATCGCGGTATTCAGTTGGAATATCCTGCACCTCATTCCACGAGGAAAGAGCCGAGACCCTTCACCGGGAGTGACCTCTTTAGCAAAGGTTTTCGCCACTATATTTTTATAAAAAGCTATCCGGTTCCTTCAACAATATCAAGTTCATTACGTTAAAGGTTTTTCGCCAAAAACCATTCGTAGCCCTCCGTCATTTCAGACGGGTAGCACTTAGTATTCATGCTATGTTTGTTGGCCAAAGTCAAGTCATAGTGTATGGTAGCTATTTGTTACTTTTCTGTTGCATATATAGATGCGTTAGTTTGGGACAGTCGTACTGCTTTGTTGGCCAAAGTCAAGGGTAGGTACGGGTGGGTTCAAATTAACCTGGATAATGACGGGTAGAACTTTACATGTGACTTATGATTTGTTGGCCAAAGTAAAGGTCATAAGAGCATGGGGTAAAATTCACATCGGGAGTTTCTAAAGAAACTGAAACTTGCCAGATATGCACATACCTTCTGGAGTGTGATAACGTGAGTGGATTCCATCACGTTATCATGCGATGATAGTTGGATCCCGATTCCTACTGATGAGTTGGTTTACTCCTCGGGTGATCCCGACTAATTCTTCTTTTAGGTTTGGAGGAGAATTTGACGATACAGTGGGAGGTTTCCTGATTAGATAAATTGATAACCATTCTGATCTAGGTTAGAGTGCACGCTGAGTGTTACTTTTCTCTCTTTCTTTGGCAGCGACCATGACCCGACCCTAGACTATGACTCAGTGACCAAGATTAACCGAACCTTCTTATAACACTGGCTTTTGGATTGTCAGAGTTGCATACCTCGTTGCCACTCCTACTTTTACCCTTTTCTCCAGGACGCCCCGTATTATTACGAACATGCACTTCCATTGGATAAAACCATCGTATGGTTATATACGAACTCGAAGGAACTTATTCGAGGATGGTTTCCGGTTCTGGAGAAAATGAATAGGACTATTCAGTTGTCTTTTCCTTTTACCTTCTCTCAGGTTGAGAGTGTTCCTTGGATTAGGACAGTACACCTATTACGCTTATTGGATAGTCTTCATCCAAACCATAGGCAGGTGCCGAACGGTAGGGAATGAAGAAAACCATTTATCCTAAAAGGTGTACATAAGGTATTAAGTAAAGACAAATAAAGGGATTAGTAAGAGGGCAAAGTAAATTGCGACTGCTATTCACGACCAAACCAAGTATTTCATCGCCACTCCTACTTCACCTTTGTATTTCTCCGGAACACCCCGTATCACTACGAAGATCCACAGTTTATTGGATACTCCATCGTATGGTTATATACGAACTCGAAGGTGAAAGGTTCCTAGGCACCCTATAGAGGTCTCACAAGGCATAGAACATGCCAATATAAAATTTTATGGGTGCCGAGAGACCCTAATACGGATCTTAGACTAGAATTCTAGGCGAAAAGATAATCTAGTTAACTACTTAACTAAAAGTTAGATGCTACAACCTTTGTAGATCCGGTTCTCCACTTTCTTAGCTCCACGTGGGTGTCCTCTCGCTGTCCATCATGAATCCCGAACTCAATCGTCGGCTTCATCGGAGAAACGGGCGAGCTAGGTCGTCGGCTTTGTGTCAAAGACGATCTACGTCGAGGCATCACAAGTTCAAGCTCCGACTTCACAAAGTTGTGAAACTTGTGAAGAAAACACCCAAAACAACTTGGCAAGAGGTAGAGGGTGAAGAAATAGGAGGTGGGTTCACTTTAGAATTGGATTTCTCTCACTAGAACTCAAGTTGCCATTGATGGCATCAAGGTTTCTATCTTGAAGAAGAAGGTCAAGAAGAAGAAAGAATATGATAAGTGTTTTGTAAATGATAAAATAAATCAATACATATCATTTACAAACCATAGTTTAGTGTAGAGAATAGACCATGGTTAGTTGGATAGGTTAGGGTTAAGCATGAAGACAAGAATGGTTAAGAAGTCAAAGCTTCATGAATCTTCAACTAAAGACAAACTTCTCCACCATTCTTATCTCAATCTTTTTCCAAATAAATAAAAGAACAAATAAATAAATAAATGAATATGCAAAACCCTAATTATCAAATTAACCATGGTTTAATTCTATATACTTAACTAAATAATCAAGTCTCATCAAACATGATACAAGTATGTGCACAAAAGTATATCACATATACAACATGCACATCAAGTGAGAAAATCCATATAAAGTGAACCAATACTAGTTAATGCAAAGTAATATATCAAATATATAATTATACATTAAATCAACATTTGATTCAATGATCCGGTCATGTCGCACATAACCGACTAGTATTTAATGTATCGATTTATCGAATCAATGATTCGATAACTAGGTCATATCGAATATAACCAATCGAAACATTTATCGCGAGAATGAAATGCGGTATCACATAAGCGCATTATTCTCGGTCCCGCACATATCTCATATGCGCTCCTATTTCGTTTCGCTTGAGCCAGGAAACCTCTGTGTAGGACTCTAAAGACTCGTCAATACGCCGGTAGCAGATGATAATCATATCAAGCACCCACAAGCCGCAAGCGGTCTGCTAAACGTAACGGCCATCCGGGTATTGAGCGATCAGAAGATCGACGAGCTAGCCCGCTCACACTCCTGTGAATCCAACCAGTAACACTTACCGTACAGTCCGGTCTGTTCGTCTGATACGTCGCATATCAAGTCTAGGGGTGGTAAACGTCAGACCCCAATAACCGATAAGTCGTGCCGATGTGAGGCTCATAACGGGTCGAGAAACCACTGGTAACGCTTACCAGCAAATCTCTGATCAGCCCTGGCCAGGGACTTCCCTGTTACGGCCAATCGAGCACAGCGCAACATCAACCCCCAATACCGGGAGAGACGAAACCCCTCCTATCGCTCATTGCCTCCATGTGACTCGGGACTGTACCCAAAGACCACCGTTTTGCACACCCTCATGGACGTGGTAAGGTGGAGATCAAAGCACAGTGGGAATCACACAAGACTCTATGACGATCTCGGGTCTACAGACTAACCTGCACAAGTGTCACCTGAGAACTGCCATCTGACGTGAGGTATAATACCATCTGAGAGTTCTCGGCGAGTCAGTCCAGTATACCCAGTCTCCACTGAGCACCCGTATACCATCTCTGATGTCAAACACCAATGGATATGGGATCATCCATCGCCCATCCCATGGGTCGAGAAGCGTATACGCTAGTTTACTCTGGTATATCGATGCCCCGTCTCGATACACCTACGACTAGGGACCTTGAAGGATGTACTTATGGACTACCATGTCCCCACTAGTATGATCTGCATCATAGTCCAGGTAGTCAAGTACACATCCTAAGGGCTTTACCAACATGTAACCATAAGACAGTTTAAAGAGACTAGTATACATGTTAAGATAAAGAGTAACCAGATAGCATACTATCATATCGAGCAAGAAAGTCATCTCTATATATGTCCAAGCATCCAATATAATATACATCATGTGTACAATACTGTCCTCTAGGGCATACATACAACTAACAATCTCCCACTTGCACTAGGGCCAGCTGCTGTAGTATCGCATACCGAGCATCCCGAAGAGTCTCTCAAACTGTATCTGGGGAATGGCCTTCGTGAGTGGATCCGCTGTGTTGTTCTTCGTGTCAACCCTCCTGACCTCGATCTCCCGGCGATCAACTATCTCCCGGATCAGGTGATACCGCCTCAGAATATGCCTGGATCGCTGATGGGACCTGGGTTCCTTGGCCAAAGCCACCGCTCCATTGTTATCGCAATACAAAGGTATTGGATGCTCAATGGATGGAACCACTCCAAGTTCAGTAATGAACTTCTTGATCCAGACAGCCTCTTTGGCAGCATCGTTGGCAGCGATGTATTCAGCCTCCATCGTCGAGTCTGCCACGGTTTCCTTTTTGGAACTCTTCC
Source organism: Agapanthus africanus (assembly GCA_030015575.1). Lineage (NCBI taxonomy): Eukaryota > Viridiplantae > Streptophyta > Magnoliopsida > Asparagales > Amaryllidaceae > Agapanthus > Agapanthus africanus. The sequence goes on along the minus strand of JASDDO010000022.1, from coordinate 174,451,438 downwards.
AACTAACCGCCCCTCCGTAAAGGGTAAAGACAAAGCCCGACATCGACTTAGAGTCGTCCTTATCACTCTGGAAGCTCGAATCGGTAAAGGACTCCACTTGGAGCTCTCCGTTACCATACACCAAGAACATATCTCTAGTCCTTTGCAAGTACTTGAGAATGCTCTTCACAGCTGTCCAGTGACTCTCTCCAGGATCAGCTTGATACCTGCTCACTATACTTAGTGAGTATGCTACATCGGGTCTGGTACATAGCATCGCATACATGATAGAGCCCACTGCCGAAGCATAGGGTATCCCTTGCATGCGAGCTCTCTCCAAATCAGTCTTGGGAGACATCTCTTTGGAGAGAGTGACTCCAGATATCGTGGGCAAGTTCCCACGCTTGGACTCTTCCATACTAAACCTCTTTAGTATGGTGTCAATGTACCTGGATTGGGACAATCCCAAAATCCGTTTGGATCTATCTCTATTGATCCTAATTCCCAATATGCAGGAGGCATCACCAAGATCTTTCATTGAGAATCTTTGTGATAAGAAGAGCTTGACCGATTGCAGCATAGGAATATCATTTCCTATCAAGAGTATGTCGTCCACGTACAATACGAGGAAGACAACCTTACTCTCTGCCACCTTCTTGTAGATACAAGGTTCATCTGGATTTTTGACGAAATCAAACTCTTTGATAACGACGTCAAAGCAGATGTTCCAACTCCGTGATGCTTGCTTTAATCCATAAATGGATTTAAGCAGCTTGCACACCTTCCCGCTGCTCCCACTGTCTACGAAGCCCTATGGCTGAGTCATGTACACGCACTCTTCTAAAGCACCATTTAGAAAGGCGGTCTTAATATCCATTTGCCAGATTTCGTAATCATGATATGCAGCGATGGCAAGCATGATCCGGATGGATTTAAGCATAGCCACTGGAGAAAAGGTTTCGTCATAGTCCACACCTGGTCTTTGACGAAAACCTTTTGCTACAAGTCTAGCTTTGAAAGTCTCCACTTTCGCATCTACACCAATTTTCTTCTTGAAGATCCACTTGCTCCCAATGGGTTTTACCCCTTCAGGAGCAACGTCCAAAGTCCATACTTTGTTGGTGTAGATGGATTCCATCTCGGACCGCATAGCATCCAGCCATTTCATTGAGTCCCCACTCGTGATGGCCTGCTCGAAGCTAGTTGGGTCATCATCCTCCATGATGCAATCCTTGCTGCCACCATCCATGAGAAAACCGTAGTATCTCTCAGGTTGGCGAGGAACCCTACTAGATCGGCGGAGAGGCTGAGGTTCGTCGGATACTACTGAATCCTCTGGTTCTACCAAGTCCTCTGTTGTAGTTTGTGTCGCTGGAACCTCTTCCAGTTCTACCTCAATGCCACCTATCTGTTTCATAAGAAAACCTTTTTCTAAGAAAGTGGCATGCCGAGAAACAAACACTTTTTGTTCCTCGGGATGGTAGAAGATATACCCCTGTGAATTTTTGGGATATCCTATAAACTTACATAAGACTGATCTTGCCTCGAGTTTTTCCGGATTTTGTCTTTTGACATAGGCTGGACAACCCCATATCTTAATGTAATTAAGATGTGGTCTCTTCCCTTTCTATATCTCATATGGAGTGGTAGGCACTGATTTGGTAGGAACTCTATTCAATAGGTCCATGGCTGTCTCAAGCGCATATCCCCAGAAGGAAATAGGTAACTCAGCTGTGCGCATCATAGAGCGCACCATATCTAATAGGGCGCGGTTCCTCCGTTCTGATACACCGTTGTGCTGTGGTCTATATGGAGGAGTCAGCTGAGAAAGAATCCCATTCTCTTTTAGGAAGTCCAGGAATTCATTGCTTAAGTATTCTCCTCCTCGATCAGATCGTAGGATTTTAATACTTTTTCCGGTTTGGTTCTCAACTTCTTGTTTATATTCCCTAAATTTCTCAAAAGCTTCTGATTTGTGTTTCATCAGGAACACATACCCAAACCTAGAGAGATCGTCAGTGAATGTAATAAAGTATGAAGAACCATCCCTGGCATGTGTAGAAATGGGACCGCATACATCACTATGTATAAGTCCTAAGAGTTCGGTAACTCTTTCTCCGTGTCCCGTAAACGGAGTTTTGGTCATCTTGCCTTTGAGACATGACTGGCAAGTGTCATAAGATGAAAATTCAAACGGATTTAAATATCCATCCTTATGCAACTTAGCCAGTCGTGTCGCATTGATGTGACCCAGTCTACAATGCCACAAGAAGGATTCGTTCATTTCTGAACTCTTCCTCTTGTGTGTGTTTGTTATGCTCAGAACTGTTGATTGATTTAGAACATAAATGCCATTGCACAACGTGCCTGATCCAACCAACTTTTGGTTACGGAAAATGTTCATAACATTGTCCTGTAATACAAAATTATATCCCTCTTTACTTAATAAAGAAACCGATATAATGTTGCATATCAGGTTCGGCATGTAATAGCATTCGTTCAGAACCAATGTATTACCAGTCGGTAATACAAGGTGATATTCCCCGACAGTCTTAGCTGCAACAATTGCACCATTTCCAACTCTAATGTCTTTATCACCTTCTCCAAGTTCTCTACCTTTCTTTAGCCCTTGTAACTGATTACATATATGGGATCCTGATCCGGTATCTAATACCCAGGACGTAGAGCAAATGGAGAAACAATTCTCAGTAACGAACACACCCGAAGAAAATGCATCAACATGTACTTTCTTCATTCGGGTGGCATGGGAATCCTAGTATTCCCCTATATCCTGTTCATTCCTATAACTCTTATAGGAAAGAACGGAACCAACGTTCCCCAGCACAGGTTCGGTCAATACATCCATATTATTATCTTCATTAGGGCATGAAATGGTCGCTACCTGGAGAGAGAGAGAGAAGAAAACACTTTAGCGTATGCTCGTACAAGATCAGATTTGTTATTATCTTATCTAATCAGGATGGCTCCTACTGGTTTTTATCAAATCTTCCTTCAAACCCTAAAAGGAAAGACTAGCCGGGATTAATTACACACTACAAGTTCGCCAATCTTTCAGCCAGGCCAGTGTTGGTACTTTGAGGGAGGTCCCCCGTGCTTTCGCACGAACCTAATTAATGTAAACCTCGTTTTCCCAGAGGCGTAACCCCGTTGACACCTTTCTAGAAACCTACTTGATCAGCTAATTGCAATGTGTAAAACTCTCCCAGGAGTAACTCTTACTCGCAGTGGGTATCGGGATCCAACTATCTCATAGAAGGTATGCAATCTCATTGCAAATTTCAACACTTGAAATTCCCGATAATGCTTTTGCCCCTAGCGTGCTATGACCTTGACGCATGCCAAACAACCCATAGTCCGCTAGTCAAGTTCAACCCGTACAATTCGTGATTGAATTAAACCCACCCGTACGACCCTTGACGCATGCCAAACAACGCCGCACGAATACCTTAATCCAATCGCATCTCATGCTACAGACAAGTAATAATCAGCTACCGTACACTACGCCTTGACGCATGCCAAACAACCGCAGCACGAATACTGAATATTACATATCTGAATTGACGGAGGGCTACGCAGGTTTTTCTGAAAACCATGAGCGTAATGAACTTGATATCGTTGTAGAATCAAAATGAAGTTTTGAAATGGAGTGATTTTGAGGCTTCTCTAGTTTTGCTAAAAGAGTCACTCCCGGTGAAGGGATCTCGGTCCTTTCCTCGTCGAATGAGGTGCGGGATATATCATATATATCACTGTGCAAAGCAAAAACTTTTAAAAGCAATCAATAACCAAACCGAGTGTGTAGCATCTGCCAGTTATTGCTAAAGGAGTCACTCCCGGTGAAGGGATCTCGGTCCTTTCCTCATCGAATAAGGTGTAGGATATATCACATATACCGCTGTGCAAAGCAAGAACTGTAGCTACCTGTTTTATTTAAAATTTGATTCTACAACATCTTAGGTTTCTTTCTTTCACTAATCACATTAATGAAGTCCCATCATTTAAGTACCTAAACATCACAGATAGATATGACGTACACTTATGCCATCCGCATTCGCCTCGAAGTCCCCTCGTGCACCGTTAGGTTAGGTAACTAACGACAGAGCAGGGAAGGGCTAGCGCGGGTGTAAAACATAAGTAACGTCTATATAATATATCATATATACTATATACTATATCCATCACAGAATCACATCACAGATATCGCAGCAGAATAAACATATGAAATATTGGATATACTAGGACGTCCGTGTTTTCAATATGAGCCAGTATAAAACACGGATTCCATGGTCGTGATGAATAGCCAAACCCACACCCCTAGACCCCTATGAGAGCGGCAAGCAACCCTGCCAATTCTAGGGTTAGGAGACCCGGACTCGACTCCTCGAGTTGGTCTCCCACTGGACCCCAGAACCCGGTTACTTGTGCTCCCCTCCTTGGGTCTATCCTATTGCGGAAAAGTAAATAATATACAAAGGGTGACAACTTCCGCAACCTGGAAGTGCCCCAAATAAAAGAATATTACATACAAGTTTTTACATGAATGAAAATGAAAAACACTCATCTCACATAAAACCCCCCGGCTATTCGAACACGACGATCCAATATAGCATATCCAGCAACACATAACATCAGATGTCATCAACGTAAGCAAGTATGCATACCCCAATTTTCGTTGACGTATAGCAACGAAACCGGCGATATGAACATACTACACTTACGGTCACAGAAAAGAAAGTGTAAAACTACAACAGTTGGAATCCGCAACCCTTTTAGACATCGCATGCCTAATCAATTGAAATACTTAGACATCACATGCCTAACAGTTATAAACCCCGCATTTTAGTCTCATTATTGAAAACTCTTTTCAATATCAAGTGAAACTAAACCGCTAGATTTATAACATTCATTCAGTTATCTCATAACTGTTTGTGAATTCCAATTATTGTATCACATTCCAGATAAACAGAAAATGTTAAACTTTCCGATCGAACAGTCGAATACCCAAGTTTTCCCGATACAGCTCAACACATGAAATAAGTCTAACAACATTCAGTTTGTGCCTCAGTACCAATGGTCCAGCCGTAGAAGGGTCAAGCCAACGCCTCACATGTGGCACGCCGTACTGCCCCAAACCCGAAGGTTCAAAGGGCAGTTCAAGACGGTCACATAATCGAGTTAGGGTTTTTTTGTCTTCTAGAGGGTCCATCGCGTTACTTGCACTACTTAGAACGTCGTTAAACTACGGAAAAATCCAACACTTGGAAATTTCCCGACAGGGGAAAAGTTGGGTATTTATATCCGGTCGAACTTTTTAACATATTCTAAAATTATCCGGAAATACACAAAGACGAAATTTGATAATCCGGTCGAAACACCGAGTCCCCAAAACAACCCAGAAAATTCAACTCTTGAAAAATATTAAAAATTCCCAGGAAAATCACCACTGGAAACTAAGAGTTACTGTGTAAAAAACTTTACATACTGTGGCCGTACGGCCGCGGAACCGCCGCATGAGCCTTGCTCATGCCGCGGAACCACGGTGATAAAGTGGAATTAGGTTCACGAATTTTACAGTAAACCTTAGAATTTCCTGCTGATTTTTCTGCATATTTTTAATATCGAAAAACTCCAGATTTTGGAAAAAGTCCAGAGAGCATGTTTGTGTTAGGGTTTCGGGTTCGTACGGGTTTGAAACTTCGTCTAGACTTCTCCTAAGGCTCTAGCTAGGCTCTGATACTAGTGAAAGGTTCCTAGGCACCCTATAGAAGTCTCACAAGGCATAGAACATGCCAATATAAAATTTTATGGGTGCCGAGAGACCCTAATACGGATCTTAGACTAGAATTCTAGGCGAAAAGATAATCTAGTTAACTACTTAACTAAAAGTTAGATGCTACAACCTTTGTAGATCCGGTTCTCCACTTCCTTAGCTCCACGTGGGTGTCCTCTCGCTGTCCATCATGAATCCCGAACTCAATCGTCGGCTTCATCGGAGAAACGTGCGAGCTAGGTCGTCGGCTTTGTGTCAAAGACGATCTACGTCGAGGCATGACAAGTTCAAGCTCCGACTTCACAAAGTTGTGAAACTTGTGAAGAAAACACCCAAAACAACTTGGCAAGAGGTAGAGGGTGAAGAAATAGGAGGTGGGTTCACTTTAGAATTGGATTTCTCTCACTAGAACTCAAGTTGCCATTGATGGCATCAAGGTTTCTATCTTGAAGAAGAAGGTCAAGAAGAAGAAAGAATATGATAAGTGTTTTGTAAATGATAAAATAAATTAATACTTATCATTTACAAACCATAGTTTAGTGTAGAGAATAGACCATGGTTAGTTGGATAGGTTAGGGTTAAGCATGAAGACAAAAATGGTTAAGAAGTCAAAGCTTCATGAATCTTCAACTAAAGACAAACTTCTCCACCATTCTTATCTCAATCTTTTTCCAAATAAATAAATGAACAAATAAATAAATAAATGAATATGCAAAACCCTAATTATCAAATTAACCATGGTTTAATTCTATATACTTAACTAAATAATCAAGTATCATCAAACATGATACAAGTATGTGCACAAAAGTATATCACATATACAACTTGCACATCAAGTGAGAAAATCCATATAAAGTGAACCAATACTAGTTAATGCAAAGTAATATATCAAATATATAATTATACATTAAATCATTAAATCAACATTTGATTCAATGATCCGGTCATGTCGCACATAACCGACTAGTATTTAATGTATCGATTTATCGAATCAATGATTCGATAACTAGGTCATATCGAATATAACCAATCGAAACATTTATCGCGAGAATGAAATGCGGTATCACATACGCGCATTATTCTCGGTCCCGCACATATCTCATATGCGCTCCTATTTCGTTTCGCTTGAGCCAGGAAACCTCTGTGTAGGACTCTAAAGACTCGTCAATACGCCGGTAGCAGATGATGATCATATCAAGCACCCACAAGCCGCAAGCGGTCAGCTAAACGTAACGGCCATCCGGGTATTGAGCGATCAGAAGATCGACGAGCTAGCCCGCTCACACTCCTGTGAATCCAACCAGTAACACTTACCGTACAGTCCGGTCTGTTCGTCTGATACGTCATATCAAGTCTAGGGGTGGTAAACGTCAGACCCCAATAACCGATAAGTCGTGCCGATGTGAGGCTCATAACGGGTCGAGAAACTACTGGTAACACTTAACAGCAAATCTTTGATCAGCCCTGGCCAGGGACTTCCCTGTTACGGCCAATCGAGCACAGCGCAACATCAACCCCCAATACCGGGAGAGACGAAACCCCTCCTATCGCTCATTGCCTCCATGTGACTCGGGACTGTACCCAAAGACCACCGTTTTGCACGCCCTCATGGACGTGGTAAGGTGGAGATCAAAGCACAGTGGGAATCACACAAGACTCTATGACGATCTCGGGTCTACAGACTAACCTGCACAAGTGTCACCTGAGAACTGCCATCTGACGTGAGGTATAATACCATCTGAGAGTTCTCGGCGAGTCCGTCCAGTGTACCCAGTCTCTACTGAGCACCCGTATACCATCTCTGATGTCAAACACCAATGGATATAGGATCATCCATCGCCCATCCCATGGGTCGAGAAGCGTATACGCTAGTCTACTCTAGTATATCGATGCCCCGTCTCGATACACCTACGACTAGGGACCTTGAAGGATGTACTTATGGACTACCATGTCCCCACTAGTATGATCTGCATCATAGTCCAGGTAGTCAAGTACACATCCTAAGGGCTTTACCAACATGTAACCATAAGACAGTTTAAAGAGACTAGTATACATGTTAAGATAAAGAGTAACCAGATAGCATACTATCATATCGAGCAAGAAAGACATCTCTAAATATGTCTAAGCATCCAATATAATATACATCATGTGTACAATACTGGCCTCTAAGGCATACATGCAACTAACAATGAAGGAACTTGTTCCAGTTCGGGGATGGATTCTGGTTCAAGAGAAATAGGAATAAGGTTTATTCAGTTGTCTTTTATCTTCACCTTCTCTCAGGTTACGAGTACTCCTAGGATTAGGAGAGTACACCCATTATGCTTATTGGATAGTCTTCTTCCAAACCATAGGCTGGTGTCGAATGGTAGGGAAGGAAGAAAACCATTTAGCCTAAAGGGGTGTACAGAAGGTAATGACTAAAGACATATAAAGGGATTAGGAGAGATGGCAAAGAAATATACGGTTACAGTTGTGAATCTGATAATGGAAGTGGCATTACTAAGAATACCCGGATAACCCTTCGAAACATTTACATGTTTCAGTTTCACTGTATATTGTTAAAAGAAAGTTGATTTCCCAATTAGTCCTTACACCATGGTATGTACTTACCAGGTTTGATTCTCACATCTGTATAGTTTTACGGATGATGAGTGGGAGTAAGTTATTCGGAATTGGTGATCATCCTCATTATATCGGGATTCGTTGTAATTGGTGATATTTGAAGAAATCGCCTGGGTTGTTTGCCGGACGACAAATATTTGGTTTTGAATATCCGTTGTTATGCACCAATTTCAAATTGATGTATCTGTACGTTTATTTTTATAATGTGAGATATAACTTTTTGAAATTATGTCTATGATATTTACCTATATCAGTGGATGATTAGGTAAGGAGCATTAAACAGCGGTGTAATTCTTCTTGACCATAAGTGCAGTTTTCAACCTACAACACACAGGGAATGAGTTATTAGACTCAGGGGACTTATACAGAGTATTGTATGTTGTCCAGTGTCCATTAGGACAGAGGGGTTGGTACTCGTACTATATTCTGTTTACTTGTGACTTCTCTAGTTCTTAGACATGTGTTTCGTAGAAATGCAAGGTCTAAGTTTTGAGAAGTTATAGGTATAAGAATAAAGTAGAGAACCAGGTATTGCAAGTATCAGGATTCTTCAAGGTGATCGAAGATGTAGATACTTGTGTATGGTATTCAGTTGATAGTAATGTTTATGAGAACTTTCTTCTCTTTCAGGTTATTCATATCTGGATGTATTCCGAAGTTGAGTAATGCTGATAGGCCTCTCTCCATTTAATTGACATGCACTGGAGACAGCTGCATGATTTGAATCTGGTTCCAATTAAATCAGTGCATATGTTTCTATATTGGATATAGAATAGTTCATATCTTAACATTGTTAAGGTACAGGGAGTTGTCCGGCTTATGCTTAAAACCAGACACTGGATAACTCAAGGCGCGTTTCTGTAATTGCTGTTTGTGGGTTAACCCGGGCTATGACGAGGGTTGACTTTCTACCATCTGGAAGATCAATAGTGATATTGTTCTTAACTCGCCACAGCTTTGATAAAAATGGATTTTTTAAGAAAACAGTAGTGGGAGTATGGTAGAACTGGAAGTGATTCCAGAACCGCAAATGATTACTGAAAATTTGATAAGAACCTAAAGATTCAATCTGGTTTGACATTCCATTGGCCACTCCGTAGATATGGTGGGTAACCTCAGGCACTCGAGAGGTACTTCGGTATGCTCAAGGACGGTGACAGGGAGGTTCTTGTTTACCCAGACTTGCCATTGCTGTTGTTCCAGACTGTGAGACCCGGCAGGAGGATGAGTATAGCGTCGTTCTAAACTAGCTTTAGAAGTGTACGTGTATATGACTCTGCCAGAGGGTTGTCGTAGTCAGTGGAAGCAGCGGAAGCATAATAGACTAAAGCAGATATAGCGAAGATAGATCATCTATTTCTGATGTGACGGTCATAGGTTTGACTTCATCAGAATAGGGGATGGATCTGTTAAGAAGGTAATAGGGTGTGATGTCCTGGTATTTGGATGACATATACAGAGTAAGAAGTGAAATTCCTATACTACGATCGGTTATACTTTGGTTGTCACACAGTGGTTTCTCCACATAAAGCTTGGATATTATATCAGACATTCTGGTTACTAGATCTATGGTTTTAGATCTAGATTTGGAAGTTTCCCAATCAGGGTACTTAGACAGCATTCTAAAGGTGTTTTGGAATGGACGACTCTTGGCACGGTAGTGTACCTGCAGGTGATGGAGTCACCCTCTCTAAAGGTGTCTTACAGACTAAAAGGGAGAGGGATGTGCATGATTGGCAGATCACTTGTTTAGGAAATTGAGTCAATCATGAGATGTCAAGTACCACACCAGTCGTTGTTGTTTTTTTGCACTAGATGCAATAAGTTGATATTAATCCTATCCTGGAGAAACATTCGGAAGCAGTTTTAGAACATAAGTGGATGTTCTAGGGATATGATAACAACCGCCTCTTTTAGGAGACGGTTATCATTCCAGGCTTCCAAGGTGACCTGGTTGACAGAGTGGCTGTCAGAGTTATAGTTTTCCTTCTGACGAGGGGCAGTAGTTTGGACAGGTGATCCAAGCAGACACTGAGGGAGGCATGATGCAGGATACTGATTAAGTTCAGTTGACGATACAGTCTAAGAAGTTTGGATTTGGAGTTCATTTATGAGCTAGGTCCCATCAGATATCCATACATATTCTAACACAGGTATTGCTCATTTCGGGAGATGGCTTTCTCCGCGAACTTGAGATAAAGAGAGACATAGAAAGAAACATCAGGGCGGATCCACTCACTGAGGCTATTTCTCGAACGCAATAGTTTCGCAAACGGGATTTGTGAAACCGATTAGTAGAGGAGTTGGGTGTTCGGTATCACACAAGCTGTGAGTATGCGACATCACAATAATTAAACTTGAGTGCAAGTGGGAGATTGTTGGATATAGTACCCTCAGAGTCAATTATTTTATCACAGGCACGTGATTGCAATGATTGAGGGAGGACATATACCGGTAGGACAGTCTTACTCAAGATGATAGTATGCTACCTGGTTTATCTTTATCATCGTGTACTACTTTAGGTGACCTTACAGGTCGCTATTACACGTTGATAGAGCCCTTAGGATTCTTGCTTGACTGCCAGCAGTATGATGGCGATCATATACGTGGGAGCTGGGGTCTATAAGCACATCCTTAAAGTGGTCCCTAGTCGTGGGAGTTTCGAGACTGGGCATCGATGCTCCATTAGTAGACTAGTGTATACAGTCGAGACCCCGACGAGTGGCGGTGGCCGGTCTCACAAGCCATTGGTGTCAGTTGGATCACCTAAGATGTATACAGGTGCTCATTGGGTTATGAGTACACCGGACAGGACTCGCCGGGAACATGCTAGTTTGTATTATACCTGACGTCAGATAGCAGTTCCCTGGTGACATGTGTACAGGTTAGTTCATCGACCTGAGATCGTCATTTGTCTCGTGTGAGTTCCCGCTGTGCTTTGATTACTACCCTACTACGGCTCAAAGGAGTCGTGCAAACAGGTTTTAGTTGGGTACAGTCCTGAGCCACATGGAGGCAGTGAGCGGATCGGCAGGGGTTTCGTCTCTCCCGGTATTGGGGGTGAGATCTCGCTGTGTCTAGGAGAGCCATTACACGAAGTTCTTGGCCAAGGCAGGAGATTTATTGGTAGGTATTCCAGTAGTATCTCAGGGTGTTCTGGGCTACACTCCGACATGACTTGTACCGCTTTTGGGGGTCTGAATTTTACCAACCCCCTAGGCCCGCCATGCGATGCTCATAGACAAACGGACCGGACTGTATGGATATTGTCACTGACAGGCTCAGTAGGGTGTCAGGATGAATTCGCTCATCGACCTCCCTTTTGGTCAGTACCTGGTAGCCCGTTACGTACAGCTAGTACCACTGACGTGCTAGTGGTTAAATCCACAGCCAAAGTATTGACGAGTCTTTAGAGTCCCCCACAGACAGTTTTCATGTTTCGGGCGAAACGTTGTAGAGGTCGTATGGTATTATGGCAGGGTTCGATCATATACGTGCAGTAGTGCACGGATCATGATCGGGCGGATCATACTAGTGGGCTTTGGTTTAAGCTGGATCCTAGTATTAGATTTGTTGGATTACTTTAGTCTCATCGCATTCGCATTCGGTCGGAATGCGGATGCAGGTATGTATATACAGGTGAGGGGTATCCTTATGATCCGTCACGAGTTTACTTTAGATATTGCCGTATCTTTTTTATTGTTGTAAACATTTGGATTAATCTTTACAAATGGAAATTGTGAGCTAGAAATCATCATTTTGTGCATTAAATGTGACATGGACTTCATTAGTGACTCATGGTCTCTTTTCTAGAGTTAATGTCACATTATGTGATTGATTTGTGGTTTGAATTGAGAGGAAGAGAGAGAAGGGTAGCCATTGTAAAGAGTTTGGTCTTGTATTTTTCATTCTAACACTCTCTCATTTTATCATAGAACAAAAGAAAGAAAATGGCTCCTCTTCTTCTTCTTCCTCAAGCTCACAACTTCCATCAATGGCTTCATCTCTAACCTCTATCCATACACTCACATGTGATGAGAATCAATGGATGCTTGAGACAAAGTGATCATACACATTCTCTACTTCACCTTAGACATGTCGGCTAGCGAACTTCATGCCCGAGTTGCTTCGGACGAAGCGGGAGCCCGTAAAAGGACTCGAATATTTGGTGCCCTTTCCGACGAGGAGATCGAGATCGGAGATGCCGCGAGGAGCTTGGGATGTGTTAGTGTGTATGCCCTAGAGGCCATTACTGTATCATACTAGTATGTATATTACTTAATGGAAGCTTGGGATATTCACAGCTGTATAGACAATCTTGCTCAAAATGGTAATATGCTACTTGGTTTGTTTCTACTTTAATATGTGCATGTGTTTCTTTTAGCATATCGCTCATACATATTAGTGGAGCCCTTAGAATCTTTGCTTGATTACCAGCGTTGTGATGGCAGTCACACTTATGGGTGCTGGGTAATCTACAAGCACATCTTTATATAGGTCCCTAGTCGTAGGATTATCGAGACGGGGCATTGATACTCCGGAGTAGACAAGCGTATGCGCTTCTCATTCCAGCAGGGGAGATGGTCTGTCCCACATCCATCAGTACGTCGTACTGGAGATAGTATGCGGGTGCTCGTTAGGTTACGAGTACACTGGAGAGGACTCGTCAGGAACTGTTTGTTGGTACTATACCTATCGTCAGATAACAGTTCCCAGGTGACAGGAGTACAGATTAGTCCGTCGACTTGACACAGCTACTTCGCCTCAAGTGTGTTCCCACTGTACTTTGATTACTACCCTACCACGGTTCAAAGGAGTCGTGCAAACAGGTAGTAGTTGGGTGCAGTCCCGAAGCACTTGGAGGCAGTAGCGGTTAGATATGATTCTTCTCTCCCGGTATTGGGGTTTGATATCGTGTTGTGTCATTGAGAGCCATTACACAAAGTCCCTGGCAAGGGCAAGCTAGAATTACTGGTAGTGTTTCCAGTAGTTTCTCAGGGTGTTCTGGGCTACACTCCGACATGACTTGTACCGCTATTAGGGGACTGACGTTTACCGCCCCTAGGCCCGCCATGCGATACTCGTAGACGAACAGACCGGACTGTACGGAGATTGTCACATTCAGGCTCAGTAGGAGTTCGGATGGGTTTACCTCATCGGCCTTCTTGTCGGCGTCTACCTGGGGACCGTTATGTACAGCTAGTGCCGCTTACGGTCTGTGGTTAAACCCACTGCCAGCGTAGTGTCGAGTCTTTAGAGTCCCACACAGAGAGTTTCCCTGCACTGGGCGAAAGGTGTAGATGCCGTATGGTTTTTCGGCAGGGCTACGATCACTTGCGTGCACTTGTGCGCGTATGCTGTTTGGGCAGACAATGCTAGTGGGCCTTGGTTTAAGCCGGATCCTAGTATTGTATGGATGGATTAGTTTTGTCTTCTGTGCATTCACATTCTACGGAATGCGGATGCGGGTGTGTATGCACGGTTGCGAGGAGCGAAGAAGAAGGAGGTGCCTCATTAGGGTTCTGACCGTTGGTTCGTTCAAAACCATTATGAGGTGAGGAAAATATTTACTAATCCTTTTAATGACTAATTGCTTTGACCATTTGACCATGCTTAACATTTTGACCTAGTTGACCATTGTTGACTTGGATCTCTCTCTTGAGCTCTAGACTCTTCTTTTGCTTTTGGCATTGGATTTGATTTGTGATGATAATGGTCAAATCAATGTAACCATCAACTTTATCATGATAAGAGATTAGTAATTATTTGATATATGGTTCATTATCTCTTTGGCATTCTCTCTCTTCACTTGAGCTCTCATGTTTTGTTCTTCTTCCTCCTCCTCACTAAGAAATCCTTTAGTTCTCATGTGTTGAGATAATTAGGATTTAAATAGACAAATAAATCCACCATCATATTCTACATCACCTAGGACATCAAGAGTAGCATACTTGTTGCCCAAGTTATCTCGGCTTGAGGTGGAGCTCGGATTACAAACTCTCGGGTGGATCGTCTTCGACTCAAGGAGGCCGCGGAGGTGACCAAGATCCGGATCGATCCTTGGAGCTTGAATGGATGAGGAGGAAAGAGGAGAGAAGACCCGAAGGACTTGGTTTGTGAGGTATAATCTCTTGAGCATAGTAGATAGAACCTCTTGTAGTATGTTAGCAATGGTTTGGCAAAGATCCTCAAGTTTTTAGTCCATGTTACCTTGTGTTAAAAAAATATTTTTTACCTATTCCGCCTCCCTGTAAGCACCAGGGTGGGTAACATGGACTTACATTGGTATCAGAGCCTCGCTAAACCCTTACTAACTTGTTAGCAAAGTGTTAGAAATTCGATCGCCGAAAAACAACGCAAAACATGTCGAAAAGTGCACTTTTCTGTCGTTTTTAAAAACTGGTCCAAAATTTTTTCAGGGGGCCTTAAAAATACGTGCAGGATTTTTTGGGAAAAATGTAGAAATTTGGGCGCCTGAGTCACTCAGAAGACCGCGGATCCGCGGCCGATCCAAGCGATCCGCCGCGGATCCGCGGCCGAGTCAACTCGGCCGCGCACCAAATTTCTTCTGGGCTTCTCTGTGATGGTTTTGTGATTTTTAAGATTGTTTGTTTCTGCCCAGATTTTGATGAGTACTGTGTTGTGCTTGGGGTAGTTTCAAATCATGTTATCGATCGAAATTCTAAGTAATTTTGCTAATCGGATATTCTGTGATGTGATATATGTATTGAACATCTACTAATCGCTATACGTCGATTAGTGGGGGTTATACATATCTGTGATCTGTGATATTGGTTTGTGTATATGAACTTGTTAGATTGTCGCGGATGAATAGACGGGGTTTGTGAGATGAGAGTTTATTTATCTTTCATTCAATGTAAAATTTGTAATTTGATGTAATATTATTTTATGGCCGCACATCCAGGCTGAGGTTGTAGCCGCCATTGTATATTATTTCTTTTACTGTTTTTGCTCCTAGGATAGACCCAAGGTGGGTGCACAAACTACCGGGTATTTTGAAGTGCCGAGTGGCCTACTCACGTTGTTGATGGAGGTTGCTCCAATTCGGGTACTTGGCGGGTAGTTTGCCGCACCCGTAGGGTTCTAGGGTGGGGTTTGGCTATTCATCGCGAGCGTGTAATCCGTCTTTCGTTGCATGCTCAAACGAAGTGCGGATTCCTAGTATATCCAATGTATTTATCTGTAATCTGGAATGGCTATCATTGCATATGACGAATGTATATATCTATATATGATATCTAGTAGGCGTTGCTTATGTTTTGCATCCGCGCTAGTCCAGCCCCCGCTCTGTCGTTAGTTAAGTAACCTAACGGGTGATGACGGGGCCCCGTGGCGAATGCGGATGGCATAAGCATACGTCATATTTTCGTTGTTTTCTGCAATGGTAGGATTAATTGATGGGACGCATTAAATTAATGCAAAGAAAATAAACCAAAGCTGAATCGTTGGAACAATTTCAAAAACCACTCGGTTTCTTTTCAAAAACAGAAAACTTTTAAAAATGCGGAGCTTAAACCACTCCTTTTTAAAGCTATCAGGTTCCTTCGATTATATCAAGTTCACTACGTTCACGGTTTCGCCAAAACCATTCGTAGCCCTCCGTCATTTCAGTTAGATGTTCAGTAGTATTCAAGCTATGTATTTTGACCTTCGCCAATGCATAGTGATTGGTAGCTGCTGAATATTTACCTGTAGCATAGATATATGCATTGGTTTGGGACAGTCGTACTACTATTTTGGCCTTCGTCAAGGGTATGTACGGGTGGGTTCAAATTAACCTGGATAATGACGGGTAGAACTTAACATGTGACTTATGATATGTTGGCCTTCGTCAAGGTCATAAGAGCATGGGGCAAAAATCCACATCGGGAGTTTCTAAAGAAACTGAAACTTTCTAGTGCTGCATACCATTTAGAGTTTGATAATGTTGGTAGGATTTCTTCAGCATTATCTCACAATGACATTTGGATCCCGATCCTACTGTGAGTATCCGCTACTCATCGGGAAACTTTTCACTTAACGATCAATGCTATAAACCAAGTACGTGTCTAGAAAGGTGTTAGCGGGGCTACGCTCATAGGGAAAAGAGGTTATTTAATTAAGGAACTTCGCTAAAGCGTCGTAAAACCTCCCTCGAAGTACCGACACTGGCCTGGCTGAACGGCTAAGCAAGTATTGTACGGTGAGATTGATCCCGACTAATTCTACTTTTATGGTTTGAGGAAGGATTCGAGAAACAGTGGGAACCATCCTGTTTAGATAAACTAAAAACCAATCTAAACTTGCAAGATCATCATGCTGAGTGTTTTCTTCTCTCTCTCTTAATTGCAGCGACCTAGTGACCAGACATAGATTACATCTAGATAATAAAATGACTGAATCTGACTGTTATGACTGGCAAAGGTCTGTCCAGATGTCCATTACCCGTGACAAGCTGGGACACCTCCTAACTAATCAAACCCCTGCCGTCTCAGGACCAGTTTCCCCTGTCACGAATATTGATATCCGTAAGACATCGGAAAAGACTGTGCGAATGCCAAGTGCCTCATGTTGGCCTCAGTTGATGGTGCATACCAGAGGCAGCACGAGAAGTTGGACTCAGTTTCTTGTAGGGTTCCTAGGCAGTCTCAAGAGGTCTCTCAAGGCATCTACCATGCCAATTTCAAATTTAACGGGTGCCGAGAAACCCTAACAAGATCGTTGGCTAGATATTTAGGCGACAAAGCAACTAGTTAACTACTTTAACTAAGAGTACGGATATACAACCTTTGTAGATTCTGTCCTCCACCTCCACGGCTCCGTGATGAAGTCCTCTCCGCTGTACAAATCGGATCCCGGGCTCTTATGTCGGCTTCATCGGAGAATGGACGGGCTAGGTCATCGACGACGATGCCGAAGATGATCTACGTCGAGGCATCGCTAGATCAAGCTCCAACTTCACCAAGTCAAGAAAACTTGTGAAGGAAACACCCTATACTACTTGGCAAGAGGTAGAGGATGAAGAAATAGGAAGTGGATTCACTTTAGAATTGGATTTCTCACTCATTTTCATCAATCACCATTGATTAAGTGAAGCTATCTTCAAGTGAAGAAGAAGAAGAAGATGAAGATAATATTATGATAAGTTAATTAGAATAGAAAAGAAAAAGAATACTTATCATAACATTAACAATAGTTAGGTGTAGAGAAATGACTAAGGTTAAAAGAATGGTTAGGGTTTAGCTTGAAGACAAAATGGTCATATGGTCAAAGCTTCATTAAGCTTCATCAAGCTTCATGAAAGAAAGAAAGAAAGAATGAAACCATTTTGTTTTCATTTGTCATTTCATTTTAATCCAAAATAAAAAGATAAATGAATGGACAAATAAATAGAAACCTTAACCATTTACTTAACCTAGGTTTAATTCTTTACACAAACCAATTTTGCATGCATCATCAAACATGATACAATCAAGTGCACAAAAATATATCGCATATACAATGCGCACATCCGAGTGAGAAAATCCATCTTAAGTGAACCGATACTAGTTAATGCAAAGTAATATATCAAATATATAATTATGCATTAAATCATTAAATCAACACTTGATTTAATGATCTGGTCATATCGCATATAACCGACTAGTATCAACAGTAACAACTTATCGAATCAACACTTGATCCGATAACCCGGCTTTATCGCATATAACCGATCAATGTCACAATTCGCGAGAATCGAATACAGTATCACATACTGGTATCATTCTCGGTCCCGCACATATCTCATATGCGCTCCTATTTCGTTTCGCTTGAGCCAGGAAACCTCTGTGTTGGACTCTAAAGACTCGTCAATACACCGGCAGCAGATGATGATCATATCAAGCATCCACAAGCCGCAAGCGGTCTGCTAAACGTAACGGCCACCCGGGTATTGAGCGATCAGAAGATCGACGAGCAAGCCCGCTCACACTCCAGTGAATCCAACCAGTAACACTTACCGTACAGTCCGGTCTGATCGTCTGATATGTCGCAAATCTCGCCTAGGGGTGGTAAACGTCAGACCCCAATAGCTCGATAAGTCGTGTCGATATGAGGTCTATAACTGTTCGAGAAACTACTGGTAACACTTACCAGTAAATCTCAGCAACCCTGGCTAGGGATTTTCGGTTATAGCCAATCGAACACAGCGCAACATCAACTCCCTATACCGGGAGAGACGAATCCCCTCCTATCGCTCATTGCCTCCATGTGATTCGGGGCTGTACCCAAAAGCCACCGTTTTTCATGCCCTCTTGGACGTGGTAAGGTGGAAATCAAAGCACAGTGGGAACCACACGAGACTCTATGACGATCTCGGGTCAACAGACTACTCTGTACCAGTGTCACCAGAGAACTGCCATCTGACGTGAGGTATAATACCATCTGGGAGTTCTCGGCGAGTCCGTCCAGTGTACCCAGTCTCTACTGAGCACCCGTATATCATCTCCGATGTCAAACACCAATGGATATGGGATCATCCATCGCCCATCTGTATGGGTCGAGAAGGTATACGCTAGTCTACTCTGGTATATCGATGCCCCGTCTCGATACACCCACGACTAGGGACCTTGAAGGATGTACTTATAGACTACCATGTCCCCACTAGTATGATCCGCATCATAGTCCAGGTAGTCAAGTACACATCCTAAGGGCTTTACCAACATGTAATAGAGAGACAATCAGTGTACACGTTAAGTTAAAGTGTAACCAGATAGCATACTATCATGTCGAGCAAGAAAGTCCTCCCTATATATGTCCAAGCATCCACTACAATATACATCCGATGTACAGTAATGGCCTCTAGGGCATACATATAACTAACAATCTCCCACTTGCACTAGGGCCATCTGATAGCAGTGGTTGCAGTATCTCATACTCAACCATCCCATAAAAGTCTCTCTCTGGGAATAGGCCTTTGTGAGTGGATCCGCCGTGTTGTCCTCTGTGTCTACTCTCCTGACCTCGATCCCCTGGAGATCAATCATCTCCATGATCAGGTGATACTGACTTAGAATATGTCTGGATCATTGATGGGACCGGCGTTCCTTGGCATAAGCCACAACTCCATTGTCACACAATGGTAGGAACGTAGTTCATCTCATGAACCAATATACACCCAAACAGCCTCTTTGGTAGCATCTTAAGTAGCGATGTATCCTGCCTTTATTGTCTAGTATGCCACGGTATCTAGCTTGGAACTCTTCCAACATACCGTCCCTTTACTGAGGGTAAAGACAATGCCTGTGACTGACATTTAGTCGTCTTTATCACCCTGGAACACTTCCAGTGATTCTCCCCAGGATCAATTGATACCATCTCACTACAGCTAGTGAGTGTCCTAATATCCATTTAGATCTATCTCATAGATCCAAAAGCTAAGATTTAGTAGGTATCACTTTGATCCTATGTGGAGAATCTTTGTGATAATCGGAGATTGATCGAGCGTAGCATAGGAAACTCCTTCCCTATCAAGAGTATGTCATCCACGTACTCTACGAGGATCGTCACTATACTCCCTACTACCTTTTTGTTTATACAAGGTTCATCGACCATTTTGATGATGTCAAACTCTTTGACTAATTCATCAAAACAGACGTTCCAACTCCGCGATGCCTGCTTTATCACATAAAACATCTTGCACGCGTTTCCGCTGCTCCCACTGTTTACGAAGCCCTCTGGCTGTGTTCTTATAGACATTCTCTTCTAAATCATTATTTAGAAAAGTAGTCATGGCACCCAACCACCAGATATCATAGTCATGGTATGTAGCCATGGCAAGTAGGATCTGGATGGACTTAAGCATAAGTTCTGAAAAAGGTTTCATCATTATCCACGCCTGGTTGATGACGAAAACCTTTAACTTCTAGCTTTGAAAGTCTCAACTTTTCCATCTACACCAAGTAATCTTCTCAAGATATACTTGCTCCTGATGGGGATTTAACCCTTCAGATATAGCAACCAAAGTCCATACTTTGTTGGTGTATTAGGATTCCATCTCAGATCACTAAGCATCCAGCCATTCTTACAGAGTCCCACTCCTGATGGCCAGCTCGAAACTAGTTGGGTCATCATCTCATGATGCAATCCTCGCTCCCACTGTCATAGAGAAACCGAAGTATCTCTCAGGTGGGTGAGGAACCCTACTAGATCGGCGGAGAGGCTGAGGTTCGTTGGAATCTATTGAATCCTTTGGTTCTATCAAATCATCAGCTGCAGTTTGTATAGCTGGAACCTTTCCAGTTCTACATTACAAACCTTGCCTCGAGCGTGTCCAGATTTTGCTTTTAGACATAGGGCGGACAACCCCAAATCTTAACTAACTTAAGACATGGGCTCTTCCCATTCCATATCACATATGAAGCGGTAGGCAACTGATTTGATTGGAACCCTATTCAATTGGTATGCAACTTCTCAAGTGCATAACCCCCTAAGGAAAAAGGTAACTCAGTAGTACTCATCATAGAGCACACCATATCAAATAGGGTGTATCTGCTCCGCCCTGACATACCATCGTGCAATGGTGTATACGGAGGAGTAATGCTGAGAGAGAATCTCATTCTCCTTTAGAATAGTCCAGAAATTCTATGCACAAGTATTCTCCTCCTTGATCTCATCAAAGGACATAATACTTTTACCCGTATTTTGGTTCTCTACTTCTCGCTTATATTCTGTGAATATCTCAAAAGGTTCGGACTCATGTTTCAACAGGAACATATGACTGAATCTTGAGAGATTATCAGAGAATATAATGAAGTATAAAGAATCAGTCTTGGCATGTGTAGACAGGGGACCTTCATACATCAATATGTATCATCCCAAGAGTTCACTAACTCTTTCTCTATTTCCAGTAAACGAAGCTATGGTCATCTTATCTTTGTGACATGACTGGCGAGTTTCACAAGATGTAAATTCAAACTGATTTGAATATGCATCTACATGTAACTTCAGCTAGTCGGGTCGCATTGATATGACCTAGTCTACAATGCCTCAAGAAGGATTCGTTCATTTCTGAACTATTCCTCTTGTGTGTGTTCTGTATACTAAGAACTGTAGTTTGATTTAGAACATCAACGCTTTTAGATAACGTGCCTGAACCGATCAACTTTTGATATAGGAAATGTTCAAAACATTATCCAACAATACAAAATTTTATCATTTCTTTACTAATAAAGAGACTGATATTATTTTGTATATCAGGTTCGGTATCTAATAACATTCGTTCAGAATCAATGTATTGGTAATACAGGGTGACAGTGACCGACAGACTTGGCTGCGACTCTTGCCCCGTTTTCTGCCTCATGAAACTTATCACCCGTTCTCAGTTTTTCTACCCTGTTGTAGCCCTATGTAACAGATTACATATCTGGGATCCTGATCCGGTATCATATACCTAGGATGCGGAGGATACTGAGAAACAGTTCCTTGTAACGAACACACCCGAAGATGATGCATCATATGCACTTTCTTCGTTTGGGCGGCATAGGAATTCTGGTATTCCCCAATTTCCAACTCTGTCTTATAACAATTATAAGTTGGAGCGGGACCAACGTTCCCCAGCTCAGTATAACAAGCGGGTTCGGTCAATAATCTGTATTATTATCTGGATTAAGGCGTGATATGGTCGCTACCTGGAGAGAGAGAGAAGAAAACACTCAGCGTGCGCTCTTGCAAGAATAGATTGGTTATTATTTTATCTAATCTGGATGGCTCCCACTGCTTTTTATCAAATCTTCCTTCAAACCCTAAAAGGAAAGACTAGCCGGGATTAATTACAGACTACAAGTTCGCCAATCTTTCAGCCAGGCCAGTGTCGGTACTTTGAGGGAGGTCCCCCGTGCTTTCGCACGAACCTAATTAATGTAAACCTCGTTTTCCCAGAGGCGTAACCCCGTTGACACCTTTCTAGACACCTACTTGATCGGCTAATTGTAATGTGTAAAACTCTCCCAGGAGTAACTCTTACTCGCAGCGGGTATCGGGATCCAACTATCTCATAGAAGGTATGCAATCTCATTGCAAATTTCAACACTTGAAATTGCCGATAATTTTGCCCCTAGAGTCCTATGACCTTGACGGAGGTCAACAAACCATAGGCTACTAGTCAAGTTCAACCCGTCATTTCTTGATCGAATTAAACCCACCCGCACGACCCTTGACGGAGGTCAACAAGGCCGCACGACTACCCTAATCTAATCTGCATCATATGCATAAGCAGATAAATACTAGTTAGCTACCGCACACTACGCCTTGACGGAGGTCAACAAACGTAGCACGAATACTAAATAGGACTTATCTGAAATGACGGAGGGCTACGACAGGTTTTTCTGAAAACCTATTGCGTAATGAACTTGATATCGTTGTAGGATCGAATGAATTTTGAAATGGAGTGCTTTTGAGGCTTTTCTAGTTTTGCTAAAGGAGTCACTCCCGGTGAAGGGATCGTCGGTCCTTTCCTCGTCGAATGAGGTGCAGGATATATCATATATATCACTGTGCAAAGCAAAAACTCTTAAAAGCAATCAAAAGACAAACCGAGGGTTGTAGCATCTGCCAGTTATTGCTAAAGGAGTCACTCCCGGTGAAGGGATCTCGGTCCTTTCCTTATCGAATAAGGTGCAGGATATATCATATATACCGCTGTGCAAAGCAAGAACTGTAGCTACCTGTTTTATTTTGAAATTCGATTCTACAACATCTTAGGTTTCTTTTATTTCATTAATCATATTAATGAAGTCATATCATTTAAGTACCTAAACATCACAGATAAATACGACGTACACTTATGCCATCCTTATTCGCCTCGATGTCCCCTCATGCACCGTTAGGTTAGGTAACTAACGACAGAGCGGGGCAGGGCTAGCGCGGGTGTAAAACATAAGTAACGTCTATATAATATATCATATATACTATATACTGTATCTATCACAGAACATCACATGATCACATCACAGATATCGCAGCAGAAGAATTATATGAAATATTGGATATACTAGGACGTCCGTGTTTTCAATACGAGCCAGTATAAAACACGGATTCCACGGTCGTGATGAATAGCCAAACCCACACCCCTGGACCCCTACGAGAGCGACAAGCAACCCAACCAATTCTAGAGTTAGGAGACCCGGACTCGACTCCTCGAGTTGGTCACCCACTGGACTCCAGAACCCGGTTACTTGTGCCCTCCTCCTTGGGTCTATCCTAGTGCGGAAAAGTAAATAATATACAAAGGGTGACAACTTCCGCAACCTGGAAGTGCCCCAATAAAAGAATATTACATACAAGTTTTTACATGAATGAAAATGAAAAACACTCATCTTACATAAAAAAAACCCGGCTATTCAAACACGACGATCCAATATAACATATCCAGCAACACATAACATAACATGTCATCAACGTAAGTAAATATGCGCATCCCAATTGTCATTAACATATAGCAACGAAACCGGCGATATCACATATTACACTTACGGTCACAGAAAAGAAAGTGTAAAACTACAACAGTTGGAATCCGCAATCTCTTTAGACATCGCATGCCTAATCAAATGAATTCTTTAGATATCGCATGCCTAACAATTATAAACCCCGCATTTTAGTCTCATTATCGAAAACACTTTTCAATATCAAGTCGGGTAATTCAACAAGATTCCCGACATCCTGATCGGATACTCGTCGCAAACTTCAGTAGACGGCCGCACCCCCGATACCGTCGACGAAGTGCACCAAGGCGGAACACCACTGCCGCGAGCACCCAAACGGATGCTTTCGGTGACGGGGTTCTCCTACAGTCACTTGGTCGGGGCTATGGAGTGAGGTTGTCTATTAAGTTTACCCGGCGAGTATCCGCATACGCTACGTGATTGCGACGGAATTTTGATCACATCAAAATTCCATGGCAACCGATCAAGTGAGACTAAACTGCTATGTTTATAACATTCATTCAGTTATCTCATAACTTCTTGTGAATTCCAATTATTGTATCCCATTCCGGATAAATAGAAAATGTCAAACTTTCCGATCGAACAATCGAACACCCAAGTTTTCCCGAAACAAATCAACACATGAAACAAGTTTAAAAACATCCAGTTCATGTCTCAGTACCAACGGTCCAGCCGTAGAAGGGTCAAGCCAACGCCTCACATGTGGCACGCCGTACTGCCCCAAACCCGAAGGTTCAAAGGGCAGTTCAAGACGGTCACATAATCGAGTTAAGGTTTGTTGTCTTCTAGAGGGACCATCGCGTTACTTGTACTACTTAGAACGTCGTTAAACTACGGAAAAATCCAACACTTGGAAATTTCCCGACAGGGGAAAAATTGGGTATTTATATCCGGTCGAACTTTTTAACATATTCTAAAAATTATCCGGAAAGCCACATAGACAAAATTAGACAATCCGATCGAATCTTTGAATCCCCAAAACAACCCCAGAATACTCAACTGTATAGTATATATTAAAATTACCCAGAAAACACAGGAATTAATTATAAACATTACTGTGCAAAGAGGAGTCAAAGAGTCAATAATATGGCCGCGGAACCGCCGCGCCACGTGGGCTTAGGCCGCGGTTCCGCGGCGTTATGACGGAGTTAGGTCTCCGTTTTTCACAGTAATTCATAAAACACCCTGCTTAATTTTCTGTATATTTTTAATATTGAAAAATCAAGATTTTTAAAAATTGGACAGAGAGCATTTTGGAAAATGGGTTTCGGGTTCGTTCGGATTTCAAACGTCGTCTAGACTTCGCCTAAGGCTCTAACTAGGCTCTGATACCACTGTAGGGTTCCTAGGCACTCTCAAGAGGTCTCTCAAGGAATCTACCATGCCAATTTCAAATTTAACGGGTGCCGAGAAACCCTAACAAAATCGTTGGCTAGATATTTAGGCGACAAAGCAACTAGTTAACTACTTTAACTAAGAGTACGGATATACAACCTTTGTAGATCCGGTCCTCCACCTCCACGGCTCCGTGATGAAGTCCTCTCCGCTGTACAAATTGGATCCCGGGCTCTTGTGTCGGCTTCATCGGAGAATGGACGGGCTAGGTCATCGACGACGATGCCGAAGATGATCTACGTCGAGGCATCGCTAGATCAAGCTCCAACTTCACCAAGTCAAGAAAACTTGTGAAGGAAACACCCTATACTACTTGGCAAGAGGTAGAGGATGAAGAAATAGGAAGTGGGTTCACTTTAGAATTGGATTTCTCACTCATTTTCATCAATCACCATTGATGAAGTGAAGTTATCTTCAAGTGAAGAAGAAGAAGAAGATGAAGATAATATTATGATAAGTTAATTAGAATAGAAAAGAAAAAGAATACTTATCATAACATTAACTATAGTTAGGTGTAGAGAAATGACTAAGGTTAAAAGAATGTTTAGGGTTTAGCTTGAAGACAAAATGGTCATATGGTCAAAGCTTCATTAAGCTTCATCAAGCTTCATGAAAGAAAGAAAGAAAGAATGAAACCATTTTTTTTTTCATTTTTCATTTCATTTTAATCCAAAATAAAAAGATAAATGAATGGACAAATAAATAGAAACCTTAACCATTTACTTAACCTAGGTTTAATTCTTTACACAAACCAATTTTGCATGCATCATCAAACATGATACAATCAAGTGCACAAAAATATATCGCATATACAATGCGCACATCCGAGTGAGAAAATCCATCTGAAGTGAACCGATACTAGTTAATGCAAAGTAATATATCAAATATATAATTATGCATTAAATCATTAAATCAACACTTGATTTAATGATCCGGTCATATCGCATATAACCGACTAGTATCAACAGTAACAACTTATCGAATCAACACTTGATCCGATAACCCGGCTATATCGCATATAACCGATCAATGTCACAATTCGCGAGAATCGAATACAGTATCACATACTGGTATCATTCTCGGTCCCGCACATATCTCATATGCGCTCCTATTTCGTTTCGCTTGAGCCAGGAAACCTCTGTGTAGGACTCTAAAGACTCGTCAATACGCCGGCAGCAGATGATGATCATATCAAGCACCCACAAGCCGCAAGCGGTCTGCTAAACGTAACGGCCACCCGGGTATTGAGCGATCAGAAGATCGACGAGCAAGCCCGCTCACACTCCAGTGAATCCAACCAGTAACACTTACCGTACAGTCCGGTCTGATCGTCTGATATGTCGCATATCTCGCCTAGGGGTGGTAAACGTCAGACCCCAATAGCTCGATAAGTCGTGTTGATATGAGGTCTATAACTGTTCGAGAAACTACTGGTAACACTTACCAGTAAATCTCAGCAACCCTGGCCAGGGATTTCCGGTTATAGCCAATCGAACACAGCGCAACATCAACTCCCTATACCGGGAGAGACGAATCCCCTCCTATCGCTCATTGCCTCCATGTGATTCGGGACTGTACCCAAAAGCCACCATTTTGCACGCCCTCTTGGACGTGGTAAGGTGGAAATCAAAGCACAGTGGGAACCACACGAGACTCTATGACGATCTCGGGTCAACAGACTACTCTGTACCAGTGTCACCAGAGAACTGCCATCTGACGTGAGGTATAATACCATCTGGGAGTTCTCGGCGAGTCCGTCCAGTGTACCCAGTCTCTACTGAGCACCCGTATATCATCTCCGATGTCAAAAACCAATGGATTTGGGATCATCCATCGCCCATCTGTATGGGTCGAGAAGGTATACGCTAGTCTACTCTGGTATATCGATGCCCCGTCTCGATATACCCACGACTAGGGACCTTGAAGGATGTACTTATAGACTACCATGTCCCCACTAGTATGATCCGCATCATAGTCCAGATAGTCAAGTACACATCCTAAGGGCTTTACCAACATGTAATAGAGAGACAATCAGTGTACACGTTAAGGTAAAGTGTAACCAGATAGCATACTATCATGTCGAGCAAGAAAGTCCTCCCTATATATGTCCAAGCATCCACTACAATATACATCCGATGTACAGTAATGGCCTCTAGGGCATACATATAACTAACAATTCTATCTTCCTCCATAACAAAGATTTATATGGAGAGCAATCTCGTATCGCAAGATATGAGACCTCGAACGAATTGCTTCAAGCGAGGTTGGCTTTCTGGTCATCTGTAGGGGACAACATCCTTGCAGAGACTAGCTATTTTGATGAGCTCACGGACCTGAAGACCACGTTGAAGAACGGGCCAAATAATGACTTGATTCTACAGTCTCTGCCCTCTACTTATACCCTGAAGGAAACCAGGGAAGTAGAAGGAAAGGGAAGGGCAAAAGTTTCGGGACTGGATGTAGTAAAGGAGGGACGTTCCTATTGTTATGGGAATGAACATTGGCAGAAGGATTGCAGGGCTAGTAGCCAGGATTCGAAGCATGTTGTGGCTTCGGCTTCGGGTGTGTTTGTAGTAGAAAACTGTATGTCAATTAACCCTACTTCCTGGGTATTGGATACCGGATCAGGATCTCACATCTGTAATTCATTACAGGCTCTGAGAAACCGTAGAGTTATCGGGATAGGTGATATGACTCTCAGGGTTGCCAACGGAATGAGCGTGGACGCTGAATCCGTAGGGGAATATCACCTTGGATTGACATGTGGGCAGATATTGATTCTGCGTAACTGTTGGTATGTACCTAGTATGACTAGTAATATCATATCTGTATCCTTACTTTCTAAGGAAGGATATGATTTTACTTTTGTAAGCGATGTGGTCCACATCCACCTAAATCAAGTTCTAATTGGGTCAGGTACATTAGAAAACGGAATATACGTACTGAATCATGCTCAGGTTTTCAATGTCCAGAACACACTTAAAAGAAAGTCTCCGGAATTAAATCAGGGTTTCTTATGGCATTGTAGACTGGGTCACATTAATGAGACACGGTTAATAAAGTTACATAAAGAGGGATACTTGAATCCGTTCGAGTATCAGTCTTATGCTACTTGTGAATCTTGTCTCATGGGAAAGATGACAAAGACACCGTTTACTGGACACGGAGTAAGAGCGAGCAAGCTCTTAGGACTCATACACAGTGACGTGTGTGGTCCAATGTCTACACATGTGCGAAGTGGTTATTCATACTTCATTACTTTTACGGATGATTTTTCTAGGTATGGGCATGTCTTCCTGATGAAGCATAAATCCGAGGCCTTTGAGAAATTTTGGGAATACAAGAATAAAGTTGAAAAACAAACAGGCAAGAGTATCAAGTCACTGAGATCTGATCGAGGTGGTGAATACTTGAGTACCGAGTTTCTGGACTACTTAAAAGAGAATGGAATTCTCTCTCAGCTTACTCCTCCATACACACCACAACACAACGGTGTATCTGAAAGGCGGAATCGAACTCTATTGGATATGGTTCATTCCATGATGAGTAAGGCTGAGTTACCGCGATCCTTCTGGGGTTATGCACTAGAATCAGCTGCATATCCTTTGAACAAGGTTCCCTCCAAGACTGTGCCTACCACACCATATCAGATGTGATCTGGGAAGAAACCCCATTTTCAATATCTGAAGATATGGGGATGTCCATCTTTTGTTACAAAGCAGCATGCGGACAAACTCGAGGCACGCTCGGTACTGTGTAAGTTTGTGGGATACCCAAAGAACTCCAGGGGGTATCTTTTCTATTACGCAGAGGAACAAAAGGTTTTTGTTTCTCGTCATGCCCACTTTCTGGAACATCAGTTTTTAGAAAAAGAAACAAGTGGGAGCGCAGTAGAACTGGAAGAAATTCCAGAACCACAAGCTATTACTGAAAGCTTGGTAGAACCAAAAGCTTCGGGAGAACCAGACATCCCAGCGCCACTCCGCAGGAGTAGTAGGCAGTCTCATCCGCCCGAGATATACTACGGTTTTCTCGTAGACGGGGATCGAGAGGATTGCGTCATTGAAAGTGATGTGCCTACTGGCTTCCAGCAAGCCATCCAGAGCGGTGACTCAGTAAAATGGCTAGATGCTATGCGGACCGAGATGGAGTCCATGTACACCAATAAAGTTTGGACTTTGGACATTGCTCCAGAAGGGGTAAAACCCGTAGGCTGCAAATGGATCTTCAGAAAGAAAATTGGTGTAGATGGGCAGGTTGAAACCTATAAAGCTAGACTTGTTGCTAAGGGTTTTCGTCAAAGACCTGGTTTGGACTATGACGAAACCTTTTCTCCAGTGGCTATGCTCAAATCCATTCGGATCTTTCTTGCCATTGTTTCCTTCCACGATTATGAGATCTGGCAGATGGACGTAAAGACGGCCTTTTTAAATGGAAATTTGGAAGATTGCGTCTATATAGATCAGCCGGAGGGTTTCATTCAGAGTGGGAGCAGCGGTAAAGTGCAAGTTGCTTAAGTCCATCTATGGACTGAAGCAGGCATCACGGAGTTGGAACATCTGCTTTGACGATACTGTCAAAGAATTTGGCTTTATCAAGAATCCAGATGAACCATGTATTTACAGTAAGATTGTAGGGAGAACTGTGGTATTCCTCGTCTTGTACGTGGATGACATTCTCCTAATAGGAAATGATATTTCTATGCTACAGTCAGTCAAAGGATTCTTGTCATAGAGGTTCTCCATGAAGGACCTGGCCGATGCCAACTACATTCTGGGGATCCAGATCTATCGTGATATATCTAAAAGAATGTTGGGACTTTCGCAGTCCAGATACATCGACACCATACTGAAACGATTCAGTATGGAAGATTGAAAGCGCGGTAATCTACCGGCTTGTCACGGAATCACCCTCTCCAAAGAGATGTCTCCCAAAACTGATTTGGAAAAGGCTCGCATGTCATCTATACCCTACGCATCTGCGGTAGGCTCTATAATGTATGCGATGTTGTGTACCAGACCAGATGTAGCATACGCATTAAGCGTTGTAAGCCGGTATCAGTCGAACGCAGGGGAGAAACACCGGATAGCAGTAAAGAACATTCTCAAGTACCTGAGAAGGACTAAGGAAATGTTCTTGGTGTATGGCGGAAAAGACCTCCAGATCGATGCCTTTGCTGACTCCAGCTTCCAGAGTGACAAGGATGACTCCAAGTCCATGTCGGATTATGTCTTTACCCTCAATGGAGGGGCGGTTTGCTGGAAGAGCTCCAAGCAAGAAACCGTTGCTGACTCAACTATGGAAGGGGAATACATAGCTGCTTGCGATGCCGCAAAAGAAACTATCTGGATTAAGAAGTTCCTCACGGAGCTTCAGGTGGTTCCTACCATTGTTGATCCAATACCGCTGTATTGTGACAACAACGGCGTTATAGCTTTAGCGAAGGAACCCAGGTCCCATCAGAAGTCCAGGCACATTTTGAGGCGGTACCACCTGATCAGGGAGATCGAGGTGAAGAGAGTAGATTCGGAGAATAACACTGCAGATCCATTCACGAAGGCTATACCCCAAACTCAGTTCGAGCGGTTGATCGAGATGATAGGTCTTCGATACGCCAGTACATGGCCCTAGTGCAAGTGGGAGATTGTCAGTGTGTATGCCCTAGAGGCCATTACTGTATCTTACTAATATGTATATTACTTAATGGAAGTTTGGGATATTCACAGTTGTATAGACAATCTTGCTCAAAATGGTAGTATCATACTTGGTTTGTTTCTACTTTAATATGTGCATGTGTTTCTTTTAGCATATCGCTTATACATATTAGTGGATCCCTTAGGATCTTTGCTTGATTACCAGCGTTGTGATGGCAGTCACACTTATGGGGGCTAGGTAATCTACAAGCACATCCTTATAAAGGTCCCTAGTCGGAGGATTATCGAGTCGGGGCATCGATACTCCGGAGTAGACTAGCGTATGCACTTCTCATCCCAGCAGGGGAGATGGTCTATCCCACAGCCATCAGTACGTCGTACTGGAGATAGTATGCGGGTGCTCATTAGGTAACGAGTACACTGGACAGGACTCGTCGGGAACTGTTGGTTGGTACTATACCTATCGTCAGATAACAGTTCCCAGGTGACAGGAGTACAGCTTAGTCCGTCGACTTGATACTGCTACTTCGCCTCGAGTGTGTTCCCACTGTACTTTGATTACTACCCTACCACGGCTCAAAGGAGTCTTGCAAACAGGTAGTAGTTGGGTGCAGTCCCGAAGCACTTGGAGGCAGTAGCGGTTAGATAGGATTCGTCTCTCCTGGTATTGGGGGTTGATATCGCGCTGTGTCTAGGAGAGCCATTACACAAATTTCCTGGCCAAGGCAAGCGAGAATTACTGTTAGTATTTCCAGTAGTTTCTCAGGGTGTTCTGGGCTACACTCCGACACGACTTGTACCACTATTAGGGGACTGACGTTTACCGCCCCCTAGGCCCGCCATGCGATACTCGTAGACGAACAGACCAGACTGTACGGAGATTGTCACATTCAGGCTCAGTAGGAGTTCGGATGGGTTTACCTCATCAGCCTTCTTGTTGGCGTTTACCTGGGGACCGTTACGTACAGCTAGTACCGCTTGCGGTCTGTGGTTAAACCCACTTCCAGCGTAGTGTCGAGTCTTTAGAGTCCCACACAGAGAGTTTCTTTGCACCGGGCGAAAGGTGTAGAGGCCGTATGGTTTTACGGCAGGGCTACGATCACTTGCGTGCACTTATGCACGTATGCTGTTCGGGCAGACAATGCTAGTGGGCTTTGGTTTAAGACGGATCCTAGTATTGTATGGATGGATTAGTTTTGTCTTCTGTGCATCCGCATTCTACGGAATGCGGATGCGGGTGTGTATGCACGGTTGTGAGGAGCGAAGAAGAAGGAGGTGCCTCATTAGGGTTTTGACCGTTGGTTTGGTCAAAACCATTATGAGGTGAGGAAAATATTTACTAATCCTTTTAATGATAATTGTGTTATGGCAAATTGCTTTGACCATTTGACCATGCTTGACATTTTGACCTAGTTGACCAATGTTGACTTGGATCTCTCTTTTGAGCTCTAGACTCTTCTTTTGATTTTGGCTTTGGATTTGATTTGTGATGATAATGGTCAAATAAATGTAACCATCAACTTTATCATGATAAGAGATTAGTAATTATTTGATATATGGTTCATTATCTCTTTGGCATTCTCTCTCTTCACTTGAGCTCTCATGTTTTGTTCTTCTTCCTCCTCCTCACTAAGAAATCATTTAGTTTTCATGTGTTGAGATAATTAGGATTTAAGTAGACAAATAAATCCACCATCATATTCTACATCACCTAGGACATCAAGAGTAGCATACTTATTGCCCTAGTTACCTCGGCTTGAGGTGGAGCTCGGATTACAAACTCTCGAGTGGATCGTCTTCGACTCAAGGAGGCCGCGGAGGTGACCAAGATCTGGATCGATCCTTGGAGCTTGAATGGACGAGGAGGAAAGCGGAGAGAAGACCCGAAGGACTTGGTTCATGAGGTATAATCTCTTGAGCATAGTAGATAGAACCTCTTGTAATATGTTAGCAATGGTTTAGAAAAGATCCTCAAGTTTTTAGTCCATGTTACCTTGTGTTAAAAAATGGTTTTTACCTATTCCGCCTCCCCGTAAGCACCGGGGTGGGTAACGTGGACGTACAGGATGGTGGCCAAAGATCGAAGGACACGGATCGATCGGTATAGCTTTTCTATCCCTTCTCTAGTTTGCTAGTTATTGGTTAATGGTTCGATCCGGGTTTATAGTATACGATAGCGTCGTTTTCAAGTTTAAGAAAAAGTTTTCGTTTCCGCATTTTGGCCTCGGACAGACTGCCGGGGCGCTACCGTAGATTTACATAAACTACCCCAATACCCCGTGTATGTATTGATAGTAATGATTGTACTGATGATGTTGTATTGTATTGTCTTGAACTGTATAGATGGATGACTTGCTGAAACCATGATATCAGTAAATGGATATAACTGGAGAATCATGTAGATGTATGAATCATGTAGATGGATGTATATCCATGGTTCGGTTCAGTCAATACAGATTGAATAGATTGAATATATGGGTTCATGGATTCATGTTGAATTGTAGCTTGATACTTGAATCTCATTCAAGTCAAGTTGATTATAGTAAAACTCAGTCTGAGTCAGACAATTATAAAAGAAATTGAATCCTGATTGTTTTGATGTTATCGGTAACCGCTGCACATGGGCAGCAGGATTTGTATCTTTTTCAAAAACGATTACCGTGTTGATAACACCGTTTGTTAAGTTGTCTGCCTTAAATAGGCAACACCCATATCTCCGGCTCTCTGAGGCTCAAGAGACCGGTCCCGCTTAAACCTATATTTACTAGGGTCCTTATTGTAATTTATAGAACTTGAGGGGGTTATATGTAAAAATACTTTTGTATAATTTTCAAAATACACCCCAAGTATTTAATTATCTTCTTTGGAGTTGTCATAGATGTGGATTTTATATATGTAACATTTCTAGTGAAAATAACCTAATTTTATAATATAGGGTATTTAATTGTAATATTGAACATGTATGGAATTTCATGGTATTTTCATGTAAAGTGATTATTTTGATATAGAAAAGTTGGAATATTTATATTATATAAAAAATAGATATTTTGATAATATATATATATATATATTTATATAAAATAATTTTAATTTATTATATTTTTTTCGAAAAATCTCATTTTCTTAAGATATTTGTATTTTTAAATTTTTCGAGACCGAATGCTCCTTGCGGAGGTCTGAATCTCTCACTACTAAGCCCGGGGATGTGCGATAAGCTGCACCATCCTAGTCGGGTTCCCCAAAAATGGGTTGTAGCGGCGCTTTGCAAAAATACGTAATTTTGTAGAAAACGGTTTTTATAAGTTAAAGGTTGTTTTGTGTAAAACGGTATTTTCCGAATCTATATTTCCCAAAAGGTATTGTGCTATGTTGCATATGAGTGTTGTGAGGAGGTAGGTCATTACCTCGTGATCTACTTAAAGGTATAACAAAATTAATGATGTTTTAAAGTCGAAAATAAATTATATGGTATTTTACTGAAAAAGTATGACAAAAATTGAAATATACATTCTTTTGAAATGGAATTTGTTCCATATTTTTTGTTAATGATTAATAGTCAAGATGTAAGAGTTTTGTATGGTTGTGTTAAAGAAAATTGAACTTTACAAAGAAAACCGAATCGGAAGTCGGATTTAACTCTGCACCCACCGGGTTTTAGTTTTACAAAGTTTTAGTATGGGATAGAGAAGAGGGAGGAGGGACATACGGGATTAGAGTCAAGAGAGGAGGTTGAGGAGGACGTAGGAGTTGCCGGTACGTCGTTTCATCGCCGGGAGCTCTTAGAGTCGTCGTCGGAAGTTCGCCGGAGTTTCGCCCTTCGCTAACTCCACTTGTACACAAAATTTCTATAGAGTTTTCTTGAGAGTTTGGACAGAATTTGTGAGTGAGGGTGTGTGTGTTTAGGGGTGGTATTTATAGGGTAATCTAGGGTTTAAGGTAGATGAAAAGTTGTATTGAAAATGTATTTAAAATTATATTAAAAAATAGGTTAATGGGGTTTTTTAATGTCTCTGTTATTGTGCATAGAAATTAAAGTATACATGGGTTTTAAGAAGACCAAGAGGCACAAGAGTCATGAAGGCCAACTCGGATTTTTTCCGAGTTCACCCGGCCCCGCCGGCCGAGTCGGCCGGCCTGAATCAGCCAAGTCGGGACGGGGCTCGCTCCTACGTTTCCAATGTCGTATGGTGATACTCTTGGGTCAGTTTGTTTTACATGTGACTTTTGAGTTTTACGAGTTATGCACGTGTAGACCCTCGGACTTCTAAAAATTTAAAAAGAAATCAATATTAAAAATAATGTGGGTGATGGGATTCGAACTCTGGTGCTTTGGTTCAGCAGTGCAAGGTCTTACCAATGAGCTACAAGCTCCTTCTTGCTATTAAAAATCAAATCAAATTTATAACTTGGGCTCAGGCAAAAGTATATCTTTCTGTATTTTGAAAAAAATTTGTACAGAAAGTTTATGGTTGTTACATAGAGTCTTGGTCAAGATATTTTTTTAATTAATGAAGGGTGATGCAGATGCTAGTTTTGTGATTTGTGGGGCTTAGGAAAGGTAATGGAATCCCCACCTAATCTGAATTTGCTCTTTGCCCCTTAATTTTCCTTATTACAATATACACAAACAACCAATATCAAAACACGCAACAAATTTTTTTTAAGCGACGATTTTTTGCAAAGAATCCTGCAGAAAATTTTTTATTGGACTTTTGCAGAGGAGAGAGAAGAAGATAGAAATTATACCATAGAAAGCTGAAACCCTAATTCTCCAAGAACACCACGGTTCCGCCGCAAGAACGTGTATAATGTCACGGTTCCGCCGCCATTTTGAGAGTTCTTGGACTTCGTTTTTCTACAGTTGCTTCACTTGCTCCTCTGGTCTTGATAAAATGATCTGAATCTTTATCTTCCTGCTATAATGATTTCAGATTTCCTTGCAAAAGTTCACACACTAATCATTAAGCACACGATACGTTCTTGATTTATATTTCGATAGAATAATAATACTTCAATCCAAATAGCAAGAAAGAACAAATTACGCACGTATCACCAGTAACGGCGCCATTTGATTTGATCAAAAAATAATAGGATATAATATAGGTAGTTGTAGTAACCGCAACCAATAATGGTATCGCGTGTTAGTGAGCACGGGTCATCCTCTGGGATTCGAGGAATTCGTAAATTCTTGCTTTAGTTGAGTCAAAAGAACTAGTAAAGAAATTCAAGAAATTGTTTAAGATTTGGTTGAATTAATATTTTCAAGAAAATCACGAAATCGTTTCCAAGAAAGAAAATCAAGAAAATGTTCAAGATCTAATTATCAAGAAAATATGAAGAAGGTTGTAGGATTCGATCGGATTTAGTAGCCACGGATGACTAATAAATGTAATTTATCTTTTCTATTAACAGTTTAACGCTAGATTGATGGCGATGAATGCGGATTAGGTTTTTTTTTTGGAAGAAACTAGGGTTTCTTTACTATAGTCCCTTGTCCTTTCATTGATCCCATTCATTTTCTAGCCCTTCACAAAAAGATCATTAATCTTATCTCACATCGTGGTCAAGATAATCAATAATTTGATATCGTACCCAATGAGGATGTTAACGATTCTTTTGCGAAGGTCTGTAAACTTCATAAGACTAAAGAAAAGTATAGAATTCTATCATCTATCGATCTACCCTAATCCTATGAATCCTATCAAGCAGAGATTTACTCGCGCGTCCTGAAAATAGAAGAAAGATTAGAAAAAGAACTCATAATGCGGAATTTAGAAGAAAACGAAATCGAAACTAATTATCACCTTTATTATTCAACTTCAAATTACAACTTCTTCAATCCGAGATTACAAGAAGAATTGCAGTCGATCACTCTCTTGAAGAGGTAATTTTTCCGTCAATCTTCACGTCGCTCGATCACCGTGAGTCTTGGACCTGTTGTGGATTACGTGCTCATTGATGACGATCGGCTTTGTGTAAAGGATCTTTTGTTGAATCAATTGATGAACTTCTCGATGATTCTTGATTTTGGATCTTGGATTTGATGTTGGTTCTTTTCTTGATTTGATTTGATGAATGAATTTGGGGGAAATTAGGAACTAATCGGGAACCTTCTCTTCATGACCTTGGTCCTTTTTATAGCCCCCTCTTTAAGCTTCCCCAACATGCTAGGTTGTTATAGAGAAGTTTCCAGAACAAGGTTGTTATAAAGAGGTTCCTCAACAAGCTAAGACGTTGAGAAAATGTTTTCAGAGAGTTCCGGACCCCGAAGCCCCTGAATCGGGCGCGGATCCGCGGCAACTCGGTCTGACTCGGCCTCGGTTCCATGGCCGATTGGTGAGCTCGTTGCTTCAAAATTTTGTGGTTTTATTCTGTTGATCTCTGGGTCTTTATGTGATATCTGGAATTTTCTTATCTCTTCTGAATTTCTGCCTATATTTGATTCTTCTGCTTTCTTGAATTTTATCGGCAGATTCCTGATTCCCGATATCTGACCTGAGCTACTCTTGCACAAGATCTTAATGAAGAATGTGAGATACAAAAATATTATGCGTAAAAATATTAAACATACAATTTCTTTCATAATGTTGACTATAATGTATAACATGATCAGTCGAAAATACTGCATCTTTAAACCGGCAATTTCCCTATCATTTGCACTCATCTAGAAGTGTTCGGTATTCATATTGCACATATTAGCAAAACATCTCTGAAATACCAGATTGCATGTGTTAGACTTTAAAACCGGCATTTCGAGGGAAATTGACTGTTTATCATGGCATCGCATCATTCTTGTATAGCGCAACACTTGTTTTGGAGTCTGTGCAGGAAAATCCAGAAGAGAGGCCTAAATTGTCATTGTGCTGATAAAATACGCCAACTCAAAGGCTAGAGATCTGGCAGTGATCAATGAGTAATTACAAGATTCAGCATATCAGAGAATAGCCCAAATATTATAAGAAGAATTACCAGAAAAAATAAAGTATCAAGGCCCATAAAGCGCCGCGGATCCGCGGCGGGAGCCCGCTTACGCCGCGGAACCGCGGCGGCTCCATGGCTTCAAATGCTCAGTTTTTCTCCACATGTCTAAAATAATGGCTAAAGCTTCCAGAACACTGTAGAAACTCCACGTGGCTTATCTAGAAGGCTCGGCTTAACAAACTATTTCTAGAAGTCTTTCCTTAACAAACTTTTGGAGGGAAATTCAAATTTTGAATCCTAGATCTAGAGTTTTGGATGGTCTATAAAAGAGAGCCTAGATCTAGGGTTAATGGCTAATCTCAAATCCCCCCATTTCCATCTACAAGTTGAGTGACACATCTTGTAGCCCTAATTCTAAATCCAAGCCAAATTCAAGATCCCGAGTACCATTCAAGCGAGAAGCCTTCAACCTTTTAGGAGCGGAGCCGATCTTCAATCGAGCAAGTGATCCGAGCCGATCCGCAACTCAAGGAGACGAGCGAAGCCAAATCGACGATCAAGTTCTTCCACTTGTAGTTCTTGAGCGATTGTAACGGAATTGTTGATATAAATAAAAGTTGAAATTCTTTAATCTTGCTTTCTTTAAATTCTTGCATCATGATTCGATCTCAATTTGTGATTGTGGTTCTTGTTGTGATGTTTGAGTAAAACTCCGCTCGTAAAGGAGTCGAGACGATCAATAGAATGATGACGTAACAAATCTTAAAACGATTCTTAAGTCCTACGAGTTTTGTAAACCCTAGCAAATTGAAGAATCGATGACCTAGTTTCGTTGCGATACTTTCTTGATTGTGATCGCTCGAAATTAGGGATCCACGATCGATTCTTGAATTTACTAGAGGCTAGAATATGAATGATATCGACGAAGGAACAAGGGATAGAAGATGAAACCCTAGTTTTACAAGAAATCCCTAATTCTCGTCGATCATCATCGATCTAGTATCAATTCATCGAAGAATAAGAATACGTAATCGTTAGATTTCATCACATCTATAGATCCGATCGATTCCAACGAGCCTCATTTAGATTCTTGATATTTGGTTTGGAAAATCAACAAATTCTCAATTCTTGATTCTATCGTTTTCTTGTTATTAGATCTAGATTTTCTAATTCTTGAACTTCAATTACAAATCATGAATTGCTTGTTTTCTTTTCTTTAAAGTTTCAATTCATCTAATTCGAAACACGAACGATTACACTTTCCCTGTGGACGATCCGCACTTACTAACGCGCTATATTCGACACCGTTATTGATTGCGGTCAAAATATTTTTGGTTGTGATTTCTATACAATTTTTCCAACTACACATCCTAAAAAGAATCAATCATAACATATGGTAAATGATATTTTGCAGATTAACATCTAATATGTGTTATTTTTATAGCAAATAACTTTAGATGATTAGAAAAAGTAAGGAAATTGTCATGTTAAAAATGCAATAATTTCTACTGAACACCAAGCCTCTAAGAATAGTCATGCTCAATTAGGACAAAGGAGGGTCGTGGGTGTAACAATTCTGAAAATATAAAATATTATTTTTGGAATTTAATATTAAAATAATATTTTTCCCGAAAACTGCCCGATTTGCGAAATTGGGGTTTTCGAAAAGGGGTATAAATATATACCAATAATTGTGAAATAAATGGAAATTAAAATGATTTATTCATTTAATAATATATTTAAAGTATTTGGTATATTTAAAATTAATTATATGCAGTTTGGATAAAAACCCGATTACTGCACTGCTAATTGCAATTAAGCCAAATCCGTGTTTCTACAGTTTTCTATGGCTAGTGCACCATGTCATGTTACATTTGGTTACATGTTGTTGCATTTGTGTTGTTTTATGGGTATTGTGTGATTTGGTTTTGAAATTTAAAAGAGAAAAGAAAAAGAAATGAAAAAGGGTTAAAAAGGTGGATGATTGAAGAGAGAGAAAGAGTGTGAGAATAAGTGAGGGAGAGGGGGGGCTGCTGCCATACACTTTCCACATCATTTTCTTTTTTACTTCTTCATCTTCCTCAAGCTCACTACCCTCCACTTCTAACCCTAGATCAATCTCCAAATAATCCTCAAAACCTTATACTCCCTTCACAAAAATTTATCCCCATCTCTTCCTCTACACATTGGACCAAGCAAAGTGGGATTTTAACAACTTTGGGACTTCTAGGTTTTTCTTAAGTGACATCCATGAGGTATAATTTCTTCCATTAGTTTAGTTTCAAGTTTTCCTAGCTTTTTGTATAAGTTTAGAGTTCGTTTAGTGATGGATTGGTGATACTTAGAAATCCTAGTGAGGGTTTGAGTGAAATTGTGGATTGGTGATGATTGAGTGGCTATTGAGTGGCTGTTTTAAGACCTGGGATTGAGTATGGAAACTATAATACGGATTTAGGAATTGATCGATGTCGGTTTTGTGAGTATATAGGGTGTGCTGGGAAATCTGGGATGATCCGGGGAATTTTTGAGAGTAGCAAACAATACCGGGGACATAGATACACCACCAGGAGACAACCCTACGAAGATGAAGCCTAATAGAGCCTAGGGGGCCGAGGAGGCCGGATTTCCTAGCCTAGTGGCCGGCCAGTTTGGGTGGGTTGGTGCCAGGCTTGTTCCAGTAGCTCATACACTCCCTGTACATCACCCTAGACTTGTTTGCTTAGCTCTATTTGGCCCGAGTCAAAATCTGGGAGCATTTTAGTGTGATTTTGGCTATGTTTTCCGTATTTTGGAATGCTAAGTTTTGATATTTGAATTTGTAACTGGTTGTTGGATGTTCGTACATCAAAAACAAGGGTTGTTTGGTTGATTTTGTACGCGTAAGCTATAGGTTCTAACCTATGGGCGATCCGTGTGCCGTTTTGGATTTCATAACTTGATTTTAATAGCGATTGCGATTGTATTGATTGTAGGTACCTTCGTGTGGATTCCAAGGCGACGGAGCGTGGCGTCATCGACTTCAGCAAGCAAGGACCAAGTGAGTAGATCTATATCTACAGAGGAAGTCGGGTGGATGGCGTATAGCACCCCCGCACACTTTGATGGAAACCGATTTATATATAGATTATGGTTAATGAAACCTTTAATAGGAAACTATAGATAGAGTAAAAAGGATAGTTAGAAGTGATATGATACGACTAGTATGTGATGACGAGACTTGAGGATGAGATTTGATGATATTGCCGTTTAGGGTACTATAGGACTAGATAGCCGACGAAATTGTGTCATCCGAACCATACCTATTTCCAAACCGAAGAATCGCATGCATCTTTTAAACAGATACCTTGAGGGAAGTCACGGATTTTCAAAACGATATCTTTTCCTTAAAAACACCGTAACCCCTACTTTCAAAACTACGATTCGCACCTTTAAAAACTGATTGTATGGTTCGGGTGTGTATGCTAGATTAGATATTTATGCTTTTAGTAAGGGTAGAATGTATTTGTAAACTTGACTTTATGTGAGATATAATTATGATGAAAAGAGAATACGATTTGACATGGATATGATGATATGTTGGTATACGGATGCGAGTCGATTGAGATGATTGATACCTTGCCTGTCCCCTGATATGAGATTGTTATGGATGAGACCTGGGACATAGGTATATAGGTATATATAGAATGTCGTGAATCATGTGTGATATGTCGTACGAGACGTTAGGTCCGTACCCCTCATTGTCTCATAGGTTGATAGGATCCCTGATAGCTTAATGCCGCCGTACGATGATTTTTCGTACGTGATGAGTTTGACTTGAGGTTTGATCTATACCCTTGACTAGAGGATGTCGTACGATGGATTGTACCGTACGCGATGTTGTGAGGCTGGATGCCGATTGATAGATTCACTGACTCGGTCATGATAGATACGTATACCCGTCAGCATTTGCATACGATTTACCTTATACTGCATTCATGTTATTCGCATTGCATTACTTATACCTGTGCTAGTACACCTGCACCATTATTGATGATGCGTATGTTATACTTATACAGATTTGCCGGCTCACACACTTCATCATCGATAATTGCCATGTCACTACACAGTAGGATTGCTACATCCATATTTGCGTACATACATATTGTACCCCCATATTTGCGTACATACATATTGTACACCCATACTTGCGTACATACATATTCTACCCCCATATTTGCATACATACATATTGTAAACCCATACTTGCGTACAAACATATTGTACACCAATACTTGCGTACATACATATTGTACACCCACATTTGCGTACATACGCATATGCACCCCTATACGATATTGCATTCGATTTTAGAGATTTAGGAACCGCATGATATATTTTAAAACTGGATTCATTTAAAAGAGCGGTTTTCCCTCGTTATGTGCATATTACTGTTCCATATTGCATGATATACAGATATGCTTACATTTCTGTTATATGTCGCATACATCATGCTTTACGCTTTTACGCATTGAGATATGCTGTTTTCATGAGATTTCTGGATTTGAGAATCGTGATTATTTCAAAAGAAAGCATGTACTGTTTTAAAAACCCGGTTTCTCTTGATATGATATTTCAGTGCGTCCACCATGCGTTTTCTCGATTCTGAGACGTGTAACATGTGAAACTCGATTCGAGGAGGCGGATGATCCGTTTGCGGGTTCATGGTGGACCCGATATGGTACCCCGGGGCGAGAACGGATCTGTCGTGCAGTAGGCGATGATCCTGGCAGAGGGACCAGTACCTACCGGTGATAGTTTTTAGGCTCGGCGGATATCCGAAGGATACCGACCGGAGTCGAGAGATGATATGGGCCGATCCGGACTGACGGAGCCCGAGATATGAGGATTTACATGTCGATGCTGGACACGGGTTTCATGATTTTTTCGGGTGTCGATGTTGGACACCCAGGTTCCATGATTTTGATGTGTCGCGAGGGACACCGTTGATTTAGATCCTCATATTTTCATGCACACTC
Organism: Agapanthus africanus; assembly: GCA_030015575.1. NCBI lineage: Eukaryota > Viridiplantae > Streptophyta > Magnoliopsida > Asparagales > Amaryllidaceae > Agapanthus > Agapanthus africanus. Next base: position 174,408,579 of record JASDDO010000022.1, on the reverse strand, counting down.
CTTTATGATATTTACGTGCATACAGACATTGATTATATGGTTGGACGAGATCCACATGCATACATACATTGATTATATGGTTGGACGAGATCCACATGTATACATACATTGATTATAATGTTGGATTATATCCGCATACATATATGTATTGATTACATTGTTGGTACATATGATGACCCGGTCACCCTAGATATCATAGTATTACCTTTATGATGTAGTTGACCTAGGAGTCGTCGTTTATTCGATTTCTACTTGTAGATGTTTTTCTACTCACGAGTTGGCAACTCATCCCCGTTGTTCCACAGTTCTTGCAGGTTGACCGCTTGGATCAGTAGCGGCATCGCTGGCACACAGTTGTTTTCGGGTGATTGCTTTGGTAGGTGGGACATTTGTATCGTACCCACTCTTGTATTTATATTTCATATTGTGTCTAGTCAACTCCATCAGTCAAAATTAGTAATTTGTGTAAGTAATGAGACTTAATGAGATTGTGGTTGCGAGACTTAGAGCGAGGAGTTTTCCGCTACTTGTGGTTTTGATGTCTTGCTTATTTCTTTTTCTTTTGTGGTGAACTTCGCCGTTGGGCTTCGTATACATACTTATACTATCTTGCGTGGTTGTGATCCGCCGTTTGGCGAAGAGCAAGCTCCCGCATGGGGATGCCATTATTCTTGTTATGTATTTGTGGTTTTGAATCAAAATATACAAAGGAGGTGCTGCCCAAATTTTTAGAAGACGAAACACGTTTTCAAACTAGTAAATTTCACATGAATTTTTATGTTCCTTTTCTATGCATTAAGAAAACTTGATTTCATTATACCTTTATTTCAAAACTTCACCTCCTTTATTTTCTTAAAAAGGTTTAGATTTCTGGGTTTCAGCTTACTTGAATTACGTTATGCCTTTAGACGTTGCGTGATTTAAGTGCTGGTCACGAGCTAATATTTCGGGTCGTGACGAAGTTGGTATCAGAGCGCTAGGTTTAACCTTGGTTCGAGTCTTTGTTTGACTATGTGGATTCTAGGGCGGGTAAGTACTTCGGAACTTAGGCTTGACCTTATGGAACTTAGACTTGAACGGGGGGGGGGGGGGTATTAGACCCGAACTTTCGTTTCATAGGCTGACCCCGATTGATGGAGTATATAGCTTGAGTAGAGTGACGTACCGTATGTATGTTCCGCGGCATATTTACGATACGATACTCCACTTAAGAAACCTTAGGATGTACATATTTTTGAGACTTATGATTCTCTTCATACCCGTAATTATACATCCATTTGAGATCCTTGATTCTATTCGTTTCTATGATCATACTCTCATTGATGTTGTTCCTTCTTATGATCATGTATCCATTCTGGATCTGTCGTTTCTTTTCATTCCTTTGATATGTTTTTATCGATGCTCAATTGAGGTTCCTGTCACCATGGTTGAGCGCAGATTGAGTTGCTGCTTGTGATGCGGTCAGGGCGAGCTAGTCTGGTACGAGAAATGACCATCGTGTTTTCTGGTGACACGGGAACGTCTCGAGTTAGTATTTATATTGTGACCTCTCGGATGAGGCGAGTGTTTGGCTTGCACCGGATGATCGGGAGAGCTGCCTGTTGCGAGAGGACTGTAGATGTACAACATACCTTAGAGATTGTGATGTCGCCTATCGTACAGACAGATGACCCAGCTGTTGCTGAGATTGATGGGATGTCTCTTCCACGGCTTACGAGATGAGATCGCTAGAGCTTCCAGGAAGAGATGCGACAGGTGATAGCTAGTCTATCCCGAGTTGAGAGACGAAGGTGATTCGTCAGATTGATGCACCGACGCAGGCCCAGTCGAGTTGAAGATTTCCGGTTTGGAGAGTCTTACTCAGATCTGGAGTAGACCGATCCAGAGTTGACCGTCGATGTATCGATTTCCTGGAGGATTGAGGCATTGTTTAGCATGCGAACGAAGGGTATTCACATGTCGGCTAGGTGAAGCTAAAATGTTCGAGCGAGTGTCAGAAACCCATTTTCCCCAAGTTTAAAGTGTTCGAAGGAACATGCAAGTGGTTCTGTAGACCCTCTAGAAGAATGAAACCCTAACTCGAAATGATGACCATGGAACCGCTTTTGAACCTTAGGGTTTGCGGCAGTTTAGCGGTGCCATCAGTGAGGCTTGGATTTGCCCTTCTACGGCTGGTCCAGAGGTACTGTGGTATGTACCAGATATTTTTAGACTGTGCTCAGGTGTTGAGCCTTCGGGAAATTTTGGGAGCTCGATGACTCGATCGAAAAGTTTTGACGTCGTCCAGATATCATGTGATAAGAGATCAGTAAGCTGACCAGCTTCGGATAGAGGACCTCACCCAGATGCATTGTGAGTTGATAAAGAACGGACGAGTATTGAGTATTCCTCCGATGATTGGGACGAGTTCCCGAGGATGTGTTCAGCCAGATATCTTCTACAGAGTGATGAAGATACAGAGTACGTGATTTCGAGTCCATGTGAGAGACTCCAGATTTACTGTAGCCGAGAACATAGCAGTATGCAGACAGCAAGACGTGACGTCAAAGTGGACGATGATACGGATGAGTAGAACCAGAGGTTTGCGCGAGATGCTGGCGAGCTGTTGTTACTCCCCGTTGATGCCAGAGGATCTGATGTGCATACAGAGGCGTTGTGATGCGGCCAGTTCCCGAGGAAATGTTGTGATGAGGACGCAGATGTCCAGAGAATGAGAAAAGATTATATAAGAGTACCAGCCTCCGTACAGTTCGGCATAGGCGAGATCGGAAGAGACCTTGAGCAGGATTCCTTCCAGGACACTGCTGCAATGAGATTTTCACCCAGGATCAGATGTGTCACGTGCATTCAGAGAGTCAGAGGCCGACGCCAGTGACGTGCTGCCATACGAGTGGTCGTGATGATTGACCGAGAGATGAACAGAGAAGTGCCAGAACGGAATCGTCCCCGTTAGCACACCTGACTAGGCCGATGAGCCGATGGATTACGAGCTTGGTAAATATACAGAGAAGATAAGGACCCAGAGACCGAGGACGCCAGACTGTGAGCAGGAGGCAAGCGGATGTTCTTGTTCTGCCGGTTTTAGGCGCACCGATTTATTCTTCGACATTGTAGGAGGTGTAATTCGATGTCATTTGTTGCGATTTGCGTTTGTGATATGAGTATCACACATATATCGCTTGGATTTCAGTTTTGATGATGAGTTTCATGATATTGATTTTCATGCACAATGGCTGCGCCTACTGGGTATTTATATTTTGCGCATAGTTATTACACTTGAGATATGCTTTATACACAGTTGTGTTAATTTATGATTTGTGCACAGTTGTTGTACATAATATCGTTTTGTGCCTTGGCTGCACATGTTTATGATTTCATGGATTTCATACAGTTGGGTTGATTTGTGCATATGGTACGCATTCGATTTGGTTTTTGCACTCGGTATAGATATGCTTGCAGTGCATTGATACGTATTTTGTGCACCACAGTTGCACCTGACTTCGTTTTGATGTCATTTGAAATATTGATTGTGATTTCATGCTTAGGGCATGCACATGATTTGATTTATGCTTTCGGCATAGTTTTCATGCACTTTTAGTATTTTTATTTTCTTTTGTGCACGCTGATGCACATGGTTGTGAGATTATATATACCACGGTATACCTGATTTGGATTTGTATTGAAATGTGTTGTATACCGTCGATTTCGATTGTGATACTCGATATTTGTTTTGTGCACCTTGTGCACCTGATTGGATTCTTGCGCATATTTGACGCGCTTGGATTGGACTTTTGCGCATGTTCGGCGCTTGATATTCGATTTCGTGATTTCGTGCATGTTGGATCCACATGATTTAGATTTTATTCATGCATGAAGGATGCACCTGATGTTGGAGATAGTGCCCTCAGAGTCAATTATTGGATCACAGGCATGTGATTGCAATGATTGAGGGAGTACCTATCCCGGTAGGACAGTCTTACTCAAGATGATAGTATGCTATCTGGTTTATCTTTATCATCGTGTACTGCTTTAGGTAACCTTACGAGTCGCTATTACACGTTGATAGAGCCCCTATGATTCTTGCTTGACTACCAGCAATATGAGGGCGATCATATACGTGAGAGCTGGGGTCTAAAAGCACATCCTTAAAAGGTCCCTAGTCGTGGGAGTTTCGAGACAGGGCATCGATACTCCAGAGTAGACTAGTGTATACAGTCGAGACCCCGATGAGGGGCGGTGTCCGGTCTCACAAGCCACTGGTGTCAGTTGGTTCACCTAAGATGTATACAGGTGCTCATTGGGTTATGAGTACACCGGACAGGACTCGCCGGGAACATGCTAGTTGGTCTTATACCTGACGTCAGATAGCAGTTCCCTGGTGACATGTGTACAGGTTAGTTCATCGACCTGAGATCGCCATTTGTCTCGTGTGAGTTCCCACTGTGCTTTGATTACTACCCTACAACGCTCAAAGGAGACGTGCAAACAGGTTTTAGTTGGGTACAGTCCCGGGCCACATGGAGGCAGTGAGCGGATCTGCAGGGGTTCGTCTCTCTCGGTATTGGGGGTGAGGTCGCGCTGTGTCTAGGAGAGCCATTACACGAAGTCCTTGGCCAAGGCAGGAGATTTACTGGTAGGTATTCCAGTAGTATCTCAGGGTGTTCTGGGCTACACTCCGACACGACTTGTACCGCTTTTGGGGGTCTGACTTTTACCAACCCCCTAGGCCCGCCATGCGATGCTCATAGACGAACGGACCGGACTATACGGATATTGTCACTGACAGGCTCAGTAGGGTGTCAGGATGAGTTCGCTCATCGACGTCCCTTTTGGTCAATAGCTGGTAGCCCGTCACGTATGGCTAATACCTCTGACGTGCTAGTAGTTAAATCCACAGCCATAGTATTGACGAGTCTTTAGAGTCCACCACACACAGTTACTCAGGTTTCGGGAGAAACGCTGTAGAGGCCGTATGGAGATATGGCAGGGTTCGATCAGATATGTGCGGTATTGCACGGATCATGATCGGACGGATAATACTAGCGGGCTTTGGTTTAAGCCGGATCCTAGTATTGGACAGTGTAGATTTTGTCTCATTGCATTTGTATTCAGTGGGAATAAAAATACGGGTATGTATATACAGTCACGGGGTTTTCCTGTAATTTATTATGGGATCTATTTTCTGAAGTTGCCAGTTTGCATTCCGTTCCGGTCCGTTTTCCTTTGTTGCTTCTCGGCCGGACTTTTGTGATGGATGGGCTAATTTGCAAGTTCGCAAATTCGCATTAATGGAGGGGGTATTTGTGAAATGAAAGATTATGATAGCATCTTTTGATTCCATTCTTTTCTTTCATTATTTCTTGCATTAATGAGATTAGAGTTGATTAGAAATTGAGTTGATGTTGTTATCATCACATTTGGATGTGGTCACCCCTTTGCTTTTACTACACTTACCTTCCTTCTTGTTTTGATTTTCCCTCCACCATTTTATGATAAGGGGCCGGCCATATTAGGAGGGAGGAGAGAGAGGTTCATATTATTTTTGGTGTGGGAAAAAGTATCATTAATCTAATTTTAGCTTGCCACAAAAATTCCCAAGTTCATCTCTTTTCTTTACCTCCATCCAATGGCAACTTCTCAACCCCAAATGAGACAATGGTTTCTACACTTGCCTACAGCAATTCTTGAGCACATTGTTCAGTTGATAAAACTGCATATTTAATATGACATTTTTCCTACTATTTCTATATAATAAAAGGTGTTTATTATAATATATGATACATATGAGGGTTTATCTGTAAAAATACTATTTTCATGTGTTTATATATTATAAATAACATTTTGTAGGAAAAAGTAAGCATATAATATCCATGTAACATTTGGCCCATTTAAATATGCTTACTTTATTAATACCTTTGACCAATTCTTAATGGTTAAGTTAATATCTCAATAAAACAAACTCTAATAATATTGTTTGTTGAGTTATTGTGCAGAATTTTCAGGGCTAAAATCAAGGAAATCGAAGTTGGCAAATCAAATCTACCAAAGATATTCAAGAAACTAATTCTGGTAGAAATGTAGAAAAGATTTTCAAAGTCTACATACTCAAAAGATTACCAAGTGTTACAGATATGAAGCTACAAAAATTAGAGGCCATGATCTCACCAAAAGGGGGCGGATCGGCGGCCGAACCTATCCAATGGCCACAGTTCCACCGCGGATTTGAAGAGTTGAGATATGGGATTGTGGTGGTTAGGATCCTAACAACTAGTTTCCATATTAGGAAACTAGGGTTCTGGCTCTGTGACTATAAATAAGGACCGAGAGCCTCTTGGAAAAATCATCAAGCCGACGCGATCACGAAGCCCCAGACGCTCACGCATCCAGGCTGATCATCGACTGTTCGACTACCTCCTTAGGAAAGATCGAGAAGCAACTAGTTGTAATCATTTTCTAAGGAATCAAAGTGTAGATTGTTCAAGTTGATTAATAAAGGTAGTTGTTTTATTTAATTCTTTTGCATTTTACATTATGTTTTCCCTCTCTTTCTTTTCATCTTCTTCTCCCAACATGCGCGAGTAATTCTCCGCTTGTTAGGGTTCGTAGGATTAGGGTAGGCTAATGAACGATGAAAATAATTAAACCCATTTTAAGTCCTATAAAGTTTAGGAACTTTATCAAAAGAATCATTAACATTCTAATCGGGCGCTCTAGCAATTCTTTGCTAGTTCCGACCGCGATTAGAGATTAGATTAATGATTGTTTTGGTAAAGGCTAGATATGAACGGAGTTCCGTGTCGAGATAAGGGTTAAGAGTGGAATTCCTTTTCCCTCCAGAAACCCTAATCTACACGCATCACCGTCGTTCTAGTTCTAAATCTATTAATGGATAAAAAGGGTAACTTTTAATTAATCGTCCATAACTACTAAATCCTAACGAACCCTACAAGCCTTCTTATTATATTTACTACATCTTTAAAATAATCTAGATCTATATTTTACAATCTTGTTTAACGTAGATCTAGAAACCATTCTATAAAATTCTTTATCCCTCCTTTCTTTCTCAACACATCTAAAGTAAAAGTAAAAAGTTCCACGTTTCCCAGAGGACGACCCGTACTCATCTCGGTCTAGCTATACGCGACACCGTTCTGATTGCGGTTATTCTACAAAACACACACTCTTTCGAACCAATCACACGTCGACTCGCCAGCTTCGTGCCCGAGTTGCCTCGGTCCAGAGGTGGGTGCCCGTAAAAGAACCTGGCGACGTGGTGCCCGTTTCGACGAGGATGCGACGACCGGAGATTCCGCGAGGAGATCGGAGTAGAGGCAAAGACCGAAGGACACAGATCGCTTGGTATAGCCTTCTATCCCATCTGGTAGTTTGCTAGTAGCTAGGTTAATGGCCCGATCCGGGTTGATAGTGCGCGGTGGTGCCGGTTTGCTAGTTTGCAAAGTTTTTCGTTTCCGCGTTTCCGGCGTCGGATCGACGGCCGGGGCGCCGCCGTGCACTTACAGTGGTATCAAAGCCAAGCCATTAACCTAGTCTAGCTTGCTCTAGTATGTTTAGAACTCGTTCGAACAAAAATCCCAAAAACCGTATTTTTAGTGCATCTGTTCTCTGTCGAAAATTTTTTCTGCTCCAAAAATTTTTCTTGCTCCAAAATTTTTTCAGGTCATTGAAGAAACACATGCAGGAAATTCTAAGAGTTCTGCGAAAATTCGATCCAATAATTCTTTAGTACGACCGCGGAAACGCGGCCAAACCCCTGGTTTGGCTGCGGTTCCGCGGTGGGAAAGAGTCCTCATTGTACCAAAATTTTCCAGTAGGCTTATAGGTTAGAAATAGGGGTTTTGGGATATTCTTTTTGGGCCCAGTTTTTCTGTGAGTGCTACAGTACTGCTTGGGGCCCACTTAGGTAATTTTGATCGATCGAAAAGTTTAAATATGTTAGTTCACAGTATTTACATTATATCTGCGACCGTGAATGTCATTTGATCGGTAAATCCTGTCTAACTGCTATAGCCCTTTTAGACGGATTTGCGAACGTGACATTCACGTTGATGTTCTGTGTTGTGCTGTGATATTGCGGATTGGTCGTGGGGGTTAGCCTGGATGCAATGGTAGTACAGTTTTTGTTTTATATGTACATTTGATATTGCGGGACGAGCGTCCGGCATGTGGACTGCCGTCAATGCCTGTTTGTATTATTCTTTTGGGGCACGATCGGGTCGATGTCGATGTACCCATTGTATGTATATTTTACTTTCTGTACTAGGATTACCCCGCGGTGGGGTGTACGGATAGCCGGTTTCTAGAGGGCAACGAGCCCGCATCTCATGGCTTTGAGACGGAGGGGGCTTTACTCTAGAATTGGCGGGCTATTCGCCGCACTCGTAGGGGGTACAGGTTGACCCAAGGAGGGGTGCCCAAGTTACCGGATTCCGTGAAGTGCTGGGTGGTCCATTCACGTTGCTGAAGGGGGCTGCCTCACTTCAGGTTTTGGCGGGTAACTCGCCGCGCCCGTAGGGGTCTAGGACCTTATTGCACAGGCTATCCACACGACCAGGGGAACGTCGGGTTTCAGTAGCGGCTCTATGAAACCTGGGGATCCCAGATATCTGTATTGTTCTGTGATGCTTATTACATTTCTGTGATGTTGCATTTTATCACGCCTTGAGCGAATATTATATGTTGATATATATACTAGTAGATGTTGTATATGTTTTGCACCCGCGCTAGTCCAGTCCCCGCTCTATCGTTAGTTAAGTAACCTAACGGGTGATGACGGGACCCAGTGGCGAATCCGGGTGGCATATACGTACATCATTATTTTCGTTCTTTTGTGGTGTGATCAATTGATGGGACTGCATTGAATCGGATCAATGCAAGTTAAACAAACCTATTCTGATGTTGTTGGAACATTTTTCAAAAAGCTATTATTGCAAGGGTGTTCTCTTTTATTTTGCATAGTGGTATTCAGTTGGAATATCCTGCTCCTCAGTCGACGAGGCAAGGGCCGAGATCCCTTCACCGGGAGTGACCCTGTAACGTCTTCAAAATAATAAAATATGATTTTTGGGAAATTTTATAATTTAATATTATTTTAATGAATATTTTAATATTCTGGTATAATTAAATACAGATAAATGGGGAAAAATTATGGAAAATTCTAAAATAAGGTATTTTAAGGAATTGCTTCGTTTTCTGTGCATGCCCCCATTTCCTCTAGTTTTGACCCTGAGTATGTCTAGTTTTGACTGATTCCATCTAGGGTGAAATCTGGGTTGATTTTCCTATGTTGGTGTATAATTTGGGACTTGTTTTAGCATGGATTTTGGTATTTGGTGATTCATTCCTGTCGGGTGGCGTTTGGACGTCAACGACAAGTGGATTTTGATTGTGTTTACATGCGAGTCGATAGGTTTTTACCTATGCGGGTAGCGTGTGCTATTTTGGTTTCCGATGTGATTTTCATGTGCTTTAGCATTGTGATATACTTGTAGGTACCCCGCGTGATGTTGAGGCAAAGGAGGTGAAGATAGCGACATCGGCTTTGGCACACGAGGAGCAATGTGAGTAGATTTATATCTGTGGGGAGAAGTCGGGTGGATGGCGTATAGCACCCCCGCAGTCCGTGGTGATGTATACGAATACGTATACACACGAATATTTTTTATGTGTTGTTTAGGGTTATTGATGGTAATAATGATATTTTGATGATAAGAATATATTGGTTTAGTTTAGTGCGAACCCTAGAGTAGTGGTTGCACTCACACATACATTTACACACATACTTGCATTCATTCTTTCATTTATTAGAGTGCATATGATGGTGCGTATATCTACACATGGGTATGGGACTATGTGTTTATATACTGGATTTGAGGATAGTATTTGGGATTTGAGATGAGTCGATGAGATTGGGCTTGAGGCCAGGAGATCGGTGATGTGATTTGGTTCGTATTGAGATACGACACGATGTTTTAGCGGGTCTTTTGACGTAGTGATTCTTACACCTGCATGCATACATAGAGGGTATCAATATTGTACTAGACGTAGATCAGTACCCCGATCATGACATTTGATAAAGAGGATACCAGATAAATAGTATGATGAATGTGATATTGACCCGTACCCATATTTGGGATGCCGTACGACGGATTTACGTACAAGCTATATTTTGATGATTGATCCGCACTCTTGACTTGGGATGTCTGATTATAGATAAGGTATCGGATATGATATTATTGAGGCGGGATCACCGACTAATATATATACATGTATGTATATGTATCGACTCAGATGTTAGGCGGTTTCCTCACCCATAGCTCTACTTGTTAGTTCAGCCGTATAGTTTAGGATGGTTGTTAGATTAGATTAGACTCCTACCTATTTCAAAAACTAACGAATCGTGGGTATTTTAAAAGACAGCCCAAGGGATCCTACGGATATTTCAAAAGACGTATCTTTTCATAAAAACACCGTAGCCCTTATTTTCAAAACCCCATGATTCGTGTTATTTCAAAAGGCACCAATTGTAGAGGTTATTTTAGATTAATGCAGATTAGTTATAGTTGCGTCTAGTATTCAGCTTCCGCTCATTATTGTGGTTCGCATCGCATCGCATGCTTATATTATGTTTCATACTCCATTATTGATGTTATGCTGTTAGGACACCAGCACCATTACCGATGATGCGTATGTACCACGTACACTTACTTGCCGGCTCACACACATCTTCATCGGTAATTGCCATGTCACGTACACCTTAGAAAATATTATTGCATCGACATAGGTTGTTAGCTAATAATTTAGACATGATATTAGTGTACTTGCATTATATGCTAGATTAGACGTTGTAATTATTAGTTGTTACATCATGCATGTTATTATTCTTGGATTTTTATGCCTGTATGCACTGTTTACATGCTATTGAGGATTGGATTCGGATTTCCATGAGATTTTCTGGATTTGGGGGAAAACCGCAAAACTTATATAAACTTCTTTTCTCTCTTTAAAATAAAAAGTGCGGTTTTCCCATGATGTATGAGTCGTCCACCATGAGTTTGCTGATGGATTTGGAAACCCGATTCGAGGAGACGGATGAACCGTTTCGGGTACATGGTGGACCCGGTAAGGTACCCCGGGGCAAGAAGCGCGTGGTGATGACGATGTGAGCCTGGCAGGGGAGCACTACCTACCGGTGATTTTACCCGACGCGTCGGATATCCGGAGGATACCGTCGTGGTCTTGAGATGGATGGTAGGGGCCGGTCTGGACTGACGGCGCCCTAGATATTATGATTGAGACATTGGGATTTCGAGATTTCGAGGTACAGAGATTGTGATACAGAGATATCGAGATATTGGGATTACGTTTTGTGCCGATGCTAGGCACTGTTTTATGCTGATTTCATTATGATACCTCAACTAAAAATACAAGGGAAATCTCACTAAATTATGAAAACAGTTTCTTCATTTACATGTATTCTGCTTTCATGCATTCATACCTCATATTCATGACATACTATTACCTGAGGCACTAGCACGAGCACTTGGCACTACATTCACGTATAGAGATTACATTGCCAGTTTAGCATGCTTCAGCTTTATTCATATTGAGGTTTCTTTATATCTGATCGTATTGACCTAGGTTGGGTCATGCATTCGATCTCTGCTTGTAGATATCTTTCTATTCACGAGTTGGCAACTCACCCCCGTTGTGCCCCAGTTCTTGCAGGTTTGCCGTACAGTTCTATAGCGGCATTTCTGGCACACTGCTTCCTTTTGGGTGATTTGCTTGGATAGGTGGGTTCTTTTGTATCAGAACCGCCGTTGTATTTATATTATTCATTGTATCTAGAATATCCATCAACCAAAACTCGTATATTGTTTCAGACCTAGACTAGTGATGTATTATTCGACCATAGAGTCGCGCTTAGTAGTGTTGCGGTTTTCTTGTTGCTTTTGAGCTTTCTTTTGGATTTGATCCTCGCCACTTGGCGTTGTATATTATTGTTGCATGTGGTGGTGACCGTCGATTGACGAAGAGCTAGCTCCCGCTTGGGGATGCCTTTATCATTGCATATATTGTTATCCTTGTTATACCCCATTCGGGGCCAGTTTTACAAAAGAAACTCTGCCGAAATTTTTAGAAAAGACTGTACTGTTTTTAAAAATGCATATTCGGCTTAGTTATTTAAAAACCTTGATTTCAAACATGTTTTTCTTCACTTTTTTAAACCAGTTTCTTTACTTATTCTTAAAAATGTTTTTAGATTTCTGGGCTTTTGGCTTACTTGGATCAGATGGAGTCCTATAGACTTCATATGGTTCAGGGGCCAGTCACGTGCTCTTTCGGGTCGTGACAAAGTTGGTATCAGAGCGCTAGGTTGACCTTGGTTCGAGTCTAAGTTTGACTATGTGGAGCCTAGGGCGTTTATATATATACGGAACTTAGGCTTGACCTTACGGAACTTAGACTTGGTCGAGGGGGTATTAGACCCGAACTTTCGTCGTGTAGGATGACCCTTGGTTGATGGAATAGGTAACTAAAGTAGAGTGACGTACCGTTGGTATGTTCCGCGGCATACTTACGACACGCCACTCCGCTTAAGGAACCTTAGGATGTACATATTTTCGAGATCAGTGATCCTCTTTATATCCAGGATTATACATCCATTTGAGATCCCCGATTCTATTAGTTTCATGATCATACCTTTATTGATGCTGTTCCTTTCCATGATCATGTATCCACTTTGGATCTGTTGTTTCCTTTCTTGCCATTGATGTGCTCTCCTTGATACTCGATTGAGGTTCCTGTCACCATGTTTGAGGGCAGTTTGGGCTGCTGCTAGGGTTACGGCCGGTGTGAGCTCGTTTGGTACGAGGGCCGACCATTGTGTTTTCTGGTGACATGGGAACGTCTCGAGTTAGTGTTGGTGATTGTGACCTCTAGTGGAGGCGAGTGCTTGGTCTTGCACCGGATGATCGGGCCATTGTTAGAGCTGCCAGTTGAGAGAGGACTGTTGATGTACAGCATACCTTAGAGATTGTGATGTCGCCTACCGTGCAGACAGATGGACCAGCTGTTGCTGAGATTGACAGGATGTCGCTTCCGAAGCTTACGAGCTGAGATTGCCGTAGCTTTCAGGCAGATATGAGACAGATGATAGTTAGTCTACCCGATTTGAGAGACGAAGGTGATTCGTCCGATTTTGCGCCGGAGCGGGCCCTGATGAGTTGAAGATTTCCAGTGTGGAGAGTCTTACTCAGATCTAGAGCAGACCGACTCAGAGATGACCGCCTATGTATTGCCTTTCCTGGAGGATTGAGGCGCTGTTCGACGTACAGGCGAATAAGCCAGTTGCTGCTGCAAATGACGAGATGTCGCCCAGATGGTTGGAGCTACTGCAGCGTGAGCATATACTTAGAGAGATGATAGCGAGTCGCTAGTCACCTGAGGATGAATGACTAGGACAGGTGGTTCGTTTGTTTACCGATGCGAGGTCATCAGATAGATTGTTTCCAGCTAGAGACGACTTCACGCAGGTTCGTTGAGAGTCGATAGAGACGATCGAATGTCAGGAGCCCATTTTCCAAGTTTAAAGTATACGGAAAGACATGCAGGTGATTCTATGGACTCTCTAGAAGAATGAAATCCTAACTCGACTTAATGACCGTGTGAAAGCCTTTGAACCTTCGGATTTGCGGCGGTTCCTCGGCGCCATTAGTGAGGCTTGGGTTTGCCCTTCTACGGCTGGACCACCGACGCTGTGGCATGTACTCGATACTATTAAACTGTACCCATGATGTGATCTCTTGGGGGATTATGAGGATCTGACGAGTCGATCGGATGGTTCGACATCTTTCGGATATCGTGATGGGACACTGCTTGGGAGACTCCAGATGCGAGCGTAGCCGTCGGAGCGCAGTTCGTGTAGCCACGATGAGTTAAGTCCGAATCAGTCGAATTGAGCAAGGTGGAGTAAAGAGTTCGTACGAGATTTCGACGAGATGACGTCCCACTCCGCTGACATTAGAGATGTGATATGCACCCCGAGGCGTGGTATATGGATGTATCTTCCAGAGAGAAGCGCGATAGGTATGCAGCCGTTCCGGAATAAGCTTTAGCTTCAGCATTGGATGATGACTTCCGGGCATTTCGGCAGGATTGAGATTTGAGAAAGGAACCTCGACAGGACCTTTCTGGAGTACGTTACGAGAAGACCTAGACCAGGAGTGGTCGTATTGCGCACACCCAGCAGGACAGAGTTCGGCATTGTCGACGAGGTAGTTGACCATGTTCGGATAAAGGAACTTACCCAGATGCGTTGCAGATTGATCAGGGACGGACGAGTGATGAGTATTCCTCCGATGGTTGGGACGTGTTCCCGAGGACCTGTTCGGCCTGACATCCTCTACAGAATGATGAAGCTACAGAATATGCGATTTCGAGTCCGTGCGAGAGACTTCAGATTGACCGTGGCCGAGAACAGTGCAGTGCGTAGTAGCTTGGCGTGACGTCATAGTGGACGACGATAGAGACAGTTGGAACAAGAGGTTCGTGTGAGACACTGATGAGCTGTCATTGCTTCCCGTCGAGACTAGAGACCTGATATGCTTACAGAGACGTTGGAATGTGATCAGTTTCCGAGAAAATATTGTGCTGAGGACACAGGTGTTTTTGAGCGAGAAGAGGTTGTGTAGGAAGCCAGCCTCTGTACAGATCGGCATAGGCATGATCGGAAGAGACCTTGAGCAGGATTCCTTCCAGGACATTGCTGCAATGATGTTTGCACCCAGGATCAGATGTGTGACGTGCTTTCAGAGAGCCAGAGGCCGACGCCAGTGATACGCTGCCTTACGAGCGGTCGTGAGGATTGACCGAAAGGTGACCAGGAAAGTGCCAGAACGGAATCGTTCCTGTCAGTACTCCTGACCGGGCCGATGAGCCGATGGATTGCGAGATTGGTAATCTACAGGAAAGATCAGGAACCAGAGGCAGAGGACGCCAGCCGCGAGCAAGAGGCAAGTAGATATCTTGCGCAGCTAGCATCGGATGTTCCGGTACCTTCTCGACCCTGAAGGATGGTATACCGACGACGGTAATTATGATTTGTGATTTTGTGATTTGATTATCACGTATCCGTTGCTTTGGATTTCGGTATTTTGGGCGATCTATTCACATGATTTAGTCTTGATGACTGAGTTTCATGATATTTGATTTTGTGCACCATGGTTGCACCTACTGGGTATTTATACCTTGTACATAGTTATTACTCTTGAGCTGTTGATTGCGATTTCATGCCTATTTTATGCTGGTGATTTGATTTAGCTTCCAGCAGAGTTTCATGTAATTTTAGTGTTTTGATTTTGCACTCGGTATAGCTTATATGTGCTTGTAGTGTATCGATATGTGTTTTGTGCCCGCAGCTGCACACGTTTATGATTTTCTTCATATCTGGATACACTTGGTGTTGCTGCTTACGTATTTGAGTTATTGCTTGGTATTTGTGCATGGGATGCACCAGTTCTATACTTCGTGCATTTGTCGCACCAGTTTTATGTTTCTTGCGTTTATCGCATCAGATTTATATTTCGTGCCTTTGTTGCACCGGATTTATATTTTGTGCATTACGATTGCACCTGACTTCGATTTGATGCCTTTCGGTATGTCGATTTTGATTGTGATATTGATGTGGATTCTTGCACTCCGTGCTTTTGACTGGACTTACGCATATTCGACGTTGCTATTGGATTTTGTGATTCCGTGCATATTGAGTGCGCAGGGTCTAGATTTTCATTCGTGCATGATGGATGCACCGATTTGGATTTTCGCGCATGTTGGGCGCATGTTTTGAGATACGATTTTGGGGCACACCAGATGCACTAAATCGAGATTCTTCGTGCATGTCAGATGCACCTGTTTTGGCTGCCAGGCACACGTTGCCTATGACAGATGCTTCGTGCACACCCGTTGCACCTAGATGTTGTTTTGTGCACATGTTTAGCACATATATGGATTTTGATTTCCGTGCGCACCAGACGCACAGGGTGGTGTTATGTGATTTTTGGGATTTATTCCTTTTGGAGCAGTACATTTTTATGATGTTGGATATTTGCTTTCATACTGAGCAGGACTAGTCAGTGGGCAGTACCTGGATATATTTTGCATGCATCGATAGTTATCGAAGGGATTTCCGAAAAGCGAGCTATAGTCTCAGTATATACCTACGTGTCCGATATGACACGAAACGTTTTAAAAACAAGGAAACCCTTCTAAACTGTTTTCAAAACGGCGGAACGTACCTATTAAACAAAGGATATATATACACATATATAGTTATTTTCTTATGAGAAACGTCCGCCACTGTGCAGTGTTACGCGCATCGCACATCGACTTAAAAAGATTTGGCATACATTTGCATCAGCTATTTACATGTATAGATTGGATGTCTACATGTATAGTCTTGGTCCATATCATATTGATTTTGTATTGGATTTGACATTGTGTCGTTACCATGACTCCGATGATTGCGGATGCTTGATGGAGTGTTGCATTTGAGTTATCTGCTCAGTACTCATGCGCATGCATTGCGCTATGATGTTTTATGTATAGATGATTTCGGAGCCCCGATGACTTGGAATTTGTATTGAAATATTTTAGTATTTGGGGGTTTAAATTTAAATTCGGGGACCGAATTTCTTTAAGGGGGGTAGATTGTAACGTCTTCAAAATAATAAAATATGATTTTTGGGAAATTTTATAATTTAATATTATTTTAATGAATATTTTAATATTCTGGTATAATTAAATACAGATAAATGGGGAAAAATTATGGAAAATTCTAAAATAAGGTATTTTAAGGAATTGCTTCGTTTTCTGTGCATGCCCCCATTTCCTCTAGTTTTGACCCTGAGTATGTCTAGTTTTGACTGATTCCATCTAGGGTGAAATCTGGGTTGATTTTCCTATGTTGGTGTATAATTTGGGACTTGTTTTAGCATGGATTTTGGTATTTGGTGATTCATTCCTGTCGGGTGGCGTTTGGACGTCAACGACAAGTGGATTTTGATTGTGTTTACATGCGAGTCGATAGGTTTTTACCTATGCGGGTAGCGTGTGCTATTTTGGTTTCCGATGTGATTTTCATGTGCTTTAGCATTGTGATATACTTGTAGGTACCCCGCGTGATGTTGAGGCAAAGGAGGTGAAGATAGCGACATCGGCTTTGGCACACGAGGAGCAATGTGAGTAGATTTATATCTGTGGGGAGAAGTCGGGTGGATGGCGTATAGCACCCCCGCAGTCCGTGGTGATGTATACGAATACGTATACACACGAATATTTTTTATGTGTTGTTTAGGGTTATTGATGGTAATAATGATATTTTGATGATAAGAATATATTGGTTTAGTTTAGTGCGAACCCTAGAGTAGTGGTTGCACTCACACATACATTTACACACATACTTGCATTCATTCTTTCATTTATTAGAGTGCATATGATGGTGCGTATATCTACACATGGGTATGGGACTATGTGTTTATATACTGGATTTGAGGATAGTATTTGGGATTTGAGATGAGTCGATGAGATTGGGCTTGAGGCCAGGAGATCGGTGATGTGATTTGGTTCGTATTGAGATACGACACGATGTTTTAGCGGGTCTTTTGACGTAGTGATTCTTACACCTGCATGCATACATAGAGGGTATCAATATTGTACTAGACGTAGATCAGTACCCCGATCATGACATTTGATAAAGAGGATACCAGATAAATAGTATGATGAATGTGATATTGACCCGTACCCATATTTGGGATGCCGTACGACGGATTTACGTACAAGCTATATTTTGATGATTGATCCGCACTCTTGACTTGGGATGTCTGATTATAGATAAGGTATCGGATATGATATTATTGAGGCGGGATCACCGACTAATATATATACATGTATGTATATGTATCGACTCAGATGTTAGGCGGTTTCCTCACCCATAGCTCTACTTGTTAGTTCAGCCGTATAGTTTAGGATGGTTGTTAGATTAGATTAGACTCCTACCTATTTCAAAAACTAACGAATCGTGGGTATTTTAAAAGACAGCCCAAGGGATCCTACGGATATTTCAAAAGACGTATCTTTTCATAAAAACACCGTAGCCCTTATTTTCAAAACCCCATGATTCGTGTTATTTCAAAAGGCACCAATTGTAGAGGTTATTTTAGATTAATGCAGATTAGTTATAGTTGCGTCTAGTATTCAGCTTCCGCTCATTATTGTGGTTCGCATCGCATCGCATGCTTATATTATGTTTCATACTCCATTATTGATGTTATGCTGTTAGGACACCAGCACCATTACCGATGATGCGTATGTACCACGTACACTTACTTGCCGGCTCACACACATCTTCATCGGTAATTGCCATGTCACGTACACCTTAGAAAATATTATTGCATCGACATAGGTTGTTAGCTAATAATTTAGACATGATATTAGTGTACTTGCATTATATGCTAGATTAGACGTTGTAATTATTAGTTGTTACATCATGCATGTTATTATTCTTGGATTTTTATGCCTGTATGCACTGTTTACATGCTATTGAGGATTGGATTCGGATTTCCATGAGATTTTCTGGATTTGGGGGAAAACCGCAAAACTTATATAAACTTCTTTTCTCTCTTTAAAATAAAAAGTGCGGTTTTCCCATGATGTATGAGTCGTCCACCATGAGTTTGCTGATGGATTTGGAAACCCGATTCGAGGAGACGGATGAACCGTTTCGGGTACATGGTGGACCCGGTAAGGTACCCCGGGGCAAGAAGCGCGTGGTGATGACGATGTGAGCCTGGCAGGGGAGCACTACCTACCGGTGATTTTACCCGACGCGTCGGATATCCGGAGGATACCGTCGTGGTCTTGAGATGGATGGTAGGGGCCGGTCTGGACTGACGGCGCCCTAGATATTATGATTGAGACATTGGGATTTCGAGATTTCGAGGTACAGAGATTGTGATACAGAGATATCGAGATATTGGGATTACGTTTTGTGCCGATGCTAGGCACTGTTTTATGCTGATTTCATTATGATACCTCAACTAAAAATACAAGGGAAATCTCACTAAATTATGAAAACAGTTTCTTCATTTACATGTATTCTGCTTTCATGCATTCATACCTCATATTCATGACATACTATTACCTGAGGCACTAGCACGAGCACTTGGCACTACATTCACGTATAGAGATTACATTGCCAGTTTAGCATGCTTCAGCTTTATTCATATTGAGGTTTCTTTATATCTGATCGTATTGACCTAGGTTGGGTCATGCATTCGATCTCTGCTTGTAGATATCTTTCTATTCACGAGTTGGCAACTCACCCCCGTTGTGCCCCAGTTCTTGCAGGTTTGCCGTACAGTTCTATAGCGGCATTTCTGGCACACTGCTTCCTTTTGGGTGATTTGCTTGGATAGGTGGGTTCTTTTGTATCAGAACCGCCGTTGTATTTATATTATTCATTGTATCTAGAATATCCATCAACCAAAACTCGTATATTGTTTCAGACCTAGACTAGTGATGTATTATTCGACCATAGAGTCGCGCTTAGTAGTGTTGCGGTTTTCTTGTTGCTTTTGAGCTTTCTTTTGGATTTGATCCTCGCCACTTGGCGTTGTATATTATTGTTGCATGTGGTGGTGACCGTCGATTGACGAAGAGCTAGCTCCCGCTTGGGGATGCCTTTATCATTGCATATATTGTTATCCTTGTTATACCCCATTCGGGGCCAGTTTTACAAAAGAAACTCTGCCGAAATTTTTAGAAAAGACTGTACTGTTTTTAAAAATGCATATTCGGCTTAGTTATTTAAAAACCTTGATTTCAAACATGTTTTTCTTCACTTTTTTAAACCAGTTTCTTTACTTATTCTTAAAAATGTTTTTAGATTTCTGGGCTTTTGGCTTACTTGGATCAGATGGAGTCCTATAGACTTCATATGGTTCAGGGGCCAGTCACGTGCTCTTTCGGGTCGTGACAGACCCCTTGGATAGAAGTTTGCGTCAGGGCAATAACTTCACTATAGCCGATTACTTTTGCTTTGCATCGTGGTATTCAGTTAGAATATCCTGCACCTCATTCTACGGGGAAATAACCGAGATCCCTTCACCGGGAGTGACCTCTTTAATAAAGGTTTTCGTCACTATATTTTTATAAAGCTATCCGGTTCCTTCAACGATATCAAGTTCATTACATTAAAGGTTTTCTCCAGAAACCATTCGTAGCCCTTCGTCGTTTCATATGGATAGTCAATAGTATTCAAGCTGTGTTTGTTGGCCATAGTCAAGGCACAGTGATTGGTAGCTGTTGGATATTCATATGCAGCATAGATAGATGTGTTGGTTTGGGACAGTCGTATAGCCTTGTTGGCCCTAGTCAAGGGCTTGTACGGGTGGGTTCAAATTAACCTGGACAATGACGGGTAGAACTTGACATGTGACTTATGATTTGTTGGCCTTAGTCAAGGTCATAAAAGCATGGGGCAAAAATCACATCGGGAGTTTCTAAAGAAACTGAAACTTGCCAGATATGCGCATACCTTCTGGAGTGTGATAACGTGAGCGGATTCCGTCACGTTATCATGCAATGATAGTTGGATCCCGATTCCCACTGATGAGTTGGTTTACTCCTCGGGTGATCCCGGCTAATTCTTCTTTTTGGTTTGGAGAAGAATTTGACGTTACAGTGGGAGGTTTCCAGATTAGATAAAGTGATAACCATTCTGATCTAGGTTAGAGTGCACGCTGAGTGTTTCTTTTCTCTCTCTCTTTGGCAGCGACCATTGACCCGACCCTAGACTATGACTCAGTGACCAAAATTAATCGAACCTTCTTAAACACTGGCTTTTGGATTGTCAGAGTTGCATACCTCATTGCCACTCCTAATTTTACCCTTTTCTCCAGGACACCCCGTATTACTACGAACGTCCACTTCCATTGGACAAAACCATCGTATGGTTATATACGAACTCGAAGGAATTTATTCGAGGATGGTTTCCGGTTCTGGAGAAAATGGATAGGACTATTCAGTTGTCTTTTCCTTTACCTTCTTTCAGGTTGCGAGTACTCCTTGGTTTAGGAGATAGTACACCTATTACGCAAATTGGATAGTCTTCTTCCAAACCTTAGGCTGGTGCCGAACGGTAGGGAATGAAGAAAACCAATTAGCCTAACGATGGTGTACAGAAGGTATTAAGTTAAGACATATCAAGGGATTAGTAAGAGGGCAAAGTAAATTGCGACTGCTATTCACAATCAAACCAAGTATTTCATTACCACTCCCACTTCACCTTTGTATTTTTCCAGGACACTCCGTATCACTACGAAGATCCACAGTTTATTTGGATACTCCATCGTATGGTTATATACGAACTCGAAAGGAACTTGTTCCAGTTTGGGGATGGATTCTGGTTCCGGAGAAATAGGAATAAGGTTTATTCGGTTGTCTTTTATCTTCACATTCTCTCGCATTGCGAGTGCTCCTAGGAATAGGACAGTACACCCATTATGCTTATTGGATAGTCTTCTTCCAAACCATAGGCTGGTGCCGAACGGTAGGGAAGGAAGAAAACCATTTAGCCTAAGAGGGTGTACAGAAGGTAATGACTAAAGACATGTAAAGAGATTTGGAGAGATGGCAAAGAATTATACGGTTACAGTTGTGAATCCGGATAATGGAAGAGGCATTACTAGGAATACCGGGATACCCCATCGAAACATTTCAATGTTTCAGTTTCACTGTGTACAGTTAAAAGAAAACTGATTTCCCATTTAGACACTTGCTCCAAGGTATGTATTTACCAAGTTTGATTCTCACATCTGTATGGTTTTACAGATGATGAGTGAGAGTAAGTTATTGGGAATTAGGTGATCATCCTCATTATATCGGAATTCGTTGTAATTGGTGATATTTGAGGAAGTCACCTGGGTTGTTTGCCGGACGGCAAATATTTGGTTTTGAATATCCGTTGTTATGCACCAATTTCAAATTGATATATCTATACGTCTATTGTTATAGAGTGAGATATACCTTTTTGAAATTATGTCTATGACATTTACCTATATCAGTGGATGGTTAGGTAAGGAGCATTAAACAGCGGTGTAATTCTTCTTAACCATAAGTACAGTTTTCAACCTACGACACACAGGGAATGAGTTATTAGACTCAAGGGACTTATACAGAGTATTGTATATTGTCCAGTATCTATTAGGACAGAAGGGTTGGTCCTCGTACTATATTCTGTTTACTTGTGACTTCTCTGGTTCTTAGACATGTGTTTCGTAGAAACATAAGGTCCAAGTTTTGAGAAGTTATAGGTATAAGAGTAAAGTAGAGAACCAAGTGTTGCAAGTATCAGGATTCTTCAAGGTGATCGAAGATGTAGATACTTGTGTATGGTATTCAGTTTATAGTAATAGAACTTGCTTCTCTTTCAGGTTACTCATAATTGGAAGCATTCCTAAGTTGAGTAACGCTGATCGGCCTCCTTCCATTTAGTTGACATGCACTGGAGACAGCTGCATGATTTGAATCTGGTTCAATTAAATCAGTGCCTCTGTTTTCTGTATTGGATATAGAACAGTTCATATCTTAACGATGTTAAGGTACGGGGAGTCGTCCGGCTTATGCTTAAAACCAGACTCCGGATAACTCAAGGCACGTTTCTGTAATGGCTGTTTGTGGGTTGACCCAGGCTATGGCGAGGGTTGACTTTCTACCATCAAGAAGATTAATAGTGATATTGTTCTTGACTCGCCACAGTTTTAATAAAAATGGATTTTTTCAGAAAAACAGTTGTGGGAGTATGGTAGAACTGGAAGTGATTCCAGAACCGCAAACGATTACTGAATATTTGATAAGAACCTAAAGATTCAATCTGGTTTGACATTCCATTGGCCACTCCGCAGACTAAGTGGGGTAACCTCAGGCGCTTGAGAGGTACTTCAGTATGCTCAAGGACGGTGGCAGGGAGGTTCTTGTTCACCCAGACTTTCCATTGCTGTTGTTCCAGGCTGTGAGACCCGGCAGGAGGATGAGTATAGCGTCGTTCTGAACTAGCTTCAGAAGTGTACATGTATATGACTCTGCCAGAGGGTTGTCGTAGTCAGTGGGAGCAGCGGAAGCATGGTGGACAAGTGGCTTATGTCTATTTATAGACTAAAGCAGATATAGCGTAGATAGATCATCTATTTCTGATGTGACAGTCATAGGTTTGACTTCATCAGAATAGGGGATGGATCTGTTAAGAAGGTAGTAGGATGTGATGTCCTGGTATTTGGATGACATACATAGAGTAGGAAGTGATATTCCTATACTACGGTTTCTCCACATAGGAATTGGATATTATATCAGACTTTCTGGTTACTAGATCTATGGTTTTAGATCTAGATTTGGGTGGTTTCCCAATCAGGATACCTAGACAGCATTCTAAGAGTATTTAGAATGGACGACTCCTGGCACGGTAGTATACCTGCAGGTGATGGGGTCACCCTCTCTAAAGGTGTCTTACAGACTAAAGGGGAGAGGGATATGCATGATTGGCAGATCACTTGCTTAGGCAATTGAGTTGATCATGAGATGTCAAGTACCACACCAGCTGTTGTTTTTGCAGTAGATGCAATAAGTTGATATTGATCCAATCCTGGAGAGACAGTCGGAAGCAGTTTTAGAACATAAGTTGATGTTCTAAGGATATGATAACAGCATTCTCCTTCGGGAGACAGTTATCATTCCAGGCTTCCAAGGTGACCTGAATGGCAGAGTGGCTGTCAGAGTTATAGTTTTCCCTCTGACAAGGGGCAGTATTTTGGACAGGTGGTCCAGGTGGATACTGAGGGAAGGATGGCGCAGGATACTGATTAAGTTCAGTTGACAATACAGTCTAAGAAGTTTGGATTTGGAGTTCACTTATGAGCTTGGTCCCATCAGATATCCAGACACATTCTAAGACAGGTATTGCTCATTTCGGGAGATGGGTTTCTCCGCGAATTTGAGATAAAGAGAGACATAGAAAGAAACATCAGAGCGGATCCACTCACTGAGGCTATTCCTCGAACGCAATAGTTTTGCAAACGAGCTTTGTGAGACAGACTAGTAGAGGAGTTGGGTGTTCGGTATCACACGGGCTCTGAGTATGCGTCATCACAATAATTAGCCTTGAGTGCAAGTGGGAGATTGTTGGAGATAGTGCCCTCAGAGTCAATTATTGGATTACAGGCACGTGATTGCAATGATTGAGGGAGGACATCTCCCGGTAGGACAATCTTACTCAAGATGATAGTATGCTATCTGGTTTATCTTTATCATCGTGTACTGCTTTAGGTGACCTTACGAGTCGCTATTAGACGTTGATAGAGCCCCTAGGATTCTTGCTTGACTACCAGCAGTATGAGGGCGATCATATACGTGAGAGCTGGGGTCTAAAAGCACATCCTTAAAAGGTCCCTAGTCGTGGGAGTTTCGAAACAGGGCATCGATACTCCAGAGTAGACTAGTGTATACAGTCGAGACCCCGACGAGGGGCGGTGGCCGGTCTCACAAGCCACTGGTGTCAGTTGGTTCACCTAAGATGTATACAGGTGCTCATTGGGTTATGAGTACACCGGACAAGACTTGCCGGGAACATGCTAGTTGGTCTTATACCTGACGCCGGGAACATCGGAGTAGAGGCGAAGACCGAAGGACACGGATCGCTTGGTATAGCCTTCTATCCCATCTTGTAGTTTGCTAGTAGCTAGGTTAATGGCCCGATCCGGGTTGATAGTGCGCGGTGGTGCCGGTTTGCTAGTTTGCAAAGTTTTTCGTTTCCGCGTTTCCGGCGTCGGATCGACGGCCGGGGCGCCGCCGTGCATTTACACCTGATTTGGATTTTCACGCATGTTGGGCGCATGATATGAGATGCAATTTTGGTGCACACCAGATGCACTAAATCGGGATTCTTTATGCATATCAGCTGCACCCGATATTGCTGTCAGGTACACCGTTGCCTCTGACAGGTGTTTCGTGCACACCCGTTGCACTTAGATGTTGTTTCTGTGCACATGTATGGCACATTCATGGATTTTGATTTCCGTGCGCACCGGACGCACGCGGCATTCTTATGCTCATTTTGGGATTGATTTCTTATGGAGCAGTACGTTTTTATGATATTTGCTATTTGTTTTCGTACTGAGCAGGACTAGTCAGAGGATGGTACCTGGATATATTTTGCATGCATTGATAGCTATCGAAGGGATTTCCAAAAAGGGGGCTATAGTCTCAATATTTACTTACGTATCTATGATGACACGAAACATTTTATAAAGGAAACCCGTCTAAATTATTTTCAAATATGGCGGGACATACATATTAAACAAAGGATAAGTATATATATAGTTATTTTCTTATAATAGACGTCTGCCACTGTGCCGCGATATGCGCATCGCACAGCAACATGAAAGGTTTGGCATGCATTTCCTTCAGATGTTTACATGTACAGTTATGATGTATATCATATTGGTTTTTGTATTGGATCTGACATTCGTGTCTTCTCCATGACTCCGATGATTGCGGGATGCTTAACGGAGTTTTGATTTGGAGTTATCTGCTCATTATTCATGCGCATGCATTACGCTATGATGCGTTTTATGTATTGATGATTTCAGAGCCCCGATGACTTGGACTTTTTATTGAAATGTTTTCGATTTTGGGGGTTTAAATTTAAATTCGGGGACCGAATTTCTTTAGGGGGAAGATTGTAACATTTCTGAAAATATAAAATATTATTTTTGGAATTTAATATTAAAATAATATTTTTCCCGAAAGCTGCCCGATTTGCGAAATTGGGGTTTTCGAAAAAGGGTATAAATATATACCAAAAATTGTGAAATAAATGGAAATTAAAATAATTTATTCATTTAATAATATATTTAAAGGATTTGGCATTTTAAAAATTAATTATTGTTAGTTATATGTATGCCCTAGAGGCCATTACTGTACATACGATGTATATTGTAATGGATGCTTGGACATATATAGGGAGGACTTTCTTGCTCAACATAATAGTACGCTATCTGGTTGTACTTTATCTTAACATGTACTCTGATTGTCTCTATATTACATGTTGATAAAGCCCTTAGGATATGTACTCGACTACTGGGACTATGATGAGATCATACTAGTGGGGCCACGATAGTTGACGAGTACATCCTACAACTGTTCCTAGTCGAGGGTGTATCGAGACAGGGCATCGATACATCAGAGTAGACTAGCGTATACGCATCTTGACCCATATGATGGGCGATGGATGATCCCATATCCATCGGTGTTTGACATCAAGGATGGTGTACGGGTGCTCAGTGGAGACTGGGTACACTGGACGGACTCGCCGAGAACTCCCAGATGGTATTATACCTCACGTCAGATGGCAGTTTTCCGGTGACACTGATACAGAGTAGTCTGTTGACCCGAGATCGTCATAGAGTCTTGTGTGATTCCCACTGTGCTTTGATTTCCATCATACCATGTCCAAGAGGGCATGCAAAAAGGTGGCTTTTGGGTACAGTCCCGAATCACATGGAGGCAATGAGCGATAGGAGGGGATTCGTCTCTCCCGGTATAGGGAGTTGATGTTGTGCTGTGTTCGATTGGCTATAACAGGAAATCCCTGGCCAGGGTTTCTGAGATTTACTGGTAAGTGTTATCAGTAGTTTCTCGAACTGTTATAGACCTCATATCGACACGACTTATCAAGCTACTGGGGTCTGACGTTTACCACCCCTAGGCGAGATATGCAACATATCACACGACGAGACCGGACTGTACGGGAGTGTTACTGTTTGGATTCACAGGAGAATGTACAGGCTTGCTTGTTGATCTTCTGAGCGCTCAATACCTGGGTAGCTGTTACATTTAGCTGACCGCTTGTAGCTTGTGGGTGTTTGATATGATCATCACCTACTGCCGGCGTATTGACGATTCTTTAGAGTCCTACACAGAGGTTTCTTGGCTCAGGCAAAACGGAGTAGGAGCACATATGTGATATGTGGGGGACCGAGGATAATGCGGTATGTGATACCGTATTGGATTCTCGCGATATATGATATCAGCCGGTTCATCGGATCAAGTGTTGATTCGATAAATCGGTACGGATAAATATTAGTCGGTTATATGTGATATAGCCAGATTGTCGAATCAAGTGTTGATTCGATAATTTAATGTATAATAATATATATGATATATTAAATTACATTAACTAATATTAGCTCACTAAATGATTCTTTTTCTCACTCGGGTAATACATTGATATATATGCGATATATGTTAAATGTATTATTTTATTTGGTTACAATAAATATTATATATGTGATATATAATATTGTAACATGATATGATAACTAATGCTACATGTTTAGTGGAGTTTAAACATGATTAGGGTTTGGATTAGGTTTAACACTTCTAGTTGATTCTAGAAGCTTTTCTTTTTGTCATGATAAAGATATTATGTTATGACTCATGCTTTAACCCAACCCAAACCCTAACCCTAGTTAATTCTCTACATGAGTTTAGTTGACCATGGTTGCATTATTTATCATATTAATTCTTTCTATTCATCACAAAAGGAATGCTAATGATATTGTTCATCTTCTTCCTTCTTCTTCTTTGCTTACAAAGCTTTCTTGCTTTGATATTTGTGATGAAAATATGTGAGAAAAAGATAAATAAAGAGAGCAAAAATCCTACTTCATCATCCTCATCTTCCCTTGCCATTTAGATGAGGGTGTTCACATCATTTCATGAGTGTTAGCTTGTGTTAACGAAACTTCAAGGTAGATCATCTTTGAATCGAAGATCGGAAGCAAAGGTTGCATCTTTTTCTTCGTGGAACCTCTCGAGAGTCCGGAACCCGATGATCGCAGCGAAGGGACCACAACACGGAGCATATGAAGTGAAGGACCGGATCTACAAAGGTTGTAATCCCTCTCACTTAGTGTTAAAGTTGTTAACATGTTTGTTTTCGCCTAATCTCTAGTTTAAAGATCCGTATTCGGGTTGTTCGGCACGGCTAATTTTAATAATCGGGCATGGTTGATGCCTCGTAGACCCTTGTGCCGTGCCTAGCAACCCTACAGTGGTATCAGAGCCAAGCTAGAGCTTTAGGCGAAGTCTAGACGAAGTTTAAAGTCCGATCGAACGTCGAAACCCAGACACGGAACCATCTCTGTACATTTTTCAAAAATGTGTTTTTTTCTGAATTAAAAATTCTCAGAAAATTAAGCAGGAAAAACTCAGAATTACTTTGAAGTACGGACCTCTAACTCGAAAATTTGACCGCGGAACCGCGGCGAAACCATGGGTTTTGCGGCGGTTCCGCGGCCAAAATTTGGACTTAGTCCCTGAAATTTCATGTAATTATTTTTAGGCCCTTTATTGTTAATTTTTTCTGGGAATATTTTAATTCCACTCAAGTGTTGATTTTTCAAGGGTTGTATTGGGGAATCGTTGATTCGATCGGATGATATAACTTTGTTTAGTTTGTTCGGATAATTTTAGAAACTGTTAAAAAGTTCGAACGGATATCAATAACTCACTTTTTCCCCTGTCGGAAATTTTTTCAAAAGTTGGATTTTTTCTCGTGTTTAAGAACGTTCTAAGTCGTGCAAGTAACGCGGTGGACCCTCTAGAAGACAACAAACCTTAACTCGATTATGTGACCGTCTTGAACTGCCTTTTGAACCTTAGGGTTTGGGGCAGTACGGCGTGCCACATGTGAGGCGTTGGCTTGACCCTTCTACGGCTGGACCATTGGTACTGTGGCATGTGATAGATGTTTTTTAAACTGATTTCAAGTGTTGAGATATATTGGGGAAATTTTGGGTGTTTGATTATTCGATCGGAAAGTTTAACTTTGTCTATTTATCTGGAATGTGATACAATATTTGGAATCCACAGGTAGTTATGAGATAACTAATTTGAATATTATAGACATAGCAGTTTAGTCTCAAATGATCGGTTGCCACGAAATTTTGATGTGATCAAAAGTCCGTCGCAATCACGTAGTGTACGCGGATACTCGCCGGGTAAACTTAATAGACAGCTACGCCCCATAGCCCCGACCAAGTGACTGTAGGAGAACCCCGTCGCCAAAAGCATCCGTTCGGGTGCTTGCGGCAGCGGTGTTCCGCCTTAGTGCACTTCGTCGACGGCATCTGGGGGTGCAGCCGTCTACTAAAGTTTGCGACGAGCATTCGATCAGGACGTCGGGAATCTTGTTGAATTGCCCGACTTGATATTGAAAAGAGTTTTCGATAATGAGACTAAAATGCGGGGTTTATAATTGTTAGGCATGCGATGTCTAAGGAATTCATTTGGTTAGGCATGCGATGTCTAAGGAGGTTGCGGATTCCAACTGTTGTAGTTTTACACTTTCTTTTCTGTGACCGTAAGCGTAGTATGTGGGGTATCGCCATCTTCGTTGCTATACATCAATAACAATCGGGATACGCATACTTGCTTACGTTGATGATATGAGATATTATGTGTTGCTGTGATATGTTATATTGGATCGTCGCGTTTTGAATAGCCGGGGGTTTTATGTGAGATGAGAGTTTTTCTTTTTCATTCATGTAAAAAACTTGTATGTAATATTCTTTTATTGGGGCACTTCCATGTTGCGGAAGATGTCACCGTTGTATATTATTTGCTTTTCCGCATTAGGTAGACCCAAGGCGGGGAGCACAAGTAACCGGGTTCTAGGGTCCAGTGGGAGACCATCTCG
Organism: Agapanthus africanus; assembly: GCA_030015575.1. NCBI lineage: Eukaryota > Viridiplantae > Streptophyta > Magnoliopsida > Asparagales > Amaryllidaceae > Agapanthus > Agapanthus africanus. The sequence continues at coordinate 174,378,749 of JASDDO010000022.1, read as the reverse complement.
AGGAGTCGAGACCGGGTCTCCTAACCCTAGAATTGGCATTGTTACTTGCCGCTCTCATAGGGGTCTAGGGATGTGGGTTTGGCTATTCATCGCGACCGTGGAATCCGTGTTTTATACAGGCTCGTATTAAAAACACGGACGTCCTAGTATATCCAATATTTCATATATGTTCTTCTGCTGCAATGTTCTGTGATGAGATTATATTACTGCCTGAGATGAATGTTTATATTATATATATGAGATATATGTTATATTGCAGATTTCGTTTCAAATGTGATGCTTGTGAAGCACAATAAAATGGGACTTCATTAATGAGATTAATGAAATAAAAGAAACCTAAGATGTTGTAGAAACTTGTTTAAAAACTGGTAGCTCTAGTTCTTGCTTTGCATAGCGGTGTTCCTTGTAGAACATCCAGCACCTTATTCGATAAGGAAAGGACCGAGATCCCTTCACCGTGAGTGACTCCTTTAGCAATAACTGGCAGATGCTACAAACCTCGGTTTGTCTTTTGATTGCTTCTATAGTTTCTGCTTTGCACAACGGTATATATGATATATCCTGCACCTTATTCGATGAGGAAAGGGCCGACGATCCCTTCACCGGGAGTGACCCCTTTAGCAAAACTAGAAAAGCCTAAAAAACACTCCATTTAAAATCACTCGATTCTACGACGATATCAAGTTCATTACGCAATAGGTTTTCTTAAAAACCTGTCGTAACCCTCTGTCATTTTAGGAAGTAGAGTACTTAGTATTCGTGCTGTGTTTGTTGACCTTAGTTAAGGCACAGTGTACGGTAGCTAAGTGATGTCTTCCTATATATAGCATATGATGCGATTAGTTAGGACAGTCATATGACTTTGTTGACCTTAGTTAAGGGTCATGTGGGTGGGTCTAATTAATCAAGAAATGACGGGTAGAACTTGACTAGTGCTTATGATTTGTTGACCATAGTTAAGGTCAAAAGTCACTAGGGGTAAAATATTATTGGGAATTTCAAGTGTTGAAATTTGCAATGAGATTGCATACCTTCTATGAGATAGTTGGATCCCGATACCCGCTGCGAGTAAGAGTTACTCCTGGGAGAGTTTTACACATTACAATTAGCCGATCAAGTAGGTGTCTAGAAAGGTGTTAACGGGGTTACGCCTCTGGGAAAACGAGGTTTACTTTAATTAGGTTCGTGCGAAAGCACGGGGGACCTCCCTCAAAGTACCGACACTGGCCTGGCTGAAAGATTGGCGAACTTGTAGCGTGTAATTATTCCCGGCTAGTCTTTCCTTTTAGGGTTTGAAGGAAGATTTGATTAGAACAGTGGGAGATATCCTGATTAGATATATTAGATAACCAATCTAATCTTGCAAGAGCATACGCTGAGTGTTTTCTTCTCTCTCTCTCCAGGTAGCGACCATATCACGCCTTAATCAAGATAATAAAACGGATATATTGACCGAACCCGCTTGTTATACTGAGCTGGGGAATGTTGGTCCCGCTCCAACTTATAATTGTTATAAGACAGAGCAGGAAATTGGGGAATACCAGATTTCCCGTGCCGCCCAAACGAAGAAAGTGCATGCTGATGCATCATCTTCGAGTATGTTCATTACAGAGAACTGTTTCTCAGTATCCTTTACGTCCTGGGTATGTGATACCGGATCAGGATCCCGCATATGTAATCTGTTACATGGGCTACAGATAGGTAGAGAACTGAGAACGGGTGATAAGTTTCATGAGACAGAAAACGGTGCAAGTGTTGCAGCCAAGTCTGTTGGTCACTATCACCCTGTATTACCAGAATACATTGATTCTGAACAAATGTTATTAGATACAGAACCTGATATACAAAATCATATCGGTCTCTTTTAAAAGAAGGATATAATTTTGTATTGTTGGTAATGTTTTGAACATTTCCTATATCAAGAGTTGATCGGTTCAGGCACGTTATCTAAAAGCATTGACGTTCTAAATCAAATGTACAGTTCTTAGTATACGGAACACACACAAGAGGAAGAGTTCAGAAATGAATGAATCCTTCTTGAGGCATTGTAGACTAGGTCATATCAATGCGACCCGACTGGCTGAAGTTACATTTAGATGCATATTTAAATTAGTTTGAATTTACATCTTGTGAAACTTGCCGGTCATGTCACAAAGATAAGATGACTACAGCTCTGTTTATTGGAAACAGAGAAAGAGTTAGTGAACTCTAGGGATTGATACATGCTGATGTATGAAGGTCCCCTGTCTACACATGCCAAGACCGGTTCTTTGTACTTCATTACATTCTCTGAAGATCTCTCAAGATTCAGACATATGTTCCTGTTGAAACACACGTCCGAAGCTTTTGAGATATTCACAGAATATAAGTTAGAAGTAGAGAACCAAAAACGGGTATAAGTATTATGTCCTTTGATGAGATCAGGGAGGAGAATACTTGAGCACGGAATTCCTGGACTATTCTAAAGGAGAATGAGATTCTCTCTCAGCATTACTCCTTCGTATACACCACAGCACGTCGGTGTATCGGGGCGGAGCAATAGCACCCTATTTGATATGGTGTGCTCTATGATGAGTACTACTGAGTTTCCTATTTCCTTTTGGGAGTTATGCACTTGAGAAGCTGCATACCTATTGAATAGGGTTCGAATCAAATCAGTTGCCTACCACTTAATATGTGATATGGAAAGGGAAGAGCCCATATCTTAAGTTGGTTAAGATTTGGGGTTGTCCGACCTATGTCTGAGAGCAAAAATCCGGACAAGCTCGAGGCAAGTTCTGTTATGTAGAACTGGAAAGGTTCCAGCTATACAAACTGCAGCTGATGATTTGGTAGAACCAAAGAATTCAATAGTTTCCAACGAACCTCAGCCTCTCCGCCGATCTAGTAGGGTTCCTCACCCACCTGAGAGATACTTCGGTTTCTCTATGACAGTGGGAGCGAGGATTGCATCATGAGATGATGACCCAACTAGTTTCGAGCAGGCCATCAGGAGTGAGACTCTGTAAGAATGGCTGGATGCTTATCGATCTGAGATGGAATCCTTATACACTAACAAAGTATGGACTTTGGTTGCTTTATCTGAAGGGTTAAATCCCCATCAGGAGCGAGTATATCTTGAGAAGATTACTTGGTGTACATGGAAAAGTTGAGACTTTCAAAGCTATGCTTAAGTCCATCCAGATCCTACTTGCCACGGCTACATACCATGACTACGATATCTGGCGGTTGGGTGTCATGACTACTTTTCTAAATGATGTTTTAGAAGAGAGCGTCTATAAGTACACAGCCAGAGGGCTTCGTAGACAGTGGAAGCAGCGGAAACATGTGCAAGATGTTTTATGTGATAAAGCAGGCATCGCGGAGTTGGAACATCTGTTTTGATGTGTTAGTCAAAGAGTTTGACTTCATCAAAATGGTAGATGAACCTTGTATATACGAAAAGGTAGTAGAGAGTATGGTGGTGATCCTCGTAGAGTACGTAGATGACATACTCTTGATAGGGAAGGAGTTTCCTATGCTACGCTCGGTCAATCTCCGCTTATCACAAGGATTCTCCATATAGGATCAAAATAATACCTTCTAAATCCTGGGTTTTGGATATATGAGATAGATCTGATTGGATGTTAGGATTCTCACGGTTGTAGTGAGATGGTATCAATCGATCCTGGGGAGAATCACTGGAAAGGTTCCAAGGTGATAAGAACGACTGAATGTCAGTCGCAGGCATTGTCTTTACCCTCAGTGGAGGGACGGTATGTTGGAAGAGTTCCAAGCTAGATACCGTGACATACTAGACGATTAAAGGCAAGATACATTGTTACCAAGAATGCTACCAAAGAGCCAGTCTGGATAAATATAAGTTTGTAAGATGAACTTCGTTCCTACCATTGTGTGACAATGGAGTTGTGGCTTATGCTAAGGAACCCCCGTCCCATCAGAAATCCAGATATAATTCTTAGGCAGTATCACCTGATCATGGAGATGGTTGATCTCCAGGGAGATCGAGGTTAGGAGAGTAGACACAGAGGACAACAGCGCGGATCCACTCACAAAGGCCTTTTTCCTAGTAGAGACTTTTATGGGATGGTTGAGTATGAGATACTTCAACCGCAGCTAATTGTTGGGTATGTGATACCATAACAGATGGCCCTAGTGCAAGTGGGAGATTGTTAGTTATATGTATGCCCTAGAGGCCATTACTGTACATACGATGTATATTGTAATGGATGCTTGGACATATATAGGGAGGACTTTCTTGCTCGACATGATAGTACGCTATCTGGTTGAACTTTATCTTAACATGTACTCTGATTGTCTCTATATTACATGTTGATAAAGCCCTTAGGATATGTACTCGACTACTGGGACTATGATGAGATCATACTAGTGGGGCCACGGTAGTCGACGAGTACATCCTACAACTGTTCCTAGTCGAGGGTGTATCGAGACAGGGCATCGATACATCAGAGTAGACTAGCGTATACGCATCTTGACCCATATGATGGGCGATGGATGATCCCATATCCATCGGTGTTTGACATCAAGGATGGTGTACGGGTGCTCAGTGGAGACTGGGTACACTGGACGGACTCGCCGAGAACTCCCAGATGGTATTATACCTCACGTCAGATGGCAGTTCTCCGGTGACACTGGTACAGAGTAGTCTGTTGACCCGAGATCGTCATAGAGTCTTGTGTGATTCCCACTGTGCTTTGATTTCCATCATGACACGTCCAAGAGGGCGTGCAAAAAGGTGGCTTTTGGGTACAGTCCCGAATCACATGGAGGCAATGAATGATAGGAGGGGATTCGTCTCTCCCGGTATAGGGAGTTGATGTTGTGCTGTGTTCGATTGGCTATAACCGGAAATCCCTGGCCAGGGTTGCTGAGATTTACTGGTAAGTGTTATCAGTAGTTTCTCGAACTGTTATAGACCTCATATCGACACGACTTATCAAGCTACTGGGTCTGACGTTTACCACCCCTAGGCGAGATATGCAACATATAACACGACGAGACCGGACTGTACGGGAGTGTTACTGTTTGGATTCACAGGAGAATGTACAGGCTTGCTTGTTGATCTTCTGAGCGCTCAATACCTGGGTAGCTGTTACGTTTAGCTGACCGCTTGCAGCTTGTGGGTGTTTGATATGATCATCACCTATTGCCGGCGTATTGACGATTCTTTAGAGTCCTACACAGAGGTTTCTTGGCTCAGGCAAAACGGAGTAGGAGCACATATGTGATATGTACGGGACCGAGGATAATGCGGTATGTGATACCGTATTGGATTCTCGCGATATATGATATCAGCCGGTTCATCGGATCATGTGTTGATTCGATAAATCGGTACAGATAAATATTAGTCGGTTATATGTGATGTAGCCGGATTGTCGAATCAAGTGTTGATTCGATAATTTAATGTATAATAATATATATGATATATTAAATTACATTAACTAATATTAGCTCACTAAATGATTCTTTTTCTCACTCGGGTAATATATTGATATATATGCGATATATGTTAAATGTATTATTTTATTTGGTTACAATAAATATTATATATGTGATATATAATATTGTAATATGATATGATAACTAATGCAACATGTTTAGTGGAGTTTCAACATGATTAGGGTTTGGATTAGGGTTAACACTTCTAGTTGATTCTAGAAGTTTTTCTTTTTGTCATGATAAAGATATTATGTTATGACTCATGCTTTAACCCAACCCAAACCCTAACCCTAGTTAATTCTCTACATGAGTTTAGTTGACCATGGTTGCATTATTTATCATATTAATTCTTTCTATTCATCACAAAAGGAATGCTAATGATATTGTTCATCTTCTTCCTTCTTCTTCTTTGCTTACAAAGCTTTCTTGCTTTGATATTTGTGATGAAAATATGTGAGAAAAAGATAAATAAAGAGAGCAAAAATCCTACTTCATCATCCTCATCTTCCCTTTCCATTTAGATGAGGGTGTTCACATCATTTCATGAGTGTTAGCTTGTGTTAACGAAACTTCAAGGTAGATCATCTTTGAATCGAAGATCGGAAGCAAAGGTTGCATCTTTTTCTTCGTGGAACCTCTCGAGAGTCCGGAACCCGATGATCGCAGCGAAGGGACCACAACACGGAGCATATGAAGTGAAGGACCGGATCTACAAAGGTTGTAATCCCTCTCACTTAGTGTTAAAGTTGTTAACATGTTTGTTTTCGCCTAATCTCTAGTTTAAAGATCCGTATTCGGGTTGTTCGGCACGGCTAATTTTAATAATCGGGCATGGTTGATGCCTCGTAGACCCTTGTGCGCGTGCCTAGCAACCCTACAATTATATGTCGTTTGGATAAAAACCCGATTAGTGAACTGCTAATCGCAATTAAGCCAAATCCGTATTTCTACAGTTTTTCATGGCTAGTGCACCATGTCATGTTATATTTGGTTACATGTTGTTGCATTTGTGTTGTTTTATGGGTATTGTGTGATTTGGTTTTGAAATTTAAAAGAGAAAAGAAAAAGAAATGAAAAAGGGTTCAAAAGGTGGATGATTGGAGAGAGAGAGAGAGTGTGTGAGAATAAGTGAGAGGGGGGGCTGCCATACACTTTCCCCATCATTTACTTTTTTACTTCTTCATCTTCCTCAAGCTCACTACCCTCCACTTCTAACCCTAGATCTATCTCCAAATAATCTCCAAAACCTTATACCCCCTTCACAAAAAAATATCCCCATCTCTTCCTCTACACATTGGACCAAACAAAGTGGGATTTTGACAACTTTGGGATTTCTAGGGTTTGCTTAAGTGACATCCATGAGGTATAATTTCTTCCATTAGTTTAGTTCCAAGTTTTCACAGCTTTTTGTTTAAGTTTAGAGTTCGTTTAGTGATGGATTGTTGATACATAGAAATCCTAGTGAGGGTTTGAGTGAAATTGTGGATTGGTGATGATTGAGTGGCTGTTTTAAGACCTGGGATTGAGTATGGAAACCATAATACGGATTTAGGAATTGATCGATGTCGGTTTTATGAGTATATAGGGTGTGCAGGGAAATCTAGGATGATCCGGGGAATTTTTTAGAGTAGCAAACAATACCAGGGACCTACATACACCACCCGGAGACCACCCTAAGAAGATGAAGCCCAATAGAGCCTAGGGAGCCGAGGAGGCCGGATTTCCTAGCCTAGTGGCAGGCCAGTTTGGGTGGGTTGGTGCCAGGCTTGTTCCAGTAGCTCATACACTCCCTGTACATCACCCTAGACATGTTTGCTTAGCTCTATTTGACCTGAGTCAAAATCTGGGAGCATTTTATTGTGATTTTGGCTATGTTTTTGGTATTTTGAAATGACAAGTTTTGATATTTGAATTTGTAACTGGTTGTTAGATGTTCGTACATCAACAATAATGGTTGTTTGGTTGATTTTGTACGCGTAAGATATAGGTTCAACCTATGGGTGATCCGTGTGCCGTTTTGGATATCAGAACATGATTTTAATAGCGATTGCGATTGTACTGATTGTAGGTACCTTCACGTGCATTCCGAGGCGACGGAGCTTGGTGTCATCGACTTCAGCAAGCAAGGACCAAGTGAGTAGATCTATATCTACGGGGGAAGTCGGGTGGATGGCGTATAGCACCCTCGCACACTTTGATGGAAACCGATTTATATATACATTATGGTTAATGAAACCTTTAATAGGAATCTATAGATTGAGTAAAAATTGTTATTGTATATGCCCTAGGGGCCATTATTGTATCATACTAACATGTATATTACTTAATAGAAGCTTGGGATATTCACAGTTATATTAACAGTCTTGCTAAACATGGTATTATGCTACTTGGTTTATATCTATCTTAATATGTGTGTATGTATTGATAGAGCCCTTAGGATCTTGATTGACTACCAGCGTTGTGATGGCAGTCACACTAGTGGGGGCTGGGTAGTCAACAAGCACATCCTTTTTCAGGTCCCTAGTTGTAGGATTATCGAGACAGGGCATCGATACTCCGGAGTAGACTAGTGTGTACGCTTCTCATCCCAGTTGGGGAGATGATCTATCCCACAGCCATCAGTACGTCGTACTGGAGATAGTATACAGGTGCTCGTTGGGTTACGGGTACACCAAACAGGACTCGCAGGGAACTGTTGGTTGGTATTATACCCGTCGTCAGTTAACAGTTCCCAGGTGACATGAGTACAGCATAGTCTGCAGACTTGACACTGCTGCTTCGCCTCGAGTGTGTTCCCACTTTTCTTAGATTGCTACCCTACCACGGCTCAAAGGAGTCGTGCAAACAGGTAGCAGTTGGGTGCAGCCCCGAGCACTTGGAGGCGGTGGCGGTTAGACAGAATTCGTCTCTCCCGGTATTGGGAGTTGATATCGCGCTGTGTCTGGAGAGCCATTACGCAAAGTCCCTGGCCAGGGCAAGCGAGATTTACTGGTAGGTTTTCCAGTAGTTTCTCAAGGTGTAATGGGCTTCACTCCGACACGACTTATACCGCTTTTAGGGGATTGACGCTTGCCGCCCCCCTAGGCCCGATATGCGATAGTCTTAGATGAACAGACCGGAATGTATGGAGATTGTCACATCAGGCTCAGTAGGAGTTCGGATGGGTTTTCTCATCGGCCTTCTTATCGACATCTACCTGGGGACCGTTACGTACAGCTAGTGCCGCTTGCGGTCTGTGGTTAAACCCACTGCCAGCGTAGTAGTCGAGTCTTTAGAGTCCCACACAGAGAGTTTCCCTGCTTCGGGTGAAACGATATAGAGGTCGTATGGTTTTACGATAGGGTTCGGACACGCACGTGCATTTATGCACGTACGATGTTCGGACAGTTTATACTAGCAGGCTTTGGTTTAAGCCAAATTCTAGTATTGGATTATTGGATTTATACAGTCTCAGTATTTCCGTGTTTTCATGGATAGGAGGGGCGTTCTCGTAATTTGTCGAGAAGCTTCTAGAAGATTGATGAGTTGGAGGCTTAGGTGGCATTTGCATTAATTGGTTTAATGACTCATGGTGTGATTCATCCATAGAGTTAATGATACATTTATTGCTTAAATGACTCATGAGATGAATCAAAAGGTGAGTTAATGAAGCATGAAGATATTTTTTATTTGTTATTCATTTAATAAATATCTTATGCTTCATATATTCACAATAAGTTATTTTTCTAAAAGGATTCTCACTCTCACCTTCTCACTCCTCAAGCTCTCTCTCTTCCAACCCTAACCCTAACCTCTCATGTGTTGAGATCAAGGGTTAGCAAGACTAATTGATCCCTAATCCTAATCTATATCCTCTAGGTTGCTTTGATTAGCACTCTTAGTTACCTCAAGTTAGAGGTCAAGTTTGGAGTAGTAGCTCTCGGGTGGATCTTCTATCACAAAGAGGAGGCCGACGAGGAGGTGGTCAACGAGAACAAGAAAGACTTTTTTAATTAGGTATAATCTTCTTTCATAGTAGCTAATCCCTCCTATGATGTTGTTAGTTAGGGTTTGGCAAAGATCCGTAAGTTAGTCGATGTTTGTTTTAAACAAAATGATTGTTTTACCTATTCCGCCTCCCTGCAACTCGTGGGGTGTCTAACGTCGACTTACAGTGGTATCAGAGCCTCGCTAAACCATAAATAACTTGTTAGCAAAGTCGTTATAAATTCGATCACAAAACGAACCAAAAAATACGACTTTTTTACCAAGTTTCTTTCGTTTTTAAAACGGGGTCTAAAATTTTTTCAGGGACCCTTAAAAATACAAGCAGGGAATTATAAGATTACTGGAGAAATTTAGGATCCTAGCTCGGCCAAACCGCCGTGGATCCGCGGCCGAGTTGGAGCCGAGTCAGCCCAAAATTCCCAGTAACTCTTCTGTGTTAATTTTGTATTTTCTGGGATGTTCTGTTTCTGCTCAGGTTTCAGGTGCACAGAGAATTATTTGGAGTAGAATCATTTGTGTCTGCTCGATCAAAATTCTACAATGTTTGGCTAATTAGATTATATCTGTGATTTGTATAATGTGTTCGTAAACCTCCCCTAACTGCTGGTATGTCGGTTGGCAGGGGGTTGCACATTTCTGTAATGGGTTTTACTGTTTGTGTTTGTGGACTTGTTGGATTGTCGTGAATGGATAGCCGGGGATGTAAGACGAGCGTTTCTTTCATTCAAATGTAATTTGTAAATTGTTGTAATATTCTTTTGCGGGGCACATCTAGGTTGTGGTTGTAGCCACCGTTGTATTATTTCATTTACTGATATTTGCTCCAACGATAGACCCAAGGTGGGGTGCACAAACTACCGGGTACTTTGAAGTGTTTAGTAGCCTACTCACGTTGTTGAGGGAGACCGCTTCACTTCGGGTACTTGGTGGGTAGTTTGCCGTACCCGTAGAGGTCTAGGGTGGGGTTTTAGCTATTCATCGCGACTGTGTAATCCGTCTTTCTTTGCAGGCTCAAAAGGAATGCGGATTGGTAGAAAATCCAATATGTTCATCTGTGATCTGGAATGCCTATTATTACGTCTGACGAATGTACAATACCTATATATGATAGTTATTTAGACGTCACTTATGTTTTACACCCGCGCTAGCCCAGCCCCCGCTCTGTCGTTAGTTAAGTAACCTAACGGGGCCCAGTGGCGAATGCGGATGGCATAAGAGGACGTTGTATTTTCGTTGTTTTCTACAATGATAGGTTAATTGATGGGACACATTATAATAATGCAAAGAAAATAAACCAAAGTTGAATCGTTGGAACAGTTTAAAAGAAACCACTCGGTTATTTTTTGAAATTGCGGAGCTTTAACCACTCCTTTTAAAAGCTATCAAGTTCCTTCGATCATATCAAGTTCACTACGTTCACGGTTTCGCCAAAACCATTCGTAGCCCTCCGTCATTTCATTTGGGTATTCAGTAGTATTCAAGCTATGTATTTTGACCAACGCCAAGGCATAGTGTTTGGTAGCTGCTGGGTATTCATTTGTTACATAGATAGATGAGTTAGTTTGGGACAGTCGTATTATCATTTGGCCAACGTTAGGGGTATGTACGGATTGGTTCAAATTAACAAGATAATGATGGGTAGAACTTGACATGTGACTTATGACATTTTGACCGACGCCAAGGTCATAAGAGCATGGGACAGAAATTTATATCGGGAATTTCTAAAGAAACTGAAATTTGCAAAGAGATGCATACCATTTGGAGTGTGATAATATTAGTAGGATTCCTTCAGCTTTATCACACGATGATATTTGGATCCCGATCCTACTGTAAGTATCCGCTACTCATCAGGAGATTCGTCACTTAACGATCAATGTTATAAACCAAGTAGCTGCCGAGAAAGGTGTCAGCGGGGTTACGCCCCCAGAGAAAAGAGCTTATTTAATTAAGAAACTTCGAGAAAGCGTTGGAAAACCTTCCTCGAAGTACCGACACCGGCCTGGCTGAACGGTTAAGCAAGTATTGTACAGTGAGAATAGTCCTGACTAGTTCTTCCTTTTTGGTTTGAGGAGGGATTCGAGAAACAGTGGGAGCCATCCAGTTTAGATAAACTAAAAACCACTCTAAACTTGCAAGAGCATCATGCTAAAGTGTTCCCTCTCTCTCTCATTGCAGCGACCCAGAACATGACAGGCCTTAAGTTACTATTAGAGAAAAATATACTGACAGGGCCAAATTATAAAGATTGGTTGCGGAATGTCAAAATGGCTTTGACTTATGACAAATTGGGGTATGTCCTTACTGCTAAGGCACCTGCTGTCCCTGGTCCAAAATCCAGTAATGCGGATAAGGAAATCCGCAAGACCCGGGAGTTAGATTGCGCGAGGGCCAAATGCATCGTGCTTGCCTCTATGAATAATGAACATCAGAGGAGGCACGAGGATATGGATCTTGAATCCATATTTCTCCACGCCAAGGAACCGTATGGAGAGCAATCTCGTATAGCAAGATACGGGACCTCGAAGAACTTGTTTCAGTCGAGGATGGCCGTCGGATCATCTGTAGGAGAACATGTCCTAAAGATGATTGGCTATATAGAAGAGCTCGCGGATCTCGGGACGACTTTGGAGAACGAGCTCTATACAGACTTGGTTCTTCAGTCCCTTCCTTCCACCTACGGCCAGTTTATTCTGAATTTCAACATTCAAAGAAAAGAAGTTGATCTTCCAGAACTCCTTAACATGTTGAGGAGTGCAGAAGGCACCTTGCAGAAGGCAAGGGAAACACCCGCTATGTTTGTTCGCGGTGCTTCATCTTTCGGGTCCAAGGCTAGGGCCAAAGGAAGGAAGAAGAAGGCCGCCTCCAAACCGAGAGGTGGTGTTGGTAAGGTGGGAGTCAAGGGAAAGACAAAGGTTGCGGTGCTAGTAGTGGCAAAGGACAAGTGCTTCCACTGTCATAGGAAAGGGCACTGGAAGAAAGATTTCAAAGCTTGGAATGCCAAGAACCAGGAACCGAAGCAAGCTATGGCTTCGACTTCAGGTGTGTTTGTAATTGAAAATTGTCTGTCAATCAACTCTACTTCCTGGGTATTGGATACCGGATCAGGATCTCATATATGCAATTCATTGCAGGCACTGAGAAACCGTAGAGTGCTGAAGGTTGGTGATATGACCCTCCAGGTTGCTAACGGAGCTAGCGTGGGTGCTGTGTCCATAGGGGATTATCACCTTGGATTGACGAGTGAACATATTTTGGTTTTGCATAACTGTTTTTGTGTACCCAGTTTAACGTGTAATATCATATCGGTTTCGTTGTTATCAAAAGAAGGTTATGATTTCACGTTTGTAAGCGATGTTGTTAACATCCACCTTAATCATGGTTTGATTGGGTCCGGTACACTAGATAACGGTATATATGTCTTAAACCAATTACAGATTTTCAATGTCCAGAACACACTAAAAAGAAAGTCTCCAGATACAAATAAGGCTTTCTTATGGCATTGTAGACTAGGTCACATCAATGAGACCAGGTTAACTAAGTTACATAGAGAAGGATATTTGGATTCGTTCGAATATCAATCTTATGCAACTTGTCAATTATGTCTCAAAAGAAAGATGACAAAGACTCCATTCACTGGACATGGAGTAAGAGCGAGCGAGCTCTTAGGACTCATACACAGCGATGTATGTGGTCCAATGTCTACACATGCAAGAGGTGGTTTTTCATATTTCATTACTTTTACGGATGATTACTCTAGGTACGGATTCGTTTTCTTAATGAAACATAAATCCGAGGCTTTTGAGAAATTCCAAGAATATAAGAATGAAGTATAAAACCAAACCGGCAAAAGTATCAAGACACTGAGATCTGATCGAGGTGGTGAATACTTAAGTGCCGAGTTCTTAGGTTACCTAAAAGAGAAAGGAATTCTCTCTCAGCTTACTCCTCCATACACTCCACAGCATAATGGTGTATCGGAGAGACGGAATCAAACCCTATTGGATATGGTACGTTCCATGATGAGTAATGCTGAGTTACCGCGATCTTTCTGGGGTTATGCGCTAGAATCAGCGGCATATCTTTTGAACATGGCTCCTACCAAGACTGTGCCTACCACGCCATATCGGATATGGAGTGGGAAGAAACCCTATCTTCAGTATCTGAAGATATGGGGATGTCCAGCTTTTGTTAAAAAGCAGCATGCGGACAAACTCGAGGCACGATCAGTACAGTGTAAGTTTGTGGGATATCCAAAGAACTCCAAGGGGTATTACTTCTATTACGCAGAGGAACAAAAGGTTTTTGTTTCTCGTAATGCCCATTTTCTAGAACATCAGTTTTTAGAAAAGGAAACAAGAGGGAGTGCAATAGAACTGGAAGAAATTCCAGAACCACAAACTACTACCGAAAGTTTGGTAGAACCAGTAGTTCAAGAAGAACAGGACATTCCCGCACCCCTCCGCAGGAGTAGTAGGCCGTCTCATCCGCCTGAGAGATACTACGGTTTTCTCATAGATGGGGATAGAGAGGATTGCGATATTGATGATGATGAACCTACTGTAGGATTCCTAGGCACACTATAAAGGTCTCACAAGGCATCAACCATGCCAATTTCAAATTTTACGGGTGCCGAGAAACCCTAATACGGATCGTTGACTAGAAGTTTAGGCGAAACAATAATCTAGTTAACAATTTAACTTAAGGAGAGAGGCTACAACCTTTGTAGATCCGATTCTCCACTTCCTTAGCTCCACATAGGCGTCCTCTCGCTGTCCATCATGAATCCCGAACTCAATCGTCGGCTTCATCGGAGAAATGGGCGGACTAGGTCGTCGGCTTCGTGCCGAAGATGATCTACGTCGAGGCATCGCAAGTTCAAGCTCCAACTTCACCAAGTTGTGAAACTTATGAAGAAAACACCCTATACTACTTGGCAAGAGGTAGAGAGTGAAGAAATAGGAGGTGGGTTCACTTTAGAATTGGATTTCTCTCACTTTTGCTCAAGTTGCCATTGATGGACTTAAGCTTTTCTTGAAGAAGAAGATGATGAAGAAGAAGAAAGAATATGATAAGTGTTGAATTAAAATGAAAATAAATCAATACTTATCATAAGCTAACTATGGTAAAGTGTAGAGAATGAACTAGGGTTAGTTCAAATGGTTAGGGTTAAGCATGAGACAAGAATGGTTAGAAAGTCAAAGCTTCATGAAGCTTCAATAAGAAACAAAAGAAAGCCACCATTCTTATCATAATCTTTTCAAAATAAATAAACAAATAAATAAATGAAAAGCAAAACCCTAATCATCAACTTAACCATGGTTTAATTCTTTACACTTAACCAAATAAGCAAGTATCATCAAACATGATACAAACATGTGCACAAAAGTATATCATATATACAACTTGCACATCAAGTGAGAAAATCCATTTAAAGTGAACCAATACTAGTTAATGCAAAGTAATATATCAAATATATAATTATACATTAAATCATTAAATCAACACTTGATTTAACGATCCGGTCATATCGCATATAACTGACTAGTATCCTATGTATCGGCTTATCGAATCAATCCTTGATTCGATATCTAGGTTATATCGAATATAACCAATCGATACATTCATCGCGAGAATAGAATACGGTATCAAATACACGCATTATTCTCGGTCCTGCACATATCTCATATGCGCTCCTATTTCGTTTCGCTTGAGCCAGGAAACCTCTGTGTAGGACTCTAAAGACTCGTCAATACGCCGGTAGCAGATGATGATCATATCAAGCACCCACAAGCCGCAAGCGGTCTGTAACGGCCACCCGGGTATTAAGCGATCAGAAGATCGACGAGCTAGCCCGCTCACACTCCTGTGAATCCAACCAGTAACACTTACCGTACAGTCCGGTCTGTTCGTCTGATATGTCGCATATCAAGTCTTGGGGTGGTAAACGTCAGACCCCAATAACCGATAAGTCGTGCCGATGTGAGGCTCATAACGGGTCGAAAAACTACTGGTAACACTTACCAGCAAATCACTGATCAGCCGTGGCCAGGGACTTCCCTGTTACGGCCAATCGAGCACAGCGCAACATCAACCCCCAATACCGGGAGAGACGAAACCCCTCCTATCGCTCATTGCCTCCATGTGACTCGGGACTGTACCCAAAGACCACCGTTTTGCACGCCCTCATGGACGTGGTAAGGTGGAGATCAAAGCACAGTGGTAATCACACAAGACTCTATGACGATCTCGGGTTTACAGACTAACCTGCACAAGTGTCACCTGAGAACTGCCATCTGACGTGAGGTATAATACCATCTGGGAGTTCTCGGCGAGTCCGTCCAGTGTACCCAGTCTCCACTGAGCACCCGTATACCATCTCTGATGTCAAACACCAATGGATATGGGATCATCCATCGCCCATCTCATGGGTCGAGAAGTGTATACGCTAGTCTACACTGGTATATCGATGCCCCGTCTCGATACACCCACGACTAGGGACCATGAAGGATGTACTAATGGACTACCATGTCCCCACTAGTATGATCTGCATCATAGTCCAGGTAGTCAAGTACACATCCTAAGGGCTTTACCAACATGTAACTATAAGACAGTTTAAAGAGACTAGTATACATGTTAAGATAAAGAGTAACCAGATAGCATACTATCATATCGAGCAAGAAAGTCATCTCTATATATGTCCAAGCATCCAATATAATATACATCATCTGTACAATACTGGCCTCTAGGGCATACATACAACTAACAATCTCCCACTTGCACTAGGGCCAGCTGCTGTAGTATCGCATACCGAGCATCCCGAAGAGTCTCTCAAACTTTATCAGGGGAATGGCCTTCGTGAGTGGATCCGCCGTGTTGTTCTTCGTGTCAACCCTCCTGACCTCGATCTCCCGGCGATCAACTATCTCCCGGATCAGGTGATACCGCCTCAGAATATGCCTGGATCGCTGATGGGACCTGGGTTCCTTGGCCAAAGCCACCGCTCCATTGTTATCGCAATACAAAGGTATTGGATGCTCAATGGATGGAACCACTCCAAGTTCAGTAATGAACTTCTTGATCCAGACAGCCTCTTTGGCAGCATCGTTGGCAGCGATGTATTCAGCCTCCATCGTCGAGTCTGCTACGGTTTCCTGCTTGGAACTCTTCCAGCTAACCGTCCCTCCGTAAAGGGTAAAGACAAAGCCCGACTGCGACTTAGAGTCGTCCTTATCACTCTGGAAGCTCGAATCGGTAAAGGACTCCACTTGGAGTTCTCCGTTACCATACACCAAGAGCATCTCCTTAGTCCTTCGCAAGTACTTGAGAATGCTCTTCACAGCTGTCCAGTGATTCTCGCCAGGATCAGCTTGATACCTGCTCACTACACTTAGTGAGTATGCTACATCGGGTCTGGTACATAGCATCGCATACATGATAGAGCCTACAGCCGAAGCATAGGGTATCCCTTGCATGCGAGCTCTCTCCAAATCAGTCTTGGGAGACATCTCTTTGGAGAGAGTGAGTCCAGAGATCGTGGGCAAGTTCCCACGCTTGGATTCTTCTATACTAAACCTCTTTAGTACGGTGTCAATGTACCTGGATTGGGACAATCCCAATATCCGTTTGGATCTATCTCTATAGATCCTTATTCCCAATATGCAGGAGGCATCACCAAGATCTTTCATTGAGAATCTTTGTGATAAGAAGAGCTTGACCGATTGCAGCATAAGAATATCATTTCCTATCAAGAGTATGTCGTCCACGTACAATACGAGAAAGACAACCTTACTCTCTGCTACCTTCTTGTAAATACAAGGTTCATCTGGGTTTTTGACGAAATCAAACTCTTTAATAACGACGTCAAAGCAGATGTTCCAACTCCGCGATGCTTGCTTTAATCCATAAATGGATTTAAGCAGCTTGCACACCTTCTCGCTGCTCCCACTGTCTACGAAGCCCTCTGGCTGAGTCATGTACACGCACTCTTCTAAATCACCATTTAGAAAGGCGGTCTTAACATCCATTTGCCAGATTTCGTAATCATGATATGCAGCGATGGCAAGTATGATCCGGATGGATTTAAGCATAGCCACTGGAGAAAAGGTCTCGTCATAGTCCACACCTGGTCTTTGACGAAAGCCTTTTGCTACAAGTCTAGCTTTGAAAGTCTCCACTTTCCCATCTACACCAAGTTTCTTCTTGAAGATCCACTTGCTCCCAATGGGTTTTACCCCTTCAGGACCAACTTCCAAAGTCCATACTTTGTTGGTGTACATGGATTCCATCTCGGACCGCATAGCATCCAGCCATTTCACTGAGTCCCCACTCATGATGGCCTACTCGAAGCTAGTTGGGTCATCATCCTCCATGATGCAATCCTCGCTCCCACCATCCATGAGAAAACCGTAGTATCTCTCAGGTTGGCGAGGAACCCTACTAGATCGGCGGAGAGGCTGAGGTTCATTGGGAGCTACTGAATCTTCTGGTTCCACTAAATCTTCAGTTACGGTTTGTGTATCTGGAACTTCTTCCAGCTCTACCACTTTGCCACTAATTTCTTTTTCAAGGAATTCCTTTTCTAAAAAGGTGGCATATTGAGAAACAAACACTTTTTGTTCTTCAGCATGGTAGAAAAAATATCCTTGGGAATTCTTAGGATATCCCACAAACTTGCAAAGAACTGACTGTGCCTCGAGTTTGTCTGGATTTTGCCTTTTGACATAGGCCGGACAACCCCATATCTTAACTCATTTAAAATATGGTCTCTTCCCACTCCATATCTCATATGGTGTGGTAGGTACAGATTTAGATGGAACTTGATTCAATAGGTATGCTGCTGTTTCCAGCGCATATCCCCAGAAGGAAATAGGTAACTCAGCTGTGCTCATCATAGAGCACACCATATCTAATAGGGTGCGGTTCCTCCGTTCTAATACACCGTTGTGCTGTGGTGTATATGGAGGAGTCAGCTGAGAGAGAATCCCATTCTCTTTTAGGAAGTCCAGGAATTCATTGCTCAAGTATTCACCTCCTCGATCAGATCGTAGGATTTTAATACTTTTTCCGGTTTGGTTCTCAACTTCTTGTTTATATTCCCTAAATTTCTCAAAAGCTTCTGATTTGTGTTTCATCAGGAACACATACCCGAACCTAGAGAGATCGTCAGTGAATGTAATGAAGTACGAAGAACCATCCCTGGCATGTGTAGACATGGGGCCGCATACATCACTATGTATTAGTCCCAAGAGTTCGGTAACTCTTTCTCCGTGTCCCGTAAACGGAGTTTTGGTCATCTTGCCTTTGAGACATGACTGGCAAGTGTCATAAGATGAAAATTCGAAAGGTTTCAAATATCCATCCTTATACAACTTAGCCAGTCGTGTCGCATTGATGTGACCTAGCCTACAATGCCACAAGAAGGATTCGTTCATTTCTGAACTCTTCCTCTTGTGTGTGTTTGTTATGCTCAGAACTGTTGATTGATTTAGAACATAAATGCCATTGCACAACGTGCCTGATCCAACCAACTTTTGGTTACGGAAAATGTTCATAACATTGTCATGTAATACAAAATTATATCCCTCTTTACTTAGCAAAGAAACCGATATAATGTTACATATCAGGTTCGGCATGTAATAGCATTCGTTCAGAACCAATGTATTACCAGTTGGTAATACAAGGTTATATTCCCCGACAGTCTTAGCTGCAACAATTGCACCATTTCCAACTCTAATGTATTTATCACCTTCTCCAAGTTCTCTACCTTTCTTAAGCCCATGTAACTGATTACATATATGGGATCCTGACCCGGTATCTAATACCCAGGACGTGGAGCAAATGGAGAAACAGTTCTCTGTAACGAACACACCCGAAGAAAATGCATCAACATGTACTTTCTTCATTCGGGTGGCATGGGAATCCTGGTATTCCCCTATATCCTGTTCAGTCCTATAACTCTTATAGGAAAGAACGGAACCAACGTTCCCCAGCACAGTATAACATGCGGGTTCAGTCAATACATCCATATTATTATCTTGATTAGGGCATGAAATGGTCGCTACCTGGAGAGAGAGAGAAGAAAACACTTTAGCGTATGCTCGTGCAAGATCAGATTGGTTATTATCTTATCTAATCAGGATGGCTCCCACTGCTTTTTATCAAATCTTCCTTCAAACCCTAAAAGGAAAGACTAGCCGGGATTAATTACACACTACAAGTTCGCCAATCTTTCAGCCAGGCCAGTGTCGGTACTTTGAGGGAGGTCCCCCGTGCTTTCGCACGAACCTAATTAATGTAAACCTCGTTTTCCCAGAGGCGTAACCCCGTTGACACCTTTCTAGACACCTACTTGATCAGCTAATTGCGATGTGTAAAACTCTCCCAGGAGTAACTCTTACTCGCAGTGGGTATCGGGATCCAACTATCTCATAGAAGGTATGCAATCTCATTGCAAATTTCAACACTTGAAATTCCCGATAATATTTTTCCCCTAGCAGCTATATGACCTTAACATAGACAACAAATCATAAGTGCTAGTCAAGTTCAACCCGTCATTTCCTGATTGAATTAAACCCACCCGCACGACCCATAACATAGTCAATAAAGTCGCACGACTACCCTAATCCAATCTGCATCATATGCATAAGCAGATAAATACTGGTCAGCTACCGCACACTACGCCTTAACATAGTCAACAAACGTAGCACGAATACTAACTAGTACTTATCTGAAATGACGGAGGGCTACGACAGGTTTTTCTGAAAACCTATTGCGTAATGAACTTGATATCGTTGTAGAATCAAATGAAGTTTTGAAATGGAGTGATTTTGAGGCTTTTCTAGTTTTGCTAATGGGGTCACTCCCGGTGAAGGGATCGTCGGCCCTTTCCTCGTCGAATGAGGTGCGGGATATATCATATATATCACTGTGCAAAGCAGAAACTATAGAAGCTATCAAAAACAAACCGAGGGTGTAGCATCTACCAGTTATTGCTAAAGTAGTCACTCCCAGTGAAGGGATCTCGGTCCTTTCCTCAACGAATAAGGTGCAGGATATATCACATATACCGCTGTGCAAAGCAAGAACTGTAGCTACCTGTTTTATTTAAAATTTGATTCTACAACATCTTAGGTTTCTTTTCATTCATTAATCACATTAATGAAGTCCCATCATTTAAGTCACCTAAACATCACAGATAAATACGACGTACACTTATGCCATCCGCATTCGCCTCGATGTCCCCTCGTGCACCGTTAGGTTAGGTAACTAACGGCAGAGCAGGGCAGGGCTAGTGCGGGTGCAAAACATAAGTAACGTCTATATAATATATCATATATACTATATACTGTATCTATCATAGAACATCACAAGATCACATCACAGATAAAGCAGCAGAAGAAACATATGAAATATTGGATATATTAGGACGTCCGTGTTTTCAATACGAGCCAGTATAAAACACGGATTCCACGGTCGTGATGAATAGCCAATCCCACACCCCTAGACCCCTACGAGAGCGGCAAGCAACTCTGCCAATTCTAGGGTTAGGAGACCCGGACTCGACTCCTCGAGTTGGTCTCCCACTGGACCCCAGAACCCGGTTACTTGTGTTCCCCTCCTTGGGTCTATCCTAATGCGGAAAAGTAAATAATATACAAAAGGTGACAACTTCGGCAACTTGGAAGTGCCCCAAATAAAAGAATATTACATACAAGTTTTTACATGAATGAAAATGAAAAACACTCATCTCACATAAAAACCCCCGGGCTATTCAAACACGACGATCCAATATAACATATCCAGCAACACATAACATCACATGTCATCAACGTAAGTAAGTATGCGCATCCCAATTGTCGTTGACATATAGCAACGAAACAGGCGATATCACATATTACACTTACGGTCACAGAAAAGAAACTGTAAAACTACAACAGTTGGAATCCGCAACCCTTTTAGACATCACATGCCTAATCAAATGAAATACTTAGACATCACATGCCTAACAATTATAAACCCCGCATTTTAGTCTCATTATCGAAAACTCTTTTCAATATCAAGTGAGACTAAACCGCTAGATTTATAACATTCATTCAGTTATCTCATAACTGTTTGTGAATTCCAATTATTGTATCCCATTCCGGATAAATAGAAAATATTAAACTTTCCGATCGAACATTCGAACACCCAAGTTTTCCCGAAACCGTTCAACACATGAAATAGGTTCAAAGACATTCACTTCATGCCTCAGTACCAACGGTCCAGCCGTAGAAGGGTCAAGCCAACGCCTCACATGTGGCATGCCGTACTGCCCCAAACCCGAAGGTTCAAATGGCAGTTCAGGACGGTCACATAATCGAGTTAAGGTTTGTTGTCTTCTAGAGGGACCATCGCGTTACTTGCACTACTCGGAACGTCCTTAAACCACACAAAAATCCAACACTTGGATATTTTCCGGCAGGGGAAAAGTTGGGTATTTATATCCGGTCGAACTTTTTAACATATTCTTATAGGGTTCCTTGGCACTCTTGTGAAGGTTCATAAGGCATCAAACATGCCTGGATAAAAATTTAGACGTGCCGAACAACCCAAAGCCGGGATCTTTGCTAGATTATTAGGGTTTAACATGCAAGAAGATAACTTTTATCTAAGTGTGAGGGATTACAACCTTTGTAGTCCGCTCCTTCACTTCACAAGCTCCGAGTAGAAGTCCCTTTGCCGCGATCCACGATCTCCCGGACTCATGAGAGGCTCCACGACTCGAACGATCCATGCTAGCTCGAAGTATTCCAAATCTCCGATGATCTACCTTGAAGTTGCTACGACTCAAGCTTTCTCACTCTAAAGAGATGAACACATTAATCTCAAGGGCTAGATGAGATGAGGATGAGAGAGTAGTAATTTTTATTTCTTTTTAAATCATTTTCTCATATTTATTCATCACATAAAGAATATCAAGTGAGCTTTCATCAAGAGAGAAGAAGAAGATGATAATGGAAAAGCTAATAAGAATAATAATAATCCTTTTGTGATGAATAGAATAAAAGTGTATATGATTGATATATAAACCATGGTTAAGGATGAGTGGATAAGAATGTGTAGAGAAACAATTAGAGTTATGGTTTGGTTAGGTTTAGAAATGTGTCATCACTAAATATCTTTACAATGACAAAAGAAATAGCTTCTAGAAGGTGCATGAAGCAACTAACCCTAATCAAACCCTAACCTCAATTAATCATCCTTAAACATGTTTAACAATTAATCATATCATGTCACAATAATATATATCACATATATATTATATATTTGCAACAAAAGAAAAAATAATACAATTAACATATATCGCATATATATCAATGTATCATCCAATGAGAAAATGAAACAATAAAGCGAGCCAATATTAGATAATGTAATACAATATATCATATATATTATTATACATTAAATCATCGAATCAACACTTGAATCGATGATCCGGCTATATCGAATATTACCGACTAATATATCATGTACCGATTCATCGAATTAACACTTGATCCGATGTCCCGGTTCATATCTAAATATCGCGAGAATATAATACGGTATCCCATATCGCATTATTCTCGGTCCTGCACATATCACATATGTGCCTCTACTCCGTTTCGCCTGAGCCAAGAAATCTCTATGTAGGACTCTAAAGAATCGTCAATACGCCGGTAGCAGGTGATGATCATATCAAACACCCACAAGCTGCAAGCGGTCAGCTAAACGTAACAGCCACCCAGATATTGAGCGATCAGAAGATCAACAAGCTAGCCTGTGCGTTCTCCTGTGAATCCGATCAGTAACACTCCCGTACAGTCCGGTCTGTTTGTCTGATATGTCGCATATCAAGTCTAGGGGTGGTATACGTCAGACCCCAGTAACCGATAAGTCGTGTCGATGTGTGGCTCATAACGGGTCGAGAAACAACTAGTAACACTTACCAGTAAATCTCTATATTAGCCCTGGCCAGGGACTTCCAGTTATAGCCAATCGAACACAGCACAACATCAACTCCCTATACCGGAAGAGACGAATCCCCTCCTATCGCTCATTGCCTCCATGTGATTCGGGACTGTACCCAAAAGCCACCGTTTTGCATGCCCTCTTGGACGTGGTAAGGTGGAAATCAAAGCACAGTGGGAATCACACAAGACTCTATGACGATCTCGGGTCTACAGACTACCCTGTACCAGTGTCACCGGAGAACTGCCATCTGACGTGTGGTATATCACCATCTGGCAGTTCTCGGCGAGTCCGTCTAGTGTACCCAGTCTCCACTGAGCACCCGTACACCATCTCTGATGTCAAACACTGATGGATATGGGATCATCCATCGCCCATCATATGGGTTAAGATGAGTATACGCTAGTCTACTCTGGTATATCGATGCCCTGTCTCGATATACCCTCGACTAGGAACAGTTATAGGATGTACTCATCAACTATCATGGCCCCACTAGTATGATCTCATCATAGTCCCAGTAGTCGAGTACAGATCCTAAGGGCTTTATCAACATGTGAGAGTAAAACAGTAAACCAATACAAGTCAACATGTAAAGATAAAGTGAAACCAAATAGCATACTATCATGACGAGCAAGAAAGTCCTCTCTGTATATATCTAAGCATCCATCATAATATACATCATATGTACAACAATGGCCTCTAGGGCATATACATAACTAACAATCTCCCACTTGCACTAAGGCCAGCTGCTGTAGTATCTCATACCTAGCATCCCGAATAATCTCTCAAACTGTATCTGGGGAATAGCCTTCGTGAATAGATCCGCAGTGTTGTCCTTCGTATCTACTCTCCTGACCTCGATCTCCCGGCGATCAACTATCTCCCTGATCAGGTGATACCGCCTCAGAATATGTCTGGACTTCTGATGGGACCTGGGTTCCTTGGCCAAAGCCACAGCTCCATTGTTATCGCAATACAGAGGTATTGGATGCTCAATGGTTGGAACCACACCAAGTTCACTAATGAACTTCTTGATCCTGACAGCCTCTTTGGGAGCATCGTTGGCAGCGATGTATTCAGCCTCCATCGTCGAGTCTGCAACGGTATCCTGTTTGGAACTCTTCCAACATACCGCCCCTCCATTGAGGGTAAAGACAAAACCCGAATGCGACTTAGAGTCGTCCTTATCACTTTGGAAGCTGGAATCGGTGAAGGACTCCATCTGGAGTTCTCCATTACCATACACCAAGAACATCTCCTTAGTCCTTCGCAAGTACTTGAGAATGTTCTTCACAGCTGTCCAGTGATTCTCTCCAGGATCTGCTTGATACCGACTCACTACACTTAGTGAGTATGCTACATCGGGTCTGGTACACAGCATCGCATACATGATAGAGCCTACTGCCGAAGCATAGGGTATCCCTTGCATGCGAGCTCTCTCCAAATCAGTCTTAGGAGACATCTCTTTGGAGAGAGTGAGTCCAGAGATCGTGGGTTGGTTCCCACGCTTGGATTCTTCCATACTAAACCTCTTTAGTATGGTGTCAATGTACCTGGATTGGGACAATCCCAGTATCCGTTTAGATCTATCTCTATAGATCATGATTCCGAATATGCAGGAGGCATCACCTAGATCTTTCATTGAGAATCTCTGTGATAAGAAGAGCTTGACTGATTGCAGCATAGGAATATCATTTCCTATCAAGAGTATGTCATCCATGTACAATACGAGGAAGACAACCTTACCCTCTGCTACCTTCTTATAGATACAAGGTTCATCTATATTTTTGATGAAGTCAAACTCTTTGACTACAACATCAAAACAGATGTTCCAACTCCGTGATGCTTTCTTTAACCCATAAATGGATTTAAGCAGCTTGCACACCTTTCCGCTGCTCCCACTATCTACGAAGCCCTCTGGCTGAGTCATGTACACGCTCTCTTCTAAATCACCGTTTAGAAAGGCGGTCTTAACATCCATTTGCCAGATTTCGTAGTCATGGTATGCAGCAATGGCAAGTAAGATCCGGATGGACTTAAGCATAGCCACTGGAGAAAAGGTTTCGTCATAATCCACACCTGGTCGTTGACGAAAACCTTTTGCTACAAGTCTAGCTTTGAAAGTCCCAACTTTTCCATCTACACCAAATTTCTTTTTAAAAATCCACTTGCACCCAATGGGTTTTACCCCTTCACGAGCATTTTCCAAAGTCCAGACTTTGTTGGTGTACATGGATTCCATCTCGGATCGCATTGCATCCAGCCATTTCACAGAGTCACCACTCGTGATGGCCTGCTCGAAACTAGTCGGTTCATCATCATCCATGATGCAGTCCTCGCTTCCACCATCAATGAGAAAACCGTAGTATCTCTCAGGTGGACGAGAAACCCTACTAGATCGGCCGAGAGGCTGGGGTTCGTCGGGTACTACTGAAACCTCTGGTTCCACTAAATCATCTGTTGTAGTTTGTGTCGCTGGAACCTCTTCCAGTTCTACCTCATTGCCATCAATTTCTTTTGCAAGAAATTCCTTTTCTAAAAAGGTGGCATGCCGAGAAACAAACACTTTTTGTCCTTCGGTGTGGTAGAAGATATACCCGCGCGAATGTTTGGGATATCCAATAAACTTGCACAGAATAGACCTTGCGCCGAGTTTGTCCGGATTTTGTGTTTTCACATATGCCGGACAACCCCATATCCTAATATAATTAAGATATGGTCTCTTTCCTTTCCATATCTCATATGGAGTGGTTGGCACAGATTTGGTAGGAACCATATTCAATAGGTCTGCAGCTGTCTCCAGTGCATACCCCTAGAAGGAAATGGGTAACTCAGCTGTACTCATCATCGAGCGCACCATATCTAATAGGGTGCGATTCCTCCGCTCCGATACACCGTTGTGCTGTGGTGTATAAGGGGGAGTAAGCTGAGAGAGAATCTCATTCTCTTTTAGATAATCTAGGAACTCACCACTTAAGTATTCACCTCCTCGATCAGATCGAAGAATCTTAATACTTTTGCCCGTTTGGTTTTCTACTTCGTTTTTATATTCTCTGAATTTCTCAAAAGCTTCAGACTTGTGTTTCATCAGGAACACATATCCGAATCTTGAGAGATCGTCAGTGAATGTAATGAAGTAGGAAGAACCTTTCCTGGCATGCGTAGACATGGGACCGCATACATCACTATGTACCAGTCCTAAGAGTTCGGTAACACTTTCTCCGTGTCCACTAAACGGAGCTTTGGTCATTTTTCCTTTGAGACATGAATGGCAAGTATCATAAGATGATAATTCGAACGGATTCAAATAACCATCCCTATGTAACTTAGCCAGTCGTGTCGCATTGATATGACCAAGTCTACAATGCCACAAGAAGGATTCGTTCATATCTGAACTTTTCCTCTTGTGTGTGTTTTGTATATTTAGAACTGTATTTTGATTTAGAATGAATATGCCATTATGTAACGAGCCTGATGCAATCAACTTTTGATCTAGGAATATGTTCATAACATTATCCTGTACTACAAAATTATATCCATCTTTACTCAATAAAGAAACTGATATAATGTTGCACATCATGTTCGGTATATAATAGCACTCATTTAGAATCAGTGTATTACGACTTGGCAATACAAGGTGATATTCGCCAACTGCTTTGGCTACAATACTTGCACCGTTCCCTACTTGAACGGAATGATCACCTTTTCCCAGTTATCTACCTTTACGTAGCCTATGTAACTGTTTACATATGTGGGACCTGATCCGGTATCTAATACCCAGGACGTAGGGTGAACTGAGAAACAGTTCTCAATAACTAACACACCCGAAAAAGATGCATCAACATGCAGGTTCTTTTGGGCGGCGTGAGAATCTAGATATTCTCTTGTTTCCTGTTCAGTCTTATAACTCTTATAAGAAAGAACGGGTCCAACGTTCCCTTGCTCAGTACAATAATCGGGTTCAGTCAATACATCAATATTATTATCTTGATTATGGCCTGACATGGTCGCTACCTGGAGAGAGAGAGAAGAAAACACTTTAGCGTATGCTCTTGCAAGATTAGATTGGTTATTATCTTATCTAATCAGGATGTCTCCCACTGTTTTTATCAAATCTACCTTAAAACCCTAAAAGGTAAGATTAGCCGGGATTAATTACACCCTACAATTTCGTCAATCTTTCAGCCAGATCAGTGTCGGTACTTTGAGGGAGGTTCCCCATGCTTTCGCACGGACCTAATTAAAGTAAACCTCGTTTTCCCAGAGCCGTAACCTCGTTAACACTTTTCTAGACACCTACTTGAATGACTAATTGTCCTGTGTAAAACTCTCCCAGGAGTAACTCTTACTTGCAGTGGGTATCGGGATCCAACTATCTCATAGGAGGTATGCAATCTCATTGCAAATTTCAACACTTGAAATTCCCGATAATATTTTTACCCCTAGCATCCTATGACCTTGACGCAGGCCAACAAACCATAGTGCGCTAGTCAAGTTCAACCCATCATTTCTTGATTGAATTAAACCCACCCGCACGACCTTTGACGCAGGCCAACAAAGTCGCACGACTACCCTAATCCAATCTGCATCATATGCATAAACAGATATATACTAGTTAGCTACCGCACACTACGCCTTGACGCAGGCCAACAAGTGTAGCACGAATACTAAATAATATCTATCTGAAATGACGGAGGGCTACGCAGGTTTTTCAGAAAACCCTGAGCGTAATGAACTTGATATCGTCGTAGAATCATGTGTTTTTGAAAAGGAGTGTTTTTGAGGCTTTTCTTAGTTTCGCTAAAGGGGTCACTCCCGGTGAAGGGATCGTCGGCCCTTTCCTCATCGAATAAGGTGCAGGATATATCATATATACCGCTGTGCAAAGCAAAACACTAAAAGCATTCAAAAGACAAACCGCGTTTTGTAGCATCTGCCAGTTTTGCTAAAGGAGTCACTCCCGGTGAAGGGATCTCGGTCCTTTCCTCATCGAATAAGGTGCAGGATATATCATATATATCACTGTGCAAAGCAAAACTGTAGCTACCCTTTTTATAAAGTTTTTGATTCTACAACATCTTTAGGTTTCTTTTCTTTTTATTAATCTTATTAATAAAAATCCCATCAGCTTATGCTTCCTAAGCATCAAAGAAAAAACGAAAGTAGTAATATTTATATATCAGCATATATATATAGTATAAGCATTCGTCTCAGGCAGTAATATGATCTCATCACAGAACATTGCAGCAGAAGAACATATATGAAATATTGGATATACTAGGACGTCCGTGTTTTTAATACGAGCCTGTATAAAACACGGATTCCACGGTCGCGACGAATAGCCAAACCCACATCCCAAGACCCCTACGAGAGCGGCAAGTAACTCTGTCAATTATAGGGTTAGGAGACCCGGTCTCGACTCCTCGAGATGGCCTCCCACTGGACCCTAGAACCCGGTTACTTGTGCTCCCCTCCTTGGGTCTACCTAATGCGGAAAAGTAAATAATATACACTGGTGACATCAACCGCAACCTGGAAGTGCCCCAAATAAAAGAATATTACATTACAAATGAATTTTACATGAATGAAAATAAAAACCCTCATCTCACATAAAACCCCCGGCTATTCTGATCGCGACGATCCAATATAACATATCACAGCAACACATAATATCTCATATCATCAACGTAAGTAAATATGCGCATCCCAATTGTCGTTGACATATAGCAACGAAACCGGCGATATCACATATTACACTTACGGTCACAGAAAAGAAAGTGTAAAACTACAATATTTGGAATCCACAATCACTTTAGACATCGTAAATCCGAAATATCACATACTCCGCATTTCATGCCTAACTCTATGAATTCCACATATTGTATCACATTCCAGATAAATAGACAGTTTTAAACTTTCCGAACAGATAATCAAATACCCAAAATTTCCCAAAGTGCTCAACTCTTGAGCGGAGTTCAAATAATCCCAGAATATGTCACAGTACCGGTGATCCAGCCGTAGAAGGGTCAAGCCAACGCCTCACATGTGGCACGCCGTACTGCCCCAAACCCGAAGGTTCAAAAGGCAGTTCAAGACGGTCACATAATCGAGTTAAGGTTTGTTGTCTTCTATAGGGTCCACCGCTTAACTTGTACAATTTTCCGAAAGATTTAAACCCAGTAAAATTCAACGCTTGAAAGTTCGCCGTACCGGGAAATAGTAAGTTAATGATATCCGTTCAACTAGTTTAACAATTTCTAAATATCCGGAAAGAAATACGAACTTAAAAATTCCGATCGAATCTACTATTACAAAATAAACCCCAGATTTAAACAATACTGGAATCACTGTTAAAAATATCCAGAAGCCTCAACAAGTACCTACGGTCATTACCAGAAAAGCCACGTGTCACAATCCTATCAATCCGCCGCGGAACCGCCGCGCAAGGCATGCTTGCGCCGCGGTTCCGCCGCCGTTTGATCGAATTGGGGGCTCGGGTTTTATGGTAATTCTTAGAATTCCCTGCTGATTTTTTTACATATTTTTAATTCAGAAAAATCCCAAATTTTAAAAAATTTCCAGATAGGGGGCTTTTTCCGTCGTTTCGGGTTCGATCGGAGTTTTAACTTCGTAAACACATCGCCTAATGCTCTAGCTAGGCTCTGATACCACTGTAGGGTTCCTAAGCAATCTTGTGAAGGTTCATAAGGCATCAAACATGCCCGGATAAAAATTTA
Organism: Agapanthus africanus; assembly: GCA_030015575.1. Classification (NCBI taxonomy): domain Eukaryota; kingdom Viridiplantae; phylum Streptophyta; class Magnoliopsida; order Asparagales; family Amaryllidaceae; genus Agapanthus; species Agapanthus africanus. The sequence goes on along the minus strand of JASDDO010000022.1, from coordinate 174,348,579 downwards.
GACGTGCCGAACAACCCAAAACCGGGATCTTTGCTAGATTATTAGGGTTTAACATGCAAGAAGATAACTTTTATCTAAGTGTGAGGGATTACAACCTTTGTAGTCCGCTCCTTCACTTCACAAGCTCCGAGTAGAAGTCCCTTTGCCGCGATCCACGATCTCCCGGACTCATGAGAGGCTCCACGACTCGAACGATCCATGCTAGCTCGAAGTATTCCAAATCTCCGATGATCTACCTTGAAGTTGCTACGACTCAAGCTTTCTCACTCTAAAGAGATGAGCACACTAATCTCAAGGGCTAGATGAGATGAGGATGAGAGAGTAGTAATTTTGCTTTCTTTTTAAATCATTTTCTCATATTTATTCATCACATAAAGAATATCAAGTGAGCTTTCTTCAAGAGAGAAGAAGAAGATGATAATGGAAAAGCTAATAAGAATAATAATAATCCTTTTGTGATGAATAGAATAAAAGTGTATATGATTGATATATAAACCATGGTTAAGGATGAGTGGATAAGAATGTGTAGAGAAACAACTAGAGTTATGGTTTGGTTAGGTTTAGAAATGTGTCATCACTAAATATCTTTACAATGACAAAAGAAATAGCTTCTAGAAGGTGCATGAAGCAACTAACCCTAATCAAACCATAACCTCAATTAATCATCCTTAAACATGTTTAACAATTAAGCATATCATGTCACAATAATATATATCACATATATATTATATATTTTCAACAAAAGAAAATAATACAATTAACATATATCGCATATATATCAATGTATCATCCAATGAGAAAATGAAACAATAAAGCGAGCCAATATTTGATAATGTAATACAATATATCATATATATTATTATACATTAAATTATCGAATCAACACTTGAATCGATGATCCGGCTATATCGAATATTACCGACTAATATATCATGTACCGATTCATCGAATCAACACTTGATCCGATGTCCCGGTTCATATCTAAATATCGCGAGAATATAATACAGTATCCCATATCGCATTATTCTCGGTCCTGCACATATCACATATGTGCCTCTACTCCGTTTTGCCTGAGCCAAGAAACCTCTGTGTAGGACTCTAAAGAATCGTCAATACGCCGGTAGCAGGTAATTATCATATCAAACACCCACAAGCTGCAAGCGGTCAGCTAAACGTAACAGCCACCCAGGTATTGAGCGATCAGAAGATCAACAAGCTAGCCTGTGCATTCTCCTGTGAATCCGATCAGTAACACTCCCGTACAGTCCGGTCTGTTCGTCTGATATGTCGCATATCAAGTCTAGGGGTGGTATACGTCAGACCCCAGTAACCGATAAGTCGTGTCGATGTGTGGCTCATAACGGGTCGAGAAACTACTAGTAACACTTACCAGTAAATCTCTATATCAGCCCTGGCCAGGGACTTCCAGTTATAGCCAATCGAACACAGCACAACATCAACTCCCTATACCGGGAGAGACGAATCCCCTCCTATCGCTCATTGCCTCCATGTGATTCGGGACTGTACCCAAAAGCCACCGTTTTGCACGCCCTCTTGGACGTAGTAAGGTGGAAATCAAAGCACAGTGGGAATCACACAAGTCTCTATGATGATCTCGGGTCTACAGACTACCCTGTACCAGTGTCACCGGAGAACTGCCATCTGACGTATGGTATATCACCATCTGGGAGTTCTCGGCGAGTCCGTCCAGTGTACCCAGTCTCTACTGAGCACCCATAAACCATCTCTGATGTCAAACACCGATGGATATGGGATCATCCATCGCCCATCATATGGGTTAAGATGCGTATACGCTAGTCTATTCTGGTTTATCGATGCCCTGTCTCGATATACCCTCGACTAGGAACAGTTATAGGATGTACTCATCGACTACCGTGGCCCCACTAGTATGATCTCATCATAGTCCCAGTAGTCGAGTACAGATCCTAAGAGCTTTATCAACATGTGAGAGTAAAACAGTAAACCAATACAAGTCAACATGTAAAGATAAAGTGAAACCAAATAGCATACTATCATGACGAGCAAGAAAGTCCTCTCTGTATATATCTAAGCATCCATCATAATATACATCATATGTACAACAATGGCCTCTAGGGTATATACATAACTAACAATTCTAAAGTCATCCGGAAAAACTCAAAGACGAAATTTGATAATCCGATCGAAACATCGAAGCTCTAAAACACCCTTGAAAATTCAACTCTTGAATAAATATTAAAAATACCCATAAAACTCAGCTGCTGAAATAATGAATTACTGTGCAAAGTAGGAGGGCTGACGTCATCATTAGGCCAAGGAACCGCCGCAGAAGCCATGCTTCTGCCGCGGTTCCGCCGCACACTATACTGTTCATTGGAAAAAATTTGCACCGTAATTCTTATAATTCCCTGCTGAATTTTTTAAGCATTTTTAATCTGGAAAAATCTCAGTTTTTAGAAAAAGTCCAGAGTGCATGATGTGTTAGGGTTTCGATGTGTATTCGGGTTTCAAACGTCGTCTAGACTTCGCCTAAGGCTCTAGCTAGGCTCTGATACCACTGTAGGGTTTCTAGGCACACTATAGAGGTCTCACAAGGCATCAACCACGCCAATTTCAAATTTTACGGGTGCCGAGAAACCCTAATACGGATCGTTGACTAGAAGTTTAGGCGAAACAATAATCTAGTTAACAATTTAACTTAAGGAGAGAGGCTACAACCTTTGTAGATCCGGTTCTCCACTTCCTTAGCTCCACATAGGTGTCCTCTCACTGTCCATCTCGAATCCCGAACTCAATCGTCGGCTTCATCGGAGAAATGGGCTGACTAGGTCGTCGGCTTCGTGCCGAAGATGATCTACGTCGAGGCATCGCAAGTTCAAGCTCCAACTTCACCAAGTTGTGAAACTTGTGAAGAAAACACCCTATACTACTTGGCAAGAGGTAGAGGGTGAAGAAATAGGAGGTGGGTTCACTTTAGAATTGGATTTCTCTCACTTTTGCTCAAGTTGCCATTGATGGACTTAAGCTTTTCTTGAAGAAGAAGATAATGAAGAAGAAGAAAGAATATGATAAGTGTTGAATTAAAATGAAAATAAATCAATACTTATCATAAGCTAACTATGGTAAAGTGTAGAGAATGAACTAGGGTTAGTTCAAATGGTTAGGGTTAAGCATGAGACAAGAATGGTTAGAAAGTCAAAGCTTCATGAAGCTTCAATAAGAAACAAAAGAAAGACACCATTCTTATCATAATCTTTTCAAAATAAATAAACAAATAAATAAATGAAAAGCAAAACCCTAATCATCAACTAAACCATGGTTTAATTCTTTACACTTAACCAAACAAGCAAGTATCATCAAACAAGATACAAACATGTGCACAAAAGTATATCACATATACAACTTGCACATCAAGTGAGAAAATCCATTTAAAGTGAACCAATACTAGTTAATGCAAAGTAATATATCAAATATATAATTATACATTAAATCATTAAATCAACACTTGATATAACGATCCGGTCATATCGCATATAACCGACTAGTATCCTATGTATCGGCTTATCGAATCAATCCTTGATTCGATATCTAGGTTATATCGAATATAACCAATCGATACATTCATCGCGAGAATGGAATACGGTAGCACATACACGCATTATTCTCGGTCCTGCACATATCTCATATGCGCTCCTATTTCGTTTCGCTTGAGCCAGGAAACCTCTGTGTAGGACTCTAAAGACTCGTCAATACGCCGGTAGCAGATGATGATCATATCAAGCACCCACAAGCCGCAAGCGGTCTGCTAAGCGTAACGGCCACCCGGGTATTAACGATCAGAAGATCGACGAGCTAGCCCGCTCACACTCCTGTGAATCCAACCAGTAACACTTACCGTACAGTCCGGTCTGTTCGTCTGATATGTCGCATATCAAGTCTTGGGGTGGTAAACGTCAGACCCCAATAACCGATATGTCGTGCCGATATGAGGCTCATAACGAGTCGAGAAACTACTGGTAACACTTACCAGCAAATCTCTGATCAGCCCTGGCCAGGGACTTCCCTGTTACGGCCAATCGAGCACAGCGCAACATCAACCCCCAATACCGGGAGAGACGAAACCCCTCCTATCGCTCATTGCCTCCATGTGACTCGGGACTGTACCCAAAGACCACCGTTTTGCACGCCCTCATGGACGTGGTAAGGTGGAGATCAAAGCACAGTGGGAATCACACAAGACTCTATGACGATCTCGGGTCTACAGACTAACCTGCACAAGTGTCACCTGAGAACTGCCATCTGACGTGAGGTATAATACAATCTGGGAGTTCTCGGCGAGTCCGTCCAGTGTACCCAGTCTCCACTGAGCACCCGTATACCATCTCTGATGTCAAACACCAATGGATATGGGATCATCCATCGCCTATCTCATGGGTCGAGAAGCGTATACGCTAGTCTACACTGGTATATCGATGCCCCGTCTCGATACACCCACGACTAGGGACCATGAAGGATGTACTTATGGACTACCATGTCCCCACTAGTATGATCTGCATCATAGTCCAGGTAGTCAAGTACACATCCTAAGGGCTTTACCATCATGTAACTATAAGACAGTTTAAAGAGACTAGTATACATGTTAAGATAAAGAGTAACCAGATAGCATATTATCATATCGAGCAAGAAAGTCATCTCTATATATGTCCAAGCATCCAATATAATATACATCATCTGTACAATACTGGCCTCTAGGGCATACATACAACTAACACCTACTAGCTTCCAGCAGGCCATCCAGAGTGGTGACTCGGTACGATGGCTGGATGCAATGCGAACCGAGATGGAGTCCATGTACACCAACAAAGTATGCACTTTGGACTTTGCTCCAGATGGGGTAAAACCAATAGGATGCAAATGGATCTTCAAGAAAAATATTAGTGTAGATGGACAGGTGGAAACCTATAAGGCTAGACTTGTTGCAGGGGTTTTCATCAAAGACCCGGTTTGGAATATGACGAAACTTTTTCTCCAGTAGCTATGCTCAAATCCATTTGGATCGTTCTTGCCATTGCCGCCTTCCATGATTATGAGATCTGGCAGATGGACGTAAAGACGGCTTTTCGAAATGGTAATTTAGAAGAGTGCGTCTATATGGATCAGCCAGAAGGCTTCAATCAGAGTGGGAGCAGCGGGAAAGTGTGCAAGTTGCTTAAGTCCATTTATGGACTAAAGCAGGCATCGCGGAGTTGAAACATCTGTTTTGATGAAACAATCAAAGAATATGACTTTATCAAAAATCCAGATGAACCATGTATATAGATTAAAATTGTAGCACGAACTGTCGTATTCCTCTTCTTATACGAGGATGACATTCTACTAATAGGAAATGACATTCCTATGCTACAATCTATCAAAGGATTCTTGTCACACAGGTTCTCCTTGAAAGACCTGGGTGATGCCTCTTACATTCTGGGGATCCGGATCTATCGTGATAGATCCAAGAGGATGTTGGGACTTTCGCAGTCCAGGTATATCAACACTGACTGAAAAGATTCAATATGGAAGATTCTAAGCGCGGTAGTATACCGGCTTGTCACGGAATCACCCTCTCCAAAGAGATATCTCCCAAGACTGATTTGGAAAAGGATCACATGTCTATTATACCCTACGCTTCTGCGGTAGGCTCTATAATGTATGCGATGTTGTGCACCAGACCAGATGTAGCTTACGCACTGAGGGTGGTAAGCAGGTATCAGTCAGACCCAGGGGAGAAGCACTGGATAGCAGTAAAGAACATTCTCAAGTACCTAAGAAGAACTAAGGAGATGTTCTTGGTTTACGGCGGAAAAGACCGCAAGATCGAGACCTTTGCTGATTCCAGTTTCCAGAATGATAAGGATGACTCCAAGTCCGTGTCAGGTTATGTCTTTACCCTCAATGGAGGGGCGGTGTGCTGGAAGAGTTCCAAGCAGGACACCGTTGCTGACTCGACGATGGAAGCGGAGTATATTGCTTCTTGTGATGCCGCAAAAGAAGCGGTCTGGATGAAGAAGTTCCTAACAGAACATCAGGTGGTTCCTACCATTGTTGATCAAATACCGCTGTATTGCGACAACAACGGAGGTATAGCTTTAGCGAAGGAACCCAGGTCCCATCAGAAGTCCAGACACATCTTAAGGTGGTATCACCTGATCAGGGAGATCATAGATCGCCGAGAGATCGAGGTCCGGAGAGTTGCTACAGAGGAGAACACTGCCGATCCATTCATAAAGGCCTTACCTCAGATTCAGTTCGAGAGGCTACTCGAGATGATCGGTCTTCGATACGCCAGTACATGTCCCTAGTGCAAGTGGGAGATTGTTTGTGTATATGCCCTAGGGGCCATTATTGTATCATACTAGCTTGTATATTACTTAATGGAAGCTTGAGATATTCACAGTTATATTAACAGTCTTCCTAAACATGGTAGTATGCTACTTGGTTTATAACTATCTTAATATGTGTGTACGTATTGATAGAGCCCTTAGGATCTTGCTTGACTACCAGCGTTGTGATGGCAGTCACACTAGTGGGGGCTGGGTAGTCTACAAGCACATCCCTTTTTAGGTCCCTAGTCGCAGGATTATCGAGACAGGGCATCGATACTCCGGAGTAGACTAGTGTGTACGCTTCTCATCCCAGTTGGGGAGATGGTCTGTCCCACAGCCATCCGTACGTCGTACTGGAGATAGTATACAGATGCTCGTTGGGTTACAGGTATACCGGACAGGACTCGCAGGGAACTGTTGGTTGGTATTATACCCGTCGTCAGTTAACAAGTCCCAGGTGACATGAGTACAGCATAGTCCGCAGACTTGACACTGCTGCTTCGCCTCGAGTGTGTTCCCACTGTTCTTAGATTGCTACCCTACCATGGCTCAAAGGAGTCGTGCAGCCAGATAGCAGTTGGGTGCAGTCCCGAGCACTTGGAGGCAGTGGCGGTTAGACAGGATTCGTCTCTCCCGGTATTGGGAGTTGATATCGCGCCGTGTCTGGAGAGCCATTATGCAAAGTCCCTGGACAAGGCAAGCGAGATTTTCTGGTAGGTTTTCCAGTAGTTTCTCAAGGAGTAATGGGCTTCACTCCGACACGACTTATACCGCTTTTAGGGGACTGACGCTTGCCGCCCCTAGGCCAGATATGCGATTGTCTTAGACGAAAAGACCGGACTGTACAGAGATTGTCACATCAGGCTCAGTAGGAGTTTGGATGGGTTTTCTCATCGGCCTTCTTATCGACATCTACCTGGGGACCGTTAGGTCTAGCTAGTGCCGCTTGCGGTCTGTGGTTAAACCTACTGCCAGCATAGTAGTCGAGTCTTTAGAGTCCCACATAGAGAGTTTCCCTGCTTCGGGCGAAACGATATAGAGGTCATATGGTTTTACGACAGGGTTCGGACACGCACGTGCATTTATACACGTACGATGTTCGGACAGTTTATACTAGCAGGCTTTGGTTTAAGCCAGATTCTAGTATTGGATTATTGGATTTATACAGTCTCAGTATTTCCGTGTTTTCACGGATAGGAGGGGCGTTCTCGTAATTTGTCGAGAAGCTTCTAGAAGATTGATGAGTTGGAGGCTTAGGTGGCATTTGCATTAATTGGTTTAATGACTCATGGTGTGATTCATCCATAGAGTTAATGATGCATTTATTGTTTAAATGACTCATGAGATGAATCACAAGGTGAGTTAATAAAGCATGAAGATATTTTTTATTTGTTATTCATTTAATAAATATCTTATGCTTCATATATTCACAATGAGTTATTTTTCCAAAAGGATTCTCACTCTCACCTTCTCTCTCTTCAAACCCTAACCCTAACCGCTCATGTGTTGAGATCAAGGGTTAGCAAGACTAATTGATCCCTAATCCTCTTCTATATCCTCTAGGTTGCTTTGATTAGCACTCTTAGTTACCTAGTTACCTCAAGTTAGAGGTCAAGCTTGGAGTAGTAGCTCTCGGGTGGATCTTCTATCACAAAGTGGAGGCCGACGAGGAGGTGGTCAACGAGAACAACAAGGACTTGGTTCATTAGATATAATCTTCTTTCATAGTAGATAATCCCTCCTATGATGTTTTTAGTTAGGCTTTGGCAAAGATCCGTAAGTTAGTCGATGTTTGTTTTAAACAAAATGATTGTTTTACCTATTCCGCCTCCCCGCAACTCGTGGGGTGTCTAACGTCGACTTACAAAAAGGATAGTTAGAAGTGATATGATACGACTAGTATGTGATGATGGGACTTGAGGATGAGATTTGATGATATTGCCATTTAGGGTACTATAGGACTAGATAGCCGACGAAATTGTGTCATCCAAACCATACCTATTTCCAAACCGAAGAATCGCATGCATCTTTTAAACAGATACCTTGAGGGACGTTACGGATTTTAAAAATGATATCTTTTCCTCAAAAACACCGTAACCCCTACTTTCAAAACTATGATTCGCACCATTAAAAACTGATTGTATGGTTCGGGTGTTTATGCTAGATTAGATATTTATGCTTATAGTAAGGGTAGAATGTATTTGTAAACTTGACTTTATGTGAGATATAATTATGATGAAAAGAGAATACGATTTGATATGGATATGATGATATGTTGGTATACGGATGCGAGTCGATTGAGATGATTGATACCTTGCCTGTCCCCTGATATAAGATTGTTATGGATGAGACCTGGGACATAGGTATATAGATATATATAGAATGTCGTGAATCACGTGTGATATGTCGTACGAGACGTTAGGTCCGTACCCCTCATTGTCGCATAGGTTGATAGGATCCTTGATAGCTTAATGCCGCCATACGATGTTTTTACGTACGTGATGAGTTTGACTTGAGGTTTGATCTATACCCTTGACTAGAGGATGCCGTACGATGGATTGTACCGTATGCGATGTTGTGAGGCTGGATGTCGATTGATAGATTCACTGACTCGGTCATGATAGATACGTATACCCATCAGCATTTGCATACGATTTATCTTATGCTGCATTCATGTTATTCGCATTGCATTACTTATACCTGTGCTAGTACACCTGCACCATTATCGATGATGCGTATGTTACACTACACAGATTTGCCGGCTCACACACTTCATCATCGATAATTGCCATGTCACTACACAGTAGAATTGCTACATCCATATTTGCGTACATACATATTGTACCCCCATATTTGCGTACGTACATATTGTACACCCATACTTGCGTACATACATATTGTCCCCCCATATTTGCGTACATACATATTGTATACCCATACTCACGTACATACATATTGTACACCCACATTTGCGTACATACGTATATGCACCCTTATATGATATTGCATTCGGTTTTGGAGATTTGGGAACCGCATGATATATTTTAAAACTGAATTCATTTAAAAGAGCAGTTTTCCCTATGTGCATATTACTGTTCCATGTTTCATGATATACAGATATGCTTACATTTCTGTTATATGTCGCATACATCATGCTTTACGCTTTTACGCATTGAGATATGCTGTTTTCATGAAATTTCTGTATTTGAGAACCGTGGCTATTTTAAAAGAAAGCATGTATTGTTTTAAAAACCCGATTTCTCTTGATATGATATTTCAGTGCGTCCACCATGTGTTTTCTCAGTTCTGAGACGTGTGACATGTGAAACCCGATTCTAGGAGGCGGATGATCCGTTTGCGGGTTCATGGTGGACCCGGTATGGTACCTCGGGGCGAGAACGGATCTGTCGTGCAGTAGGCGATGAGCCTGGCAGAGGGACCACTACCTACCGGTGATAGTATTTGGGCTCGGCGGATATTCGAAGGATACCGACCGTTGTCGAGAGATGATATGGGCCGATCCAGACCGACGGAGCCTATGGGCCGATCCGGACGGACGGAGCCCGATATATGAGGATATACGTGTCGATGCTGGACACGGGTTTCATGATGTTTTCGGGTGTCGATGTTGGACACCCAGGTTCTATGATTTTGATGTGTCACGAGGGACACCATTGATTTATATCCTCATACTTTCATGTACACTCCTTTATAATATTTACGTGCATACAGACATTGATTATATGGTTGGACGAAATCTACATGCATGCATACATTGATTATAATGTTGGATTATATCCGCATACATATAGGTATTGATTACATTGTTGGCACATATGATGACCCGGTCACCCTAGATATCATAGTATTACCTTTATGATATAGTTGACCTAGGAGTCGTTGTTTATTCGATTTCTACTTGTAGATGTTTTTCTACTCACGAGTTGGCAACTCACCCCCGTTGTGCCACAGTTCTTGCAGGTTGACCGCTTGGATCAGTAGCGGCATCGCTGGCACACAGTTTTTTTCGGGTGATTGCTTTGGTAGGTGGGACATTTGTATCGTACCCACTCTTGTATTTATATTTTATATTGTATGTAGTCAACTCTATCAGTCAAAATTAGTAATTTGTGTAAGTAATGAGACTTAGTGAGATTGTGGTTGTGAGACTTAGAGCGAGGGGTTTTCCGCTACTTGTGGTTTTGATGTCTTGCTTATTTGTTTATCTTTTATGGCGAACTTCGTCGTTGGGCATCGTATACATACTCTTACTGTCTTGCGTGGTTGTGATCTGCCGTTTGGCAAAGTGCTAGCTCCCGCTTGGGGATGCCATTATTCTTGTTATGCATTTGTGGTTTTGAATCAAAATATACAAAGAAGGTGCTGTCCAAATTTTTAAATGACGAAACACGTTTTCAAACTAGTAAATTTCATTTGCATTTTTATGTTTCTTTTCTATGCATTAAGAAAACTTGATTTCATTATACCTTTATTTCAAAACTTCACCTCCTTTATTTTCTTTAAAAGGTTTAGATTTCTGGGTTTCAGCTTACTTGAATTACGTTACGCCTTTAGACGTTGCGTGATTTAAGTGCTGGTCACGAGCTAATATTTCGGGTCATGACAGTAGGTAATCTATTGGTTATCCGTATTTTTCTTGTGGTGCCTAAGGCAAGTGTGACTAAGGAAAGTGGTTACTTAATTATGCCAGCTATTTCGGTGAATCGTATAGAGGATACCTCCCACTTACCTGGCACTTACCTGGCTGCAAGATTGATAAGGAGGTGATAGAGGATTTATCCTACGTCTTGTCCTTTGGAAGTTTAGGAGCGGTCTAGTGATTTGACCTAGGTGACCCTTGTTCTAAGGATTGTTTGTGCATGTTTCTAATTGGTTGAGCCGAGTCCCTCTTTCCAAGAAAAATAATTTCAAAAATCCAAAAAAAGCTTAAAATTTTACCATTTCACCCTCTTTTCTTTTCATTCTCTTATGATGGATAACCCAAACCGACCAACTCTTCGAGTGCTTTGCTATAAACTACCAGATATTTTTTTTATATCATTATTGCTTTGGTAGAAATTCCGATCCTACCATTTTTTTAAGGGATAGGATAGAACGCTCTAGAAATAACAGTTGGACACCTCTCTCAAGATCCGATCAACCGTGTCAAAATTCAATACCTTCTTATGTTGATAATCCTTTTAAGACTAGTGAGAAAACTTTTGAACCCATGTCCATTGCTTAGCATATTGTGAAGGACCGTAGCCAAAGTTTCACACCTTTCACTGCTCCAAAATCGTTTAGAAAACACTAACAATCATTTCCATATGAAAATGTTGATACTCCTTTTAGGGCGAATATAGAAACTTCTAAATCCATGACGATTGCTGAGCAAATTGCGAAAGCCAGTCGCTAACAATTCAACCAATCTCAATCTTCTTCATATCACAATGTTGATCCTAATCTTGTTTATGAAAATTGGATACAACCCTTTAACTCTTATTAACAGTACCAAACTTTCACACGCTCTCATGATGATACTTCTCTTGAGGCTAATGTGGCAATGTGTAAACCCATTTCTATTATGGAATATATTGAACTTGCCAGTAGCCAAAAATTAAACACATTCCAACCTTACTCAAATTTCGCACCTTATCTAGACAGTGCTTCTTAACATCAATTAGAAAGTTCCATGGTTTAAAGAGAATCCTTCATTGAAACTTCTTCACAAACCATGTCTAATCCTGAAGTAGAATTGGAATTAAGTAATGAGAAAGAAACAAGGATCCCTCCAAGTCAAACCAGAACCAATTCTTTTGATCTCGACATCTTCCATCCTGAACCCTAACAGAATGATCAACCGCTTAATAATCTAATTGATGAGGTGCCCGAGGATAACATGTTTGACTTTTCCAATCATGAGTGTGAAAGAGAGGCTTACACCATTCCAAATCAAACCGATCCTTATTCGACTAAACTTGATATTTCAAACCTTCCAATTCCATCAAGTGAATCTAGTGATCCATCGATTGAGAATAATATAATTGATGAATTTTTAAAGAAATATTCGTTTGATTTGACTGAAGGTGTTAGTGAGACCGGTGTTGAGAATATCTTTGAAGATGAACTCGCTATGTTGGATGAGTTGGATTCCCCGACTTATCATCTTCCTTCCATTGAATGTAAACATATTCCTGTACATTTAACCGATCCTATTCTTATCGCCGACCTATCCGATATGAAAAACTATATTCAGCCTTTATCTCCTATATCTGGTTCAACAATGCTCGACACACAAGTTCGTTTACCCATTTCATTACACACTTTCTTTGGATCTTTTTCTCATCTTCTTTCACTTCCATCGAGCTTTGATGAATCACACTCCGATATTTTGAATTTTATGATTCTTGAAAGACCACTTGATTTAGATTCTTTTGAGAATAAGGTAGATGAGCTTTTCGAGTCTCCTACCTTCATAATTTCTGACGAATCATATAACGACTCTGAATTTACTGTATGAAATTTTCCTGTTTTATGTACAAAAATGAGTTATACAGCTTGAGATTTGGTTATAGGTTAATTTTGTTAAATGACAGCAAGAAATAACTTGTAGCTCACTAGTAAAGCCTTGCACTGCTGTGACGTAGCCCCTATGTTCGATTCCTATCAGACACATTTTTTTTTCTTCTGATTTTTCTTTTTAAACTTTTTGGAAGCCCAAAAGTTTACACGTGCAATACACATAAAAATGAAAATTCAGAAAAATCAAACATGTGGAAAATTGTTTAAATAGAGAGATGTACACGTGGCCAATATCCAGAGCATGAAAGCCCTAGATCGACCGGCCAAATGCCCCTAGGCCGGCACCGGCAGTCCAACAGTGGCGAATAAGGCCCGTGCTTTGCACACTCAACTCTTGGCCTACCGCTAACTCCCATGCACTGTTTGATATTGTTGGATATATGTATGCCCTAGAGGCCATTATTTGATATTGGATTCTTGGATATGTATATATATACAGAGAACTTTCTCGCTCGACATGATAGTATGCTATCTGGTTACTCTTTATCTTAACATGTTCACTTCATTGTGTATACTATTCATTTGGTACATGTTGATAAAGCCCTTAGGATATCCGCTTGACTATCATGATTATGATTCAGATCATACTAGTGGGGCATGACTGGTCTATAAGCGTATCCTTAAATGTTCCTAGTCGTGGGTGTATCAAGACGGCACATCGATATTCCAGAGTAGACTAGCGTATACGTTTCTTGACCCATTTGATGGGCGATGGATGATCGCACAAGGGTCTACGAGGCATCAACCATGCCCGATTAAAAAATTAGCCGTGCCGAACAACCCGAATACGGATTTTTAAACTAGAGATTAGGCGAAAACTAACATGCTAAACACTTTAACACTAAGTGAGAGGGATTACAACATTTGTAGATCCGGTCCTTCACTTCATATGCTCCGTGTTGTGGTCCCTTCGCTGCGATCATCGGGTTTCGGACTCTCGAGAGGTTCCACGAAGAGAAAGATGCAACCTTTGCTTCCGATCTTCGATACAAAGATGATCTACCTTGAAGTTTCGTTAACACAAGCTAACACTCATGAAATGATGTGAACACCCTCATCTAAATGGCAAGGGAAGATGAGGATGCTGAAGTAGGATTTTTGCTCTCTTTATTTATCTTTTTCTCATATTTATTCATCACAAATATCAAAAGAAGAAAGCTTTGCATGAAGAACTCAAGGAAGAAGAAGAATAGTGATCCATTTTCTTTTGTGATGAATAATGAAAGGATTAATATGATAAATAATGCAACCATGGTTGACTTAACCATTGTAGAGAATTAACCAAGGGTTAGGGTTTGGGTTGAGTTAAGAATGAGTCACTTGTAAATATCTTTTCCAAAACAAAAAAGAAAACCTTCTAGAATCTACTAGAAGTCATTAACCCAAATCAAACCCTAATCTTGATTAATCTTTACTAAACATGTTGCATTAGTTATTATATCATGTTACAATATTATATATCACATATATAATATTTATTGTAACCAAATAAAATAATACAATTAACATATATCGCATATATATCAATGTATTACCCGAGTGAGAAAAAGAATCCTTTTGTGAGCTAATATTAGTTAATGTAATTTAATATATCATATATATTATTATACATTAAATTATCGAATCAACACTTGATCGACAATCCGGCTATATCACATATAACCGACTAATATTTATCCGTACCGATTCATCGAATCAACACTTGATCCAATGACCCGGCTGATATCAAATATCGCGAGAATATAATACGGTTTCACACATCGCATTATCCTCAGTCCGGCACATATCACATATGTGCTCCTACTCCGTTTTGCCTGAGCCAAGAAACCTCTGTGTAGGACTCTAAAGAATCGTCAATACGCCGGCAGTAGGTGATGATCATATCAAACACCCACAAGCTGCAAGCGGTCAGCTAAACGTAACAGCCACCCAGGTATTGAGCGCTCAGAAGATCAACAAGCAAGCCTGTACATTCTCCTGTGAATCCAAACAGTAACACTCCCGTACAGTCCAGTCTCGTCGTCTGATATGTCGCATATCTCGCCTAGGGGTGGTAAACATCAGACCCCAGTATCTCGATAAGTCGTGTCGATTTGAGGTCTATAACAGTTCGAGAAACTACTGATAACACTTACCAGTAAATCTCAGCAACCCTGGCCAGGGATTTCCGGTTATAGCCAATCGAACACAGCACAACATCAACTCCCTATACCGGGAGAGACGAATCCCCTCCTATCGCTCATTGCCTCCATGTGATTCGGGACTGTACCCAAAAGCCACCTTTTTGCACGCCCTCTTGGACGTGGTATGATGGAAATCAAAGCACAGTGGGAATCACACAAGACTCTATGACGATCTCGGGTCAACAGACTACTCTGTACCAGTGTCACCGGAGAACTGCCATCTGACGTGAGGTATAATACCATCTGGGAGTTCTCGGCGAGTCCGTCCAGTGTACCCAGTCTCTACTGAGCACCCGTACACCATCCTTGATGTTAAACACCGATGGATATGGGATCATCGATCGACCATCATATGGGTCAAGATGCGTATACGCTAGTCTACACTGGTGCATCGATGCCCTGTCTCGATACACCCTCGACTAGGAACAATTATAGGATATACTCGTCGACTACCGTGGCCCCACTAGTATGTTCTCATCATAGTCCCAGTAGTCGAGTACATATCCTAAGGGCTTTATCAACATGTAATATAGAGACAATCAGAATACATGTTAAGATAAAGTACAACCAGATAGCATACTATCATGTCGAGCAAGAAAGTCCTCCCTATATATGTCCAAGCATCCATTACAATATACATCGTATATACAGTAATGGCCTCTAGGGCATACATATAACTAACATTCTCCCACTTGCATTAGGGCCATCTGTTGTGGTATCGCATACCCAACAATTAGCTGCGGTTGAAGTATCTCATACTCAACCATCCCATAAGAGTCTCTACTGGGAAAAAGGCCTTCGTGAGTTGATCCGCGCTGTTGTCCTCTGTGTCTACTCTCCTAACCTCGATCTCCCTGGAGATCAACTATCTCCATGATCAGGTCATACTGCCTAAGAATTATATCTGGATTTCTGATGGGATGGGGGTTCCTTGGCTAAAGCCACAACTCCATTGTCACACAATGGTAGGAATGAAGTTCATCTCATGAACTTAAAATATATCCAGACTGCCTCTTTGGTAGCATCCTTGGTAATGATGTATCTTGCCTTTAATCGTCTAGTAAGTCACGGTATCTAGCTTGGAACTCTTCCAACATACCGTCCCTCCACTGAGGGTAAAGACAATGCCTGCAACTGACATTCAGTCGTCCTTATCACCCTGGAACCTTTCCAGTGATTCTCCCCAGGATCGATTGATACCATCTCACTACAACTAGAGAGTATCCTAACATCCAATTAGAACTATCTCATAGATCCAAAACACAGGATTTAGGAGGTATCACTTTGATCCTATATGGAGAATCATTGTGATAAGCGGAGATTGACCGAGCGTAGCATAGGAAACTCCTTCCCTATCAAGAGTATGCCATCCACGTACTCTATGAGGATCATCACCATACTCCCTACGACCTTTTTGTATATACAAGGTTTATCTACCATTTTGATGAAGTCAAACTCTTTGACTACCACATCAAAACAGACGTTCCGACTCCGCGATGCCTGTTTTATCATATAAAATATCTTACACACGTTTCTGTGTACTTATAGACGCTATCTTCTAAAACATCATTTAGAAAAGCAGTCGTGACACCAAACCACCAGATATCGTAGTCATGGTATGTAGCCGTGGCAAGTAGGATCTGGATGGACTTAAGCATAGCTTTGAAAGTCTCAACTTTTCCATGTACACCAAGTAATCTTCTCAGGATATACTTGCTCCTGATGGGGATTTAACCCTTCAGATAAAGCAACCATAGTCCATTCTTTGTTGGTGTATAAGGATTCCATCTCAGATCGATAAGCATCCAGCCATTCTTACAGAGTCCTACTCCTGATGGCCTGCTCGAAACTAGTTGGGTCATCATCTCATGATGCAATCCTCGCTCCCACTGTCATAGAGAAAACGAAGTATCTCTCAGGTGGGTGAGGAACCCTACTAGATCGGCGGAGAGGCTGAGGTTCGTTGGAAACAATTGAATCCTTTGGTTCTACCAAATTATCAGCTGTAGTTTGTATAGCTGGAACATTTCCAGTTCTACATAACATACCTTGCCTCGAGCTTGTCCGGATTATGCTTTTAGACATAGCCTGGACAACCCCAAATCTTAACCAACTTAAGATATGGGCTCTTACCTTTCCATATCTCATATGGAGTGGTAGGCAACTGATTTGATTTGAACCCTATTCAATAGGTATGCAGCTTCTCAAGTGCACAACTCCCAAAAGGAAATAGGTAACTCAGTAGTACTCATCATATAGAGCACACCTTATCATATAGGGTGTGATTGCTCTGCCCCGATATACCATCGTGCTATGGTGTATTCGGAGGAGTAATGCTGAGAGAGAATCTTATTCTCCTTTAGAATAGTCCAAGAATTCCATGCACAAGTATTCTCCTCCCTGATCTCATCATAGGACATAATACTTATACCCGTATTTTGGTTCTCTACTTCTAACTTATATTCTGTGAATATCTCAAAAGGTTCGGACTTGTGTTTCAACAGGAACATAGGTCTGAATCTCGAAAGATCATCAGAGAATTTAATGAAGTACAAAGAACCTGTCTTGGCATGTGTGGACATGGGACCTACATACATCAACATGTATCATCCCAAGAGTTTACTAACTCTTTCTTTGTTTCCAATAAACAGTGCTATGGTCATCTTATCTTTGTGACATGACTGACAAGTTTGACAAGATGTAAATTCAAACTGATTTAAATATACATCTAAATGTAACTTCAGCCAGTCGGGTCGCATTGATATGACCCAGTCTACAATGCCTCAAGAAGGATCCGTTCATTTATAAACTCTTCCTCTTGTGTGTGTTCCATATATTAAGAACCGTAGTTTGATTTAGAACATCAATGCTTTTAGATAACGTGCCTGAACCGATCAACTTTTGATATAGAAAATGTTCAAAACATTACCCAACAATACAAAATTTTATCGTTTCTTTACTAATAAAGAGACAGATATGATTTTGTATATCAGGTTCGGTATCTAATAACATTTGTTCAGAATCAATCTATTGGTAATACAGGGTGACAGTGACCAACAGACTTGGCTGCAACACTTGCCCCGTTTTCTGTCTCATGAAACTTATCATCCGTTCTCAGTTCTCTACCTTTCTGTAGCCCTATGTAACAGATTACATATCTGGGATCCTGATCCGGTATCAAATACCCAGGACGTAGAGGATACAGAGAAATAGTTCTTTGTAACGAACATACCCGAAGATGATGGATCAACATGCACTTTCTTCGTTTGGGCGGTATGGGAATCCTGGTATTCCCCTATTTCCTGCTCTGTATTATAACAATTATAAGTTGGAGCGGGACCAATGTTCCCCAGCTCAGTATAACAAGAGGGTTCGGTCAAAATTCCGTATTATTATCTTGATTAAGGCGTGATATGGTCGCTACCTGGAGAGAGAGAGAAGAAAACACTCAGCCTGCGCTCTTGCAAGAATAGATTGGTTATTATTTTATCTAATCAGGATATCTCCCACTGTTTTAATCAAATCTTCCTTCAAACCCTAAAAGGAAAGACTAGCCGGGATTAATTACACGCTACATGTTCGCCAATCTTTCAGCCAGGCCAGTGTCGGTACTTTGAGGGAGGTCCCCTGTGCTTTCGCACGAACCTAATTAAAGTAAACCTCGTTTTCCCAGGGGCGTAACCCCGTTAACACCTTTCTAGACACCTACTTGATCGGCTAATTGCAATGTGTAAAACTCTCCCAGGAGTAACTCTTACTCGCAGCGGGTATCGGGATCCAACTATCTCATAGAAGTTATGCAATCTCATTACAAATTTCAACACTTGAAATTCCCAATAATATTTTGCCCCTAGCATCTTATGACCTTGGCTAAGGTCAACAAATCATAAGTGCTAGCCAAGTTCAAGCCGCCATTTCCCGATTGAATTAAACCCACCCGCACGACCCTTGGCTAAGGTCAACAAAGTCGCACGACTACCCTAACTCAATCGCATCATATGCTTATACAGATAAACACTGATCAGCTACCGCACACTACGCCTTGGCTAAGATCAACAAACGCAGCACGAATACTAACCAGTACATATCTGAAATGATGGAGGGCTACGACGGGTTTTTCAGAAAACCCTTTGCGTAATGAACTTGATATCGTTGTAGAATCGAGTGATTTTAAATAGAGTGTTTTTGAGGCTTTTCTAGTTTTGCTAAAGGGGTCACTCCCGGTGAAGGGATCGTCGGTCCTTTCCTCGTCGAATGAGGTGCGGGATATATCATATATATCACTGTGCAAAGCAGAAACTATAGAAGCAATCAAAAGACAAACCGAGTTTGTAGCATCTGCCAGTTATTGCTAAAGGAGTCACTCCCGGTGAAGGGATCTCGGTCCTTTCCTTATCGAATAAGGTGCTAGATGTTCTACAAGGAACACCGCTATGCAAAGCAAGAACTAGAGCTACCAGTTTTTAAACAAGTTTCTACAACATCTTAGGTTTCTTTTATTTCATTAATCTCATTAATGAAGTCCCATTTTATTATGCTTCACAAGCATCACAGTTGAAACGAAATCTGCAATATAACATATATCTCATATATATATAATATAAACATTCGTCTCAGGCAGTAATATGATCTCATCACAGAACATTGCAGCAGAAGAAACATATATGAAATATTGGATATACTAGGACGTCCGTGTTTTAGTACGAGCCTGCATAAAACACGGATTCCACGGTCGCGATGAATAGCCAAACCCACATCCCTAGACCCCTACGAGAGCGGCAAGTAACACTGCCAATTCTAGGGTTAGGAGACCCGGTCTCGACTCCTCGAGATGGTCTCCCACTGGACCCCAGAACCCGGTTACTTGTGCTCCCCACCTTGGGTCTACCTAATGCGGAAAAGTAAATAATATACAACAACGGTGACATCTTCCGCAACCTGGAAGAGCCCCAATAAAAGAATA
Organism: Agapanthus africanus; assembly: GCA_030015575.1. Taxonomy (NCBI): domain Eukaryota; kingdom Viridiplantae; phylum Streptophyta; class Magnoliopsida; order Asparagales; family Amaryllidaceae; genus Agapanthus; species Agapanthus africanus. The sequence continues at coordinate 174,328,483 of JASDDO010000022.1, read as the reverse complement.
TTACATACAAATGAATTTTACATGAATGAAAAAGAAAAACTCTCATCTCACATAAAACCCCCGGCTATTCAAAACGCGACGATCCAATATAACATATCACAGCAACACATAATATCTCATATCATCAACGTAAGCAAGTATGCGTATCCCGATTGTTATTGATGTATAGCAACGAAGCCGGTGATACCCCACATACTACGCTTACGGTCACAGAAAAGAAAGTGTAAAACTACAACAGTTGGAATCCGCAACCTGCATAGACATCGCATGCCTAACAATTATAAACCCCGCATTTTAGTCTCAAAATCGAAAACACTTTTCAATATAAAGTCGGGCAATTCAACAAGATTCCCGAAAAACTGATCAAATGCTCGTCGCAAACTTTAGTAGGCGGCCGCACCCCCGATACCGTCGACGAAGTGCACCAAGGCAGAACACCGCTGCTGCGAGCACTCGAACGGATGCTTTCGGCGACGGTGTTCTCCTACAGTCACTTGGTCGAGGGCTAAGAGGTGTAGCTGTCTATTAAGTTTATCCGGCGAGTATCCGCGTACGCTACGTGATTGCGACGGACTTTTGATCACATCAAAATTCTGTGGCAACCGATCATTTGAGACTAAACTGCTATGTTTATAATATTCAAATCAGTTATCTCATAACTACCTGTGGATTCCAAATATTGTATCACATTCCAGATAAATAGACAAAGTTAAACTTTCGGATCGAATAATCAAACACCCAAGATTTTCCCAATATATCTCAACACTTGAAATCAGTTTAAAAACATCCATCATCTGCCACGGTACCAATGGTCCAGCCGTAGAAGGGTCAAGCCAACGCCTCACATGTGGCACGCCGTACTGCCCCAAACCCTAAGGTTCAAAAGGCAGTTCAAGACGGTCACATAATCGAGTTAAGGTTTGTTGTCTTCTAGAGGGTCCACCGCGTTACTTGCACGACTTAGAACGTTCTTAAACACGAGAAAAAATCCAACTTTTGAAAAATTTTCCGACATGGGAAAAAGTGAGTTATTGATATCCGTTCGAACATTTTAACAGTTTCTAAAAATTACCCGGACAAACTAAACAAAGTTATAATATCCGATCGAAACAACTAGTCCCCAATACAACCCAAAAAACTGAACACTTGAGTAAATTAGAAATTTCCAGAAGACTGCAAAAGAACCCAGAATTATTACTCTGAAGTTGCGGGCCCCAACGACACTATTTCGCCGCGGATCCGCGGCCATGTGCTTGGTTTGGCCGCGGTTCCGCGGTCACGTGATCGAATCAAGGGTCCGTACTTCACAGTAATTTCTATATTTCCCTGCTTATATTTCTGAGCATTTTTAATTCACAAAAATCATATTTTTGAAAAATTTCCAGAGAATGGGTTTTATCGGGGTTTTCGGGTTCGATCGGACTTTAAACTTCGTCTAGACTTCGCCTAAAGCTCTAGCTTGGCTCTGATACCACTGTAGGGTTCCTAGGCACACTAATGAGGTCTCACAAGGCATCAACCATGCCATTTTCAAATTTTACAAGTGCCGAGAGACCCTAATACGGATCGTTAACTAGAGTTTAGGCGAAAAGAGAAGCTAGTTAACAACTTAACTAAAGGGTAAACGAAAATAATAAGAATACTTATCATATACCAACCATGGTTAGGTGTAGAGAATAGACTATGATTAAGTGGAATGGTTAGGGTTAAGCATGAAACAAAATGGTCACTTAGTCAAAACTTCATGAAGCTTCAACAACAAACAAAGAAATCCACCATTTTCTCTTTATCATTTTCTTTTACCAAAATAAACAAAATGAATAAATAAATGAATAAACAAAACCCTAACCATTCATATAACCATGGTTTATTCTTTATACAAACCCAAGTGAGCATGTATCATTAAACATGATACAAATAAGTGCACAAAAATATATCACATATACAATGTGCATTTCAAGTGAGAAAATCCATTTAAAGTGAACCAATACTAGTTAACGCAAAGTAATATATCAAATATATAATTATACATTAAATCATTAAATCATTAAATCGTATTATCCTCGGTCCCGCACATATCACATATGTGCTCCTACTCCGTTTTGCCTGAGTCAAGAAATCTCTGTGTAGGACTCTAAAGAATCATCAATACGCCGGCAGTAGGTGATGATCATATCAAACACCCACAAGCTGCAAGCGGTCAGCTAAACGTAACAGCTACCCAGGTATTGAGCGCTCAGAAGATCAACAAGCAAGCATGTACATTCTTCTGTGAATCCAAACAGTAACACTCCCGTACAGTCCGGTCTCGTCGTCTGATATGTTGCATATCTCGCCTAGGGGTGGTAAACGTCAGACCCCAGTAGCTCGATAAGTCGTGTCGATATGAGGTCTATAACAGTTCGAGAAACTACTGATAACACTTACCAGTAAATCTCAGCAACCCTGGCCAGGGATTTCCGGTTATAGCCAATCGAACACAGCACAACATCAACTCCCTATACCGGGAGAGACGAATCCCCTCCTATCGCTCATTGCCTCCATGTGATTCGGGACTGTATCCAAAAGCCACCTTTTTGCACGCCCTCTTGGATGTGGTATGATGGAAATCAAAGCACAGTGGGAATCATTCAAGACTCTATGACGATCTCGGGTCAACAGACTACTCTGTACCAGTGTCACCGGAGAACTGCCATCTGACGTGAGGTATAATACCATCTGGGAGTTCTCGGCGAGTCCGTCCAGTGTACCCAGTCTCTACTGAGCACCCGTACACCATCCTTGATGTCAAACACCGATGGATATGTGATCATCCATCGCCCATCATATGGGTCAAGATGCGTATACGCTAGTCTACTCTGGTGTATCGATGCCCTGTCTCGATACACCCTCGACAAGGAACAGTTATAGGATGTACTCGTCGACTACCGTGGCCCCACTAGTATGATCTCATCATAGTCCCAGTAGTCGAGTACATATCCTAAGGGCTTTATCAACATGTATCATAGAGACAATCAGAGTACATGTTAAGATAAAGTACAACCAGATAACATACTATCATGTCGAGCAAGAAAGTCCTCCTTATATATGTCTAAGCATCCATTACAATATACATCGTATGTACAGTAATGGCCTCTAGGGCATACATATAACTAACAATCTCCCACTTGCACTAGGGCCATCTGTTGTGGTATCACATACCCAACAATTAGCTGCGGTTGAAGTATCTCATACTCAACCATCCCATAAAAGTCTCTACTGGGAAAAAGGCATTTGTGAGTGGATCCGCGCTGTTGTCCTCTGTGTCTACTCTCCTAACCTCGATCTTCCTGGAGATCAACCATCTCCATGATCAGGTGATACTGCCTAAGAATTATATCTGGATTTCAGATGGGACAGAAGTTCCTAAGCTAAAGCCACAACTCCATTGTCACACAACGGTAGGAACGAAGTTCATCTTATGAACTTATATATATCCAGACTGCCTTTTTGGTAGCATCCTTGGTAACGATGTATCTTGCCTTTAATCGTCTAGTAAGTCACGGTATCTAGCTTGGAACTCTTCCAACATACCGTCCCTCCACTGAGGGTAAAGACAATGCCTGCGACTGACATTCAGTCGTCCTTATCACCCTGGAACCTTTCCATTGATTCTCCCCAGGATCGATTGATATCATCTCACTACAACTAGTGAGTATCCTAACATCCAATTAGATCTATCTCATAGATCCAAAATCCAGGATTTAGGAGGTATCACTTTGATCCTATATGGAGAATCCTTATGATAAGCGGAGATTGACCGAGCGTAGCATAGGAAACTCCTTCCCTATCAAGAGTATGCCATCCACGTACTCTATGAGGATCATCACCATACTCCCTACTACCTTTTTGTATATACAAGGTTCATCTACCATTTTGATGAAGTCAAACTCTTTGACTACCACATCAAAACAGATGTTCCAACTCCGCGATGCCTGTTTTATCATATAAAACATCTTGCACACGTTTCCGCTGCTCCCACTGTCTACGAAGCCCTCTAGCTGTGTACTTATAGACGCTCTTTTCTAAAACATCATTTAGAAAAGCAGTCATGACACCCAACCGCCAGATATCGTAGTCATGGTATGTAGCCGTGGCAAGCAGGATCTGGATGGACTTTAAGCATAGCTTTGAAAGTCTCAACTTTTCCATGTACACCAAGTAATCTTCTCAAGATATACTCGCTCCTGATGGGGATTTAACCCTTCATATAAAGCAACGAAAGTCCATACTTTGTTGGTGTATAAGGATTCCATCTCAGATCGATAAGCTTCCAGCCATTCTTACAGAGTCCCACTCCTGATGGCCAGCTCGAAACTAGTTGGGTCATCATCTCATGATGCAATCCTCACTCCCACTTTCATAGAGAAACCGAAGTATCTCTCAGGTGGGTGAGGAACCCTACTAGATCGGCGGAGAGGCTGAGGTTCGTTGGAAACTATTGAATCTTTTGGTTCTACCAACTCATCAGCTGCAGTTTGTATAGCTGGAACATTTCCAGTTCTACATAACAGACCTTGCCTCGAGCTTGTCCGGATTTTGCTTTTAGACATAGGCCGGACAACCCCAAATCTTAACAAACTTAAGATATGGGCTCTTCCCTTTCCATATCACATATGAAGTGGTAGGCAACTGATTTGATTTGAACCGTATTCAATAGGTATGCAACTTCACAAGTGCATAACTCCCTAAAGGAAATAGGAAACTCAGTAGTACTCATCATAGAGCACACCAAATCACATAGGGTGCTATTGCTCCGCCCCGATAAACCGACGTGCTGTGGAGTATACGGAGGAGTAATGCTGAGAGAGAATCTCATTCTCCTTTAGAATAGTCCAGGAATTCCGTGCTCAAGTATTCTCCTCCTTGATCACATCAAAGGACATAATACTTTTACCTGTATTTTGGTTCTCTACTTCTAACTTATATTCTGTGAATATCTCAAAAGTTTCGGACTTGTGTTCCTACAGGAACATATGTCTGAATCTTGAGAGATCATCAGAGAATGTAATGAAGTACAAAGAACCGGTCTTGGTATATGTAAACAGGGGACTTTCATACATCAGCATGTATCAATCCCAAGTGTTCACTAACTCTTTCTCTGTTTCCAATAAACAGAGCTGTGGTCATTTTATCTTTGTGACATGACCGAAAAGTTTCACAAGATGTAAATTCAAACAAATTTAAATATGCATCTTAATGTAACTTCAGCTAGTCGGGTCGCATTGATATGACCTAGTCTACAATGCCTCAAGAAGGATTCGTTCATTTCTGAACTCTTCCTCTTTTGTGTGTTCCGTATACTAAGAACTGTAGTTTGATTTAGAACGTCAATGCTTTTAGATAACATGCCTGAACCGATCAACTCTTGATATAGGAAATGTTCAAAACATTATATCCTTCTTTACTAATAAAGAGACTGATATGATTTTGTATATCAGGTTCGGTATCTAATAACATTCGTTCAGAATCAATGTATTCAGGTAATACAGGGTGATAGTGACCAACAAACTTGGCTGCAACACTTGCACCGTTTTCTGTCTCATGAAACTTATCACCCGTTCTCAGTTCTCTACCTTTCTGTAGCCCATGTAACAGATTACATATGCGGGATCCTGATCCGGTATCATATATCCAGGACGTAAAGGATACTGAGAAATAGTTCTCTGTAATGAACACACCTGAAGATGATGCATCAACATGCACTTTCTTCGTTTGGGCGGCACGGGAAATCTGGTATTCCCCAATTTCCTGCTCTGTCTTATAACAATTATAAGTTGGAGCGGGACCAACGTTCCCCAGCTCATTATATCAAGCGGGTTCGGTCAATACATCCATATTATTATCTTGATTAAGACGTGATATGGTCGCTACCTGGAGAGAGAGAGAGAAGAAAATACTCAGCGTATGCTCTTGCAAGATTAGATTGGTTATCTAATATATCTAATCAGGATGTCTCCCACTGTTTTAATCAAATCTTCCTTCAAACCTTAAAAGGAAAGACTAGCTGGGATAAATTACACGCTACAAGTTGGCCAATCTTTCATCCAGGCCAGTGTCGGTACTTTGAGGGAGGTCCCCCGTGCTTTCGCACGAACCTAATTAAAGTAAACCTCGTTTTCCCAGAGGCGTAACCCCGTTAACACCTTTCTGGACACCTACTTGATCGGCTAATTGTAATGTGTAAAACTCTCCCAGGAGTAACTCTTACTCGCAGCGGGTATCGGGATCCAACTATCTCATAGAAGGTATGCAATCTCATTGCAAATTTCAACACTTGAAATTCCCAATAATATTTTACCCCTAGCGTCCCATGACCTTGACGCAGGCCAACAAACTACAGTGCGCTAGTCAAGTCCAACCCGTCATTTCTTGATTGAATTAAACCCACCCGCACGACCCTTGACGCAGACCAACAAAGTCGCACGACTACCCTAATCCAATCTGCATCATATGCATAAACAGATAAATACTAGTTAGCTACCGCACACTACGCCTTGACGCAGGCCAACAAACGTAGCACGAATACTAAGTAGGACTTATCTGAAATGACGGAGGGCTACAACAGGTTTTAAGAAAACCCTTTGCGTAATGAACTTGATATCGTTGTAGAATCGAGTGATTTTAAATGGAGTGTTTTTTAGGCTTTTCTAGTTTTGCTAAAGGGGTCACTCCCGGTGAAGGGATCGTCGGCCCTTTCCTCGTCGAATGAGGTGCGGGATATATTATATATATCACTGTGCAAAGCAGAAACTATAGAAGCAATCAAAAGACAAACCGAGAGTTGTAGCATCTGCCAGTTATTGCTAAAGGAGTCACTCCCGGTGAAGGGATCTCGGTCCTTTCCTTATCGAATAAGGTGCAGGATGTTCTACAAGGAACACCGCGATGCAAAGCAAGAACTGTAGCTACCTGTTTTTAAGAAATTCGATTCCACAACATCTTAGGTTTCTTTTATTTCATTAATCTCATTAATGAAGTCCCATTTTATTATGCTTCACAAGCATCTCTTTTGAAACGAAATCTGCAATATAACATATATCTCATATATATAATATAAACATTCATCTCAGGCAGTAATATGATCTCATCACAGAACATTGCAGCAGAAGAACATATATGAAATATTGGATATACTAGGACGTCCGTGTTTTCAATACGAGCCTGTATAAAACACGGATTCCACGGTCGCGATGAATAGCCAAACCCACATCCCTAGACCCCTACGAGAGCGGCAAGCAACACTGCCAATTCTAGTGTTAGGAGACCCGGTCTCGACTCCTCGAGATGGTCTCCCACTGGACCCTAGAACCCGGTTACTTGTGCTCCCCGCCTTGGGTCTACCTAATGCGGAAAAGTAAATAATATACAACAACGGTGACATCTTCCGCAACCTGAAAGTGCCCCAATAAAAGAATATTACATACAAAAAATTTTACATGAATGAAAAAGAAAAACTTTCATCTCACATAAAAACCCCGGCTATTCAAAACGCGACGATCCAATATAACATATTACAGCAACACATAATATCTCATATCATCAACGTAAGCAAGTATGCGTATCCCGATTGTCGTTGATGTATAGCAACGAAGCCGGCGATACACCACATACTACGCTTACAGTCACAGAAAAGAAAGTGTAAAACTACAACAGTTGGAATCCGCAACCTCCTTAGACATCACATGCCTAACCAAATGAATTCCTTAGACATCACATGCCTAACAATTATAAACCCCGCATTTTAGTCTCATTATCGAAAACTCTTTTCAATATCAAGTCGGGCAATTCAACAAGATTCCCGACATTTTGATCGAATGCTCGTCGCAAACTTTAGTAGGCGGCCGCACCCCCGATACCGTCGACGAAGTGCACCAAGGCGGAACACCGCTACCGCGAGCACCCGAACGGATGCTTTCGGCGACGGGGTTCTCTTACAGTCACTTGGTCGGGGCTAAGGGGTGTAGCTGTCTATTAAGTTTACCCGGCGAGTATTCGCGTACGCTACGTGATTGCGACGGACTTTTGATCACATCAAAATTCCGTGGCAACCGATCATTTGAGACTAAACTGCTATGTTTATAATATTCAAATTAGTTATCTCATAACTACTTGTGAATTCCAATTATTGTCTCACATTCCAGATAAATAGACAAAGTTAAACTTTCCAATCGAATAATCAAACACCCAAGATTTCCCCAATATATCTCAACTCTTGAAATTAGTTTAAAAACATCTATCACATGCCACAGTACCAATGGTCCAGCCGTAGAAGGGTCAAGCCAACGCCTCACATGTGGCACGCCGTACTGCCCCAAACCCTAAGATTCAAAAGGCAGTTCAAGACGGTCACATAATCGAGTTAAGGTTTGTTGTCTTCTAGAGGGTCCACCGCGTTACTTGCACGACTTTGAAAGTTTCAAACTCGAGAAAAATCCAACTTTTGAAAAATTTTCCGACTGGGGAAAAAGTGAGTTATTGATATCCGTCCGAACTTTTTAACAGTTTCTAAAAATTATCCGGACAAAAAATAACGAATTTAAAATTCCCGATCGAATCGACGATTAGAAAATAAACCCTAGAATACTCAACACTTGAGTCAGATTAAAAATACCCATAAAATATCACCAACAGAGAAGGATATTACTGTGCAAATTTGACAGCACAAGCATAGTGTACGGCCGCGGTTCCGCGGCACAAGAAGGCTACTGCCGCGGTTCCGCGGCGGATCGTACGGCTTACGTCACCAATTTTGCTCCGTAATTCTTAAAATTACCTGCTGAATTTTTTAGATATTTTTAATTCTGGAAAAACCCAGTTTTTGAAAAAAGTCCAGAGAGGGGGTTAAATTGATGTTATCGGGTTCGATCGGGGTTTTAACTTCGTTAACACTTCGCCTAAAGCTCTAGCTTGGCTCTGATACCACTGTAGGGTTGCTAGGCACGCGCACAAGGGTCTACGAGGCATCAACCATGCCCGATTAAAAATTTAGCCGTGCCGAACAACCCGAATACGGATCTTTAAACTAGAGTTTAGGCGAAAACAAACATGCTAAACACTTTAACACTAAGTGAGAGGGATTACAACCTTTGTAGATCCGGTCCTTCACTTCATATGCTCCGTGTTGTGGTCCCTTCGCTGCGATCATCGGGTTCCGGACTCTCGAGAGGTTCCACGAAAAGAAAGATACAACCTTTGCTTCCGATGTTCGATACAAAGATGATCTACCTTGAAGTTTCGTTAACACAAGCTAACACTCATGAAATGATGTGAACACCCTCATCAAAATGGCAAGGGAAGATGATGATGATGAAGTAGGATTTTCTCTCTCTTTATTTATCTTTTTCTCACATTTATTCATCACTTGGAAAAAAGCTAGTAAGCTTTTTCCATGAAGAAAGAAGAAGGAAGAAGATGATGAATAATATTATGATAGAATTCCTTTTGTGATGAATAATGCAAAGGAGATAATGATGAATAATGCAACCATAGTTGACTAAACCTTTGTAGAGAATTAACCAAGGCTAGGGTTTAGGTTAGGTTAAGAATGAGTCACTTGAAAATATCTTTCACAAAACAAAACCAAAACCTTCTAGAATCATCTAGAAAGCTTAACCCTAATCCAAACCCTAATCATGTTTAAACTCCACTAAACATGTTGCATTAGTTATCATATCATGTTACAATATTATATATCACATATATAATATTTATTGTAACCAAATAAAATAATACATTTAACATATATCGCATATATATCAATGTATTACCCGAGTGAGAAAAAGAATCTTTTAGTGAGCTAATATTAGTTAATGTAATTTAATATATCATATATATTATTATACCTTAAATTATCGAATCAACACTTGATCCGACAATCCGGCTATATCGCATATAACCGACTAATATTTATCCGTACCGATTCATCAAATCAACACTTGATCCGATGACCCGGCTGATATCAAATATCACGAGAATGGAATACGGTATCTCATATCGTATTATCCTCGGTCCCGCATATATCACATATGTGCTCCTACTCCGTTTTGCCTGAGTCAAGAAACCTCCGTGTAGGACTCTAAAGAATCGTCAATACGCCGGCCGTAGGTGATGATCATATCAAACACCCACAAGCTGCAAGCGGTCAGCTAAACGTAACAGCTACCCAGGTATTGAGCGCTCAGAAGATCAACAAGCAAGCCTGGACATTCTCCTATGAATCCAAACAGTAACACTCCCGTACAGTCCGGTCTCGTCGTCTGATATGTTGCATATCTCGCCTAGGGGTGGTAAACGTCAGACCCCAGTAGCTCGATAAGTCGTGTCGATATGAGGTCTATAACAGTTCGAGAAACTACTGATAACACGTACCAGTAAATCTCAGCAACCCTGGCCAGGGATTTCCGGTTATAGCCAATCGAACACAGCACAACATCAACTCCCTATACCGGGAGAGACGAATCCCCTCCTATCGCTCATTGCCTCCATGTGATTCGGGACTGTACCCAAAAGCTACCTTTTTGCACGCCCTCTTGGACGTGGTATGATGGAAATCAAAGCACAGTGGGAATCACACAAGACTCTATGACGATCTCGGGTCAACAGACTACTCTGTACCAGTGTCACCGGAGAACTGCCATCTGACGTGAGGTATAATACCATCTGGGAGTTCTCGGCGAGTCCGTCCAGTGTACCCAGTCTCTACCGAGCACCCGTACACCATCCTTGATGTCAAACACCGATGGATATGGGATCATCCATCGCCCATCATATGGGTCAAGATGCGTATACGCTAGTCTACTCTGGTGTATCGATGCCCTGTCTCGATACACCCTCGACTAGGAACAGTTATAGGATGTACTCGTCGACTACCGTGGCCCCACTAGTATGATCTCATCATAGTCCCAGTAGTCGAGTACATATCCTAAGGGCTTTATCAACATGTATCATAGAGACAATCAGAGTACATGTTAAGATAAAGTACAACCAGATAGCATACTATCATGTCGAGCAAGAAAGTCCTCCCTATATATGTCCAAGCATACATTACAATATACATCGTATGTACAATAATGGCCTCTAGGGCATACATATAACTAACAGAGACTGGGTACAATGAACAAACTCACCAAGAACTCCTATATGGTATTATATCTATCGACGGATAGCAGTTCTCAGGTGATGCTTGTACAGGTTAGTCTGTAGACCCGAGATCATCATAGAGTCTTGTGTGTTCTCCTACTGTGCTTTTATTTCTACCCTACCACGGCTTTACCGAGTCGTACAAACAGGTGGTTTTTGGGTACAGTCCCGAGACACATGGAGGCAATGAGCGATAAAAGGGGTTTCGTCTCTCCCGGTATTGGGAGTTGATGTTGTGCTATGCGCGATTGGCTATAACTGAAAGTCCCTTGCCAGGGCTGATGAGATTTACTGATAAGTGTTATCAGTAGTTTCTCGATCTGTTATAGGCCACACATCGGCATAACTTATTGAGTTATTAGGGTTTACGATACCATCCCTAGACTCGATATGCAACATATCTGACGAAGAGACCAGATTGTACGGTAAGTGTTGCTGGTTGGCTCTACGGGAGTTAGGACAAGTTCGCTTGTTGATCTTCTGTTCGCTCAATACCTGAGAGTCGTTATGTGCAGCTAGTACCACTGACAGTTTGTAGGTATCTGATATGATCACTACCTATTGCTAGCGTATCGACGAGTCTTAGAGTCCTACAAAGGGGTTTCCGAGCTCAGGCGAAACGACGTGGGGCGCATATGGAGATATGCACGTGAGCTTGATTAAATACGAGTTTATGATACCGTATTTTAATCTGTCATTTTATATTGGTCGGGTCGTATGTGATATGACCGGATTATTAAATCAAGTGTTGATTTAATATAATGTGACCATTAGCTCATTATTAAATCCTTTCTTTATTTGTATGCATGCATGTATGTATGTTTATATTGATATGTATGCACACATGCATGTATACATGTGTCATGGTTGATGATACATTGGAGATGGCTATGCTAGATTCACATGGAAACATTTGTGATATTTTAATTATTGAGTTAATGGAAATTAGGAATTAATCCATGGTTGATATTTTGTTTCTACACACTTCTTATAAATATCTTTGTAACCAAGGTTTCATTTCTAATCCTGCACTAAAACAACTACTAAAAATATCTAGATATTTTCTATGCCTTTGGTTAAGAGTGAGTGTGACTCTCTCTCTCTCTCTATGATTATTATTCTTGTGCTTATCTTTTCTTGAGCTCAAGCTATGCCATTTCCATCTCCTTCTTCCTCCAAGCTCTCTACCAATTTCTAGTGAGTAAAGAGAAAGAAAAAGAAAGGTTTTTTTAGTGAGATTAATACCCACTTCATCAATCTATACTAGTCTAGCCCACTTTTATAGGTTGTTTGCATCACTTCCACTTCGGTCAAGTGAAGCAAGGAGCTTGAGTAAAGGAACTCCGTGGTACATCATCGTGGACTTCGAAGGCTTCAAGCAGATGGGTTCAAACTTCGAGTGGAACCAAGGAGTCAAGGACATCTACACGGAGCTAAAGACAAGGAGGAGAGGTCCACAAAGGTTGTATTTCTTTTCTCTTAGTGTTAGACACTTACTAGTATGTGATACTTGTTAGCTTTACGCCTAATCCTCTAGTTCGATTCTACGTTTGAGTTGGTTAGCACCCTAGATTTTTAAAAGTTGCATACTTGATGCTTGTTAAAACCTAGTGAGCGTGCTAAGAAAACCCCAACAGATTTCCCTGTAATCAAACAGAGCCCCTTCAATTCATAATTTATCATCATTTTAATACATTTTAATTTACCATTTTAATTCCAAAACCCTAATTCTCCACTATAAATACTACCCCATGCCCTAGCCCTTCATCATTCTTAAAATTCTAACCAAAATTCTTAAAACTTCTTAAGTACAAGTGGAGTAAAAGAGGAGTTAGTAGGCGATCAACTTCCGGCGACAATCGAAGCAAATTCCGTCAATTCCGCGATGCCACGAAGTTAAACCCTCCCTCTTCTACCTTTCTTTAAGTTAATCAACAAGTAAGTCCCTTTTAATCTTCACTTCCCTTCTTAAAAATTTATTTCAAAACTCATATCGGTAAGTGGAGTTAATACCGATATCCTTTTTCTAACCCTAGAAAACTTCTTATCTTCATTCTTTGATCAACCAATCTTTTACATTATACTTGTAATATAAAACCCTAATATTTAGAATCAAAATTTCATTAAAATTCTCATGTAAAATAACTTTAACTTAAGTTTTTATTTAAATACCATGAACTTCAAACATCACCTCTTTTAGTATTTTGTTAATACTTTACCTTTAGAAAACTTCACGGGGTAATGACCTACCCCTCATATACACACATGGTTCCATAGCACGATACCACTTTTTGTGTGAATTTTTGGTTAAGAATAAAATATTATATTAAAATACCATTTACTATAAAAACCGGATTTCTTTTAAACGGCGTTTTAAATTCCTTTGCGATTGCGTCTCTACAACCCTCTTTAGGGGATCCGCTATTGGATGGTGCGGATTATTGCACATCATTAGGCTAGTAGAGTGAGATACAGACCTCCCCACGGAACATTCGGTCTCGAAAGATTTTAAATACGATTTTTAAGAAAATTTAATTTTTCTAATTAAATAAAATGAATTTTTTTAATAATTATATAAAATTACAAATCCATATATTTTCAAAATATAATAAACTTACATTTTTAAAAAAAATAAAAGAATTACAAGTTTCACTAAAATACCATCAAGATATCAACAAAAGACACGTTTTACAATAAAATACCATGAAATTTCAAAGCTATGTGCTTATCACTAAAATACCTCAAATCCTTAAAATTCACATACATGAAAATTCTAAATAATATAAATAACTTCTCGAGGTTTATTTTTAATTTTATTAAAAATATCTTTCATAAAACCCCATCGAGTTATATAAAACAATATTTAAGGACTTTAGTAAATATAGGTTTAAGCGAAATCAATTCTCTTGAGCCCCAGGGAGCCGGAGAAGGTGAGTGCTTGCCTATTTAAGGTAGAAAACATAACGGAGTTATCAATTGTAATTGTCTTGGAAAAAGACACAAATCCTGTCATCCATGTGCAGCAGTTACCGATGACTCCCGAACCTAATTCAGGATCTAAATCAGTTACAAGTGTCTAACTCAAGTCTGAGTTTAACTCAAACCTGAATCCAAACTCAAATCAGAGTCCAATTCAAACATGAATCCAAAATCTAATAGGAATACTTAAACTTGAACTTGAATACCTGAATTCAAACATCAATACAAACCTGAATACTTGACTTGACTTGACCGAACCATGGTTATAACTTGACATGACTTTTTGAATACATAATTACTTCCTGAACCTGACTACTTGAACAACTTATATCCATGGTTTTGGAAAGACTTGTAAATATAACCTATACAATACAGTAGGCGGGGTTAACGGGGTAGATTGGTACAGACGTATTACATGGCACGAGATGGTCACTTCAAAGACACCTATATGAACTCTCGTGCCGTTGACCCGTGGGTTTTGATGGGGTCTTATACTACATGTTACCATAGTCCACGGGGTAAGATGGACTCCTCTCGTATACATAAATACCTTATGTACCAAGTTATAAACAACTACGTTAGAATAACAAACATATACCTGTAAAACTTACCAGTTTCATTTCACATTACTTGTTATATTCCATTCCTTCTTTTGGGACTTACCGAGCGCTAGTTTGCTGACGACATTCCTGTCTTTTCTTTCTTTGGAATGTTCGTCAGGAGGACCGGACTCTCAGGAGATCGAGCCTAGCAAGGAGGACTTGGACCAGTTCACTGCCCAGCCGAACTTCTAACTCTCTTGTACTTACTTTCAGTTTGTATGCCATTGTTTAGGCATTGCTTTATTTCATTGTATCTTTCCTTTTCAAAGCAGTTGTATTGTAAAGATAAATGTTAATAAAAGTTGTTATTTATTTTATATCACTTGTCATTCTAATGCATTATATATATATATATATATTGCTTAATTACGCTTAACATATTTAGTTTTTAGTAAATACGTTGCGGCCTGCCACGTCACCGTTTCCATCTACTGGGAAGCGGGGTGTGACAGGTTTTGTTGGCAGCCCATGAGGGTTAGTTCTACATGAAATCTTAAGCAATATATCACAAGAATTATAAGAATCAACAACTATATATTCCTTACATTTTAAATTCCTTGAATCTATCCTAACATTTTTTTTCTATCAAGGTCATGGATTCTCCCAATAACACCGGCACGAACGTCAATGGAAACACCCCACCGCCTACTCTACCACCACCACCTACTATTGTATCTTCCATCAATGAGCAAACGGTACTTATTGAGGTAATAAAGAGCCTTTGGAGGGTCAGCAGCAGCAGACTGGTATCCTCATGCACCGTCCTAAAGTCGAAGCACCCGAAGTCAAGCAATTTCGGGTACTGCACTCGAAACATTTCTTAGGAAAAGAGAGCCCCTAGAGGCGGAAGAATGGGCCCAGTCGATAGAAGATGATCTAGCAGCATCACAAGTGCATGATATTGCTTGGGTGAGAGTTCCAAATCTGCAACTAACAGACAATACCATAGTCTGGTGGAAGGTTGAAGAAAGCCGTCTCGCTAAACCAATTGAATAGAAGATGTTTCTCGATACGTTCGACGCGAAGTACTTCTATGAGACTGCTCATTTTGACATGGAGCAGCAGTTCATCCATTTACAACAAGGCTAGATATAGAGAAAGTCCGTGGATGAATACGATGCTGAGTTTACCATGCTTAGCAGGTAAGATATGTCTCAATATTCAATTTCCTGATTTCATTCATTACACTGCTAACATAAGGCCGTAACAGGTTCACGACACACCTGATTCCTACTGCTGAGATCCAGACACGACGATTTCAGCAAGGATTGGACCCGGAAATCCAAGCTGCACTCGCTACAGGGGATTTCCCAACCCATGATCTCGCTTTGAAGGTTGCCCAACGCTATGAGGCAGTTGTGAAGAAGAAGGGCAGACCTCATACTGCCGGTGTGAAATGCCTTGCCACTCAGATGATATGAGGAGCCTTTTCCAGGCCAACTTTTGCACCCAGGAGACCGGGAGGAACATTTAACCAGCCAAGTCTAGACTTTTTCTTCTACTGCACGAGGAATAGAAACCTGGAGAAAGACTGAAGGCATGCAAATGGCCTGTGTTTGGTTTATGGCGCATCCACTCACGCCATTGGAGCATGTCCATATCGTCTCAACCCAGCTCCAGTGTCGAAAACCGTAATCACAGTCCCGCAGCGGCTAGCTATTCAGGCTCCTGCACCTCGTCTAGCTTTCTCTCCACCACCTCCATATGGACCTCCTGCACAGCCTCCTTGTCAATTTCACCAGGCACAGAGAAACGTGCCCCAGTGACAGAGGAATGTGCCTCCAGCAAGGAGGAATGTACCCAGACGTCAGGCCTTCACAATGACGGTTGAGAAAACCGAAGCCATTAGCCAAGTAATCACTGGTAATTCCCAATCCTTTCATCTTTTCAATCCTTGTATACCTCAATATTTCTCCTGTATCTGTAACGCTTCGAAAATCGTTTAGGCAGTTTTTCGGTAATCGGCTAAATTAGCAGTCTTTTCCGTAAAAAGTCAAAATAGGTATTTTTCATTATAGACCTAATTATACAAAATTTAGATAAGATATTACTATAAATTGGTCACTAAAATGCCACTTAAAATTTTCTAGTTAATTAAAAAAATTCCTTAATTAATTATTTTTAATATTATTTTAAGCTTTTAAGAATACATTTAATTAGTGATAAATAAAAATTTAATTGGGTAAATTATATAATTAGGAACCATTATAACTAAAATTTAGTGTAATAAAATAAAATTTTAGCAAACATTTCAAGTTTAATGGTTATGGTAAATGGGGGTTGAAAATGGAAAGAAAAAGGGTTTTTTTTGAAAGTTTTTGATGTGATTTGCATTTATTACCTTAAGAGATATTTTTCTTTGGAAAATTCTACACAACTCACTCATTTCCTCACCTCCCCCACCCTTGTGGCCGGCCTTGGCAGCCCCCGCCCCCATCAATTGGCCATTTCTTTAGACTTCTAGAATGTGGTTTAAACAAAAGTTGAAAAGAAAATGAATTAAACATGAAAAGACTTAATTGTGTGATATTTTTGTGAAACCTTCTACACTTTTATTCACCTTTTCTCACTCTCCTCTCCCTCCTCCTCACATGGCCGGCCCTCACCTCTTGGCTGCCCCAAAATTTCCCCACTTCACTTTGCATAAAAAATCATCAAAATTTCATCAAAAAATTCCAAAATAAACCTAAAAATTCATATTCAATCTTTACCCAATATTCTTGACCTATTTAGCATGGATCTTGGAGATGGAAACCATTATTTTGGAGGCATATTTTCTTGTTTGGATTTCATGATGTGGAGGTATAAATTTTATTCTTATGGTTAATTGTTGTTAAATGTTTAATCTAGCATATTTAGATTTTCCTAGTTAATTCTAATTGCAAGTTTAAAATTTATAGTTAGGGTTTATAAAATCAAGTTATGGTTTTATTAATTAAGTGGGGTTATAATAACTAGTTTAACATTTTTTTGGAATGGAAAATCTTGCATGGTTGTTGAATTATAATTTGTTCATTCAGATTGTTTAAATTAAGTATTTTTGCTAACTAGATTTTATAAATTCTTAAATAAATGAGATTTAAAATAGAATTTATGGTTTCATTATATTATTATCATCATGAATTGTAGTTTAATAAGTTAATTCATGCCAAATCAAGTTTAGTTGTGATATTGTGAAATTTTGCTTAAAAGTATCGAAATCGGGCAAGTTTGCAAACTAGAATTTCCAAACTAATACAAATTAGGGTGTTAAAAATATAGTAGTGGTTTATATAATCTAGTTATGCTATTTAATGAGTATTGTGACCATTAGTTTTATTTAAACGTCAAGTTTTGAAGTAAAACGGTAAATTGATATTTTCAAGGTTTTGCGGAATTGGACGATTTGATCGATTGTAGGGTTTCGATGATTAAAACCAGGTTTTATATTATAAATAATGGGTTTTGAAACTACGAGTTGTTTATTGGTGTTTATCTCGATCAATCGGCGTTTGTACGCCGATATCGAGCGATATTTGGTTCTTTTGCATGAGCGGGACATAGGTTTTAACCTATGTGCGTTTCGTGCGTCGTTTTGATTTTGTCCGTGATTCAGTTTACAATATTATATATGTTTGCGTATAGGTACCCATCACGTGGACTTCGGATGATGAAGAAGTGGATGGTGACATCGTCTTCGGCAGACAAGGACCAGGTGAGTAGATGTATATATACGGGGGAAGTCGGGTGGATGGCGTTTAGCACCCCCGCAAACGTAGAATAGGGATATTACTCATTGTCATTAGGAAGTCAGACGTGACCTTAGAATCTTGGTGAGTAGGACCCTAGTAATGACCCTAGGTTGGACTAGACTGATTTAGAAAGACCTTACCAGAGGATGAATATATTGGAGGAGATTCGTAGATTTCAGGTAGACACACACACGCACACACAGAGACTTGACTTGATGAATATGTGTATGTGTACATATGTATAGGCCTATGTGTAGGTATATATACACAACATGTATATGTGATACAAGGTTGTGATATGATACATGGGGGTGAAACAATATAACTGGGCTTGATGCCGTGAATTCTTGGCTATACAGTCGTGTTATGATGTTAGCGGATCATTAGAAAATGAGATAATGGATATGTATACATAAACAATAATAGGTGGTAATGATATTGAGGTACATGAGACTCTAAAAATAGAACTCGGACTGTAACCCGTGACTTGATTACGATATGAGATATGTGTAACTTGATTACGATATGATATATATATGTGACTTAATCACGACTTGATATATGTGACTTGATCAAGATATGATATATGTGACATGTTATTTCTGAGGACCAATTGGCAATGTATATTTATGCAGACATGGTATATGATTGATGATATTGGGATGTATGCGATTACAGTACAGTACCTTGATCATGACATTATTTGACGATGATATTAAACGAATGATGATGTACGTAGGTGATACTTGACCCGTACCCCGATATTAGGATGCCGTACGATGGATTTAACGTACGAGGCATAGATGTGATGATTGATCCGCACTCTTGATTCGAGGAATTCGTACTATGTACGTGACGCTATTGAGGCTGGATCGCCGACTATTAGAGATATGGACTCAGACCTTAGGTAGATTCTTATTTCTTATCGACTAGTTTCTTTAGTTAGTTCTTAGGGGGTTAAATAGATACCAGTTCAGGCTCGAGTGATATAGATGTAGTTAGATATATATATTCCAAATGAGTGGTTAGTACACATTTGACCATATTTTTATATTGTAATCATCATGTTGCATGTTCATACATATGTTTCTTTAATCAGTATGAAACTCTGTCTGTTAGAACACCAGCACCATTACCGATGATGCTCCTATTCTACGCACACTTATTTGCCGGCTCACACATATCATCATCGGTAATTGCTATGTCACGTACACTTTAGAATATATTATCTTTTATTAATAGAATCAGCTAAAAGCTAGATTGATATAATATAGTGATTACTCTCAGGTGTTAGTCTAGACATGGCATTTATTACTTAGACATTTCATGCATTCACATTTTCATGTTATCATGCAGTATTGTGGGGTATATGCCGACACTTATCATATGCTTACTCATGATTTTGGGATTTTAGATTTCTATGAGATTTCTGAATTTTGGGGAAAACCGAATGAATATATAAAAACTTCTCTCTCTCTTCCTCTCTTTTTAAAATATAAATTGCAGTTTTCTCGTGATGTATGTGTCGTCCACCATGAGATTTCATGTTTGCTGTTGGATTTCGAGACCCGATTCGAGGAGTGGATGAACCGTCTCGGGTACATAGTGGGCCCGGTATTGTACCCCGGGGTAAGAAGATCGAGTTGTAGACGATGAGCCTGGCAGGGGAAGACTACCTACCGGTGATGTCTGGCGCGGCGGATATCTGGAGGATACCGACCGTTGTCATGTGATTTGATGATATGGGCCGATCCGGACTGACGGAGCCTGAGATATTGAGACTATGAGATATTGAGACTATGAGGTATTGAGACTTGAGATTTACATGTTTTGTGTCGATACTTGACACGGATTTCAATGGATTTCATCGTTGATATTTCAGATTTTTATACAAATTTTACCATGATAAAAGCTAAAGATTTCTTATACAGATATATCTAGATTTCAGGTTTGGTTATTTTACATTCATGGTGCATGCATACTCATTCACATGTCATATTACTCTTTGAGGTACTGACACGAGCATGGAGTATTTGCACTTACACGTAGTTTATTACCCTGCACTACTAGATGACTAGTGAGATATTAGTATATTATTATGACCTAGGACAGCGTCGTGCATTCGATTTCTTTTCGCAGATATTTTCTACTCACGAGTTGGCAACTCACCCCCGTTGTGCCAAATTTTATTACAGGTTCGATGTACAGGTTTTCCTGGCAGCTTGCTGGCACATCTTTTCATTCAGGGTGATTTGCACGGTAGGTTGGTTCACTTGTATCAGAACCGCCATTGTACTTTTATTATTTCATTTGTATCTAGAAAGCTCCATCAACCATACTTGTATTACTTGATAAGTTTACTGGACCAGTTATTTATTTCGACCATAGAGTCGCGTTTGTATTATTCTGGTATTTGGTGGATTTGTTTTCTTTTGAGTTTTGAGCCTCGCCTTTTGGCGTTGTATATTATTGTGCTTGGTGTGGTTGTTTCCGCCTGTTGGCATAGACCTAGCTCCCGCTTGGGGATGCCATTTTATCATTTGTATATATTATACTTGTTGTACCCGTTTGGGGCCAGTTTTTACAAAGGAGACTCTGCCGAAATTTATGAGAAAATTTGATCTTGTTTTTAAACTTGTGTTCCTTTATGTTTTCCCTTACTTCTTCTTTTATGGTTTAGATTTCTAGGCTTCGGATTACTTAGATTACGTTGCGCCTCTAGACGCTTCATAATCTATGTGCCGGTCACGTTCCGTACTTTCGGGTCGTGACAAAGTTGGTATCAGAGCGCTAGGTTTAACCTTTGTATATGTCTAGGGTGACCCTTGGTTGATGGAGTAGGCGACTTAGGTAGAGTGACATACCGTGGGTATGATCCGCGACATACTTACGATACGCTACTCTTCTTAAGTAGCCTTAGGAGGTACATTTCATTGCACCGTATTTCAGTCGTTCTTTTGATCTATCTTCGTCGATATCGGATGGTGGTTTCTGTTACCACGGGCGCACGGACAGAGGGAGCTGCGGCTCGAATGCGATAACCATTGGGGTATCGTTTATTCTTGAGGATTGATGCATTGTTTAGCGTGCGGACGAAGGGTATTCACATGCCGTCCAGACGAAGTTAAAGGATTCGAACGATTGTCAGAAAGCCATTTTCCCAAGTTTAAGGTATTCGGGAGAACATACAGGTATTTCTATGGACCCTCTAGAAGAATGAAACCCTAACTCGACTTAATGACCACGAGAACGCCCTTGAACCTTAAGGTTTACGGCAGTTCCGCGGTGCCATTAGTGAGGCTTGGGTTTGCCCTTCTACGGCTAGTCCGCAGATGCTGGGGTATGTACTGGATATTTTTAAACTGTACTTGAGTGTTGAGCTCTCGGGGAATTATGGGATTTTGATGAATCGATCGAAAAGTATAATGTAGTCCGGATATCAGGTGAAGGGATAGATTACATGGGAGACTCTAGATATGAGTATTGCCGTTGGTTGCGCAGTCAGCACAACTACGAAGAGACGAGTTCGAAGCAGTCGACATCAGAGGAAAGAGGCGCACATTGACGATAGTGTTTACGATTGTGATTTGGTGATTTGAATTTCATAATTCCGTTGTTTGGATTTTGGTATTTTGAGGATTTTGTTCTACGATTGGTATTTCCTATGTGTACTTTCATTACACCCTATTCGTGTTTCATATATCAGTTGTATTGATGTTGTTTTGTACATACCCAGTGCACTCGATTTGGTTTTATACATTTTGAGATTTTGATTGATTTCGTGCATATGGGTTATACATGATTTTGACATATGCTTTGATCTAGTTTTCATGAATTTTCGTACTGTGATTTTGATTTTGATATTCGGTGTATGTTTTCGTGCACCATGTGCACCTGATTGAGATTCTTGCGAACACTGGCGCACTTGATGCGATTTTGTGCATACCAGATGCACTAAATCGGGGTTTTGTGCAGATTAGATGCACCTGATATTAGAGTCGTGCACGCCCGTTGCACTTGACAGATGTTTTGGTGCACACCTGTTGCACTCATTTTTGTTTTGTGTGTATTCGTGGTATCTTTATTTGATTTCGATTTCAGTGCGCACCGGACGCACATGATATTTTTATGATGTGATTGGGATTAATTTCGGTTTGAGCAGTATGTTTTTTTTATAATCATTACTATTTGATTTAGTAACCAGGCGGGATGTGTATGTTAAATAAAAGATATATATATATATATAAAGCTACTTTTTTTTAAAAAAAATAAAATAAAAATAAACGTCCGCTACTTATGCCGTGACACGCGTATCGCACGGCGATTTTTTAAAAGAGGTTTTTGCGTGTTTCTTCATTAAGATGTTTAGCCGATTTTACTACGATGCGTACTATATCTAAGTTATAGTTTTGATATATATATATTATGTTGGTTTTCGTATTGGGTTTTGGATATTTTATTTTTACCATAACTCCGATGATTGCGTTATACTTGACGGAGTTGATTTTAGTTATGTATTGATGATTTCGGAGCCTCGACGATTTAAGTGTTTTGGCTGAATGTTTTAGTAATTGGGAGAGTTTTAATTTAAATTCGGGGACCGAATTTCTTAAAGTGAGGAAGATTGTAACGCTTCGAAAATCGTTTAGGCAGTTTTTCGGTAATCGGCTAAATTAGCAGTCTTTTCCGTAAAAAGTCAAAATAGGTATTTTTCATTATAGACCTAATTATACAAAATTTAGATAAGATATTACTATAAATTGGTCACTAAAATTCCACTTAAAGTTTTCTAGTTAATTAAATTTTTTTCCTTAATTAATTATTTTTAATATTATTTTAAGCTTTTAAAAATACATTTAATTAGTGATAAATACAAATTTAATTGGGTAAATTATATAATTAGGAACCATTATAACTAAAATTTAGTGTAATAAAATAAAATTTTGGCAAACATTTCAAGTTTAATAGTTATGGTAAATGGGGGTTGAAAATGGAAAGAAAAAAGGGTTTTTTTTGAAAGTTTTTGATGTGATTTGCATTTATTACCTTAAGAGATATTTTTCTTTGGAAAATTCTACACAACTCACTCATTTCCTCACCTCCCCCACCCTTGTGGCCAGCCTTGGCAGCCCCCCATCAATTGGCCATTTCTTTAGACTTCTAGAATGTTGTTTAAACAAAAATTGAAAAGAAAATGAATTAAACATGAAAATACTTAATTGTGTGATATTTTTGTGAAATCTTATACACTTTTCTTCACCTTTTCTCACTCTCCTCTCCCTCCTCCTCACATGTCTGGCCCTCACCTCTTGGCTGCCCCAAAATTTCCCCACTTCACTTTGCATCAAAAATCATCAAAATTTCATCAAAAAATTCCAAAATAAACCTCAAAATTCATATTCAATCTTTACCCAATATTCTTGACCTATTTAGCATGGATCTTGGAGATGGAAACCATTATTTTGGAGGCATATTTTTATGTTTGGATTTCATGATGTGGAGGTATAAATTTTATTCTTATGGTTAATTGTTGTTAAATGTTTAATCTAGCATATTTAGATTTTCCTAGTTAATTCAATTTGCAAGTTTAAAATTTATAGTTAAGGTTTATAAAATCAAGTTATGGTTTTATTAAATAAGTGGGGTAATAATAACTAGTTTAACATTTTTTTCGAATGGAAAATCTTGCATGGTTGTTGAACTATAATTTGTTCATTCAAATTGTTTAAATTAAGTATTTTTGCTAACTAGGTTTCTATAAAACATAAATATTGGTGATATAAAATTCTAATTAAAGTTGTTATCATTAGATTGTAGTTTTAATGAGAATATTAACATGTTAAAGGAATGAAAAACTTAATTTGGTTACTAGTTTCTATTGATAATTGAAAATTAGTGATAAAAATGCTATTTTTGCTAACTAGATTTTAGAAATTCTTAAATAAATGAGATTTAAAATCTAATTTATGGTTTCATTATATTATTATCATCATGAATTGTATTTTAATAAGTTAATTCATGTCAAATCAAGTTTAGTTGTGATATTGTGAAATTTTGCTTAAAAGTATCGAAATCGGGCAAGTTTGCAAACTAGAATTTCCAAACTAATACAAATTAGGGTGTTAAAAATATAGTAGTGGTTTATATAATCTAGTTATGCTACTTAATGATTATTACGACCATTAGTTTCATTTAAACGTCAATTTTTGAAGTAAAACGGTAAATAGATATTTTCAAGGTTTTGCGGAATTGGACGATTTGATCGATTTTAGGGCTTCGATGATTAAAACCAGGTTTTATATTATAAATAATGGGTTTTGAAACTACGAGTTGTTTATTGGTGTTTATCTCGATCAATCAGCGTTTGTACGCCGATATCGAGCGATATTTGGTTCTTTTGCATGAGCGGGACATAGGTTTTAACCTATGTGCGTTTCGTGTGTCGTTTTGATTTTGTCCGTGATTCGGTTTATGATATTATATATGTTTGCGTATAGGTACCCCTCACGTGGACTTTGGACGATGAAGAAGTGGATGGCGAAATCGTCTTCGGCAGACAAGGACCAGATGAGTAGATGTATATCTACGGGGGAAGTCGGGTGGATGGCGTTTAGCACCCCCGCAAACGTAGAATAGGGATATTACTCATTGTCATTAAGAAGTCAGACGTGACCTTAGAATCTTGGTGAGTAGGACCTTAGTAATGACCCTAGGTTGGACTAGACTGATTTAGAAAGACTTTACCAGAGGATGAATATATTGGAGGAGATTCGTAGGTTTCAGGTAGACACACACACGCACACACAGAAACTTGACTTGGTATATATGTGTATGTGTACATATGTGTTGGACTATGTGTAGGTATATATACACAACATGTATATGTGATAAAAGGTTGTGTTATGATACATGGGGGTGAAACAATATAACTGGGCTTGATGCCGTCAATTCTTGGCTATACAGTCGTGTTATGATGTTAGCGGATCATTAGAAAATGAGATAATGGATATGTATACATAAACAATAATAGGTGGTGATGATATTGAGGTACATGAGACTCTAAAAATAAAACCGGACTGTAACCCGTGACTTGATTACGATATGAGATATGTGTAACTTGATTACGATATGATATATATATGTGACTTAATCACAACTTGATATATGTGACTTGATCAAGATATGATATATGTGACATGTTATTTCTGAGGACCAATTGGCAATGTATATTTACGCAAACATGGTATATGATTGATGATATTGGGATGTATGCGATTACAGTACAGTACCTTGATCATGACATTATTTGATGATGATATTAAACGAATGATGATGTACGTAGGTGATACTTGACCCGTACCCCGATATTAGGATGCCGTACGTTGGGTTTTACCGTACGAGGCATAGATATGATGATTGATCCGCACTCTTGATTCGAGGAAGTCGTACTATGTACGTGACGCTATTGAGGCTGGATCGCCGACTATTAGAGATATGTACTCAGACCTTAGGTAGATTCTTATTTCTTATCGACTAGTTTCTTTAGTTAGTTCTTAGGGGGTTAAATAGATACCAGTTCTTGCTCGAGTCATATAGATGTAGTTAGATATGTATATTCCAAATGAGTGGTTAGTACACATTTGACCTTATTTTCAGATTGTAATCATCATGTTGCATGTTCATACATATGTTTCTTTAATCAGTATGAAACTCTGCCTGTTAGGACACCAGCACCATTACCGATGATGCGCATATTCCACGCACACTTATTTGCCGGCTCACACACATCATCATCGGTAATTGCTATGTCACGTACACTTTAGAACATATTATCTTTTATTAATAGAATCAGCTAAAAGCTAAATCGATATAATATTGTGATTACTCTCAGGTGTTAGTCTAGACATGGCATTTATTACTTAGACATTTCATGCATTCACATTTTCATGTTATCATGCAGTATTGTGGGGTATATGCCGACACTTATCATATACTTACTCATGATTTTGGGATTTTGGATTTCTATGAGATTTCTGGATTTTGGGGAAAACCGCAAGAATATATAAAAACTTCTCTCTCTCCACCTCTCTTTTTAAAATATAAATTGCGGTTATCTCGTGATGTATGTGTCGTCAACCATGAGATTTCATATTTTCTGTTGGATTTCGAGACCCGATTCGAGGAGTGGATGAACCGTCTCGGGTACATGGTGGGCCCGGTATGGTACCTCGGGGCAAGAAGATCGAGCTGTAGACGATGAGCCTGGCAGGGGAAGACTACCTACCGGTGATGTCTGGCGCGGCGGATATCCGGAGGATACCGACCGTTGTCGAGAGATTTGATGATATGGGTCGATCCGGACTGACGGAGCCCGAGATATTGAGACTATGAGATATTGAGACTATGAGGTATTGAGACTTGAGATTTACATGTTTTGTGTCGATACTTGACACGGATTACCATGGATTTCATCGTTGATATTTCAGATTTCTATACAAATTTTACCATGATAAAAGCTAAAGATTCCTTATATAGATATATCTAGATTTCAGGTTTGGTTATTTTACATTCATGGTGCATGCATACTCATTCACATGACATATTACTCTTTGAGGTACTGACACGAGCACGGAGTATTTACACTTACACGTAGTTTATTACCCTGCACTACTAGATGATTAGTGAGATATTAGTATATTATTATGACCTAGGATAGCGTCGTGCATTCGATTTCTTTTCGCAGATATCTTCTACTCACGAGTTGGCAACTCACCCCCGTTGTGCTAAATTTTATTACAGGTTCGATGTACTGGTTTCCCTGGCAGCTTGCTGGCACATCTTTTCATTCAGGGTGATTTGCACGGTAGGTTGGTTCACTTGTATCTGAACCGCCGTTGTACTTTTATTATTTCATTTATATCTAGAATGCTCCATCAACCATACTAGTATTACTTGATAAGTTTACTGGACCAGTTATTTATTTCGACCTTAGAGTCGCGCTTGTATTATTCTGGTATTTGGTGGATTTGTTTTCTTTTGAGTTTTGGGCCTCGCCCTTTGGCGTTGTATATTATTGTGCTTGGTGTGGTTGTTTCTGCCTGTTGGCGTAGAGCTAGCTGCCGCTTGGGGATGCCATTTTATCATTTGTATATATTATACTTGTTATACCCGTTTGGGGCCAGTTTTTACAAAGTAGACTCTGCCGAAATTTTTGAGAAAATTTGATCTTGTTTTGAAACTTGTGTTCCTATATGTTTTCCCTTACTTCTTCTTTTATGGTTTAGATTTCTGGGCTTCGGATTACTTAGATTACGTTGTGCCTCTAGACGCTTCGTAATCTAAGTGCCGGTCACGTTCCGTACTTTCGGATCGTGACAGTATCTAAAACCAATCCTACATAACTTAGGTACTATACTAGTAGCCACCCTTCCTGCACTCGCACTGTTCGACACTGGAGCGTCACACTGCTTCTTGTCCCAACGATTTATGAGAACACTGTTGGCTCTAGTGCCCTCAAGGAAATTATTGTAATTGCAGGCATGTGATTATAATGATTAAGGAAGGACCTATACGGATAGAACAGTCTTACTCAAAATGATAGTATGCTATTTGTTTGTCTTTATCATCATGTACATATATTATGTGGTATTACAGATCACTATTTCATGTTGATAGAGCCCATATTATTCTTTGTTGACTACCAATATTATGATGGCGATCATATACGTGGGAGCATGGTGGTCTATAAGCACATCCTTAAATGTCCCTACTCGAGGGAGTATCTAGATTGGGCATTGATACTCCAGAGTAGACTAGTGTGTACTTATCGAGACCCCGACGAGGAGCGGTGGCCGGTATCACAAGCCATTGGTGTTAGTTAGTCACCTAAGATAGAATGCAGGTGCTCATTGGGTTATGGGTACACTGGACGGACTAGCCGGGAACATGCTAGATGGTATTATACCTATTGTCAGATAGCAGTTCCCAGGAGACATGTGTACAGGTTAGTCTGTCGACCTGAGATCGTCATTTGTCTCGTGTGAGTTCCCACTGTGCTTTGATTACTACCCTACCATGGCTCAAAGGAGTCATGCAAACAGGTTTTAGTTAGTTACAGTCCCGAGCCACATGGAGGCAGTGAGCGGATCGTCGGGGATTCGTCTCTTCCGGTATTAGGGGTTGATGTCGCATAGTGCACGGGTGGCCATCACCAGAAATCCTTGGCCAAGGTAGTCGAGAATTACTGATTTGGATCATTAGTTTCTCAGTTGGTGATGGGCTTCATACCGACACGAAATGTCACGTTATTAGGGGTCTGACTTTATCCACCCCCTAGACATGATATGCGATACCCTTAGACGAATGGACCGGACTGTACAGAGATTGTCACGGACAGGCTCAGTAGGGGTTCGGATGAGTTTTCTCGTCGGCCTTCCTTTCTCTCAATACCTGGGTAGCCGTTACATACAGCTAGTGCCGCTGACGTGCTTGTAGTTAAACCCACTGCCAGTATCTTGACGAGTCTTTAGAGTCCCACACAGAGAGTTTCCCTGTTTCGGGCGAAACTATATAGAGGCCGTATGGTTTTACGGCAGGGTTCGATCATATACGTGCACTTGTGCACGTATCATGTTTCGGGCAGATAATACCAGTGGGCTTTGGTTTAAGCCGGATCCTAGAATTATATTATTAGATTATTTTCGTCTTTTTGTATTTGTATTTTTTGGAATACGGATACGGGTATGTATATACGGATGATGGGTATTCTTGTAATTTATTACAAGATTACTTCTAGAAGATGCCACTTCAATTTTGTTTTAATCATTTTGTTAAATGGTTAAATGAGATGGAGGATGAGGTGTTCTTTGCATTTATGGAAGCATGGCTCATGGGGTGACTTATGGGTGTGACTCATGAATTACAATTGTGGCATGCTTGATATTTGTGGTGTGAGATATTTGTGTGAGGTTTGATTCATTTTCTCTTGAGTTTACAACACTTAGCCATTTTTCTATGGTTGCTTCACACTCTCTTCGTCAAGCTTCTTCTTCTACCTCCACCTTTCAAGTCTCATGTGTTGAGAAATCTAGGGTGTTTGGAAACAAATTAATCCATCATTAGATTCTACATCCTCTAGGCTATCTAGTGTAGCGAACTAGGTACTCTATTTACCTCGGTTATGAGGTTGGAGCTCGAATTACAAATCATCAGGTGAATCATCTTCGATGGAAGGAGACCGGCGATTAAGCGGATGCTCAGTGGAGACTGGGTACACTGAACATGACTCGCCGAGAACTCCTAGATGGTATTATACCTTACGTCAGATAGCAGTTCTCTTGTGACACTGGTACATGTTAGTCTGTAGACCCGAGATCGTCATATAGTCTTGTGTGATTCCCACTGTGCTTTGATTTTCACCTTACCACGTTCAAGAAAACGTGCAAAAAGGTGGTTTTTGGGTACAATCCCGAGTCACATGGAGGCAATGAGCGATAGAAGGGGATTTCGTCTCTCCCGGTATTGGGGGTTGAAGTTGCACTATGCTCGATTGGCCATAACAGGAAATCCCTGGCAAGGGTTGCTGAGATTTACTGGTAAGTGTTATCAGTAGTTTCTCGAACCGTTATGGGCCTCACATCGGCATAACATATCAGGTTATTGGGGTCTGACGTTTACCACCCCCAGGCTAGATATGCGACATATCAGACGAAGAGACCGGACTGTACGGTAGTGTTACTTATTGGATTCGCAGGAGTATGAGCAGGCTTGCTTGTTGATCTTCTGATCACTCAATACCCGGGAAGCCGTTATGTCCAATTAGTACCGCTGACGGCTTGTGGGTGACTGATATGGTTATCACCCACTGCCGGTGTATTGACGAGTCTTTAGATTCCTACACAGAGGTTTCCTGGCTCAGGCAAAACGAAGTAGGAGCACATATGTGATATGTTCGGGACCGAGATTAATCTGAGTATGTGATACCGTATTCTAATCTCGCGATATGTGATATCGGTCGGTTATATATGATATAGCCGGGTTATCGAATCAAGCGTTGATTCGATAAGTTGATACAAATGATATTAGTCGGTTATATGTGATATAGCCGGATTATTAAATCAAATATTGATTTAATAATTTAATGTATGATTATATATTTGATATATTAATTTATATTAACTAATATTAGCTCACTTAAGCATTTCTTTTTCTCACTTGTGTACACTTAATATATATGTGATATATATTATTGTGTCATGTTTGTTGCTACATGCAACATGGGTGTATGAGACTCACACCATGCTTATCATAATGAAAGGTTTTATTTATTTAAAGTAAATTAAAATTAGTTGGAAATTAGTCACATGGTTTGAACATAGTGGAAGCTTGTAGAACTATTGACTTAGTCCACTAATTTTGTTTTATTTGAGATATTTATTAACCCAACCATTACCTTAAGCCATGGTTAAGTCTCTATATGAGTTAGTATGAGATATTATCTCACCCATGGTTGCTATTCTCACTCATTGATTCACTCATTCCATTCACAACTTCATCTTCTTCTTCATCTAAAAAAGGCTCTCTAGCTTTTCTTGAGGTGAAAAAATATTGTGAGAAAAATTATTCTAAAGTGAGCAAAAATCCTACTTCATCAACCTACACTAGATTATCCATTTATTTTAGGCTATTTACTTCACTAATTCCCTATTATTGAAGAGGTGGCTTGAGTTAGAGTCTTCTCGACGTAGATCATTTTCGGCCTCGAAGACTTCAAGCAAGCTTGTTCATTTCGCTTTGTGGAGCCTAACGTGAGTCCGGGAGATCACTAATTAGAGCGAAGGGACTACTACACAGAGCTTTAGAAGTGAAGGACTGGTCTACAAAGGTTATATTCCTTATTCACTTAGATGTAAAGTTGTTTACATGCTAGTTTACGTCTAATTCTCTTGTTAAGATTCTAGGTTAGGGTTCTTTAGCGCGCCAATTTTTTGAAAACGGCATGGTTGATGCCTCCCGAAACCCTGTGGGGGTGCTAAGGAACCCAGCACTACAGTGTGCGTGACATGGAAATTACCGATGCTGAAGTATGTGAGCCGACAAGCAAGTGTACGTGCAACATACACATCATCGGTAATATTGCAGGTGTCATAGCAGATGAGATCATAACAGAAAGTAAACACTAAAAGCAACTATAAGGTATATAAGACTATATACGAGCCATACCGTTTACCGTGTTAAAAAGAACGAATCGTTGTTTTTAGAAAGGTAGGGACTACAGTGTTTTAAGAAAAGAGATGTCTTTTGAAAATCCGTAGCGCCCCTCGGTTTATCTTTTTGAAAATGCCCACGATTCGTCTGTTTTGAAAATAGGTATGACTCGAGCCTAAGCTAACATTAATATAAGCAATTACGGACTAAAATAAGAACCAAATCGAAAGTAATAATGAATTCAGAAGCATAACCAAGTCGATGTATCTAGTAGCCGGCGATTCAGCCTCATAGCAACATGTACGGTAATATCTAACGTACGGCATCCTCGAGTCAAGAGTGTGGATCAGTCATCATATATACCTCGTACGTAATATCTAACGTACGACATTCCTGAGTCAAGAGTGTGGATCAGTCATCATATATACCTCGTACGGTAATATCTATCGTACGGCATCCTAAAAATCGAGGGTACGGGTCAAATATCATATATATATATATATATATATATATCATTCGTACGGTATCATTCATCGTACTGTATCAATATCACGGGTTGGATCTAAGGTCTCGTACAAGCTATTATTTCATCGGGTCACATGTTATCGCATGTTTGCATAGATATCGCCTAATGATCCTTTATTATATCATATCATAAACGGTGTCTTTACTCAATCACATAATAAATCCTCACGTCATCATGCCCGATCATATCGACTTATGTCCATAAGCATATCATATCCTCATCTTGCACGTATATGTATACTATATATATATATATATCAATGCATCCATACACACACACACACACACATACATATACACCCATATCATATCACCGGCGTGTGTGTGCGTGTGTGCGCGCGACAAAATAAACTAACGGATCTCGACTGTAGAAACTAGACTAAGGATAAGCACTTCCTACGAGTATACCTATTCTAACCTTGAGTCTTCTAGAGCCCTACTTGCTAAGTATCCGTATCTATCATTAACACACACACACACACACACATAATATGCATCCTAATATACGAATTGCGGGAGTGCTATACGTCATCCACCCGACTTCCCCTTAGATATACATCTACTCACATTGATCCTTGCTTGCCGAAGTCGATGACGCCATGCTTTCCTTCTTGTCGTCCTGAAGTCCGCGCGGAGGTACGTACAGTTCAAACACGTCGTATCGTAAACACGAATCGAATACGAAAATCAAAACGGCACACGAAACACACATAAGTTAGAACATATGGTCTACGCATGCAAAAACGACTAAACAACCCTCGTCGTTGACTTACAAACATCCAACGACTGAGGTAAAACACAATATCAAAACTCAAGTTATTAAAAACCACAAAACCCAAAATAACAACTTAGGAAAATAGCTCCAGATTTTGACTCAGGTAATTAGGGACAAAACAAACCATACAGGGGATAGATTAACAGGTAAGTGAGCTACAGCCAAAATCCCTAAACCAATGCCCCCAATTGGCCCGGCGAGATTTCCCAAAAATCCGGTGTCGCCGATCGAATGGAGGAATTCGGCTCTCGTCTTTTGGTGGTGGTCTTATATGGTTCTAATTTGGTTTCAAAAGTTGTTTGTTTTTCTCAAACACTTCCCTAATTGCTCCAGATTCCCTGTCGGCATCACAAAACCACAAAATACGATATCGGCCAAATTTTCAGTTCAAGTCTCAGATTGGTCTCTAGTTTGGTCCCTAATACATCATTACATCTTAATTACACCTTCACATGCCATACTATCTCCTAACCCTCATCTAGAAATTTTTAAAGTTCATTAAACCACATCGGTTTAACTTTAAACTATAATAGGATGCTAGGAACACTAAATACTTAGCTAGAAGTGAAGGGTTATAGCTCATTTGGCAACTCAAGAATTTTCTTGAGTTACCTAAAGTCTTCAAAGTCCCAAATTGATTGTTCCAAGGTGTTTGTAGTGAGGTTGTGCACAATTTTTATGAAGGCTTTGGGTAGTTTTGCCGAGGAAAAAGGGGTGTTTATGGGGGTGTAAGAAGATGGCAGTAGGAGGTGGGGGAGATGAGAAGGAGGAGGAGATGAAAAAAGGAGATGCAGAATTGAATTATGAAGGGAATCATGGTCAAATATTACCCCATCCCCACCCCTCCTCACCCTCTCTCTCTCACTCTCTTTAGCCCATACCTCTTTGTCCCCCAATATCTCTTCTTTTTATTTTTCAAAAAAAAAACCCCATATATATGTGCAAAAATGAGAAATTTAAACCATGGTTCATTTAAAAAATGTAACAAGTGTATGCAACATGTTATGTTGCATGACATGCACACAAACACGATTAATGCACGATTAGCAAATATTAATCAAGTTTACCATAATTTGCATATAAATAACTATTTAATAAACTATAAATGCTCAATTCACATAACTTCCTTCAAAATCAATAATTTAAATAAATTTTCCAATTATTTCCCCAACTATAAGTATATAATTATATCATATCGTCAAACACAATTTCTATATCTATATAATATCCATAAAATTTATAATTTTAGTTATTTAAATTCCCAAAATAATATTTTATTTTCTAAAATGTCACACAATCTGATCTTGATAGAGTGCACACCGAGTGTTTCTTTTCTCTCTCTCTGGTACAGCGACCCATACTTACCTTAAAAACTCATGAACCAATTTGACCGAACCTTCTTACACCCTTTGGTTTTGGCTTGTCTTGATTCGCGACAACGTCGTATATATCCCTACCACTTCTACTTTACCCTTTGCATTTCTTCATACGTCGTATCACTACGATGATCCATATTTCTTGGAACGGCCGTCGTATAGTTGCATACGAACTCGAAAAAATTACTTCAGTTGAGAATGGCCACAAGTTTTAAAAAAATTGAATAGGTTTATTCGGTTGTCTCTTCCCTTTACCTTCTCTCAGGTTTCGAAAGCTCCTTGTATTAGGAGAGTACACTTTTTACGCTTATTGGATAGTCTTCTTCCAAATCTTAGGCTGTTGCCGAAAGGTAGTGAAGGAAGAAAACCAATTAGCCTAAGGACGGTGTATAAAAGGTAAGAAGTAGAGACATATAAAGGGACTGAAGTGAGGGCAAAAGAAATTGCGACTACAGTCTTGAATCTGGATAACGGAAAAGGCACTACTAAGAATACCTGAACATCCTTATGAAATATTTTCATGTTTCAGTATTTCTGTGTACATGTAACAGAGAACTGTTTTCCAGTCAATTCTGACTACGGGGTATGTATTTACCATTTTTGGATCTCACATATGTGCTGTGTTACAGATGATGAGTAGGAGCAGAATATTGGGAAATGGGCAATTTGATCCTCAATATCAGAATTCGTTGTAATTGGTGATGTTGGATTAAATCGCATGGTTTTTGCCTGACGACAAATATTTGGTTTCGAATAACCGTTGTTTGCACCAGATTTTAAAATGAAATATCTGTACCTTTATTTTTATAAAGTGAGATATACATTTTGAAAATTGTGTTGTAAACATTTACCTTTATCAGTTGAGGATAAGGTAAGGTGCAATGAATAACGGTGTAAGACATTCTTAACCAAGATACAGTTTTCAATTTACAAAACACAGAATTTAAGTTGGTATACTCTTGGGACTTATACATGAAAGTGTATGTTGTCTAGTATCCTTCGGGATAAGGGGTTGGTACTCTTACTTCATTCAAGATTACCTATGAGTTATCTGGTTTAGATGCGCATTCGTAGTAATGCAAGGTCAAAGATTTTGAGAAGTTTGTAGGTATAAGAATAAAGTAGAGAACCATACATTGGAAGTATCGGGATTCTTCGAGGTGATCGACAATGTAGATACTTATGCTAGGTATTCCATTATAGTAATATCGAGAACTTGATTCTCTCACAGGTTACTCATCCGTGGATGCGCTCTATGATAAGTAATATTGTATTGACCTTTTTCCATTAGGTGATATGCACTGGAAACAGCTTCATGATATTTGAATCTGTTTCCATCTAAATTAGTGCCTTGATTTTATATGGACATAGAATGGTTGCATATCTTCAGGTTGTTAAGATGTGGAGTTATCCAGTTTCTGTCTAAAAGTAGAATCCGGACAAACTCGAGGCACGCTTCGGTAATGGCGGTTTGTGGATTATCCCAAGCATTCGCTAGGATATTATTTCTACCATTTTCAAGATCAATAGTTCTATTGTTCTTGACTCGCCACATTTTTATAAAAGGATCTTTTTGCAAAAGAAACTAGTGGGACTATGGTAGAATTGGAAGTAATTCCAGAACCACAGGTTACTGAAAATTTAGTAGAACCAAAGGATTCAATTAGACTTGACAAACCGTTAGCCACTCCGCAGATTTTAGTAGGTGACCTCAGACACCCGAGAGACACTTCGGTTTTCTCGTAGACGGTGACAGGGAGGTCAGTATCATGGTAATGATGACCTTATTAATTATCAGTAGGTCATAGGTAACTTCCAGGTGACCAGATATTTCATACCCAAGATGGACTCCATGCATTCAACAAATCATGGATTTTGGTCTTTCTTAGGTGCTCCTGAATGGGTAAAACCCATTAGGAGCAAGTAGATCTTTCGAGATCTGTGCAGATGGAAAGGTGCTAACCTAATAAGGCTAGACTTATTGTAAAGAGTTTTCATCAAATACCCGTTATGGATTGTGATGTGACTTTTACTTCAGTGTTTATGCTAAAGTCCATATGGATATGTTTTGGCGCTGATGTAGTTCATAGCTATGATATCTGGTAGGTGGGTGATTATAATGTTTTTGTAAATAGGATTTTGGAAGTGCACGTGTATATGACTCTGCCAGAGGGTTATCGTAGTCAGTGGGAGAAGCGGAAGGTGTGCAAGATGCTTATGTCTATTCGTAGACTAAAGCAAGGATAGAGGAGACGGGTCATCTGTTATTGATGTAAAAGTCAAGGTGATTGTCTTCATCAAAACAAAGGTGAACCTAGTATGAAGAATGTAGGGAGTACTGTCCATGTTTTGGATGACATACTCCGGATAGGAAGTGATGTTCCTATACTACAATCGGTCAGATTTTGGTTGTCACACAGTGTTTTCTCCACGTTGGATATTGATAGTATATCAAGAGTTCTGGTGACTAGATCTATGGTCTTAGATCTAGATTTAGGAAGTTTCCCAAATCAGGTACTTGGACAACATTCTAAAAGTATCTTGGAATGGACGACTCATGGCGTGGTGGTATACCCGCAGGTGATGGAGTCACCCTCTCTAAAAGGATGTGTTTTTGGACTGATGAGGAGAGGGAAAGGCATGAATAAAACATCATTTGCTTAGGCAATTGAGTCAATCATGCAAAGTCTTGTACAATACTAGAAATTGATTTTGCACTACTTGCAACAAAAAGATATTAATCCAATCCTAGAGAAACAAAAGGAAGCAGTAAAGAACATAAGATGATGTTCTTGGTATTTGGTAACGACAGCCTCTTCCGGGAGTTCGTGCCATCACCGCCCCCCCAAGACGTTGATATGCGGTTATTGGTTATGGCTTCGAAGGTGACCTGGTTGATAGAGATGCTGTCAGAGTTATAAGTTTATCCTCTTCTGAGGACCAGTATACTGGATAGTGTTCCAATAGAGATACTGAAGTAATCATGGTGCAGGATGCTGGTTATGACTCAACAGAGGATACAGCCAAAGAAGTTTGTTGGATAGGAGTTGTTCATTGATGAACTTGGTCCCATCAGGTATCCAGAAAAATTCTTGAGGGAGGGTATCGCTCAGATTGGGAGATTGTTCATCTCCACAATGTTGAGATATTATGAGAAGAAGTTGAAATATTATAGCGGATCCACTCACTGAGGCTTTTTCTCGAATACAGATGTTCCTCAAATGAGATTTGAGAAAATGATTAGTAGAGAAGTTAGGTATTCAGTAGCACACGAGCTGTGGGTACGCGATACCACAATAATTAGCCTTAAGTGCAAGTAGGAGATTGTTCGATATAGTGCCCTCAAGTCAATTATTGTCATCGCAGGCATACAATTGTGATGATTGAGGGATGACCTATACAAGTAGGATAGTCTTACTCAAAATGATAGTATGCTATCTGGTTTTTCTTTATCATCATGTACATGTATTATGTGGTATTGCAAATCACTATTACATGTTGATAGAGCCCATAGAATTCTTTCTTGACTACCAGCATTATGAAGGAGATCATATACGTGAGAGCTAGGTGGTCTATAAGCACATCCTTAAATGTCCTTAGTCGTGGAAGTATCGAGACTGGGCATCGATATTCCGGAGTAGACTAGTGTATACGCTTTGAGACCCCAACGAGGGGCGGTGGCCGGTCTCACAAGCCATTGGTGTTATGTCTCCTAAGATAGTATACAGGTGGTTACTGGAGGTGAGTACACTGGACGGACTCGCTGGGAACTTCTAGATGGTATTATACCTATCGTCAGATGGAAGTTCTTATGTGGCATGAGTACATGTTACACCTTTGACCTGAAGTCGTGATTTGTCTCATGTGAGTTCCCACTGTACTTTGATTACTACCTTACCACGGCATAAATGAGTCGTGCAAACAGGCTTTAGTTGGGTACAATCCCGAGCCACATGGAGGCAGTGGTCGACTGTCAGGGATTCGACTCTCCCGGTATTAGGAGTCGATGTCGCACTGTGTTCAGTTGGCTATTACAAGAAATCTGTGGCCATGGTTGGCGATATTTACTAATAGTTAATCAGTAGTATCTCAGTTGGTGATGAGCTAGACTCAGACATGACTTATCGGATTAGTAGGGGTCTGACATTATCCACCCCCTAGATCCGATATGCGATACTCTTTGACGAAGAGACCAGACTGTATGGTGATTTTCATATTCAGGCTCAGTAGGGTAATGACACACTTGATTGTTGACCCCCCCTTTTGACAAGTACCCGGGTAACCGTTACGTACAGCTAGTGCCGCTAACGTTCTTGTGGTTAAACCCACTGCCAGCGTATTGTCGAGTCTTTATAGTCCCACACATAGGGTTTCCCTGGTTCAGGTGACAGATGTAGGAGCCGTACGATGGTACATGTAGGGATCCGATTAAATACGTGTATGCGATACACGGACTTTAATCGGACGGTTGATAATACTAGCCAGCTTAGGATTAAGCCGGATTATTAAATCAGGTTTTGATTTCATAATTTATATATGTATTTTGATACATATATTTTAGTATTATTTTTCACTATTCATTTTCTCTCTTTGGTGCTATCCGTATTTTTATACGGATACGCGTATATGTAGCGATACATATACCAGGTGAAGTATTCCTTATTTGTACGGGAATACTTCTAGAAGAAGGACACCTCATATTTGGTTTTCCTTTTTGGAAATTAAATGGGAAATGAGGTGGCATGTGGAGGACATGAAGCATGGTTGCGGACTTGTAGAATGGCATGGCTTTGTATATAAAATGATTTATTCATTTGTGAGCACCATTGCATCATGGTTGATTTTTTAGCCATTCTTTTCTACACTTGATGACATGATGAGATTTTTTCTTCATCTCCTCCACCATGGCTCATGCTTCCTCTATCTCATCTCCTCCTTCTTCTTGCTTCCATTTTTGAGCAAGATCCTAGAGAGAAAAATATAGTGGAGTATTCCTACATCACCGACCATCCAAATGTAGCAACTTTGGATCATGGGTTTGAGCCTCCTCCGCATTCCTTCAGGTGAATCGTCTTTGACAAGGGTGATCGATACTCAAGCGCGTTCCCAGTGGCTACGAGCTTGGAGGGGTCTTCCACAATTGGGTGGACACGTGACAAAGGTTGTATTTCTCAACCTTGCATGTTTTAGCTTACTAGTTTAGGGTGTTTGGTTCGAATCCTCGGGTTGTCGGGACTCCGGTGCACGCGAAAGTTTTTTTGTTTTTTGCTTCTGCCTCGCCCGCGGCTTCCGCGGCGCAGGCACCAGATCCTAACAGTAACACACCGGCGGTGACCTTTGGCCTTGTGGATATGAGCTAAACATCTGGCCCTGGGTCTTATCTCTATCACCAATGCATCCCGGAAAGAGCTCGCCATGGCCTCCATCTATATCTTCTCTGCCGAACTGCCCGAAAACTGGGACATCAACATGACCCACTTCGGTTTCGGAACAGCCGTAATCTCATCAAGACGTTCTTCCATAAGTATGGCTGCATCTAAGCCTCTACATATGTATCAAAATGCTGGGCACCAACGGAAAGGAACAATTGCGCACCAAGACCTCGTACGAATATCTTAATTCACTTCTTTTCATTATCGACCAAGCAGGAATCATATCTCGATAACTGCATAAACTGCAATTCATACTCGGCTACGGTTATATCCGGAGTCTTATGCAAAGACTAGAAACTATGATCTAGGGAATTTTTGACGCTCTACGGAAGAAATCTGGCTATGTAGACCTTCGAGAACTCGTCCTACGTTGTCGAAGGAAGACCTGTTGCTTGGTCTCTTTCGATCGACTCGCACCGGGTCTGAGCAAGACCCCTTAAATTAAAACTAGCCAACTCGACTGATCTCGCATCAGAGCATCTCAACGAACGAAATATCCTAGCCATCCTATCCAGGAATGACTAAGGATCCACTTTCATATCCATGCCTGTAAACACTTGCGGCTTCAACTTCATGAACTCTGGAAGCGACATCTCAATAATCTCAGCAATGGCTGGTACAACTGTCTGTACGGAAGAAAGTGTTAGTTATATGTATGCCCTAGAGGCCATTACTGTACATACGATGTATATTGTAGTGGATGCTAGGACATATATAGGGAGGACTTTCTTGCTCGACATGATAGTATGCTATCTGGTTGTACTTTATCTTAACATGTACTCTGATTGTCTCTATGTTACATGTTGATAAAGCCCATAGGATATGTACTCGACTACTGGGACTATGATGAGATCATACTAGTGGGGCCATGGTAGTCGACGAGTACATCCTATAACTGTTCCTAGTCGAGGGTGTATTGAGACAGGGCATCGATACACTAGAGTAGACTAGCGTATACGCATCTTGACCCATATGATGGGCGATGGATGGTCCCATATCCATCGGTGTTTGACATCAAGGATGGTGTACGGGTGCTCAGTGGAGACTGGGTACACTGGACGGACTCGCCGAGAACTCCCAGATGGTATTATACCTCACGTCAGATGGCAGTTCTCCGGTGACACTGGTACTGAGTAGTCTGTTGACCCGAGATCGTCATAGAGTCTTGTGTGATTCCCACGGTGCTTTGATTTCTATCATACCACATCCAAGAGGGCATGCAAAAAGGTGGCTTTTGGGTACAGTCCCGAATCACATGGAGGCAATGAGCGATAGGAGGGGATTCGTCTCTCCCGGTATAGGGAGTTGATGTTGTGCTGTGTTCGATTGGCTATAACCGGAAATCCCTGGCCAGGGTTGCTGAGATTTACTGGTAAGTGTTATCAGTAGTTTCTCGAACTGTTATAGACCTCATATCGACACGACTTATCGAGCTACTGGGGTCTGACGTTTACCACCCCTAGGCGAGATATGCGACATATCAGACGACGAGACCAGACTGTACGGGAGTGTTACTGTTTGGATTCACAGGAGAATGTACAGGCTTGCTTGTTGATCTTCTGAGCGCTCAATACCTGGGTAGCTTTTACGTTTAGCTGACCGCTTGCAGCTTGTGGGTGATTGATATGATCATCACCTACTGCCGGCGTATTGACGATTCTTTAGAGTCCTACACAGAGGTTTCTTGACTCAGGCAAAACGGAGTAGGAGCACATATGTGATATGTGCGGGACCGAGGATAATGCGGTATGTGATATCGTATTGTATTCTCACGATATTTGATATCAGCCGGGTCATCGGATCAAGAGTTGATTCGATGAATCGGTACGGATAAATATTAGTCGATTATATGTGATATAGCCGGATTGTCGGATCAAGTGTTGATTCGATAATTTAATGTATAAAAATATATATGATATATTAAAAGACATTAACTAATATTTGCTCACTAAAAGATTTTTTTTCTCACTCGGGTAATACATTGATATATATGCGATATATGTTAAATGTATTATTTTATTTTGTTACGATAAATATTATATATGTGATATATAATATTGTAACATGATATGATAACTAATGCAACTTGTTTAGTGGAGTTTAAACATGATTAGGGTTTGGATTAGGGTTAAGCTTTCTAGACGTTTCTAGAAGGTTTTGGTTTTGTTTTGTGAAAGATATTTGTAAGTGACTCATGCTTTAACCCAACCCAAACCCTAACCCTAGTTAATTCTCTACATTGGTTTAGTCAACCATGGTTGCATTATTCATCATATAATTCTTTTTCTATTCATCACAAAAGGATTCTAATGATCATGTTCATCTTCTTCTTCCATCATTCTTTCATGAAAAAGCTTGCTTGATTTTTCTAAAGTGATGAATAAATGTGAGAAAAAGATAAATAAAGAGAGCAAAAATCCTACTTCATCATCCTTATCTTCCCTTGCCATTTAGATGAGGGTGTTCACATCATTTCATGAGTGTTGGCTTGTGTTAACGGAACTTCAAGGTAGATCATCTTAGTATCGAAGATCGGAAGCAAAGGTTGCATCTTTCTTTTCGTGGAACCTCTCGAGAGTCCGGAACCCGATGATCGCAGCGAAGGGAACACAACACGGAGCATATGAAGTGAAGGACCGGATCTACAAAGGTTGTAATCCCTCTCACTTAGTGTTAAAGTGTTTAGCATGTTAGTATTCGCCTAATCTCTAGTTTAAAGATCCGTATTCGGGTTGTTCGGCACGGCTAAATTTTTAATCGGGCATGGTTGATGCCTCGTAGACCCTTGTGCGCGTGCATTGCAACCCTACAGTGGTATCAGAGCCAAGCTAGAGCTTTAGGCGAAGTCTAGACGAAGTTTGAAACCCGATCGAACCCGAAACCCCAATTTTACGAGCTCTCTGGACTTTTTCTAAAAACTGTGATTTTTTCCAAATTAAAAATGCTCAAAAAAATCAGCAGCGAAATACAAGAGTTACTGTGAAGCACGTGCGCCTAATTCCACTAAAGCGCGGCGGAACCGCGGCACATGCATGGCATGTGCGGTGGTTCCGCGGCCCTTTTGTCACTTCATTGTTTGAAATTTGCACAGTAATTCTTGTCTTTTAGTGCTGTATTTTCTGGGAATTTTTGATATTTATTCAACTGTTGAATTTTCTGGGTTGTATTGGGGATTCGATGATTCGATCGGGAACTTTAACTGCGTCTTTGTGTTTTGTCCGGATAACTTTTAGAAACTGTTAAAAAGTTCGAACGGATATCAATAACTCACTTTTTCCCCTATCGGAAAATTTTTTAAGAGTTGGATTTTTTCTCGTGTTTAAGAACATTCTAAGTCGTGCAAGTAACGCGGTGGACCCTCTAGAAGACAACAAACCTTAACTCGATTATGTGACCGTCTTGAACTGCCTTTTGAACCTTAGGGTTTGAGGCAGTACGGCGTGCCACATGTGAGGCGTTGGCTTGACCCTTCTACGGCTGGACCATTGGTACTGTGGCATGTGATGGATGTTCTTAAACTGATTTCAAATGTTGAGATATATTGGGGAAATCTTGGGTGTTTGATGATTCGATCGGAAAGTTTAACTTTGTCTATTTATCTGGAATGTGATACAATATTTGGAATCCACAGGTAGTTATGAGATAACTAATTTGAATATTATAAACATAGCAGTTTAGTCTCAAATGATCGGTTGCCACGGAATTTTGATGTGATCAAAAGTCCGTCGCAATCACGTAGCGTACGCGGATACTCGCCGGGTAAACTTAATAGACAGCTACGCCCCAAAGCCCTGACCAAGTGACTGTAGGAGAACCCCGTCGCCGAAAGCATCCGTTCGGGTGCTCGCGGCAGCGGTGTTCCGCCTTAGTGCACTTCGTCGACGGCATCCGGGGATGCGGCCGT
This sequence comes from Agapanthus africanus, assembly GCA_030015575.1. Lineage (NCBI taxonomy): Eukaryota > Viridiplantae > Streptophyta > Magnoliopsida > Asparagales > Amaryllidaceae > Agapanthus > Agapanthus africanus. Next base: position 174,284,772 of record JASDDO010000022.1, on the reverse strand, counting down.
CTACTAAAGTTTGCGATGAGCATTCGATCAGGATGTCGGGAATCTTGTTGAATTGCCCGACTTGATATTGAAAAGAGTTTTCGATAATGAGACTAAAATGCGGGGTTTATAATTGTTAGGCATGAGATGTCTAAGGAATTCATCTGGTTAGGCATGCGATGTCTAAGGAGGTTGCGGATTCCAACTGTTGTAGTTTTACACTTTCTTTTTTGTGACCGTAAGCGTAGTATGTGGTGTATCGCCGGCTTCGTTGCTATACATCAACGACAATCGGGATACGCATACTTGCTTACGTTGATGATATGAGATATTATGTGTTGCTGTGATATGTTATATTGGATCGTCGCGTTTTGAATAGCCGGGGCTTTTATGTGAGATGAGAGTTTTTCTTTTTCATTCATGTAAAATTCATTTGTATGTAATATTCTTTTATTGGGGCACTTCCAGGTAGCGGAAGATGTCACCGTTGTATATTATTTACTTTTCCGCATTAGGTAGACCCAAGGAGGGGAGCACAAGTAACCGGGTTCTAGGGTCCAGCGGGAGACCATCTCGAGAAGTCGAGACCGGGTCTCCTAACCCTAGAATTGGCAGTGTTACTTGCCGCTCTCGTAGGGGTCTAGGGATGTGGGTTTGGCTATTCATCGCGACCGTGGAATCCGTGTTTTATACAGGCTCGTATTGAAAACACGGACGTCCTAGTATATCCAATATTTCATATATGTTCTTCTACTGCAATGTTCTGTGATGAGATCATATTACTGCCTGAGACAAATGTTTATATTATATATATTAGATATATGTTATATTGCAGATTTCGTTTTCAAATGTGATGCTTATGAAGCATAATAAAATGGGACTTCATTAATGAGATTAATGAAATAAAAGAAACCTAAGATGTTGTAGAAACTTGTTTAAAAAAAATGGTAGCTCTAGTTCTTTCTTTGCATAGTGGTGTTCCTTGTAGAACATCCAGCACCTTATTCGATAAGGAAAGGACCGAGATCCCTTCACCGGGTGTGACTCCTTTAGAAATAACTGGCAGATGCTACAAACTCGGTTTGTCTTTTGATTGCTTCTATAGTTCTTGCTTTGCACAGCGGTATACATGATATATCCTGCACCTTATTCGATGAGGAAAGGGCCGACGATCCCTTCACCGGGAGTGACCCCTTTAGCAAAACTAGAAAAGCCTAAAAAACATTCCATTTCAAATCACTCGATTCTACAACGATATCAAGTTCATTACGCAATAGGTTTTCTTAAAAACCTGTCGTAGCTCTCCGTCATTTCAGATAAGTAGTAGTTAGTATTCGTGCTGCGTTTGTTGGCCTTTGTCAAGGCGTAGTGTGCGGTAGCTAACTGGTGCTTATCTGCTTATGCATATGATGCAGATTGGGTTAGGGTAGTCGTGCGACCTTGTTGGCCTTTGTCAGGGGTCGTGCGGGTGGGTTTAATTCAATCAGGAAATGACGGGTTGAACTTGACTAGCATCCTATGGTTTGTTGGCCTTTGTCAAGGTCATAGGAGGCTAGGGGCAAAATATTATCGGGAATTTCAAGTGTTGAAATTTGCAATGAGATTGCATACCTTCTATGAGATAGTTGGATCCCGATACCCGCTGCGAGTAAGAGTTACTCCTGGGAGAGTTTTACACATTACAATTAGCCGATCAAGTAGGTGTCTAGAAAGGTGTTAACGGGGTTACGCCCCTGGGAAAACGAGGTTTACTTTAATTAGGTTCGTGCGAAAGCACGGGGGACCTCCCTCAAAGTACCGACACTGGCCTGGCTGAAAGATTGGCGAACTTGTAGCGTGTGATTAATCCCGGCTAGTCTTTCCTTTTAGGGTTTGAAGGAAGATTTGATTAAAACAGTGGGAGACATCCTGATTAGATATATTAGATAACCAATCTAATCTTGCAAGAGCATACGCTGAGTGTTTTCTTCTCTCTCTCTCCAGGTTGCGACCATATCACGCCTTAATCAAGATAATAAAACGGATATATTGACTGAACCCGCTTGTTATACTGAGCTGGGGAACGTTGGTCCCGCTCCAACTTATAATTGTTATAAGACAGAGCAGGAAATTGGGGAATACCAGATTTCCCGTGCCGCCCAAATGAAGAAAGTGCATGCTGATGCATCATCTTCGGGTGTGTTTATTACACAGAATTGTTTCTCAGTATCCTTTACGTCCTGGGTATGTGATACCGGATCAGGATCCCGTATATGTAATCTGTTACATGGGCTACAGAAAGGTAGAGAACTGAAATAGGGTGATAAGTTTCATGAGATAGAAAACGGTCCAAGTGTTGCAGCCAAGTCTGTTGGTCACTATCACCCTGTATTACCTGAATACATTGATTCTGAACGAATGTTATTAGATACCGAACCTGATATACAAAATCATATCAGTCTCTTTATTAGTAAAGAAAGGATATAATTTTGTATTGTTGGATAATGTTTTGAACATTTCCTATATCAAGAGTTGATCGGTTCAGGCACGTTATCTAAAAGCATTGACGTTCTAAATCAAACTACAGTTCATAGTATAAGGAACATACACAAGAGGAAGAGTTCAGAAATGAATGAATCCTTCTTGAGGTATTGTAGACTAGGTCATATCAATGTGACCCGACTGGCTGAAGTTACATATAGATGCATATTTAAATTAGTTTGAATTTACATCTTATGAAACTTGCCGGTCATGTCACAAAGATAAGATGACCACAGCTCTATTTATTGGAAACAGAGAAAGAGTTAGTGAACTCTTGGGATTGATACATGCTTATGTATGAAGGTCCCCTGTCTACACATGCCAAGACCGATTCTTTTTTACTTCATTACGTTCTCTGATAATCTCTCAAGATTCAGACATGTGTTCCTGTTGAAACACAAGTCCGAAGCTTTTGAGATATTCACAGAATATAAGTTAGAAGTAGAGAACTAAAATACGGGTAAAAGTATTATGTCCTTTGATGAGATCAAGGAGGAGAATACTTGAGCACGGAATTCCTGGACTATTCTAAAGGAGAATGAGATTCTCTCTCAACATTACTCCTCCGTATACACCACAGCACGTCGGTGTATCGGGGCGGAGCAATAGCACCCTATTTGTTATGGTGTGCTCTATGATGAGTACTACTGAGTTTCCTATTTCCTTTTGGGAGTTATGCACTTGAGAAGCTGCATACCTATTGAATAAGGTTCAAATCAAATCAGTTGCCTACTACTTCATATGTGATATGGAAAGGGAAGAGCCCATATCTTAAGTTGGTTAAGATTTGGGGTTGTCCGGCCTATGTTTAAAAGCAAAATACGGACAAGCTCGAGGCAAGGTCTGTTATGTAGAACTGGAAAGGTTCCAGCTATACAAAATGCAGCTGATGATTTGGTAGAACCAAAGGATTCAATAGTTTCCAACGTACCTCAGCCACTCCGACGATCTAGTAGGGTTCCTCACCCACCTGAGAGATACTTCGGTTTCTCTATGACAGTGGGAGCGAGGATTGCGTCATGCGATGATGACCCAACTAGTTTCGAGCTAGCCATCAGGAGTGGGACTCTGTAAGAATGGCTGGGTGCTTATCGATCTGAGATGGAATCCTTATACACCAACAAAGTATGGACTTTGGTTGCTTTATCTGAAGGGTTAAATCCCCATCAGGAGCAAGTATATCTTGAGAAGATTACTTGGTGTACATGGAAAGGTTGAGCCTTTCAAAGCTAGACTTGTTAAAAGTTTGCATCATAGACCATGTATGGATTATGTTGAAACCTTTTCTAAGGATCTATGCTTAAGTCCATCCAGATCCTACTTGCCACGGCTACATACCATGACTACGATATCTGGTGGTTGGGTGTCATGACTGCTTTTCTAAGTGATGTTTTAGAAAATAGCGTCTATAAGTACACAGCCAGAGGGCTTCGTAGACAATGGAAGCAGCGGAAACGTGTGCAAGATATTTTATATGATAAAACAGGCATCGCGGAGTTCGAACATCAGTTTTGATGTGGTAGTCAAAGAGTTTGACTTCATCAAAATGGTAGATGAACCTTGTATATACGAAAAGGTAGTAGGGAGTATGGTGGTGATCCTCATAGAGTACGTGGATGACATACTCTTGATAGGAAAGGAGTTTCCTATGCTTCGCTCGGTCAATCTCCGCTTATCACAAGGATTCTCCATATAGGATCAAAATGATACCTCCTAAATCCTGGGTTTTTGGATCTATGAGATAGATCTAATAGGATGTTAGGATACTCACTAGTTGTAGTGAGATGGTATCAATCAATCCTGAGGAGAATCACTGGAAAGGTTCCAGAGTGATAAGGACGACTGAATGTCAGTTGCAAGCATTGTCTATACCCTCAGTGGAAGGACGGTATGTTGGAAGAGTTCCAAGCTAGATACCGTAACATACTAGACGATTAAAGGCAAGATACATCGTTACCAAGGATATTACCAAAGAGGCAGTCTGGATATTTATAAGTTCATGAGATGAACTTCGTTCCTACCATTGTGTGACAATGGAGTTGTGGCTTTTGCCAAGGAACTACCGTCCCATCAGAAATCCAGATATAATTCTTAGGCAGTATCACCTGATCATGGAGATGGATGATCTCTAGGGAGATCGAGGTTAGGAGAGTAGACATAGAGGACAACAGCGCGGATCCACTCACAAAGGCCTTTTTCCCAGTAGAGACTTTTATGGGATGGTTGAGTATGAGATACTTCAACCGCAGCTAATTGTTGGGTATGCGATACCATAACAGATAGCCCTAGTGCAAGTGGGAGATTGTTAGTTATATGTATGCCCTAAAGGCCATTACTGTACATACGACGTATATTGTAATGGATGCTAGGACATATATAGGAAGGACTTTCTTGCTCGACATGATAGTATGCTATCTGGTTGTACTTTATCTTAACATGTACTCTGATTGTCTCTATGTTACATGTTGATAAAGCCCTTAGGATATGTACTCGACTACTGAGACTCTGATGAGATCATACTAGTGGGGCCATGGTAGTCGACGAGTACATCCTATAACTGTTCCTAGTCGAGGGTGTATTGAGACAGGGCATCGATACACCAGAGTGGACTAGCGTATACGCATCTTGACCCATATGATGGGCGATGGATGGTCCCATATCCATCGGTGTTTGACATCAAGGATGGTGTACGGGTGCTCAGTGGAGACTGGGTACACTGGACGGACTCGCCGAGAACTCCCAGATGGTATTATACCTCACGTCAGATGGCAGTTCTCCGGTGACACTGGTAGAGAGTAGTCTGTTGACCCGAGATCGTCATAGAGTCTTGTGCGATTCCCACTGTGCTTTGATTTCCATCATACCACGTCCAAGAGGGCGTGCAAAAAGGTGGCTTTTGGGTACAGTCCCGAATCACATGGAGGCAATGAGCGATAGGAGGGGATTCGTCTCTCCCGGTATAGGGAGTTGATGTTGTGCTGTGTTCGATTGGCTATAACCGGAAATCCCTGGCCAGGGTTGCTGAGATTTACTGGTAAGTGTTATTAGTAGTTTCTCGAACTGTTATAGACCTCATATCGACACGACTTATCGAGCTACTGGCGTCTGACGTTTACCACCCCTAGGCGAGATATGCGATATATCAGACGACGAGACCGGACTGTACGGGAGTGTTACTGTTTGGATTCACAGGAGAATGTACAGGCTTGCTTGTTGATCTTCTGAGCGCTCAATACCTGGGTAGCTTTTACGTTTAGCTGACCGCTTGCAGCTTGTGGGTGATTGATATGATCATCACCTACTGCCGGCGTATTGACGATTCTTTAGAGTCCTAGACAGAGGTTTCTTGACTCAGGCAAAATGGAGTAGGAGCACATATGTGATATGTGCGGGACCGAGGATAATGCGGTATGTGATATCGTATTGTATTCTCGCGATATTTGCTATCAGCCGGGTCATCGGATCAAGAGTTGATTCGATGAATCGGTACGGATAAATATTAGTCGGTTATATGTGATATAGCCGGATTGTCGGATCAAGTGTTGATTCGATAATTTAATGTATAATAATATATATGATATATTAAAAGACATTAACTAATATTTGCTCACTAAAAGATTCTTTTTCTCACTCGGGTAATACATTGATATATATGCGATATATGTTAAATGTATTATTTTATTTTGTTACGATAAATATTATATATGTGATATATAATATTGTAACATGATATGATAACTAATGCAACTTGTTTAGTGGAGTTTAAACATGATTAGGGTTTGGATTAGGGTTAAGCTTTCTAGATGTTTCTAGAAGGTTTTGGTTTTGTTTTGTGAAAGATATTTGTAAGTGACTCATGCTTTAACCCAACCCAAACCCTAATCCTAGTTAATTCTCTACATGGGTTTAGTCAACCATGGTTGCATTATTCATCATATAATTCTTTTTCTATTCATCACAAAAGGATTCTAATGATCATGTTCATCTTCTTCTTCCTTCATTCTTTCATGAAAAAGCTTGCTTGATTTTTCTAAAGTGATGAATAAATGTGATTAAAAGATAAATAAAGAGAGCAAAAATCCTACTTCATCATCCTCATCTTCCCTTGCCATTTAGATGAGGGTGTTCACATCATTTCATGAGTGTTAGCTTGTGTTAACGGAACTTCAAGGTAGATCATCTTAGTATCGAAGATCGGAAGCAAAGGTTGCATCTTTCTCTTCGTGGAACCTCTCGAGAGTCCGGAACCCGATGATCGCAGCGAAGGGACCACAACACGGAGCATATGAAGTGAAGGACCGGATCTACAAAGGTTGTAATCCCACTCACTTAGTGTTAAAGTGTTTAGCATGTTAGTTTTCTCCTAATCTCTAGTTTAAAGATCCGTATTCGGGTTGTTCGGCACGGCTAAATTTTTAATCGGGCATGGTTGATGCCTCGTAGACCCTTGTGCACGTGCATAGCAACCCTACAGAAAGCACAACAATCTCCGGAGCAGGCTGAACGACATCAGGTCTCCTTGTCCGGCTGGCCTCAAGCAATGACCCGACCATCTGGTACGGACCCAGAGCACTTGTCTCAAAACAAGAAATCCTATCAACGAAAGGATGATCAAACTGTTCCTGTGTCATCGGGATACCACCCTAGTCATTCCTCATCTTAGAAAAGTTTTCCCTGAATGCGTCTCTAGCCGCAGCCTTCTCGGCTCGCGTAGACATAGTGATCGGAACAACAAACAAGTATCGATAAGGATAGATCAACTGGAATGAAATAGAAGAAAGATGTCAAGATATATCCTAAGGTTACTTATGTGGAGTATCGTATCGTAAATATGACGCGGAACATACGTATGGTACGTCACTTTACTTAGTACCTACTCTAACATACCAAGGTCAACTACAAAAGTTCGGGTCTAATACCCTCCATATTCAAGTCTAAGTTCCGTAAGGTTAAGCCTAGGTTCTGAAAATATATATCCTTATCTCCATATAGTCAAAGCTAGACTCGAACAAAGGTTCAATCTAGCATTATGATACCAACTTTGTCACGATCCGGAAATGACACGTGACCGGCACTTGAATCACGTGAAGTCTATAGGAACCCACCGTAATCCAAGTACACCAAAATCTAGGAATCTAAACCATTTAAAAAATAGTGGAGGTGTAGTTTTGAAAAAGGGTTTATACATTGAAATTAAGTTTGTTTTGAAAGATAAATAAGTTCGATTTAAAATCATATTTGTCATTTGAAAATAAGACATCGCCTCCTTCGTTAATTTTAAGTAAAATAAGCAAACAATAATATATATATATATATATATATAAATATATAAAGCATCCCCAAATGGGAGCTATCTCGCGCCCAATGGCAGAGACACAATCCACGCAAATAATATACGACGCCCAACAGAGAAAATCAATATAAGAAATAAAACAAAAGATATGTAAATAACAATTCATGTCGGCTCCAAACGAGTCCAACACCAGAAAACAATATATATCTAAGTCTTGTCTCTAAGCCATGGATAATACAAATATACAAATGGTTGATGGTGTTTTTAACTAGATCCAAGAAGAAATACACACACACAATACGAGAGGCGGTTACGATACAACCGGTAACCCACTTACCAAAATCAATCACCCGAAGAAGAAAATGTGCCAGCAAGCCGCTACGATCCGAGTGTTCGATCCTGCAAGTAACAAAGGCACAACGGGGGTGAGTTGCCAACTTATGAGTAAAAATATATCAAAAGGTAGAAATCGAATACATAACGATCTACCTAAGCCATAAGATATAATATTATCATACTATATACAATATATATTTATTATATAAGTACTATAAGCATATCCCAATGGATCGCGTAATCATCTCAATACATATATATATAGCATGCATCTAAGTAAGTTTATAAACCTTCTTTAAATCATTTTCGGCCACTTTATAAACCTTCTTTAAATCATTTTCAAAAGGCGTGACGTATACTTTATATCATGCATCCAAGTAAGTCTATAAAGTAGACGAAGATATATGTATGTAAATCGTTTCAAAATTACCGTATGATATGTATATCACGGCACAAGTAGAGCACTTTGGTTTATAAAGCATTATGTGCAATTTTGTTTAAAGTATACGTCACGCCTTTTGAAAATGATTTAAAGAAGTTTTTCTTTGAAGGTCTCTTTTTTCATCATAGAAACATGGAAAATAGGGAGGCTATAGCTCCTTTAAAAACCTCTTTAGTATACATCGGTAATGAATATAGTATTTTAGGTACTGTATCTAGGATAAGTCCCGTTCGGCTAAAATATAGCTTAAAACATCACAATCTGTACAGGGTATCCATATCGATCCCTCACATAAATCATATCATATCAAATAAAGTGCATTGTAATCAGATCATGCAAATGGAAACAAATCATCAATAAAATCGTCAGAAAACTGTGCCAATCATCAACACATAAATCTCAGGTGTTTCTTTAGGCATTGTTCTTCGGATCAGTCCTATCCTTTTTTCCTCCCACCGGTCAGTTTCCTCTAGATAACCGTTGTGCCTAATACTATCACCGGTCGGTATTTATCCTCTCTAGGCTCATCTCGCCTTTCTATACGGGCTTCTTTCCCCCTTGGTACCGCACCGAGTCCATTATGTATCCTAATTAGTGTAATCCCCCCTGCATCAAAATCAGATAATCATCCATGAATACCAAAACTCATGGTGGACATCGAATCATCATATTAAGAGAAAACCACACTTTTGAAAGCATACACAATGTTTTATAAATCATATCGCGGCTTCTCAAAATTCATGGAAAATATCAAGTCCATAAGGACAAAATCCATAATCCATCTTTTCCACAATTGGCTACAATCATATACGAATATCCATGGTAATGGTATTCGTATATCAAAATCATCATATTTTTTGCATACAAGCATGGATAATTCACACACGAATAAGCATGGCAGTTTCTACTGTGTCATGGCAATACTAATGACATGTGGTGTAATATACGAGTATGTGATCGTGCAACAAGTAATCTTTAGTTATTGTGCATATGTTTTATCAAGTGTCTTCGTACGAGAATAGTTCTCGATTTATTATCTAGATATCAATATGATAATCATCAACATGAATATAATAACCACACAAGTAAGCATGACAATCCTACAGTGACATGGCAGTACCAATGATTTGTAGTGTAACATGCGAGTCTATGATGGCGCCACATGGCAATTATTGGTAGTTGTGCAGTGTTCTATAAGTGTATTCAAACAAGTATGATATCATGACTAATTATATGAAGCACGAACGTATAACAAGTAAATAAATGTAACGTGAACAAGTGTAATATATACGATTATACAGTTTAAAATAGAATGAAACGTTGTTTAGAAAGGAAGAGGCTGTATACTTTTACTATAAATATTCATTTGAAATAAGCAGCACAACCTAAGCATTAACATTTATAATTGGAAATGAATCGTTAGTTTTACAAATAGTATAATCAAGCATTATAATAATATCCCAATCGGGATTAAATATCAAGACTCTATAAGTCAAATAATCATAATCCACAATCGGATATCTATGCTCATGACATTCATTATGAAATCTTCATCGTACGATGTCAACTATCATACAACAATATAAGTACGAACTTATAGTCACGTACGGCATATAATCATCAATATCATACACACATAATCTACTAACTATGAACTATATACTAGCTACATAATCTATGAACTATAGCCTAAGTATCCGGGTTACATATATACGCTTTCTATACTAAGTGTTTCCTAAAATTAGTTCGCGGGTGCTATATGTTAGTGGATGTTGCACACCCTTACAATATCTTGTTAGGAGGTGGAAGTGGAAAACGAAAATTTTCTTGCATCCAACACCCACTTTAAACCTAGATCTTGTGCTAAACCATAACTAGAAACCCTATCTAGAGATCTTATCTACTATGATAGGGGGTTATACCTTGAGAATCGGTCCTTCGGGTCTTCATTTGGATGCGACTCCTAGGCTCCTTGGTTGCTTGAAAGGAACTCGGTCTCCGCTCACCTCTAGGTCGAAGATGATCCACCCGAGAGCTATAGAACAAGCTTCAAACTCTTCACAAGAGTTAACAAAGAAATCATGTGTGCTAGAAATGATTACTTAGATGATATAGAGATGAACTAGTGGCTTACTTTTATCCCTAATCTTTTGATTCATAACTCATGTGAAGGGTAAAGCTTAGAGGTAGGAGAAGGAGATAATTTTGGAAAGAGAAGATCAATGTTAGAATGAGAGAAAAAATGAACCATGGAAAAATGATATGGCTCATGGGAAATAATTGAAGTATGTATTATTTTATCTCCAAAACAATGCACCATACTTCAATAGTAATCCCAAATGAATAAAAAATAATATGAGCCATTCCTTCATCCATGCTTCGAAAATTCTCCAAATTCCTCCTCATATTTTTATTTTCACAAAATAAAAATCCTATTATGAGGTGTCTCATTCTAGAAGGTGCTCTTATACAATTACAAGAATACCCATCACCGTATACCGTATAAGTATATTGTTCATACCATAATATTGCATTATTATATTCCCCATTCTTATTCGTTTTATAAATAAACAGGTTCTTTTGATAAAATAGTGAAAAAGATAAAACACGATGGAAAAGTGAGACTATAACCAGCAAACAGAAGGATTTTGATAAAGTCGACACAAAGATCAGTACAAGGCAACGCAAGGTCCAAAATTACAAAGCGAACGGTTAAAAGTCCACGATAATTGTTCACTGGAGATCTGGAAGTGACCAAGAAACCAAATTGAGAAAAGACCTGAAGAAATAGGAAGTACATGTCAACTCAAGCCAGCAGCAGAAAACACAGAGAACAATACTCCATTTTGGCCGTGGAACCGCGGCCAAAACCAGGCTGGGGCCGCGGTTCCGCGGCCGTAGAGCGAAATCATTTGTTGGAAATTTTACAAATTTTGTGGCGGTGCGAGACTTGTTGACTTGGTCTTTTTCTTAGAGGGCATTTTTGTAAAAGCAGACATGCGAATAATTTATAACCTAGGGTTTCTGTGTCCTATAAATAGAACCCAAATCATTCTATTTTCTATGCCTCCCTTCATTAATAAATTTCAGCATTCTTTTGGAGAGCATCATTTTTTGTAAGTTCTTTATTTTCTGCCCTAGGTTAATTTTCTATTCTTGTCCTAGATAAATTTAATTCCTTGCCCTAGTTAATCTTTTATTCTCTGCCCTAGATAAATGTATTTTAATTCCCTAATGAGTGAGTAGTCTCCTCGCTTGTTAGGGTTAGATCTGAGGAAGGTTTGAGAGACGAAGATCTCTCATCTCCTTTCTTTCCCTTCATATATTTTCATAGGACTCTATGCATACATGCACATACCGCTCCCTACGGCACCCTATCCCACGAGGTAGCGGTGATACCGTAGTATAAAGGCCCGATTGTGATGGTTTTCCATGGAGGTTAGGGTAAGGATTTCTAAAGGAAGGACAAGAACCTAGAGGAAGAAACATCTTTCCAAATAGTTCTAATCCCTTTTATTAATAATTACCATAACACCTAATTAGATCTTCATATGGGTATAGAAAGCGGTGATATTTATAGACTTTCCAAACTTAACCTAGACCTAACCCTAGCAAGACTTAGATATAAATTAATTTAGTTTTTAGATTTAATAATCAATCCGGCTCCTATCGGAATTAACTCGTAACAGCGATTAGGAAATTCACAACATCCCTATGGACCGACCCGTACTCACCGGCTAGCTGCAAAGCGACGTTGTTCTTGATTGCGGTAATAGATAGTTTTTGAGATCAATCATATACCCGTATTCGTATTCCAAAAAATAAAAATACAAATAATCAATTAATATAATACTGGTATCCAGCTTAAACCAAAACCTACCAGTATTATCCTTCCAATCATTATTCCTATAGCCAACACACGACCATGATCGAAACCCTGCCGTAACAACTTACGGCCTCTACATATTTTGCCTGAACAAGGGAACCCTCTGTGTGGGATACTAAAAACTCGACAGTATGCTTGCAGTGGATTTAACCACAAGCATGTCAGCGGCACAAGCTGTGCGTAATGGCTACCCAGGTACATGACGAAAAGGTGGCCGACGAGCGAACTCATCCCAACCCTAACGAGCCTGTAAGCAACACTTACTGTACAGTCCGGTCTCTTCATCTGATACGTCACATACGAAGTTTAGGGGTGGTAAATGTCAGACCCCAGTAACTCTATTAGTCATGTTGATTTATGGCTCATAACGGTTCGAGAAACTACTGATAACTCTTATCAGTAAATCTCGACAACCCTGGCCAGGGATTTGCTGTTATGGCCGATCAAGCATAGAGCGACATCAACTCCCTATACCGGGAGAGACGAAACCCCTCCTATCGCTCATCGCCTCTATGTTACTCGGGATTGTACCCAAAATCCACCTGTTTGCACGACTCAGTAGAGCCGTGGTAGGGAGGAATCAAAGCACGGTGGGAATCATACAAGACACTATGACGATCTCGGGTCTACGGACTAACCTGTACAAGTGTCACCAGAGAACTGCTATCTGACAATAGGTATATATACCATCTAGGAGTTCTCGGCGAGTCCTGTTCGGTGTACCCATTCTCCAATGAGAACCTGTATACAATCATTTATGTCAAACACCAATGGTTGTGGGATCAACCATCGCCCCCAGGGTCAAGAAACGTACACACTAGTCTACTCTGATAATATTGATGCCCTGTCTAGATATACCCTCGACTAGGAACTATTAAAGGATATGCTTTTAGACTACCCAGGCCCCACTAGTTTGATCTACATCATAATCCTGGTAGTCAAGCATAATCCTAAGGGCTTCATCAACATGTATATAAGATATGAAAAACAACACATCACATGTTAAGATGAAGATAAACAAGATATCATACTAATATTTCGAGCAAATATTGTTTTTGTACATATACATGCGTAGCATCCTATACAATACAGGCCTCTAGGGCATACATATCTAACAATCTCCTACTTGCACTAAGGCTTGTAGTTGGTGCAATAAGTACTCGCCGTATACACTAGAACCAGTTGCCGGCATACTGCATGCCCAACATCTCGAACAGTTTCTCAAACTGGACTTAAGGGATGGCCTTGGTGAATGGATTTGCTTTCTTGTCTTTCGTGTCTACTCTCCGTACCTCGATGTCCCGGCGATCCACTATCTCCCTGATGAGGTGATACCGCATCAAGATATATCTGGATTTCTGATGGGACTGCTGTTCCTTTGCCAAAGCCATGGCTCTATTGTTATCGCAATACAAAGGGATTGAATTAGCAATGGATAGAACCACCTGAAGTTCAGAAACGAACTTCCTCATCCAGACTGCCTCTTTTGCGGCATCATTAGCAACAATATACTCAGCTTCCATCGTGGAGTCAGCGACGGTATCTGTTGGATATAGTGCCCTCAAAGTCAATTATTTGATCGCAGGTACGTGATTTCAATGATTAAGGGAGGACCTATACCGGTAGGACGGTCTTACTCAAGATGATAGTATGCTATCTGGTTTGCCTTTATCAGTCGTGTTCAGCTTTAGGTGACATGTTCACTATTACACGTTGATAGAGCCCTTAGGATCCTGCTTGACTACCAACAATATGATGGCGATCATATACGTGAGAGTTGGGTAGTCCATAAGCACATCCTTAATTATGGTTCCTAGTCGTGGGAGTTTCGAGACAGGGCATCGATACTCCGGAGTAGACTAGTGTATACAGTCGAGACCCCGACGAGGGGCGGTGGCCGGTCTCACAAGCTACTGGTGTCAGTTGGATCACCTAAGATGTATACAGGCGCTCATTGGGTTATGAGTACACCGGACAGGACTCGCCGGGAACCTGCTAGTTGGTATTTATACCTAGAGTCAGATAGCAGTTCCCTGGTGACATGTGTACAGGTTAGTTCATCGACCTGAGGTCATCATTTGTCTCGTGTGAGTTCCTACTGTGCTTTGATTTCTACCCTACCACGGCTCAAAGGAGTCGTGCAAACAGGTTTTTTGGGTACAGTCACGAGCCACATGGTGGCAAGTGAGCGGATCGACAGGGGATTCGTCTCTCCCGGTATTGGGGGTGAGATCGTGCAGTGTCTAGGAGAGCCATTACACCAAGTCCTTGGCCAAGGCATGTGAGAATTTCTGGTAGGTATTCCGGTAGTTTCTCAGGGTGTTCAGGGCTACTCTCCGATACGACTTATACCGCTATTAGGGGTCTGACGTTACCAGCCCCCTAGGCCCGATATGCGATACACATAGACGAACGGACCGGGCTGTATGTATATTGTCACTGATAGGCTCAGTAGGGTTCTGAGTTCGCTCATCGGCTTCCCTTGAGGTCAGTACATGGGCAACCGTTACGCACAGCTAGTGCCGCTGACGTGCTTGTGGTTAAACCCACTGCCAGGGTACTGATGAGTCTTTAGAGTCCCCCACAGATAGTTTCCCAAGTTCGGGCAAAACGTTGGAGAGGTCGTATGGTTTTATGGCAGGGTTCGAAAATGCACGTGCACTTGTGCACGTGTCATATTTCGGACACATAATATTGGTGGGCTTTAGTTTAAGCCGGATCCAAGTATTATATTGAGTCGGAATATTTTAGTCTCTCCTATTCGTATTCGGTCGGAATACTGATACATGTATGTATATACAGGTGAGGGGTATTTTCGTAATCCGTTATGAGAATACTTTAGAAGATGTATTTCTTTTTGGATTAATCATTTTGGTTTAAATGATTAATGTTTTGGAAAGTGTGACTCATGTTAATGAGTCATTGATTCTAGCATGTTCACTAATGACTCATGTTAATGAGTCATGTAGTGAGTCATGAAGAATTAATCACTTTTGTTTTGGGTGGGATATTTTAGGGTTTTGGTTGGAGATATTTTTCTAGGATATTTTCCTTGATATTTCTTCACAAAACCTTATATATATCATCACCAATTTTTGGGCAGCCATGGGTCAATTTTTGGGACTTGGTTTTGCCTCACTTGATTCATATCTTGAGTTCACAATTTCCAATCTAAGCATCTTCTTCAACCTCCACCCTAACCCTCTCATGTGATGAGAACCCTAGGGTGTTTGAGACAAAGTATTCTACTCATTCTCTACTTTATCTTGGTCATCTCTTTTAGCAGACTTGATGACCGAGTTGCCTCGGTATAGAGGCGGGAGCCCGTTTAAAGATCCGTTGACGTGGTACCACCTCGATGAGGAGACGAGAGATCGGAGTTGCCGTGAGGAGCGTGGGATGATGGCTAAAGACCGAAGGTCTCGGATCGATCGGTATAGCCTTTCTACCTCTTTACAGTTTGTTAGTTTAGCGTTAATGGCAAGATCCAGGTTATAGTATGCGATAGCATTAGTTATAAAATTTTTTGTTCTGCGTTTGACGTCAGGATGACGGCTGGGGCACTACCGTAGACTTACATGGTATCAGAGCCACGCCATTAACCTTTACTAACTTGTTCTAACGTGTTTAAAACAACGATCGAACGAAATTTCCAAAACCGCAATTTTCAGGCCAAAGTTTCTATCGAATTTTTAAACAGGTCTAAAAATCATTTTGAGCATCTCAGAAAATCGTGCAGGCTTTTTTAAGAATACTGTAGAAATTTGTTAGACTGAAGCTTCCAAAGCGCCGCGGAACCGCCGCACAAACCCCGGTTTGGCCGCGGTTCCGCCGCCGTTTTGGAGCAACAGTAAACCATTTTTCTATAGTAAGGTCTTTCATGTAAAATTGTGGTTTCTGGAATACTTTTTTTTGGGCCCAGATTTTGTTTGTGTACTGCAGTTGTACTTGGGGCCCACTTCGGGAAGTTTTGTCGATCGGAATTTTAAACTTGTTAGTTTACAGTACTTACATTATATCTCCGACCGTGAATGTCACGACCCGAAAGTACGGAACATGACCGGCACTTAAACTACGAACGTCTCGAGGCGTACGTAATCTAAGTAAACCGACAACCCAGAAATCCAAACCAAGAAGAGTAGTAGAGAGTAGGAAAAACCAACTTAAAGCAAGTAATTTCAATAGCATAAGCCGAATTATGCGGTTTTTTAAAACATCGAAAATTTACTGAAAATTTCGGCAGATTCTCCTTTGTAAATACTGGCCCCCAAACGGGATACAACATGAATAGTATACGAAATCAAGAAAAAGGCATCCCCAAGCGGGAGCTAGCTCTTCGTCAATCGACGGTCACAACCACACAAACAATAAAATAAACAACGCCAACGGCGAGGATCAAAACTCAAAAGGAAACTCAAAACCACCAGAAATATAACGAGCGACTCTAAGGTCGAAAGAATAACCAACACTGGTCTCTATCTCAATAAATACATGTTTGGTTGATGGAACTTCTAGATACAACAGAATAATGATATACAAGATATAATGATGGGTGCGATACAAATAAACCCACCTACTAGCAAGTCACCCGGAAATGGAAAGAGTGCCAGCAAGCCGTAATGAAACCTGTACGGCGAAACCTGCAAGAACTGTGGCACAACGGGGGTGAGTTGCCAACTCGTGAGTAGAGAAACATCTACGCACAGAAATCGCATAAATAACGCAATCCTAGGTCAATGATCATAATATATCCTCAAAATAAGTATATAACATGCAGCCTATAACAAGGCTAGGGTAAATATCTAACCCGAGTGTAAACTCATGTGCCCGTGTCAGTGCCTCAAGTAGCAATATATCCTATGAATGAGGTACGAATGCATGAAACAGAATACATGTAAATGAAGAAACTGTTTTCATAAATTAGTGAGATTTCCTTCGTATTTTTAAATTGAGGTATCATAAATGAAATCAGCATCAACAGTGTCTAGCATCGACACAAAACATAAATCTCACTGTCTCGAAATATCAATGTCTCAATCTCAATATCTAGGGCGCCGTCAGTCCAGACCGGCCCCTACCATAAATCTCAAGACCACAACGGTATCCTCCGGATATCCGACGCGTCGGGTAAAATCACCGGTAGGTAGTACTCCCCTGCCAGGCTCAACGTCATCACCACATTCCTCTTGCCCCGGGGTACCGCACCGGGTCCACCATGTACCCGAAACGGTTCATCCGTCTCCTCGAATCGGGTTTCCAAATCCATCAGCAAACTCATGGTGGACGACTCATACATCATGGGAAAACCGCACTTTTTATTTTAAAAGAGAGAATATGATTATTTGTGTTTTTGCGGTTTTCCTCCAAATCCAGAAAATCTCATAGAAATCCAAATCCAAACCTCAATAGCATGCAAAATAGTGAATATATGCATGAGAATCCATGAATGCGGCATAACAATGAATAACAGTATTCATGAAGTAGCAGGTAATAACTACAATGTCTAAACTATTCGCTAATAGGCTATGTCAAGCAATAATATATTTTCTAAGGTGTACGTGACATGGCAATTACCGATGAAGATGTGTGTGAGCCGGCAAGTAAGTGTACGTGGTACATACGCATCATCGGTAATGGTGCTGGTGTCCTATCAGCATGATATTAAAATAGAGTATGAAACATAATATAAGAATGCGATGCAAAGCGAACAACAAAAAAGTGGGAGCTGAAACTAGACGTAACCAAAACTAATCTGCATTAATCTAATATAAGTCCTACGAATGGTGCCTTTTGAAATAACACGAATCATGGGGTTTTGAAAATAGGGCTACGGTGTTTTTATGAAAAGATACGTCGTTTTTTTGAAATGTCCGTAGATTCCCTTGAGCTGTCTTTAAAAATGCCCACGATCGTTAGTTTTTGAAATAGGTAAGAAGTCTAATCTACTCTAACAACTACACTAAACTATACGGCCGAACTAACAAGCTGAACTACAGGTAAGGAAACCGCCTAACATCTGAGTCGATATATAAATATATATAAGTCGGTGATCCCGCCTCAATAGTATCGCGTACGATACAGTATATCATCTGACATCCTCGAGTCATGAGCGCGGATCTATCATCAATATAGGCTCGTACGGTAAATCGTCGTACGGCATCCCAAAAGCTGGGTACGGTTCAATATCACACTATCTCATCACATTTCAGATATCACTTATCATATCATATAATCTGGGGTACTGATCTAAGTCTAGTACAACTGATATCATCTACAAAGTATGAATGCGGGGGTAAACACACATCCCGAACCCGCAAAAATCACATTTCGTATCCCAAATACGAATCATATCAAATCACCGATCTCGCGGCACAAAGCCCACATCATCGACTCAACTCCAAAGTCATCCCATATCATCAAACACCGTGCAAGTATAAGAAACACACAAGTGTATGCGTGTGGGTGCAAATCTATCCTATGGTTCGCAACTAGGAACTACGCTAGTTATTTCTACCCCTAACTAACCATAACACACTAACCATCACACATAAAAATATACTACATAGTACTAATTACGGACTGTGGGGGTGCTATACGCCATCCACCCGACTTCTCCCCGTAGATATAAATCTACTCACCTGGTCCTCGCTAGCCGGTGCCGACGTTGCCACGCGCTTGCTTGTCGTCTCGAAGTCCACATGGGGGTACCTACATATCATAACGCACCATATCTCATTAAAATCCGACCCATGATCAAAACGACGCACGAATCCCACATAGGTCAAAACCTATGGTTGCTTTCACAAATCGACCCAAAAACCCTCAACATCGGTGTACAAACGCCAGACCATCGAGAAAAACCCAAATACACTCATTTGCACATTCACGAACACAAATTTTAATATAAAATAGGTTAAAACTCACAAAAACCCCAAATTCACTTTAAAAGCCGTTTTTCCGAAAAACTAGCAAGCAAAATTACCCGTTTTAGTACAAAACTCGATGTATAAACGAATCTAGCGGCCACAATATTCACTAAATATCTTAAATAAGTCATAAAAACCATTTCCCTAATTTAATCTCATAAATTTGCATAATTTCCAAAATCCTAGTTTGCAAAAATATCAATTTTTAACACATTTTAAAGCAAAATTCACAATTCATCAATTAAGCTTGGTTTTTCATGAACTAAAGTATTAAACCACTCAATATAATATTTATAATGACATGAAACCTTAATTTGAATTTTATTTCACAAGAACATAACTATTTTAGAAACCTAGTTTACAAATTAGCATAATTAACACAAATTTTCCATTTTAGCTCAAAACTTGGTGTTTTAATCAACTTTAAATATTTTAACAATTTTAGTGGCCATAATCCTCAATAAAACATATTAACTAAGCCACACAACAATTAACTAGAATTTAATCTCACTACTTTATATAAATTACAAAAATCTAGTTTGCAAAACAATCATAATTAGGACAATTTACATATAACAATTTGCAAACTAACAAGTTGATTATGTTTCATATTCAACAAAATGATCAATTCCAGTTGCAATCATAATCACACAACAAAACCCTAACTATAATCTAAAACCATCCACTTGAATTTCCAAACTTGAATTCAAAACCCTTATATTTATTTTAACACACCAATTTAAGCTTGATTTAAACATTCAATTAACAACTAACAAATATGGATGAATCTTTATACCTCATGATCAAGAGATCAACATGAAGATTATAGCCTCCAAAATGCCAAATTTCCTCCAAGATCCATGCTAGCTTGGGCAAAGAAATAAAGGGTAAGAGTTGGATTGAAGAATTATAGAGGTTTTAGCTTGATTTTGAGGCAAAAAGATGGATTTTTTGATGAGAATGAGAGGAGAAAAATAGGGGCTGCTGTTGGGGGGCTGTTGGGGGACCTGGTGCTGAGCCAAGAGGAGAGGAGAGAGAGGGTGTGGTGTGGGGAAAAACCATGTAAAGAAAAGTCCAAGTCAACCCAAACCCATACCTCATTTTCTTATACTTTCTTTTCCTTTTTAATTCTTTCTTTTGTGAAATGAGGGGACAAGATTTTGGGGCTGCCAAGGGGGGCTCGGCCAGCAGCCTAGGGGGTGAGGAGAGAGAGTGTGGAGAGTGTGGGTGAGGGAAAAAAAAAAGATAAATACTATACCCCAATTTCCCTTTACACTAATTTCACCGAAAAAAGCCTTTTTCATCGATAATTTCTAAACCGTTTTGGCAAACGTTTTCATTTCAAAAACTACATGATAAAATTTTATTTAATGTTTTATGATGCAAAAAATTTGTTTCAACTCATTCCAATTTGTAATTTTCCCTAATTAAATGTATTAGTGACGGCTTAAAATAATAATAAAATAATATTTTTTTCAGAAAATCTGAAATTTCACCAGCGGCTCAATAAACACCAAATAATAGCAATTACATAGCTAGAATATGTATATTTAATTTTTATAATAAGATATTTGTATTTTGACTTTTTACAGAAAACCCCCTTATTTTACCGATTTTTCGAAATTCCACCGAAACGATTTTCAAAACGTTACAATCTTCCCCCCTTAAAGAAATTCGGTCCCCGAATTTAAATTCAAACTCCCCCAAATACTAAAACATCTAAGAAAACCCATCAAGTCGTCGGGGCTCCGAAATTGTAAATACATAAAACAAATCGTAGCGCAGCGCATGTGCTTGAAAAATGAGTATATAGCTCAAATCAAAACTCCTCCAAGCATCCCGCAATCATTGGAGTCTTGGAGAAGACATCAATGCCGAATCCAAATCAAAACCAATATGATATAACTCGAAACTATAAATGTAAATATCGAATCTATATCTGTAAGTATCTGAAGGAAATGCATGCCAAATCTCTTTAAGTCGCTGTGCACGCGTATAACACTGCACAGTGGCGGACGTCTACCATAAGAAAATAACTATATACATATATACTTTTGTTTGAAATGTACGTTCCGCCGTTTTGGAAACAATTTAGAAGGGTCTCCTTGTTTTAAACATTTCGTGTCATATCAGACACGTAGGTAAATACTGAGGCTATAGCTCGCTTTTTGGAAATCCCTTCAATAACTATCAATGCATGCAAAATATATTCAGGTACTGTCCTCTGACTAGTCCTGCTCAGTACGAAAACATATAGCAATATCATAAAAACGTACTACTCTATAAGAAATCAATCCCAAAATATGCACATGAATACTACGTGCGTCTGGTGCGCACGGAAATCAAAATCCATGAATGTGCCATACATGCGCGCGGAAACAACATCTAAGTGCATCGGGTGTGCACGAAATATCTGTCGTAGGCAACATGTGTGCCTGACCGCAAAATCAGGTGCATCTGACATGCACGAAAAATCTCGAATTAGTGCATCTGGTGTGCACCAAATCGCATCTCGTAACAGGCGCCCAACAGGCGCTAAAAATCCAATCCGGTGCATAAAATGCACAAAACAAATGTCGAGCATCACCCTCGAAATCGAAATCCAGTGTATCCAAGTGCACAAAATACATGTCACTGCACTGCCAGCATATATAAACTATACAGAGTGCAGGAACCAAATCGCGTGCGTGCATACGCACAAAATCAACTCAACTGTTTAAAACCGTAAAATCACAAACATGTGAAACTAAAGCACGAAAACGATATCAAGTACAACACTGTGCAAAGATCGTAAATCCTCAATCATCAAAATCAAATTATACGAATAAATCACCCAAAACATCGAAATCAATAATGGCGGAACAGTACTGCTCAAGCGCATCCTCTAAGAATCTCGGGCCAACTATCGCGGTCACTAGAGGGACGTCTCGTCGATGATCATGAACTATGGCCTGCTGGTGTGCGTAACAATGACCACTCCTGGGTCAAGGTCTTCACTGTGAATTACCAATCTCTCGGTCCATCGGCTCATCGGCCCTGTCAGATGTGCTAATGGGGATGATTCCGTTCCGGCACTTCTCTGGTCATCTCTCGGTCAATCATCACGACCACTCGTAAGACAGCATATCACTGGCGTCGGCCTCTGGCTCTCTGAATGTATGTGACACATCTGATCCTGGGTGAAAGTATCCTTGCAGCAGTGTCCTGGAAGGAATCCTGCTCACGGTCTCTTCCATGTCTCGTCTCTGCCAACTGTCCGGAAGTCATCGTCCTTTCCTATATCTGCATCTTGCTCCGGAACGACTGCATACTCATCGCGACTCCTTCTGGAAGGTAAATCCAAGTACCATGCCTCGGCATGCGCATCGCATCTCTGATGTCGGCGGAGTGGAACGTCATCTCATCTAGATCTGGTACGAACCTCTTACTTCACTTTTCTCTAATGTCGTCTGCTTTGGACTCGTCTCGTCGCGGCTGCATGGTCTGAGCTCCAACGGCTATCCTCGTATCGGGAGTCTCCCAAGAAATGCATCTCACAACCTATGATCCGAATTAAGTCGAGCCATCCGATCGAGTCGTCAAAACCTCATAATCCCCCAAGAGCTCAACATCTTGTGCACAGTTTAATAGTATCGAGTACATACCACAGCATCGGTGGTCCAGCCGTAGAAGGGCAAACCCAAGCCTCACTAATGGCGCCGTAGAACTGCCGCAAACCCGAAGGTTCAAAGGCTTTCACACGGTCATTAAGTCGAGTTAGGGTTTCATTCTTCTATACGGACCATAGAATTGCCTGCATGTCTTTCCGACTACTTTAAACTTGGAATAATAGGTTTCTGACATTCGATCGTCTCTGTCGACTCCCAACGTCTCCGCGTGAAGTCGTCTCTAGCTGGAAGCAATCTATCTGATGACCTCGCATCGGGGTAGGCGAATGAACCACATGTCCTAGTCATTCCTCCTAGGGTGACTAGCGACCTTCTATCATCTCTTAGTACAACTAGTTCTTCACTAACTCCAGCATCTGGGGCAATACCTCGTAGTTCGCGGCAACAACTGGCTCGCTCGTCTGCACGCTGAACAGTGCCTCGATCATCAGGAGTAAGCAACACACCAACGGTCATCAAAATCTGGCTGCCCTCCATCAGCGGCTCAATCCTCTGGTGTCGATCAGCACCTCCGAGTAATCTCATAAAGGCGATCCGCCAAACACTCGTGGCACGGAAACACAGTAAAAAGATACATCTCCGTAATTGTGTGTCGCCGGAATTTCGCCCTGGTCAGTCCTCGTTCGTGACGAGCTTGTGCTGACCGCAACTCTAGCCGTAGCTCTCCCTGCCGTACCCGTAGAAGCAAAACCAAACTGGTACCGATGAGGCTAGATCAGGAAGGAATATAATACTGAACAAGAAAATGTACATCCTAAGGCTTCATAAGTGGAGTGGCGTGTCGTAAAGATGCCGCGGAACATATCAACGGTACGTCACTCTACTTTAGTCACCTATTCCATCAACCAAGGGTCATCCTACGCTCCGAAGGTTAAAACCTAACGCTCTGATACCAACTTTGTCACGACCCGAAAGTACGGAACATGACCGGCACTTAAACTACGAACGTCTCGAGGCGTACGTAATCTAAGTAAACCGACAACCCAGAAATCCAAACCAAGAAGAGTAGTAGAGAGTAGGAAAAACCAACTTAAAGCAAGTAATTTCAATAGCATAAGCCGAATTATGCGGTTTTTTAAAACATCGAAAATTTACTGAAAATTTCAGCAGATTCTCCTTTGTAAATACTGGCCCCCAAACGGGATACAACATGAATAGTATACGAAATCAAGAAAAAGGCATCCCCAAGCGGGAGCTAGCTCTTCGTCAATCGACGGTCACAACCACACAAACAATAAAATAAACAACGCCAACGGCGAGGATCAAAACTCAAAAGGAAACTCAAAACCACCAGAAATATAACGAGCGACTCTAAGGTCGAAAGAATAACCAACACTGGTCTCTATCTCAATAAATACATGTTTGGTTGATGGAACTTCTAGATACAACAGAATAATGATATACAAGATATAATGATGGGTGCGATACAAATAAACCCACCTACTAGCAAGTCACCCGGAAATGGAAAGAGTGCCAGCAAGCCGTAATGAAACCTGTACGGCGAAACCTGCAAGAACTGTGGCACAACGGGGGTGAGTTGCCAACTCGTGAGTAGAGAAACATCTACGCACAGAAATCGCATAAATAACGCAATCCTAGGTCAATGATCATAATATATCCTCAAAATAAGTATATAACATGCAGCCTATAACAAGGCTAGGGTAAATATCTAACCCGAGTGTAAACTCATGTGCCCGTGTCAGTGCCTCAAGTAGCAATATATCCTATGAATGAGGTACGAATGCATGAAACAGAATACATGTAAATGAAGAAACTGTTATCATAAATTAGTGAGATTTCCTTCGTATTTTTAAATTGAGGTATCATAAATGAAATCAGCATCAACAGTGTCTAGCATCGACACAAAACATAAATCTCACTGTCTCGAAATATCAATGTCTCAATCTCAATATCTAGGGCGCCGTCAGTCCAGACCGGCCCCTACCATAAATCTCAAGAACACAACGGTATCCTCCGGATATCCGACGCGTCGGGTAAAATCACCGGTAGGTAGTACTCCCCTGCCAGGCTCAACGTCATCACCACATTCCTCTTGCCCCGGGGTACCGCACCGGGTCCACCATGTACCCGAAACGGTTCATCCGTCTCCTCGAATCGGGTTTCCAAATCCATCAGCAAACTCATGGTGGACGACTCATACATCATGGGAAAACCGCACTTTTTATTTTAAAAGAGAGAATATGATTATTTGTGTTTTTGCGGTTTTCCTCCAAATCCAGAAAATCTCATAGAAATCCAAATCCAAACCTCAATAGCATGCAAAATAGTGAATATATGCATGAGAATCCATGAATGCGGCATAACAATGAATAACAGTATGCATGAAGTAGCAGGTAATAACTACAATGTCTAAACTATTCGCTAATAGGCTATGTCAAGCAATAATATATTTTCTAAGGTGTACGTGACATGGCAATTACCGATGAAGATGTGTGTGAGCCGGCAAGTAAGTGTACGTGGTACATACGCATCATCGGTAATGGTGCTGGTGTCCTATCAGCATGATATTAAAATAGAGTATGAAACATAATATAAGAATGCGATGCAAAGCGAACAACAAAAAAGTGGGAGCTGAAACTAGACGTAACCAAAACTAATCTGCATTAATCTAATATAAGTCCTACGAATGGTGCCTTTTGAAATAACACGAATCATGGGGTTTTGAAAATAGGGCTACGGTGTTTTTATGAAAAGATACGTCGTTTTTTTGAAATGTCCGTAGATTCCCTTGAGCTGTCTTTAAAAATGCCCACGATCGTTAGTTTTTGAAATAGGTAAGAAGTCTAATCTACTCTAACAACTACACTAAACTATACGGCCGAACTAACAAGCTGAACTACAGGTAAGGAAACCGCCTAACATCTGAGTCGATATATAAATATATATAAGTCGGTGATCCCGCCTCAATAGTATCGCGTACGATACAGTATATCATCTGACATCCTCGAGTCATGAGCGCGGATCTATCATCAATATAGGCTCGTACGGTAAATCGTCGTACGGCATCCCAAAAGCTGGGTACGGTTCAATATCACACTATCTCATCACATTTCAGATATCACTTATCATATCATATAATCTGGGGTACTGATCTATGTCTAGTACAACTGATATCATCTACAAAGTATGAATGCGGGGGTAAACACACATCCCGAACCCGCAAAAATCACATTTCGTATCCCAAATACGAATCATATCAAATCACCGATCTCGCGGCACAAAGCCCACATCATCGACTCAACTCCAAAGTCATCCCATATCATCAAACACCGTGCAAGTATAAGAAACACACAAGTGTATGCGTGTGGGTGCAAATCTATCCTATGGTTCGCAACTAGGAACTACGCTAGTTATTTCTACCCCTAACTAACCATAACACACTAACCATCACACATAAAAATATACTACATAGTACTAATTACGGACTGCGGGGGTGCTATACGCCATCCACCCGACTTCTCCCCGTAGATATAAATCTACTCACCTGGTCCTCGCTAGCCGGTGCCGACGTTGCCACGCGCTTGCTTGTCGTCTCGAAGTCCACATGGGGGTACCTACATATCATAACGCACCATATCTCATTAAAATCCGACCCATGATCAAAACGACGCACGAATCCCACATAGGTCAAAACCTATGGTTGCTTTCACAAATCGACCCAAAAACCCTCAACGTCGGTGTACAAACGCCAGACCATCGAGAAAAACCCAAATACACTCATTTGCACATTCACGAACACAAATTTTAATATAAAATAGGTTAAAACTCACAAAAACCCCAAATTCACTTTAAAAGCCGTTTTTCCGAAAAACTAGCAAGCAAAATTACCCGTTTTAGTACAAAACTCGATGTATAAACGAATCTAGCGGCCACAATATTCACTAAATATCTTAAATAAGTCATAAAAACCATTTCCCTAATTTAATCTCATAAATTTGCATAATTTCCAAAATCCTAGTTTGCAAAAATATCAATTTTTAACACATTTTAAAGCAAAATTCACAATTCATCAATTAAGCTTGGTTTTTCATGAACTAAAGTATTAAACCACTCAATATAATATTTATAATGACATGAAACCTTAATTTGAATTTTATTTCACAAGAACATAACTATTTTAGAAACCTAGTTTACAAATTAGCATAATTAACACAAATTTTCCATTTTAGCTCAAAACTTGGTGTTTTAATCAACTTTAAATATTTTAACAATTTTAGTGGCCATAATCCTCAATAAAACATATTAACTAATCCACACAACAATTAACTAGAATTTAATCTCACTACTTTAAATAAATTACAAAAATCTAGTTTGCAAAACAATCATAATTAGGACAATTTACATATAACAATTTGCAAACTAACAAGTTGATTATGTTTCATATTCCACAAAATGATCAATTCCACTTGCAATCATAATCACACAACAAAACCCTAACTATAATCTAAAACCATCCACTTGAATTTCCAAACTTGAATTCAAAACCCTTATATTTATTTTAACACACCAATTTAAGCTTGATTTAAACATTCAATTAACAACTAACAAATATGGATGAATCTTTATACCTCATGATCGAGAGATCAACATGAAGATTATAGCCTCCAAAATGCCAAATTTCCCCCAAGATCCATGCTAGCTTGGGCAAAGAAATAAAGGGTAAGAGTTGGATTGAAGAATTATAGAGGTTTTAGCTTGATTTTGAGGCAAAAAGATGGATTTTTTGATGAGAATGAGAGGAGAAAAATAGGGGCTGCTGTTGGGGGGCTGTTGGGGGACCTGGTGCTGAGCCAAGAGGAGAGGAGAGAGAGGGTGTGGTGTGGGGAAAAACCATGTAAAGAAAAGTCCAAGTCAACCCAAACCCATACCTCATTTTCTTATACTTTCTTTTCCTTTTTAATTCTTTCTTTTGTGAAATGAGGGGACAAGATTTTGGGGCTGCCAAGGGGGGCTCGGCTAGCAGCCTAGGGGGTGAGGAGAGAGAGTGTGGAGAGTGTGGGTGAGGGAAAAAAAAAAGATAAATACTATACCCCAATTTCCCTTTACACTAATTTCACCGAAAAAAGCCTTTTTCATCGATAATTTCTAAACCGTTTTGGCAAACGTTTTCATTTCAAAAACTACATGATAAAATTTTATTTAATGTTTTATGATGCACAAAATTTGTTTCAACTCATTCCAATTTGTAATTTTCCCTAATTAAATGTATTAGTGACGGCTTAAAATAATAATAAAATAATATTTTTTTCAGAAAATCTGAAATTTCACCAGCGGCTCAATAAACACCAAATAATAGCAATTACATAGCTAGAATATGTATATTTAATTTTTATAATAAGATATTTGTATTTTGACTTTTTACAGAAAACCCCCTTATTTTACCGATTTTTCGAAATTCCACCGAAACGATTTTCAAAACGTTACAGTGAATGTCATTCGAGCGGTAAATTGCGTCTAATTGCTATAGTCCTTTTAGACGGGTTTACGAACGTGACATTCGCGTTGATATTCTGTGTTGTGCTGTGATGTTGCGGATTTATCGTGGTGGATAGCAGTGTGCAATGATATTGCAGTTTGGATTTATTTATACATTTAATATTGCGGGACGAGCGTCCAATATGTGGACTGCCGTCACTGCCTTTTTGTATAATATTCTTTTGGGGCACGACCGGGCTGAGGTCGATGTACCCATTGTACATATTTTTCAATTCTGTACTAGGTTTACCCCACGATGGAGTGCACGGATAGCCGGGGTCTGGAGGGCAACGGGTCCGCATCTCATGGCTTTGAGTGGCAGAGGGCCTCACTCTAGGATTGGAAGACTATTCGTCGCACTCGTAGGGGGTACAGGTTGACCCAAGGAGGGGTGCTCAAGTTGCTGGATTCCGTGAAGTGCAGGATGGTCCATTCACTTTGCTGTAGGGGGCTGCCTCGCTTCTGGTTTTGGCGGGTAACTTGCCGCATCCGTAGGGGTCTAGGTTTCATTGCACAGGCTATCCACATGACCAGGGGAACGTCGGGTTTCAGCAGTGGCTCTGTGAAACCCGGGGATCCCAGATTATCTGTATTGTTCTGCGATGCTTATTACTTTTCTGTAATGTTGCGTATTATCACGCCTGGAGCGATTATTGTATATTAGTATATATACTAGTAGATGTTGTATATGTTTTACACCCGCGCTAGTCCAGTCCCCGCTCTGTCGTTAATTAAGTAACCTAACGGGTGATGACGGGACCCAGTGGCGAATGCGGATGGCATATACATACATTTTATTTTCATTCTTTTCTGGTGTGATTAATTGATGGGACTGCGTTGATTTTGATCAATGCAAAGATAAACAAACCTGTTTGGACGTTGTTGGAACAGTTTTAAAAAGTGTTATTACAAAAACGTTTTATTTTGTTTTGCATAGTGGTATTCAGTTGGAATATCCTGCACCTCATTCGATATGAGGCAAGGGCCGAGATCCCTTCACCGGGAGTGACCCCTTGGGCAGAAATTTGCGTCAGGGTAATAACTTCACTATAGTCGATTACATATTGCTTTGCATCATGGTATTCAGTTGGAATATCCTGCACCTCATTCCACGAGGAAAGAGCCGAGATCCCTTCACCGGGAGTGACCTCTTTAGCAAAGGTTTTCGCCACTATATTTTTATAAAAAGCTATCAGGTTCCTTCAATGAGATCAAGTTCATTACGTTAAAGGTTTTTCGCCAAAAACCAGCGTAGCCCTCCGTCATTTCAGTTGGGTATTCAGTAGTATTCAAGCTATGTATTTTGACCAACGCCAAGGCATAGTGTTTTGTAGCTGCTGGGTATTCTTCTGTTGCATAGATAGTTGAGTTAGTTTGGGGCAGTCGTTCTGCCATTTGGCCAACGTCAGGGGCATGTGCGGATGGGTTCAAATTAACAAGATAATGATGGGTAGAACTTGGCATGTGACTTATGGCATTTTGGCCAACATCAAGGTCATAAGTGCATGGGGCAAAAATTCACATCGGGGGTTTCTAAAGAAACTGAAACTTGCCAAGTATGCGCATACCTTCTGGAGTGTGATAACGTGAGTGGATTTCCTTCACGTTATCATGCGATGAGAGTTGGATCCCGATTCCCACTAATGAGTTGGTTTACTCTGTAAGTACACGGTAGCGCCCCGGCCGTCTAATAGACGCCAAATGAGGAACAAAAACTTTTTGACTGGCGCTATCGTATACTATAACCCGGATCTGCCATTAAAGATAAACTAACAAACTACAAAGTGGGTAGAAATGTTATACCGAACGATCCGAGTCCTTCGGTCTTCAACCATCATCCCACGCTTTGTTGCGTCTGCTCCGATCTCTTGAATCTCCAGTCTTCTCGTCCAGGTGGCACCACGTCGACGGATCTTTAAACGGGCTCCCGCCTCTGAACC
This sequence comes from Agapanthus africanus, assembly GCA_030015575.1. Lineage (NCBI taxonomy): Eukaryota > Viridiplantae > Streptophyta > Magnoliopsida > Asparagales > Amaryllidaceae > Agapanthus > Agapanthus africanus. Next base: position 174,254,286 of record JASDDO010000022.1, on the reverse strand, counting down.
GAGGCAACTCGATCATCAAGTTTGCTAAAAGAGATGACCAAGATTGATGTAGAGAATGAGTAGAACACTTTGTCTCGTTTCGTTCAAAGCCATGGACGAACGGTTAATAAAGTTGCCTTTTGGAATCGGGTGAAATGAGAATTGAGGCTATCTAATTTCCATGAATCCAAAACTATAATCTTTTCCAAATCAACAACCATCTTTTTTTTTCTCACCCTCTAATGGGGGGGGAGGGGGCCTGCCAATATAAAGGAGGAAAGAGGTGAGTGTGGGAGTGGGGAGGGTGACCTTAACAATAATGAGAAGAATGGGTCATTTAGACACCTTGCATTATCATTAAATGCAAACAATGAATCATAATCCTAAGTCATCAAAACCATAATGCAAATGATGACACAACTTAACACATCATCAAATCATTAAATGCAATGAGTGACTCACTAATCCTAGTCATCATTCTAGAACATTCCACACTCATCAAGAAAAGATAAATCCGTATTAAACCGAATGTTTAATACGGCTGATAGAAAACTGGCAACTTCCAAAAGCGATCCCGAAACGAATTTCAGGATAACCCCATAACAGTATAAACATACCCGTATTTGTATTACGACCGAATACAAATGCAACTGAGACAAAGATATTATATCTACACAGTATAATACTCGGATCCGGCTTAAACCAAAGCCCACCAGTATTATCTGCCCGAAATATGACACGTGCGTAAACACACGTGCATTTTCCGAAGCCTGCCATAAAACCATACGGCCTCTACAACGTTTCGTCCGAACTTGGGAAACTGTCTGTGGGGGACTCTAATGACTCATCAACACACTGGCACTGGGTATAACTACTAGCACGTCAGAGGTACAAGCTGTACGTAACAGTTGCCTATGTATTGATTGGAAGGAAAGCTGACGAGCGAACTCATCCAGAAACCCTACTGAGCCTAACAGTGACAATATCCATACAGTCCGGTCCGTTCGTCTATGAGTATCGCATATCGGCCTAGGGGGCTGGTAACGTCAGACCCCCAATAGCAGTATAAGTCGCGTCAGAGAGTATCCTAGAACACCCTGAGATACTACTGGAGTACCTACCAGTAAATCTCCTGCCTCGGCCGAGGGCTTTGTGTAATGGCTCTCCTAGACACAGCGCGATCTCACCTCTAATACCGGGAGAGACGAATCCCGTGCCGATCCGCTCACTTGCCTCCATGTGGCTCGGGGCTATACCCAAAAAAGACCTGTTTGCACGACTACTTTGAGCCATGGTAGGGTAGAAATCAAAGCACAGTGGGAACTCCCATGAGACAAATGACGACCTCAGGTCGATGAACTAACCTGTACACATGTCACCAGGGAACTGCTATCTGACGCTAGGTATAATACCAACTAGCAGGTTCCCGGCGAGTCCTGTCCGGTGTACTCATAACCCAATGAGCACCTGTATATATCTTAGGTGAACCAACTGACACTAATGGCTTGTGAGACCGGCCAACACCCCTCGTCGAGGTCTCAACTGAAAACACAAGTCTACTCTGGAGTATCGATGCCCTGTCTCGAAACTCCCACGACTAGGGACACTTTTAAGGATATGATTATAGACTCCAGCTCCTACGTATATGATCGCCATCATACTGCTGGAAGTAAAGCAAGAATCCTATAGGCTCTATCAACATGCAATAGCCAACTAAAGCATGTATACGATGATAAAGACAAACCAGATAGCATACTATCATCTCGAGCAAGACTGTCATATCGGTATAGGTCCTGCCTCAATTATTGCAATCACGTACCTGCGATCCAATAATTGACTTTGAGGGCACTATATTCAACAATCTCCCACTTGCACTTAAGGCTAATTATTGCGATGTCGAATACTCACAGCCCGTGTGATACCGAACATCCAACTCCTCTACTAATCAGTTTTACAAATCCCGTTTGTAAAACTATTGTGTTTGAGAAATAGCCTCAGTGAGTGGATCCGCCCTGATGTTTCTTTCTATGTCTCTCTTAATCTCAAGTTCGCGGAGAAAACCATCTCCCGAATCGAGTAATAGGTGTCTTAGAAGATGTCTGGATATCTGATGGGACCTAGTTCATAAATGAACTCCAAATTCAAACTCCTTAGACTGTATCGATAACTGAACCTAATCAGTATCCAGCACCATGCCTCCCACAGTATTCTCATGGACCAACTGTCCATAATACTGTCCCTCGTCAGAGGAAAAACTATAACTCTGACAATCACTCTATCATTCATGTCACCTTTGAAGCCTGGAATGATAACCGTCTCCCGAAGGAGGATGCCGTCATCAAATCCGTAGAACATTAACTTATGTTCTAAAACTGCTTCCTTATGTTTCTCCAAGATTGGATTAATATTAACTTATTGCATCTAGTGCAAAAACAACATCTGGTGTGGTACTTGACATTTCACGATTGACTCAATTGCCTAAGCAAGTGATCTGCCAATCATGCACATCCTTCTCCTCTTTAGTCTGTAAGAAACCTTTAGAGAGGGTGACTCCATCACCTGCAGGTACACTACCATGCCAGGAGTCATCTATTCTAAAATACTATTAGAATACTGTCAAAGTACCCACATTGGGAAACTACCCAAATCTAGATCTAAAACCATAGATCTAGTAACCAGAATGTCTAATATTAAATCCATATCCTTTATGGAGAAACAACTGTGCGACGACCACAGTATAACCGATCGTAGTATAGGAATTTTACATCCTACTCTGTGTATGTCATCCAAATACCAGGACATCACACCTTACTACTTTCTTAACAGATCCATCCCCTATTCTGATGAAGTCAAAGCGATGACTTTCACATCAAAATTAGAAGATCTTTCTCCGCTATCTTTGCTCAAGTCTATAAATAGACATAAGCTACTTGCCCACTATTCTTCCGCTGCTCCCACTGACTACGACAACCCTCTGGCAGAATAATATATACGTACACTGCTAAAGCTAGTTTAGAACGACGCTATACTTATCCTCCTTCCGGGTTTCATAGTCTGGAACAACAGTAGTGTCAAGTCTGGGTAAACAAGAACCTCCCTGTCACCGTCCTTGAGGCCATCGGAGTACCTCTCGGGTGTCTGAGGTTACCCTCCATATCTGCGGAGTAGCTATTGGAATGTCAAACCTAATTGAATATATAGGTCCTATTAAATTTTCTGTAATCGTTTGCGGTTCTGGAATCACTTCCAGTTCTACCATTCTCCCACTACTGTTTTTTGAAAAAATCCATTTTTCTAAAACTGTAGCGAGTCAAGAACAATATCACTATTGACCTTTCAGATGGTAGAAAGTCTACCCTTGTCAAAGCCAGGGTCAACCAACAAACTGCCATTACAGAAACGTGCCTTGAGTTATCCAGTGTCTGGTTTTAAACATAAGCTGGACAACTCACCGTACCTTAACATCGTTAAGATATGAACCATTGTATATTCAATATAGATACATTTGGCATTTATTTAATTAGAACCATATTCTAATCATGCAACTGTCACCAGTGCATATCAACTTAATGGAGAGAGGCTAATCAACATTACTTAACTTAGGAACATATATCCAATTATGAGTAACGTGAAAGAGAAACAAGTTTCTCAAAACCATTACTATCAACTGAATACCAATCACAAGTATCTACATCTTCGATCTCTTTGAAGAATCCCGATACTTGCGACATCTTGTTCTCTAATTTATTCTTATACCCACAACTTCTCAAAACTTAGACTTTGTATTTCTACGAAACACTTGTCTAAAAACTAGAGAAGTCACAAGTAAATAGAACATAGTACCAGGACTAACCCCTTTGTCCTGACGGACACTGGACAACATACAATACACTGTATAAGTCCGCTGAGTTGAATAACTCAAAACCTGTGCGTCGTAGGTTGAAAACAGTACCCAGGCGATTTCCTCAAATATCACCAATTAACACGAATTCCGATATAATGAGGATGATCACCTAATTCCCAATAACTTACTCCCACTCATCATCTATAAAAGCATACAGATGTGAGAATCATACTTGGTAAATACATAATCTGGAGTAAGTATCTAATCGGGAAATCAGTTTTCTTTTAACAATGCACTGAAACATGAAAATGTTTCATAGGGGTATCCTGGTATTCTTAGTAATGCCTCTTCCATAATCCAATTCATGACTTTAACCGTATATTTCTTTGCTATCTCTCCAAATCCCTTTATTTGTCTTTATTCATTACCTTCTGTACACCTTCGTTAGGCTAAGTGGTTTTCTTCCTTCCCTACCGTTCGGCACCAGCTTATGGTTTGGAAGAAGACTATCCAATAAGCATAATAGGTGTACTCTCCTAATCCTAGGAGTACTCGCAACTTGAGAGAAGGTGATGATAAAAGACAACTGAATAATACCCTATTCTATTAAAGGTGAAATAGGAGTGGCGATGATGTACGCGGTTTGGTCTTGAATGATAACAGTCGCAATTTACTTTGCCATCTTTTTAATCCCTTTATTTTGTCTTTAGTTATTACCTTCTGTACACCCTACTTAGGCTAATTGGTTTTCTTCATTCCTTACCTTTCGGCACCTGCCTATGGTTTGGAATAAGACTATCCAATAAGCTTAATAGGTGTACCCTCCTAAACTAAGGAGCCCTCGCAACCTGAGAGAAGGTGATAATAAAAGACAACTGAATAAACTAATTCTATTTCTCCTGAACCTGGATCCATCCTCGAAGAAGTCCTTCGGGTTCGTATATAACCATACGATGGATCTATCTAATGGAAGTGGATGTCCATAGTAATATGGGGTGTTCTGAGAAATGCAAAGGGTAAAAGAGGGAGCGGTAATGACTTATGCAACTCGGACAATCCATAAGCCAATATTTTAAGAAGGTTCGGTCAAATTGGTCACTGAGTCATAGTCTAGGGTCGGTCAAAGGTCGCTGCCAAAAAGAGAGAGAAAAGAAACATTCTGCGTGCACTCTAACCTAGATCAGAATGGTTATCACTTTATCTAATCAGGAAACCTCCCACCGTTCCGTCAAATTCTCCTCCAAACCTGAAAGAAGAACCAATCGGGATCACCCGAAAAGTAAACTAACTCATCAGTGGAAATCGGGATCCAACTCTCATCGCATGATAACGTGACGGAATCCACTCATGTTATCACACTCCAGAAGGTATGCGCATACTTGGCAAGTTTCAGTTTCTTTAGAAACTCCTGATATGATTTTTGCCTCATGCTCTTATGACCTTGACTTTAGTCAACAAATCATAAGTCACGTGTCAAGTTCTACCCGTCATTATCCAGGTTGATTTGAACCCACCCGTACCTACCCTTGACTTTAGTCAACAAGGCAGTATGACTGTCCCAAACCAACGCATCTATCTATGCAACAGATGAATATTCATCAGCTACCAAACACTATGCCTTGACTTTAGTCAACAAACATAGCTTGAATACTACTGACTATCCATAAGAAATGTAGGAGGGCTACGGCTGGTTTTTGGCGAAAAACCTTTAACGTAATGAACTTGATCTCGTTGAAGAAACCTGATAGCTTTTTATAAAAATATAGTGGCGAAAACCTTTTGCTAAAGAGGTCACTCCCGGTGAAGGGATCTCGGCTCTTTCCTCGTGGAATGAGGTGCAGGATATTCTAACTGAATACCGCGATGCAAAGGAACTTGTAATCAACTATAGTGAAGTTATTACTCTGACGCAAACTTCTGCCCAAGGGGTCACTCCCCGTGAAAGGATATCGGCCCTTGCCTCGTCGAATGAGGTGCAGGATATTCCAACCGAATATCACTATGCAAAACAAAAGGAAACGTCTTTTTAATAACACTATTTAAAACTGTTCCAACAACATAAAATATAGGTTTGTTTTATCCTTGCATTGATAAGAATCAATGCAGTCCCATCAAATAATCACACCAGAAAAGAATGAAAAATAAAATGTACGTATATGCCATCCGCATTCGCCACTGGGTCCCGTCTGTTAGGTCCACGTTGCCCACCCCGGTGCTTGCGGGGAGGCGGAAAACCTAATAAAAATTGGATTTTTAATGACTTAGGCAACATGGACCGAGCTTGTGAGGATCTTTGCTAAACGAAAACTAGCTAAAGCAAACTTACAACTAGCTAAGTTGTAGAAAGGTTATACCTTGAGCTCGAACTCCTTCTCTCCTTGCTCGCCGGAATGGTAGAAAGATGTCACCTTGCTTGTCTTCTCCCGTCAAAGAACGATCCACCCGAAAGCCTCGACCTTTAGCTTCAACTCCAAGCTAGGAGTAACTAGAGTGCAAGAAATGCTAAGACTTGAACCCTAGAAGAGAGTAGAGAAGATCAAGTGAAGGTTTTTCTCAAGCTTTTTGTTTCTCAACAAATGAGAGGGAGAGAGCTTGAGGGAGAGGATGAGCAAGAGAGAGAAATGATATGAGATAATGAATAATTAGTGAGCCATTCTCACTAATATGTGTGTAATATTCTAATTCCATAATTAGCTAGAAAATTGTCATGGTTTAATCAAGAGGTGACCATTATCATTTCAATATTAATGCAAATTGCAAGGATCAAAGAGCATCTTCCAAATGAAATGATTATGGTCAAGTTGTCAACATGGTCAACAAGTCAATGAAGTCAAATGGTCAACAATAACAACCATGCACAATAATTAAGCTAATTATCAATTAACAATAATACACACAAAAGCAATAGGGTTAATAAAATGACAATAGTCAATAACCCTAAACCAGGTCCTCTCCCTCAATCTCAAGCAACTGTGCATATGCACCCGCATTCGTGATCCGAGGAACACGAATACACTGAGAAAAATCAATCTCAAATCATATACTAGGATCCGGCTTAAACCAAAGCCCGCTAGTATAAACTGTCCGGACAGCAAACGTGCACAAGTGCGCAGATGCGAACGAACCCTGTCGCAAAACCATGCGACCTCTACTCATTTTGCCTAAAGGCGAATAGCTCTCTGTGTGGGACTCTAAAGACTCGACACTACGCTGGCAGTGGGTTTAACCACAGACCGCAAGCGGCACTAGCTGTACGTAACGGTCCCCAGGTAGATGTCGATAAGAAGACTGACGAGGTGAACCCCATCTGCACTCCTACTGAGCCTGTATGTGACAGTCTCCGTACAGTCCGGTCTGTTCGTCTGATACATCGCATGGCGGGCCTAGGGGGGCGGTGAACGTCAGTCCCCTAATAGCGGTACAAGTCGTGTCGGAGTGTAGCCCAGAACACCCTGAGATAACACTGGAAACCTACCAGTATACCTCGCTTGCCCTGGCCAGGGACTACTCGTGTAATGGCTCTCCTGGACACAGCGCGATGTCAACCCCCAATACCGGGAGAGACGAATCCTGTCTAACCGTCACTGCCTCCAAGTGCTTCGGGACTGCTCCCAATTACTACCTGTTTGCACGACTCAGTAGAGCCGTGGTAGGGTAGTAATCAAAGAACAGTGGGAACACACTCGAGGCGAAGTGATAGTGTCAAGTCAGCGGACTAAGCTGTACTCATGTCACCTGGGAACTGATAACTGACGATAGGTATATTACCAACCAACAGTTCACGACGAGTCCTGTCCAGTGTACTCGTAACCTAACGAGCACCCGCATACTATCCCAAGTACAACGTACTAACGGCTGTGGGACAGACCGTCTCCCACACTGGGATGAGAAGCGCATACGCTAGTCTACTCCGGAGTATCGATGCCCTGTCTCGATAGTCCAACGACCAGGGACCTGTATAAGGATGTGCTTATAGATTACCCAGCCCCCACGAGTGTGATCGCCATCACAACGCCGGTAATCAAGCAAAGATCCTAAGGGCTCTACTAATATGTATACCAGCAATATGCTAAAAGAAACACATGCACATATTAAAGCAGAAACAAACCAAGTAGCATACTACCATTTCGAGCATGATTGTATATACAACTGTGAATATCCCAAGCTTCCATCAAGTAATATACATACTAGTATGATACAGTAATGGCCTCTAGGGCATATACACCAACAATCTCCCACTTGCACTAAGGCCATGTACTGGCGTATCGAAGACCTATCATCTCGATCAGCCGCTCGAACTGAGTCTGGGGTAAAGCCTTCGTGAATGGGTCCGCAGTGTTGTCCTTTGTGTCCACTCTCCGCACCTCGATCTCCTGTCGATCAATGATCTCCCTGATCAGGTGATACCGCCTTAAGATGTGCCTGGATTTCTGATGGGACCTTGGTTCCTTCGCTAAAGCTATAGCCCCATTGTTATCGCAATACAAAGGTATTGGGTCAACAATGGACGGAACCACCTGAAGTTCACTAATGAACTTCTTAATCCAGACCGCCTCTTTTGCGGCATCGCTTGCAGCAATGTATTCAGCTTCCATCGTCGAGTCTGCGACGGTATCCTGCTTGGAACTCCTCCAACATACCGCCCCTCCGTTGAGGGTAAACACAAAACCCGAGACGGACTTGCTGTCATCTTTGTCACTCTGGAAGCTTGAATCGGTAAAGGACTCGACCCTGAGGTCTCCATTACCGTAAACCAGGAACATCTCCTTAGTCCTTCTCAGGTACTTGAGAATGTTCTTCACTGCTGTCCAGTGGTCCTCCCCTGGGTCTGACTGATACCGGCTTACCGCGCTCAACGCGTAAGCTACATCTGGTCTTGTACATAGCATCGCATACATTATAGATCCTACCGCCGAAGCGTAGGGTATAGTGCTCATGCGAACCCTCTCCTCGTCAGTCTTAGGAGACATCTTCTTGGAGAGGGTAATTCCGTGCAATGCGGGTATGTTACCGCGCTTGGAACCCTCCATACTAAATCTCTTTAGTACGGTCTCTATGTACCTGGACTGTGAAAGTCCCAACAGTTTCTTGGATCTATCTCTATAGATCTTGATCCCCAGAATGTACGAGGCATCACCCAGGTCCTTCATGGAGAACCTTTGTGACAAAAACAGCTTGACCGATTGTAGCATAGGAATGTCATTTCCTATTAAAAGAATGTCGTCCACGTACAAGACTAGGAATACGACAGTTCGTCCTACAATCTTCTTATATACATAGGGTTCATCTTCGTTCTTGATGAAATCAAATTCCTTGATTGCCTCATCAAAACAGATATTCCAGCTCCGCGATGCCTGCTTTAATCCATAAATGGATTTAAGCAACTTGCACACCTTTCCGCTGCTCCCACCGTCTACGAAACCTTCTGGTTGATCCATGTAAACGCACTCTTCCAAACAACCGTTTAGGAAAGCCGTCTTAACATCCATCTGCCAGATTTCATAGTCATGGAAGGCAGCAATGGCAAGTAGGATCCGAATGGATTTGAGCATAGCCACCAGAGAAAAAGTCTCGTCATAGTCCAAACCAGGTCTTTGACGAAAACCTTTTGCAACGAGTCTAGCTTTATAGGTTTCCACCTGCCCATCTACACCAAGTTTCCTTTTGTAGATCCATTTGCATCCAACGGGTTTTACCCCAGGTGGAGCAATATCCAAGGTCCACACTTTATTGGCGTACATGGACTCCATTTCGGATTGCATTGCTTCCTGCCACTTATCAGAGTCCCTACTGATAATGGCCTGCCTGAAACTGGTAGGGTCATCTTCTTCCAAGATGCAATCCTCTCGATCCCCGTCTATGAGAAAACCGTAGTATCTCTCGGGCGGATGAGAAACCCTACCAGATCTGCGGAGTGGCTGAGGTTCGTTTGGGGTCATTGAATCTAGCGGTTCCTCCAAATTTTCAGTTACATTTTGTGGTCGCTGAATTTCTTCCAGTTCTACCGAACTCCCACTAGCTTCTCTTGCAAGAAACTCCCTTTCTAAGAAGGTAGCGTGGCGAGATACAAACACCTTCTATTCCTCAGTGTGGTAGAACAGATATCCTAGTGAGTCTTTAGGATATCCCACAAATTTACAGAGAACTGACCGTGCCTCCAACTTGTCCGGTTTCTGTGTTTTCATATAGGCCGGACAACCCCATATCTTAAATCGCTTAAGATACAGATTTCTTCCATTCCATATTTCATATGGAGTCTTAGGCACTGATTTGGATGGAACATAGTTCAATAGGTACGCCGCTGTCTGAAGCGCATGTCCCCAAAATGAAAGAGGCAACTCAGCATTACTCATCATGGAGCGAACCATATCCAGTAGGGTACGATTCCTCTGCTCCGAAACACCGTTGTGCTGTGGTGTATAAGGAGGAGTAAGCTGAGAGAGAATACCATTCTCTTTTAAGTAATCTAGGAATTCCGTGCTTAAGTATTCCCCTCCCCTGTCAGATCGGAGGATCTTGATACTTTTGCCTGTCTGGTTGTCTACTTCGTTTCTGAATTCCTTGAATTTCTCAAAAGCTTCAGATTTGTGTTTCATCAGATACACATATCCGAACCTAGAGAGATCGTCAGTGAATGTGATGAAGTACGAGAACCCACCCATTGCATGTATAGACATCGGACCACATACATCACTGTGTATGAGTCCTAAGAGCTCTCTTGCTCTTTCTCCATGTCCGGTGAACGGAGATTTGGTCATCTTTCCTTTGAGACAAGACTGACAAGTTTCATAAGATGAAAAATCGAACGCATTCAAGAGTCCATCTTTATGCAACTTACTCAGTCTTTTCTCTCCGATATGACCAAGTCTACAATGCCACAAGTAGGATTCATTCGTATCTGAATTCTTCCTCTTGCGTGTGTTTTGTACATTGAGAACTGTATTCTGATTTAGAACGTAGATACCATTACACAGTGTACCCTCTGCAACCAGTACCTTATGAAGGTAAATGTTCATGATATTCTTTTCAAGAACAAAGTTATATCCATCTTTATCGAGTAAAGACACTGATATGATGTTGCAAACCATGGAGGGTACATAGTAGCAATCGTTCAAAATCATAGTCTTGCCATTTGGCAATACTAGGTGATATTCACCGACGGCTGCCGCATAAACTTGTGCTCCGTTCGCTACTCTGAGCGACATATCACCCGGTGCAACTTTCCTACTTTTTCTCAGTCCCTGTAATAAATTACAGATATGAGATCCCGATCCGGTATCAAGTACCCAGGAGGTAGGGCTGACCGTAAAACAGTTCTCAATTACAAGAACACCTGAAGTAGATGCAAAACCATGCTTCTTCTTCGACTGGGTATCCTGGAAATCCATACAATCCCCTTTCCCATTCTCATACTCATGACTGTTGTCATAAGTTAGAGCTGAACCAACTTTCCCCAGTCCCGAATAAGAATTCGGATCGGTCAAGCGATACATTTTATTATCTTGATTAGGGCGTGAAAAGGTTGCTGCCTGGAGAGAGAGAAAAGAAACACTCAGCGTATGCTCTTGCAAGATTAGATTGGTTTATTAATTTATCTAACCAGGATGTCTCCCACTGTTTCCTTAAATCCTTCTTAAAACCTTTTAAAAGAAGAACTAGCCGGGTTTTAATTCACGTCACAATACTTGCTTAACCTTTCAGCCAGGCTAGTGTCGGTACTTCGAGGGAAGTTTTCCAACGCTTTCGCGAAGTTCCTTAATTAAAGAACCTCTTTTCCCTGGGGGCGTAACCCCGCTAACACCTTTCTAGACACCTACTAGGTTTATAGCATTGATCGTTAAGTGAAATAATCTCCCGAGAGTAATCCAACTCATCAGTGGGATCGGGATCCAACTTTCATTGTGTGATAACCTAGATAGAATCCACTCTAGTCACCACACTCCATAAGGTATGCTAAATCTGCAAGTTTCAGTACTTTTGAAACTCCCGATGTGGTTTTTGCCCCTAGGACCCAAGTGATCTTGACGGAGTCAACAAATCAAAGAGTCCTAGTCAAGTTCAACCTGTCATTATCTGGATTGCATTAAACCCACCCGCATAACCCTTGACGGAGTCAACAAGGTTATACGACTGTCCTAATCAATCCCATATACCGATACAAACAAGCAGCACTTAGCTACCGTACACTACGTCTTGACGGAGTCAACAAACGCAGCACGAATACTAAGTGTTACTTGTAAGAAATGACGGAGGGCTACGGCTGGGTTTTTGGCGAAAAACCCGTTAACGTAATGAACTTGATATCGTTGAAGGAACCTGGTAGTCTATTTGAAAATATAGTGGCGAAAACTTTCGCTAAAGAGGTCACTCCCTGTGAAGGGATCTCGGCTCTTTCCTCGTCGAATGAGGTGCAGGATATTCCAAACTGAATACCTCGATGCAAAGCAAGCATAATCGACTATAGTGAAGTTATTACCCTGACGCAAACTTTTGTCCAAGGGGTCACTCCCGGTGAAGGGATCTCGGCCCTTGCCTCGTCGACTGAGGTGCTGGGCATTCACAACCGAATACCGCTATGCAAAACAAAAATGAACGTCCTTACAATAACAGCTTTTTGAAAAATTGTTCCAACAACGTCTTTTGGGTTTATTTTCTTGCATTAGTTCTTTTAATGCGTCCCATCAATTAATCCTACCATTGCAGAAAACAACCAAAATATGACGTACGCTTATGCCATTCGCATTCGCCACGGGGCCCCGTCATCACCCGTTAGGTTACTTAACTAACGACAGAGCGGGGGCTGGGCTAGTGCGGCTGTAAAACATAAGCAACGCCTAAATAGTTATTATATATAAATATATAGCAATGATAGACATTACAGATCACAGATGAATACATTGGATATACTAGGAATCCGCAATGCGTTCGAGCCTGCAACGTAAAGCGGATTACACGGTCGCGGTGAATAGCCAATACCCCACCCAAGACCCCTACGGGTGCGGCAAACTACCCGCCAAGCACCCGAAGCGAAGCAACCTCCCTCACCACCGTGAGTAGGCCACTCGGCACTTCGAGATACCCGGTAGTTTATGCACCCCTCCATGGGTCTATCCTAGGAGCAAAAAACAGTAAAAAGAATTATACAATGACGGCTACAACCCCGACCCGGTTGTGCGGCCATACAAATAATATTATTACATCAATTTACATGTTACAAATGAAAGAAAGAAGAATAACGCTCATCTCACATCCACCCCGGCCATTCACCCGCGACAATCCAATCCATTCATATCCACAAACCAATAACAATCACAGATCATGTATAACCCTGACTAATCGTCTTATAGCGATTAGCCGACGTTCAATACATGCAAGCATCACAGATATAACCGATATAGTTAAAGTGTAGTGAAGTTCCGGAAAAATACGGATTTATAGGCCCCCAAAAGTAAATTTTAGTTCTGGAAAATCTGGGCACATATAATATATTTTAAAAATTCCAAAACCAACACAGACACACACTGCACGAAAAACGATGCAGAGAAGACGACAAACGGCGGCGCTTCCGCGGCACATGCCTACCTCGTGCCGCGGAAGGGCGGCGGTTTGAACGAAACACTGTACCGTTTTTCATGGGTGTTCACACAAAACCCTGAGCCGAATTTACAAGTATAAAGTTTTTCATTTAGAGCAGAAAAAATTTTAACAGAAACTAGGGTTTTGCAAAAGTTTGGTTTTTGGATTTTCCGGTTTCGAAACTTCGTTACACTTCACTACCTAGCTAGTTTGAGTTTAGTTAGGCTCTGATACCACTGTTAGGTCCACGTTGCCCATCCCGGTGCTTGCGGGGAGGCGGAAAACATAATAAAAATTGGATTTTTAATGACTTAGGCAACATGGACCGAGCTTGTGAGGATCTTTGCTAAACGAAAACTAGCTAAAGCAAACTTACAATTAGCTAAGTTGTAGAAAGGTTATACCTTGAGCTCGAACTCCTTCTCTCCTTGCTCGCCGGAATGGTAGAAAGATGTCACCTTGCTTGTCTTCTCCCGTCAAAGAACGATCCACCCGAAAGCCTCGACCTTTAGCTTCAACTCCAAGCTAGGAGTAACTAGAGTGCAAGAAATGCTAAGACTTGAACCCTAGAAGAGAGTAGAGAAGATCAAGTGAAGGTTTTTCTCAAGCTTTTTGTTTCTCAACACATGAGAGGGAGAGAGCTTGAGGGAGAGGATGAGCAAGAGAGAGAAATGATATGAGATAATGAATAATTAGTGAGCCATTCTCACTAATATGTGTGTAATATTTTAATTCCATAATTAGCTAGAAAATTGTCATGGTTTAATCAAGAGGTGACCATTATCATTTCAATATTAATGCAAATTGCAAGGATCAAAGTGCATCTTCCAAATGAAATGATTATGGTCAAGTTGTCAACATGGTCAACAAGTCAATGAAGTCAAATGGTCAACAATAACAACCATGCACAATAATTAAGCTAATTATCAATTAACAATAATACACAAAAAAGCAATAGGGTTAATAAAATGACAATAGTCAATAACCCTAAACCAGGTCCTCTCCCTCAATCTCAAGCAACTGTGCATATGCACCCGCATTCGTGATCCGAGGAACACGAATACACTGAGAAAAACCAATCTCAAATCATATACTAGGATCCGGCTTAAACCAAAGCCCGCTAGTATAAACTGTCCGGACAACAAACGTGCACAAGTGCGCAGATGCGAACGAACCCTGTCGCAAAACCATGCGACCTCTACTCATTTTGCCTAAAGGCGAATAGCTCTCTGTGTGGGACTCTAAAGACTCGACACTACGCTGGCAGTGGGTTTAACCACAGACCGCAAGCGGCACTAGCTGTACGTAACGGTCCCCAGGTAGATGTCGATAAGAAGACTGACGAGGTGAACCCCATCTGCACTCCTACTGAGCCTGTATGTGACAGTCTCCGTACAGTCCGGTCTGTTCGTCTGATACATCGCATGGCGGGCCTAGGGGGCGGTGAACGTCAGTCCCCTAATAGCGGTACAAGTCGTGTCGGAGTGTAGCCCAGAACACCCTGAGATAACACTGGAAACTTACCAGTATACCTCGCTTTCCCTGGCCAGGGACTACTCGTGTAATGGCTCTCCTGGACACAGCGCGATGTCAACCCCCAATACCGGGAGAGACGAATCCTGTCTAACCGTCACTGCCTCCAAGTGCTTCGGGACTGCTCCCAACTACTACCTGTTTGCACGACTCAGTAGAGCCGTGGTAGGGTAGTAATCAAAGAACAGTGGGAACACACTCGAGGCGAAGTGATAGTGTCAAGTCAGCGGACTAAGCTGTACTCATGTCACCTGGGAACTGATAACTGACGATAGGTATATTACCAACCAACAGTTCCCGACGAGTCCTGTCCAGTGTACTCGTAACCTAACGAGCACTCGCATACTATCCCAAGTACAACGTACTAACGGCTGTGGGACAGACCGTCTTCCACACTGGGATGAGAAGCGCATACGCTAGTCTACTCCGGAGTATCGATGCCCTGTCTCGATAGTCCAACGATCAGGGACCTGTATAAGGATGTGCTTATAGATTACCCAGCCCCCACGAGTGTGATCGCCATCACAACGCCGGTAATCAAGCAAAGATCCTAAGGGCTCTACTAATATGTATACCAGCAATATGCTAAAAGAAACACATGCACATATTAAAGCAGAGACAAACCAAGTAGCATACTACCATTTCGAGCAAGATTGTATATACAACTGTGAATATCCCAAGCTTCCATCAAGTAATATACATACTAGTATGATACAGTAATGGCCTCTAGGGCATATACACCAACACCGTCATCACTCGTTAGGTTACTTAACTAACGACAGAGCGGGGACTGGACTAGCACGGGTGTAAAACATATACAACATCTAATAGTATATATACCAATATACAATCATCGCTCCAGGCGTGATAATATGCAACATTACAGAAAAGTAATAAGCATCACAGAACACTACAGATAATCTGGGATCCCCGGGTTTCACAGAGCCGCTACTGAAACCCGACGTTCCCCTGGTCATGAGGATAGCCTGTGCAATGAAACCTAGACCCCTATGGGTGCGGCAAGTTACCCGCCAAAACCTGAAGCGTGGCAGCCCTCTACAGCAAAGTGAATGGACCACCCAGCACTTCACGGAATCCGGTAACTTGAGCATACCTCCTTGGGTCGACCTGTACCCCCTACGAGTGCGGCGAATAGTCTGCCAATTCTAGAGTGAGGCCCCTCTGCCTCTCAAAGCCATGAGATACAGACCCATTGCCTTCCAGAACCCGGCTATCCGTGCACTCCGTCGCGGGGTAAACCTAGTACAGAAATAAAAATATGTACAATGGGTACATTGACCTCAGCCCGGTCGTGCCACAAAAGAATATTATACAAACAGGCAGTGACGGCAGTCCACATGTTGGACGCTCGCCCCGCAATATCAAATGTACAAATAAATTCAAAAAGCACTACCATTGCACACTGCTATCCACCACAACAAATCTGCAACATCACAGCACAACACAGAACATCAACGCGAATGTCACGTTCGCAAATCCGTCTAAAAGGACTATAGCAATTAGACGCAATTTACCGCTCGAATGACATTTCCGGTCGGAGATATAATATAAGTACTTCATACTAACAAGTTTAAAATTTCAATCGACAAAACTTCCCGAAGTGGGCCCCACGTACATCTGTTGTACAGTAATAAAATCTGGGCCCAAAAGAAATATACCAAAAACCACAATTCACTGTGTAGAAACACCAGAAGAAAATTGGCCAACTGAATCACCAAGACGGCCGCGGTTCCGCGGTCAAAGCTAGGCTTTGACCGTGTTTCCGTGGCCGTACATTCGATTCAATTGATCGTTTTTCTTGAGTTTTCGTCAAAAAGCCTGCTTAATTTTCTGTGATGCTCAATATAATTTTTAGACCCTTTTAAAAATCGACAGAAACTTTAACCCAGAAAATTGCAGTTTTCGAAATTCCGTTCGATCGATGTTTTAAACGCGTGAGCACAAGTTAGTAAATCTTAATGGTGAGGCTCTGATACTACTGTAAGTACACGGTAGCGCCCCGACCGTCCAACAGACGCCAAATGCGGAACAAAAACTTTTTGACTGGCGCTATCGTATATTATAACCCGGATCTGCCATTAAAGCTGAACTAACAAACTACAAAGTCGGTAGAAATGTTATACCGAACGATCCGAGTCCTTCGGTCTTCAACCATCATCCCACGCTTTGTTGCGGCTGCTTCGATCTCCTGAATCTCCAGTCTTCTCGTCCAGGTGGCACCACGTCGATGGATCTTTAAACGGGCTCCCGCCTCTGAACCGAGACAACTCGATCATCAAGTTTGCTAAAAGAGATGACCAAGATTGATGTAGAGAATGAGTAGAACACTTTATCTCGTTTCGTCCAAAGCCATGGACGAACGGTTAATGAAGTTGCCTTTTGGAATCGAGTGAATTGATAATTGAGGCTATCTAATTTCCAAGAATCCAAAACTATAATCTTTTCCAAATCAAGAACCATATTTTTTTTTCCTCACCCTCTAATGGGGGGGAGGGGGCCGACCAATATAAAGGAGGAGGGAGGTGAGTGTAGGAGTGGGGAGGGTGACCTTAATAATAATGAGAAGAATGAGTCATTTAGACACCTTGCATTATCAATAAATGCAAACAATGAATCATAATCCTAAGTCATCAAAACCATTAATGCAAATGATGACACAACTTAACACATCATCAAATCATTAAATGCAATGAGTGACTCACTAATCCTAGTCATCATTCTAGAACATTCCACACTCATCAAGAAAAGATAAATCCGTATTAAACCGAATGTTTAATACGGCTTATAGAAAACTAGAAACTGGCAACTTCCAAAAGCGACCCCGAAACGAATTTCAGGATAACCCCGTAACAGTATAAACATACCCGCATTTGTATTATGACCGAATACAAATGCAACTGAGATAAAGATATTATATCTACACAGTATAATACTCGGATCCGACTTAAACAAAAGCCCACCAGTATTAGCTGCCTGAAATATGACGCGTGCGTAAACGCACGTGCATTTTCCGAACCCTGCCATAAAACCATACGGCCTCTACAACGTTTCGCCCAAACTTGGAAAATTGTCTGTGGGGGACTCTAATGACTCATCAACACACTGGCACTGGGTATAACCACTAGCACGTCAGAGGTACAAGTTGTACGTAACGGTTGCCTATGTATCGATTGGAAGGGAAGCTGACGAGCGAACTCATCCAGAAACCCTACTGAGCCTAACAGTAACAATATACATACAGTCCGGTCCGTTTGTCTATGAGTATTGCATATCGGCCTAGGGGGCTGGTAACGTCAGACCCCCAATAGCAGTATAAGTCGCGTCAGAGAGTAGCCCAGAACACCCTGAGATACTACTGGAGTACGTACCAGTAAATCTCCTGCCTCGGCCGAGGGCTTTGTGTAATGGCTCTCCTAGACACAGCGCGATCTCACCCCCAATACCGGGAGAGACGAATCCCCTGCCGATCCGCTCACTTACCTCCATGTGGCTCGGGACTGTACCCAAAAAAGACCTGTTTGCATGAATCCTTTGAGCCGTGGTAGGGTAGAAATCAAAGCACAGTGGGAACTCACACGAGACAAATGACGACCTCAGGTCGATGAACTAACCTGTACACATGTCACCAGGGAACTGCTATCTGACGCTAGGTATAATACCAACTAGCAGGTTCCTGGCGAGTCCTGTCCAGTGTACTCATAACCCAATGAGCACATGTATACATCTTAGGTGAACCAACTGACACTAATGGCTTGTGAGACCGGCCACCGCCCCTCGTCGGGGTCTCGACTGTATACACAAGTCTACTCTGGAGTATCGATGCCCTATCTCGAAACTCCCACGACTAGGGACACTTTTAAGGTTGTGCTTATAGACCCCAGCTCTCATGTATATGATCACCATCATACTGCTGGCAGTAAAGCAAAAATCCTATGGGCTCTATCAACATGCAATAGAGAACTAAAGCATGTATACGATGATAAAGACAAACCAGATAGCATACTATCATCTCGAGCAAGACTGTCATATCGGTATAGGTCATACCTCAATCATTGCAATCAAGTACCTGCGATCCAATAATTTACTTTGAGGGCACTATATCCAACATACTCTTCGGGTGATCCCGATTTATTCTTCTTTCAGGTTTGGAGGAGAATTTGACAGTACAGTGGGAGGTTTCCTTATTAGATAAAGTGATAACCATTCTGATCTAGGTTAGAGTGCACGCAGAGTGCTTCTTCTCTCTCTCTCTCTCTTTTCGGCAGCGACCTTTGACCGACCCTAGACTATGACTCAGTGACCAAGTTGACCGAACCTTCTTAAAATACTGGCTTTTGGATTGTTTGAGTTGCATAAGTTATTGTCGCTCCTTCTTTTACCCTTTGCATTTCTCAGAACACCTCGTATCACTACGAACATCCACTTCCATTGGATAGATCCATCGTATGGTTATATACGAACTCGAAGGGACTTCTTCGAGGATGGGTCCAGGTTCAAGAGAAATTGAATTGGTTTATTCAGTTGTCTTTTATCATCACCCTCTCTCAGGTTGCGAGGGCTCCTTGTTTTAGGAGAGTACACCTATTACACTTATTGGATAGTCTTCTTCCAAACCATAGGCAGGTGCCGAAAGGTAGGGAATGAAGAAAACCGATTAGCCTAAGTAGGGTGTGCACAAGGTAATAAGTAAAGACAAAATGAAGGGATTAGAAAGAGGGCAAAGTAAATTGCGACTGCTATCATTCACGACCAAACCGCGCACTTCATCGCCACACCTATTTCACCTTTGCTTTTTTCCCCAGTTCGGGAGAAATAGAATAAGGTATTATTCAGTTGTCTTTTATCATCACCTTCTCTCAGGTTACGAGTACTCCTTGGTTTAGGAGGGTACACCTATTACGCTTATTGGATAGTTTTCTTCCAAACCATAGGTTGGTGCCGAACGGTAGGGAAGGAAGAAAACCATTTAGCCTAACGATGGTGTAAAGAAGGTAACGACTAAAGACAAATAAAGGGATTTGGAGAGATGGCAAAGAAATATACGGTTACAGTCATGAATTGGATTATGGAAGAGGCATTACTAGGAATACCAGGATACCCCTACGAAATATTTTCATGTTTCAGTTTCACTGTGCATAGTTAAAAGAAAACCGATTTCCAGATTAGATACTTACTCCAGGGTATGTATTTACCAGGAATGATTCTCACATTTGTTTGGTTTTACAGATGATGAGTGGGAGTAAGTTATTGGGAATAAGGTGATCATCCTCATTATATCGGAATTCGTTGTAATTGGTGATATTTGAGGAAGTCGCCTGGGTTTTTGCCGGAAGGCAAGTATTTGGTTTTAAGTGTCCGTTGTTGTGCATCAATTTTAAATTGATATATCTGTACGTTTATTTTTATAAAGTGAGATATAACTTTTTGAAATTATGTCCGTGACATTTAGCTATATCAGTTGTCGATTGGGTAAGGAGCATTGAACAGCGGAGTAGTTCTTAACCATAAGTACAGTTTTGAACCTACGATGCATAGGTTTTGAGTTATTCTACTCAGGGGACTCATACAGAGTATTGTATGCTGTCCAGTTTCCATCAGGACAAAGTGGTTGGTCCTCGTACTATGTTCTGCTTACTTGTGACTTCTCTAGTTCTTAGACAAGTGTTTCGTAGAAATACAAGGTCTAAGTTTTGAGAAATTGTAGGTTTAAGAATAAAGTAGAGAACCAGGTATCGCAAGTATCGGTATTCTTCAAAGAGATCGAAGATATAAATGCTTATGATTGGTATTCAGTTGATAGTAATGGTTTTGAGAAACTTGTTTCTCTTTCAGGTTACTCATAATTGGATGTATTCCTAAGTTGAGTAATGCTGATTAGCCTTTTTCCATTAAGTTGATATGCACTGGAGACAGCTGCATGATTAGAATCTGGTTCAAATTAAATAAAGTTCCAAAGTTTCTATATTGGATATTGAATGGTTCATATCTTAACGATGTTAAGGTATTGGGAGTTGTTCGGCTTATGCTTAAAACCAGACTCTAGATAACTCAGGGCACGTTTCTGTAATGGCAGTTTGTGGGTTGGCCCAGGCTATGACGAGTGTTGACTTTCTACCATCTGGAAGATCAATAGTGATATTGTTCTTGACTCGCCACAGTTTTAGTAAAATGGATTTTTTCAGAAAACAGAAGTGGGAGTATGGTAGAACTGGAAGTGATTCCAGAACCGCAAACGATTACCGAAAATTTAATAGGACCTAAAGATTCATTCAGGTTTGACATTCCATTAGCCACTCCGCAGATATGGTGGGTAACCTCAGGCACCCGAGAGGTACTTTGGTAGCCTCAATGACAGTGACAGGGAGGTTCTTGTTTACCTAGACTTGACACTACTGTTGTTCCAGGCTATGAAACTCGGCAGGAGGTTATGTATAGCGTCGTTCTAAACTAGCTTTAGAAGTGCACGTATATATTATTCTGCCAGAGGGTTGTTGTGGTCAGTAGGAGCAGCGGAAGCATAGTGGGCAAGTAGCTTATGTCTATTTATAGACTAGAGCAGATATAGCGGAGAAAAATCATCTAATTTTGATGTGACAGACATGGCTTTGACTTCATCAGAATAGGGGATGGATCTGTTAAGAAGGTAGTAGGGTATGATGTCCTGGTATTTGGATGACATACACAGAGTAGGAAGTAAAATTCCTATACTACGATCGGTTATACTGTGGTTGTCACACAGTTGTTTCTCCGCAAAGGATATGGATATAATATCTGACATTCTGATTACTAGATCTATGGTTTTAGATCTAGATTTGGGTAGTTTTCCAATGTGGGTACTTTGACAATATTCTAATAGTATTTTAGAATGGACGACTCCTAGCATGGTGGTGTACCAGCAGGTGATGGCGTCTCCCTCTCTAAAGGTGTTTTACAGACTAAAGGGGAGAGGGATGTGCATGATTGGCATATCACTTGATTAGGCAATTGAATCGATCATAAGATGTCAAGTACCACACCAGATGTTGTTTTTGCACTAGATGCAATAAGCTTATATTAATCCAATCCTGGAGAAACATTCGGAAGCAGTTTTAGAACATAAGTGCATGTTCTACGAATTTGATAACGGCAGCCTCCTTCGGGAGACGGTTATCATTCCTGGCTTCCAAAGGTGACATGGATGACAGAGTGATTGTCAGAGTTATAGTTTTCTCTCTGATGAGGGGCAGTATTATGGACAGGTGGTCTAAGAGGATACTGTGGGAGGCATGGTGTTGGAAATTGATTAGTTTCAGTTATCGATACAGTCTAAGAAGTTTGGATTTGGAGTTCATTTATGAACTAGGTCCCATCAGATATCCAGACATATTCTAAGACAGGTATTATTCATTTTGGGAGATGGATTTCTCCGTGAACTTGAGATTAAGAGAGACATAGAAAGAAACATCAGGGCGGATTCACTCATTGAGGCTATTTCTCCAACACAAGAGTTTTACAAACGAGCTTTGTGAAACTGATTAGTAGAGGAGTTGGGTGTTCGGTATCACACGGGTTGTGAGTATTCGACATCACAATAATTAGCCTTAAGTGCAAGTGGGATATTGTTGGATATAGTGCCCTCAAAGTCAAATATTGGATCACACGTACGTGATTGCAATGATTGAGGGAGGACCTATACCGGTAGGACAGTCTTACTCAAGATGATAGTATGCTATCTGGTTTGTCTTTATCAGTCGTGTACAGCTTTAGGTGACATGTTCACTATTACATGTTGATAGAGCCCTTAGGATCCTGCTTGACTACCAATAGTATGATGGCGATCATATACGTAAGAGTTGGGTAGTCCATAAGCACATCCTTAATTGTGGTCCCTAGTCGTGGGAGTTTCGAGACAGGGCATCGATACTCCCGAGTAGACTAGCGTATACAGTCGAGACCCCGACGAGGGGCGGTGGCCGGTCTCACAAGCCACTGGTGTCAGTTGGATCACCTAAGATGTATACAGGTGCTCATTGGGTTATGAGTACACCGGACAGGACTCGCCGGGAACTTGTTAGTTGGTATTTATACCTAGCGTCAGATAGCAGTTCCCTAGTGACATGTGTACATGTTAGTTCATCGACCTGAGGTCGTCATTTTTCTCGTGTGAGTTCCCACTGTGCTTTGATTTCTACCCTACCATGGTTCAAAGGAGTTGTGCAAACAGGTTTTTTTTGGGTACAGTCCCGAGCCACATGGAGGCAAGTGAGCGGATCGGCAGGGGATTCGTCTCTCCCGGTATTGGGGGTGAGATCGTGCTGTGTCTAGGAGAGCCATTACACCAAATCCTTGACCAAGGCAGGTGAGAATTACTGGTAGGTATTCCAGTAGTTTCTCAGGGTGTTCAGGGATACTCTCCGACATGACTTATACCGCTATTTGGGGTCTGACGTTACCAGCCCCCAAGGCCCGATATGCGATACTCATAGACGAACGGACCGGACTGTATGTATATTGTCACTGATAGTCTCAGTAGGGTTCCAGGATGAGTTCGCTCATCGGCTTCTCTTGAGGTCAGTACATGGGCAGCCGTTACGCACAGCTAGTGCCACTGACGTGCTTATGGTTAAACCCACTGCCAGGGTACTGATAATTCTTTAGAGTCCCCCACAGATAGTTTTTCAAGTTCGGGCGAAACGTTGTAGAGGCTGTATGGTTTTATGGCAGGGTTCGAAAATGCACGTGCACTTTTGCACGTGTCATATTTCGAACACATAATACTGGTGGGATTTGGTTTAAGCCGGATCCAAGTATTATATTGAGTCGGAATATTTTAGTCTCTCGTATTCGTATTCGGGCGGAATATTGTTACGAGTATGTATATACAGGTGAGGGGTATTTTTGTAATCCGTTACGAGAATACTTTAGAAGATGCATCTTTTTTTGGATTAATCATTTTGGTTTAAATGATTAATGTTTTGGAAAGTGTGACTCTTGTTAATGAGTCATTGATTCTAGCATGTTCACTAATGACTCATATTAATGAGTCATGTAGTGAGTCATGAAGAATTAATGACTTTTGTTTTGGGTGGGCTATTTTAGGACTTTGGTTGGAGATATTTTTATAGGATATTTTCCTTGATATTTCTTCACAAAACCTTATATATATCATCACCAATTTTTGGGCAGCCATGGGTCAATTTTTGGGGCTTGCTTTTGCCTCACTTGATTCATATCTTGAGTTCACAATTTCCAATCTCAGCATCTTCTTCAACCTCCACCCTAACCCTCTCATGTGATGAGAACCCTAGGGTGTTTGAGACAAAGTATTCTACTCATTCTCTACTTCATCTTGGTCATCTCTTTTAGTAGACTTGATGACCGAGTTGCCTCGGTATAGAGGCGGGAGCCCGTTTAAAGATCCGTTGACGTGGTACCACTTCGATGAGGAAACGAGAGATCAGAGTTGCCGCGAGGAGCGTGGGATGATGGCTAAAGACCGAAGGACTCGGATCGATCGGTATAGCCTTTCTATCTCTTTACAGTTTGTTAGTTTAGCGTTAATGGCAAGATCCGGGTTATAGTATGCGATAACGCCAGTTGTAAAAATTTTTGTTCTGCGTTTGGCGTCAGGATGACGGCCGAGGCGCTACCGTAGACTTACAGTATCTTGCTTGGAACTTTTCCAACATACTTCCCCTCCATTTAGGGTAAATACAAACCCCGAGATGGATTTACTATCATCTTTATCGCTCTGGAATATGGAATTGGTAAAGGCCTCCATTTGGAGGTCTCCATTACCATACACCAAGAACAGTTCTTTTGTCCTTCGCAAGTACTTTAGAATGTTCTTCACAGCAGTCCAGTGTTTCTCTCCCGGATTGGATTGATACCTGCTTACTGTACTCAGTGCATAGGCTACATCTGGGAGAGTACATTACATCACATACATTATAGATCGTACCGCCGAAGCGTAGGGTATAATGCTCATGCGAGCCCTTTCCTCATCAGTCTTTGGAGACATCTCTTTGGAGAGTGTGATCCCGTGACAAGCGGGTAAATTTCCTCTCTTGGAATCTTCTATTCTAAACCTCTTTAGTATGGTGTCTATGTATCTCGATTGGGACAATCCCAACAATCTCTTAGATCTATCTCTATAGATCTTAATTCCCAGAATGTACGAGGCATCACCCAGGTCCTTCATGGAGAATCTTTACGAGAAGAATAGTTTGACCGATTGTAACATAGGAACATCATTTTCTATCAAGAGAATGTCGTCTACGTACAATACGACGAATATGACAGTACTCTCTATAATCTTTTTATAAATACATGGTTCATCTACATTTTAGATAAAACCAAACTCTTTGATTGTATCATCAAAGAAGATGTTCCAACTCCGTGATGCCTGCTTCAATCCATAGATGGATATAAGCAACCTGCATGCTTTTCTGCTGCTCCACTGTCAATGAAGCCTTCTGGCTGATCCATGAAAACACATTCTTCTAAATCACCATTTAGAAATACCTTTTTAACATCCATCTGCCAAGTAGTGAGCAGGTATAGCAAGAAGGATCCGAATGGATTTAAGCATTACGACTAGTGAAAAGGTCTCATCATAGTCCAATCCTGGTCTTTGACAAAATCCTTTTTCAACCAGTCTAGCTTTATAGGTCTCCACCTGACCATCCACACCAATCTTTCTCTTAAAGATCCACTTGCACCCTATGGGTTTTACTTCAGAAGGTGCAACCTCCAAAGTCCATACTTTTTTGGTGTGCATGGATTCCATTTCGGATCCCATAGCATCCAGCCACTTCACTGAGTCACCACTCGTGATAGCTTGCTGAAAACTAGTAGGATCTTTATCATCCATGATGCAATCTTCTCTATAACCATCAATTAGAAAACCATAGTAACTATCAGGTGGGCGAGAAGTCTTACTAGATCTACAGAGTGGCCGAGGTTCGCTGGGTTCTATTGAAACCTTAGGTTCAACCAAATCATCGGTATTTGTTTGTGGTTCTGGAATTTCTTCCAGTTCTACCGTATTGCCAATAGTGTCATTTGTAAAAAATTCATTTTCTAAAAATATGGCATACTGAGAAACAAACACCCTTTATTCCTCTTTGTGGTAGAAAAGATATCCATTCGAATGTTTAGGATATGCTACAAATTTACACAAAACTGACAGTGTCTCGAGTTTGTCCGGATTCTGTTTTTTCAAGTCGGACAACCCCATATCCTAACTCGTTTAAGAGATAGTCTCTTCCCATACCATATCTCATATGGAGTGGTAGACACGGTTTTGGTTGGAACTCTGTTCAATAGATATATTGCAGTCTCCAATGCATGCCCCCAGAATGAAAGTGGTAACTCAGCATCACACATCACTGATCGTACCATATCTAATAGGGTACGATTTCTCCATTCCGACACACCGTTGTGCTGTGGTGTGTACGGAGGAGTGAGCTGAGAGAGAATCCCATTCTCTTTTAGGAAATCTAGAAACTCTGAGCTCAGGTAACCTCCTCGATCCGATCGAAGTTTCTTGATACTTAAACCTGTTTGTTTTATACTCCAGATTTATACTCCTTGAATTTTTCGAAGGTTTCGGACTTATGTTTCAACAAGAACACGTGTCCGAATCTCGGGAAATCATCAGTAAAAGTTATGAAGTATGAAAAACCAGCTCTCGCATGTGCAGACATTGGTCCACATACATCATTATGTATGAGGCCTAAGAGTTCAGTAGCTCTCTCTCCGTGTCCAGTAAACGGAGTTTTGGTCATTTTACCTTTGATACAAGACTAGCAAGTCGCATAAGATTTATATTCAAACGAGTTTAAATATCCATCTTTATGTAGCTTGGTTGGTCTTGTTTTGTTAATATGACCAAGTCTACAATGCCAAATGAAAGCTTCATTTATGTCTGAAATCTTTCTTTTGTTTGCGTATTGAATATTGAAAACTGTGTGTTGATTTAGGACGTATATCCCGTTATTTAATGTACCAGATGTTGGATATATATATGCCCTAGAGGCTATTATATGATAGTGTATGTACCGGTTTATGTGTGTGTGTGTGTGTGTGTGTGTGTATTCAGAGGACAGTCTTGCTCGACATGATAGTATGCTATCCGGTTGCTCTTTATCTTGAAATGATTGATAAAGCCCTTAGGATATTTGCTTGACTACTGGGATTATGATGTGGATCATACTAGTGGGACATCTGTAGTTTATAACCATATCCTTGAAATGTTCCTAGTCGTGGGTGTATCGAGACAGGGCATCGATATTCCAGAGTAGACTAGCTTATACGATTCTTGTCCCATGAGATGGGCGATGGATGATCCCATATCCATCTGGTGTGCTGACACCAAAGATTGTATACGGGTGCTCAGTAGAGACTGGGTACACTGAACGGACTCACCGAGAACTCTTATATGGTATTATATCTTACGTCGGATAGCAGTTCTCAGGTGACACTGGTACAGGTTAGTCTATAGACCCGAGATCGTCATAGAGCCTTATGTGTCCTCCCACTGTACTTTGATCTCCATCCTACCACGGCTCTACTGAGTCGTGCAAGCAGGTGGATTTTGGGTACAGTCCCGAGGCACATAGAGGAAATGAGCGATAGGAGGGGTTTTTCTTCTCTCCCGGTATTGGGGGTTGATGTTGCACTATGCTCGATTGGCTATAACAGGAAGTCCCTGGCCAGGGCTGCTGAGATTTACTGATAAGTGTTATCAGTAGTTTCTCTATCTGTTATGAGCAATATACCGTCATGACTTATTGAGTTATTGGGGTCGACGATTCCATCCACAGACTCAATATGCAGCACATCTGACGAAGAGATCGAACTGTTCGGTAAGTGTTGCCAGTTGGCTCGATGGAGTTTTGACAGGTTCACTTTTTTTTCTTCTGATCGCTCAATACCCGGGTGGCCATTACGTTTAGCTAACCATTTGCGTCTTGTGGGTGTTTGATGTGATCATCACCTACTTCCGGAGTATTGACGAGTCTTAGAGTCCCATACAGAAGTTTCCTAGCTCAAGCAAAACGATGTGGTGTGCATATGAGATATGCGCAGAAGTTTGATTAAATACGTGTATGAGATACCGTATATTAATAGGGCGTTTACTATTGGTCGGGTCATATGTGATATGACCGGTTTATTAAGTCAAGTGTTGATTTAATAATGACTTTTAGCTCACTTTTATTATACCTTTTCTTTATGGATGTATGCATATATGTATATACATACATATGATGATGTGTATGAATACATACATACATACAAGTGTATCATGGTTGATGATACATGGATGATGGCAATGCAAGAATCACATGGTTCAAGTTAATATGTGTATTTTTGTTTCAAGATAAAAGAAAAAGGAAAATAACTTATGACTCATTCTTTCTACACTCTTTTAGGGTTGACCATTGACTTAACCCTAGGTTTATTTCCTTTGTTCTTTTAACTCGTCACAAAATATCTAGATATTTCTTTTAACCATGGTTGGATGTGAGAGTGTCTCATATATATATATCCTTTTGTTTTATTTTAAAACATAAGAATTATCATTATCTTGAGAAAAAAATTTCCATCTTCATCTTCCTCCTTATTCAAGCTCTCTTGAGTTTCTTTGAGTGTGGGGAAAAGAAAAAGAAGGGGTTTTTAAGTGAGATAACAAACCACACAATCATTTTATACTAGTTTAGCCTATTAGTTTAGAGTGTTTGCATCACTTCCTCATTGATCAAATGAAGCAAGGAGCTTTGGGCAAAGCGACTTCGGGTGGATCGTCGTGGACTAGGAAGGATTCAAGCGAGCCGTTCCAAACTCTAGGAGATACAAAGAGTCACTCAAGAAGGTCTACAAAGGTTGTAGTCTCTCCACTTGGTGATAGATTATTTATTGTATGTGATACTATTAGTTGTTACCCTATATTTCTAGTTCGATTCCTAATTAAGTTTGCTTAGCACCTCGTTAAAATTTTATTGTGGCATGTGTGATGCTTCCAAACCCTTGATAAGGTGCTATGGAAACCTTACTGTGGGATTAGAGCCAATCTAGAGCTTTAGAGTAACCTAGACAACGTTAAAAACCTCGAACGAACGAAATACGACGCCCGAAGGGTCCTCACTGGAAATTTTTCAAAAAGTTGGATTTTTTCACATTAAAATTACTCAGAAAATCGTGCAGGGTATTTTATGGGCCTGCAAGAAGAACGAAGCCCTAACTCGACTAAACGACCACGGAACCACGGCCAAAATGGTCATTTTGCGGCGGTTCCGCGGCACCGTTGGTGAGGCTTGGACCGTGCCTTCTTGTAATGGCCCGTATGTACTTGTTGCAGTCTCTGGTATATTTTAAAACTGCTCAGGTGTTGAGTTTTCTGAGAATCCTTTGGGTGATTGATCGTTCGATCGAACGTTTTAACTGCGCCTAGTATATGTGATACGATAATTGGAATCTACAAATTTGTTTGTTGCGTGTAAATCTAGCATTTCGGTCTCGGGAGTAATCGAAAATCTTGTCGAATTATCCGACTTATTTTGAAAAGTTGTTTTCATGGGTGAGACCTAAATGCGAGCTTTACATTGTTAGGCATGAAATCTTGGATATGTGATCTACCGGGTTTATGTTGTCTAAGGGAAGTTACGATTCCAATTGTTGTAGTTTTCATTTTATTTCTCTGTGACCGTAAGTGTAGTATGTGATGTATCGCCGTTTTCGTTGCTATACATCAATGACAATCGGGGTACGCATACTTACTTACGTTGATGATATGTGATATTATGTGTTGCTGAGATATGATGTGCAGGATTGTCGTGATTGAATAGCCGGGGTTTTTATGTGAGATGAGGGTTTTCTTTTCATTCATGTAAAATTCAATTGTATGTAATATTCTTTTATTTGGGGCACTTCCGGGTTGAGGATGTTGTCACCATTATTGTATATTATTTACTTTTCTTCATTAGGATAGACCCAAGAAGGGGGGCACAAGTGACCGGGTTCTAAGGTTCATTGGGAGGCCATCTCGAGGAGTCGAGACCGGATCTCCTAAACTCTAGAATTGGTAGGGTCACTTGCCTCTCTAGTAGGGGTCTAGGGGTGTGGTCTTGGCTATTCATCATGACCGTGGAATCCGTATTTTCTATTGATGGCTAAATACAAAATACGGACCTCCTAGATATCCTATATTATATGTACTTCTGCTGCTTTTATTCTGTGATGTGATCATTTGATATATCTGAGACGAATGGAATATTATATATATGATATATAATAGACGTTGCTTATGTTTTGCACCCATGCTAGCCCCGTCCCGGTATGCCGTTAATTAAGTAACCTAACGGTGCATAACGGAACATTGTGGCGAATACGGGTGGCATAAACGTACGTTATAATTTTGTTTCTTTTCTGTGATGGCTTAAGGACTTAAATGATGGGACTACATTAATGAGATTAATGTAAAGATAAATGAACCTAAAAGATGTTGTAGAATCGGATTTAAAACCCACTCGGCTTTTTGTGAAAAAGCAAGTTTTCAAAATGCGGAGCTTAAGCCACTCCTTTTAAACCCATTTGATTCTGCGACGATATCAAGTTCAAAGCGTTAAAAGTTTTCTTAAAAACTATCTGCAACCCTCCGTCATTTTAGAAAGTAGAGTACTTAGTATTCGTGCTACGTATGTTGACTTTAGCCAAGGCGTAGTGTACGGTAGCTAAGTGATGTCTTCCTACACTTCATATGATGAGATTAATTAGGACAAACACATGATTAGGTTGACTATAGCCAAGGGTCATGTGGGTGGGTCTAACTAATCATGAAATGACGGAAAGAACTTGACTAGTGATTATGATATGTTGACTATAGGCAAGGTCATAAGTACTGGGGGTAAAAACAATATCGGGAGTTTCAAGAGTTGAAATTCGCAATCAGATTGCATACCTTCTATATGATAGTAGGATCCCGATCCCACTGTGAGCAAGAGTTGCTCCCGGGAAAGTTTTGCACTTTACAATTAGCTAACCCATTAGGTGTCAAGAAAGGTGTCAACGGGGCTACGCCTCTGGGAAAACGAGGTTTATTTTAATTAGGTCCATGCGAAAGCATGGGGAACCTCCCTCAAAGTACCGGCACTGGCCTGTCTGAACGGTTAGCGAAGTTGTAGAATGTAATTAATCCTGGCTAGTTTTATTTTTAAAAGGTTTTAAAGAAAATTCGATAAAAGCAGTGGGAGACATCGATTAGATAAGATAATAACCAATCTGATCTTTGCAAGAGCTTTCGCCGAGTGTATTCTTCTCTCTCTCTTAATTAGCAGATACCTATGACAGGCCTTAAGCTTCTACTAGATAAAAACAAGCTGACCGGACCGAACTACAAAGACTGGCTGAAGAACATTAACATTGCTCACATATCATAAAGTATCATATGTCCTCACTGCCAAAGCCTCGCCTACCTCAGGACCTGAATCTACAACTGTGGATTAAGAAATCCGCAAAACGTGGGATATTGACTGTGCAACTGCCAAATGCCTCGCACTTGCATCGATGGATAATACACATCAAAAGCAACACGAACAGATGGATGTTCAATCCATCTTTCTCCATACAAAGGAATTGTATGAGGAGCAATCTCGGACCCAGAGATACGAAGCATCTCGAAAGTTGTTTCAGATGCGGATGGCTCAAGGCACACCGGTAGGAGATGACATTTTGAAGATGATAGCTCTTATAGAAGAGCTTGAGGACCTCGGATGGACAATGGACAATGAACAGTATACTGATATTGTTTTACAGTCTCTTCCCTCCGCCTTGGTTCCATTCATAGTGAACTTCAACATGCATGACATGGAGAAATCACTACCCGAACTTCTCAATATGTTGAGAAGTGCGGAGAGCACGCTGAAAGCGAAGTCCCCCTCTATGCTTGTTGGACATGTTAGATATATGTATGCCCTAGAGGCCATTATATATATAGTGGATGCTTGGACATGTATATATGGATTGAGATGTCTTTCTCGCTCAACATGATAGTATGCTATCTGGTTTACTTTATCTTGACATGTTGATTTGATCACGCTTTTATTCATTTGCACATGTTGATAAAGCCCTTAGGATATTTGCTTGACTACTGTGACTATGATGCGGATCATACTAGTGGGGCATGTGTAGTTTATAAGCATATCCTTGAACTGTTCCTAGTCATGGGTGTATCGAGACGGGGCATCGATATTCCAGAGTAGACTAGCGTATACTATTCTTGTCCCATATGATGGGCGATGGATGATCCCATATTCAACTGGTGAGGTGACACCAAAGATTATATGCGGGTGCTCAGTGGAGAATGGGTACACTGAACGGACTCACAGAGAACTCCTATGTGGTATTATATCTATCGTCGGACAGCAGTTCTCAGGTGACACTGGTACAGGTTAGTCTGTAGACCCAAGATCGTCATAGAGTCTTGTGTGTCCTCCCACTGTACTTTGATATCCACCCTACCACGGCTCTACTGAGTCATGCAAACAGGTGGACTTTGGGTACAGTCCCGAGGCACATGGAGGCGATGAGCGAAAGGAGGGGTTTCGTCTCTCCCGGTATTGGGAGTTGATGTTGTGCTATGCTTGATTGGCTATAACAGGAAGTCCCTGGCCAGGGCTACTGAGATTTACAGATTTGCGTTATCAGTAGTTTCTCGATCTGTATTGAGCCATACACCAGCATGACTTATTGAGTTATTGGGGTCGACGATTCCATCCCTAGACTCGATATGCAACATATCTGACGAGGAGACCGGACTGTACGGTAAGTGTTGCCAGTTGGCTTGACAGGAGTTTTGACAGCTTCACTGGTTTTTTTTCTGATCGTTCAATACCCGGGTGGCCGTTACGTTTAGCTGACCGCTTGCGGCTTGTAGGTATTTGATATGATCATTACCTACTGCCGGCGTATTGACGAGTCTTAGAGTCCCACAATGATGTTTCCTGGCTCAGGCGAAAAGATGTGGTGTGCATATGAGATATGCGCGGGGACCCAATTAAATACGGATATGTGATACCGTATATTAATCGGACATTTTCTATTGGTCGGGTCGTATGTGATATGACCGGTTAGCGAAATCAAGTGTTGATTTAACAAATGACTTATAGATTAATTCTTTTATTAAACCCTTTTTCTATTTTTGTATGCATGCATGTATGCACATGATGATGTGCATGGACACATACATACATACATAGTATCATGGTTGTTGATACATATTTGGTGGCAATGCAAGACTCATATTGTAGTAATTATATATATATATTTATCATTTTGAGTTAATTCAAAAGATAATCCACTCATGCTTAATGTTTATCATCTTTGACTAAACTTCACCTAATATTTAACCATGAGTTAATTCTCCTTTGGAAGTTAACTCAATGAGTAAATATCTAGATAATTACAAACCATGGTTGAAGTGAGAAGGATTAATATGGATTATTCTTTCTCATTTCAATTATTCTATCATATCATTATCTCTTTGAGCTCAAGCTTAGCCATCATCTTCTTCTTCCTCTCTTGAAATTTCTTTGAGTGAAGTTGATAAAAAGGAAAGGTTTTGATTATAAAATACAAACCACATCATCATACTACACACATCTAGCCCATTTGTGTAGGGTGTTTGCTCTACTTCATTCATATATCAAGTAAAGTAAGGAGCTTTGGGCAAAAGGACTTCGGGTGGATCATCGTGGACTAGGAAGGCTTCTATCGATCCGTTCCAAACTCTCAAAGTGCCAAGGAGTCACCAAGGGAGGTCTACAAAGGTTGTAATCTCTACTCTTAGTGATACTTTTTCTTTTTCATGTGATGCTTAGTCAAAAGAAACCCTAAATTTCTAGTTATGATTCTTTGCAAGTTCACTTGGCACCTTAAAAATTTGATTTTGGCATATGTGATACTTCTAAACCCTTGATGAGGTGCTAGGTAAACCCAACAATGGTGTCAGAGCCAAGCTAGAGCTTTAGGAGAAGTTTAGGCGAAGTTAAAACTCCGATCGAAACACGAAACACGGAATTAGACCCTTCTCTGGACATTTTTTAAAACTCTAATATTTTCTGAATTAAAAATACTTAAAAAATTCAGCAGGGAATTATAAGCTTTACTGTAAAAAATGACGTCATGATCCGTACATACCGCCGCGGAACCGCGGCCATACCTTGCTTGGGCCGCGGATCCGCGGCCGTATAGAATCATCATGGCATCGTCTTTGCACAGTAATGTCCGTAGCTGCTTGAATATATTTTTTGGTATTTTTAACCCGACTTAAGTGTTGAGTGTTCTGGGGATTATTTTGGATTCATTGATTCGATCGGAAAATTTAATTTCGTGTTGTTTTCGGGTAATTTAGAAAGTATTAAAATGTTCGAACGGATATCATTTTCTCACTTTTTCCCAGCACGAAAAACTTTCAAGTGTTGAATTTTTCTCGAGTTTAAATCTTTCGGAAATACGTGCAAGTAATGTGGTGGACCCTCTAGAAGAACACAAACCTTAACTCGATTATGTGACCGTCTGAACCGCCTCTAAACCTCAGGGTTTGGGGCAGTACGGCATGCCACATGTGAGGCGTTGGCTTGACTCTTCTACGGCTGGACCACTGCTACTGTGACACATTCTGGGATTTTTGAACTCCGCTCAAGTGTTGAGCTAATTAGAAAATCTTGGGTATTTGATTATTCGATCGGAAAGTTTAATACTGTCTATTTATCTGGAATGTGATACAATATGTGGAATTCATATAGTTAGGCATGAAATGCGAAGTATGTGATATTTCGAATTTACGATGTCTAAAGAGATTGTGGATTCCAAATGTTGTAGTTTTACAATTTCCTTTCTGTGACCGTAAGCGTAGTATGTGGGGTATCGCCGGCTTCGTTGCTATACATCAACGACAATCGGGATACGCATACTTGCTTACGTTGATGATATGAGATATTATGTGTTGCTGAGATATGATGTGCAGGATTGTCACGATTGAATAGCCGGTTTTTTTTTTATGTGAGATGAGAGTTTTATTTTCATTCATGTATAAATCAATTATATGTAATATTCTTTTATTTGGGGCACTTTCGGGCTGAGGAAGATGTTTCCATCATTGTATATTATTTACTTTTCCGCATTTGGATAGACCCAAGGAGGGGAGCACAAGTGACCGGGTTCTAGGGTTCAGTGGGAGGCCATCTCGAGGAGTCGAGACCGGGTCTCCTAAACTCTAGAATTGGCAGGATCACTTGCCGCTCTCGTAGGGGTCTAGGGATGTGGGCTTGGCTATTCATCGCGACCGTGGAATCCGTATTTTCTATTGTTGGCTAAATACAAAATACGGACGTCCTAGATATCCTTTTATTTTCATATGTGCTTCTGCTGTTGATATTCTGTAATGTGATTAATTAGTATCTGAGACGAATGGATTATTATTATATATATGATATATAATAAATGTTGCTTATGTTTTACACCCGCACTAGTCCCGCCCCGCTATGTCGTTAGTTAAGTAACCTAACGGTGCATAACGAGACACTGTGGCGAATGCGGATGGCATAAGTGTACGTTCTATTTTCGTTTCTTTTCTGTGATGGCTGAGGAACTTAAATGATGGGATTACATTAATGAGATTAATGTAAAGAAATTGAAACCTAAAAGATGTTGTAGAATCAGATTTGAAACCCACTCGGCCTTTTTATGAAAAATGCAAGTTTCAAAAGATGCGAAGCTTAAGCCACTCCTTTTCTAAAACTGTTTTGATTCTACAACGAGATCAAGTTCAAAGCGTTAAAGGTTTTCATAAAAACCATCCGCAACCCACCATCATTTTAGGAAGCAGAGTACTTAGTATTCGTGCTGCGTATTTATATCATAGTCAAGGCGTAGTGTACGGTAGCTAAGTGATGTCTTCCTACAAAGCATATGATGCGATTAGTTAGGACATTCATGTGATTATGTTGATCATAGTCAAGGGTCATATGGGTGGGTCTAGTTGATCTCGAAATGACGGGTATAACTTGACTAGTACTTATGATATTTTGACCATAGCCAAGGTCATAAGTAACTAGGGGTAAAAACCATATCGGGAGTTTCAAGAGTTGAAATTTGCAATGAGATTGCATACCACCTATATGATAGTTGGATCCCGATCCCACTGTGAGTAAATGTTACTTCCAGGAGAATTTTGCACTTTACAATTAGCTGATCCAGTAGGTGTCTAGAAAGGTGTTAACGGGGTTTGACCTCTGGGAAAACGAGGTTTACTTTAATTAGGTCCGTGCGAAAGTATGGGGAACCTCCCTCAAAGTACCGACACTGGCCTGGCTGACCGGTTAGCGATACTGTAGAATGTAATTAATCCTGGCTAGTTTTCTTTTCAGGTTTTGAAAGAAAATTTGATTAAAGCAGTGGGAGACATCGATTAGATAAGATAATAACCAATCTAATTCTTTGCAAGAGCATTTCGCTGAGTGTATTCTTTTCTCTCTCCTAATGGCAGATACCTATGACGAGACTTAAACTTCTACTAGAGAAAAATAAACTGACGGGACCGAACTATAAAGAATGGTTGAGGAACTTGAACATCGAATTAGCATATGATAAAGTATCATATGTCCTCACAACCAATGCCCCACCCGTCCCAGGACCTGAATCATCTGTCTCGGATAAGGACATCCGAAAAACTTGGGATACTGACTGTAACACGGCCAAGTGCCTCGCGCTCGCTTCTATGGACAATATCCATCAGAAGCAACATGAGAATATGGATGTACAATCCATCTTTCTTCACACAAAGGACTTGTATGAAGAGCAATCTCGTACTTTGAGATACGAGGCATCTCGAAAGCTGTTTTAGATGCGAATGGCCCCTGGTACATCAGTAGGAGACCATGTTTTAAAGATGATTGGTCTTATAGAAGAACATTAGGAACTGGGATGGACCATGGATAATGAGCAGTATACAGATATTGTTCTACAGTCTCTCCCCCCTGCCTTTGCTCCGTTCATAGTGAACTTCAATATGAATGATTTGGAGAAATCATTACCTGAACTTCTCAATATGTTGAGAAGTGAAGAGAGCACGTTGAAAACAACGAGGACTCCCACTCTGCTTGCTGGGCCATCCTCCTCTTCATTCCCAAAAGCCAAGGCCAAGGGAAAGAAAAAGAAGTAGTCCATCAAACAGAAAGGTGGAGTTAAAAAGGCAAAGGGAAAAGACAAATCCGGGGCTGCGGGAAGCGGGAAAGGAGAAATTTTTTACTGCCACAAGTCAGGACATTGGAAACGCAACTGTTCTGTGTATCATGCTGATCTCAAGAAGAAGAAGCATGCCGATACTTCCACTTCAGGTGTGTTTGTAACTGAAAACTGTTTTTCTTTAAACTCTGCATCTTGGGTATTAGATACCGGTTCTGGTTCTCACATCTGTAATTGTATGCAGGGATTGAGAAATAGTAAAGTTTTGAAGACAGGTGACCATACTCTGCGGGTTGGAAATGGTTCCAATGTACATGCTGTATCCGTGGGAGAGTATCAACTTGGGTTGCCTTCGGGTTGTATTTTGGTTTTGAACCCATGTTATTTTGTACCAAGTATGCTATGTAATATAATATCTGTTTCTTTGTTGGACAATGAAGGATATAATTTTGTATTGCAAAATAATGTTAAGAACATTAACTTGAATCAAGAGTTGATTGGGTATGGTATATTAAATAACGGTATTTACGCCCTGAACCAACACACAGTTTTCAATATACAACATACTAAAAAAAGAAAGTTTTCATATATAAATGAAGCTTTTCTTTGGCATTGTAGACTTGGTCATATTAATGAAACAAGACTAAACAAACTACATAAAGATGGATATTTAAATTCTTTTGAATATAAATCTTATGCAACTTGTCAGTCTTGTATCAAAGGTAAAATGACCAAAACTCCGTTTACTGGACACGGAGAAAGAGCTGTGGAACTCTTAAGCCTCATACATAGTGATGTATGTGGACCAATGTCTACACATGCTAGAGGTGGTTTTTCATACTTCATTACTTTTACAGATGATTTCTCAAGATTCGGACACGTGTTTTTGATAAAGCACAAATCCGAAACTTTCGAGAAATTCAAGGAGTATAAACTTGAAGTAGAAAAACAAACAGGCTTGAGCATCAAGAAACTTCGATCAAATCGAGGTGGAGAATATTTGAGTACAGAGTTTTTAGACTTCTTAAAAGAGAATGGGAATCTCTCTCAGCTCACTCCTCCTTACACACCACAGCACAATGGTGTGTCAGAACGGAGGAATCGTACCCCATTAGATATGGTACGATCCATGATATGTGATGCTGAATTACCGCTTTCCTTTTTGGGGCATGCATTAGAGACAGCAATGTATCTATTGAACAGGGTTCCAACCAAGACCGTGTCTACCACTCCATATGAGATATGGAGTGGAAAGAGACCATCTCTTAAAAGAGTTAGGATTTGGGGTTGTCTGGCTTTTGTTAAAAAGAAGAATCCAGACAAACTCGAGACACGATCGGTCATGTGTAAATTTATGGGGTATCCAAAACATTCATATGTATATCTATTCTACCACAAGGAGGAACAAAGGTGTTTGTTGCTCAGCATGCCACATTTTTGGAAAATGAAATCTTTACAGACAGTACTGATGGCAATGCGGTAGAACTAGAAGAGGTTCTAGAGACACAAATTACTCAGGACGAATTGGTTGAAACTGATGTTTCAGTAGAACTTCAAGACCCTCAGCCGCTCCGGAGATCTGGTAGAACTTCTCGCCCACCAGAGAGATACTATGGGTTTCTCATTGATGGTGATAGAGAAGATTGCATCATGGATGATGATGACCCTACTAGTTTTCAGCAAGCTATCATGAGCGGTGACTCAGTGAAGTGGCTGGAAGCCATGAGATCCGAAATGGAGTCCCTGTATACCAACAAAGTATGGACTTCGGACGTTGCGCCTCCTGGGATAAAACCCGTTGGGTGCAAATGGATCTTTAAGAGAAAGATTGGTATAGATGGACAGGTAGAGACCTTTAAAGCAAGGCTAGTAGGGAAAGGTTTTCGTCAAAGACCAGGATTGGACTATGATGAAACTTTCACACCAGTAGCAATGCTTAAATCCATTAGGATCCTACTTGCTATTGCTGCTCACTATGATTATGAAATCTGGCAGATGGACGTTAAAACTGCATTTCTAAATAGTGATTTAGAAGAATGCATTTTTATGGATCAGCCAGAGGGCTTCATTGACAGTGGGAGCAGCGGGAAAGCATGTAGATTGCTTAAATCCATTTATGGATTAAAGCAGGCCTCATGGAGCTGGAACATCTGCTTTGATGATACAATCAAAGAGTTTGATTTTATCAAAAATATAGATGAACCATGCATTTATAAGAAGATTGTAGGGAGTACTGTCACATTTCTCGTATTATATGTAGAAGACATTCTCCTGATAGGAAATGATATTCTTATGCTACAATCGGTCAAACTATTCTTATCACAAAGGTTCTCCATGAAGGACCTGGGTGATGCCTCATGCATTTTAGGCATAAGGATCTATAGAGATAGATCCAAGAGGTTATTGGGATTGTCCAAATCAAAGTACATAGACACCATCCTAAAAAGGTTTAGTATGGAAGATTCCAAGCATGGTGCCTTGCCTGCTTGTTATGGAATCACTCTCTCCAAGGACTTCTGTCCGAAGACTGATGAAGAGAGAGCTCGCATGAGCGTTATACCCTACGCTTCAGCCGTAGGATCTATAATGTATGCGATATTATGTACTCGCCCTGATGTAGCTTATGCACTAGCTGTAGTAAGCAGGTATCAATCCAACCCAGGGGAGAAACATTGGATAGCAGTGAAGAACATTCTTAAATACTTGCGAAGGACTAAAGAATTGTTCTTGGTGTATGGTAATGGGGATCTCCAGATGGAGGCCTTTACCGATTCCAGCTTCCAAAGTGATAAGGATGACAACAAATCTATCTCAGGGTTTGTATTTACCCTCAATGGAGGGGCGGTTAGTTGGAAGAGTTCCAAACAGGATACTGTTGCAGACTCCACGATGGAAGCTGAGTATATTGCTGCAAATGATGCTGCCAAAGAAGCCGTCTGGATGAGGAAGTTCATCGCGGAACTAGGAGTAGTTCCAACCATTGTTGATCCAATACCATTGTATTATGATAATAATGGAGCTATGGCGTTAGCCAAAGAACCAAGGTCCCATCAGAAATCCAGACACATCCTGAGGCGATATCATTTGATCCGAGAGATAGTAGATCGCCAGGAGATCGAGATTCGGAGAGTAGATACAAAAGATAACACAGCGGATCCACTCACCAAGGCCCTTCCACAGCTGCAGCATGAGCGACTTTTTGAGATGTTGGGTATGAGATACGCCAATAACTGGCCTTAGTGCAAGTGGGAGATTGTTAGATATATGTATGCCCTAGAGGCCATTATATGTATAGTGGATGCTTGGACATGTATATATGGATTGAGATAACTTTCTCGCTCAACATGATAGTATGCTATCTGGTTTACTTTATCTTGACATGTTGATTTGATCATGCTTTTATTCATTTGCACATGTTGATAAAGCCCTTAGGATATTTGCTTGACTACTGTGACTATGATGCGGATCATACTAGTGGGGCATGTGTAGTTTATAAGCATATCCTTGAACTGTTCTTAGTCGTGGGTGTATCGAGACGGGGCATCGATATTCCAGAGTAGACTAGCATATACTATTCTTGTCCCATATGAAGGGCGATGGATGATCCCATATCCATCTGGTGAGGTGACACCAAAGATTATATGCGGGTGCTCAGTAGAGACTGGGTACACTGAACAGACTCACAGAGAACTCCTATGTGGTATTATATCTATCGTCGGATAGCAGTTCTCAGGTGACACTGGTACAGGTTAGTCTGTAGACCCAAGATCGTCATAGAGTCTTGTGTGTCCTCCCACTGTACTTTGATATCCACCCTACCACGTCTCTACTGTGTCGTGCAAACAGGTGGACTTTGGGTACAGTCCCGAGGCACATAGAGGCGATGAGCGATAGGAGGGGTTTCGTCTCTCCCGGTATTGGGAGTTGATGTTGTGCTATGCTTGATTGGCTATAACAGGAAGTCCCTGGCCAGGGATACTGAGATTTACTGATAAGCGTTATCAGTAGTTTCTCGATCTGTTATGAGTCATACACCAGCATGACTTATTGAGTTATTGGGGTCGACGATTCCATCCCTAGACTCGATATGCAACATATCTGACGAGGAGACCGGACTGTACGGTAAGTGTTGCCAGTT
The DNA here is from genome assembly GCA_030015575.1 of Agapanthus africanus. Taxonomy (NCBI): domain Eukaryota; kingdom Viridiplantae; phylum Streptophyta; class Magnoliopsida; order Asparagales; family Amaryllidaceae; genus Agapanthus; species Agapanthus africanus. The sequence goes on along the minus strand of JASDDO010000022.1, from coordinate 174,212,971 downwards.
GGCTCGACGGGAATTTTGACAGCTTCGCTGGTTTTCTTCTGATCGTTCAATACCCGGGTGGCCGTTACGTTTAGCTGACCGCTTGCGGCTTGTAGGTATTTGATATGATCATTACCTACTGCCGGCGTATTGACGAGTCTTAGAGTCCCACAATGAAGTTTCCTGGCTCAGGAGAAAAGATGTGGTGTGCATATGAGATATGCGCGGAGACCCGATTAAATACGGATATGTGATACCGTATATTAATCGGGCATTTTCTATTGGTCGGGTCGTATGTGATATGACCAGTTTGTAAAATCAAGTGTTGATTTAACAAATGACTTTTAGATTAATTCTTTTATTAAACCTTTTTTTCTATTTTTGTATGCATGCATGTATGCACATGATGATGTGCATGGACACACATACATACATAGTATCATGGTTGTTGATACATATTTGGTGGCAATGCAAGACTCATATTGTAGTAATTATATATATATATATTTATCATTTTGAATTAATTAAAAGGATAATTCTCTCATGGTTAATGTTTATCATCTTTGACTAAACATCACCTAACATTTAACCATGAGTTAATTCTCCTTTGGAAGTTAACTCAATGAATAAATATCTAGATAATTACTAACCATGGTTGAAGTGAGAAGGATTAATATGGATTATTCTTTCTCATTTCAATTATTCTATCATATCATTATCTCTTTGAGCTCAAGTTTAGCCACCATCTTCTTCTTCCTCTCTTGAAATTTCTTTGAGTGAAGTTGATAAAAGAGGAAAGGGTTTTGATTATAGAATACAAACCACATCATCATACTACACACATCTAGCCCATTTGTGTTGGGTGTTTGCTCTACTTCATTCACATATCAAGTAAAGCAAGGAGGTTTGGGCAAAGGGACTTCGGGTGGATCATCGTGGACTAGGAAGGCTTCCATCGATCCGTTCCAAACTCTCAGAGTGCCAAGGAGTCACCAAGGGAGGTCTAAAAAGGTTGTAATCTCTACTCTTAGTGATACTTTTTCTTTTGCATGTGATGCTTAGTCAAAAGAAACCCTAAATTTCTAGTTATGATTCTTTGCAATTTCACTTAGCACCTTAAAAATTTGATTTTGGCATATGTGATACTTCTAAACCCTTGATGAGGTGCTAGGTAAACCCAACAGGACAATCTTCCTCTTCCATCCCAAAAACCAAGGCCAAGGGAAAGAATAAGAAGAAATTCACCAAACCGAGAGGAGGAATAAAGAAGGCGAAGGGGAAAAACAAATCCAAAGCTGCGGAGTCGGGAAAGGGAGAATGTTTTCACTGCAAGAAGACGGGGCACTGGAAGCGAAACTGTACTGAGTACCTTGAACTTAAGAAAAAGAAGCATGGTGATGCTTCAGCTTCAGGTGTGTTCATGACTGAAAACTGTTTTTCTATTAACTCTGCTTCCTGGGTATTAAATACCGGTTCAGGTTCTCATATTTGCAATTCTGTGCAGGCGTTGAGAAATAGCAGAGTTTTGAAGACAGGTGATCATACTCTCCAAGTTGGAAATGGTTCCATTGTACATGCAGTTTCAGTAGGAGAGTATCACCTAGGGATGCCGTCGGGTTGTATATTGGTTTTGAACCCATGTTATTTTGTACCAAGTATGCTTTGTAATATTATATCCATTTCCTTGTTAGACAATGAAGGATATCATTTTGCTGTGCAACAAAATTTTATGAACATTAAACTAAATCAAGAGTTGATTGGATATGGTACACTTAATAACGGGATATACGTCCTTAATCAACACACAGTTTTCAGCATTAAACACACAAGTAAAAGAAAATTTTCAGATATAAATGAAGCTTTTCTTTGGCATTGTAGACTTGGTCATATTAATGAAACAAGACTAAACAAGCTTCATAAAAATGGATATTTAAATCCTTTTAAGTATAAATCTTATGCAACTTGTCAGTCTTGTATAAAAGGTAAAATGACCAAAACTCCGTTTAGTGGAAACGGAGAAAGAGCTACTGAGCTCTTGGGCCTCATACATAGTGATGTATATGGACCAATGTCTACACATGCAAGAGGCGGTTTTTCGTACTTCATAACTTTTACTGATGATTTCTCACGATTCGGTCATGTGTTTTTGATAAAGCATAAGTCTGAAGCTTTCGAGAAATTCAAGGAGTACAAACTTGAAGTAGAAAAACAAACAGGAATGAACATCAAGATACTTCGATCAGATCGAGGTGGAGAGTACCTTAGTACTGAGTTCCTGAACTTCCTAAAAGAGAATGGGATTCTCTCTCAGCTCACTCCCCCTTACACACCACAGCACAACGGTGTGTTAGAACGGCGAAATCGTACCCTATTAGATATGGTACGAACAATGATGAGTGATTCTGAGTTACCTCTCTCTTTTTAGGGGCATGCATTGGAGACTGCAGTTTTTCTGTTAAACAAAGTTCCAACCAAGATCGTGTCTACCACTCCATATGAGATATGCTATGGGAAGAGACCATCTCTTAAGCGAGTTAAGATTTGGGATTGTCCAGCTTTTGTCAAAAAGCAGAATCTGGACAAACTCGAGACACGATCGGTCAAATGTATATTTGTGGGATATCCAAAACATTCGTTTAGGTTAAAATTCTACCACAAGGAGGAACAAAAGGTGTTTGTTTCTCAACATGCCACATTTTTAGAAAATGAGATTTTTTAAATGATACTGATGGCAATATGGTAGATCTCGAAGAGGTTCTAGAAACACAAGTTACAAATGACGACTTGGTTGAACCTGATGTTGCAACAGATTCTTATGAACCTCAGCCACTCCGTAGATCTCGTAGGACTTCTCTCCCACCGAAGAGATACTACGATTTTCTCATTGATGGTGATAGAGAAGATTGCATCATGGATGATGATGACCCTGCCAGTTTTCAGCAAGCTATCACGAGTGGTGACTCTGTGAACTGGCTGGATGCAATGAGATCCGAAATGGAGTCTATGTACACCAACAAAGTATGGACTTTGGAGAATGTATCCTCTGGGGTAAAACCCATAGGATGCAAATGGATTTTTAAAAGAAAGATCGGTGTAGATGGACATGTGGAGACCTATAAGGCAAGGTTGGTAGCGAAAGGTTTTTGTCAAAGACCAGCATTGGACTATGACGAGACTTTCTCTCCGGTAGCCATGCTTAAATCCATTCGGATCCTACTTGCTATTGTTGCTTGTTCAGTTGATAAAACTGCACATTTGTTATTACATTTTTCCTACTATTTCTATACTAGAAAAGGTGTCTATTATAATATATGATACATATGAGGGTTTATCTGTAAAAATACTATTTTTCATGTGTTGATATATTATAATTAGCATTTGGTAGGAAAATATATGCAAAGATATCATTGACCAAATCTTAATGTTAAAATTAATATCTCAATATAACAAACTCTACTAAATATTATTTGTTGAGTTATTGTGCAGAATTTGCAGGGCTAAAATCAAGGGAATCAAAGTTGTTAAGAGCAAACCTGCCTAATTAAGAAAGCAAACTAAGAAATCAATTCTGGCAGAAATAAAGAGAAGATTTCCAAGTTCCAAAAATTCCAGAGATTGCCACAAGTAACAAGGATCAACCCACAGAAATTTAATCAACGGATCAGATCATCTTGCCGCGGATCCGCGGCCAGAGCCCCTTGTGGCCGTGGATCCTCCGCGTTGGAGAAGAATCAGGAGGTGGGATTTCTCTGGTGAAATCCTAACTAATGGTTTCCAATTTATGAGACTAATTTTCTGGATTTTGGGGTATAAATAAGGACCGAGACCTTCTTGGAAAAATCATCAAGCCGACGAGATCACGAAGTCCAAGACGGCTCACGCATCCAAGCTGATCATCAACGGTTCATCTACCTCCTTAGAAGAGATCGAGAAGCAAATTAGTATTTTTAATCATTTTCTAAGGAATCAAAGTGTAATGAATATTGTTGATTAATAAAGGTAGCTCTTTTTCCTATTCTATTTCTTTGTAGTTTAATTATGCATTTTCTCTCTATCTCTTCTTCTCCCAACATGCGGGAGTAATTCTCCGCTTGTTAGGGTTCGTAGGATTAGGGTAGGTTAATGGATGATTAAAATACCTAAACTCTTTTTACGTCCTATAAAGTTTATAAACTTTATCAAAAGAATTATTAACATCCTAATCGGGCACGCTACCAATTCTTTATTAGCCTCGACCGCGATTAGAGATTAGATTAATGATTGTTTTGGTAAAGGCTAGATATGAACGGAGTTCCGTGTCGAGATAGGGGTTAAGAGTGGGATTCCTTTTCCCTCCAGAAACCCTAATCTACACGCATCACTGTCGTTCTAGTTTTAAATCTATTAAAGGATAGAAAGAGTAATTTTTAATTAATCATCCATAACTTTTAAATCCTAATGAACCCTACAAGCCCTCCTCTTATATAAATTTACATCCGTAGTTAATCTAGATCTATATTTTGCATTAGTGTCTAAAAGTAGATCTAGATCCTACAACCTTTCTTCAATATTCTTTATTCCTCCTCTCTCTTTCAACACATCTAAAGTAAGATTAAAATATTCAACGTTTCCCTGAGGACGACCCGTACTCACCTCGGTCTAGCTACGCGCGACACCGTTCTGATTGCGGTTAACTACTGAACACACTCTTTCGAAACAATCACTGCTCACTACGACTATGAAATCTGGCAGATGGACGTTAAAACAACATTTCTAAATGGTGATTTAGAAGAATGCGTTTATATGGATCAACTAGAGGGCTTCATTGACAGTGGGAGCAGCGGGAAAGCGTGTAGGTTGCTTAAATCCATTTATGGATTAAAGCAGGCATCACAGAGTTTGAACATCTGTTTTGATGATGTTATCAAAGAGTTTGATTTCATCAAAAATCTAGATGAACCTTGTGTTTATAAGAAGACTGTAGGTAAAACTGTCGCATTCCTCGTATTGTACGTGGATGACATTCTTCTGATAAGAAATGACATTCTTATGCTACAGTCGGTCAAATCATTCTTATTACTTAGGTTCTCCATGAAGGACCTGGGAGATGCCACGTACATTTTGGGCATTCAGATCTATAGGGATAGATCCAAACGGTTATTGGGATTGTCCCAAACCAATTCCTTCAACACCATCCTAAAGAGGTTTAGTATGGAAGAATCCAAGCGGGGTGCCTTATCCGCTTGCCATGGAGTCACTCTCTCCAAGGACGATTGTCCAAAGTCTGATAAAGAGAGAGTTTGCATGAACATTATTCCCTACGCTTCCGCCGTAGGATCAATAATGTATGCAATGTTGTGTACATGCCCTGATGTAGCTTATGCACTGAGTGTAGTAAGTAGGTATCAGTCAAACCCAGGGGAGAATCACTGGACTGCTGTGAAGAACATTCTTAAGTACTTGCGAAGGACTAAAGTATTGTTCTTGGTATATGGTAACGGGGATCTTCAAATGGAGGCCTTTACCGATTCGAGTTTCCAAAGTGATAAGGATGACAACAAGTCTATCTCAGGGTTTGTATTTATCCTCAACGGAGGGACGGTGAGTTGGAAGAATTCTAAATAGGATACCGTTGCAGACTCTATGATGGAAGCTGAGTACATTGCTGCAAATGATGCTGCCAAGGAAGCCGTCTAGATGAGGAAGTTCATCTCGGAGCTAGAATTAGTTCCAACCATTATTGATCCAATACCATTGTATTGTGACAATAATGGGGTTGTGGCGTTGGCCAAAGAGCCCAGGTCCCATCAGAAATCCAGACACATCCTGAGGCGATATCATTTGATCCGGGAGATAGTAAATCGCCACGAGATCGAGATTAAGAGAGTAGATATGAAGGATAACATTGTGGATCCATTCACCAAGGCCCTCCCTCAGCCGCATCATGAGCGACTTTTTGAGATGTTGGGTATGAGATACGCCAATAACTGGCCTTAGTGCAAGTGAGAGATTGTTAGATATATATATGCCCTAGAGGTCATTATATGATAGTGTATGCACCAGTTTGTGAGTGTGTGTATGTGTGTGTGTGTGTGTATTCAGAGGACAGTCTTGCTCGACATGATAGTATTCTATCTGGTTTCTCTTTATCTTGATATGATTGATAAAGCCCTTAGGATATTTGCTTAACTACTGGGATTATGATGTTGATCATACTAGTGGGACATCCGTAGTTTATAAGCATATCCTTGAAATGTTCCTAGTCGTGGGTGTATCGAGACAAGGCATCGATATTCCAGAGTAGACAAGCGTATACGATTCTTGTCCCATGTGATGGGCGATGGATGATCCCATATCCATCTGGTGTGCTAACACCAAAGATTGTATACGGGTGCTCAGTAGAGACTAGGTACACTGAACGGACTCACAGAGAACTCCTATGTGGTATTATATCTTATGTCGGATAGCAGTTCTTAGGTGACACTGGTACAGGTTAGTCTATAGACCCGAGATCGTCATAGAGCCCTGTGTGTTCTCCCACTGTACTTTGATGTCCACCCTACCACGGCTCTACTGAGCCGTGCAAGCAGGTGGATTTTGGGTACAGTCCCGAGGTACATGGAGGCAATGAGTGATAGGAGGGGTTTTTCGTCTCTCCCGGTATTGGGGGTTGATGTTGCACTATGCTCGATTGGCTATAACAGGAAGTCCCTGGCCAGGACTGCTGAGATTTACTGATAAGTGTTATCAGTAGTTTCCCGATCTGTTATGAGCCATATACCGGCATGACTTATTGAGTTATTGGGGTCGATGATTCCATCCCCAGACTCGATATGCAGCATATCTGACGAAGAGATCGGACTGTACGGTAAGTGTTGCCAGTTGGCTCGATGGAGTTTTGACAGGTTCGCTTGTTTTTCTTCTAATCGCTCAATACCCGGGTGGCCGTTACGTTTAGCTGACCGCTAGCGTCTTGTGGGTATTTGATGTGATCATCACCTACTGCCGGAGTATTGACGAGTCTTAGAGTCCCACACAGAAGTTTCCTAGCTCAGGCAAAACGATGTGGTGTGAATATGAGATATGCGCGGAAGCTCGATTAAATGCGTGTATGAGATACCCTATATTAATCGGGCGTTTACTATTGGTCGGGTCATATGTGATATGACCGGTTTATTAAATCAAGTGTTGATTTAATAATGACTTTTAGCTCACTTTTATTAAACCTTTTCTTTATGGATGTATGCATATATGTATATACATACATATGATGATGTGTATGAATACATACATACATACAAGTGTATCATGGTTGATGATACATGGATGATGGCAATGCAAGAATCACATGGTTCAAGTTAATATGTGTATTTTTGTTTCAAGATAAAAGAAAAAGGAAAATAACTTATGACTCATTCTTTCTACACTCTTTTAGGGTTGACCATTGACTTAACCCTAGGTTTATTTCCTTTGTTCTTTTAACTCGTCACAAAATATCTAGATATTTCTTTTAACCATGGTTGGATGTGAGAGTGTCTCATATATATATATCCTTTTGTTTTATTTTAAAACATAAGAATTATCATTATCTTGAGAAAAAATTTTCCATCTTCATCTTCCTCCTTATTCAAGCTCTCTTGAGTTTCTTTGAGTGTGGGGAAAAGAAAAAGAAGGGGTTTTTAAGTGAGATAACAAACCACACAATCATTTTATACTAGTTTAGCCTATTAGTTTAGAGTGTTTGCATCACTTCCTCATTGATCAAATGAAGCAAGGAGCTTTGGGCAAAGCGACTTCGGGTGGATCGTCGTGGACTAGGAAGGATTCAAGCGAGCCGTTCCAAACTCTAGGAGATCCAAGGAGTCACTCAAGAAGGTCTACAAAGATTGTAGTCTCTCCACTTAGTGATAGATTATTTATTGTATGTGATACTATTAGTTGTTACCCTATATTTCTAGTTTGATTCCTAGTTAAGTTTGCTTAGCATCTCGTTAAAATTTTATTGTGGCATGTGTGATTCTTCCAAACCCTTGATAAGGTGCAATGGAAACCCTACACCAGACCCAATCAACTGTTGATTAAGATTAATGTTCATAACATTACTTTGTAATACAAAATCATAGCCTTCATTTTCCAACAACGATATAGATATAATATTACACAACATCGAAGGTACAAAATAACATGGATTCAAAACCAATATACAACCCGACGGCAAACTAAGGTGATACTCTCCCACTGATACAACATATACAGAGGAACCATTTCCAGCTCGGAGAGTGTGATCACCTTTCTTCAAAACCTTGCTATTTCTCAGCTCCTACACACAATTGCAGATGTGAGATCCTGACCTGGTATCTAATATCCAGGAAGCAGAGTTAATTGAAAAACAGTTTTCTGTTTCAAACACACCTAAAGTGGAAGCATCAGCATGCTTCTTCTTCTTGAGGTCGGCAAGGTACCCAATGCAGTTTCTCTTCCAGTGCCCAGTCTTGTGGCAGTAGAAGTATTCCCCTTTTCCCGACGTAGCACCTGTCTTGTCCTTCCCTGGTGCCTTTTTCATTCCACCTCTCGGTTTAATGGGATTCTTCTTCTTCTTTCCCTTGGCCTTGCTTTCAGGACGGAAGAGGAAGATGGCCCAGCAACTAGAGCGGGAGTTTTCGCTACTTTTAGCGTGCTCTTTGCACTCCTCAGCATATTGAGAAGTTCAGAATGAAACATCTCTAGATTATGCATGTTGAAGTTCACTATGAACGGAGCAAAGGCAGGGGGAGAGACTGTAGAACAATATCAGCATACTATTCATTCTCCATTGTCCATCCCAGGTCCTCTAATTCTTCGATAAGTCCTATCATCTTCAATACATGGTCACCTACAGCCGTGCCAGCAGCCATCCGCATCTGAAACAACTTTCGAGATGTCTCGTATCGGAGAGTATGAGATTGCTCTCCATACAATTCCTTTGTATGAAAAAAGATGGATTGTACATCCATCTTCTCATGCTGCTTCTGATGTTCATTGTCTATAGAAGCAAGCGTAAGGCATTTGGCCGTTGTGTAGTCTATATCCCATGTCTTGCGGATTTCCTTATCCGCAACTGAAGAATTAGGGCCTGGGCTAGGAGGGGATGGAGTAGTCAGGACCTATCCGACTTATCATAGTTCAGGGCAATATTTACGTTCCTCTGCCATTCTTTGTAATTCGATCCCGTGAGTTTATTTTTATCTAATAAAAGCTTAAGTCCCGTCATAGGTATCAGCCATTAGGAGAGAGAAAAGAAGTCACTCAGCGATTGCACTTGCATGATTAGATTGGTTATTAATCTTGTCTAATCGATATCTCCCACTGCTTTTATCAAATTTTCCTTCAAACCTTAAAATGAAAATTAGCCAGAATTTATTGCAATCTACAAGTTCGCTAACCGGTCGGCCAGCCAAGTGTCGGTACTCCGAGGGAGGTTCCCCGTGCTTTCGCGCAAACCTAATTAAAATAAACCTCGTTTTCCTAGAGGCATAACCCCGTTAACACCTTTCTAGACACCTACTGGATTAGCTAATTGTAAAGTGCAAAACTCTCCCGGGAGTAACTTTTACTCACAGTGGGATCGGGATCCAACTATCAAATAGAAGGTATGCAATTTCATTGCAAATTACAACACTTGAAATTCCCGATATGGATTTTAACCCTAGTGTCTTATGACCTTAACTTTGGTCAACAAATCATAAGCACTAGTCAAGTTCTACCCGCCATTTCGTGATTAATTTAGACCCACCCGTATGACCCTTAACTATGGTCAACAAAGTCATACGAATGTCCTAATCGATCGCATCATATGCTTTATAGGAAGACATCACTTAGCTACCATACACAACGCCTTAACTATGGTCAAGAAACGTGGTACGAATACTATGTACTTTGCTTCCTAAAATGGCGGAAGGCAACGGATTGTTTTGATGAAAACCTTTAACGTTTTGAACTTGATGTCGTTGTAGAATCGAGTGAAAGGAGTGGTTTAAGCTCCAGTTTTAAAAATCGAATGGTTTGTAGCATATTTCTAATTTTGCTAAAGAGGTCACTCCCAGTGAAGGGATCTCGGCTCTTTCCTCATCGAATGAGGTGCTGGATATTCATCAAGGAATACCTTGATGCAAAGCAAAAAATAGATCAACTATAAAAACAAATCGAGTGCTTTGTAACATTTTCTAGTTTTTCTAAAGGAGTCACTCCCGGTGAAGGGATCTCGGCCCTTTCCTTATCGAATGAGGTGTTGGATATTCATTAGGGAATACCACTATGCAAAGCAAAAATTAGAGTTACCCGTTTTAATAAGTTTGATTCAAAACATCTTTAGGTTTCTTTTCCTTAACATTAATCACATTAATGTTGTCCCATCATTTAAGTTTCCTAAACATCACAGAAAAGAAATGAAAATAGAACGTATGCTTATGCCATCCGTATTCGCCACGGGGCCCCATCATGCACCGTTAGGTTACTTAACTAACGGCAGAGTGGGGGCTGGACGAGTGCGGGTGCAAAACATAAGCAACGTTTATCATATATCTCATATATAAATATCTATTCGTCGCACACATTTATAAACATTCCAGATCACAGATGAATACATTGGTTATACTAGGAATTCCGTATTTCGTTCAAGCCCTTAACGAAAAACGGATTCCACGGTCGTGATGAATAGCCAAACCCACCCTAGACCCCTCCAGGTGCGGCAAACTACCCGCCAAATTCCTGAAGTGAAGCAATCTCCCTCAATAAAATGAGTAGGCTACTCGGCACTTCGAGAACCCGGTAGTTTGTGCACCCCACCTTGGGTCTATCCTAGGAGCAAAAACAGTAAAAAGAAATAATACATCGGTGGCTACAAGCTCAACCCGGATGTGCCCCGTAAAATAATATTACATCAATTTTACAAATTACATGAATGAAAGAAAAGAAAAACACTTTTCTCACATCCCCCCGGCTATTCATCCACGACGATCCAACAAATTCATATACACATACCATCACATGATATACATATGTGCAACCCCCACTAATCATCGTATAGCAATTAGTAGACGTTTCAAACACATATCAAACTGAAAAGCATATAAACGACGTTAAAAATTCAATTCTGAAATACTCCGGTTTTCCCTAACACTTTGGTTATATCACATGTAATCTAGAAATAATTAAACAATACCATAAAACCAAAAACCCAGAATACGGATAACCCTAGAAAAACCCAAGCCCAAACCCCACTGTTCATTCGGCGACGCCAGGAAAAACTATGATCTTGCCGGTGAAATCTTGGTGGTTTGGGCTCATTTTTCTAAAGTTGTCTAGTTATCTCATAACAAGTATTCTGCACATGTTTAAAAAAATTTAGAGAACTTTTAAAAATTTCCAGAGAGCAAGTTTTCGATTTTATGGTTTCGGAGTTGTTTCGTATTCGAAGTTTTAAACATTGTCTAAAAATCTAGTTATGGTCTAGTTAGGCTTTGATGCTATGTTAGTGGATGTTGCACACCCTCACAACATCTTGTGAGGAGGCGGAAGTGGCAAACGAAAATTTTCTTGCATGCAACACCCTCTTTAAACCTAGATCTTGTGCTAAACAATAACTAGAAACCCTCTCTACAGATCTTATCTACTATGATTGGTGGTTATACCTTGAGAATTGGTCTTTCAGGTCTTCGTTTGGATGCGACTCCTATGCTCCTTGGATGCTTAAAAGGAACTAAGTCTCCGGTCACCTCTAGGTCGAAGATGATCCACCCGAGGGCTATAGAACAAGATTCAAACTCTTCAAAAGAGTTAACTACGAAATCTAGTGTGCTAGAAATGATTACTTAGATGATGTAGAGATGAACTAGTTGAAAGTGTACGCTAGCACCCCACTGGGTTTTACAAGCATCTAGCATGCCAATTTCAAATTTTTTTGGGTGCTAATCTACACTAAACAAGATCGTTAGCTAGATGATTAGGGTTTTAGTTTGATATCAACGTTAGCTATAAGAAAGTGAAGAGGGCTATACCCTCGTAGATTGAGTCCTTCACTTCACATGCTCCATGTAGTAGTCCCGTGACTCCACTAGGCTCCACTTGAGGGTTTGGACGAGCTTCCTCCGAAGATCTTCGTGCCGAAGATGATCCACGCGAAGTCCCTCCAACTCAAGCTACCTCTACACTAAACTCTTTAGCGTAAGAAACATGCTACACTTGATCGCTAGTCAAGAGTAGGATGGTGAAATAAGGGATTTGAGGCTCACAAATATGTGTTCAAGCTTCATGATTCATATCACATGTGAGGGTTGAAGCTTGAACCATGGTGGAATGTAGAAGAGGAAGAAGATGAGAGCAAAATGATAGCAACTCAAGAAAATGGCTAAGTGTTAGAATGAGCAAGTAAGTGAGAAATGCAACTCTTGACCCCTCACTCAATCAAGCATGGAATTATTGCAATATAAAATTGCTACCATACTTGAATAGTTAGTCAAGATGAATAAACAAAGATAAAAGCCCATGCTTGCAACCATGCTCCCAAAGTCTTCCCATTTTCCACCCCATTTCTATTTTCATAAAATAGAAATTTATGTCATGCTACATATATATATATATATATATATATATATATATATATGTATATGTATATATGTATGTATATGTATATATGTATGTATGTATGTATCATATATATATATATATATATATATATATTAATACATATAATAAAATATTTAGTTTGCTAATTATATTAGTTAAGATATAATTATATCAAATATAATATATATCATATTATTAAATCAACACTTGATTTAATAATCCGGTTATATCATATATGACCGACTAATATAATTTATCTGTATATCACATTATCAAATCAACACTTGATTCGACAATCTGGTTATATCACATATAACTGAACCGATAACAGATAATTGCCAGATTACAATACGGTATCACATACACGTATTTAATCAGGCCTACACACATATTTTCATATGTGTACTACTTCGTTTCGCTTGAACCAGGGATCTTCTGTGTGGGACTCAAAAGACTCGTCAATACGCCAGCAGTAGATGATAATCACATCAGTTACCTACAAGCCGTCAGCGGTACTAGCTGGATGTAACGGCTTCCCGGGTATTGAGCGATATGAAGATCAACAAGCAAGCTTGTCCATAGTCTCCATGAAGCCTATCAGTAACACTACCGTACAGTCCGGTCTCTTCGTCTGATATGTCGCATATCATGTCTAGGGGTAGTAAACGTCAGACCCAAGTAACGTGATAACTCATGTCGATGTCTAGCCTATAACGGTTTGAGAAAGTACTAATAACACTAATCAGTAATTCTCATAAGCAGCCTGGCCAGGGACTTCCAGTTATAGGAAATCGAGCATAGCACAACATCAACCCCCAATACCGGGAGAGACGAAACCCCTCATATCGCTCATTGACTCCATGTGACTCGGGACTGTACCCAAAATCCATCTGTTTGCACGACTCCTCTTGAGCGTGGTAGGGAGGAAATCAAAGCACAGTGGGAGCCACACAAGACTCTATGACGATCTCGGATCTATAGACTAACCTGTACCAGTGTCACCAGAGGACTGCTATCTGACGATAGGTATACTACCATATAGGAGTCCTCGGCGAGTCCTGTTCGGTGTACCCATTCTCTAATGAGCACATATGTACAATCTTTGATGTCACACACCAATGGTTGTGGGATCAACCATCGCCCTCTAAGGGATAAGAAACGTACACACTAGTCTACTCTGGAATATCGATGCCCTAGTCTCGATATTCCCACGACTAGGAACTAGTTAAATGATATACTTTTGGACCACCCTGGCCCCACTAGTATGATCTCATCATAATCCTGGTAGTCAAGTACATATCCTAAGGGCTTTATCAACATTTAAGAGACAGACGGTATAAATACCAGTCTACATGTTAAGATAAGGTAACTTGATAGCATACTATCATGTCGAGCAAGAAAGTCCTCTATATATATGTCTAAGCATCCACTATATCATCAATAATGGCCTCTAGGATATACATATTCCTAACAATCTCCTACTTGCACTAATGCCAGTTGTTGTAGTATCTCATACCCAACCTCCCAAAAGTCTCTCAAATAGCATCTGGGGGAGGCCCTCGGTCAGTGGATCCGCTGTGTTATCCTCTGTGTCAACTCTCCTAATCTCGATCTCTCGGAAATCAACTATCTCTCTGATCAGGTGATACTGTCTAAGAATATGTCTGGATCGCTGACGGGACCGGGGTTCCTAGGCCAAAGCCACAGCTCCATTGTCATCGTAATACACAAGTACTGGATGTCCAATGGTAGGAACCAAGTTCATCATATGAAAATTTTCATCCAGACAACCTCTTTGGCAGCATCGTTGGTAGCGATGTAATTAGCCTTTATCAACGAGTTTGCTACGGTATATAGCTTGGAACCCTTCCAACATACCGTCCCTTCACTAAGGGTGAAGAAAAAATCCGAGACTGACTTTCAGTCGTCCTTATCACTCTCGAAGCTCGAATCGGTACAGGAACTCCATCCGGAGTTCACCGTTACCATACACCAAGAACATCTCTTTAGTCCTTCTCAAGCACTTAAGAATGTTCTTCACAGCTGTCTAGTGGTTTTCCCAAAGATCTGTTTGATACTTACTCACTACACCTAGTGAGTAAGTTACATCTGGTCTGATACATAACATCGCATACATGATTAACCCGTCTTCCAAAGCATAGGGTATCTCTTGTATGCGAGCCCTCTCCAAATCAGTCTTGGGAGACATCTCTTTGGAGAGAGTGATTCCTGAAAAAGCGAGTATATTACCACACTTAGAATCTTCCATATTAAACCCTTTTAGTATGGTGTCTATGTACCTGGATTAGGACAATGCCAAATCCATTTAGATCTATCTCTATAGATCTATATCCCCCGGATATAGGAGGTATCAGTTAGATCTTTCATGGAGAACTAGTGTGATAAGAGAAGCTTGACCGAGTGCAGCATAAGAACATCGTTTCCTATCATGAGTGCGTCATCCGCGTACAGTACGAGGATGAAAACCATACTCTCTACAACCTTCTTATATATACATGGTTCATCTACCTTTTTGATGAAGTCAAACTCTTTGACAGCTTCATCAAAAAATAGATGTTCCATCTCCGCGATGCCTGCTTTAACTCGTAGATGGATTTAAGCAGCTTGCATATGCTTCTGTTGCTCCTACTGTCTATGAAGCCCTCCGGC
This sequence comes from Agapanthus africanus, assembly GCA_030015575.1. Lineage (NCBI taxonomy): Eukaryota > Viridiplantae > Streptophyta > Magnoliopsida > Asparagales > Amaryllidaceae > Agapanthus > Agapanthus africanus. Next base: position 174,197,740 of record JASDDO010000022.1, on the reverse strand, counting down.
AGTGTCATAAATACGCTCTCTTCTAAATCACCATTTAGAAAAGCAGTTTTGACATGCAGTCTGCCAGATTTCGTAGTCATGGTATGAAGCAATGGCAAGTAGGATCTTGATGGACTTAAGCATAGCTTTGAAAGTCTCAACTTTTCCATCTACACCAAATTATCTTTCTCAAAGATCCTTTTGCTCCCGATGGGTTTTGCCCTTTCAGGAGCAATATGCAAAGTCAACACTTTGTTGGTTTACATGGATTCCATCTCAGATCGCATAGCATCCAACCATTTCACATAGTCTCCACTTGTGATGACCTACTCAAAACTAGTTGGGTCATCATCTCCATGATGCAATCCTCGCTCCCACCGTCTATGAGAAAACCGTAGTATCTCTCAAGTGGATGAAGAACCCTACTAGATCTGCGGAGTGGATGCGGTTCGTCGGGGACTATTGAATCTTGCGGTTCCACCAAATCGTCAGTTATAGTTTGCTTTGCTGGAACTTCTTCCAGTTCTACCTCATTGCCACTTATTTCTTCCATAATAAATTCCTTTTCTAAAAAGGTGGCATGTCGAGAAACAAAACACCTTTTGTTCCTGTTCCTCGGTGTGGAAGAAGATATACCCTCGCGAATATTTAGGATATCCAACAAACTTGCACAGAACTGACATTGCCTCAAGCTTGTTCGGATTTTGCTTTTCAACATAGGCCGGACAACCCATATCTTAACTCTTTTAAGAGATGGTCTCTTCCCATTCCATATCTCATATGGAGTGGTAGGCAACGGATTTGGTCGGAACTCTATTCAATAGATATGCAGCTATCTCAAGTGCATATCTGCAAAAGGAAATAGGTAACTCAGCATTGCTCATCATAGAGCGTACCATATCTCATAGGGTGCGATTCCTCCACCCCGATATACCATTGTGCTGTGGTGTATACGGAGGAGTAAACTGAGAGAGAATCTCATTCTCTTTTAAATAATCCCGGAATTCCGTGCTCAAGTATTCTCTTCCCCGATCATATCGAAGGACTTGAATACCTTTACCCATCTGGTTCTCATCTTCGTACTTATATTCCTTGAAATTCTCAAACGATTCAGATTTGTGTTTCAACAAGAACACATATCCGTACCTTGAGAGAACATCAGTGAATGTAATAAAGTACGCGGAACCATCCCTGACATGTGTAGACATAGGACCGCATACATCACCATGTATCTGTCCAAGAGTTCAGTAGCCCTTTCTTCGTTTCCAGTAAACGAAGATTTGGTCACCTGGCCTTTGAGACATGATTGGAAAGTTTCATAAGATGTAAATTCGAACAGATTCAAATATGCATCTTTATGGAACTTTAGCTAGTTTTGTCTCAGCGTCATGACCTAGTCTATAATACCTCAAGAAGACTTCATTCATTTCTGAATTGTTCCTCTTGTGTGTGTTTAGTACATTTAGAACTGTAGTTTGATTCAGAACGTGTATACTGTTATACTACATACCTTACCCAATCAACACTTAATTTAGGAAAATATTCACAATATTACTGGTACCAAATAACAGTCACTCAGAATCATTGTATTACCAGTTGGTAACACTAGGTGATATTTGCCAACTGCTTTGGCTGCAACAATTGCACCATTCCCTACTACTAGAGATATATCACCTTTCCCAATTCTCAACCTATCTTTTGCCTATGTAACAAATTACATAGGTGGGATCCTGATCCGGTATCCAATACCCAGGACGTAGAAACAACTGGGAAACAAATCTTGGTAACGAACACACCCGAAGACAATGCACCAATATGCTTATTCTTTGTTTGGATGGCGTGGAAATCTGGATATTCCCCTATTCCTTGTTTAGACTTATGACAATCTTAAGGTATAGCAGAACCCAACCCAGTATAATAAGTAGGTTCGGTTAATATATTCATATTATTATCTTGATTAAGGCATTTCATTGGTCGCTACCAAGAGAGAGAGAAGGATAATCACTTTGTGTGCGCTCTTTGCAAGATTAGATTGGTTATTTTATCTAATCAGGATGGCTCCCACCGTTTTTATCAAATCTTCCTTCAAACCCTAAAAGGTAAGATTAGCCGGGATTAATTACACCCTACAGGTTCGCCAATCGTTCGTCCAGGCAAGTATCGGTACTCCGAGGGAGGTTTCCCGTGCTCTCGCACGGACCTAATTAAAATAAACCTCGTTTCCCTAGAGGCATAATGTCATGACCTGAAGGTACGGAACGTGACCGACACTTAAATTACAAAACGTCTAGAGGCGCAATGTAATCTAAGTAAGCCGAAGCCCAAAAATCTAAACCATTTAAAATAAGAAATGTAGGAAAACATATTTAAAAGCAACATCAAATTGTCTCAAAAATTTCGGCAGAGTTTCCTTTGTAAAAACTGGCCCCAAACGGGTGCAAACAAGAATAATATACATAAGCAATAATAAAGGCATCCCCAAGCGGGAGCTAGCTCTTCGCCAATTGGCGGACACAACCACAAGCAATAATATACAACGCCGAAGGGCGAGGAGCAAAACTCATAAGAAAACCAAAATCTACGTAAAAACCATAATAATACAAGCATGATTCTAAGGTCGAAAAAAATAAACAACCGTCTTCTAAATCTATCAAAAATACAAGTCTGGTTGATGGAGCTTACTAGATACAACTGAAATAAATAAAAGTACAACGATGGTCACGATACAAGTGAACCAACCTACCAAGCAATCACCCTGAAAGAAATGGTGTGCCAGCAAGCCGCTAAGGAAACCTGTACATCTAAACCTGCAAGAAAATTTTGCACAACAGGGATGAGTTGCCAACTCGTGAGTAGAAGACATCTGAGGGTAGAAATCGCATACACGACGATCATCTAGGTCATAATAATATACCTGTATAACACTAGCCATCTAGTAGTGACAGGGTAATAATCTATGCATAAATGCAATACTCAGTGTATCGTATCAGTGTCACTAGACAGTAATGAGTTACATATCGGATGTATGAATGCATCGTGAATAAGAAAATCAACCACGAAATCTGAATAATCTGGTATAAGAAAACATCAATGAAATCTCGTATAATAAAACTGAAATATCATCAGTGAAATCGACAGAAAGTCTGTGTCAAGCATCGACACAATATCTCAATATCTCAAGCCTCAATATATCAATATCATAATGTCTCAATATCTCGATGTCTCAAAATCTCAATGTCTCAATATCTCGGGTTCCGTCAGTCCGGATCGGCCCATATCATCAAATCTCACGACAACGGTCGGTATCTCCGGATATCCGCCGTGCCAGATATCACCAGTAGGTAGTCCGTGCCCTTGCCACGCTCATCGTAATCCCCACAAAATCTCTATCTTGCCCCGGGGTACCAACCGGGCCTACCGTATACCCGAGACGGTTCCTCCACTCCTCGAATCAGGTCTCGAAATCCAACAGAAAACATGAAAACTCATGGTGGACGACCCATACATCACGAGAAAATCGCAACTTTCATTTTAAAATGTGTGTGTGAGAGAGAGAAGTTTTTATATATATTATTGCGGTTCTCCCCCAAATCCAAAAATCTCATGGAAATCCGAAGTCCAAGAATCAAGAGTAAGTAAACAGTGAATATCGGTATAAAGCCCCAGAATAGTACATGAATGAATATATGAATGCATGAAATATCTATGTAAAGAATGCTATCTCTAAGTTAACACATGAGAGCAATCACACAGATATTATGTGGTAAGCATTTAGCTGATTATATCAATGAGATAATATGTTCTAAAGTATACGTGACATGGCAATTACCGATGATGATATGTGTGAGCTGGCAAACAAGTGTATGTGAAACATGCGCATCATCGGTAATAGTGCTGGTGTCTTAACAAGCAGGGTTCATAATTATTAAAAAAACACGTGCATAAGCATAAAATGCGATGAGAGCAACATGAACATACGAAGAATGATGAAGGAATCGTAACCATGAAGAATATACATTATCCAACTACGAGTCATACAGTTTGGTGTTTGAAATAGCATGAATCGTGGTTTTTAGAAAAGTAGGAGCTACGGGATTTTATAAAAAAAATGTCCTTTGAAAAATCCGTAGTATCACTCAAGCTGTCTTTAAAAATGCACACGATTCGTTAGTTTTGAAAATATGTATGACTCGTGCATAAACTAACATCCACCTAACTAACTAAGAGACTAAACTAAAGAACTGGTCGAAAGGTAAGAAAAATCCACCTAAAGTCCAAGTCGATATCTCTAGTAGTCGGCGATCCAGCCTCAATAGCGTCACGTACATAGTACGACTTTCTCGAGTCAAGAGTGTGGATCAATCATCATATCTATACGTCGTACGGTAAAATCTATCGTACAGCATCCCCCAAATCGGGGTACGGGTCAACTATCAAATATATATCATCATTCATATGGTATCATCATCAAACAATATCATGATCTGGTTATTGATCTAAAGTCTCGTGCAATCCGACGTCATCAACATATATCATCATATATGAATTCACATTGCCCAAGCGATCCATTATAAATATCATAACATATCTCAAATCATAATTCGATCACATATCAAATATCTCATGGCATCATGCCCGATCATATCGACTCATTCCTAAGTATCACATAATATCCTCATCATCCGTGTATATGTATATATGTATGTATGTATGTGTGTATGTGTGTATATATATATATATATATATATATATATATACACTCACATACCTATACACACACACACAAGAACAAGTGTGTGTGTGTATGTGTGTGTCAAACTATACTCTAGGGTCTCGCAACTAAGAACTAAACTAAAAGCACTATCACCCAACTTACACAATTTCCGATCCATGGTCTCCTAAACCTTTCTTGCTCAGTATTCGTATCTCGCAATAACATATCTATATATAACTATCTCAAGACCACGTCATATCCTATGAAGTTGCGGGGGTGCTATACTCCATCCACCCGACTTCCCCCGTAGATATACATATACTCACCTGGTCCTTGTCTGCCGAAGTTGATACTGCCATCATCTTCTTCATCATCCGAAGTCCACATGTGATGTACCTATATGCAAACATATATAATATCGTAAATCGAAATCGCGGATAAAAACGAAAACGACACACGAAACGCGCATAGGTTAAAACCTATGACCCGCTCATGCAAAAGAACCAAGTAACCCTCGACATCCGCGTACAAACGCCGATTAATCGAGAAAAAACCCAAATGTACCAATCATGGTTTCACAACTCACTAATTATAATATGAAATAAGTTGTAACTCATCAAAACCTCAAAATAAATCAAATCGATTTATTTCCGAAAACCTAGAAAGTATCAAATAACCGTTTAAGTACAAAACTTGATGTTTAAATAAAACTTGTGGACACAATATTCACTAAATATCATAACTATATCATGCAAATCATTACTATAATTTAATCTCATCAATTTTCATTAACCCCAAAATTCTAGTTTGCAAAATTATGCAATTTGGACAAATTAATTGTAACAATTTATAAATTAGCTTCTAGATTAGATTTAGCATTACCTAACATATTAAACTACAAATTAATACCATAATCTAATGATAAAAACCCTCACTTGAATTTTATCTCACCTATTTATATGATTTATAAAAATCTAGTTTGCAAAAATATATGATTTAGACAATTTAAAAGTATCAATTTGCAAACTAGCAACTAGTTTAGATTTTTCATTTCCTTAAGATTAAAATCTACACTTTGTAACCATGATTACATGATAAGAACCCTAATTTGCATTCAAAACACTTTCTTGAAATTTTAATTTAGCAATTTGAACCATAATTAAACACCGAAATTCTTTAAATTGAGGTAATTAAATATCAAGTAACAATTGGTTTAAGATTATATCTCAAAAACATGAGATCAAACATCCAACTTGATCTCCAAAATGATAACTTTGCTCCAAGATCCAAACTTGTTTGGCCAAAGAATAATGGGTAGAGATTGAATTTGGAATTTGTGAGGTTTTATTTTGGATTTTTGAGGAATTTTTGGAGATTTTTGAAGGGAAAATGAAGTGGAGAAATGGGAATTGCGGGGCTGCCTTTTTCGGCCAGGTGAGGGAGGAGAGAAAGAGAGAGAGAGAAATGTGTGGTATTATGTACAAACTTCTCCAATTTATTACACCTTTTAAAGTCTTTTCAATATTTTATTTTATTTTATTTATTTTCTTAATTCATTTCACCCTAGAATTCTCTAGAAATTTGAAAACAAATCTAGAAGAGAAGAGCATTCTACAAACTAAATTCTAATATGTCATGTCTCACTTTTGTAAAATTAACCCATTCCAATTTATAATTTGCACTAATTTAATGTATAATTAAAAGCTTATATTAATATTAGAAATAATTAATTACGGAAAAACATTTAAGTAAACTAATAATTTATAAGTGGCCAAATAAATACCAAATACTAGCAATTACATAGTTAAAATAGGCATATTTAAGTCTATATTGAAAAATAATTATAGTTGGATTTTACGGAAAATACGGTTTATTTTACCGATTATCAGAAAATTCACCTAAAGGATTTTATTTATTGAATTATTTATTTATTTATTTTTTAAAATGTTACAGTCTTCCCCCCTTAAAGAAATTCGGTCCCCGAATTTAAATTAAAACTCCCCCAAATACTAAAACATTTCAGCAAAACACTCAAATTGTCGGGGCTCCGAAATCATCAATACATAAAACACATCTTAGCGCAATGCATCCGCATGAAAAACGAGTACATAACTCAACATCAAAACTCCGTCATGCATAACGCAATCATCGGAGTTATAGCGAAAATACCGTATCAAAATCCAATACGAAAACCAACATGATATACATCAAAACTATAACATGTACATATAGTACACATCATAGAAAAATCGTCCAAATATATGAATAGAGAAGCATGCAAAATCCCTTTTTCAAATCGCCGTGCGATGCGCGTATCACAGCACAAGCAGCGGACGTTCATTTTAAGGAAAAAATAGCTATACAGATATATCTTTTATTTAACATACACATCCCGCCTTTTGAAAATAATTTAGAAGGGTTTCTTTTGTAAAATATTTCGTGTCATCTCAGACACATAAGAAAATATTGAGACGATAGCTTCTTTTTGGAAATCCCTTCGGTAACTATGGATGCATGCAAAAACACCTAGGTACTGTTCTCAGAACAATCCTGCTCGGTTATTATACCAAATAGTAATTATCATAAAAACGTACAGCTCAAAATGAAATCAATCACAAATATAGCATACAAATACCGCGTGCGTCCGGTGTGAACGAAAATCGAAACCAAATACAGATGCCACGCATATGCACAGAAACAAAACTGAGTGCAACAGATGCGCACAAAAATATCTTGTCAAGTGCAACGGGCGTGCACGACAACAATATAAGGTGCATCTAATCTGCACAAATCCCGATTTAGTGCATCTGGTGTGCACAAAATCGCATCGAGTGCGCCAAGTGTGCGCAAAAATCTCAATCAAGTGCACATGGTACATGAAAACATATATTGAACAACGAAATCGAAATCAGCGGTATACGACATACACCGAATCAAAATCAAGTATACCACGATAGATAAACTTACAACCACCTGCATTAGTGTGCACGAAACCAAATAAAAGTACGAAAAGTGCATGAAAACTATACTGAAAGCGGAAGTCCAAAATCATGTGCAACCCATATACACGAAATCAAATCAGTATCTCAGAATATATAAAATCAAATCAAGTGCAATGGGTATGCACAAAACGAACATCAATACAACTGATACATGGAACACTAATCGAGTGCAATGAATGTGCACGTAGGAAATACCAATCATAAAACGAAATTCTCAAAATACCAAAATCCAAACAACGGAAATGTGAAATTCAAATCACCAAATCGCAAATCGTAACACTGACGTCAATGTACTCCTTCTCGAATGTCGAAGGGTGTCGGCGCGCCCAAAACTAGCAGAGCAAGATATCTCCTTGCATCCCGTTCATAGTCTGGCGCATGGTGTTCTTTGGCTCTCGTCTCCTCGTAGCAGTATGAACGGCGCTACAAACGGCTATACTCATATCTAGGGCTTCCCAAGTAATGTATCCCATCACATGATATCCGGACTACGTTAAACTTTTCGATCGATTCATCAATGTCCCATAATTCCCCGAGAGCTCAACACTCAAGTATAGTTTAAAAATATCCAGTACACGCCACAGCACCTACAGACCAGCCATAGAAGGGAAAACCTAAGCCTCACTAATGGCACCGCGGAACTGCCGCAAACCCTAAGGTTTAAAGGCGTTCTCATGGTCATTATGTCGAGTTAGGGTTTCATTCTTCTAAAGGGTCCATAGAATTACCTGAATGTTCATCTGAATACCTTAAACTTGGGAAAATGGGTTTCTGACATTCATTCGAACCTTTTAACTTCGCCTAGACGACATGTGAAAACTCTTCTTCTGCACGCTAAACAATGCCTCGATCCTCAAGAACAGACGATACACTAATGGTCATCACATTCTAGCCGGTCTCTAGCTGTGGCCCGATCACCCGATGCAGATATCAAACGCTTGCGTCCATAAGAAAACATAGTAAACGACATATCTAAACGCTCATGCTGACCGCAACTCTAGCCGCAGCTCTCTCTGCCCGTGCGATCGTGGTAACATAAATCACCATCCGACATCGGCGAAGATAGATCATAGGAACGAATAGAAATACGGTGCAAAGAAATGTACATCCTAAGGCTTCTTAAGCGGAGTAGCGTATCGTAAATATGCAGCGGAACATACACACGGTACGTCACTCAACTTTAGTCACATACTCCATCAACCAAGGGTCATCCTACACGTGGAAGGTAAATACTAACGCTCTGATACCAACTTTGTCACGACCCGAAGGTACGGAACGTGACTAGCACTTAAATTATGAAACGTCTAGAGGCGCAACGTAATCTAAGTAAGACGAAGCCCAGAAATCTAAACCATTTAAAAGAAGAAGTGTAGGAAAACATGTTTAAAAGCAAAATCAAATTTTCTCAAAAATTTCGGTAGAGTCTCCTTTGTAAAAACTGGCCCTAAACGGGTACAAACAAGAATAATATACATAAGAAATAATAAAGGCATCCCCAAGTGGGAGCTAGCTCTTCGCCAATTGGAGGACACAACCATAAGTAATAATATACAACGCCGAAGGGCGATGAACAAAACTCAGAAGAAAACCAAAATCCACCAGAAAACCATAATAATACAAGCGCGATTCTAAGGTCGAAAAAAAATAAACAATCGTCTTCTAAATCTATCAAAAATACAAGTCTGGTTGATGGAGCTTACTAGATAAAACTGAAATAAATAAAAATACAACGACGGTCACGATACAACTGAACCAACCTACCAAGAAATCACCCTGAAAGAAATGGTGTGCCAGCAAGCCGCTAAGGAAACTTGTACATCTAAACCTGCAAGAAAATTTGGAACAACGGGGGTGAGTTGCCAACTCGTGAGTAGAAGACATCTGCGGGTAGAAATTGCTTGCACGACGATATCCTAGGGCATAATAATATACATGTGTAACACTAGCCATCTAGTAGTGACAGGGTAATAATCTATGCATACGTGCAATACTCAGTGCATCGTGTCAGTGTCAATAGACAGTAATGAGTCACATATCGGATGTATGAATGCATCGTGAATAAGAAAATCAACCACGAAATCTGAATAATCTGATATAAGAAAACATCAATGAAATCTCGTATAATAAAACTGAAACATCATCAGTGAAATCGACAGAAAGTCCGTGTCAAGCAATGACACAATATCTCAATATCTCAAGTCTCAATATCTCAATGTCTCAATATCTCGATGTCTCAAAATCTCAATGTCTCAATATCTCGGGCTCCGTCAGTCCGGATCGGCCCATATCATAAAATCTCACGACAATGGTCGGTATCCTCCGGATATCTGTCGCGCCAGACATCACCGGTAGGTAGTCCGTGCCCCTGCCAGGCTCATCCTCATCCCTACGAAATCTCTATCTCGCCCCAGGTTATCTACCGGGCCCACCATGTACCCGAGACGGTTCCTCCACTGCTCGAATCGGGTCTCGAAATCAAACAGAAAACATGAAAACTCAAGGTGGACTACCCATAAATCATGAGAAAACCGTAACTTGCATTTTAAAATGAGAGAGAGAGAGAGAGGTTTTTATATATATATTCTTGCGGTTTTCCCCCAAATCCAAAAATCTCATGGAAATCCGAAATCCAAGAATCAAGAGTAAGTAAACAGTGAATATCGGCATAAAGCCCCAGAATAGTACATGAATGAATATATGAATGCATGAATTATCTATTTAAAGAATGCAATCTCTAAGTTAACGCATGAGAGCAATCACACAAATATTATGTGGTAAGCATTTAGCTGATTATATCAATGAGATTATATGTTCTAAGTGTACGTGACATGGCAATTACCGATGATAATGTGTGTGAGCCGGCAAACAATTGTATGTGAAACATGCGCATCATCGGTAATGGTGCCGATGTCCTAACAAGCAGGGTTCATAATTATTAAAGAAAACACGTGCATAAGCATAAAATGCGATGAGAGCAACATGAACATACGAAGAATGATGAAGCAACCGTAACCATGAAGAATATACATTATCCAACTACGAGTCATATAGTTTGGTGTTTGAAATAGCATGAATCGTGATTTTTTGAAAAGTAGGAGCTACGGGGTTTTATAAAAAAAATGTCCTTTTAAAAATCCATAGTATCCCTCAGGCTGTCTTTAAAAATGCACACGATTCGTTAGTTTTGAAAATATGTATTACTCGAGCCTAAACTAACATCTACCTAACCAACTAGGGACTAAACTAAAGAACTGGTGAAAGGTAAGAAAAATCCACCTAAAGTCCGAGTCGATATCTCTAGTAGTCGGCGATCCAGCCTCAATAGCGTCACGTACATAGTACGACTTTCTCGAGTCAAGAGTGTGGATCAATCATCATATCTATACGTCGTACGGTAAAATCCAACGTACGGCATCCCAAAATCGGGGTACGGGTCAACTATCAAATATATATCATCATTCATATGGTATCATCATCAAACAATATCATGATCTAGTTACTGATCTAAAGTCCCGTGCAATCCGACGTCATCAACACATATCATCATATATGAATTCACATTGCCCAAGCGATCCATTATAAATATCATAACATATCTCAAATCATAATTCGATCATATATCAAATATCTCACGGCATAATGCCCGATCATATCGACTCATTCCTAAGTATCACGTAATATCCTCATCACCCGTGTATGTGTGTGTGTGTGTGTATGTAGACACAGACACACACACACACACACAAGAACAAGTGTGTGTGTATCAACCTATACTCTAGGGTCTCGCGACTAAGAACTAGACTTAAAGCACTATCACCCAACATACACAATTTCCGATCCGTGGTTTCCTAAACCTTTTTTTGCTCAGTATTCATATTTTGCAATAACATATCTATATATAACTATCTCAAGACCACGTCATATCCTACGAAGTTGCAGGGCTGCTATACGCCATTCACCCGACTTCCCCCGTAGATATACATCTACTCACCTGGTCCTTGTTTGTCGAAGTCGATGCCACCATCCTCTTCTTCATCATCCGAAGTCCACGTGAGAGATACTTATACACAAACATATATAATATCGTAAACCGAAATCGCGGATAAAAACCAAAACGGCACACGAAACGCGCATAGGTTAAAGCCTATGACCCGCTCATGCAAAAGAACCAAGTAACCCTCGACATCAGCATACAAACGCCGATTGATCAAGAAAAACCCAAACGTACCAATCGTGGTTTCACAACTCACTAATTATAATATGAAATAAGTTATAACTCATCAAAATCTCAAAATAAATCAAATCGATTTATTTCCGAAAACCTAGAAAGCATCAAATAACCGTTTAAGTACAAAACTTAATGTTTAAAGAAAACTAGTGGCCATAATATTCACTAGATATCATAACTAGATCATGCAAACCATTACTATAATTTAATCACATCAATTTTCATTAACCCCAAAATTCTAGTTTGCAAAATTATGCAATTTGGACAAATTAATTATAACAATTTACAAATTACTTCTAGATTACGTTTAGCATTACCTAACATGTTAAACTACACATTGAGACCATAATCTAATGATAAAAACCCTCACTTGAATTTTATCTCACCTATTTATATGATTTATAAAAATCTAGTTTGCAAAAATATATGATTTAGACAATTTAAAAGTATCAATTTGCAAACTAGCAACTAGTTTAGAATTTTCATTTCCTTAAGATGAAAATCTACACTTTGTAACCATGATTACATGATAAGAACCCTAATTTTCATTCAAACCCCTTTCTTGAAATTTTAATTTAGCAATTAGAACCATAATTAAACACCGAAATTCATTAAATTGGGGTAATTAAACATCAAGTAACAATTGGTTTAAGATTATACCTCAAAAACATGAGATCAAACATCCAACTTGATCTCCAAAATGCTAACTTTGCTCCAAAATCCAAGCTTATTTGGCCAATGAATAATCGGTAGAGATTGGATTTGGAATTTGTCAGGTTTTATTTTCGATTTTTGAGGAATTTTTGGAGATTTTTGAAGGGAAAATGAAGTGGAGAAATGGGAATTGGGGGGCTGCCTTTTTTGGCCAAGTGAAGGAGGAGAGAAAGAGAGAGAAATGTGTGGTATTATATAGAAACTTCTCCAATTTATTACACCTTTTTAAGTATTTTCAATATTTTATTTTATTTTATTTCTTTTCTTAATTCATTTCACCCTAGAATTCTCTAGAAATTTGAAGACAAATCAAGAAGAGAAGAGCATTCTACAAACTAAATTCTAATATGTCATGGCTCACTTTTTTAAAATTAACCAATTCCAATTTATAATTTGCACTAATTTAATGTATAATTAAAAGCTTATATTAATATTAGAAATAATTAATTAAGGAAAAATATTTAAGTAAACTAATATTTTATAAGTGACCAAATAAATACCAAATACTAGCAATTACATAGTTAAAATAGGCATATTAAAGTCTATACTGAAAAATAATTATAGTTGAGTTTTACGGAAAATACGGTTTATTTTACCGATTATCAAAAAATTCACCTAAAGGATTTTATTTATTGAATTATTTATTTAGTTATTTTTTAATATGTTACACATAGCCCCATTGACACCTTTCTAGACACCTACTAGAATAGCTAATTGTAAAGTGCAAAGCTCTTCCAGGAGTAACTCTTACTCGTAGTGGGTATCGGGATCCAACTATCATATAGAAGGTATGCAATCTCATTGCAAATTTCAACACTTGAAATTCCCAATAATGGTTTTTACCCCTAACATCCTATGACCTTGACGGAGGCCAAACTAGCCATAGGGAGCTAGTCAAGTTCAACCCGTTCATTTCTTGATTGAATTAGATCCACCCGCACGATCCTTGATGAAGGCCAAACAACGCCGTATGACTACCCTAATCCAATCGCATCACATGCTACAAATAAGTACTAACCAGCTACCGTACACTACGCCTTGACGGAGGCCAAACGACCATAGCACGAATACTAAAATAGCACTTATCTGAAATGACGGAGGGCTACACAGGTTTTTAAGAAAACCATGAGCGTAATGAACTTGAAATCGTTATAGAATCTAAAGATTTTGAAAATGAGTGTTTTTGAGGATTTTGCTAGTTTCGCTAAAGAGGCCACTCCCGATGAAGGGATCTCGGCTCTTTCCTCATCGATGCAGGATATTCAGGAATACCACTATGCAAAGCAAGAACTAGAGAAGCTTTCAAAAACAAAACCGAGTGAGTTGTAGTATTTTCTTGTTTCGCTAAGGAGGTCACTCCTGGTGAAGGGATCTCGGCTCTTTCCTCATCGAATGGGGTGCTGGATATTCATCAAGGAATACCACCATGCAAAGCAAGAACTAGTGAAGCAATCAAAAGACAAAATCGAGTGAGTTGGAGCATTTGCTAGGTTCGCTAAAGAGGTCACTCCCGATGAAGGGATCTTGGCTCTTTCCTCATCGAATGAGGTGCTGGATATTCATCAAGGAATACCACTATGCAAAACAAAAACTAGAGCTACCCTTTTTGAAATCTTGATTATACAACATCTTTAGGTTCTTTCTTTTCATTAATCTCATTAATGAAGTACCATCAGTTAATGTTTCCTAAACATTACAGAAAAGTGAAACGAAAATAGAACGTATGCTTATGTCATCCACATTCGCCACTGGGCCCCGTCATGCACCATTAGGTTACTTAACTACCGGCAGAGCGGGGGCTGGACTAGAGTGGGTGCAAAATACAAGCAACGTTTATTATATATCATATATATAATATCACATTCGTCTCACGCAGTTATATGATCACATCACAGAACCAAGCAGCAGAAGCAACATATGAAATATTTGATATATTAGGATGTCCGTGTTTTAAATTTAGCTAGTAATGTAAAACACGGATTCCACGGTCATGAAGAATAGCCAAACCCACATCCCTAGACCCCTATGAGAGCGTTACGTAACCCTACCAATTCTAGAGTTAGGAGACCCGGTCTCAACTCCTTGAGATAGTCTCCCACTGGACTCTAGAACCCGGTTACTTGTGCTCTCCTTCTTGGGTCTATCCTAATACTGAAAAATAAATAATATGCATCAGTGGTGACATCATCCTCAACCCGGATGTGCCCCAATAAAAGAATATTACATACAAATTTTGAGTGAATGAAAATTAAAAAAACTCTCATCTCACATAAAACCCTCAGCTATTCAATCACGACGATCCAATAAAACATATCACCAGCAACACATGATATCACATATCATCAACGTAAGAAAATATGTGTATCCAAAATTTTGTTGACATATAGCAACGAGATTTGGGATACCCCACATATTACACTTACGGTCGCAGAAAAAAATGAAAAACTGCAATAATTAGAATCCGCATTTTCTTTGACATTATAAACCCGGAGCATCTCATATTCCGGATTTCATGCTTAACCAGATAAATCTTGTATTTTAGTCTTAAATTGAAAACACTTTTCAATTTCTTAGTCGAGGATTCAACAAGATTCCCGACTATATTATCGAATACTCGTCAGGAACTTTAGTAGATTGCCACACTCTCGATGCCGTCGACGAAGTGCACTAAGGTGGAACACCGTGGCCGCAAGCACCCGAGTGGATGCTTTTGGCAGCGGAGTTCTTCTACAGTCATTTGGTCGGGGCTATGGGGCGTGGCTACCTAGCAAAGTAATCCGGCGAGTATTCGCGTACTATACGCGATTGCGACGGAGTTTTGATCTAAATCAAGACTCCGTGGCAACCAATTATCCGAGACTAAAACACTAGATTTACAAACAAATTAGTTTTCACAAAACTAATTTAATGTGGATCCTAACTACTGCATCCATATCAAACATAAACCCGAAACGATGTAATAATTACGAATACGAAACACTTCGTGTTAGCCCCTTAACAAAATTAACATCATATGCAATTTTGGAAAAAACAAACATAACCTGAAACCCTAAAATCAAGAGATCAGAGCACCATAAAAATTTAAAGGTCTTTTGCAATAATAAAAAAGGTGAGGCCGGTTTTTGGAGCATTCTCACCAGGTCAATTTTGGAGTTTTGCCCTCAAATTTCTCTGGTGTTCTAGTTACATCACATGTAACATTCTGCACTTGTTTAAAAAAATTATAGAGACCTCTAAAAAATCGATAGAAACTCGGTGTTCGGGTTTGCAGTTTCGGAGTTGTTTCGGTTTCGTGTTTCTAATAATATTGTCTAATCTTCTAGCTTTGGCTCTAATACCATGAAAGTTTACGCTGGCACCCCACTGGGTTTTACAAGTATCTAGCATGCCAATTTAAAATTTTTCGGGGTGGTAATCTACACTAAACAAGATCGTTAGCTAGATGATTAGGGTTTTAGTTTTATATCAATGTTAGCTATAAGAAAGTGAAGAAGGTTATACCTTCGTAGTCGAGTCCTTCACTTCACATGCTCTGTGTACTAGTCCCGCGACTCCACTAGACTCCACTTAAGGGTTTGGACGAGCTTCCTCCAAAGACCTTCGTGCCGAAGATGATCTACGCAAAGTCCCTCCA
Organism: Agapanthus africanus; assembly: GCA_030015575.1. Lineage (NCBI taxonomy): Eukaryota > Viridiplantae > Streptophyta > Magnoliopsida > Asparagales > Amaryllidaceae > Agapanthus > Agapanthus africanus. The sequence continues at coordinate 174,181,469 of JASDDO010000022.1, read as the reverse complement.
GCTCAAACTACCTCTACACTAAACTCTTTAGCGTAGGAAACACGCTACAATTGATCGCTAGTCAAGAGTAGGATGGTGAAGTAGGGAATTTGAGGCTTACAAATATGTGTTCAACCTTCATGATTCACATCACATGTGAGGGTTGAAGATTGAACCATGGTGGCATGTAGAAGAGGAAGAAGATGAGAGCAAAATGGGAGCAACTCAAGAAAATGGTTAAGTGTTAGATTGAGCAAGTAAGTGAGAATTGCAACTCTTGACCCCTCACTTATTCAAGCATGGAATTATTACAATATAAAATTGCAACCATGCTTGAATAGTGAGTCAAGATGAATAAACAAAGATAAAAGCCCATGCTTGCAACCATACTCCCAAAGTCTTCCCATTTTCCACATCATTTCTGTTTTCATAAAATAGAAATTTATGTCATGCTATATATATATATATATATATATTAATACATATAATAAAATATTTAGTGAGCTAATGATATTAGTTAAGATATAATTATATCAAATATAATATATATCACATTATTAAATCAACACTTGATTTAATAATCCGGTTATATCACTTATAATCGACTAATATCATTTATCTGTATATCACACTATCAAATCAACACTTGATTCGACAATCTGGTTATATCACATATAACAGAACCGATAACAGATAACTGCCAAATTACAATACGGTATCACATACACGTATTTAATCAGGCCCACACACCTATCACATATATGTCCTACTTCGTTTCGCTTGAATCAGGGAACTTTTGTGTGGGACTCTAAATACTCGTCAATACGCCAGCAGTAGGTGATGATCACATCAGTCACCTACAAGCCGTCAACGGTACTAGCTGGACGTAACGGCTGTCCGGGTATTGAGAGATATGAAGATCAACAAGCAAACTTGTCCATAGTCTCCATGAAGCCTATCAGTAACACTACCATATAGTTCTGTCTCTTCGTCTGATATGTTGCATATCATGTCTAGGGGTGGTAAGCGTCGGATCCTAGTAACGTGATAAGTCATGACGATGCATAGCCTATAACGGTTTGAGAAACTACTGATAGCATTTATCATTAAATCTCATAAGCAGCCCTGGTCGGGGACTTCTAGTTATAGCTAAACGAGCATAGCGCAACATCAACCCCCAATACCGGGAGAGACGAAACCCTTCCTATCGCTCATTGTCTCCATATGACTCGGGACTGTAAACAAAATCCACTTGTTTGCATGACTCCTCTTGAGCGTAGTAGGGAGGAAATCAAAGCACAGTGGGAGCATGTAACATTTCAAAAAATATAAAATATTATTTTTATAATTTAATATTAAAATAATATATTTCCCGAAAAACTGTCCGATTTGCGATATTGGGGCTTTCGAAAAGGGTATAAATATATACCAATAATGTTGAAATAATTGGTAATTTAAAATGATTTATTCATTTAAAAAGATATTTATTGGATTTGGAATTTTTAAAATTTATTATATGCAGTTTGGATAAAAACCCGATTAGTGCACTGCTAATCCCAATTAAGCCAAATCCATGCTTTTACAGTTTTTCTTGGCTAGTGCACCATGTCATGTTACATTTGGTTACATGTTGTTGCATTTGTGTTGTTTTATGGGTATTATGCGATTTGGTTTTGAAATTTAAAAGAAAAAAGAAAAAAAATTGAAAGGGGTTAAAAGGTGAATGATTGGAGAGAGAGAGAGAGAGTGTGAGAATAAGTGAGAGAGGGGGGGGCTGCTGCCATAACTTTTCCCCCTATCATTTTCATCTCCTTCTTCATCTCCTCAAGATCACTTCCTTCCATTTCTACCCCTAGATCCATCTCCAAATAATCCCCAAAACCTTATACTCCCTTCACAAAAATTAATCCCCATCTCTTCCTCTACACAATGGATCAAGCAAGGTTAGATTTTGAAGACTTGGAACTTCTAGGGTTTTGCTTGGGTGTAACCATGAGGTATATCTCTTTTCATTTAGGGCAGTTTTGATTTCCTAGCATTTTGTTTAAGTTTAGAATTCGTTTAGTGATGAATTTGTGAACTTTGAAATTCTAGAGAAGGGTTTGGGAAATTGATGATGTTTTGTGGATGTCAATTAGACTTTTGAGGTGATTCTTGACCTGGACCATAGCATAGAACCTTAAATATGGATTTAGGATTTTAGCCGTTTCGGTTTTGTGAGGAATTGTGAGCCTACATGAAATCTGGAGTAACCCGGGAAAACTAAAAATTATTTAGCAAAGACAGTGAGATGAGTAGGTGATTGGGAGTGTACCCTAGAGACCCGAGACCCTAAAACTGTTGGGCTAAAGATTTATTCATTGTGGCCGCAAATTGTGGCCACATTAGGGAATTTGGGGTTGGTTCTTGGTATATGGTTCACTTATATGATAATTAGACCCCCTATATGTGCAGAATTGGCCAATTTTACCTGAGAGAGAATCTGGGAACATATTGGTGTGCTTTTAGTTATGTTTTCCGTATTTTGAATGCTTGGTTTTGGTGTTTGGATTTGTATTTTGTTGTTGGTTCACTTATATGATTACTAGGGTTGTTTGATAGTTTTGCATGTGTAGGCCATAGGTTCTAACCTATGAGCGTGCCGTGTGCCGTATCGGTTTTCCAGATTCGATTTTAATAGCGATTGCGATTGTGTATGATTGTAGGTACCTTTGCATGGATTCTGAGGCGACGGAGCGAGGTGCCATCGACTTCGGCAAGTGAGGACCAGGTGAGTAGATCTATATCTACGGGGGAAGTCGGGTGGATGGTGTATAGCACCCCCACAAACCTTGATGGAAATCGATTTATATATATAGATTATGATTAATGAAACCTTTAATAGAAGACTATAGATAGAGTAAAACGGTAGTTAGAGAACCATATTAGAAACTAATGATAGTTAGAAGTGATATGATATGACTAGTATATGATGACGGGATTAGAGGATGATATTTGATGATATTGCCATTTAGGGTACTATAAGACTAGATAGTCGACGTAGATGCGTCATCCGAACCATACCTATTTCCAAAGTGAAGAATCGTATGCATCTTTTAAATAGATACCTTGAGAGATGTTATGGATTTTCAAATGATATCTTTTCCTTAAAAACACCGTTGTCCCTACTTTCAAAACTACGATTCACATCTTTCCAAAACTGTTTGTATGGTTCGGGTGTGTATGTTAGATTAGATATTTATGCTTATAATAAAGGTAGAATGTATATGTAAAATTGACTTGATGTGGGAGGTAAATGAGATGAAAAGAATATGCGACGTGATATGATGATTTGATGATATGTTGGTATAAGGATGCAAGTCGATTGAGATGATTGATACCTTGCCGGTCCCCAGATATGATATTGTTATGGATGTGGCCTGGGATATAGGTATGTAGATTTATAAATGTTGGGAATCCTGTTTGATGTGTCGTACGAGACGTTAGGTCCGTACCTTTTCATTGTCACATAGGATGATAAGATCCCTGTTGGTTTAATACCGCCGTACGATGATTTTCCGTACGTGATAAGTTTGACTTGATGATTGATCCATACCCTTGACTAGAGGATGCCGTACAATGGAATGTACCGTACGCGATGATGTGAGGCTGGATGTCGATTGATAGATTCACCAACTCGGTCTTGTAGACACGTATACCTTATAGCTTTTAGCTGATAATTTACCTTATGCTGCATTCATGTTATTTATATTGCATTACTTATACCGGTGCATCTAGTACACCTGCACCATTATCGATGATGCGTATGTTACACTTATACAGATTTGTCGGCTCACTCACTTCATCATCGATAATTGCCATGTCACTACACAGTAGGATTGCTGCATCATGATATGAATCCTTGCATTCTATACTTGCGTATATACTACTGGTACATCCATATTGGCGCACATACATATTGTACATTCATACTTGCGTATATACCACTTGTACATCCATATTGGCGCATATACATATTGTACACTCATACATGCGTATATACCACTTGTACATCCATACTTTCACACATACATATTGTACACTCATACTTGCGTATATACCACTTGTGCATCCATACCTGCATACATACTTATTGCACATACATAGATAATGCTGGCTTTGGTTTTGGAGAATTGGGAACCACAGGATATATTTTAAAACTGGAATCATTTAAAAAAGCGGTTTTCCCTTAATATGTCACATCACTGTTCCATATTGCATGATATACGGATATGCTTACATTTCTATCATATGTCGCATACATCATGCTTTATGATTTTACGCATTGAGATATGTTGTTTTAATGAGATTTCTGGATTTGAGAACCATGGCTATTTTAAAGAAAGCATATACTATTTTTAAAACCCGGTTTCTCTTGATATGATATTTCAGTGCGTCCACCATGCGTTTTCTCGGTTCTGAGACGTGTGACATGTGAAACCCGATTCGAGAAGCTGGATGAGATCGATTGCGGGTACATGGTGGACCTGGTATGGTACCCCGGTGCAAGAACGGATTTGTCGTGCAGTAGACGATGAGCCTGGCAGAGGGACTACTACCTACCGGTGATTGGTTGGACCTGGCGGATATCCGGAGGATACCGACCGGAATCGAGAGATGATATGGACCGATCCGGACTGACGGAGCCCGTGGGCCGATCCGGACTGACGGAGCCTGAGAGATATGAGGATTTACGTGTCGATGCTGGACACGGGTTTCATGATGTTTCGAGTGTCGATGCTGCATACTCAAGTTCCATGATTTTGATGTGTCGCGAGGGACACACGTTGATTTATATCCTCATATTTTCATGCATATGCTTTTATGATATATACAGACATTGATTATATTGTTGGACGAGATCCACATGCATTCATACTTTGATTAAATTGTTGGATGATATCCACATGCTGATTGGCATCGATTTTAGTGTTGGCACATATACAGACCCGGTCACCCTAGATATCATTGTATTACCTTTTATGATATAGTTGACCTAGGAGTCGTTTATTCGATTTCTACTTGTTGATGTTTTTCTACTCACTAGTTGGCAACTCACCCCTGTTGTGCCACAGTTCTTGCAGGTTGACCGCATGGATCAGTAGCGGCATCGCTGGAACACAGTTGCTTCCGGATGATTGCTTTGGTAGGTGGGACATTTGTATCGTACCCACTCTTGTATTTACTATTCATATTGTATCTAGTCAACTCCATCAATCAAACTAGTAATTGTATAAGTAATGAGACTTAGCAAGACTTATAGTTGCGAGACTTGAGCGATGGGTTTTATGTTCGCCTTTTGGGTTGATATCTCGCTATATTCGTTATTTTTAGTGTTGATCTTTGCCGTTGTGTGTCGTATACTTATATATACTGTTTTGCGTGGTTTTGATCCGCCTTTAGCGAAGAGCTAGATCCCGCTTGGGGATGCCTTTATTATTATTTTGTATTGTTTTTTTGGATAAAAAAAAATACAAAGGAGGTGCTGCCCAAATTTTTAAAAGACGAAAACCTGTTTTCCAACTTGCATTCATTTTCATGTTCCATCACCTACGCATTTATGAAAACATTGATTTCATTGTACCTTTATTTCAAAATTTCACCTCCTTTATTTTCATAAAAAGGTTTAGATTTCTGGGTTTCAGCTTACTTGAATTACGTTACGCCTTTAGACGTTGCGTGATTTAAGTGCTGGTCATGAGCTAATATTTCGGATCATGACAAAGTTGGTATCAGAGCGCTAGGTTTAACCTTGGTTCGAGTCTATGTTTTCCTATGCGGAGTCTAGGGCGGGTATGTATTTTGGAACCTAGGCTTGACTTTACGGAACATAGACTTGAACAGGGGGGTATTAGACCCGAACTTTCATTTCATAGGCTGACCCTGATTGATGGAGTAGGTAGCTTGAGTAGAGTGACGTACCGTACGTATGTTCCGTGGCATATTTACGATACGATACTCCACTTAAGAAACCTTAGGATGTACATATTTTGAGATCCTTGATTCTAGTCATTTCCATGATCATACTCTCATTGATGTTGTTCCTTCTTATGATCATGTATCCATTCTGGATCTGTCGTTTCCTTTCATGCCGTTGATCTGCTTTCTTAGATACTCGATTGAGCTTCATGTCACCATGGTTTGAGCTCAGTATGAGCTGCTGCTAGTGTTGCGGTCAGGGAGAGCTCGTCTGGTACGAGGGCTGACCATTGTGTTTTCTGGTGACATGGGAGCATCTCGATGTAGTGTTTGTGTTGTGACCTCTTGTTGGGGTGAGTGTTTGGTTTTATACCGGATGATCGGGCCATTGTTAGAGATGCCAGTTGTGAGAGGACTGTTGATGTACAGCCTACCTCAGAGATTGTGATTTCATCTACCGTGTGGATAGATGACCCAGTTGTTACTAGATTGATGGGATGTTGCTTCGAGAGCTTATGAGCTGAGATCGCTGGAGCTTCCGGGCAGAGATGCGACAGATGATAGCTAGTCTACCCCGAGTTGAGAGACGAAGGTAATTTGTCAGATTGATGCGCCGACGCAGGCCCAGTTGAGTTGAAGATTTCCAGTGTGGAGAGTCTTACTCAGGTCTAGAGTAGACCGATCCAGAGACAACCGTGGATGTATCGTCTATCCTTGAGGATTGAGGCAGTATTTAGCATGCAGACGAAGGGTGTTCACATGTCGTTTAGGCGGAGTTGAAAAGTTTGAACGAATGTCAGAAAGCCCATTTTTCCAAGTTTAAAGTATTCGGAGGAACATGCAAGTGATTATGTGGACCCTCTAGAAGAATGAAACCCTAACTCGACATGATGACCATCGAACCGCTTTTGAACCTTAGGGTTTGCGACAGTTTAGCGGTGCCATCAGTGAGGCTTGGGTTTGCCCTTCTACGGCTGGTCCAGAGGTACTGTGGTATATACCGGATATTTTTAGACTGTGCTCAGGTGTTGAGCTTTCGGGAAATTATGGGACTTCGATGACTCGATCGAAAAGTTTAACGCCGTCCGAATACCATGTGATAAGAGACCAGTAAGCTGACCAGCTTCGGATAGAGGACCTCACCCAGATGCGTTGTGAGCTGATCGAGAACGGACGTGTATTGAGCATTCCTCCGATGGTTGGGACGAGCTCCCGAGGACGTGTTCGGTCAGATATCATCTACGGAGTGATGAAGATACCGAGTTCGTAATTTCGAGTCCGTGCGAGAGACCCCAGATTGACCGTAGCCAAGGACTATTGTAGTACACAGATAGCACGACGTTACATCGAAGTGGACGACGATACAGACGAGTGGGGCCAGAGGTTCGTGCGAGATGATGATGAGCTGTTGTTACTCCCCGTCGAGATGAGAGATCTGATATGTATACTGAGGCGTTGGGATGCGGCCAATTCCCGAGGAAATGTTGTGCTGAGAACACAGATGTCCAGAAGTATAGAAAAGATTAGGCAAGAGAACCAGCCTCCGTACAGTTCAGCATAGGCAAGATTGGAAGTGACCCTGAGCAAGTTCCTTCCAGGACACTGCTGCAATAAGATTTGCACCGAGGATCAGATGTGTGACGTGTATTCAGAGGGCCAGAGGCTGACGCCAGAGACGTGCTGCTTTACAAGTGGTCATGATAATTGGCCGAGAGATGACCAGAGGAGTGCCAAAGCGGGATCATTTCCGTTAGCACCACGGACCAGACCGACGAGCCGATGGATTGCAAGATTTGTAATCCACAGAGAAATGAGGACCCAGAGACAGAAGACGCCGGACCGCGGGAAGAAGGCAAGTGGATATTCTTGTTCTGCCGGTTTTAGGCGCACCGATTTATTTTTCGACATTGTAGGAGGTGTAGCTCAATGTCATTTGCTGCGATTTGCGGTTGTGATCCGAGTATCACTCTTATATCGCTTGGATTTGAGTTTTGATGATGAGTTTCCTGATATTGATTTCATGCACCATGGCTGCACCCGCTGGGTATTTGCATTTTGCGCATAGTTATCGCACTTGATATATATTTTATACACCGTTGTTTTGATTTGCTATTTGTGTATATCCGTTGCATTTGATGTTGATTTTGTACCTTCGTAGCTTGTGTTTATGATTTCGTGGATTTCATACGAATGATGTGATTTTTGCACTCGGTAGAGCTCGCATGTGCTTACAGTGCATTGATACGGATATTGTGCATATAATTGCACACGTTTTTTATTTATACACCTTGGTGCACTCGGTGTTGCTTTTTATGCGTTGAGTTATTGATGGTATTTCGTGCATTTGATGCACCGGATGTTGTTTTCGTGCACAATAGATGCGCCAAATGTGTTTTCGTGCACACCTGTTGCACTTAGTTTTGCTTTTGTGCATATTGTAGCACATGTATTTGTATTTGATTTCCGTACGCATCGGACGCGCGGGATTATTAGATACGCCTTTTGAGGCTGATTTTTCTTTTGAGCACTTTGTTTTCATGATGGGCAGTATATTGTGTAGTAGCCAAACAGGACTGATCTGAGGACAATACCTGGGTATTTTGCATGCATTAAAAGGTTAACAAAAGGTTTTCTAAAGGAGCTATAGTCTCGCTATTTCCTACGTGTCCGTGAGAGACATGAACGTTTATAAAGGAAAACCTTTTAGGATATTTTGAAACGACGGAAACGCATATTTAGCAAAACATATATAGACATATATTATTATTTTACAAATGTGCGTCCGTCACTTGTTCCATGAGTTACGCATCACACGGCGATTCAGAAAAGATTTTGCATGTATTTTATTCAGATTTTGGAGTTTTCAAGGATGCGTACTATACACGTATTATAGTATTTGACTAGTGTATATTGGATTTCAGTAGTGGATTTCGAGATCTGTATCTCTATTGTAACTCCGAGGATATGCATGCAAATTCGATGATTTGCATGACGCTTGATGGAATTCGATTTTGAGTTTTGTACTCATTTTCATGCGCATTTGACGCGCTGTGTTATTTCTACGTCTTCCGTGATTTCGAAGCCCCGTTGAATTGAGCTATCTTTTGAAATGTTTTAGAATTTGGGGGTTTAAATTTAAATTCGGGGACTGAATTTATTTAAGGGGGAAGATTGTAACATTTCAGAAAATATAAAATATTATTTTTGGAATTTAATATTAAAATAATATATTTCCCGAAAAACTGCCCGATTTGCGAAATTGGGGTTTTCGAAAAGGGTATAAATATATACCAATAATGTTGAAATAATTGGTAATTTAAAATGATTTATTCATTTAAAAAGATATTTATTGGATTTGGCATTTTTAAAATTTATTATATGTAGTTTTGATAAAAACCCGATTAGTGCACTGCTAATCGAGATTAAGCCAAAGCCGTGTTTTTACAGTTTTTCATGTCTAGTGCACCATATCATGTTACATTTGGTTATATTTTGTTGCATTTGTGTTTTTTTATGGGTATTATGTGATTTGGTTTTGAAATTTAAAAGAGAAAAGAAAAAGAAATGAAAAGGGTTTAAAAGGTGAATGATTGGAGAGAGTGAGAGAGAGAGAATAAGTGAGAGAGAGGGGGCGGGATTCTGCCATAAATTTTCCCCCCATCATTTTCATCTCCTTATTCATCTCCTCAGGCTCACTTCCCTCCACTTCTACCCCTAGATCCATCTCCAAATAATCCCCAAAACCTTATACTCCCTTCACAAAAATTAATTCTCATCTCTTCCTCTACACAATGGACCAATAAAGGTTAGATTTTGAAGACTTGGGACTTCTAGGGTTTTACTTGGGTGTAACCATGAGGTATCTCTCTTTTCGTTTAGGGTGGTTTTGATTTCCTAGCATTTTGTTTAAGTTTAGAATTCGTTTAATGATGGATTTGTGAACTTTGAAATTCTAGAGAAGGGTTTGGGAAATTGATGATATTTTGTGGCTGTCAATTAGACTTTTGAGGTGATTCTTGACCTGGACCATAGCTTAGAACCCTAAATACGGATTTAGGATTTTAGTCGTTTCGGTTTTGTGAGGAATTGTGAGCCTACAGGAAGTCTTGAGTAACCTGGAGACACTAAAAATTATTTAGCAAAGACAGTGAGATGAGCAGGTGATTGTGAGTGTACCCTAGAGACCCGAGACTGTTGGAGATAGTGCCCTCAGAGTCAATTATTGGATCACAGGCACGTGATTGCGATGATTGAGGGAGGACCTATCCCGGTAGGACAGTCTTACTCAAGATGATAGTATGCTATCTATTTTATCTTTATCATCATGTGCTGCTTCAGGTGACCTTACAGGTCACTATTACACGTTGATAGAGCCCTTAGGATTCTTGCTTGACGACCAGCAGTATGAGGGCGATCATATACGTGGGAGCTGGGGTCTATAAGCGCATCCTTAAGAGGTCCTTAGTCGTGGGAGTTTCGAGACAGGGCATCGATACTCTAGAGTAGACTAGTGTATACAGTCGAGACCCCGACGAGGGGCGGTGGCCGGTCTCACAAGCCATCGGTGTCAGTAAGTTCACCTAAGATGTATACAGGTGCTCATTAGGTTATGAGTACACCGGACAGGACTCGCTGGGAACATGCTAGTTGGTCTTATACCTTACGTCAGCTAGCAGTTCCCTGGTGACATGTGTACAGGTTAGTTCATCGACCTGAGATCGTCATTTGTCTCGTGTGAGTTCCTACTGTACTTTGATTACTACCCTACCACGCTCAAAGGAGACGTGCAAACAGGTTTTAGTTGGGTACAGTCCCGAGCCACATGGAGGTAGTGAGCGGATATGCAGGGGTTCGTCTCTCCCGGTATTGGGGGTGAGGTCGCGCTGTGTCTAGGAGAGCCAGTACATGAAAGTCCTTGACCAAGACAGGAGATTTACTGGTAGGTATTCCACTAGTATCTCAGGGTGTTCTGGGCTACACTCCGACACGACTTGTACCGCTTTTGGGGGTCTGACTTTTACCAACCCCCTAGGCCTGCCATGCGATGCTCATAGACGAACGGACCGGACTGTACGGATATTGTCACTGACAGGCTCAGTAGGGTGTCAGGATGAGTTCGCTCATCGACGTCCCATTTGGTCAATACCTGGTTGCCCGTTACGTATGGCTAATACCTCTGACGTGCTAGTGGTTAAATCCACAACCAAAGTATTGACGAGTCTTTAGAGTCCCCCACAGACCGTTTTCTCAAGTTTCGGGCGAAACACTGTAGAGGCCGTATGGAGATATTGCAGGGTTCGATCATATACGTGAGGTATTGCACGGATCATGATCGGATGGATAATACTAGCGGGCTTTGGTTTAAACCAGATCCTAGTATTGTACAGTGTAGATTTTGTCTCACTGCATTTGTATTCGGTCGGAATACAAATGCGGGTATGTATATACAGTAGCGGGGTTTCCTGTAATTTATTACTGGATCTGTTTCTTGAAGTTGCCAGTTTGTTTTCCGTTTCGGCCATTTTCCTTTATTTCTTTCCTTGGCTGAAAATTGGTGGAGGAGGGCTTATTTGCAATTGTGCAAATTAGCATTGTGGAGGGTGGTCTTTGCATATTGATGCTTCATGATGGTTGCACCATCATTTTACTTCTTCGCTTCATGATTGCTTGACTTTGGGAGTGATGATGGTTGATGGAGTGTTGGTTTTGGGTGGTGATCATTTCTTCTAATCATCACCTTTCTCTCTCTTTCTTGCATGATGGCTTCCCCCCCTTTGACTTTTCGAGATTCCCATTCCTTTGGTGAGGGGCCGGCCACTATTATGGTGAGAAGGGATTCATTATTCATGTGGCATTTTTGTTTCTCATTTTTCTAGAAAAAAGCTCTCTCTAGTTCATCTCCAAAAGTCTATTCTTCACCTCCACTTGACAAGGCAACTTCACAAACCCCATTGAGACAAACCACACTACACTATTCTACAGCACTTCTTGGGCACGTCGGCTCGCCAACTTCGTGCCCGAGTTGCCTCGGTCTAGAGGTGGGAGCCCGTAAAAAAACCCGGCAATGTGGTGCCTTTCCGACGAGGAGTTGAAGACCGGAGATTCCGCGGGGAGATCGGGACGACGACGAGAAGACCGAAGGACACGGATCGCTCAGTATATCTTGTTCAGACCAAAATATTGCATTTTCTATCCCCCTATTCTTATCCATTTTATAAATAAACAGGTACTCTTGACGCACGTTTGTTGCATGTTACAGGATACAGGCTCTTGGAGCAAATACAGTGAAAAAGACGAAAGTTGATACAGAAAAGGGACTTTTAACCAACAAGTAGACGGATCCTAATCAAGTCTAGTCGAAGAACAGTGCAAGGTCCAAAATGTCAAGTGAATGGTTAAAAGATCGCTACAAGTATACACTGAAACATCTGGAGGAGAATAAGAAGCCCAACAGAGAAAATACATATGGAAATAGGAAGCCCAAGAAGCCAAGAAAAAGCCCAAAAATTATAGAGTCCCAACTCCGCAACTTGGCCGCGGAACCGCGGCCAAACCCAGCCTGGCACCGCGGTTCCGCGGCCATATAGAGCGCACGTCGGTGGATTTTTGTCGTGTCGGTGCGTCGGTGCGGGTGTTGGGATTTTTAGGGCTCAAATCTGTAATTGCATGTCTACGAGAGTCTGTAACCCTAGTTGTCATGTTTTCCTATAAATTGTATTCCCAGATCTGTAAAAACCTATGCCTCTTTTTAATCAATAAAATTCAGAATTTCTGGGAGTTATATTCAGATCTGTTCTTCTTGCTTGGAGGGAGCCATCGAATTAGTAAGTAATTTCATTCCTTTAATTTAAATGTTTTATCATTCCCTAATGAGCGAGTAATCTCCTCGCTTGTTAGGGTTAGCCTTAGGGAAAGGGTTGAGAGATGAGATATCTCTCCCCTTTTAATGCCACATTCACCTGATGAATTAGAACTCCTTGCATACGCGCACAACCGCTCCCTACGGCACCCTACCCCTCGAGGTAACGGTGAACCGTAGTATAAAGGGCCGGTTGCGCGTGTTTTCCATGGGGGTTAGGGTAATTATCAACATAGGAAGGATACGAATCTAGAGGAAGAAACATCTTCCCAAAAGATTCGGATCCACCTTATTGATAATTATCGTAACATCTAATAGATCTAATGCAAAAAGAAGGCATTGAGAGCGGTGAGGAAAACGTTAATCTCCAAAACTTCCCCTAAGCCTAACCCTAGCAAGACTTTTAATTAGATTAATTAGATCCAGTTTTTATAGATTTTAGAAATCAACCAAAACATCATTTAGAATCAACTCGTTAAGACACATTTAGAAATCCACCCGTCTCTGTGGATCGACCCGTACTCACCGGCTAGCTGCGAAGCGACTCCGTTTCTGATTACGGTAAATACAAGTTTTTTGGACTAATCAAATGGCGCCGTTGCCGGGTATGGCGTAATTTTTCTTTTTGTGAATTTTCGGGTTGATATAAATTTTAAAAATTATAAAAATCTGAAAATATAAAAAATTACAAAAATTATCAACTTTGATTTGTTTGAAGGGTGTATCTTTTGAATCTTGCAGGAACAGCGAAGAATTGAGGATCTGGAAATTTACAGAGGGCAAAAAAAATTGGAACATAAGAACAGAGACGAATCACAAGTACAGAGCAGCACAAAATTTTCCAGAGGCTGAATCCACCAAGGTGCCGCGCTTCCGCCGCACAACTAGGGCTCCCGCCGCGGTTCCGCGCTCCTCTTGCCACGTCAGCGCATCATTTTTATATGGTTTGCTCTCTTTTCCTCCCCTCTGCAACCTCTATATCTCCACTGTAAAAATTTTCTGCAGGAATTCTTTGTGCTAAAAAATTCTTTTTCCCCCTTCTAAATAACAGATTTTCTGCAGGTTTCTTTGCGCTGCGCTAGAAATTGATTGCAAATGAAATTGTATTGTTTTGCATAATTTAATCGGACTCTAAGGGGCTAATTGACCAAACTCAGATTGGGTGGGGATTTCATCACCCTTCCCAGGACCCCAGAAAACACCTAAAGCATTTTGCATCGACCACAATTAATTAAAAAAATACTAGACTGAGACCTAAGGACATCGAGCTCAATAGGAAAAGGACTAGTATAGGCATCGACCGTTTATCCTAACCGACTTTGCGGTGTCTAGGCTAGTGGTTATTAATTAGGCCCACTTTTGTGGTTCCTTTCCACTTACCTGGCCGTACTTGTCCGTGAAGAGGCGGTTTGAGGTCCTATTTCTAGCCCTAGTTAGGAGCTGTCTAGCAGACCTAGGCGACCCTAGATCTAGGCCTGATTGTGCATGTGTGGTTGATACATTTGTGTCACGAGTCTCTTTTCAAAACTTCTTTGCAAAACTCTCACATAAATAAAAAAAAAAGAGAAAAATCTTTTCAAAACTTGCAACTTGCCGCTAAGAAAACTTGCAACTCACTTCCACCCATTTCCCTCCATTGACGTTATCTTACCCCCACATTCTGTTTTTCTATTTTTCTGACTACACTACCCCTTCTAGTGTATGTCACTTTGGATTAGGGATACTAACGCCCGATTAGTTCGTGTTTCGTTGGTACCGACCGACAAACCTTTCGACACCGAAGTCGAAATTCCTTCCATTTCCTTACCTCCATCTTCAATTTCTTCTTTCGAAGGTATGTCGAGATTCAACCCCAACGATACCTTACCGACGGGAATGATTCCACCTCCGCCGGGTGCGAATAACCCGAATCTTCCGCCTGTTGTAGCGCCCGCACGAGTTGCGCTCCAGGATCTCTTCTACCCCGTCCGCACTTCTTTACCTACATGTATTTCACCCCTACCGGCAAATGGGGACAACTTTGAAATAAAACCACATTTCATCAATATGCTGCCAAAATTTCATGGTTTGGAATCTGAAGATGCGTATATTTTTATTAATAAATTCCAAAATGTGTGCGCTATGATGAAAACGACCCAATTAAGTGATGAAGCTATAAGGCTAAGGGTCATTCCTTTTACCTTATGTGACCTAGCCGAGAAGTGGTTATACAACACACCATCACATTCCATTAGAAATTGGGACAAGTTTGTGAGAGCTTTTCTGAAAAAGTTCTATCCTCATCACAAAACTGCTAGAATCCGAAACGAGATTATACAATTTTCACAGCTTCCTTCCGAACCATTTTGGAAGTGCTTCGAGAGATTTAAAGACCTACTTGTTCAATGCCCTCATCATGGGATCGAAAGTTGGCAACTTTGCCAAACATTATACGAGGGATTGAACTCGGCAACGAAGCAGTTGCTAGAAACCATATCTCAAGGTCAATTTCTCTCCAAGTCTAGCGACGAAGCGTGGCAGTTTCTTGAGGATCTTAGTGAGCAAACAATTCAGTGGGAGAGTACCAAGACCACATCATCTTCTTCTGTTGGTCAATCTAGGGCAGGCATACATCAAGTCGATATGTCGATTGCTATGAAGGCCGAGATGGCCTCACTTATGAAAAAGCTAGAAGCCATTGAGACCAAAATCTCATCGTCTTCTCCTGCCCCTGCTTTACCCACGCGAACTGTTTGTGCTTGTTGTTCGAATCTATCGCATTTAACCGAAGAGTGTACTTATAATGCATCTACTCAAGGGCAGGATCAAGTCAATGCTGCATTCCAGCAACGACAAAGAAACGATCCGTACTCTTCGACATACAATTCGGGGTGGAGGAGTCACCCAAATTTCGCTTGGAACCAAAATCAACAAGTCCAAGGAAATAACAATTTTCTAAGACCTCCTCCACAACAGCAACAAGCACCTTCACAAACTCAAAACCATCAACCTTTCCAACAACAACCTTATACAAATCAAACGAACAATTTGGTTCAACCAAATGATGATAAGGTTATCTCGCTCGAAAAAAGTCTAGATGCATTTCTCAAGCAATCTACAGAATCCGCAGCAAGATTTGAAAATTATGTTCAATCTTTGATGACTAACAATGCTTCACACGATCAAAGTATCAAATCTATTGAGGCACAAATTGCACAATTAACTGCTGCGTTGAGCGAGAGAGAAAAGGGAAAGCTTCCATCTCAACCATTGCCCAATCCCGGTCACACACAAAACGCATATCCCAATCACAATGTAAATGCGGTGACCACGTTGAGATCCAGAAGAGTGTTGCAAAATAATGTGGGAACTAGTGATAACATCCCCGCCGGTGGTTCTTCTTCTTCTTCTTTTTCTCCATTGTCATCTTCCCCTTCTTCATTTTCTTCACTTTCTTCTTCACCTCTTTCTTTAGAGCCTATTCTCCACCCTTCACACGGCTCTACTTCTTCTAGCTCGAACAGACCCATTTCTCACAACATGAACACATCTACACCGGGATCCGTTCCTACTCCACATTCTACTCCACAGACATTTGACTCAACGAATTTTCAAAATGCTCCATTCCCAAACAGATTGAGTCCTAATAAACCAAATGCACAAGTGGAGAAGATTGTGGAGATATTTAAGCAGGTTAGCATAAATATACCTCCCTTGGATGCAATCCAACAAGTCCCTTCATACGCGAAAATCTTAAAGGGCTTATGCACCTCGAAGAGAAAGGCATCTCAAGTACCCAAGAAAATGCTAGTGGCTAGTGCAGTGAGCAATGCTATTAACCACCATCAAACCTTACCCCAAAAACGAAAGGACCCCGGCTGTCCTACGATTTCAATCAAGATTGGGGATAAGAAAATTAATCGAGCACTTTTAGATCTTGGGTCTAGTGTTAACCTGATTCCCTACTCCGTGTACGAACAATTAGGGGTTGGAGAGTTGAAACCCACTCGTTGTACTCTCCAAATGGCTGATCGATCAATCATCCATCCAAGGGGTCAGCTAGAGGATGTGTTGATTAAAGTTGGGGAGTTCATATTCCCCCTTGATTTTATCGTTATGGATACACAACCGGTTGCTAACCCAAGAAACCAAATTCCGGTGATCCTCGGTCGACCATTTTTGGCCACTTCCAATGCTGTAATAAACTGTCGCAATGGCTCCATGACTCTATCCTTTGGGAAGATGTCTAGTGAGTTCAATATTTATAAGATGGGAAGTCTGCCCCCCGTGCCTAAAACTAGTACACGAGAAATTTACTCTATTCATGAAATCACGCAGGAGGACTGCGAGCTTGAAAGATTTCTATTTGATGAAAACAGTTTTGAAGCCACTAGTGCGTCCCTCCTTGAGCCTACCACCGTTGACACAACCGAAATTGATTATGAATGTTTCACTTTTTCGGATGACGAAGACTCACATCCCGAATATGAGTCTTTTGAATTGTTGGATGAGTTAGTCGAACCATCCGAATCGGTTGTTTGCAGTGATTTCGAACCTGTGTTGGAGTCCTTTAAGTTCGAGGTAGATTCCGCAATGATTCTTTCGCCTCCGAAACTCGAACTCATGTCCTTACCTCCTCACCTTAAATATGCTTACATAGGTGAGAATGAGACTTTTCCCATTATTATATCAACCTCCCTAGCCTTCGAGCAAGAGAACACTATTTTAAAAGTCTTACAAGATAGGCGGCAAGTTTTCAGTTGGACTATGGCGGACATCGAGGAAATCAGTTCCCTTATAATTTAATATCATATGCAATTGATGGATGATGACAAGTCAATAGAGGACCCACAGGAACATCTTGAGGATATTGTAGTTAGTCAACCTTCTCCTTTGGAAGTTGAACCACCCCCATCTCTTTTAATAAGCTACGAGAATGCCAATATTCCACTGATTGCTGATCATTCGCATTCTCGTTTTGATTCATCACCACCTCCTGTCTATTCACCTCCATACCTTCCATACTTCCACTTCTATCTTTCCCAATTCTTTTTGGACCGCCACAACTTATTCTTCCACCAACCAATACTCTTTACTAATAAATTTTTCAACTGGTTGGTGTTGACTTTTGGTCGATGCAAAGTTTGGCAGTAATGTCTAACATAGTTTAAATGAAGTTTGGGGGAGGGCCTTTCTGTATATATTTTTGTTTTCCTTAACTATAAAAAAAATATAAAAAATTATAAATAAATAAACAGGGGAGTGCCGGTATTTTGATCCTCTTGGTTTAGTATGACAGTGAGGACACTGTCAAGTTCTAGTTTGGGGGTATGCTCGGTACGTCTTCTTCCTTCGCATTCATTTGTATATATTTTTGCATATTTATTTGAAAAAACCCATAAAAATTACAAATTTTCAAAAATTATTGTATTCAATTTTGGCTTATTTGACTTGAGTTTGATGAATTGGTTAACTAGCTAGGAACAACTAGATCTTAGACTTAGTGAATTAAAAACCCTAAAAATAACATTCCTTAAAGTTTAACGGTAGAAAGTATATGCCTTGTAGTTTATTTAGAAATAGGCAAATTTTGGGTTCACTTCTTAGGCTAAGTCGAAACAAGGGAAGAGTATTGATGTTCTTATTAAAGTATAAGTTTGAAAAATAGTTCCTAGCTTAAGTCTAGATTCTGAAAACGTATACCCTACAAATTGCACAATCACGCACCTTGAAACTTAGAATAGTAGAGGAGATCTTGAATTGATCTTGTCTAAAGTCCTTAGTACAATGAAAAAAAGAAAAAAAAATGTGTGAATGAAGAATAAAAGAAAAATAAACACTGGTTTTTGTGATTCTTTAAGGCTGCAAAAATAGAAAAATATTTAGCGAGGGTGCTTCATCACCTAGTGCCTTAGACCAACTGGTTTGGGAGTCACTGCTAAAGCCTTGGGTATTGCAAAGACTAGGAAGTACGCTTTAAAGTGCAAACGCATTTTGTAATCGGTCGTTGATACCTCAAGAAGTATTAACGGTCGCATGAAGGATGTGTAAGCAAATTTCATTTAAATTCACCAACTAATTAGTACTTTGGACAACGGACAAGGGGTTGATTGCTTGATTTGAATTTCCAAGTGTAGGGGTGACTTATACACACACGTAGGGGTATGTGATTGGAGTCTAGACGAGAAAAAGGAATGAAGAATAGAACTTGTATCTTTAATAGAGTTGATAGAAATTCCTAAGTAGAGATGAAACCCTAGAAGGAAGACTTAAGAGATGCCGAAAGCTGAGTAGGTCTACACAACATATATAATCTTAAGTTAGATGATAAGGAAGTGTGAAGAATGTGGGTGGATAATTTGCGGGTCAACGATAATAGATTCCGTGTTGGAAAACTTAATTGGAGAGCAAAAGTCAATGGGCCAAATTGATAGGATTTTGTGGGTGTAATCCGCTGAAAACCCTCAGGAGACAACACTCCTCCTACTCGGGACACCTAGAGGTTTAACGGCTTGTTGCACGTGCTCAGTGCAATCGCGTTTCCCTGCGAAAGAGTGGTTAGGATTTTAGTGAATAAATAATAAGTTTGCTAGAGGACGAGCAAAAAGGTAAGTTTGGGGGTATTTGTTCAGACCATAATATTGCATTTTCTATCCCCCAATTCTTATCCATTTTATAAATAAACAGGTACTCTTGACGCACGTTTTTTGCATGTTACAGGATACAGGCTCTTGGAGCAAACACAGTGAAAAAGACGAAAGTTGATACAGAAAAGGGACTTTTGACCAACAAGTAGACGGATCCTAATCAAGACTAGTCGAAGAACAGTGCAAGGTCCAAAATGTCAAGTGAATGGTTAAAAGATCGCTACAAGTATACACTGAAACATCTGTAGGAGAATAAGAAGCCCAACAGAGAAAATACATATGGAAATAGGAAGCCCAAGAAGCCAAGAAAAAGCCCAAAAATTACAGAGTCCCAACTCCTCAACTTGGCCGCGGAACCGCGGCCAAACCCAGCCTGGCGCCGCGGTTCCGCAGCCATATAGAGCGCACGTCGGTGGATTTTTGTCGTGTCGGTGCGTCGGTGCGGGTGTTGGGATTTTTAGGGGTCAAATCTGTAATTGCATGTCTACGAGAGTCTGTAACCCTAGTTGTCATGTTTTCCTATAAATTGTATTCCCAGATCTGTAAAAACCTATGCCTCTTTTTAATCAATAAAATTCAGAATTTCTGGGAGTTATATTCAGATCTGTTCTTCTTGCTTGGAGGGAGCCATCGAATTAGTAAGTAATTTCATTCCTTTAATTAAAATGTTTTATCATTCCCTAATGAGCGAGTAATCTCCTCGCTTGTTAGGGTTAGCCTTAGGGAAAGGGTTGAGAGATGATATCTCTCACCCCTTTCAATGCCACATTCACCTAATGAATTAGAACTCCTTGCATACGCGCACAATCGCTCCCTACGGCACCCTACCCCTCGAGGTAACGGTGAACCGTAGTATAAAGGGCCGGTTGCGCATGTTTTCCATGGGGGTTAGGGTAATTATAAATATAGGAAGGATACGAATCTAGAGGAAGAAACATCTTCCCAAAAGATTCGGATCCACCTTATTGATAATTATCGTAACATCTAATAGATCTAATGCAAAAAGAAGGCATTGAAAGCGGTGAGGAAAACGTTAATCTCCAAAACTTCCCCTAAGCCTAACCCTAGCAAGACTTTTAATTAGGTTAATTAGATCCAGTTTTTATAGATTTTAGAAATCAACCAAAACATCATTTAGAATCAACTCGTTAAGACACATTTAGAAATCTACCCATCTCTGTGGATCGACCCGTACTCACCGGCTAGCTGCGAAGCGACGCCGTTTCTGATTACGGTAAATACAAGTTTTTTGGACTAATCATATCTCTCTACCCCTTCTCTAGTTAGCTAGGACTATGTTAATGGCCCGATCCGGGATTATGGTGCGCGGTGGTGCCGGTTCAAAAGTTAAAGTAAATTATCGTTTCAGCATTTTGGCCTCGGATTGACGGCCGCGGCGCCGCCGTGCACTTACATGGTATCAGAGCCACGCCATTAACCTAGTCTAGCTTGCTCTAACGTGTTTACAAGTTTGATCGATCGGATTTTCAAAAACCGCATTTTCAAAAGCATCAGTTTCTGTCGAAATATTTTTGGCTCGAAAATTTTTTCAGGTTGTTGCAGAAACATGTGCAGGAAAGTATAAGCACTCTGGTAAAATTTGGTCGCATGAACGCACTATTCCACCGCGGAACCGCGGCCATACCCATGTTTGGGCCGCGGTTCCGCCGCCACCTGTACTGTTCAGTGCATCAAATTTTTACAGAGGGTCTCTGTGTTGAAAATAGGGGTTTTGGTATATTCTGTTTGGGCCCAGAATTTCTTTATGTGCTACAGTAATGCTTGGGGCCCACTTAGGAAACTTTAATCGATCGAAAATTTTAAACATGTTAGTTCACAGTATTTACATTATATCTGCGACCGTGAATGTCACTTGATCGGTAAATCCTGTCTAACTGCTATAGCCCTTTTAGACGGATTTGCGAACGTGACATTCACGTTGTTGTTCTGTGTTGTGCTGTGAAGTTGCGGATTGGTCGTGGGGGATAGCCTGGATGCAATGTTAGTACAGTTTCGTTTTATATGTACATTTCATATTGCGGGGTGAGCGTCCGACATGTGGACTGCCGTCACTGCCTGTTTGTATATTATTCTTTTGGGGCACGACCGGGGTGAGGTCGATGTACCCGTTGTATGTATATTTTACTTTCTGTACTAGGATTACCCCGCGGTGGGGTGCATGGATAGCCGGGTTGTAGAGGGCAACGGGCCCGCATCTTATGGCATTGAGACGGAGGGGGCTATACTCTAGAATTGGCGGGCTGTTCGCCGCACTCGTAGGGAGTACAGGTTGACCCAGGAAGGGTGCCCAAGTTACCGGATTCCATGAAGTGCTGGGTGGTCCATTCACGTTGCTGAAGGGGGCTGCCACGCTTCAGGTTTTGGAGGGTAAATTGTCGCGCCCGTAGGGGTCTAGGATTTCATTGCACAGGCTATCCACACGGACAGGGGAACGTCGGGTTTCAGTAGCGGCTCTGTGAAACCCGGGGATCCCAGATATCTGTATTGTTCTGTGATGCTTATTACATTTCTGTGATGTTGCATTTTATCACGTCTTGAGCGAATATTATATATTGATATATATACTAGTAGATGTTGTATATGTTTTGCATCCGCGCTAGTCCAGTCCCCGCTCTGTCGTTAGTTAAGTAACCTAACAGGTGATGACGGGACCCAGTGGCGAATGCGGATGGAATATACGTACATCATTATTTTCGTTCTTTATTGGTGTGATCAATTGATGGGACTGCGTTGATTCGGATCAATACAAGTTAAACAAACCTATTCTGATGTTGTTGGAACATTTTTCAAAAAGCTGTTATTGCAAGGACGTTCACTTTTATTTTGCACAATGGTATTCAGTTGGAATATCCTGCACCTCAGTCGACGAGGGAAGGGCCGAGATCCCTTCACCGGGAGTGACCCCTTGGACAGAAGTTTGCGTCAGGGCAATAACTTCACTATAGTCGTTTACTTTTGCTTTGCATCATGGTATTCAGTTGGAATATCCTACACCTCATTCTACGGGGAAAGGGCCGAGATCCCTTCACCGGGAGTGACCTCTTTAGCAAAGGTTTTCGTCACTATATTTTTTAAAAAGCTATCCAGTTCCTTCAACGATATCAAGTTCATTACGTTAAAGGTTTTTCGCTAAAAACCATTCGTAGCCCTCCGTCATTTCAGACGGGTAGCACGTAGTATTCATGCTATGTTTGTTGGCCTTAGTCAAGGCATAGTGTATGGCAGCTGCTTGTTACCTTTCTGCTGCATAGATAGATGTGTTGGTTTGGGACAGTCGTATAGCCTTGTTGGCCCTAGTCAAGGGCTTGTACGGGTGGGTTCAAATTAACCTGGACAATGACGGGTAGAACTTAACATGTGACTTATGATTTGTTGGTCTTAGTCAAGGTCATAAGAGCATGGGGCAAAAATCACATCGGGAGTTTCTAAAGAAACTGAAACTTGCCAGATATGCGCATACCTTCTGGAGTGTGATAATGTGAGCGGATTCCGTCACGTTATCATGCGATGATAGTTGGATCCCGATTCCCACTGATGAGTTGGTTTACTCCTCGGGTGATCCCGACTAATTCTTCTTTCAGATTTGTAGGAGAATTTGACGGTACAGTGGGAGGTTTCCTGATTAGATAAATTGGTAACCATTCTGATCTAGGTTAGAGTGCTCGCTGAGTGTTTCTTTTCTCTCTCTCTTTGGCAGCGACCATGACCCGACCCTAAGACTATGACTCAGTGACCAAAATTAACCGAACCTTCTTAAACACTGGCTTTTAGGATTGTCAGAGTTGCATACCTCATTGCCACTCCTACTTTTACCCTTTTCTCCAGGACACCCCGTATTACTACGAACGTCCACTTCCATTGGATAAAACCATCGTATGGTTATATACGAACTCGAAAGAATTTATTCGAGGATGGCTTCCGGTTCTGGAGAAAACGAGTAGGACTACTCAGTTGTCTTTTCCTTTTACCTTCTCTCAGGTTACGAGTACACCTTGGTTTAGGAGATAGTACACCTATTACGCAAATTAGACAGTCTTCGTCCAAACCTTAGGCTGGTGCCGAACGGTGGGGAATGAAGAATACCAATTAGCCTAAACGGTGTACAGAAGGTATTAAGTAAAGACATATAAAGTGATTAGTAAAAGAGCAAAGAAAATTGCGACTGCTATTCACGACCAAACCAAGTATTTCTTCGCCAATCCTATATCACTTTTGTATTTCTCCAGAACACTCCGTATCACTATGAAGATCCACAGTTATTTGGATACTCCATCGCATGGTTATATACGAACTCGAAAGGAACTTATTCCAGTTCGGGGATGGATTCTGGTTCAGGAGAAATAGGAATAAGGTTTATTCGGTTGTCTTTTATCCTCACCTTCTCTCGCATTGCGAGTGCTCCTAGGATTAGGACAGTACACCTATTATGCTTATTGGATAGTCTTCTTCCAAACCATAGGCTGGTGCCGAACGGTAGGGAAGGAAGAAAACCATTTGGCCTAAAGGGGTGTGCAGAAGGTAATGACTAAAGGCATATGAAGGGATGTGGAGAGATGGCATAGAAATATACGATTACAGTTGTGAATCTGGATAATGGAAGAGGCATTACTAGGAATAGAAGGATACCCCTACGAAACATTTCAATATTTCAGTTTCACTGTGTACTGTTAAAGGAAAACTGATTTCCCAATTAGACACTTGCTCTAGGGTATGCATTTACCAGGTATGATTCTCATATCTGTATGGTTTTACATATGATGAGTGGGAGTAAGTTATTGGGAATTAGGTGATTGTCCTCATTATATCGGAATTCGTTATAATTGGTGATATTTGAGGAAATCGCCTGGGTTATTCACCGGATGACGAATATTTGGTTTTGAATATCCGCGGTTATGCACCAATTTCAAATTGATATATCTGTACGTCTATTTTCATAGGGTGAGATATACCTTTTTGAAATTATGTCCATGACATTTACCTATATCAGTGGATGGTTAGGTAAGGAGCATTAAACAGCGGTGTAATTCTTCTTAACCATAGGTACAGTTTTCAACCTACGACACACAGGGATTGAGTTATCAGACTCAAGGGACTTATACAGAGTATTATATGTTGTCCAGTATCCATTAGGACAGAGGGGTTGATCCTCGTACTATATTCGGTTTACTTATGACTTCTCTAGTTTTTAGACAAGTGTTTCGTAGAAACACAAGGTCCGAATTTTGAGAAGTTATAGGTATATGAATAAAGTAGAGAACCAGGTGTTGCAAGTATCGGGATTCTTCAAAGTGATCGAAGATGTAGATACTTGTGAAGGGTATTCATTTGATAGTAATGATTAAGAGAACTTGCTTCTCTTTCAGATTACTCATAATTGAAAGCACTCCTAAGTTGAGTAATGTTGATCGGCCTCTCTCCATTTAGTTCACATGCACTGGAGACAGCTGCATGATTTGAATCTGGTTCAATTAAATCAGTGCCTCTGGTTCTATATTGGATATAGAACAGTTCATATCTTAACGATGTTAAGGTACGGGGAGTTGTCCGGCTTATGCTTAAAACCAGACTTTGGATAACTCAAGGCACGTTTCTGTAATGGCTGTTTGTGGGTTGACCCAGGCTATGACGAGGGTTGACTTTCTACCATCTGGAAGTTCAATAGTGATATTGTTCTAGACTCGCCACAGTTTTAATAAAAATGGATTTTTTTCAAAAAACAGTAGTGGGAGTATGGTAGAACTGGAAGTGATTCCAAAACCGCAAACGATTACTGAATATTTGATAAGGAACCTAAAGATTCAATCTGGCTTGACATTCCATTGGACACTCCGCAGATACGGAGGATAACCTCAGGCACCCGAGAGGTACTCCGGTAGCCTCAAGGACGGTGGCAGGGAGGTTCTTGTTTACCCAGACTTTCCATTGCTGTTGTTCCAGGCTATGAGACCCGGCAGGAGGATGAGTATAGCGTCGTTCAAACTAGCTTTAGAAGTGTACGTGTATATGACTCTGCCAGAGGGTTGTCGTAGTCAGTGGGAGCAGTGGATGCATTGGTGGATAAGTGGCTTATGTCTATTTATAGACTAAAGCAGATATAGCGGAGATAGATCATCCATTTCTGACGTGACAGTCATAGGTTGACTTCATCAGAATAGGGGATGGATCTATTGAGAAGGTAGTAGGGTGTGATGTCCTGGTATTTGGATGACATACATAGAGTAGAAAGTGATATTCCTATACTACGATCGGTTATACTTTGGTTGTCACACAGTGGTTTCTCCACATGGGACTTGGATATTATATCAGAGATTATGGTTACTGGATCTATGGTTTTAGATATAGATTAGGGTAGTTTCCCAATCAGGGTACTTAGACGGCATTCTAGAGGTGCTTTAGAATGGACGACTCCTGGCATGGTGCTGTACCTGCAGGTGATGGAGTCACCCTCTGTAAAGGCGTCTTACAGACTAAAGGGGAGAGGGATGTGCATGATTGGCAGATCACTTGCTTAGGCAATTGAGTCAATCATGAGATATCAAGTACCACACCAGATGTTGTTTTTGCACCAGATGCAATAAGTTGACATTGATCCAATCCTAGAGAAACAGTCGGAAGCAGTTTTAGAACATAAGTGGATGTTCTAAGGACATGATAACGACAGCCTCATTCAGGAGACAGTTATCATTCCAGGCTTCCAAGGTGACCTGGATGACAGAGAGGTTGTCAGAGTTATAGTTTTCCCTCTGACGAGGGATGGTATTATGGACAGGTGGTCCAAGGGGACACTGAGGGAGGCATGGCGCAGGATACTGATTAAGTTCAGTTGACGATACAGTCTAAGAAGTTTGGATTTGGAGTTCATTTATGAGCTAGGTCCCATCAGATATCCAGACAGATTCTAAGACAAGTATTGCTCATTTTGGGAGATGGCTTTCTCCGCGAACTTGAGATAAAGAGAGACATAGAAAGAAACATCAGAGCGGATCCACTCACTGAGGCTATTCCTCTAACGCAATAGTTTCACAAACGAGCTTTGTGAGACTGACTAGTAGAGGAGTTGGGTGTTCGGTATCACACGAGCTGTGAGTATGCGACATCGCAATAATTAGCCTTGAGTGCAAGTGGGAGATTGTTGGAGATAGTGCCCTCAGAGTCAATTATTGGATCACAGGCACGTGATTGCGATGATTGAGGGAGGACCTATCCCGGTAGGACAGTCTTACTCAAGATGATAGTATGCTATCTGGTTTATCTTTATCATCGTGTACTACTTCAAGTGACCTTACAGGTCACTATTACACGTTGATAGAGCCCTTAGGATTCTTGCTTGACGACCAGCAGTATGAGGGCGATCATATACGTGGGAGCTGGGGTCTATAAGCACATCCTTAAAAGGTCCCTAGTCGTGGAAGTTTCGAGACATGGCATTGATACTCCAGAGTAGACTAGTGTATACAGTCGAGACCCCGACGAGGGGCGGTGGCCGGTCTCACAAGCCATCGGTGTCAGTAAGTTCACCTAAGATGTATACAGGTGCTCATTAGGTTATGAGTACACCGGACAGGACTCGCCGGGAACATGCTAGTTGGTCTTATACCTTACGTCAGATAGCAGTTCCCTGGTGACATGTGTACAGGTTAGTTCATCGACCTGAGATCGTCATTTGTCTCGTGTGAGTTCCCACTGTACTTTGATTACTACCCTACCACACTCAAAGGAGACGTGCAAACAGGTTTTAGTTGGGTACAGTCCCGAGCCACATGGAGGCAGTGAGCGGATCTGCAGGGGTTCGTCTCTCCCAGTATTGGGGTTGAGGTCGCGCTGTGTCTAGGAGAGCCAGTACATGAAAGTCCTTGGCCAAGGCAGGAGATTTACTGGTAGGTATTCCGGTAGTATCACAGGGTGTTCTGGGCTACACTCCGACACGACTTGTACCGCTTTGGGGGGTATGACTTTTACCAACCCCCTAGGCCCGCCATGCGATGTTCATAGACAAACGGACCGGACTGTACGGATATTGTCACTGACAGGCTTAGTAGGGTGTCAGGATGAGTTCGCTCATCGACGTCCCTTTATGTCAATACCTGGTTGCCCATTACGTATGGTTAATACCTCTGACGTGCTAGTGGTTAAATCCATAACCAAAGTATTGACGAGTCTTTAGAGTCCCCCACAGACCATTTTCTCAAGTTTCGGGCGAAACGCTGTAGAGGCCGTATGGAGATATGGCAGGGTTCGATCATATACGTGCGGTATTGCACGGATTATGATCGGACGGATAATACTAGCGGGCTTTGGTTTAAGCCAGATCCTAGTATTGTACAGTGTAGATTTTGTCTCACTGCATTTGTATTCGGTCGGAATACAAATGCGGGTATGTATATACAGTAGCGGGGTTTCCTATAATTTATTACGGGATCTGTTTCTTGAAGTTGCCAGTTTGTTTTCCATTTCGGCCATTTTCCTTTGTTTCTTTCCTTGGCTGAAAATTGGTGGAGGAGGGCTTATTTGCAATTGTGTAAATTAGTATTGTGGAGGGTGGTCTTTGCATATTGATGCTTCATGATGGTTGCACCATCATTTGACTTCTTCACTTCATGATTGCTTGACTTTGGGAGTGATGATGGTTGATGGAGTTTTGGTTTTGGGTGGTGATCATTTCTTCTAATCACCACCTTTCTCTCTCTTTCTTGCATGATGGCTTCCCCCCCTTTAACTTTTCGAGATTCCCATTCCTTTGGTGAGGGGCCGGCCACTATTGTGGTGAGAAGGGATTCATTATTCATGTGGCATTTTTGTTTCTCATTTTGCTAGAAAAAAGCTCTCTCTAGTTCATCTCCAAAAGTCTATTCTTCACCTCCACTTGACAAGGCAACTTCACAAACCCCATTGAGACAAACCACACTATACTATTCTACAGCACTTCTTGGACACGTCGGCTCGCCAACTTCGTGCCCGAGTTGCCTCGGTCCAGAGGTGGGAACCCGTAAAAGAACCCGGTGATGTGGTGCCCTTCCGACGAGGAGTTGAAGACCGGAGATTCCGCGGGGAGATCGGGACGACGACGAGAAGACCGAAGGACACGGATCGCTCGGTATATCTCTTACCCCTTCTCTAGTTAGCTAGGACTATGTTAATGGCCCGATCAGAGATTATGGTGCCCGGTGGTGCCGGTTCAAAAGTTAAAGTAAATTATCGTTTCCGCATTTTGGCCTCGGATTGAGGGCCGCGGCGCCGCCGTGCACTTACAACCCGAGACCCCAACTCAACTGTTAGGCCGCAGATTTATTCATTGTGGCCGCAAATAACGGCCACATTAAGGAATTTGGGGTTTGTTCATAGTATGGTTCACTTATATGATAATTAAACCCCCTATATGTACATAATTGGCCAATTTTACCTGAGAGAGAATCTGGGAACATATTGGTGTGCTTTTGGTTATGTTTTCCGTAATTTGAATGTTTGGTTTTGGTGTTTGGATTTGTATTTGGTTGTTGGGCATTTGTACGTCAACAACTAGGGTTGTTTGATTGTTTTGCATGCGTATGACATAGGTTCTAACCTATGAGTGTGCCGTGTGCCGTATCGGTTTTGCGGATTCGATTTTAATAGCGATTGCGATTGTGTATGATTGTAGGTACCTTCACTTGGATTCCAAGGTGACTGAGCAAGGCGTCATCGACTTCCGCAAGCAAGGAACAGGTGAGTAGATCTATATCTACGGAGGAAGTCGGGTGGATGGCATATAGCACCTCCGCAAACCTTGATGGAAATCGATTTATATATATAGATTATGATTAATGAAACCTTTAATAGAAGACTATAGATAGAGTAAAAAGGTAGTTAGAGAACCATATTAGAAACTAAGGATAGTTAGAAGTGATATGATACGACTAGTATGTGATGACGGGATTTGAGGATGATATTTGATGATATTGCCGTTTAGGGTACTATAAGACTTGATAGTCGACGTAGATATGTCATCCGAACCATACCTATTTCCAAACTGAAGAATCGTATGCATCTTTTGAACAGATACCTTGAGGGATGTTACGGATTTTCAAATAATATCTTTTCCTTAAAAACACCGTAGTCCCTACTTTCAAAACTATGATTCGCATCTTTCAAAAACTGTTTGTATGACTCGGGTATGTATGTTAAATTAGATATTTATGCTTATAGTAAAGGTAGAATGTATATGTAAAATTGACTTGATGTGGGAGGTAAATGCGATGAAAAGAATATACGACGTGATATGATGATTTGATGATATGTTGGTATACGGATGCGAGTCGATTGAGATGATTAATACCTTGCCGGTCCCCAGATATGAGATTGTTATGGATGTGGCCTGAGATATAGGTATGTAGATTTTTCAATGTTGTGAATCTTGTTTGATGTGTCGTACGGGACGTTAGGTCTGTATCCATCATTGTCACATAGGATGATAGGATCCCTGTAGGTTTAATGCCACCGTACGATGATTTTCCGTACGTGATAAGTTTGACTTGATGATTGATCAATACCCTTGACTAGAGGATGTCGTACGATGGAATGTACCGTACGCGATGTTGTGAGGCTGGATGCTGATTGATAGATTCACCGACTCGGTCTTGTAGACACGTATACCTTATAGCTTTTAGCTGAGGATTTACCTTTTGCTGCATTCATGTTATTCGTATTGCATTACTTATACCGGTGCTTCTAGTACACCTGCACCATTATCGATGATGCGTATGTTACACTTATACAGATTTGTCGGCTCACACACTTCATCATCGATAATTGCCATGTCACTACACAGTAGGATTGCTGCATCATGATATGACTCCTTGCATGCTATACTTGCATATATACTACTGGTACATCCATATTGGCGCACATACATATTGTACACTCATAATTGCGTATATACCACTTGTACATCCATATTGGCGCACATACATATTGTACACTCATACATGCGTATATACCACTTATACATCCATACTTGCGCACATACATATTGTACACTCATACCTGCGTATATACCACTTATGCATCCATACCTACATAAATATTTATTGCACATACATAGATGATGCTGGCTTTGGTTTTGGAGAATTGGGAACCGCAGGATATATTTTAAAACTGGAATCATTCAAAAGAGCGGTTTTCCCTTAATATGTCACACCACTGTTCCATGTTGCATGATATACAGATATACCTACATTTCTATCATATGTCGCATACATCATGCTTTATGATTTTACGCATTGAGATATGTTGTTTTCATGAGATTTCTGGATTTGAGAACTGTGGCTATTTCAAAGAAAGCATGTACTGTTTTAAAAACCCGGTTTCTCTTGATATGATATTTCAGTGCGTCCACCATGTGCTTTCTCGGTTCTGAGACGTGTGACATGTGAAACCCGATTTGAGGAGATGGATGAGGCCGATTGCGGGTACATGGTTGACCCGGTATGGTACCCCGGAGCGAGAACGGATCTGTCGTGCAGTAGACGATGAGCCTGGCAGAGGGACTACTACCTACTGGTGATTGTTTGGACCTGGCGGATATCCGGAGGATACCGACCGGAGTCGAGAGATAATATGGGCCGATCCGGACTGACGGAGCATATGGGCCTATCCGGACTAACGGAGCCCGAGAGATATGAGGATTTACGTGTCGATGCTGGACACGGGTTTCATGATATTTCGAGTGTCAATGCTGGATACTCAGGTTCCATGATTTTGATGTGTCGTGAGGGACACACGTTGATTTATATCCTCATATTTTCATGCATATGCTTTTATGATATATACAGACATTGATTATATGGTTGGACGAGATCCACATGCATTCATACTTTGATTATATTGTTGGATGATATCCATATGCTGATTGGCATCGATTTTAGTATTGGCACATATACAGACCTGGTCACCCTAGATATAAAAATATTACCTTTATGATATAGTTGACCTAAGAGTCGTTTATTCGATTTCTACTTGTTGATATTTTTCTACTCACGAGTTGGCAACTCACCCCCGTTGTGCCACAGTTCTTGCAGGTTGACCGTATGGATCAGTAGCGGCATTGCTGGCACACGGTTGCTTTCGGGTGTTTGCTTTGGTAGGTGGGACATTTGTATCGTACCCATTCTTGTATTTACTATTCATATTGTATTTAGTCAACTCCATCAATCAAACTAGTAATTGTATAAGTAATGAAACTTAGCAAGACTTATAGTTGCGAGACTTGAGCGATGGGTTTTATGTTCACCTTTTGGGTTGATATCTCGCTTTATTCTTTATTTTTGGTGTTGATCTTCGCCGTTGGGCGTTGTAAACTTATATATACGGTCTTGCGTGGTTGTGATCCGCCGTTTGGCGAAGACCTAGCTCCCGCTTGGGGATGTCTTTATTATTATCTTGTATTGTGGTTTTGGATAAAAAAAAATACAAAGGAGGTGCTGCCCAAATTTTTTAAAGACGAAAACCTGTTTTCCAACTTGCTTTTTTTTCATGTTCTATCACCTATGCATTCATGAAAACATTGATTTCATTATACCTTTATTTCAAGACTTCACCTCCTTTATTTTCTTAAAAATGTTTAGATTTCTGGGTTTCAGCTTACTTGAATTACGTTACGTGATTTAAATATTGGTCACGAGCTAATATTTCAGGTCGTGACAGAGCCACACAAAACTCTATGACGATCTCGGGTCTACAGACTAATCTGTACCAGTGTCACTAGATGACTGCTATCCGACGATAGGTATACTACCATATAGGATTCCTCGGTGAGTCCTGTTCGGTGTACCTATTCTCCAAAGAGCCCGAGTGTACAATCTTTGATGTCACACACCAATGGTTGTGGGATCAACCATCGCCCTCTTAGGGACAAGAAACGTATTAGAGGACTTTCTAAGTACACACTAGTCTACTGTGGAATATCGATGCCCTAGTCTCGATATTCCCACGATTAGGAACTTATTAAAGGATCTACTTTTGGTCCACCCTGGTGTTGGAGATAGTGCCCTCAGAGTCAATTATTGGATCACATGCACGTGATTGCAATGATGGAGGGAGGACCTATCCCAGGAGGACAGTCTTACTCGAGATGATAGTATGCTATCTGGTTTATCTTTATCATCGTGTACTGCTTTAGGTGACTTGACAGGTCGCTATTACACATTGGTAGAGCCCCTAGGATTCTTGCTTGACTGCCAGCAGTATGAGGGCGATCATATACGTGGGAGCTGGTAGTCTATAAGCACATCCTTAAAAGGTCTCTAGTCGTGGGAGTTTCGAGACAGGGCATCGATTCTCCAGAGTAGACTAGTGTATACAGTCAAGACCCCGACGAGGGGCGGCGGCCGGTCTCACAAGCCGCTGGTGTCAGTTGGTTCACCTAAGATGTATACAGGTGCTCATTGGGTTATGAGTACACCAGACAGGACTCGCCGGGAACATGCTAGTTGGTCTTATACCTGACGTCAGATAGCAGTTCCCTGGTGACATGTGTACAGGTTAGTTCATCGACCTGGGGATCGTCATTTGTCTCGTGTGAGTTCCCACTGTACTTTGATTACTACCCTACCACGCTCAAAGGAGACGTGCAAACAGGTTTTAGTTGGGTACAGTCCCGAGCCACATGGAGGCAGTGAGCGGATCTTCAGGGGTTCGTCTCTCCCGGTATTGGGGGTGAGGTCGCGCTGTGTCTAGGAGAGCCATTACATGAAGCCCTCGGCCGAGGCAGGAGATTTACTGGTAGGTATTCCAGTAGTATCTCAGGGTGTTCTGGGCTACACTCCGACACGACTTGTACCGCTTTTGGGGGTCTGACTTTTACCAACCCCCTAGGCCCGCCATGCGATTCTCATAGAAGAACGGACCGGACTGTACGGATATTGTCACTGACAGGCTCAGTAGGGTGTCAGGATGAGTTCGCTCATCGACGTCCCTTTTGGTCAATAGCTGGTGGCCCGTCATGTATGGATAATACCTTTGACGTGCTAGTGGTTAAATCCACAGCCATAGTATTGACGAGTCTTTAGAGTCCACCACACATACAGTTACTCCAGTTTCGGGCGAAACGCTGTAGATGCCATATGGAGATATGGCAGCGTTCGATCAGATACGTGCGGTATTGCACGGATCAGGATCGGACGGTTAGTACTAGAGGCCGTGTGGAGATATGGCAGCGTTCGATCAGATACGTGCGGTATTGCACGGATCAGGATCGGACGGTTAGTACTAGAGGCCGTATGGTTATATGGCAGGGTTCGATCAGATACGTGCGGTATTGCACGGATCAGGATCGAACGGATAATACTAGCCGGCTTTGGCTTAAGCCAGATCCTAGTATAGTACAGTGTAGATTTTGTCTCATTGCATTTGTATTTCGGTCGGAATATAAATGTAGGTGTGTATACACAGTATCGGGGTTTTCCTGTAATTTATTAAGGGACCAGTTTTCTAGAGTTGCCAGTTTGCTTTCCGTTTCGGCCATATTTCTTTGTATCTTTCATTGGCCGAAGTTTGGTGGAGAAGGGCTTATTTGCATTTGTGCAAATAAGCATTTGTGGAGGGTGGTCTTTGCATTATTCTTGTGTCATGATGGTTGCACCATCCCTTGACCATTTGACTCTTTCTTTTCCATCATGGCTTGACTTCTTGACTTCATGATGGTTCATGATGGTTGGACTTTGTTTTGTGATGAGTGTTAGTTGAGTGAGGATCTTGGTTTATGATCATTGCTTTTTTCTCTTGCATTATGAGTGTGGCTCCATGATTCATTCACCCAACTCTCATTCTCACTCTCCCCTCACTTTGCTTGGCCGGCCATTTGCTCTAGTGGGCTGTCCCAATTTTTTGTGGATGGATTTCATCTCTTTTGGCTTGTAAAAAATCCCATAGCTCCACAAAAATTCCACAACTCATCCCTCCACCAAATGGCAACCTCCATAAACCCCAAATAAGACATATAGATCTTCACTATATTCTACAGCAAATCTTGGGCACGTCGACTCGCCAGCTTCGTGCCCGAGTTGCCTCGGTATAGAGGTGGGAGCCCGTAAAAGAAGCAGGCGACGTGGTGCCCTTTCCGGCGAGGAGGTGGAGACCGGACATTCCGCGAAAGATCGGGACGACGGCGAGAAGACCGGAGGACTCGGATCACTCGGTATATCTCTCTTCCCCATCTTGTAGTTACCTAGGACTAGTTAATAGCCCGATCCGGGTTTTAGTGCGCGGTGGTGCCGGTTCAGAAAATTAAAGTTAACCATCGCTTCCGCATTTGGCCTAGGGATGGAGGCCGGGGCGCCGCCGTGCACTTACACCTGGCCCACTAGTATATCTCATCATAATCCTGGTAGTCAAGTACATATCCTAAGGGTTTTATCAACATGTAAGAGACAGACAGTATAAATACCAGTCAACATGTTAAGATAAAGGTAACCTGATAGCATACTATCATGTCGAGCAAGAAAGTCCTCAATATATATTTCTAGGCATCCACTATATCATCAATAATGGCCTCGAGGGCATACATATTCCTAACAATTGACAGAAACTTGACTTTTGGATTTCGTTGTATCACATACAACACTAGTGGATTACTTTTATCCCTAAGCTTTTGATTCACAGCACAAGTGAAGGGTAAAACTTAGAGGTAGGAGAAGGAGATAATTTTGGAGAGAGAAGATCAATGTTAGAATGAGAGAAAAAATGAACCATGAAAAAATGATATGGCTCATGGAAATAATTGAAGTATGTATTATTTTATCTCCCAAATAATGCAACATACTTCAATAGTAATCCCAAATGAATAAAAAATAATATGAGTCATTCCTTCATCCATTCTTTGACAATTCTCCAAATTCCACCTCATATTTTTATTTTCACAAAATAAAAATCCTATTATGAGGTGTCTCCTTCTAGAAGGTGCTCTTTACTATTACAAGAATACCCCTCACTGTATACCGTATAAGTATACCCGTATTCGTATTCCGAAAAATACAAATACAAATAATCCAATAATATAATACCAGTATCTGGCTTAAACCAGAGCCTACCAGTATTATCCTTCCGATCATTATTCGTGTAGCCAGCACACGAACATGATCGAAACTCTGTCGTAACATTATATGGCATGGCTGTGCGTAAAGACTCGACAGTACGCTGGCATTGGATTTAACTACAAGCACGTCAGCGGCACTAACTGTGCGTAATGGCTATCCAGGTACATGACGAAAAGGTGGCCGACAAGGGAACTCATCCCAACCCTAACGAGCCTGTAAGCAACACTTACCGTACAGTCCGGTCTTTTCGTCTGATACGTCGCATTTGAAGTCTATGGGTAGTAAATGTCAGACCCCATTAAGTTTATAAGTCATGCTGATTTGTGGTTCATAACGGCTCGAGAAACTACTGATAACTCTTATCAGTAAATCTCGACAACCCTGACCAGGGATTTGCTGTTATGGCCGATCAAGAATAGAGCGACATCAACTCTCAATACCAGGAGAGACGAAACCCCTCCTCTCGCTCACCGCCTCCATATGACTCAGGACTGTATCCAAAATCCACCTATTTGCATGACTCAGTAGAGCAATGGTAGAGAGGAAATCAAAGCATAGTGGGAATCATACAAGACACTATAACGATCTCGGGTCTACAGACTAATCTGTACAAGTGTTACCAGAGAACTGCTATCTGACAATAGGTATATATACCATCTAGGAGTTCTCGGCGAGTCCTGTTCGATGTACCCATTCTCCAATGAGCACCTGTTTACATTCTTTGATGTCAAACACCAATGGTTGTGGGATCAATCATCACCCCCAGGGTCAAGAAACGTACACACTAGTCTACTCCGGTAATATCGATGCTCTGTCTCGATATACCCTCGACTAGGAACTATTAAAGGATATGCTTTTAGACTGCCCAGGCCCCACTAGTATGATCTACATCATAATCCTGGTATTCAAGTATAATCCTAAGGGCTTTATCAACATGTATATAAGATATGAAAAACAACACATCATACGTTAAGATGAAGATAAACAAGATAGCATACTATCATTTCGAGCAAAGATTGTTTTTGTACATTTACATGCCTAGCATCCTATACAATACAGGCCTCTAGGGCATACATATCTAACACTATACGCCATCCACCCGACTTCCCCTGTAGATATAAATCTACTCACCGGAGTGCGCCTTGTAAGGACCCTAGTGATCATGCCGCAAGACTCGCTGCGAAAGCGGAAGCAAAAAAAAAAATTTAAAGCAAGAACTAGCGATCAATACCCTAGAATCGATTCCAAACACTAAACTAGATATCTAAACATGCAAGAGTAGGTGTCCGTGCAATTGCGGAAGACCCCTATACCTCTCCATGGACTCTAGCAAGACTCTGAAATCATCGGGAATGAGCTTGGACACCGATATTCCTCGTTGAAGATGATCCATCCGAAGGAGTCCGAATCAATCTATACTTCACACTAGCAAATCAAGTGAAGTAACTCATAATCAAAACTTGCTAAGAATTGATTGTGAGATAGATGTAGTGGTGGTTCTTAAGCTTTCTCTCTTTTCATATTTTCCTCCCAAATTTTAGAAGCTAACCTCAAGAAGAAGAGAAGAAAAAGAAAAATGAATAATCATACTCTTTTCTTTTCTCTTTCCCTCTTCTTTAAATTGTGGAGAGTGGGTGGATGAGTGACTCACTCCAATTTGTCACATATCAACACACTTCACAAATCTTCTAAAATAGAGTGGAAAAGGTGTATGTGCACATACACACACAAATACATACACGCGCGCGCGCGCGCACAAACACATACATACATAAAACTAAATATGTATCAAAATACATATATCCGTATTCGTATCAAAATATGAATACTATATTCGTATTGAGATAAAAATATCTGTATTCGTATTAAGATACAAATACCCGTAATTATACAAATACTCGTATTCATATAAATATCTGTAGGCTTTTGGATCATAGACAAGTCCCGATCTTCATTTTCAAAATAAAAATACCGTATCGTATAAAAATATGAATACCAAAAGAGAGATAATGAGAGAGATATAATACTAGCTCACAATGATCTAGCTATCTTTCAAACCTGCCAGTATTATCAAAACGCCTGATGAAAGTACGTGCAATTAATACACATATTAATCGAATTTGAGTGCGTATCAAAATACGCACATACTAGATCGTTTTGCATGAACTGGAAAACCCTCTATATAGAATTCTAAAGACTCAACAATATGCTGGTAGTGGGTTTAACTGTAAGCACGTCAGTGGTACTAGCTGTACGTAATGGCTACCCAGGTATTGAACGAAAGAAAGGTCAACAAGAAAATTCGTTCGTATCCCTACAGAGTCTGTAAGTGACAATTTTCGTATAGTCCGGTGTCTTCATCTGATAATATTGCATACCGGGTCTAGGGTTGGATAACGTCAGACCCCTAATAACTCGATAAGTCATGTCGGTGTTCATCTCACCACCCACCAAGAAACTACTGATCTATAATAAGTAAATCTCATCCACCCTGGCAAAGGATTTATGGTGATAGCCAACCGAATACAGCGTGACACCAACTCGCTATACGAAGAGAGACGAATTCCTAACGATCACTCACTGCCTGCATGTGGCTCTGGACTGTAACCAAATAAAACCTGTTTGCATGACTCAGTAGAGCTATGGTAGGGTAGCAATCTAAGTACAGTGGGAACTCACACGAAACAAACGACGATCTCAGGTCAACAGACTACATGTACTCATGTCACTTGAGAACTGCTATCTGACGTTAGGTATAGTACCATTTAGAAGTTCTCGGTGAGTCTGTCCGGTGTACTCACCTCCACTGAGCAGCTGTATAAAATCTTAGGTGCATCACACCAATGGTTATGAGACCTACCACCGCCCCTCGTCGGGGTCTAAAATGCATACACTAGTCTACTCTGGAATATCGATGCCCAGTCTCGATACTCCCACGTCTAGGGACATTTAAGAATGTGCTTATAGACTACCAAGCTATCACAAGTATGATCGCCATCATAACTCTGATAGTCAAGCAAAGATCCTACGGCATTTATCATTATGTATCAGCGACATGTAATAAAACGTATACACATACATGATAAAGACAAACCAGATAGAATACTATCATCTCGAGTAAGACTGTTTTACCTGTATAGCTCTTACTTCAATATCATAATCGTCTACCTGCAATTACAATAATTTTTTTGAGGGCACTATAGCCAACATGCCTCGCTCTTGTCAAAGCCGACAACCGTCTCGCTCTTTCTCGCCATTTTGGAAGTCTCCGCAACGGTCTTTATAACCAAAGTAGTCATAAACATGCAAGAAAACTCCATTAAAAGCAATACATACCCCAATAAATGAAATACAGTGAAAACATTAACAAAATAGCAAAACTGTCAAAAATACTGATGGACAGATGTCTGAACTCATACTATGCAGACGTCTGACCTAAAGCTCACAGTTGCACAGAAACTAAGTAGACATTTAAAGAAGGGCTCCCATATGTCTGACCAAAAGTTCATAATCATACATAGAGTAGGCAGACGTCTGAAGAAGGGCTCCCAAACGTTTGAAAAAAATCTCAAGAAATCCAAATCAAAAGCAGACGTCTGTTGACTTGAGCATCAGGCGTCTGAAAATCAACAAATCAAAGATCCACAAAATGTCGACAGACATCCGAAGCTTTGGGTGGCAGACGTCTGAAGAAGGAAAAACATGAAAAGCATGTACGAGACAGACATCTAAAGCTTAATAGAACAGACGTCAGAAGAAGGATTTTACTGAAACGAATTTGTAAAAACTGGAAAATTCTTAAACCTTAAAAATCCATTCTTTTACACTGAAATACCCTCTACTTCTCAAAATAGGGTGTAGCCACTAAGTAAACCATACTAACACTCACCACTACCAGTGGATCATCTCAAAAACCAAGCTACAAGGAATTCAACCCATAAAAATACTATTTTTAATATAGAAACTATATTTTTCCATGGCAAAATATATCAAAACTTGTAGATCTTGAACAAAAGAGGGATTCTTACCAATTGGAGTGATAAGAATTAGAGATCTAAGCCCTAATGATGTCTGCTTGAAGATCTTGGAGGTTGTGGTGGCTCAACTTGAAATCTTGATGGGTTTATTGGATATGTATGCCCTAAAGGCCTGTATTGTATAGGATACTAGGGATATGTATGTACAGGACAATCTTTCTCAGTTGTATATAATATATTATTTGAGTTGTCTTTATCTTGATATGTGTATTTCTTTCTGTTGATACTTTATATTGTTTGCATATATTGATAAAGACTCGATACAGTAGTATACTATTATGGTTTGACTTTATCTTAACATGTGCATATGTTATACTTAAAATAAGATATGGCGGTTACATGTTGATAAAGCCCGTAGGATTTTGCTTGACTATCAGAGTTATGAAGACAATCATACTTGTAGGAGCTGGGTAGTTCATAAGCACATCCTTAAAGGTCCCAAGTCGCAGGAGTATCGATACTCCAGAGTAGAGTTGTGTATACGTTTCTAGACCCCGATGAGGGGTGGTCATTGGTCTCACAGCCATTGGTGTGATCACCTAAGATTGTATACAGGTGCTCACTGGGGGTGAGTACACTGAACGGACTCGCTGATATCCTCTAGATGGTATTATACCTATCGTCAGATAGTGTTTCTCAAGTGACATGAGTACAGGTTAGTCTGAGGACCTGAGATCATCATTTGTCTCATGTGAGTTCCTACCATGCTTTGATCACTACCCTACCGTGGCTCTACTGAGTCATGCAAATAGGTTTTGGTTGGTTACAATCCCGAGCCACATAGAAGCAGTGAGTGATTGTCAAGGATTCGTCTCTCACGATATTGGGAGTCGATATTGCATTGTGTCCGGTTGGCTAGAACCATAAGTCAAGGCGGTGGAGATTTATTGATGGTTAGATCAGTAGTTTCTTGGATTGGTCCTGAGCCAAATCGACACGACTTATCAGGTTAGTAGGGGTCTGACGTTTACCACCCCTTAGACCTGGTATGTGATCATCTTAGATGAACAGATCGGACCGTACGAAGATTTTCACGGATAGGCACAGTAGGGATCCGGATAAGCTTGCTCATCGGCCTTATTTTCGACAGGTGCCTGGGTAGCAGTTACGTACAGCTAGTGCCGCTGACATACTTGTTGTTAAGACCACTGCCAGCATACTGTTGAGTCTTTAGAGTCTCATACAGAGGGTTTCTCTAATTCAGGAGAAACGATGGGGTGGCCATATGTTTATATGTATAGGGTTTCGATCGAATGATAATGCTAGCCGTCTTAGGATTAAGCCGGATTATTAAATAGGGTATTGATTTGATAGTTTACATATACACATTTCGATGTGTGTATTCTAGTGTCATATAGCTTTTCGATCGAGCAGGGTTCCGATTAAATGATAATACTAGCAGGCTTAGGATTAAGCCGGATTAGTAAATCAGGTATTGATTTAATAATTTACGTGTACATATTTTGATATGTATATTCTAGTGTTTTCCAGATTTTCGATCGAACGATTGATAATACTAGTGGGTTTAGGATTAAGCCGGTTCATTAAATAGGATATTGATTTAATACTAGTATTATTTTAGTGGTACTATTCTATCTCTTGGGTATTCGTATTTTGGTACGAATACGGGTATGTATATACGGTAGAAAATATTTTGTATTTATAAAAAATACCTTCTAGAAGATGACACCTCATCATGCTTATTTTTCTATTTCTTAAAAATTGAAAATGATGTGGTGAAGGGAGGCATGGATGAAGCATGCCTATGGCATTCATTGCAAGCACTATTGGAGTATGGTTGTGTTTTTTAAATAAAGGAAAAATACTTCATACAAAATTACTTAGCCATTCTTCTTCTCAAATGAGGATCATTCTTTACTTGCCTTTTCTCTTTCATCTTTGAGAGCTCACTCTCATCTCCAAACCCTACCATTTTCATATGTTGAAAGACAAGGGTTTTGAGGTAGAAAATTACCACTAAATATCACCACATCAACTAAGCAAGTTAGATTAGAAAACTAGTTTGCCTAGTTTACTTCTTTTAGAGGTAGGAGCTTGAATCAAGGACCTTCAGGTGAATCATCTAAGACCGAGGAGGACGGCCATCAAGCTTGATCAAGAACACTTTAGGAGTTTAAGAAGAGGAGTAAAGACCCGAAGGACACGAGTCTTTAGGTATAACTCCTTATCAAAGTAGCTAGATCTCTTTAGCTAGCTAGTTTCGGTGTTTGGTTAAATTCTATGATGTGTTTTCTAGCACCGAATTTTTAAAAGTCAAATTTTTTTGTTCCGCAACGGCTGCGGTAGACGGCCAGGGTGCTAGGAACCCCAACATGGTATCAGAGCCGGTCCATAAACCTTAACTTGCTAGTTTGCACTAATTTAGAACTTCGATCGACAAAATTATCCGAATAGCATCTCCAAAAACTTGCTCGCTGTTCGAATTTTAAACTTCTTCAAAAAAAATTTTTAAGTCATATTAAAATTATGTGCAGGCGATTTTAGAGCGAAGATAAATTTTTGAGCTCCTAATCACCAAATTGGACTCTAATTCGCCGCCAAATAAGTCATTTGGCCACGGATCTGCGGCCCAATTGTGGCTACATTGCTCCAAATTTTTTCAGGGGTTCAAGTTCATGGAAATGTGATTTTTGGTATGTTTGGTTTTTGCCCAGATTTGTTTGTGTACAGGTTTGTACATGGGGGTAAATGCGGAAGGTTTTAATCGATCGAAATTCTAAATTCTTGCTTTTCTATGTATTTGTTTCTGCGACCGTGAATATCATTGCGCGGTATAATCTGATTGATTGCTATATGTACAATCAGACGGATTTACGAACATGATATTTGCGTTGATGTTCTGTGTTGCACTGATGTTATGGATGGATTGTCGTGGTGGATAGCCTATAGTGCAATGGTAGATGTACAGTGTTGATTCATTTGTATATTCATTATTGCGGGGCAAACGTCCGACATGTGGACTGTCGTTTCTGCAGGTTTGTATATTCTTTTATTGGGGCACGGCCGGGTTGATGTCAATGTCACAGTTTGTATATATGTTTTTCTTTTTTGTACTAGGATTATCCTGAAAAGGAGTGATCGAATAGCCGGGTTCT
The DNA here is from genome assembly GCA_030015575.1 of Agapanthus africanus. Lineage (NCBI taxonomy): Eukaryota > Viridiplantae > Streptophyta > Magnoliopsida > Asparagales > Amaryllidaceae > Agapanthus > Agapanthus africanus. The sequence continues at coordinate 174,138,806 of JASDDO010000022.1, read as the reverse complement.
AGAGGGCAACGGGCCCGCATATCATGGTGTTGAGACGGAAGGGGCCTTACTCTAGAATTGGCGGGCTATTCGCCGCGCTCGTAGGGAGTATAGGATGACCCACGGAGGTGTGCTCAAGTTACTGGATTTCGTGAGGTGCTGGGTGGCCCATTCACTTTGTTGATTGGGGTTGCCTCACTTCCGGGATTGGCGGGTAACTTGCCGCACTCGTTGGGGTCTAGATTTTTCATTGCACAGGCTATCCACATAACCAGGGAACGTCGAGTTTCATTTTCATCTCGAATGAAACTCGGGGTTCCTAGATTATCCGCTATTCCATGTTTCTTATTGATGTTCTGTGATGTTGCTTATATCATGCCTGGGACGAATGGTTATATATATATATAGTAGATGTTGTATATGTTTTGCATCCGTGCTAGTCCTGCCCCTCTCTGCCGGTAGTTAAGTAACCCAACGGTGCATCACGAGGCCCTATGGTGAACGCGGATGGCATATACGTACATTTTATTTTTGTTCTTTTCTGGGGTGGTAAGAATTTATTGATGGGACCGCATTGATTTTGATTAATGCAAGAAAAAGAAACCTAAAAGATGTTAGAACAAATTTCGAAAAACTATAGTCATACTTTTTCGCTTTGCATAGTAGTATTCAGTTTGGAATATCTAGCACCTCATTCGAGGAGGCAAGAGCCTAGATCCCGTCACGGGGAGTGACCTCTTGAGCGAAAGTTCATGCTACTATAGATTTCTCAATTTTCTTAAAAACCACTGGTTTTCAAAAGCGGAGCCTAAACCACTCCTTTTCATAACTACACGGTTCCTTCAACGATATCAAGTTCATTACGTTAAAGGGTTTTTCGCCAAAAACCCAGCCGTAGCCCTCCGTCATTCTTACAAGTGTTATTTAGTATTCGTGCTGTGTATGTTGACTGTGTCAAGGCGTAGTGTACGGTAACTAAGAAGTACTTGTTTGTAGCATATGATGCGATTGGTTAGGACAGTTGTATAACCATTTTGACTGTGTCAAGGGTCTTGTGGGTGGGTCTAATGCAATCTAGGATAATGACGGGTTGAACTTGATTAGAGACTTATGACATGTTGACTGTGTCAAGTTCATAAGCCGTTAGGGGAAAAAACCATATCGGGAGTTTCAAATATATAAGAAACTTGCTAGTGTTGATACCTTCTGGAGTGTGGTAACTAGAGTGGCTTCTATCTAAGTTATCACGCGATGATAGTTGGATCCTAATCCCACTGATGATGTCACTCCCCGCTTCCCAGAGTACGCTAAGGTAGGCACGCGACATAGCCAACCATGCTACCTATGGATAGGAATTATCCTTCCACAGTCACATTACGGCTGTAGAGATATCAAGAACAAAATAAAATAACTATCTAGCACATGTTCATAAGCCAAAATACAATGAGTCAAGAATAAATAATGTGGAAGCAAAAGATCCAATACAAGAATAACTAGAATGTATGTCCCATAATGCGGGCTCACATCAGGAATAAAATAATACTGAAAGTAACGGAACTAACTACTAAGGAGTCCTCACTGCTCAGCCCGCTAACTGAAGTACTCCTGCTCTGACTGCAGCAAGGGTAAGGAATCTGGGCCATGCAAAACCCAGACGTCAGCACGTCATAACATCAAGCAATAATATGTAAACATGGTAGCAGGACATGCAAGTATAATCATAAATAGTAAAGCAGGGTAACAGCAATATAAATCAGGGCGATAAAAGGTAGTGTGCAGTGAGTAATCTAAACTGGTTATTGGGTTGTATAGTCTCAAGTCCTTGAAATCAATTTGATGAATCATCGATGTAACTCAATAGTATCCCGTGCATGCCCGGGACCACGGTCTAAGACTCTCGGGCTGAAACCGAGACGTGCCGCTAGGCACTAAAAGGTAAAGGGTAAAGACGAACGATGTCAGCAGCATCATCCCGAGGCGGGCCTAGCCTCAAAAACTGATCAGTATAAGTAAGCAACTGTCGAGTTACAAGTCAGGATTTCATCATTGATTTCCCCATACCCCCAAGTTATATGTGTTCAAGTCAGGTATTAAGTAATCAAGAACTAATGCCAACTCAGGATCAGGTAGGTGCAGGTTTGTCTGGATAGACAACAGGAACGGTCCGTAAGGACTACATGTCAGGTTTGTTGGCCTTAGACACAAGATCAGGTAACAGGTAAAGCCATGGTACATCAGGTCAAGTCGAGTAGTGTAGTTAGATGTCATGTCATGTCAAGAGTGCACGGGTCCATGTCATATCAAGTAGGAAGTGCAACAGGTCTTGTCAGGAAGCACAAAATATTATGTGGGTGCTCACAAATCAAACTAATATAAACATGGTTATGAATAAACAAGCATGGGTATTATCAGAACAATAAACTGGCACATATAATATGATATGCAAATAGGTACAGATTAAACTACTTGGATGCACGGTTATCAGTTTGGGTTTAAGGGATAGTTTTAACATTTCATGAATGCAGTATAACAAATGTGGATGATAACATCATATTAATATGTACTAAAACAATCTAGAGATGCAATTGAATATGAATTAGGCTAGATGTATGCAACAGGTCGTCCGATAGGGTATAAACTACAAAAGGGAATTATGGTTATGCAAACAATTATGATTATGTGATCTAACATATAAATGTAGTTACTAGGTTTAGTAAACTAAATGCAACAGTTAGGTTTCCAGTTCTAGATCTGAAATATGTAAACAGAACATCGTGCTGTTAACTTGGAACTCATGGCTTTAGATTCTTTTATAGATTTAATAAGAACATAGATAAATTAATATAGGAATAGTATGAATAGCATGTAGCAAGTTTCACTTGCCTCGACGGATCGCGATACGGAAAACGGAACGTCTCGCGTCGGCGGGAAAAGTCGCGACGCGCGCACGGTACACGGAATGAGTCCAAACGACGAACAGTGGAATCACACGGGTCAGAGGTCCTCGCTGGGTCGTCGAGATCGTCGACGGCACGACCGGATTCCGTAGATCTAAAACAACAGTGAACCTAAATTCTAGAAAAGAGACAAAGAAAGAGAAAAGAAGAGAAGAGGAAAAGAAGAAGAAGAAAAAGAATGAGGGATAGCTTACTGGGTTGTGTGCAGGGGTGTGCTTAGCAGTAACTACGAGATTGATGGTGGTGAGGGACGTCGGTGAAGGGTTTCCGAAGAGCTAGGGTTTGATTAGGGTTTGGGCTCGGGTTAGGAGTTGCTGGGGTTTTGCGTGCAGGATATTGGTTGCTGGAGGGAGAACTGAGGAGAGGGAGGAGATGGTGATGGCGATGGTGGATGGTCGGCGGCGATGGAAGGCAGCGGTGAGTTCTTGATTCTCTCTCGGGTGTGTGTGCAGGGGAGAGCGGCTCGGGAAGCAAAAGAGACGGAGGCTAAGATGGAAAGGAGGAGGAGAGGAGACAGTGGTGTGGAGTAGGAATAAGGTTAGGCTTTGAGCAGGTGACGAGAGGTTGGATGGGTTTCATTTCTTCTCGTGCATGGGTTTAAAAAAACAACAGAAGAAGACGAAGGGGATGCAGAAGGGAGGTGAGGATAATGTGGGGGAGGTGACGGGATTCTCGCGCACCACAAGAGGAGAGAGAAGCGGGCGCGAGAAGAGAGTGATAGAGAGAAATGAGAGGAGAGAGAAAGAGGAGGAGAGATAAATTCGTTTGGTAGCAGGGGTTGAGAGAAAGAGTAAGAGAGAGAAGGAGAAAAGGGAGAGAGAGAGAAAGAATTGGTGGGGCCCGTAACAGTAACGGGGGGTTTGCTGATTGGTTGAGGGGTGAGATTAGATTAGGAAAAGTTTAAAAAGAATTACTGGGTTTAAAAAAATATCGTTGGCTTAGAAAATCTGATAGGTTATAAAAATATTTTTCAGCTGATTTAAAAAGATTTAAAATAAATAGGATTTGGCGGGATGCAAAATATTTCAGAAAAAAGCCCGGGTCGAGTCCAAGATTTTGAATTTGAAATATGAAAATTATTGGCAAGTTCCAAAAATTAAAATGAAGGATTTTGTAATGAAAAAGCATACCCCCAAGAACGGACGCACGTACGTGCGCATGGTCGTCCAAACACGTCCGTTTCACTGAACGGGATGAGAACACGATGTAAGGACGCTACCACAGGGTTATGGGTATCAAGCAAGCCATGTCATGTATTTTAAAATATTTTAAATGACTTAAATGGTTTTATGCAAGAATATGAAATGTTAGTGTAATCTATAATTAGGAAACAACGAGCTCAAGTAAACGGGTCGAATATAAATTAAATTACCATTTTGCAACCAAACATGATAAATGAACTAAATACCACAAACATCACATACGGTAACCGGAATTGGTATAACCGGACTCGGTTGTTACATTATACCCAACTACAAAAAGAATTTCGTCCTCGAAATTCCAAGAACACAAAAGGATAAACGACCAACACTAAAAGAAAAGATGGGGAAACTTCTGCCGGATTTCATCTGCTCGTTCCCAAGTGCACTCTCCATGTGAGCGATTACCCCAAGAAACAAGTACAAGAGGGATAACCTTGTTCTTAAGAACCTTTTTCTTTCGATCCACAATCGCAACCGGTCGCTCCTCAAAAGTCAAGTCTTCTCGTACGGTCAGCTCCGAATGATCCAACACATGCGTTTCATCTCGAACATACTTACGGAGTTGAGATACGTGAAACACGTCATGCACATTCACCAAGGACTGCGGTAACGCCAAACGATACGCTACCTCGCCAACACGCTCCAAAATCTCAAAGGGTCCGACGAATCGAGGGCTGAGCTTTCCTCGACTTCCGAAATGAATCACCCCTCTAGTCGGTGATATCTTCAAGAATACCAAATCAACCATGGCAAATTCTAGAGGTCTTCTCGACGTATCTGCCCAACTCTTCTGCCTGTCTTGTGTTGCTTTCATATGATTTCGGATAGCATTAACTTTCTCAACTGTCCGCCCCACCAAATCCAGTCCCAACAATCTTCGTTCACCGACATCGTCCCAACAAACAGGTGAACGACACTTGCGACCATATAAAGCTTCGAATGGAGCCATTTGAATCATCGCCTGAAAACTGTTGTTGTAAGAAAACTCCACCAAATGTAGATGATCCTCCCATGAACCCTTGAAGTCCAACATGCAAGCTCTCAACATATCTTCAAGAGTTTGGATCGTTCTCTCCGACTGGCCATCTGTTTGTGGATGATAAGCTATGCTAAACTTCAATAGAGTCCCCAAACTTTCCTGTAAGCTCCTCCAAAAGTGTGATAAAACCGAGTGTCACGATCGGACACGATGCTCACCGGTACTCCATGCAATCTTACAATCTCCTGCATGTACCGTTCTGCCAAAGTTTTCGTTGATTGACCAACCCGAAAAGCAATGAAATGATCTGCCTTGGTCAAACGATCAACGATCACCCAAACTGCATTGTTGCCCTTTGGACTCCGCGGTAGAGCTGTCACGAAATCCATGGTTATATGTTCCCACTTCCACTGAGGGATCGGAAGTGGTTGCAATAAACCAGCGACCCTTTGATGTCCAGCCTTAACTTGCTGACACACCAAGCACTTTGCCACAAAGCGGGCAATCTCCCGTTTCATGCCTTCCCACCAGAAATGCTGTCGTATACCTCGGTACATCTTCGTGCCTCCTGGGTGTACGGAATAAGCTGAGCTGTGCGCCTCTTTCATAAGTTCTTCACGAATATCTCCCTTTGGCACACACAAACGGCTATCATATCTCAACGAACCATCTTCATGGATCAGTAAGTCAGTTCGAAGTCCATATTCAACTTGTTCTCGGAACTTTTGCAATCTAGGGTCCTGCGATTGCGCTGCTTTAATATTCTCGATTAACGACGAATGTACTTGCAGCTGCATCAACTGTCCCGAAGAATGCGGTAGCACAACCTCCAAATAAAATCTCCGAAAGTCTTCGATGAGTTCCTTCTGTGCAGTCAACGTCTGAATTGCTGGTAACCGACTGAGCGCATCCGGCATGACATTAACTTTTCCCGGATGGTACTTAAGATCAAGATCGTAGTCAGCCATCAGCTCCAACCATCTACACTGCCTCATATTAAGCTCCTTCTGCGTGAACACTTCAAGCTTTTGTGATCAGTGAAAACCTCTGCTTCATCGCCTCAAAAGTTGACGCACACTTATCTGTCCATACAAACGGTACCTCCTTGCGCGTAAGCTTGGTCAAGGCTCAGCTAAACGAGCAAAATTCCCCATGAACCTTCTGTAGTATCCTGCAAGCTCAAGAAAACTTCTGATCTCTACAACGTTCTTCAGAAACGGCCAGTCTTGAGCTGCTGCAATCTTCCCTGGATAAACGGCGATTCCATCTCCAGCTACGATTTTCCCCAAACTTTACTTCTTCAAGTCAAAACTCGCACTTGCCCATCCTTGCATCCAATCTTTCTTGCCTCAGTGTCTGCTGTGCGATCTTCAAGTGTTCTACATGCTCTTCCTTGCTCGCTAAGTAGACCAGAATATTATCGATGACCACCACTATAAACTGGTCCAAGAATGGTGAAAAGATTCGGTTCATCAAGTCCATGAATATCGCTGGTGCATTCATTACTCCTAAGGGCATCACTAAGTACTCTTAATGTCCATACCGAGTTCGGAACGCCGTCTTGCAAATATCCTCTGTTTTCACTCGGACCTGATGATATCCGGATCGTAAATCCAGCTTCGAGAATACCCTCGCGCCACTAAGCTGCTCAAATAGTTCGCCAATGCGAGGGATCAGGTACTCGTTCTTAATAGTCACCCGGTTTACTTCTTGATAATCGATGCATATCCATCTTGTGCCATCTCCTTCTTAACTAGAAGAACTGGAGCTCCCCAATACGGTTTACTGCTGCGAATTCAACCCTTCTCAAGTAATTTAGCAACCTGCTTCTTGACTTCCTCCAACACCACTGGTGCCATTGGATAGTACGCTTTAGATACTGGCGCTGCACCAGGAACAAGGTCAATCGCGAACTCCAAGTCTCGCTTCGGCAGTAACACCTGATATGTCCTTGAACACACCCATGAAATCTCGAACAACAGCTGGCGCTTCATCTTTAGCAACCTTCATCGATGAAAGATCATTAATTGTCGGCCTAGCCCTAACTTCGACTGCCCCGACAGAACTGCTTCCTTCAGACAACCACTGGGTGTCCGGGAATCTGGAAATTCGCTTTCTTCACTCTACACTCAATGTGAGCGTGGAAAGTGCCTAAAATTCCATTCCCAAGACTACATCAAAGCTGCCAGTAACAACTTCCAAGACCTCTGCAATAGCTCCCGTTCGCCAACAACAACGAAACCATCCTTACACCCTCTACTAGTTATGATTTTCCCATTCCCAGTGTGTATGTCGCAAAATTAAACAGGGTCGTGAAAGTCATCGAGTGTACATCAATAAACTTGGACGACATAAATCAATGGGATGCACTAGAATTGAATAAAGCTAATGCGAGAAAGCCATGAACAAATAGGGTACCTGAAACGACTTCCTCTGAAGCTTTAGCCTCTTCAGCTATCGGGGAAAAAGCTTGAGCCTGATTAGCTCCCCGAATTAACTGCTTCTGATCTGGAAGCTGCTCTTGCGGTGGCTCCCGAGTATCCTCCTTCAATCTTAGCCTTGACGGACAATTATCAATGGTGTGATCCACTGATCCACAAATCAGACAAAGTCCAAGCCTCTTACGACAATCTCTTCGATAATGACCCAGTCGTTGGCAGAAATCGCACAACTTCCTTCCCTTTTGCTTGGGTAACACTAGCCTCCGAACATTCTCTTCTTTATGAAGTTTTGACGGACAAGCATAGATAGTGTGATCCGCCGATCCACAAACTAAACAGAGTCCCCGTTTCCTTCAGCAATCTTTTTGCACATGTCCGTGTACATGGCAGTAGTTACAAATCACGCTCCTCTTCCGATCAACAACAATTGTTTTCTTCATTGGTGCTACGCCGCGTCGGTTCACCGGAACACTTCTACGTACGGACTTTTGGTTTAGTGAAAACGCCGGCTTCAGCTTGTTCTGCTGCTTGTGGTCCTCAAGCAAGTCATGAATTACTCCAAGCAAAGTAGCGTCATCCATACACCTATGGTACGATTGTAGATTCCTGGCTTCCATGATACTGAAACCAAACACCAAAGAGGATTAGTACGATAACAGATTCAACATATAGATCAAGGATATGAGTCAAGGCTAGAACTCCAAGTTACTTAAATAGAGTACCGCATTGTAACCATGCCGCGATATCATAGTTACAATCACATAACTCCACTCAAGTCGCCTAAGCTCTAGAGATAAACAAAGGAAACCAGGTTTTCGAGTCGATATGCAAAGGAGGTTTGCACATCGCAAAAGTAGAATCAGGAGGAGGTTAAGATTCAAGAATGGAAAGGCGGTAAGGTGGCAGGACATGTTTCCTAATCACGGGTATTCTGATTCGTGTATTAGGTCCAATACCCAACTACAAAAGAATCAAACCCGATTAACCTATATCCTATGTCTTTGATACCAAAAGAACCATGTCACGCCCCGCTTCCCAGAGTACGCTAAGGTAGGCACGTGACATAGCCAACCATGCTACCTATGGATAGGAATTATCCTTCCACAGTCACATTACGGCTGTAGAGATATCAAGAACAAAATAAAATAACTATCTAGCACATGTCCATAAGCCAAACTACAATGAGTCAAGAATAAATAATGCGGAAGCAAGAGATCCAATACAAGAATAACTGGAATGTATGTCCCATAATGCGGGCTCACATCAGGAATAAAATAATACTGAAAGTAACGGAACTAACTACTAAGGAGTCATCACTGCTCAGCCCGCTGACTGAAGTACTCCTGCTCTGACTGCAGCAAGGGTAAGGAATCTGAGCCATGCAAAACCCAGACGTCAGCGCGTCATAACATCAAGCAATAATATGTAAACAGGGTAGCAGGACATGCAAGTATAATCATAAAAAGTAAAGCAGGGTAACAGCAATATAAATCAGGGAGGTGAAAAGTAGTGTGCAGTGAGTAATCTAAACTGGTTATTTGGTTGAATAGTCTCAGGTCCTTGAAATCAATTTGATGAATCATTGATGTAACTCAATAGTATCTCGTGCATGCCCGGGACCACGGTCTAAGACTCTTGGGCTGAAACCGAGACGTGCCGCTAGGCACTAAAAGGAAAAGGGTAAAGACGAACGATGTCAGCAGCAGCATCCCGAGGCAGGCCTAGCCTCAAAAACTGATCAGTATAAGTAAGAAACTGTCGAGTTACAAGTCAGGATTTCATCATTGATTTCCCCATACCCCCAAGTTATATGTGTTCAAGTCAGGTATTAAGTAATCAAGAACTAATGCCAACTCAGGATCAGGTAGGTGCAGGTTTGTCTGGATAGACAACAGGAACGGTCCGTAAGGACTACATGTCAGGTTTGTTGGCCTTAGACACAAGATCAGGTAACAGGTAAAGCCATGGTACATCAGGTCAAGTCGAGTAGTGTAGTTAGATGTCATGTCATGTCATGTCAAGAGTGCACGGTACCATGTCATATCAAGTAGGAAGTGCAACAGCTCATGTCAGGAAGCACAAAATATTATGTGGGTGCTCACAAATCAAACTAATATAAACATGGTTATGAATAAACAAGCATGGGTATTATCAGAACAATAAACTGGCATATATAATATGATATGCAAATAGGTACAAATTAAACTACTTGGATGCACGGTTATCAGTTTGGGTTTAAGGGATAGTTTTAACATTTCATGAATGCAGTATAACAAATGTGGATGATAACATCATATTATTATGTACTAAAACAATCTAGAGATGCAATGACTATGAATTAGGCTAGATGTATGCAACAGGTCGTCCGATAGGGTATAAACTACAAAAGGGTATTATGTCTATGCAAACAATTGTGATTATGTGATCTAACATATAAATGTGGTTACTAGGTTTAGTAAACTAAATGCAACAGTTAGGTTTCCAGTTCTAGATCTGAAATATGTAAACGGAACATCGTGCTGTTAACTTAGAACTCATGGTTTTAGATTCTATCTATAGATTTAATAAGAAAATAGATAAATTAATATAGGAATAGTATGAATAACATGTAGCAAGTTTCACTTGCCTCGATGGATCGCGATACGGAAAACAGAACGTCTCGTGTCGGCGGGAAAAGTCACGACGCACGCACGGTACACGGAATGAGTCCAAACGACGAACAGTGGAATCACACGGGTCAGAGGTCCTCGCTGGGTCGTCGAGATCGTCGACGGCACGACCGGATTCCGGAGATCTAAAACAACAGTGAACCTAAATTCTAGAAAAGAGACAAAGAAAGAGAAAAGAAGAAAAGAGGAAAAGAAGAAGAAGAAAAAGAATGAAGGATAGCTTATTGGGTTGTGTGCAGGGGTGCACTTAGCAGTAACTGCGAGATCGACCGCGGTGAAGGACGCAGGTGAAGGGTTTCCGAAGAGCTAGGGTTTGATTAGGGTGTGGGCTCGGGTTTGGAGTGTTAGTTATATGTATGCCCTAGAGGCCATTACTGTACATATGATGTATATTGTAGTGGATGCTGGGACATACATAGGTAGGACTTTCTTGCTCGACATGATAGTACGCTATCTGGTTGCTCTTTATCTTAACATGTATACTTTCTGTCTCTCTGTTACATGTTGATAAAGCCCTTAGGATGTGTACTCGACTTCCAGAACTATGATGTAGATCATACCAGTGGGGCCTGGGTAGTCCATGAGTACATCCTTTAATGTTCCTAGTCGTGGGAATATCGAGACGGGGCATCGATATTCCAGAGTAGACTAGCGTATATCTTCTCGATCCATGTGATGGGCGATGGATGATCCCATATCCATTGGTGTTTGACATCAGAGATGGTATGCGGGTGCTTAGTGGAGACTGGGTACACTGAACGGACTCGCCGAGAACTCCCAGATGGTATTATACCTCACGTCAGATGGCAGTTCTCTGGTGACACTGGTATAGCTTAGTCTGTTGACCCGAGAAGTCATAGAGTCTTGTGTGTCTCCCACTATGCTTTGATTTCCACCCTACCACGGCTCTACTGAGTCGTGCAAACAGGTGGTTTTTGGGTACAGCCCCGATTCACATGGAGGCAATGAGCGATAGGAGGGGATTCGTCTCTCCCGGTATTGGGGGTTGATGTTGCGCTATGCTCGACTGGCCATAACTGGAAATCCCTGGCCAGGGTTGCTGTGACTTACTGGTAAGTGTTATCAGTAGTTTCACACTTGTTATGGACCTTATATCGGCATGACTTATCGAGCTACTGGGGTCTGACGTTTACCACCCCTAGGCAAGATATGCGACATATCAGACGAACAGACCGGACTGTACGGTAAGTGTTACTGGTTAGATTCACAGGAGTGTGAGCGGGCTTGCTCGTCGATCTTCTGATCGCTCAATACCCGGATGGCCGTTATGTTTAGCAGACCGCTTGCGGCTTGTGGGTGTTTGATATGATCACCACCTGTTGCCGGCGTATTGACGAGTCTTTAGATTCCTACACAGAGGTTTCCTGGCTCAAGCGAAACGAAATAGGAGCGCATATGAGATATGTGCAGGACAGAGAATAATGCGTGTATGTGATACCGTATTCTATTCTCCCGATGAATGTATCGATTGGTTATATGCGATATAACCTAGTTATCGAATCGAGGATTGATTCGATAAGTCGATACATTGGATATTAGTCGGTCATATGCGATATGACCGGATCGTTAAATAATGTGTTGATTTAATGATTTAATGTATAATTATATATTTGATATATTATTTTGCATTAACTAGTATATGTTCACTTAAGATGGATTTTCTCACTTGATGTGCACATTGTATATATGATATAGTTTTGTGCACTAGTTTGTATCATGTTTGATGATACATGCAAACTTGGGTGTATGTTTACTTTAAACCATGTTTAAGTGAATGGTTAGGGTTTTGTTATCTATTCTTGATTATTTATTTTATTTATTTATTCATTTTAGCAAGAAAAGAAATGGTTGCTTCTTTTGTTTTTTCCTTGAAGCTTCAAGAAGTTTTGACCATTTTTGTTTCTTTTGCTTAACCTAACCATTCACCTAACCCTAGTTTATTCTCTACACTTAACCATGGTTGCATAATGATAACCATCACTTGATTTTATTATTCATCATATTCATTTTTCCTTCTTCTTCTTCTTCTTCAAGAGAGAAAAAGAAAACCTTTGCTTGAAAATGATCAAGTGATAATTCCAAGTGAGAAATCAAAATCCAAAGTGAACCCACTTCCTATTTCTTCATCCTCTACCACTTACCATGTAGTATAGGGTGTTTTTTTCATAAGTTTCATGACTTGGTGAAGGTGGAGCTTGATCTTGAGTTGCCTCGACGTAGATCATCTTCGGCATCGAAGTCGACGACCTAGCCCGATCATTTCTCTGACGAAACCATCGATAGAGTCCGGGATCCGATGATCGCAGCGAAGGGACATCATCACGGAGCTATGGAGGTGGAGGACCGGATCTACAAAGGTTGTATTTTCTGTTCACTCTTAGTTAAGTTGTTAACTTATATCGTTTTCGCCTATCCTCTAGTTACGATCTTGCTTAGGGTTACTTGGCACATAGAAATTTTTTGAATTTGGCAAGTTTGATCTGTTGTAGAACCTCATGGATGTGCCTAGGAACCCTACAGTAGTATCAGAGCCTAGCTAGAGCCTTAGGAGAAGTGTAGACGATGTTAGAAGTCCGATCGAACCGAAACCCTAATTCAAAACCACTCTCTGGACATTTTTTCAAAACTGGGTTTTTTCCAAATTAAAAATATGCAGAATAATGAGCAGGAAATTCTAAGAAAAACGGCAGAAAACGACAACCTAAGTCTACAGTGTTGCCGCGGAACCGCGGCATTGACCCACTTTTTGCGGCGGTTCCGCGGCCGTCTGTGATGATTAGGCTGTGGATTTCCTGCAGTTATCTCTTTAGGTGTTTCTTGTGTCTTCTGGATACTTTTAATTTATACTCAAGAGTTGAGTTTTTTGGGTTGTTTTGGGGACTCGAAGATTCGATCGGATTGTCTAATTTTGTCTATGTGTTTTTCCGGATAATTTAAGAATATGTTAAAAAGTTCGACCGGATATAAATACCCAATTTTTCCCCTGCCGGAAAATTTTCAAGTGTTGGATTTTTCCGTGGTTTAAAGACGTTCTGAGCAGTGCAAGTAACGCGATGGTCCCTCTAGAAGACAACAAACCTTAACTCAATTATGTGACCGTCTTGAACTGCCCTTTGAACCTTAGGGTTTGGGGCAGTACGGCGTGCCACATGTGAGGCGTTGGCTTGACCCTTCTACGGCTAGACCGTTGGTACTGAGGCATGAAGTGAATGTTTTTTAAACCTATTTCATGTATTGAGCTGTTTCGGGAAAACTTGGGTGTTTGACAGTTCGATCGGAAAGTTTAACATTTTCTATTTATCTGGAATGTGATACAATATTTGGAATCCACAAGTAGTTATGAGATAACTGATTTGGATATTATAAATCTAGCACTTTAGTCTCACTTGATCGGTTGCCACGGAATTTTGATGCGATCAAAAGTCCGTCGCAATCACATAGCGTACGCGGATACTCGCCGGGTAAACTTAATAGACAGCTACACCCCTTAGCCCCGACCAAGTGACTGTAGGAGAACCCCATCGCCGAAAGCATCCGTTCGGGTGCTCGCGGCAGCGGTGTTCCGCCTTAGTGCACTTCGTCGACGGTATCGGGGGTGCGGCCGTCCACTAAAGTTTGCGACGATCATTCGTTCTGGATGCTGGGAATCTTGTTGAATTGCCCGACTTTATATTGAAAAGTGTTTTCGATATTGAGACTAAAATGCGGGGTTTATAATATGTTAGGCATGCGATGTCTAAGGAATTCATTTGATTAGGCATGCGATGTCTAAAGAGTTTGCGGGTTCCAACTGTTGTAGTTTTACACTTTCTTTTCTGTGACCGTAAGTGTAATATGTGATATCGCCGGTTTCGTTGCTATATGTCAACGACAATTGGGATACGCATGTTTACTTACGTTGATGACATGTGATGTTATGTGTTGCTGGATATGTTATATTGGATCGTCGTGTTTGAATAGCCGGGGTTTTTTTTATGTGAGACGAGTGTTTTTCATTTTCATTCATGTAAAACCTTGTATGTAATATTCTTTTATTGGGTCACTTTCAGGTTGCGGAAGATGTCACCTTTTGTATATTATTTACTTTTCCGCATTAGGATAGACCCAAGGAGGGGAGCACAAGTAACCGGGTTCTAGGGTCCAGTGGGAGACCATCTCGAGGAGTCGAGTCCGGGTCTCCTAACCCTAGAATTGGTAGGGTTGCTTGCCGCTCTCGTAGGGGTCTAGGGGTGTGGGATTGGCTATTCATCACGACCGCGGAATCCGTGTTTCATTCAGGCTCAAAATAAAAACATGGACGTCCTAGTATATCCAATATTTCATATGATATTTTCTGATGCGTTATCTGTGATGTGATCATGTGATATGTTCAGATAGATATAGTATATAGTATATATGATATATTATATAGACGTTGCTTATGTTTTACACCTGCGCTAGCCCTGCCTCGCTCTAGCGTTAGTTACCTAACCTAACGGTGCAGACGGGACATCGAGGCGAATGCGGATGGCATAAGCGTACGTTATATTTATCTGTGATGTTTAGGTGGACTTAAATGATGGGACATTCATTAATGAGATTAATGAAAGAAAATAAACCTAAAAGATGTTGTGGAATCGAATTTCAAAAATAAAAACAGGTAGCTACAGTTCTTGCTTTGCATCGCGGTGTTCCTTGTAGAACATCCTGCACCTTATTCGATAAGGAAAGGACCGAGATCCCTTCACCGGGAGTGACTCCTATAGCAATAACTGGCAGATGCTACAACTCTCGGTTTGTCTTTTGATTGCTTCTATAGTTTCTGCTTTGCACAGCAGTATATATGATATATCCTGCACCTTATTCGATGAGGAAAGGGCCGGCGATGTTAGTGTTTATGCCCTAGAAGGCCATTACTGTATCATACTAGCTTGTATATTACTTAATGGAAGCTTGGGATATTCACATGTATATAACAGTCTTGCTAAACATAGTAGTATGCTACTTGGTTTTTCTATCTTAATATGTGAGTGTACGTATTGATAGAGCTCTTAGGATCTTGCTTGTCTACCAGCGTTGTGATGGCAGTCACACTAGTGGGGGCTGGGTAGTCTACAAGCACATCCTCATTCAGGTCCCTGGTCGTTGGATTATCAAGACAGAGCATCGATACTCCGGAGTAGACTGGTGTGTACGCTTCTCATCCCAGTTGGGGAGATGGTCTGTCCCACAGCCGTCAGTACGTCGTACTAGAGATAGTATACAGGTGCTCGTTAGGTTACGGGTACACCGGACAGGACTCACAGGGAACTGTTGGTTGGTTTGATACCAGTCGTCAGTGAACAGTTCCCAGGTGACATGAGTACAGCGTAGTCCGCAGACTTGACACTGCTACTTCGCCTCGAGTGTGTCCCACTGTTCTTAGATTGCTACCCTACCACGGCTCAAAGGAGTCGTGCAAACAGGTAGCAGTTGGGTGCAGTCCCGAGCACTTGGAGGCAGTGGCGGTTAGACAGGATTCGTCCCTCCCGGTATTGGGAGTAGATATCGTGCTGTGTCAGAAAGCCATTACGCAAAGTCCCTGGCCAGGGCAAGCGAGATTTACTGGTAGGTTCCAGTAGTTTCTCAGGGTGTAATGGGCTTCCCTCCGACACGACTTATACCGCTCTTAGGGGACTGACGCTTGCCGCCCCCCTAGGCCCGATATGCGATATTCTTGGACGAACGGACCGGACTGTATGGAGATTGTCACATCAGACTCAGTAGGAGATCGGATGGGTTTTCTCATCGGCCTTCTTATCGACAACTACCTGGGGACCGTTACGTACAGCTAGTGCCGCTTGCGGTCTGTGGTTAAACCCACTGCCAGCGTAGTAGTCGAGTCTCTAGAGTCCCACACAGAGAGTTTCCTACTCCAGGCGAAACGATATAGAGGTTGCATGGTTTTGCGACAAAGGGTTCGGACGCATACGTGCGTTTACGCGCGTACGACTTTCGGACAGTTTTTACGAGTCGGCTTTGGTTTAAGCCAGTTACTGGTATCCGGTTATTGGATTTATACAGTCTAAAGTTTTTCCGTATTTTTACGGATCGGAGGGGCGTTCTCGTAATTGCTCGAGAAGCTTCTAGAAGATGGTGACTAAGGAGGGTTATGTGTCATATTCATTGAATGAGGTTATGAGTCATGGTGGTGATTCATTCATTTCATTAATGCACATTTATTGCTTAATGACTCATGCTAATGAATCACCACTAGATATTTTATGAAGCATGATTTATCATCACTCTTTATTCTTTTCTTATTATTAGAAAATGCTTCATATATGATATGATACTCATAAACTTATATCATAATATTATTCACATTCTCTCTCCTCAAGCTCTCATCTTCAAGAAGACTAATCCTTAATCCTCATGTGTTGAGATCAAAGGATTAGTTAGACTTAAACATCCATTACCTTCACTCTACATCATCCTTTCATCTTTGATTAGCAATCAAAGTTGATTAGTTACCTCAAGTTAGAGGTGTAGCTTGGTGTCTTGCTCTCGGGTGGATCGTCTACTACCTAGAGACGGTCGAGGAGAACAAAGGAGGACACAAAGACGAAGGACCGTTTTCATTAGGTATAATCCCTTAACACTATAGTTTAGTATAGCTATGTGTTCGGTTATTATTTGTTTAGCTTCGATTCAAGCGGTTAGTCGATGTTTGTTCTTTAAACTTGATCGTTTTTGAAAATTCCGCCTCCCCATAAGTACTGGGGTGTACTACATCGACTTACAGTGGTATCAGAGCCTCGCTAAACAATAAATAACTAAATTGCAAATTTGTACGAATTTCGAACGAAAAATCAAAGCCGGAAAACCCTAAATATTATCAGTTTCTGTCGAACTTAAAATGAAGTCCAAAAATTTTTCAGGTGTGTTCAGAAAGCATGAAATGAGTCCAGGAGAATACCCACGAAATTTGAGCCAATGATTCGACTAAAGAGCCGCGGAAGGGCGGCGGATCCCACCGATCCGCCGCGCTTCCGCGGCCGAGTTGCCGAGTCATGGGCTCATCTTTCATGGGTGGGTCCTCTCTGGTGTTTGGGGTTTTCTGGGATGTTTAATTATTGCTCAGGTTTTGGTTTAACAGAGCAGATTTTGGAGCAATATTGATGTTGTTTAATCGATCGAAATTGTACAGTATTTGCATATTGGATTATATCTGTGATTGTTTAATGTGTTCGTAAACCTCCCCTAACTGCTAGTATGTCGGTTGGCAGGGGGTTGCACATTTCTGAAATGGTTATATCTGTTTGTGCATATAAACTGTATTAGACTGTTGTGGTGTATAGCCGGGGTTAGCAATGGGTTATTGTTTAATTCATTTGTTGTAAATGTAATTTGTTGTAATATTATTTTTTGCGGGGCACTTCCAGGTTGCGGTCGTAGCCACCGTTGTATTATTTCATTTTACTGTTTTTGCTCCTAGGACTGACCCAAGGTGGGGTACACAGACTGCCGGGTGGGTAGTTTGCCGTACCCGTAGGGGTCGAGGGTGGGGTAACGGCTATTCATCACAACTGTGTAATCTGTCTTTTCTTGCAGGCTCAAAAGAAATACAGATTGCTTGCAAATCCAGTATTGTTTATCTGTGTTCTGGAATGAATATCATTGCGTCAGACGAATGTAAAATATCTATATTTATGATAGCTATTTAGACGTCACTTATGTTTTACACCCGCGCTAGCCCAGCCCCCGCTCTGTCGTTAGTTAAGTAACCTAACGGGTGATGAAGGGACCCCGTGGCGAATGCGGATGGCATAAGAGGACGTTGTATTTTCGTTGTTTCTGCAATGATAGGTTAATGATGGGACGCATTATCTATAATGCAAAGTAAAACAAACCAAAGTTTAAATCGTTGGAACAATTTAAAAGAAACCACTCGGTTATTTTTAAAACAGATATTTTTAAATGCGGAGATTTAACCACTCCTTTTAAAAGCTATCAGGTTCCTTCGGTTATATCAAGTTCACTACGTTCACGGTTTCGCCAAAACCATTCATAGCCCTCCGTCATTTCATCTGGGTATTCAGTAGTATTCAAGCTATGTATTTTGACCTAACGCCAAGGCATAGTGTTTGGTAGCTGCTGGATATTCATTTGTTGCATAGATAAATGAGTTAGTTTGGGACAGTCGTATTATCATTTTGGCCGAACGTCAAGGATATATACGGATGGGTTCAAATTGACAAGATAATGATGGGTAGAACTTGACATGTGACTTATGACATTTTGACCTAACGCCAAGGTCATAAGAGCATGGGGCAAAAACTTATATCGGGAATTTCTAAAGAAACTGAAATTTGCAAAGAGATGCATACCATTTGGAGTTTGATGAATGTTGGTAGCATTCCTACAACATTATCAGACGATGATATTTGGATCCCGATCCTACTGTGAGTATATGCTACTTATCAGGATATTCGTCACTTAACAATCAATGCTATAAACCTAGTAGGTGTCCAGAAAAGTGTCAGCGGGGTTACGCCCCCAGAGAAAAGAGGTTATTTAATTAAGGAACTTCGCGAAAGCGTTGGAAAACCTCCCTCGAAGTATCGACACCAGCCTGGCTGAACGGTTAAGCAAGTATTGTACGGTGAGAATAGTCTTGGCTAATTCTTCTTTTATGGTTTGAGGAAGGATTCGATAAACAGTGGGAGCCATCCAGTTTAGATAAACTAAAAACCACTCTAAACTTGCAAGAGCATCATGCTAAAGAGTATTCTTCTCTCTCTCTCCTAAATTGCAGCGACCCTGAAAATGACTGGACTTAAGTTACTTTTAGAGAAAAATATACTGACGGGGCCAAACTATAAAGATTGGCTGCGGAATGTCAAAATGGCTTTGACCTATGACAAACTGGGGTACGTCCTCACCGCTACGGCACCTGCTGTCCCTGGTCCCAAATCCAGCAATGCGGATAAGGAAATCCGCAAAACCTGGGATTTAGATTGCGCGAGAGCCAAGTGCATCGTGCTTGCCTCGATGAACAATGAACATCAGAGGAGGCACGAGGATATGTCCCTAGATGGCATATTTCTCCATACAAAGGAACTTTATGGAGAGCAATCTCGTATAACAAGATACGAGACCTCTAAGAAATTGTTTCGAGCGAGGTTGGCTGTCGGATCATCGGTAGGTGAACATGTCCTACAGATGATTGGCTATATAGAAGAGCTCGCAGACCTTGGGACGACTTTGGATAATGAGCTCTATACAGACCTTGTTCTCCAGTCCCTTCCTCCCACCTACGCCCAGTTTATCCTCAACTTCAATCTTCAAGGAAAAGAAGTTGAACTTGCGGAACTCCTGAACATGTTAAGGAGTGCGGAGGGCACCTTGCAGAAGGCAAGGGAAACACCCGCTATGTTTGTTGGCGGTTCATCTTCTTCCGGGTCCAAGGCTAGGGCCAAAGGAAGGAAGAAGAAGGCCGCACCCAGACCTAGAGGAGGTGTTAGTAAGGTGGGAGGGAAGGGAAAGAAAAAGAAAGCAGTACCGATAGTTGGTCAGGATGAGTGCTTCCATTGTCACAGGAAAGGGCACTGGAAGAAGGATTGCAAGGCGTGGAACGCCAAGAACCAGGAACCGAAGCAAGCTGTGGCTTCGACTTCAGGTGTGTTTGTAATTGAGAATTGTCTGTCGATCAACTCTACTTCCTGGATATTGGATACCGGATCAGGATCTCATATTTGCAATTCATTGCAGGCACTGAGAAACCGTAGAGTGCTGAAGGAAGGTGATATGATCCTCAGGGTTGCTAAAGGAGCTAGCGTGGGAGCTGCGTCCGTCGGGGATTATCACCTAGGATTGACGAGTGGACACATTTTGGTTTTACATAACTGTTATTTTGTACCCAGCTTAACGTGTAATATCATATCAGTTTCCTTGTTATCAAATAAAGGTTATGATTTCACGTTTGTAAGAGATGTTGTCAACATCCACCTTAATCATGGTTTGATTGGGTCTGGTACTCTAAATAACGGCATATATGTTTTAAACCAACTCCAAATTTTCAATGTCCAGAACACACTAAAAAGAAAGTCTCCAGATTTAATTAAAGCTTTCTTATGGCATTGTAGACTGGGTCACATCAATGAGAGAAGGTTGACTAAGTTGCATAGAGAAGGATATTTGGACTTGTTCGAATATCAATCTTATGACACTTGTCAATCTTGTCTCAAAGGAAAGATGACAAAGACTCCATTCACTGGACAAGGAGTAAGAGCGAGCGAGCTCTTAGGACTCATACACAGCGATGTATGTGGTCCAATGTCTACACATGCGAGAGGTGATTTTTCCTATTTCATTACTTTCACGGATGATTACTCAAGATACGGATTCATTTATCTGATGAAACATAAATCCGAGGCTTTTGAGAAATTCCAAGAGTATAAGAATGAAGTAGAAAACCAAACCGGCAAAAGTATAAAGACACTTAGATCTGATCGAGGTGGAGAATACTTGAGTGCCGAGTTCCTAGGTTACCTAAAAGAGAAAGGAATTCTCTCTCAGCTTACTCCTCCGTACACTCCACAGCATAATGGTGTATCGAAGAGACGGAATCGAACCCTATTGGATATGGTACGATCCATGATGAGTAATGCTGAGTTAACGCGATCTTTCTGGGGACATGCGCTAGAATCAGCGGCATATCTTTTGAACATGGTACCTACCAAGACTGTGCCTACCACTCCATATCAGATGTGGAGTGGGAAGAAACCCCATCTACAGTATATAAAGATTTGGGGATGTCCAGCTTTTGTTAAAAAGCAGCATGTGGACAAGCTCGAGGCACGATCAGTAAAGTGTTTGTTTGTGGGATATCCAAAGCACTCCAGGGGATATCTATTCTATTACGCAGAGGAACAAAAGGTATTTGTTTCTCGTAATGCCCATTTTCTAGAACATCAGTTTTGAGAAAAGGAATCAAGTGGAAGCGAAATAGAACTGGAAGAAATTCCAGAACCACAAACTGCTACTGAAAGTTTGGTAGAACCAGAGGTTCAAGAAGAACAGAACATTCCCGCACCCCTCCGCAGGAGTAGTAGGCCGTCTCATCCGCCTGAGAGATACTACGGTTTTCTCATAGATGGGGATAGAGAGGATTGCATCATAGATGATGATGAACCTACTGACTTCCAGCAGGCCATCCAGAGCGGCGACTCGGTACGATGGCTAGATGCAATGCGGACCGAAATGGAGTCCATGTACACCAACAAAGTATGGACTTTGGACTTTGCTCCAGATGGGGTAAAACCCATAGGATGCAAATGGATCTTCAAGAAAAAGATTGGTGTAGATGGACAAGTGGAAACCTATAAGGCTAGACTTGTTGCAAAGGGTTTTCGTCAAAGACCTGGTTTGGACTATGACGAAACCTTTTCTCCAGTGGCTATGCTCAAATCCATTCGGGTCCTTCTTGCTATTGCTGCCTTCCATGATTATGAAATCTGGCAGATGGACGTAAAGACGGCTTTTCTGAATGGAAATTTAGAAGAGAGCGTCTATATGGATCAGCCAGAGGGTTTCAATCAGAGTGGGAGCAGCGGGAAAGTATGCAAGCTGCTTAAGTCTATTTATGGACTAAAGCAGGCATCGCGGAGTTGGAACATCTGTTTTGATGAGACAGTCAAAGAATATGACTTTATCAAAAATCCAGATGAACCGTGCATATATAGTAAAGTCGTGGCCAGAAGTGTCGTATTCCTCGTCTTGTACGTGGATGACATTCTATTGATAGGAAATGACATTCCTATGCTACAATCTGTCAAATGATTCTTGTCACACAGGTTCTCCATGAAAGACCTGGGTGATGCCTCTTACATTCTGGGGATCCGGATCTATCGTGATAGATCCAAGAGGATGTTGGGACTTTCGCAGTCCAGGTATATCGACACTGTACTGAAAAGATTCAGTATGGAAGATTCTAAGCGCGGTAATCTACCGGCTTGTCACGGAATCACCCTCTCCAAAGAGATGTCTCCCAAGACTGATTTGGAAAGGGAACGCATGTCTATTATACCCTACGCTTCTGCGGTAGGCTCTATAATGTATGCGATGTTGTGTACCAGACCAGATGTAGCTTACGCACTGAGCGTGGTAAGCCGGTATCAGTCAGACCCAGGAGAGAAACACTGGATAGCAGTAAAGAACATTCTCAAGTACCTGAGGAGGACTAAGGAGATGTTCTTGGTTTACGGCGGAAAAGACCTCAGGTTGGAGGCCTTTGCTGATTCCGGCTTCCAGAGTGATAAGGACGATTCCAAGTCCATGTCGGGTTATGTCTTTACCCTCAATGGAGGGGCGGTGTGCTGGAAGAGCTCCAAGCAGGACACCGTTGCTGACTCGACGATGGAAGCGGAGTATATAGCTGCTTGCGATGCCGCAAAAGAAGCAGTCTGGATGAAGAAGTTCCTAACAGAACTTCAAGTTGTTCCTACCATAGTTGATCCAATACCTTTGTATTGCGACAACAACGGAGCTATAGCTTTAGCGAAGGAACCAAGGTCCCATCAGAAGTCCAGACACATCTTGAGGCGGTATCACCTGATTAGGGAGATCATTGATCGTCAGGAGATCGAGGTTTGGAGAGTTGATTCAGAAGAGAACATTGCTGATCCATTCACGAAGGCCCTTCCTCAGATTCAGTTCGAGAGGCTACTCGAGATCATTGGTCTACGATATGCCAGTACATGGCCCTAGTGCAAGTGGGAGATTGTTAATGTTTATGCCCTAGAAGGCCATTACTGTATCATACTAGCTTGTATATTACTTAATGGAAGCTTGGGATATTCACATGTATATAACAGTCTTGCTAAACATAGTAGTATGCTACTTGGTTTTTCTATCTTAATATGTGAGTGTACGTATTGATAGAGCTCTTAGGATCTAGCTTGTCTACCAGCGTTGTGATGGCAGTCACACTAGTGGGGGCTGGGTAGTCTACAAGCACATCCTCATTCAGGTCCCTGGTCGTTGGATTATCGAGACAGAGCATCGATACTCCGGAGTAGACTGGTGTGTACGCTTCTCATCCCAATTGGGGAGATGGTCTGTCCCACAGCCGTCAGTACGTTGTACTAGAGATAGTATACAGGTGCTCGTTAGGTTACGGGTACACCGGACAGGACTCACAGGGAACTGTTGGTTGGTTTGATACCAGTCGTCAGTGAACAGTTCCCAGGTGACATGAGTACAGCATAGTCCGCAGACTTGACACTGCTACTTCGCCTCGAGTGTGTCCCACTGTTCTTAGATTGCTACCCTACCACGGCTCAAAGGAGTCGTGCAAACAGGTAGCAGTTGGGTGCAGTCCCGAGCACTTGGAGGCAGTGGCGGTTAGACAGGATTCGTCCCTCCCGGTATTGGGAGTAGATATCGTGCTGTATCAGAAAGCCGTTACGCAAAGTCCCTGGCCAGGGCAAGCGAGATTTACTGGTAGGTTCCAGTAGTTTCTCAGGGTGTAATGGGCTTCCCTCCGACACGACTTATACCGCTATTAGGGGACTGACGCTTGCCGCCCCCCTAGGCCCGATATGCGATATTCTTGGACGAACGGACCGGACTGTATGGAGATTGTCACATCAGACTCAGTAGAAGTTCGGATGGGTTTTCTCATCGGCCTTCTTATCGACAACTACCTGGGGACCGTTACGTACAGCTAGTGCCGCTTGCGGTCTGTGGTTAAACCTACTGCCAGCGTAGTAGTCGAGTCTCTAGAGTCCCACACAAAGAGTTTCCTACTCCAGGCGAAACGATATAGAGGTTGCATGGTTTTGCGACAAAGGGTTCGGACGCATACGTGCGTTTACACGCGTACGACTTTCGGACAGTTTTTACCAGTCGGCTTTGGTTTAAGCCAGTTACCGGTATCCGGTTATTGGATTTATACAGTCTAAAGTTTTTCTGTATTTTTACGGATCGGAGGGGCGTTCTCGTAATTGCTCGAGAAGCTTCTAGAAAATGGTGACTAAGGAGGGTTATGTGTCATATTCATTGAATGAGGTTATGAGTCATGGTGGTGATTCATTCATTTCGTTAATGCACATTTATTGCTTAATGACTCATGCTAATGAATCACCACTAGATATTTTATGAAGCATGATTTATCATCACTCTTTATTCTTTTCTCATTATTAGAAAATGCTTCATATATGATATGATACTCATAAACTTATATCATAATATTATTCACATTCTCTCTCCTCAAGCTCTCATCTTCAAGAAGACTAATCCTTAATCCTCATGTGTTGAGATCAAAGGATTAGTTAGACTTAAACATCCATTACCTTCACTCTACATCATCCTTTCATCTTTGATTAGCAATCAAAGTTGATTAGTTACCTCAAGTTAGAGGTGTAGCTTGGTGTCTTGCTCTCGGGTGGATCGTCTACTACCTAGAGAAGGTCGAGGAGAACAAAGGAGGACACAAAGACGAAGGACCGTTTTCATTAGGTATAATCCCTTAACACTATAGTTTAGTATAGCTATGTGTTCGGTTATTATTTGTTTAGCTTCGATTCAAGCGGTTAGTCGATGTTTGTTCTTTAAACTTGATCGTTTTTGAAAATTCCGCCTCCCCATAAGTACTGGGGTGTACTACATCGACTTACAGACGATCCCTTCACCGGGAGTGACCCCTTTAGCAAAACTAGAAAAGCCTCAAAAACACTCCATTTTAAAACTATTTGATTCCGCAACGAGATTAAGTTCAAAGCGTTAAAGGTTTTCATAAAAACCATTCGCAACCCTCCGTCATTTTAGGAAGTAGAGTACTTAGTATTCGTGCTGTGTTTGTTGACCATAGTCAAGGCACAGTGTACGGTAGCTAAGTGATGTCTTCCTACACCGCATATGATGCGATTAGTTAGGACAGTCGCGTGACTTTATTGACCTTAGTTAAGGGTCATGTGGGTGGGTATAATTAATCACGAAATGACGGGTAGAACTTGACTAGTGCTTATGATTTGTTGACCATAGTTAAGGTCATAGGTGCTAGGGGTAAAAACCTTTATCGGGAGTTTCAAGTGTTGAAATTTGCAATGAGATTGCATACCTTCTATATGATAGTTGGATCCCGATACCCACTGCGAGTAATTGTTACTCCTGGGAGAGTTTTGCACTTTATAATTAGCCGATCAAGTAGGTGTCTAGAAAGGTGTCAACGGGGTTACGCCTCTGGGAAAACGAGGTTTACTTTAATTAGGTCCGTGCGAAAGCAGGGGGAACCTCCCTCAAAGTACCGACACTGGCCTGGCTGAAAGATTGGCGAACTTGTAGAGTGTAATTAATCCCGGCTAGTCTTTCCTTTTAGGGTTTGAAGGAAGATTTGATAAAAACAGTGGGAGCCATCCTGATTAGATAAAATAAATAACCAATCTAATCTTGCAAGAGCGCACGCAGAGTGTTTTCTTTTCTCTCTCTCCAGGTAGCGACCATATCACGCCTTAATCAAGATAATAATATGGATGTATTGACCGAACCCTCTTGTTATACTGAGCTGGGGAATGTTGGCCCCGCTCCAACTTATAATTGTTATAAGACAGAGCAGGAAATAGAGGAATACCAGAATTCCTATGCCGCCCAAACGAAGAAAGTGCATATGATGCATCTCCTTCGGGTGTGTTCATTATAAAGAACTGTTTCTCAGTGTCCTCTATGTCCTAGGTATTAGATACCGGATCAGGATCCCGCAAATGTAATCCGTTACATGGGCTACAGAAAGGTAGAGAACTGAGAACGGGTGATAAGTTTCATGAGACAGAAAATGGGGCAAGTGTTGCAGCCAAGTCTGTTGGTCACTGTCACCCTGTATTACCAATACATTGATTCTGAACAAATGCTATTAGATACCGAACCTGATGTACAAAATCATATCAATCTCTTTATTAGTAAAGAAGGATATAATTTTGTATTGATGGATAATGTTTTGAATATTTCCTATTTCAAAAGTTGATCGGTTCAGGCACGTTATCTAAAAGCATTGACGTTCTAAATCAAACTACAATTCCTAGTATATAGAACACACACAAGAGGAAGAGTTCAGAAATGAACGATTCCTTCTTGAGGTATTGTAGACTAGGTCATATCAATGCGACCCGACTGACTGAAGTTACATTTAGATGCATATTTAAATCAGTTTGAATTTACATCTTGTGAAACTTGTCAGTCATGTCACAAAAATAAAATGACCATAGCTCTGTTTATTGGAAACAGAGAAAGAGTTGGTAAACTCTTGGGATTGATACATGTTGATGTATGTAAGGTCCCCTGTCTGCACTGGCCAGGATGGGTTCTTTGTATTTCATTACATTCTCTGATAATCTCTCAAGATTCAGATATATGTTCCTGTTGAAACACAAGTACGAACCTTTTGAGATATTCACAGAATATAAGTTAGAAATAGAGAACCAAAAACTGGGTATAAGTATTATGTCCTATGATAAGATCAGGGAGGAGAATACTTGTGCATAGAATTCCTGGATTATTCTAAAGGAGAATGAGATTCTCTCTCGGTGTTACTACTCTGATTATACCACAGCACAACGGTGTATCGGGGCGGAGCAATCACACCATATTAGATATGGTGTGCTCTATGATGAGTACTACTGAGTTACCTATTTCCTTTTGGGGTTGTGCACTTGAGAAGATGCATACCTATTGAATTAGATTCGAATCAAATCAGTGCCTACCACTCCATATAAGATATGGTATGGGAAGAGCCTATCTCTTAAGTAAGTTAAGATTTGGGATTGTCCGGCCTATATCAAAAGCAAAATCCGGACAAGATCGAGGCAAGGTTAGTTCTGTAGAACTGGAAAGGTTCCAGCTATACAAAACTGCTGATGATTTGACAGAACCAAAGGATTCAATAGTTCCCGACGAACCTCAGCCTCTCCGCCGATCTGGTAGGGTTTCTCATCCGCTTGAGAGATACTTCGGTTTCTCGATGACAGTGGGAGCGAGGAATGCATCATGAGATGATGACCCAACTAGTTTCGAGCAGGCCATCAAGAGTAGGGACTCTGTAAGAATGGCTGGATGCTTAGCGATCTGAGATGGAATCCATGTACACCAACAAAGTATAGACTTTGGGTGCTATATCTGAAGGGTTAAATCCCCATCAGGAGCAAGTATATCTTGAGAAGATTACTTGGTGTAGATGGAAAAGTTGAGACTTTCAAAGCTAGACTTGTTAAAGGTTTTCGTCATCGACCAGGCGTGGATAATGATGAAACCTTTTCCAGTGGCTATGCTTAAGTCCATCCGGATCCTACTTAACATTGCTGCATACCATGACTACGATATCTGGTGGTTGGGTGCCATGACTGCTTTTCTAAATAATGATTTAGAAGAGAACGTCTATAAGTACACAGCCAGAGGGCTTCGTAAACAGTGGGAGCAGCGGAAATGTGTGCAAGTTACTTTACAGGATAAAGCAGGCATCGCGGAGTTGGAACATCTGTTTTGATATGGTAGTCAAAGAGTTTGACTTCATCAAAATGGTAGATGAACCTTGTATATACAAAAGGGTAGTATGGAGTATGGTGATGATCCTCGTAGAGTACGTGGATGACATACTCTTGATAGGAAAGGAGTTTCCTATGCTACGCTCGGTCAATATCCACTTATCACAAGGATTCTCCATATAGGATCAAAGTGATACCTCCTAAATCCTGAGTATTGATCTATGAGATAGAAGTAATTGGATGTTAGGATTCTTACTAGTTGTAGTGAGATGGTATCAATCGATCCTGGGGAGAATCACTAGAAAGGTTCTAGAGTGATAAGGACGACTGAATGTCAGTCGCAGGCATTGTCTTTACCCTCAGTGGAGGGACGGTATGTTGGAAGAGTTCCAAGCTAGATACCGTGGTAAACTAGACGATAAAGGCTGGTAACATCGCTATTAAAGATACTACCAAAGAGGCAGATTGAGTGTGTATATTGGTTCATAAGATGAACTGGGTTCCTACCATTGTATGACAATGGAAGTGTGGCTTTGGCCCAGGAACCCTGGTCCCATCAGTGACCTAGACATACTCTGAGGCAGCATCACCTGATCAAGGAGATAGTTGATCTCCGAGGTGATCAAGGTTAGGAGAGTAGACTCAGAAGACAACACGGCGGATCCACTCACAAAGGCTTTTTCCCAGAGAGAGACTCATATGGGATGGTTGAGTATGTGATACTGCAACCACTGCTACAGATGGCCCTAGTGCAAGTGGGAGATTGTTAGTTATATGTATGCCCTAGAGGCCATTACTGTACATAGGATGTATATTGTAGTGGATGCTGGGATATATATAGGTAGGACTTTCTTACTCGACATGATAGTACGCAATCTGGTTGCTCTTTATCTTAACATGTATACTTTCTGTCTCTCTGTTACATGTTGATAAAGCCCTTAGGATGTGTACCCGACTTCTAGAACTATGATGTAGATCATACTAGTGGGGCCTGGGTAGTCCATGAGTACATCCTTTAATGTTCCTAGTCATGGGAATATCGAGACGGGGCATCGATATTCCAGAGTAGACTAGCGTATATCTTCTCGATCCATGTGATGGGCGATGGATGATCCCATATCTATTGGTGTTTGACATCAGAGATAGTATGCGGGTGCTCAGCGGAGACTAGGTACACTGAACGGACTCGCCGAGAACTCCCAGATGGTATTATACCTCACGTCAGATGGCAATTCTCTGGTGACACTGGTACAGCTTAGTCTGTTGACCCGAGATCGTCATAGAGTCTTGTGTGTCTCCCACTGTGCTTTGATTTCCACCCTACCACGGCTCTACTGAGTCGTGCAAACAGGTGGTTTTTGGGTACAGCCCCGATTCACATGGAGGCAATGAGCGATAGGAGGGGATTCGTCTCTCCCGGTATTGTGGGTTGATGTTGCGCTATGTTCGACTGGCCATAACTGGAAATCCCTGGCCAGGGTTGCTGTGACTTACTGGTAAGTGTTATCAGTAGTTTCACACTTGTTATGGACCTTATATCGGCATGACTTATCGAGCTACTGGGGTCTGACGTTTACCACCCCTAGGAAAGATATGCGACATATCAGACGAACAGACCGGACTGTACGGTAAGTGTTACTGGTTGGATTCACAAGAGTGTGAGCGGGCTTGCTCGTCGATCTTCTGATCGCTCAATACCCGGGTGGTCGTTACGTTTAGCAGACCGCTTGCGCTTGTGGGTGTTTGATATGATCATCACCTGCTGCTGGCGTATTGACGAGTCTTTAGAGTCCTACACAGAGGTTTCCTGGCTCAAGCGGAACGAAATAGGAGCGCATATGAGATATGTGCGGAACCGAGAATAATGCATGTATGTGATACCGTATTCTATTCTCATGATGAATGTATCGATTGGTTGTATGCGATATAACCTTGTTATCGAATCGAGGATTGATTCGATAAGTCGATACATTGGATATTAGTCGGTCATATGTGATATGACAGGATCGTTAAATCAAGTGTTGATTTAATGATTTAATGTATAATTATATATTTGATATATTACTTTGCATTAACTAGTATATGTTCACTTAAGATGGATTTTCTCACTTGATGTGCACATTGTATATATGATATAGTTTTGTGCACTAGTTTGTATCATGTTTGATGATACATGCAAACTTGGGTGTAAGTTTACTTTAAACCATGTTTAAGTGAATGGTTAGGCTTTTGTTATCTTTTATTGATTATTTGTTTTATTTATTTATTCATTTTAGCAAGAAAAGAAATGGTTGCTTCTTTTGTTTTTTCCTTGAAGCTTCAAGAAGCTTTGACCTTTTTTGTTTCTTTTGCTTAACCTAACCATTCACCTAACCCTAGTTTATTCTCTACACTTAACCATCACTTGATTTTATTATTCATCATATTCTTTTTTCCTTATTCTTTTCTTCTTCTTCAAGAGAGAAAAAGAAAACCTTTTCTTGAAAATGATCAAGTGATAATTCCAAGTGAGAAATCAAAATCCAAAGTGAACCCACTTCCTATTTCTTCATCCTCTACCACTTGCCATGTAGTATAGGGTGTTTTCTTCACAAGTTTCATGACTTGGTGAAGGTGGAGCTTGATCTTGAGTTGCCTCGACGTAGATCATCTTTGGCATCGAAGTCGACGACCTAGCCCGATCATTTCTCCGACGAAACCATCGCTAGAGTCCGGGATCCGATGATCGCAGCGAAGGGACATCGTCACGGAGCTATGGAGGTGGAGGACCGGATCTACAAAGGTTGTATTTTCCGTTCACTCTTAGTTAAGTTGTTAACTTATATCATTTTCGCCTATCCTCTAATTACGATCTTGCTTAGGGTTACTTGGCACATAGAAAAATTTTGATTTTGGCAAGTTTGATCTGTTGTAGAACCTTATGGATGTGCCTAGGAACCCTACATGGAGTTGCTGGGGTTTTGCGTGCAGGATATTAGTTGCTGGAGGGAGAACAGAGGAGAGGGAGGAGATGGTGATGGCAATGGTGGATGGTCGGCGGCGATGGAAGGCAGCGGTGAGTTCTTGATTCTCTCTCGGGTGTGTGTGCAGGGGAGAGCGGCTCGGGAAGCAAAAGAGACGGAGGCTAAGATGGAAAGGAGGAGGAGAGGAGACAGTGGTGTGGAGCAGGAATAGGGTTAGGGTTTGAGGAGGTGACGAGAGGTTGGATGGGTTTCATTTCTTCTCGTGCATGGGTTTAAAAAAAACAACAAAAGAAGACGAAGGGGATGCAGATGGGAGGTGAGGATAACGTGGGGGAGGTGACGGGATTCTTGCGCACCACGAGAGGAGAGAGAAGCGGGAGCGAGAAGAGAGAGATAGAGAGAAACGAGAGGAGAGAGAAAGAGGAGGAGAGATAAATTCGTTTGGTAGCGGGGGGTGAGAGAAAGAGTAAGAGAGAGAAGGAGAAAAGAGAGAGAGTGAGAAAGAATTGGTGGGGCCCGTAATAGTAACGGGGGGTTTGCTGATTGGTTGAGGGGTGAGATTAGATTAAGAAAAGTTTAAAAAGATTTACTGGGTTTAAAAAAATATCGTTGGCTTAGAAAATCTGATCGGTTATAAAAATATTTTTCAGCTGATTTAAAAAGATTTAAAATAAATAGGATTTGGCGGGATGCAAAATATTTCAGAAAAGCGCCCGGGTCGGGTCCATGATTTTGAATTTGAAATATGAAAATTATTGGCAAGTTCCAAAAATTAAAATGAAGGATTTTCTAATGAAAAAGCATACCCCCAAGAACGGACGCACGTACGTGCGCGTAGTCGTCCAAACACGTCTGTTTCACTGAACATGACGAGAACACGATGTAAGGACGCTACCACAGGGTTAGGGGTATCAAGCAAGCCATGTCATGTATTTTAAAATATTTTAAATGACTTAAATGGTTTTATGCAAGAATATGAAATGTTAGTGTAATCTATAATTAGGAAACAACGAGCTCAAGTAAACGGGTCGAATATAAAGTAAATTACCATTTGAAACCAAACATGATAAATGAACTAAATACCACAAACAACACATACGGTAACCGGAATTGGTATAACTGGACTCGGTTGTTTCAGATGAGTAAGATTACTCTTGGGAAATATTTCTCACTTCATAATTAGCTAACCTATTAGGTGTCTAGAAAAGTATTAACGGGGCTACGCCTCAGTGGAAACGAGGTTTATTTAATTAGGTCCATGCGAGAGTACAGGGAACCTCTCTCGGAGTACCAACACTCACTTGGCTGAACGGTTAGCGAACTTGTAAGGTACGAATGATCCCGACTAGT
Organism: Agapanthus africanus; assembly: GCA_030015575.1. Lineage (NCBI taxonomy): Eukaryota > Viridiplantae > Streptophyta > Magnoliopsida > Asparagales > Amaryllidaceae > Agapanthus > Agapanthus africanus. The sequence goes on along the minus strand of JASDDO010000022.1, from coordinate 174,106,750 downwards.
TTTTCTTGTAAAGGTTTAAAGGAAAATTCAAGGAAACAGTGGGAGCCATGCTGATTAGATAAACTAATAACCAATCTAATCTTGCAAGTGCACATGCTGAGTGTTTCTTTTCTCTCTCTCCACGTAGCAACCATGTCACACCCTAATCAAGATAATGAAATGTTTAACTTGACCGAACCAGCTTATTACACTGGGCTGGGGAACGTCGGTTCAGCTCAAACTTATCACAACTGTCACGAGTATGCGAAAGGGAAAGAGAACTGTAAGGAATTCAAGATAACCCTATTGAGAGAGAATCATTCTAATGCATCTTCTTCCAGTGTATTTGTTATCGAAAACTGTTTTTCGATCAACCTATCTCCTAGGTACTAGATACCGGATCAGGATCTCATATCTGTAATTTATTATAAGGACCGAGAAAAAGTAGAATGGTTGGACCGGGTGATATGTCCCTCAGAGTAGGGAACAGAGCACAAGTTGATGTTGCCGCCGTCGGTGAATATCACTTAGTATTGCCAAGCGGCAATACTATGATTTTGAACAATTGTTACTATATACTTTCCATGTTTTGCAACATCATATCGGTTTTTTTACTTGATAAAGATGGATATAACTTTGTTCTTGATAGAAATATCATGAACATTTACCTTAATCAAGTATTGGTTGTAAAAGATACACTGTGTAATGGTATCTACGTTCTAAACCAAAACACAGTTTTCAATATACAAAACACACGCAAGATGAAGAGTTCATATATGAACGAAGCATACTTGTGGCATTGCAGACTTGGTCATATCAATGAGAAAAGACTAAGTAAGTTGCATAAGGATGGATATCGGAATCCGTTCGAATCTTCATCTTATGAAACTTTTCAGTCTTGTCTCAAAGGAAAGATGATCAAATCTCCGTTCACCGGACATGGAGAAAGGGCTACAGAGCTCTTGGAACTTATACACAGTGATGTATGTGGTCTGATGTCTGTACATGGGAGGGGTGGATTCTCGTACTTTATTACATTCACTGATGATCTTTCTAGATTCGGATATGTATTTCTCATGAAACACAAATCTGAAGCTTTCGAGAAGTTCAAAGAATATAAAAGCGAAGTAGAGAACCAGACAAGAAAAAGTATTAAGATCCTTCGATCTAATCGAGGAGGGAAGTACTTGAGTATGGAATTTCTCGACTACTTAAAAGAGAATGGAATTCTCTCTCAGCTTACTCCTCCATATACACCATAGCACAGCGGTATATCGGAGCGGAGGAATCGTACCCTACTGGATATAGTTCGCTCCATGATGAGTAATGTCGAGTTACCTCTTTCATTCTGGGGATATGCGCTTGAGACATCAGCATATCTGTTGAATCAAGTTCCATCTAAATCTGTGCCTAAAACACCATATGAAATATGCAGTGGTAAGAGTTTGTTTCTTAAACGTGTTAAGATATGGGGTGGTCTTGCTTATGTTAAGAAGCAAAACCCAGATAAACTCGAGACACGATCAGTTTTGTATAAGTTTATGGGATATCCAAAACATTCGAATGGATATCTATTCTACCACGCAGAGGAACAGAGGATTATTGTTTCTCGGAACGCCAAATTTTTAGAATGGCGGTTTCTTGCAAAAGAAACCAGTGGGAGCATGGTAGAACTGGAAGAAGTTCCAGAAGTACAAATTACAATTGAAGATTTGGTAGAACCTGAGAATTTAATGGAAATCGACGAACCTCAACCATTCCGCAGATCTAGTAAGATTTTTCGTCCGCCCGAGAGATACTACGGTTTTCTCATAGATGGGGATCGATAGGATTGTATCTTGGAAGAAGATGATTCTACTAGTTTCAAGCAGGCCATTAACAATAGGAACTCTGTAAAATGGCTTGATGCTATGAAATCCGAAATGGAGTCCACGTACACCAACAAAGTTTAGACTTTGGATATTTCTCCTCATGGGGTAAAACTGTTGGGATTTCTTAGCACCCTACTGGGTTTTCACAGCAACAACCATACCAAATTTTTCATTTTCAAGAGTACTAAAGAAACATAACCTAGGATCTAGCTAGAGTGAATAGACGAAATGAAACATGTAATCAAACATTACAACCTTTGTAGACCGGTCCTTCACTTCTAAATCTACATGTAGAAGTCCCTTCACTGCAAGTGGAGATCTCCCAAATTCTAGTATGGTTTCCCTTGGAGAAATGAACAACCTTGCTCGAAATCTCCGAGGCCGAAAATGATCTACGTCGAGGAGACTCAAACCCAAGCCACCTCTTCACTAGGTGATGAACTTTGTGAAGAGAACACCATAAACTAAATGGCATGTTGTAGAGGATGATGAAGTAGGAAATAGGTTCACTTTAGATTTGATTTTTCTCACTCATTTTCACCATTTTCATGAAGCAAAGAGCTAGAGGAAGGAGATGAAGAAAACAACTCAAGAATAAAATCAAGTGGTGAATGGCAACCATGGGTGAGTTAGTATCATATACTAACCATTGTAGAGACTTAACCATGGCTTAATTATAATGGTTGGGTTTAAAATATCTCAAGTAAAACAAAACAAGTAGACTTGGTCAAATGATCTACAAGCTTCCACAAGCTTACAAGCCATGAAAAAATACCACTTATTTTGAATTACTTAATCCAATAAAAACCCTACATTACATGTAAGCATGGTGTAAGTCACACACACACCCAAGTTTCATGCATCATCAAGCATGACACAAACTATGTACACAAATATATATCACATATACACTTTGTGCACAATCAAGTGAGAAAAGTAATCTTAAGTAAGCTAATACTAGTTAATGTAAATTAATATATCAAATATATAATTATACATTAGATTATTAAATGAACGCTTGATTTAATAATCTGGCTATATCACATATAACCGACTAATATCATGTGTATCATTTTATCGAATCAACACTTGATCCGATAACCCGGCCGTATCACATATAACCGACCGATGACACAAATCGCGAGAATAGAATACGGTATCACATACGCGTATCAATCTCAGTCCCGCACATAACTGTCACGACCCAAAATTGGCCCGTGACGGCCCTAATACTACGCAACGCCCTAAGACGTAACGTAGCAAAAGAAAGCCAAAACCCAGAAGTCTAAACCATAAAAATACGGAAAAGATAATATAAGTTTGAAACATTTGAAATCGCAACCCAAATTCTTTAAAAGTCTTACTTTCTTTCTTTAAAATTTTAGCAACACCCCCTTTTTGTAAAGACTAGTCAAGATGAATGCAACACAAAAATAATGACAGTAGGGAAAAAGCTATATATAAAAGACATCAAATCCACAATAATACACACTAACGTCCTCACCAAGTCTCTATGTCAAAAATACAATAGTAGATGGAGAGTACAAATACAACGAAGGTACAATATGAAATACAGATAACCACCAACCCATTTAAGCAAAATAGTACTGTGAGCTGAGGCGGTATCTGGAGCAAAAGATGATAGCTGGATAGCTGAATAGAGAAATTGCCTGCCTCGACTACTCTGGGGAACAACCTGAAACACCTGTGGCACAACGGGGATGAGTTGCTAACTCGTGAATAGTATAAAACATATGCAGGTAATTGCAGGAATGCACGTACAGCATGAATCTAAGGTATGCGATTACAGTAATAACATGTCATGCAAATGCTGCATAAAGGAGAGTACACTAGCAGATACAATCAATATGTAATAACTATGCAATAAGGATATGAGAAGGTAGGTATGCAACTATCGTAAGGGTACACTACAAGTACTACCAATATATGAATCTGTGCATAAGGTAGGTAAGGGTGAGGTATAAGGTGGAATATGTCATTTCCCACGGAAACCTGACATCGCGGCAGGATCACAATCCATCAAGACACTCCAATCCCAAATCCTTAAATCAGCCCCCACTTTGGGCATTCACATCATATAAGTCTCACATCTCCTCAATGTACAATATCGAGTAATCTCCTATATCCCGAATGTACAAATCAGCAATCACATAGGTATGTCCAATATCCAATCCCAATGAATCACCTAATATCCCAAGTCAAATCTCAAGTAGTAATCTAACATCCTAAAGGTAAATACATAGAAATAAGTATGATGGGGGCAATACACATATATTAGCGTCCCATTCCACTAATATTGGTGTAAGGGTATATAAAACAACGGCTAAATCCCCTGTTATATATACAAAAAGGGGTTAAAGAAATATCATGAAAACAGTGTGCCAAGCATCGACACAGAAATCCTCGTATATCGGGCTCCGTCAGTCCGGATCGGCCCACGGGGTCCGTCTGCGGTGTCGGCCCTCGGCCCCGACAGTACAGATCATCCTGCATCCATCTCTCGACTCTGGCCAGTATCCTCCGGACAACTGTCAGGTCCAACCAATCATCGGTAGGTACTCGCCCGCCTCCAGGCTCAATCGGCAAACCCATCGATCTTCTTGCCGAGGGGAACCGTACCGGGCCCTACCATGTACTCTCATACGGCAACCACACCTCGTATGGAGTATATAATCAGCACCGATAAAACTCATGGTGGACGCGCAAATATCATATCAAGGAAACCGGGTTGTTCAATGTATGCATAATTTCATGAACTCCCGCGGTTCCTAAATCCCGAAAACATCATATAAAATCCAGATAAACAATGCGCAAATCCAGGAATAAATATATGCGATATATCTGAATGCGAGCAGGTAAACAAAAGTATATAGCTGAACCAGATGTATGCGAAATCAAGATAAGGTACAGCTAAGTAACATCAGTAAATGTAAATATGCGACAGCAACTGAATATGTGTCTAACATACAGGTGTAGCAAAGTATAGGTATCTACCTATAGGAACTGATGTCGTATACCCCCCTGGGTATAAGTAACATATGTAGGAAATCCCTCCCGGTATAACTAAGATATATGCATGGTATGCCTGTAGCTGTATCGCAAGGTGTATATATACCATCACTAAAGGTAAGATACACTACAGGTATACGATGAGATAGATGTCAAGTAAGATAAGCAATGGAATCTATAAGGGTTTGTGTGTGACATGGCAATTATTAACGGGGTGTGTGTAGCAAAAAATCTGTGCTCGTGCAACATGGACCGTCAATAATATGTGCAGTGTCCTAGGCTGCTAGTCACAGTATAACAATATCTAAGGAAAAAAGTAAAGGCGCAATTCTACAATGACGTAGAATGTGCGACAGGTAATTGAATCCTTGCCCAGACGCATAACGCCATGCGGGCGATTCCCCTGTAGATGTTAAATCTACTCACCTACACTCCACGCTAGGTGAATCCTACCATCTGCTCCCCCTGTAGCCGTGTCCGTAGTCCCTGTCTGCAAACCTGCAAATACGACATGAAAATCATATATAAGCCAAAATATCTCGCAAAACGCGATATCGAACCAAAACGAGAAACTCGCGTCGCGAACTAAACGCGCGTGTGCACGATACGCTGAATCGTGTGTGTACGCGTCTAAAACCATCACGACACGCCGCGTTACGCTGGATCACAGAACCCTCTCACGTATCGCGCGTATCGCGCAAACACAACGGACACCAAAAACGACATATGACCCCAGATTTTCCTACAGGTCAAATATTACAAAACTAGACATGCCAAAACCCTAGACAACACAGAATAGAGCCCTACACAAAACCCCAACACCCCTGCCCCCTACTCGGCCGCAAATTGCGGCCAAAACCAAGAAATTGGCGGCCTGGTTTGGGAGAGGGTGACTCGTGTTCTTGTGGTGGTATCTAGACCTAGTGAGCATGCCCCAGTTTTCTCAATTTTACTCTGTAGGGTCCGGGTCCATAGCAGATTACAAAAGTCACAAATATCGCTTAAAAACGACAATTTTGCACAATAAGGAAACCTTATGGTATTTTAGTGAAATCTGGGGATCTCACAGTTGAAGTGGCCCTATTAACACTTAAATACATTAGGGTAGCTAACACAATCAACAATTTCCCAAAATTCCACATAAACACCATAATCTAGCACTAAGTTAACTAATTTAACACTAACCGAAGTTAAACTAACACACAAGCTAAGCAACTAGGGAAAAGGGTTTAGAAATATACCCAAAAGGATCTCAAGAGGCAAGAGAAGAAGTGAGAGGAGCTGCTGCAAGTGCTGGGGCTGCTACTGCTGTTGCTGTTGCTGCTGATGATGATGATGATGTTGCCACTGCTGCTTGCTGCTACTTCTGCTGCTGTTGCTGTTGTTTTTGTTGTTGTTGTTGCTGCTGGGGCAGCTGCTGCTGCTGCTAAAAGTGTATGTGTGTGTTGAGAGAGAATGGGAGTGAGATAATGAGAGTGAGATAATGAGAGTGAGAGAATAAGAGAACACCACAAGTCAAGCCCCCTCCTCTCTCTCTCTCTCCCATTAATGAAGGCATGGGTAAAGCCATGATGCCCCATGCTCTCTCTCTCTCTCTCCCCCTCTCAAAGTCAACCATTCAAACAACCATATTCAAATTCATTTGAAAACAACTAAATACTATTAAACCCAAAACACCTAATACAATAATAAACTAGATTAAGGAATGGTTAGTTCACCATGTTACCAATCATGGTTAAACACCAAAAACAAGCCTAGTTATCATGCACAAGTGTGTGCAAGCCTAGGAAAAATATAATAAAATACTCAATAATTAGGATAAAATATTTAAAAACCAATTTGGTAAACTTTTTATTAAAAACCACACATTAAAATATAATTAGCTACAAAACACATTCTAAGGTGTTACAATAACTCATATGTGCTCCTACTCCGTTTCGCTTGAGCCAGGAAACCTCTGTGTTGGACTCTAAAGACTCGTCAATACACCGGCAGTAGGTGACGATCATATCAAACACCCACAAGCCGCAAGAAGCCTGCTAAATGTAACGGCCACCCGGGTATTGAGCGATCAGAAGATCAACAAGCAAGCCTGCGCATAATCCTGCGAGTCCAATCAGAAACACTACCATACAGTCCGGTCTGTTTGTCTGATATGTCGCGTATCTCGCTTAGGGGTGGTAAACGTCAGACCCCAATAGCTTGATAAGTTATGCCGATGTAAGGTCCATAACGGGTGAGAAACTACTAATAATACTTATCAGTAAATGTCATCTACCCTAGCCAGGGATTTCAGTTATGGCCAATCAAGCATAGCGCAACATCAACCCCCAATACCGGGAGAGACGAATCCCCTCTTATCCCTCATTGCCTCCATGTGACTCGGGGCTGTACCCAAAAACCACCTGTTTGCAAGACCCAGTAGAGTCGTGGTATGATGGAAATCAAAGCACAGTGGGAGACACACAGGACTCTATGACGATCTCGGATTGACAGACTAACATGTACCAGTGTCACCAGAGAACTGCTACCTGACGTGAGGTATAATACCATCTAGGAGTTCTCGGCGAGCCTGTTCAGTATACCCAGTCTCCACTGAGCACCCGTATACCATCTCTGATGTCAAACACCAATGGATATGGGATCATCCATCGCACAACACATGGGTCGAGAAGATATACTCTAGTCTACTCTGGAATATAGATGCCCCTTCTCGATATTCCCACGACTAGGAACATTGAAGGATGAACTCATGGAATACCCAGGCCCCACTAGTATGATCTGCATCATAATCCTGGAAGTCAAGTACACATCCTAAGGGCTTTATCAACATGTAACAGAGAGACAGTAGGTGTACATGTTAAGATAAAAAGCAACCAAATAGCGTACTATCATGTCGAGAAAGAAAGTCCTCCCTATATATGTCCAAGCATCCACTATAATATACATCTCATGTACAATAATGGCCTCTAGGGCATGCATACAACTAACAATCTCCCGCTTGCACTAAGGCCAGTTGTTGTAGTATAGCATACCTAATGTCCTATAAAATTCTCTCGCAGGAAAGGCTTCAGTGAGTGGATCCGCCGTGTTGACCTCTGAGTCTACTCTCCTAAGCTCGATCTCTTAGAGATCAATCATCTTCATGAACAGGTGATACTGCCTTAGAATATGTCTTGGTCACTGATGGGACCGGGGTTCCTAGGCCAAAGCCACACCTCCATTGTCACACAATGGTGGGAACCTAGTTCATCTCATGAACAAATATACATCCAGACTGCCTCTTTAGTAGTATCTTTGATAGCGATGTTTCCAGCCTTTATCATATAGTCTGGCCTGGTATCTAGCTTGGAACTCTTCCAACATACCGTCCCTCCACTGAGGGTAAAGACAGTGCATGTGACTGACTTTCAGTCGTCCTTACCACCTTGGAAGCTATCCAATGATTCTCCCCAGGATCGATTGATACCATCTCACTACATCTAGTGAGAATCCTATCATCCACTTAGATCTATCTCATAGATATAAAACCCAGGATTTAGGAGGTATCACCTTGATCATATATGGAGAATCAATGTGATAAGAGGACATAGGAAACTCCATTTCTATCAAGAGTATGTCGTCCACATACAATACGTGGAAGACTACCTTACTCTCTACTCCTTTTGTATATACAAGGTTTATCTATCGTTTTGATGAAGTCAAACACTTTGACTACCAAATCAAAACAGATGTTCCAACTCTATGATGCCTGCTTTTGTTAGTTGTATGTACGCCCTAGAGGCCAGTATTGTACAGATGATGTATATTATATTGGATGCTTGGACATATATAGAGATGACTTTCTTGCTCGATATGATAGTATGCTATATGGTTGCTCTTTATCTTAACATGTATACTTGTCTCTTTATACTGTCTTATAGTTACATGTTGGTAAAGCCCTTAGGATGTGTACTTGACTACCTGGACTATGATGCGGATCATACTAGTAGGGACATGGTAGTCCATAAGTACATCCTTCAAGGTCCCTAGTCGTGGGTGTATCGAGACGGAGCATCGATACACCAGTGTAGACTAGCGTATACGCTTCTCGACCCATGAGATGGGCGATGGATGATCCCATATCCATTGGTGTTTGACATCAGAGATGGTATACGGGTGCTCAGTGGAGACTGGGTACACTGGACGGACTCGCCGAGAACTCCCAGATGGTATTATACCTCACGTCAGATGGCAGTTCTCAGGTGACACTTATGCAGGTTAGTCTGTAGACCCGAGATCGTCATAGAGTCTTGTGTGATTCCCACTGTGATTTGATTTCCACCTTACCACATCCATGTGGGCGTGCAAAACGGTGGTTTTTGGGTACAGTCCCGAGTCACATGGAGGCAATGAGCGATAGGAGGGGTTTCGTCTCTCCCGGTATTGGGGGTTGATGTTGGACTGTGCTCGATTGGCCGTAACAGGGAAGTCCCTTGCGAGGGCTGATTGGAGATTTACTGGTAAGTGTTACCGGTAGTTTCTCGACCCGTTATGAGCCTCACATCGGCACGACTTATCGGTTATTGGGGTCTGACGTTTACCACCCCTAGACTTGATATGCGACATATCAGACGAGGAGACCGGACTGCATGGGTAGTGTTGCCGGTTGGCTCGACGGGAGTTGTAGCAGGTTCGCTTGTTCTCTTCTGATCGTTCAATACCCGGGTGGCCGTTACGTTTAGCTGACCGCTTGCGGCTTGGGGGTGCTTGATATGATCATCACCCACTGCCGGCGTATTGACGAGTCTTAGAGTCCCACAATGGAGTTTCTTAGTCCAGACGAAACGTTGTGGTGCGTATATGCGATATGCGCATGGACCCGATTAAAATACGCGTATAGGATACCGTATATTGATCGGGCGGCTTGCTTTTGATGAGGTCATATGTGATATGGCCGGATTGATAAATCAAGTGTTGATTTATCATTTAACCATTAGTTTCTCACTTGAAATCCTTTCTTGAGTTTGATGGATGTATGCATGCATGTATGCCTTCTTTATAGATTCATGCACATATGGATGTACATACACACATACATACATACATACATCCTTCATGGTTGTACATACATGAAAATGGTGGCAATATAAAACTCACACCATGGTTTTATATATGAATTTTATTGCATTTGATTTAAAACAAAAAGGAAAAAGGAAAATGGTTATCATTGATTTGTTTATACACTCTTCCTTTGACCTAACCATTCTCACCCACCTTTTAACCTTGGGTAAACTTTCCTTTTGTGTTTTAACTCAAGTTCAATAAGATATTCATTGTTTAACCATGGTTTGAGATGAGAACAAGAAAATATATATACATATATTTTCATTTTTCTTATGAAGGGTTATTCTTTTCACTCTTGACAAAATATAGCCATCATCTTCTTCTTCCTCTCTCACTTGCTCTCTAGACTTTTGTAGTGAGCAAATTACATAACAAGATTGGATTTTGAAGTGAGAATAAGAACCACAACATCATTCTACACAAGTTTAGCCCACTTGTTTAGAGTGTTATCTTCACTTCTCCTTTTGAAAAGTGAAGTTGCAAGCTTGGACTAGGAGCTTCGGGTGGATCGTCGTGGACACTAGGAGACCTCAAGTGAACCCTCCTCCAACCCTCAAGTGGCCAAGGAGTCTAGCGTAGGGACATACAAAGGTTGTACTCTCAAAACCCTAGCATTTCTTTCATGTGATGATGTGTAGTTTATGAAACCCTAATTTTTCTAGGAACGATCCGATGTTTGTTAACTTAGCACCCAAAAAATTCCATCTTTGGTACATGTGATGCTTCCAAACCCTTGATGAGGTGCTAGGCTAACCCAACAGCTTTAACGTATAAAGAAACTTGCACACTTTTCCGCTGCTCCCACTGTCTACGAAGCCCTCTGGCTGTGTACTTATAGACGCTCTCTTCTAAATCAATATTCAGAAAAAGCAGTCATGACACCAAACCGCCAGATATCGCAGTCATGGTATGTAGCAATGGTAAGCAGGATCCAGATGGACTTAAGCATAGCCATAAGAAAAGGTTTCATCATAATCCACGCCTGGTCGATGACGAGAACCTTTTGCAACAAGTCTAGTTTTGAAAGTCTCAACTTTCCATCTACACCAAGTAATCTTCTCAAGATATACTTGCTCCTGATGGTGATTTAACTCTTCAGATATAGCAACCAAAGTCCATACTTTTTTGGTGTACATGGATTCCATCTCAGATCGCTTAGCATCCAGCCATTCTTACAGAGTCTCTACTCTTGATGGCCTGCTCGATACTAGTTAGGTCATCATCTCTCATGATTCAATCCTCACTCCCATTGTCATCGAGAAACCGATGTATCTTTCAGGCGGATGAGGAACCCTACTAGATCGGCGGAGAGGCTGAGGTTCGTTGGGAACAATTAAATTCTCTAGTTCTACCAAATCATCAGTTGTAGTTTGTATAGCTGGAACCAATTCCAGTTCTACCTCATGACCACAAATTTCTTCCTTAAAATTTCCTTTTTCTAAAAAAGGTGGTATGCCGAGAAATAAAACATATTTTATTTCTCGGTGTGGTAAAAGATATTCACTTGCGAATGCTTGGGATATCCAACAAATTTCCACGGAACTGACCTTACCTCGAGGTTGTCCAGATTTTGCTTTTAGGTGCGAAATGAGGATATTCGTGCAAAAGTTGGTGTAGCACCTGTGGAGGAGAAGATGTGGGAAAACCGGCTAAGATGGTTTGGTCATGTGCGACGCCGACCTATGGAAGCACCGGTTCGACGAATAGATACTCTCGATATGGGCAATGGCAAAAGGGCAAAAGGGAGACCGAAGAAAACATGGATGGAGGTGATACGAAACGATATGGTTGCCAAATGACTCAATGAAAGTATATTGTTCGATAGAAGTGAGTGGAGACAGAGGATTCATGTGCTGGACCCGGCATGATTCTCATGTTGGTTCATGTAGCCTACCCCATATGCTTGGGATAAAAGGCTCAGTTGTTGTTGTTTGTTGTTATATAGGCCGGACAACCTAAATCTTAACATGCTTAAGAGATGGGCTCTTCCCATACCATATCTCATATGTAGTGGTAGGCACTGATTTGATTGGAACCCAATTCAATAGGTATGCTGCTTCTTCAAGCTCATAACCCCAAAAGGAAACAGGCAACTTAGCAGTACTCATCATAGAGCGCACCATATCTAATAGGGTACTATTGCTCCGCCCCGATACACCGTTGTACTGTAGTGCATTCGGAGGAGCAATGCTGAGAGAGAATCTCATTCTCCTTTTTAAATAGTCCAGGAATTCCGTGCTCAAGTGTTCTCCTCCCTGATCTTATCAAAAGATATAATACTTATACCCGTTTTAGTTCTCTACTTCGGATTTATATTCATTGAATTTCTCAAAAGCTACAAGCTTGTGTTTCAACAAGGAACATATGCCCGAATCCTGAGAGATCATCAGTGACTATAACGAAGTACAAAGAACCAGTCCTGGAATGTGTAGACAGGGGACCTCATACATCATCATGTATCAGTCCCATGAGTTTACTAACCCTTTCTCTGTTTCAAGTAAACAAGATGTAAATTCAAACTGATTTAAATATGCATCTTAATGTATCTTAGCTAGTCGGGTCGCATTGATATGACCTAGTCTACAATGCCATAAGTAGGATTCATTCATTTCTGAACTCTTCCTCTTGTTTGTGTTCTGTACATTAAGAACCGTGGTTTGATTTAGAACGTATATTCTATTAGATAACATGTCTGAACTGATCAACTTTTGATATAGAAAATGTTCAAAACATTATCCAACAATACTAAATTATACCCTTCTTTAGTAATTAAAGAGACTGATATAATGTTGCATATCAGGTTCGGTATCTAATAATATTCATTCAGAATCAATGTATTACCATTTGGTAATACAAGGTGTTAACTGCCAACACCTTGGCTGCAACAATTGCACCATTCTCTATACTTAGAGACATATAACCCATTCCCAGTTCTTTACCTTTTTGTAGCCCATGTAACAGATTACATATGCGGGATCCTGATCCGGTATCATATACCCAGGACGTAGAGGATATTAAGAAACAGTTCTCTGTAACGAACACATCCGAAGAAGATGCATCAACATGCACTTTCTTCGTTTGGGTGGCATGGGAATCCTGGTATTCCCCTATTTCTTGCTCGGTCTTACAACAATTATAAATTTGAGCGGGTCCAACGTTCCTCAGCACAGTATAACAAGCGGGTTCGGTCAATACATCCATATTATTATCTTGATTAAGGCGTGACATGGTTGCTACCTGGAGAGAGAGAGAGAAGAAAACACTCTGTGTGCGCTCTTGCAAGATTAGATTGGTTATATATTTTATCTAATCAGGATGGCTCCCACTGTTTTTATTAAATCTTCCTTCAAACCCTAAAAGAAAAGACTAGCCGGGATTAATTACACCCTATAAGTTCGCCAATCTTTCAGCCAGGCCAGTGCCGGTACTTTGAGGGAGGTTCCTCGTGGTTTCACACGAACATAATTAAAATAAACCTCATTTTCCCAGGGGCGTAACACCATTGACACCTTTCTAGACACCTACTTGATCGGCTAATTGTAAAGTGCAAAACTCTCCCAGGAGTAACAATTACTCGCAGTGGGTATCAGGATCCAACTATCTCATAGAAGGTATGCAATCTTATTGCAAATTTCAACACTTGAAACTCCCGATAATGGTTTTTACCCCTAGTGGCTCATGACCTTAACTATGGTCAACAAATCACAAGCACTAGTCAAGTTTTGTCCGTCATTTCATGATTAATTAGATCCACCCACATGACCCTTAACTATGGTCAACAAAGTCACATGACTGTCCTAACTAATCGCATCATATGCTGTGTAGGAAGACATCACTTAGCTACCGTACACTGTGCCTTAACTATGGTCAACAAACACAACACGAATACTAAGTACTCTACTTTCTAAAATGACGGAGGGTTGCAGATGGTTTTTAAGAAAACCTTTAACGCTTTGAACTTGATCTCGTTGCAGAATCAAATGATTTAAAATGGAGTGTTTTTAGGCTTTTGCTAGTTTCGCTAAAGAGGTCACTCCCGGTGAAGGGATCTCGGCTCTTTCCTTGTCGAATGAGATGCAGGATATTCACAATACCACTATGCAAAGCAATAACTAGAAAAGCAATCAAAAGACAAAACCAAGGGTTGTAGCATCTGCTAGTTATTGCTAAAGAGGCCACTCCCAGTGAAGGGATCTCGACTTTTTCCTCATCGAATAAGGTACAGGATATTCTACAAGGAATACCGCTATGCAAAGCAACAACTAGAGCTACCTATTTTTGAAAATTCGATTCCACAACATCTTTAGGTTTATTTTCTTTCATTAATCACATTAATAAATGTCCCATCATTTAAGTTACCTAAGCATCACAGATAAATACAACGTACGCTTATGCCATCTACATTCGCCACGAAGTCCCGTCATGCACCGTTAGGTTAGGTATGTTAGTTATATGTATGCCCTAGAGGCCATTACTGTACATACGATGTATATTGTAATGGATGCTTGGACATATATAGGGAGGACTTTCTTGCTCGACATGATAGTATGCTATCGGTTGTACTTTATCTTAGCATGTACTCTGATTGTCTCTATGTTACATGTTGATAAAGCCCTTAGGATATGTACTCGACTACTGGGACTATGATGAGATCATACTTGTGGGGACACGGTAGTCGACGAGTACATCCTATAACTGTTCCTAGTCGAGGGTGTATCGAGACAGGGCATCGATGCACCAGTGTAAACTAGCGTATACGCATCTTGACCCATATGATGGGCGATGGATGATCCCATATCCATCGGTGTTTGACATCAAGGATGGTGTACGGGTGCTCAGTGGAGACTGGGTACACTGGACGGACTCGCCGAGAACTCCTAGATGGTATTATACCTCACATCAGATGGCAGTTCTCCGGTGACACTGGTACAGAGTAGTCTGTTGACCCGAGATTGTCATAGAGTCTTGTGTGATTCCCACTGTGCTTTGATTTACATCATACCACATCCAAGAGGGCATGCAAAAAGGTGGCTTTTGGGTACAGTCCCGAATCACATGGAGGCAATGAGCGATAGGAGGGGATTCGTCTCTCCCGGTATAGGGAGTTGATGTTGTGCTGTGTTCGATTGGTTATAACCGGAAATCCCTGGACAGGGTTGCTGAGATTTACTGGTAAGTGATATCAGTAGTTTCTCTAACTGTTATAGACCTCATATCGACACGACTTATCGAGTTACTGGGGTCTAACGTTTACCACCCCTAGGCGAGATATGCGACATATCAGACGACGAGACCGGACTGTACGGGAGTGTTACTGATTGGATTCACGGGAGAAAGTACATGTTTGCTTGTTGATCTTCTGAGAGCTCAATACCTGGGTGGCTGTTACGTTTAGCTGACCGCTTGCAGCTTGTGGGTGTTTGATATGATCATCACCTACTGCCGGCGTATTGACGATCCTTTAGAGTCCTACACAGAGGTTTCTTGACTCAGGCAAAACGGAGTAGGAGCACATATGTGATATGTGCGGGACCGAGGATAATGCAGTATGTGATACCGTATTGGATTCTCGCGATATGAGATATCGGCCGGGTATATGTGATATAGCCGGGTCATCATATTAGTCGGTTATATGCGATATAGCCGTATTGTCGGATCAAATGTTGATTTGATAATTTAATGTATAATAATATATATGATATATTAAATTACATTACCTAATATTAGCTCACTAAAAGATTCATTTTCTCACGGGATAATACATTGATATATATGCGATATATGTTAATTGTATTATTTTCTATTGTTACAAAATATATTGTATATGTGATATATAATATTGTAACATGTTAGGGTTACAAATTTAACAATGGTTTAGGGTTTAAACTTGGTTAGGGTTTGGATTAGGGTTAGCTTTTGCATGAAGCTTCCATGATGCTTCATGAAGCTTTGACTTTGTGTTTTGCTTGATATTTTGTGAAGATATTATGTTAACCCAATCCAAACCATTAGCGCTAGTTAATTCTCTACAAGGGTTAAGTCCTTCATGCTTAACCCTTGGTTAGATTTGTAACCACTACAATAACGCATTATTCATCACAAAAGGATTATGATTTTATTCTTCATCTTCTTCCTTCTTCTTTTCATGCAAAAAGCTTTCTAGCTTTTTCTAAGTGATGAAAAATGTGTGAGAAATCGAAAACAAAAGAGAGCAAAAATCCTACTTCATCATTCCCATCTATCCTTGCCATTTAGATGAGGGTGTTCACTTCATTTAGTAAGTGTTAGATTGTGTTAATGAAACTTCAAGGTAGATCATCTATGTTATCGAAGATCGGAAGCAAGACCGCATCTTTCTCTTCGTGGAGCCTCTTGAGAGTCCAGAACACGATGATCGCAGCGAAGGGACCTCAACACGGAGCTTAAGAAGTGAAGGACCGGATCTACAAAGGTTGTAATCCCTCTCACTTAGTGTTAAAGAGTTTAACATGCTTGTTTTCGCCTAAACTCTAGTTTAAAGATCCGGCTTTGGGTTGTTCGGCACGGCTAAAATTTTAATCGGGCATGGTTGATGCCTTGTAGACCCCTATGCGCGTGCCTAGCAACCCTACAAGGAAACTAACGGCAGGGTGGGGGAGGGCTAGCGCGGGTGAAAAACATAAGCAACGTCTATAATATATCATATATATTATAATGTATCCATCTCAGAATATAAAAGTGATCACATCACAGAATATCAGCAGCAGAAGACAATATATGAAATATTGGATATACTAGGATTTCTGTGTTTTAATTTAAGCCTGTATAAAACATGGATTCCACGGTCGTGATGAAAAGCCAATCCCACATCCCAAGACCCCTACGAGAGCGGCAAGAAACCCCACCAATTCTAGAGTTAGGAGACCTGGACTCGACTCCTCAAGATGGCCTCCCACTGGACTCTGGAACCCGATTACTTGTGCTCCCCTCCTTGGGTCTATCCTAATGCGGAAAAGTAAATAATATACATCAACGGTGACATCTTCCTTAACCCGGAAGTGCCCCAATAAAATAATATTACATACAAGTTTTCACATGAATGAAAATGAAAAACTCTCATCTCACAAAAAAAAACCCGGCTACTCAAACACGACGATCCAATATAACATATCACAGCAACACATAACATCACATGTCATCAACGTAAATAAATATGTGTATCCCACTTTTCGTTGACGTATAGCAATGAAACCGGCGATACCCCACATATTACACTTACGGTCGCTGAAAAAAAAGTGAAAACTACAACAGTTGGAATCCGCAACCACTTTAGACATCATAAACCCGAAATATCTCATATTGCAGATTACATGCCTAACAATATGAATTCCTTAGACATCACATGCCTAACAGTTATAAACCCCGCATTTAATCTCGATATCAAAAACACTTTTCAATAACAAGTCGGGCAATTCAACAAGATTCCCGACATCCTGATCGAATGCTCGTCGGAAACTTTAGTAGACGGCCGCACCCCTGATACCGTCAATGAAGTGCACTATGGCGGAACACCGCGGCCGCGAGCACCCGGACGGATGCTTTTGGCAACGGATTTCTCCTGCAGTCACTTGGGGGCTATAGGGCGTGGCTATCTAGTAAGGTTACCCGGCGAGTATCCGCGTACGCTTGATTGCGACGGACTTTTGATCACATCAAAATCCCGTGGCAACCGATCAAATGAGACTAAATTGCTAGATTTATAGAATTCAAATATTGTGGATTCCAAGTATTGTATCCCATCACAAATATCCGGACGACGTTAAACTTTTCGATCGATTAATCAAAATCCCACAATTCCCCGAGAGCTCAACACTTGAGCACAGTTCAAAAATACCCAGAACATACCACAACACCTATGGACCAACCGTAGAAGGGCAAACCCAAGCCTCATTAATGGCACAGCGGAACTGTCGCAAACCCTAAGGTTCGAAAGCGGTTCCATGGTCATTATTTCGAGTTAGGGTTTCATTCTTCTAGAGGGTCCACAGAATGACTTGCATGATTTTCCGAATACCCTAAACTTAGAAAAATGGGTTTTTGACATTCGATCGAACTTTTTAAGTTCACCTAGATAACATGTGAAAACCCGAAAACAATGTTAAATTATGAATATGAAACACTCCAAGTTGCTTACACAGTAAGACTGCATCACATGCAATTTTAGAAAAAATAAACAATACCTGAAACATCAAATCCCAGAGACTGGAACACCACCAAAATTTGAGGCAAAAAATCCAAAATTGGGCCGAGCTCACCGGTTTTGAGAGGGTTGTGGCCTGCTAAAGTGAGGCTAATTAAGACCAAATTTTGGTAGTTTTTATGATATATCCCATACATCATTTTGCAGTTGTTTAAAAAAAATTCGAAGACTTTAAAAATTTGACAGAAACTAGTATTTGGTGTTCCAAGTTTCGGAGTAGTTTCGGTTTCGTAATCTAGCAAATATTGTCTAATACTCTAGCACGGCTCCGATACCAATGTTGGGATTCCTTAGTACCCTAATGGGTTTTCACAGTAACAACCATGCCAAATTTTTCATTTTCAAGAGTGCTAAAGAAACATAACCTAGGATCTAGCTAGAGTGAATAGATGAAATGAAACATGTAATCAAACATTACAAGCAGTGAACAAGAAATACAACCTTTGTAGACCGGTCTTTCACTTCTAAAGCTCCGTGTAGAAGTCCTTTCGCAGCAAGTGGAGATCTCCTGAACTCTAGTATGGGTTCCCTTGGAGAAATCAACAACCTTGCTCGAAGTCTTCGAGGCCGAAGATGATCTACGTCAAGGAGATTCAAACCCAAACTACCTCTTCACTAGGTGATGAAATTTGTAAAGAGAACACCCTAAACTAAATAGCAAGTAGTAGAGGATGATGAAGTAGGAAATGGGCTCACTTTAGATTTGATTTTTCTCACTCATTTTCACCATTTTCATGAAGCTAAAGAGCTAGAGGAAGGAGATGAAGAAAATAACTCAAAAATAAAATCAAGTGGTGAATGGCAACCATGGGTGAGTTAGTATCATATACTAACCATTGTAGAAACTTAACCATGGCTTAATTATAATGGTTGGGTTTAAAATATCTCAAGTAAAACAAAACAAGTGGACTTGGTCAAATGATCTACAAGCTTCCTCAAGCTTACAAGCCATGACAAAAATACCTCTTATTTTGAATTACTTAATCCATTAAAAACCCTACATTACATGTAAGCATGGTGTAAGTCACACACACACCCAAGTTCCATGCATCATCAAGCATGACACAAACTATGTACACAAATATATATCACATATACACTTTGTGCATAATCAAGTGAGAAAAGTAATCTTAAGTAAGCTACTACTAGTTAATGTAAATTAATATATCAAATATATAATTATACATTAGATTATTAAATCAACACTTGATTTAATAATCCGGCTATATCACATATAACCGACTAATATCATGTGTATCATTTTATCGAATCAACACTTGATCCGATAACCCGGCTGTATCACATATAACCGACCGATGACACAAATCGCGAGAATAGAATATGGTATCACATACGCGTATCAATCTCGGTCCCGCACATATCTCATATGTTCTCCTACTCCATTTCGCTTGAGCCAGGAAACCCCTGTGTAGAACTCTAAAGACTCGTCAATACGCCGGCAGTAGGTGATGATCATATCAAACACCCACAAGCCGCAAGAGGCCTGCTAAATGTAACGGCCACCCGGGTATTGAGCGATCAGAAGATCAACACGCAAGCCTGCTCATACTCCTGCGAATCCAATCAGTAACACTACCATACAGTCCGGTCTGTTTGTCTGATATGTCGCATATCTAGCCTAGGGGTGGTAAACGTCAGACGCCAATAGCTTGATAAGTTATGCCGATGTAAGGTCCATAACGGGCGAGAAACTACTGATAACACTTATCAATAAATCTCATCTACCCAGGGCAGGGATTTCAGTTATGGCCAATCGAGTATAGTGCAACATCAACCCCCAATACCGGGAGAGAAGAATCCCCTCTTATCACCCATTGCCTCCATGTGACTCGGGACTGTATCCAAAAACCACCTGTTTGCATGACTCAGTAGAGCCGTGGTAGAGTGGAAATCAAAGCACAGTGGGAGACACACAAGACTCTATGGCGATCTCGGGTCGACAGACTAACCTGTACCAGTGTCACAAGAGAACTGCTATCTGATGTGAGGTATAATACCATCTGGGAGTTCTCGGCAAGTCCGTTCAGTGTACCCAGTCTCCACTGGGCACCCGTATACCATCTCTGATGTCAAACACTAATGGATATAGGATCATCCATCGCCTATCACATGGGTCGAGAAGATATACGCTAGTCTACTCTGGAATATCGATGCCCCATCTCGATATTCCCACGACTAAGAATATTGAAGGATGAACTCATGGACTACCTAGGCCCCACTAGTATGATCTGCATCATAATCCTGGAAGTCAAGTACACATCCTAAGGGCTTTATCAACATGTAACAAAGAGACAGTAGGTGTACATGTTAAGATAAAGAGCAACCAGATAGTGTACTATCATGTCGAGCAAGAAAGTCCTCCCTATATATGTCCAAGCATCCACTATAATATACATCGCATGTACAATAATGGTCTCTAGGGTATACATACAACTAACAAAAACCTGTTGGATGCAAGTGGATCTTCAAAAAGAAGATTGGTGCAGATGGACAGGTCGAAAGCTATAAGGCTAGACTTGTTGCAAAAGGTTTTCGTTAAAGACCAAGAGTGGACTATAACGAAACCTTTTCTCCAGTGGCTATACTGAAATCTAATCGGATCTTACTTTTCATTGCTGCCTACCATGACTATATATCTGGTAGATGGACGTTAAAACGGCTTTTCTAAATAGAAGTTTAAAAGAGTGCGTTTATATGGATCAGCAGGAGGGATTCGTAGACAGTGGGAGTAGCAGGAAGCTGTGCAAGTTGCTTAAGTCCATTTATGGATTGAAACAAACGTCGCGAAGCTGGAACATCTGTTTTGATGAGACAGTTGTTCATATAAGATTTTTGCATTTTTATACCGCCCAATTTTTATCATATTGCTTATCGGTAGGTACTCTTGAGTCGTGTTTGCTAGTCAATTGCAGGATACAAGTTCTCGGCTCTAAAACGGTGAAATTCATGGAAAAGCACGACAAAATCCGGATTCCTGCCAACCACAGATAAAACACGGGTCTCCGCTCTCTATCCGTATGTTGCCGCACACCAGTTTAAGAGACAAAATGGCAAATCAATGTCATTTTCATGCACAAAGCTCAATGGCAACACAAGATCCAACATATCTACGCGGAGCTCGAGGAAATCTTGACAAAAAGATCCACATCCAATCGCCTTTTGATCTACTAAAATTCTGGAAGAAATGTGGAAAGATTATCAGAAAAAACATATGCCAAACTACAGAAAAGAGCAGACCAGGGAACCCCACAAAGCCCGAGAAGCCAACTCCACTAAAGTGCCGCGGTTCCGCGGCATAAGCATGCTTAGGCCACGGAACCGCGGCCGTACGGCCTCCTTAGTTGACTATTTATCAGGGGTATTTAGGTTATTCTCTATGGAGGCAGATGGTTGCCCTGGGTTTCCAGTTCCCTGCCTATAAATAGTCCAGAACTTGCCAAAGCCAAGGGTCCATAATCTTGTATTTTCGAATTTTGAATACATGTGTTGTTCTTCTTCCTCCTCTCATCTCTTCTCCTTTAAAAACTTGTAGTGAGCTTTTGTGAGTGAAGAATGAATAAAGGAGTTCTTTGTTATCATGCTTGTCTTGTTCTTTTTATAATTGCTTAAAATTTTCTTTTGCTAATCTAGTTGTTATTATTTATTTTTTGTTTCTTTATTGTTCTCTTTTCCTTTATCCTTAAACAACCATGATGCTTATGCTTGATCCTTGCCGAGGTGAGGTCGCAAATAGCTAGTTGTTATCTTCTAACCTCTTTCTTTCTATCTTCCTCCTTTGTTTTATTTTCATTTTTCTTGTAATGGGTGAGTAGTTTCCATACTTGTTAGGGTAGGATAAGGAAAGTTTGAGAGAAGGAAATCTCTCACACTCTTTCCTTGCCCAACATCTTAAATCGAACTCCCGTTAATTGAACCACACCACAATCCGCTCCCTACGGCACCCTATCCTACATGATAGCGGTGATTCCGTAGTGAGACCGGTTGTGGTTGAATTAACCGGAGGTTAAGGCTAAGAGCCAAGAACGGACGGACAAGCACCAAAAGGAAGAACTTATGCATTGGAAAGCCTAGCTTATACTCGCAAGTTCCTTCCTAGTCGTGCTAATCCCCGTTGTTGCCGATTACCGTAACACCGATATTAAGAGTGTCAACGAAAGAAGTGAGCGACTCCTAACTCAAACTAACCTAATCCTAACCCTAACAAGCTCTCTATCTATATCATTTTAGCACATAGTTAATCTAAAAACAAACCTGGAAAATTGGACTTAACTCGTTAAAGCACATAGAAAAAGATTCCCATCTCCCTGTGGTTCGACCCGTACTCAACCGGCTAGCTACAAGCGAAACCGTCTTGATTGCGGTAATAAACTTAGCACGCAAAAACTCTACCAATCAAATGGCGCCGTTGCCGGGGAGACGGTAGTTTATTTCTTTGTGTAATTTCGGGTTAATTTGTGAATATAAATATAACCGAAAAACAAACAAAAAATATACATTGTAAAAAATCATCTTGTTATTTTTGATTAGTTTTTGTGCAAGTTTGCAGGATAAAACGAAGCTCGAGTTCAGTGCCAAAGACGTGGGAAGTTAGACCCATATCTCGCGGCTACACCGCGACGGATCAAGACGAAGCAAACGGTCTACTGTAGAATTCTGGAGCATATTCAGTGAGCGAATCAAGATTCAGGAGCTCCAGACAAGAAGAGGACAGCCACGGCAGCACACCCACAAATTTCAAAACCCTAACTCCACCTTTCTGCCGCGGAACCGCGGCATAAGCAAGCTTAGGCCGCGGAACCGCGGCATAAGCAAGCTTAGGCCGCGGAACCGCGACCGTTTGGTGCCTTCACGGTGCCAAAATTTCTGTAAGTCCTCCTTTTCTCTCCCCCACTCCTCTGAACTCCATTGAACTATGTTTTCTGCAGCATTCTTTGCGCAAATTCTCTTCCCCCTTCCAATAAATTGTTTTTGTGCAGGATTCTTTGCGCCGCGCTAAAAAAATAAAAATTGATTGCAGTTGACTGTTATTGCTTTACATATATTAATACGGACTTTAAGGGGCTTGAAACCAATTCAGATTGGGTGGGGATTTCATCACCCTTCCCAGGACCAAAGAAATCACAAAAAGCATATGCATTGACCATTGCTTAAATTAAAAAATACTAGACTCAGCCGTAAGGACTTCGCGCTCAATAGGACAGAGGACTAGTTACACGCATCGGCTGTTTATCCTATCCTGACTTTTGCGGTGTCTAGGCAAGTGTGTCCAAGGCAAGTGGTTACTTAATTAGGACCACTACTTATGTAGTGGGGAGCCTCCCACTTACCTGGCACTTACCTGGCCGCAATTGTTGGAGAAGAGGCGGTTTGAGGTCCTATTTCTAGCATTTTGGAACAGTTAGGAGCTGTCTAGCTGACCTAGGTGACCCTAGATCTAGGTGTGATTGTGCATATCTTGTTTGTGATTGCTTGAAGCCGTAAGCCCATACATATTTCTGTAAATCTCTTTCTAAAAATAAAAAAAAAAGAAGAAAAAAAAACACAAAACCAAAAACTTTTATAAAAACTTGCCCTTTTTCGCCAGAATCCATTTTTTCACCCACCACCCATCGCATTTCTCCATTGACGTTTTCTTACCCTCACCTTCTCCGCTTTGACTATACTAAACTCGTTTAGTGTATGTCCGCTTGGACTCGGGACACTAGCGCCCGCCTAGTCTGCGTTACGTTAGTCGCTACCGACTACGCGATCGACTCAGACGTCGAAACTCCGTCCACGCCTCTTTCACCCTTACCTTTGCCGGCCAACTCCGACGTTGACCGGAATTCTGTTCATACATCTTCACCTTCACCATCACCAACCTCTTCTTCCGCGATGTCAGGATTTAATCCAAACATCTCTTTGACTACCCCAGGATTGACTCCACCTCCTACGGAGGCAACTAACCCACCACCACCGCCTGTTGTAGCGCCGCAGCGAATCGCGCTCAAGGATCGTTTTTATCCCACCCGTTCTGCACTTCCCACCTGTCTTTCTCTTCCACCGGCCAATGGGGATAACTTTGAAATTAAGCCCCACTTCATTAACATGCTTCCGCGATTTCATGGGCTTGAATCTGAAGATGCCTATATCTTCATCAACAAGTTCCAAAATGTTTGTGCCATGATGAAAACCACCCAGCTGTCGGACGATGCTATACGGCTACGGGTCATTCCGTTCACTTTATGCGATCTTGCTGAAAAATGGCTGTATAGCACCGCTTCCCGCTCCATAACCAGTTAGGATGAGTTTGTGAAAGCGTTTCTCAAGAAATTTTATCCGTATTATAAAACCGCAAGGATCCGTAACGAAATCAACCAATTTTCTCAGCTTCCTTCTGAACCCTTCTGGAAGTGCTTTGACCGGTATAAAGACCTTCTTGTTCAGTGTCCTCACCATGGTATCGAGAAATGGCAACTTTGCCAAACCTTATACGAAGGCCTGAACCCAGCAACCTAGCAGTTGTTGGAAACCATTTGTCAGGGCCACTTCCTATCGAAATCTGACGAGGAAGCGTGGCAATTCTTCGACGACCTTGCGGAACAAACGCTTCAATGGGAGAGCACCCGACCAACTTCTTCTTCTTCTTCGTCTACTTCTACTAGTCAGGCTAGGGTAGGAATTCATCAACTCGATGTCTCTATTGCGATGAAAGCTGAAATGGCTGCAATAACAAGAAAACTCGAAGCGATAGAGAGCAAATTTTCATCTCCTGCCCCTGTTCTTCCCCTTCGTACCATTTGTGCTTGTTGTTCCGATCCTTCTCACTTAACCGAAGATTGTCCTTACAATCCACCATCTCAAGGACAGGATCAGGTTAATGCTGCATTTCAGCAAAGACCGAGGAATGATCCATACTCTTCCACCTACAATCCCGGTTGGAGGAACCACCCCAATTTCGCCTGGAATCAGAATCAGCAGAAATTCCAAGGCAACAATTTCCAGAGGCCCCCTCCTCCGCAACAACAAGCGCAACAACAAACTCAACATCAGTATCAGCAGCCCTTCCAACCCCAACCTTTTCAAAATCAGACGAACAATTTTGCACCCAACAAGTCTTTTCCACAAAACAACTTTGTTCCGTCAAACAGCGATAAGGTTTCCTCGCTAGAACGAAGTCTGGAGGCATTCGTTAAACAATCGACACAATCCGCCACCAACATCCAGTCGTCTATTCAGTCTTTGGTGCAACACACTGCTGCACACGGGCAAAGCATCAAGACCATCGAAGCCCAGATTGCACAGCTGAATGCGGCGTTAAGCGAGCGAGAGAAGGGAAAGCTTCCATCTCAACCACTCCCAAATCCCGGTCACCCACATAATGTACATGTTGCTCTTGAACAACAGAACCATAATGTGAGTGCCGTGACTATGTTGAGATTGGGAAGGATGCTGCACAACAACATCGGCACAACAATTGAGGATAATGACACCCCGGCCGCTGCTCCTTCTTCAACCTCTCCTTCCTCATCTTCTGAGCCTATTCTTCATTCTTCAAAAGGCTCTTCTTCTTCTGCTGCTCTGAACGGACCCACTTCTCACTCCACGAAAGCACCAGCTCTGGGATCCGTTCCAACTCCACAATCTCCTCCACAAGCATTGGACTCAACCAATTTTTAAAACGTTCCATTTCCAAACTGGTTGAGGTCCAATAAACAAAATCCACAAATGGAGAAGATTCTGGAGTTGTTTAAGCAGGTTAACATCAACATTCCCCTTTTAGATGTTGTCCAACAAGTCCCGTCCTACGCAAAAATCTTAAAGGACTTGTGCACGAAAAAGAGGAAGTCTCAGGTACCCAAGAAAGTTTTCTTGGCTAGTGCTGTGAGTGATGCTCTTACCCAATCTTTACCGCAAAAAAGGAAGGACCCTGGCTGTCCTACGATTTCTATTACCATTGGGGATAAGAACATCAACCGCGCACTATTAGATCTTGGTGCCAGTGTTAACCTGCTTCCGTACTCAGTATATGAGCAATTAGGTGTAGGGGAGCTGAAACCCACACATTGTACTCTTCAAATGGCCGACCGATCAATCACTCATCCTAGGGGTGAGCTAGAGGATGTGTTAATCAAGGTTGGGGACTTCATATTCCCCGTTGACTTCATTGTATTAGACACACAGCCTGTAGCTAACACCCGGAATCAAATTCCGGTGATACTCGGTCGCCCATTCCTTGCAACCTGAAATGCCGTGATCAATTGTCGCAATGGTTCGATGAACCTATCTTTTGGAAATATGACGATTGGACTCAACATTTTTAGGTTGGGGAATCAGCCCTCCGAACCTAATGCTTATTTACTAGACGTTTGCTCGATCCAGGAGATCACCCCAGAAGAGTGTGAATTCGAGGAGTTTTTGTTCGATCACGATAACCTTAACGCCACTAGTGCGTTCCTCTTCGAACCTGCTGCTATTTCTGCGCCCGACAATGACTACGAGTGTTTCACTTTCTCGAACGATCTCAGCCACTCACCATCCGAGTTTGAATCCTTCGAATTTCCGGATGAGTTACCTGAACCATCCAACTCGGTCGCTTACACTCGTTTTGAACCTTTGCTGGAATCCTTTGAGTTCGAGACCTTTTCACCAATCTTGCCTTCAATCGTTTCACCTCCAACGTTCGAACTCAAGCCTTTGCCGTCTCACCTTAAGTACGCTTACTTGGGTGAGAACGAGACCCTCCCTGTTATCACCTCGGCTTCTCTAGCTCCAGAGCAAGAGAAAGCCCTTCTTGCGTTCTTGCATAGCAATAGGCAAGCTTTTGGCTAGTCCATGGCAGACATCAAGGGGATTAGTCCCCTGATCGTTGAACATCACATTCATTTGATGGATGATGCCAAACCAGCCAGAGATCCACAAAGGCGACTCAACCCAGTCATGAAGAAGGATGTGAAGAAGGATATCGTAAAATTTCTGGATAGTGGTATCATTTACCCTATCTCTGATAGCCAGTGGGTTAGCCCCATTCATGTTGTCCCCAAGAAATCAGGTATAACGGTCATCACTAACGAGGCGAACGAGTTAATCCCTACTCGCACC
The DNA here is from genome assembly GCA_030015575.1 of Agapanthus africanus. Classification (NCBI taxonomy): domain Eukaryota; kingdom Viridiplantae; phylum Streptophyta; class Magnoliopsida; order Asparagales; family Amaryllidaceae; genus Agapanthus; species Agapanthus africanus. Next base: position 174,079,423 of record JASDDO010000022.1, on the reverse strand, counting down.
CAAACTGGGTGGCGAGTATGCATCGATTACAGAAAACTCAACGCCGCAACGCGGAAAGACCACTTTCCGCTACCTTTCATTGACCAAATGCTTGAACGATTGGCCGGACACGAGTACTACTGCTTTCTTGATGGCTACTCCGGCTATAATCAGATTCCTATCGCCGAAAAAGACCAGGACAAGACCACATTTACTTGTCCTTTCGGCACGTTTGCATATCGTCGCATGCCCTTTGGGTTATGCAATGCGCCCGCTACCTTCCAGCGGTGTATGATGGGAATCTTCTCAGACATGGTGGAAAAATTCCTGGAGATCTTCATGGACGATTTCTCCATCTTCGGCGATTCCTTCAACGAGTGTTTATTGCATCTTGACGCTGTCCTTACCCGATGTAAGGACAAGAACCTCACTTTGAATTGGGAGAAGTGCCACTTCATGGTGCGCGAAGGTATTGTCTTAGGACATATCATTTCGCAAAATGGCATAGAGGTTGACAAAGCGAAGATTGAGGTCATTTCCAATCTCCCTCCTCCCAGATGCGTCCGAGACATCCGAGCCTTCCTTGGCCATGCCGGTTTCTATAGACGGTTCATCAAGGACTTTAGCAAGATTGCTAGGCCCTTGACTCTTCTACTGGCCAATGACACGCCATTCAACTTCAACTCGAGCTGTGTGACTGCATTCGAGTCATTAAAAAGCTCACTCACTTCTGCTCCCGTTCTTTCTTCACCTGACTGGATGCACCCATTTGAGATTATGTGCGATGCATCCGACTTTGCCATTGGTGCTGTCCTTGGACAACACATCAACAAGATGCCGCACGTAATCTATTATGCGAGCCGAACCCTGAACGACGCCCAACTCAATTATACAACAACTGAGAAGGAATTCTTGGCTTTTGTATTTGCTTTAGAAAAGTTCAGGCCCTACCTCATCGGCTCTCCAGTCATTGTCTACACTGACCATTCTGCTCTGCGCCATCTTTTTGCGAAAAAAGATGCAAAATCTCGGCTAATACATTGGATCCTCTTGCTTTAAGAGTTTGACCTTGTCATTAAGGACAAAAGAGTATGTGAAAACGTAGTCGCCGACCATCTCTCACGACTTCCTTCTTCGCCGTCGCTTCAAATTCCGATCAACGACGTTTTTCCGGATGAACAACTCTTGACAGTATCTTGCGAACCCTGGTTCGCAGATATTGTGAACTATTTGGCCACAGGGCTACTACCGACTGAATGGTCAAGTCAGGACAGACTTCGATTCTTATCCCAAGTAAAACACTTTTACTGGGACGAACCCTATCTGTTCAAGTACTGTCCCGACCAGATTATTCGTCGGTGTGTCCCTGACGATGAATTCAAGAGCGTGCTGTCATTTTGCCACGATCAAGCATGTGGCGGGCATTTTGGCCCCAGAAAGACAGCTGAGAAGATCTTGCAATGTGGTTTCTACTGGCCACAACTCTTCAAAGACGCTCATGACTATTGCAAGACTTGCTCCCAGTGCCAACACTTGGGCCGGATATCCCGGAGGAACGAGATGCCGCTCCAACCAATCTTGGTTGTGGAGATTTTCGACGTTTGGGGGATAGATTTCATGGGGCCGTTTCCCAGCTCTTTTGGGAACTTATACATCCTTCTTGCTGTTGATTACGTCTCTAAGTGGGTCGAGTCTGTGCCCAGCCGGACTAACGACAACAAGATTGTTGTTAGGTTTCTTAAAGAAAACATTTTCTCCCGTTTTGGGCACCCCCGAGCGATCATTAGCGACAATGGAACTCATTTCTGAAATAAGACTTTCGAGGCCTTGATGCAGAAATATTCCATTAATCATAAGTTATCCACGCCCTACCACCCCAAACCTGTGGGCAGGACGAAGTTTCAAATCGGCAAATCAAGCAAATACTGGAGAAGACAGTTTCTAAGAACCGAAAGGATTGGTCGTTGAAACTCACTGATATCCTTTGGGCATTTCGAACGGCTTATAAGACCGATCTTGGCATGTCTCCCTATCGGCTTGTGTACGGAAAGGCTTGCCACCTCCCTGTCGAAATAGAGCATCGCGCATTTTGGGCGATAAAGGAGCTGAATCTGTCTCTCGAAGATGCGGGCAGCCATCGGAAGCTGCAGTTGAACGAACTGAGCGAGCTTAGGGATGAGGCTTACGATAACGCGGTTGTCGTTAAGAATTGAACGAAGGTGTTTCACGATAAACACCTTTTGCGCAAAACTTTCGTACCTGGTCAACAGGTACTTCTTTACGACACCCGGCTACACTTCCATTCAGGAAAGCTCAGATCTTGCAGGAAAGGGCCGTATTTTGTGCGGAATGTGTATCCGCATGGCGCTGTGGATTTGTAGAATCCAAAAAACGGTTCATTTTTCAAAGTAAATGGACACCGGCTAAAACCGTACCTTAGCGCCAAACCAACAGAGGAGCTCCTGGTCTTACAGGAGCCGGTTTACCCTGCATAATCTTCCTCTGCCTACCACCAAACTTCGGTTATCCAGCCAAGAACAGTGGACACTGTTCCAAATAAGTTTGGGGGTATGTCATACCATTTTGTATATATTTGTGGATATTCTTTTCCATTTTTTTTTAAAAACAAAAAAAACAAAAAAAATGTGTATATCTAACCAACAATTTTGACCCTTCAAATGATCTCTTCATGCAATGACAGTGGGGACACTGTCCAGTTCAAGTTTGGGGGTACGCTCGGTACGCATTTCTAACCTTCGCATTCATATGTATATTTTGCATCTGCATACTAAAATCCATAAAATCCATAAAAATCAGAAAATTTTCTAAAAACATAAAAACTTTTCTGTCAAGTTAGCTAGTGGGAGAACTCTGATTCAACATTTCGACGGTTTTGTTTGATAAAGATAAGAATAACTAAATCTTATTTTTAGATTTTGAAAACCTGAAAGATAACTCTCCTTTGAAGTTAACTATAGCTGATATACGTCTTTACATCACACTACACGTGTCGTGAGTTTTGGAAATTAGATGACAAGTCTTTTATGTCTAAAAACTTGTAAATGGACAAATGATTTTCTGAGGATCAAATAGGTTTGTTCTGAAATAAGTAATATCAAGAATAGTTTATGAAGTAAAGTGAATATGAAGGAATGTCATTGATGTCTTAATTGGAACTAAGTCTGAAAAATAACCCATCTGGAACTTGATTGGAATGATTACACACCGAACCCACTAAACACGTCTTTTATCCAAAAAAAATAATTGAACTGCCGGTTATATCTCCATTCGAATTGAATCATCATGATTTTCACGCCAAATTGTCTTTTGTTTTTGGACCTAGGTAACTTGAGTAATTAAGTCCGCTGGGGTGTTTCTACACCTAATGCCCTAAAGCCAACTGGTTTGGATGCATTGGCCCAAAGCTCGTTAAGAAGCCTAGAAAGTCCAGATTAAAACAAAGTCAAGCAAGTGTTCTCTCCGAGTTAAAATTCCTAACGGTTCTTTGTGTGAGAATAATCTTGACAAAAGACAGATTTTTATAAAAAATATTTCTAGCGGAGATATGAAGGTTTTATTCTATGATAAAAACTATTGCACATTCACAGAGGTGTGTATGAAATGAAAACAAGAAAAAGGTGGAGTAAAAAATAAGACCTAGTTTCCTGTTAAGGAAGATAGAAATTCTCAAGTTGAAACCTTACTGGAAAACGAAACTTGAAAAATGCTTAACTCTTTATAAAACTTATGTGATCCTTTTAAAAATTTTATCTGGGCTCTATTGTATGACATGATGACTTTATTCGACCCTTCTGGAACTTAACGACACTATTTGCACTGCACGTAAAAACATATAAAATCTTAAGTTAAATAAGAAGCGAGGTATGAAAAATAAAGGTTCGATAGTCTAGACTTAGGATAATAGAATTGTTATTTTCTGAAACAAAACTTTAGGGTTTGAATCATAGTTATTTTGCAAAACTAGCTTGACCGGATTTTGTGGGTAGTATCCGCTGAAAACCCTCATGAGACAACACTCCTCCTACTAGGGACACCTAGAGGTTTAACGGCTTGTTGCACATGCTCCGTGCAATCGCGTTCCCTGCGAAAGTGAGGTTAGGAATTTTTTGTGAATAAATTGGCTTTGCTCGGGACGAGCAAATGATAAGTTTGAGGGTATTTGTTCATATCAGATTTTTGCATTTTTATACCGCCCAATTTTTATCATATTGCTTATCGGTAGGTACTCTTGAGCCGTGTTTGCTAGTCAATTGCAGGATACAGGTTCTCGGCTCTAAAACGGTGAAATTCATGGAAAAGCACGACAAAATCCGGATTCCTGCCAACCACAGATAAAACACGGGTCTCCACTCTCTATCCGTATGTTGCCGCACACCAGTTTAAGAGACAAAATGGCAAATCAATGTCATTTTCATGCACAAAGCTCAATGGCAACACAAGATCCAACATATCTACGCGGAGCTCAAGGAAATCATGACAAAAAGATCCACATCCAATCGCCTTTTGATCTACTAAAATTCTGGAAGAAATGTGGAAAGATTATCAGAAAAAACATATGCCAAACTACAGAAAAGAGCAGACCAGGGAACCCCACAAAGCCCGAGAAGCCAACTCCACTAAAGTGCCGCGGTTCCGCGGCATAAGCATGCTTAGGCCGCGGAACCGCGGCCGTACGGCCTCCTTAGTTGACTATTTTTCAGGGGTATTTAGGTCATTCTCTATGGAGGCAGATGGTTGCCCTAGGTTTCCAGTTCCCTGCCTATAAATAGTCCAGAACTTGCCAGCCAAGGGTCCATAATCTTGTATTTTAGAATTTAGAATACATGTGTTGTTCTTCTTCCTCCTCTCATCTCTTCTCCATTAAAAACTTGTAGTGAGCTTTTGTGAGTGAAGAATGAATAAAGGAGTTCTTTGTTATCATGCTTGTCTTGTTCTTTTTATAATTGCTTGTAATTTTCTTTTGCTAATCTAGTTGTTGTTATTTATTGTTTGTTTCTTTCTTGTTCTCTTTTCGTTTATCCTTAAACAACCATGATGCTTATGCTTGATCCTTGCCGAGGTGAGGTCGCAAATAGCTAGTTGTAATCTTCTAACCTCTTTCTTTCTATCTTCCTCCTTTGTTTTATTTTCATTTTTCTTGTATGGGTGAGTAGTTTCCATACTTGTTAGGTAGGATAAGGAAAGTTTGAGAGAAGGAAATCTCTCTCACTCTTTCCTTGCCCAACATCTTAAATCGAACTCCCGTTAATTGAACCACAATCCGCTCCCTACGGCACCCTATCCTACATGATAGCGGCGATTCCGTAGTGAGACCGGTTGTGGTTGAATTAACCGGAGGTTAAGGCTAAGAGCCAAGAACGGACGGACAAGCACCAAAAGGAAGAACTTATGCGTTGGAAAGCCTAGCTTATACTCTCAAGTTCCTTCCTAGTCGTGCTAATCCCCGTTGTTGCCGATTACTGTAACACCGATATTAAGAGTGACAACGAAAGAAGTGAGCGACTCCTAACTCAAACTAACATAATCCTAACCCTAACAAGCTCTCTATCTATATCATTTTAGTACATAGTTAATCTAAAAACAAACCTGGAAAATTGGACTTAACTCGTTAAAGCACAAAGAAAAAGATTCCCATCTCCCTGTGGATCGACCCGTACTCAACCGGCTAGCTACAAGCGAAACCGTCTTGATTGCGGTAATAAACTTAGCACGCAAAAACTCTACCAATCAACAGTCAAGGAATTTGACTTCATCAAAAATGAGGATGTGCCATGTATCTATAAGAAGATTATAGGGAGAACTGTTGTATTTCTCGTCTTGTATGTGGATGGCATTCTACTGATAGGAAATGATATTCCTATGCTGCAATTGGTCAAGCTATTCTTGTCATAAAAGTTCTCCATGAAGAACCTGGGTGATGCCTCTTATATTTTGGAGATTAAGATCTATAGAGATAGATATAAGAAATTGTTAGGACTTTCACAGTCCAGGTATATAGAGACCATACTAAAGAGATTTAGTATGGAAGATTCCAAGCGCGGTAATATACCCGCATTGCTTGGAATAACCCTCTCCAAAGAGATGTCTCCCAAAACTGATGAGGAGAGGGTTCGCATGAGCACTATACCCTACGCTTCAGTGGTAGGATCTATAATGCATATGATGCAGTGTACCAGACCAGATGTAGCATACGCGCTTAGTGTGGTAAGTAGGTATCATTCGAACCTCGGTGACAATCATTGGACAGCTGTGAAGAACATTCTCAAGTACTTGAGAAGGACTAAGGAGATATTCTTAGTATACGGTAATGGAGACCTTAAGATCGAGTGTAGGGTTACGTAGCGCGGCAGCGAGGTTTCAGGAGACATCGTCCATGCTGTTTTCAAAAATTTTCGTTCTAAATAACCCTAACCCTAGAATCTTAACTAGAGTTTTAAACAATACAACTTTGCAAAGAAGTGAATGAGGAATACAACATTTGTAGACCGGTCCTTCAATTCTAAAGCTCTGTGTAGTCGTCCCTTCGCCCTAAGTAGTGAACACCCAAACTCTAGAAAGGGTTCACATGAAGAAATGAACAAGCTTGCTCGAAGTCTTCGAGGTCGAAGATGATCTACGTCGAGGAGACTCAAGCTTATGCTACCTCTTCACTAATGGTAGATTAGTGAAGCAAACACCCTAAACTAAATGGTTAATATAGTATAGGATGATGACGTAGGAAGTGGGCTCACTTTAGATTTGTTTTTCTCACAATATTTTCTCACCTTGAGAAAAACTAGAAAACTTTCTAAATGAAGAAGAAGATGAAGAATCAAGATGAGAGAATGAACTCATGAGGTGAGAATAGTAACCATGGGTGGGTTAGTGTCATACACTAACTGATGTAGAGAGTTAACCATCGTAAGGATAATGGTCAGGTCAATAAATATCTTTAGCAAAACAAAAATAGTGGACTTAGTCAATGGTTATCCACAAGCTTTCTCAAAGCTTCTACCATGACAAATTACACCATTTTAGAATTACTTTGATAAATAAAAACCTTAGGATTATCCTAACTATAGTGTAAGTTTCATACACCCAAGTAACATGTATCATCAAGTATGACACAATAAAATGTACATTTATATATATCGCATATATACTATATGCACATAAGTGAGAAAAAGAATACTTAGTGAACAAATATTAGTTAATGTAAGTTAATATATCAAATATATAATTATACATTAAATTATCAAATAAAAACTTGGTTTAATAATCCGGCTATATCACATACAACCGACTAATATCATATGAATCAACTTATCGAATCAACACTTGATCTGATAACCTGGCTATATCATATATAACCGACCGATATCACAAATCACGAGAATAGAATACGGTATCACATACTCGTATTAATCTCGGTCCCGCACATATCACACATGTGCTCTTACTTCGTTTCGCATGAACCAGAAAACCTCTGTGTAGGACTCTAAAGACTTGTCAATACGCCGGCAGTAGGTGATGATCATAACAAACACCCACAAGACACAAGCGGTCTGCTAAACGTAACGGCCACCCATGTATTGAGCGATCAGAAGATCAACAAGCAAGCCTGCTCATACTCTTGCGAATCCAATTAGTAACACTACCATACGGTCCGGTCTCTTCATCAGATTTGTCGCATATCGCAGCCTGGGGGTGGTCTAACGTCAGACCCCAATAGCCTGATAAGTCATGCCGATGCAAGGTCCATAACGGTTCAAAAAACTACTAATAACACTTACCAGTAACTCTCAGCAACCCTGGCCAGGGATTTCCTGTTATGGCCAATCAAGCATAGCGCAACATCAACGCCTAATACCGGGAAAGACGAATCCCCTCCTATCGCTCATTGCTTCCGTGTGACTCGAGACTATACCTAAAAACCCCTCCTTTTTGCACGATCTCATGACCGTGGTATGATGGAAATCAAAACACAGTGAGAATCACACAAGACTCTATGATGATCTCGGGTCGACAGAATAACCTATACCAGTGTCACCAGAGAACTGCTATCTGACGATAGGTATAATACGATCTAGGAGTTCTCCGCGAGTCCGTCCAGTGTACCCAGTCTCCACTGAGCACCCGTATACCATCTCTGATGTCAAACACCAATGGATATGGGATCATCTATCGCCCATCATATGGGTCGAGAAGCGTATACGCTAGTCTACTCTGGAGTATCGATGCCCCGTCTCGATACTCCCACGACTAGGAACATTTGAAGGATGTACTTACGGATTACCCTGTCTTACTAGTATGATCTGCATCATAATCCTGGTAGTCAAGTACTCATCTTAAGGGCTTTATCAACATGTAATAGAGAGACTATAAGTGTACATGTTAAGATAAAGAGCAACCATATAGCACACTATCATGTTGCGCAAGAAAGTCCTCCCTATATATGTCCAAGCATCCACTACAATATACATCACATGTATAGTAATGGCCTCTAGGACATACATATAACTAACAATTTCCCACTTACATAAAGGCCATTTGTTGCAGTATCTCATACTCAACGTCCTAAAGAAGTCTCTCTAGGGTAAGGCCTTTGTGAGTAGATCCGCTGTGTTATCCTTCGGGTTTACTCTCCTAACCTTGATCCCTTGGAGATCAACCATCTCCATGATCAGGTGATACTTTCTTCAGAATATGTCCGGATCGCTGATGGGACCGGTGTTCCTAGGCTAAAGCCACAACTCCATTGTAGTCACAATAACAGTTATTTGACGCTCAATGGTAGGAACCTTGTTGATCTCATGAACAAGAAATGCCCAGACAGCCACTTTCGCAGCATCATTGGTAGCGATTTATCTAGCCTTTATCGTCTAGTATGTCACAGTATCAAGCTTGGAACTCTTCCAACATACCGTCCCGCTACTGAGGGTAAAGACAATGCATGTGACCGACTTTCAGTCGACCTTATCACTCTGAAAGCTCGAACCAAGAACATTCATTTAGTGCTTCTCAATTACTTGTGAATGTCCTCCACGGCTTTCCAGTGATTCTCCCAAGGTCCGATTAATTCCTGATCACTACACTTTGTGAGTCATCTATATCTGGTCTGGTACATAACATCGCATACATGATAGAGCCTACTGCCGAAGCATATGTTATCCCTTGCACGCGAGCTCTCTCCAAATCAGTCTTGGAAGACTTCGTTTTGTAGAGAGTGATTCCTTAGTAAGTGAGCAAACCACCACTCTTAGAATCCTCCATACTAAACCCTTTTAGTATGGTGTTAATGTACATGGATTTGGGACACTCCCAACATCCACTTAGATCTATCATCTTAGATCATTATCCACAAGATCTAGTAGGTATCATCCAAATCATCCATGGAGAATCCTCGTGATAAGAGGAGCTTGACTGAGTGTAGCATAGGAAACCATTTACTATCAAGAGTATGTTATCTACGTATTATACGTGGAAGACAACCTTACTCTCTACTACCTTCTTGTATATACAAGATTCATCTACCATTTTGATGAAGTCAAACTCTTTGACTGCCACATCAAAATAGATGTTCCAACTCCGCGATGCTTGCATTGATCCTGATGGACTTAAGCATATCTTTAAAAGTCTCAACTCTTCCATCTACACCAAGAATCTTCTCAAGATCCATTTACTCCCAATGGGTTTTACCCCTTCAGGTGCAACATGCAAAGTCATACTTTGTTGATGTACATGGATTCCTTCTTTGATCGCATAGCATCCAGCCATTTCACAAAATCTCCACTCGTGATGGCCTGCCTGAACCTGGTTGGGCCATCATCTACCATGATGCAATTCTCGCTCCCACTGTCACCGAGAAGACCGTAGTATCTCTCAAGTGGATAAGGAACCCTACCAGATTCGCTGAGTGGCTGAGATTCGTTAGAGACTTTTGAATCCTTTGGTTTCACCAAATCATAAGCTATTAGTTTATCTAGCTGGAACTCCTTCCAGTTCTATCTCATGACCACAAATTTCTTCACAAGAAATTCCTTTTCTAAAAAGGTGTCATGCTGAGAAACAAAACACCTTTTGCTCCTCAGTATGGTAGAAGATATTCCCTCGTAAATGTTTGGATATCCTAACAAACTTATACAGAATTGACCTTGCCTCGAGCTTGTCCGGATTTTGCTTTTCAACATATGCCGGACAACCCCATATCTTAACTCGTTTAAGACATGGTCTCTTCCCATTCCATATCTCATATTAAGTGGTATGCATTGATTTTGATGGAACCCATTTCAATAGGTATGCAGCTTCTCAAGTGCATAACTCCAAAAGGAAACAGGCAACTCAGCAATTCTCATCATAGAGCGCACCATATCTTATAGGGTGCGATACCTCCATCCCGATACACCGTTGTGTTGTGGTGTATACAAAGGAGTAAGCCGAGAGAAAATCTCATTCTCCTTTTAGAAACTCTAGGAACTCCATGCGCAAGTATTCTCCTCCGCAATCACATCGAAGGACTTAATACTTCTACCTGTCTGGTTCTTAACTTCAAGCTTATATTCCTTGAATTTCTCAAAAGTTTCTGACTTGTGTTTCAATAGGAACATATGTCCGAATCTTGAGAGAAGATCAGCGAATATAATGAACTATGAAGAACCAACCTTGGCATTTGTAGACTTATGACCGTATACATCATCATGTATCCGTCCAACGAGTTCAGTAACTCTTTCTCTGTTTCAGTAAATGGAGCATTGGTCATTTTTTCTTTGAAACAAGACTGGCAAGTAGCATAAAATGAAAATTCGAACAGATTCTCATATTCATCCTTATGTAACTTAGCCGGTCGTGTCGCATTGATATGACCTAGTCTACAATGCCATAAGAAGGATTCGTTCATTTCTGAACTACTCCTCTTGTGTGTATTCTAGATACTTTGAACCGTAGTTTGATTTAGAGCGTATATGCTATTATATAACATGCATGATCCAATCAACTCTTGATTCAGGAAAATGTTCACAACATTATCCTCCAATACAGAATTATATCCTTCTTTAACTCATTAAAGAAACCGATGTAATGTTGTATATCAGATTCGGTATGTAATAATATTCGTTCAGAATCAATATATTAATACAAGGTGATATTTGCCAACTGATTTGGCTGCAACAATTGCACCATTCTCTAACACTCAGAGACATATCACCCATTCCCAGTTCTCTACCTATCTGTAGCCCATGTAACATATTACATATGCGGGATCCTGATCCGGTATCACATACCCAGGACGTAGAGGATACTGAGAAACAGCTCTCGGTAATGAACACACCCGAAGAAGATGCATCAACATGCACTTTCTTCGATTGGGTAGCATAGGAATCCAGATATTCCCTTATTTCCTGCTCGGACTTATAACAGTTATAAAATAGAGTGGAACCAACATTCCCTAGTACAGTATAGTAAGCAGGTTCAGTCAATGCATCCATATTATTATCTTGATTAAGGCATGACATGGTCGCTACCAGGAGAGAGAGAGAGAAGAAAACACTCTGTGTGCGCTCTTGCAAGATCAGATTGGTTATTATTTTATCTAATCAGGATGGCTCCCACTGTTTTTATCAAATCTTCCTTCAAACCCTAAAAGGTAAGACTAGCCGGGATTAATTACACGCTACAAGTTCGCCAATCTTTCGGCCAGGCCAGTGTCGGTACTTTAAGGGAGGTTCCCCGTGCTTTTGCATGGACCTAATTAAAATAAACCTCGTTTTCCCAGGGGTGTAACCCTGTTAACACCTTTCTAGACACCTACTTGATCGGCTAATTATAATGTGCAAAACTCTCCCAGGAGTAACTCTTACTCGCAGTGGGTATCAGGATCCAACTATCACATAGAAGGTATGCAATCTCATTGCAAATTTCAACACTTGAAATTCCCAACAATTCTTTTGCCCCTAGCGACTTATGACCTTGGCTAAGGTCAACAAATTATAAGTGCTAGCCAAGTTCAACCCGTTATTTCTTGATTGAATTAAACCCATCCGTACGACCCTTGGATAAGGTCAACAAAGTCGTACGACTACCCTAACTCAATCGCATCATATGCTTGCAGATAAGCACTAATTAGCTACCGCACACTACGCCTTCGCTAAGGTCAACAAACGCAACACGAATACTAAAAATTACTTATCTGAAATGACGGAGGGCTACGTCAGGTTTTTAAGAAAACCTTTTGCTTAATGAACTTGATATCGTCGTAGAATCGAGTGAATTTTAAAAGGAGTATATTTTAGGCTTTTACTAGTTTAGCTAAAGAGGTCACTCCCGGTGAAGGGATCTCGGCTCTTTCCTCATCGAATTAGGTGCAGGATATTTCATAAATACCACTATGCATAGCAAAAACTATAAAAGCAATCAAAAGACAAACTGAGTGGGTTGTAGCATCTGCCAGTTTCCCAAAAGAGGTCACTCCCGGTGAAGGGATCTCGGCTCTTTCCTTATCGAATAAAGTGCTGGATATTCTATAAGGAATACCACTATGCAAAGTAAGACCTAGAGCTATCAGTTTTTAAACAAGTTTCTATAATATCTTTAGGTTTCTTTTACTTTCATTAATCTCATTAATGAAGTCCAATCAATTTATGCTTCATAAGCATCATAGAAGAAACGAAAGCAGCAATATTTATTATATATCATATACATAAAATATAAGTATTCGTCTCAACATATCAAGTGATCATATCACAGAATATCAGCAGCAGAAGAACACGTATGAAATATTAGATATACTAGAAATTCCGTGTTTTAAATTAAGCCAGTATAAAACACGGATTTCACGGTTGCGATGAATAGCCAAACCCATATCCCTAGACCCCTACGAGAGCGGCAAGCAACCCTCCCAATTCTAGAGTTAGGAGACCCGGTCTCGACTCCTCAAGATGGTCACCCACTGGACCCTAGAATCCGATTACTTGTGCTCCCCGCCTTGGGACTATCCTAATGCGGAAAAGTAAGTAATATATATCAATGGTGACATAATCCTCAACCCGGAAGTGCCCCAATAAAAGAATATTATATACAAGATTTTATATGAATGAAAATGAAAAACTCTCATCTCACATAAAAAAAAGCCCCGGCTATTTAAAACACGACGATCCAATATAACAGATCACAGCAACATATAACATCACATGTCCTCAACGTAACTAAATATGGTTATCCCAATTTTCGTTGATATGTAGCAATGAAACCGGCGATACACTACATATTACACTTAAGGTCGCAGAAAAGAAAGTGAAAAATTACAACAATTGGAATCCATAACCACCTTAGACATCATAAACCCAATGTATCATATACTTTGGATTTCATGCCCAACCATATGAATTCCTTAGACATCACATGCCTAACAATTATAAACCCCACATTTTAGTCTCGCTATTGAAAACACTTTCCAATAACCTTTCAGGTAATTCAACAAGATTCCCGATAACCTGATCGAATGCTCGTCGAAAACTTTAGTAGACGGCCGCACTCCCGATGCCGTCGACGAAGTGCACTAAGGCGGAACACCACGGCCGCGAGCACCCGAACGGATACTTTTAGCGACGGGGTTCTCCTACAGTCACTTGATCGGAGCTATGGGGTGTGGCTATCTAGTAAGGTTACCCAGCGAGTATCCGCGTACGCTATGTAATTGTGACGGACTTTTGATCCACATCAAAATTCCATGGCAACTGATCAAACGAGACTGAATTGCTAGATTTATAAAGTTCAAACTAGTTATCACATACCTAATTATGTGGATTCTAAATATTGTATCACAATCACAGATAGCAAGACGATGTTAAACTTATCGATCGAATAAACAAACACCCAAAATTTCCCAATGAGCTCAACACTTGAGCGGAGTTCAAAAAATACCCAGAACATGCCACAGCTCCTATGAACCATCCGTAGAAGGGCCGACCCATGCCTCACTCATGTCGCCATGGAACTGCCGCAAACCCAAGGGTATGACCGCAGTTCCACGATCCAAAATATCGAGTTTGGGTATCGTTCTTTTAGAGGGTCCACAGAATCGTTTGCATGATTTTCTGAAGATTTTAAATTTGGAAAATATCCAACTCTTGGAAAATTTCCTGCAAGGGAAAATATGGGTTATTGATATCCGTTCAAACTTTTTAACGTCGTCTAAATAACCAGAATACATTTTAGAATTACGATTACAAAACACTCTGAATTGCCTTTTCAGAAATTAACATCACATGCAAATTTAGCAAAAACTAGCAACACCTGAAACACCAAAACCCAGAGCCTGGAACACTGAAAAAATTTGAAGCCAGAATACCTACACAGGGTTGGCCTGCTCGGTTTTATTTCTCATGTGCTCGGCCAAAATCCGGCCAATTGGGTTCAAATTTCTTCGGTGTTCATGTCATATCTTATAGAACATTCGGCTGTTGCTGAAAAAAATTTAGAGGCCATTTAAAATTCGACAGAAACCGGATCCTAAGGTTTCAAGTTTCGGAGTAGTTTCGGTTTCGTAATCTAACAAATATCGTTTAAATCTCTAGTTTGGCTATGATACCACTGTAGGGTTACGTAGCGCTGCAGCGAGGTTTCGGGAGGAATCGTCCATGCCGTTTTCAAAAATTTGCCGTTGTAAATAACCCTAACCCTAGAATCTTAACTAGAGTTTTAAGCAATACAACATGCAAACAACATTGCAAACAGGTGAATGAGGAAAACAATCTTTGTAGACCGTTCCCTCACTTCTAAAGCTCCGTATAGTCATCCCTTCACTCTAAGTAGTGAACACCCGAACTCTAGTAAGGGTGGGTTCACATGAAGAAATGAACAAGCTTGCTCGCAATCTTCGAGGTCGAAGATGATCTACGTCGAGGAGACTCAAGCTCATGCTAGCTCTTCACTAATGGTAGATTAGTGATGCAAACACCCTAAATTAAATGGCTAATATAGTAGAGGATGATAAATTAGGAAGCGGGCTCATTTTAGATTTATTTTTCTTACAATATTTTCTCACCTTGAGAAAAGCTAGCAAGCTTTCTCAACGAAGAAGAAGATGAAAAACCAAGATGAGAGAAGGAACTCATGAGGTGAGAATAGCAACCATGGGTGACTTAGTGTCATACACTAACTCATGTAGAGAGTTAACCATGGTAGGGATAATGGTCAGGTCAATAAATATTTTTAGCAAAACAAAAATAGTGGACTTAGTCAATGGTTATCCACAAGCTTTCTCAAAGCTTCTACCATGACAAATTCCACCATTTTAAAATTACTTTGATAAATAAAAACCCTAAGATTATCCTAACTATAGTGTAAGTTTCATACACCCATGTAACATGTATCATCAAGTATGACACAATAAAATGTACATTTATATATATCACATATATACTATATGCACATAAGTGAGAAAAAGAATACTTAGTGAGCAAATATTAGTTAATGTAAGTTAATATATCAAATATATAATTATACATTAAATTATCAAATCAACACTTGATTTAATAATCTGGCTATATCATATACAACCGACTAATATCATATGAATCAGCTTATCGAATCAACACTTGATCCGATAACCCGGCTATATCACATATAACCGACCGATAACACATATCGCGAGAATAAAATATGGTATCACATACTCGTATTAATCTCGGTCCCGCACATATCACACATGTGCTCCTACTTCATTTCGTATGAACCAGGAAACCTCTCTGTAGGACTCTAAAGACTCGTCAATACGCCGGCAGTAGGTGATGATCATATCAAACACCCACAAGCTGCAAGCGGTCTGCTAAACGTAACGGCCACCCGGGTATTGAGCGATCAGAAGATCAACAAGCAAGCCTGCTCATACTCCTGCGAATCCAATCAGTAACATTACCGTATGGTCCGGTCTCTTCGTCAGATTTGTCGCATATCACAGCCTGGGGGTGGTTTAACGTCAGACCCCAATAGCCTGATAACTCCTGCCGATGCAAAGTCCATAACGGTTCGAGAAACTACTGATAACACTTACCGGTAGATCTCAACATCCCTGGCCAGGGATTTCCTGTTATGGACAATCTAGCATAGCACAACATCAACTCCCAATACCGGGAGAGATGAATCCCCTCCTATCGCTCATTGCCTTCATGTGACTCGGGACTGTACCTAAAAACCACATTTTTTTACGATCTCTTGACCGTGGTATGGTGGAAATAAAAGCACGGTGGGAATCATACAAGACTCTATGAAGATCTCGGGTCGACAGACTAACCTATACCAGTGTCACCAGAGAACTGCTATCTGACGATAGGTATAATACCATCTAGGAGTTCTCGGCGAGTCCGTCCAGTGTACCCAGTCTCCACTAAGCACCCGTATACCATCTCTGATGTCAAACACCAATGGATATGGGATCATCAATCGCCCATCATATGGGTCGAGAAGCGTATACGATAGTCTACTCTTGAGTATCGATGCCCTGTCTCGATACTCCCACGACTAGGAACATTTGAAGGATATACTTACCGAGTACCCTGTCCCCACTAGTATGATATGCATCATAATCCTGGTAGTCAAGTACTCATCCTAAGGGCTTTATCAACATGTAATAGAGAGAATATAAGTGTACATGTTAAGATAAAGAGCAACCAGATAGCATACTATCATGTTGAGCAAGAAAGTCCTCCCTATATATGTCCAAGCATCCACTACAATATACATCACATGTATAGTAATGGCCTCTAGGGCATACATATAACTAACAATCTCCAACTTGCACTAAGGATATTTGTTGCAGCATCTCATACTCAACGTCCTATAGAAGTCTCTCTAATGTAAATCCTTTGTGAGTGGAACCGCTGTGTTATCCTTCGGGTCTACTCTCCTAACCTTGATCCCTTGGGGATCAACCATCTCCCTGATCAGGTGATACTTGCCTCAGAATATGTCTGGATCGCTGATGGGACCGGTGTTCCTAAGCTAAAACCACAACTCCATTGTAGTCACAATAACAGTTATTGGACGCTCAATGGTAGGAACCATGTTCATCTCATGAACAAGAAATGCCCAGACAGACACTTTGGCAGCATTATTGGTAGCGATTTATCTAGCCTTTATCGTTTAGTGTGTCACGGTGTCTAGCTTGAAACTCTTCCAACATACCATCCCTCCACTGAGGGTAAAAACAATGCATGTGACTGACTTTCAGTCGACCTTATCACTCTGGAAGCTCGAACCAAGAACATTCATTTAGTGCTTCTCAAGTACTTATGAATGTCCTCCACAGCTTTCCAGTGATTCTTCCAAGATCCGATTGATTCCTGATCACTACACCTAGTGAGTCATCTATATATGGTCTGGTACATAACATCGCAAACATGATAGAGCCTACTGCCGAAGCATAGATTATCCCTTGCACGTGAGCTCTCTCCAAATCAGTCTTGGAAGACTTCCTTTTGGAGAGAGTGATTCCTTAGTAAGTGGGCAAACCACCACTTTAAGAATCCTCCATACTAAACCCCTTTAGTATGGTGTTAATGTATCTGGATTTGGGACACTCCTAACATCCACTTAGATGTATCATCATAGATAATTATCCACAAGATGTAGTAGATATCATCCAGATCTTCCATGGAGAATCCTCGTAATAAGAGGAGCTTGACCGATTGTAGCATAGGAAACCATTTCCTATCAAGAGTATGTTATCTACGTATTATACGTGGAAGACAACCTTAGTCTCTACTACCTTTTTGTATATACAAGGTTCATCTACCATTTTGATGAAGTCAAACTCTTTGACTGCCACATCAAATCAGATGTTCCAACTCCGCGATGCTTGCATTGATCCTGATGGACTTAAGCATAGCTTTGAAAGTATCAACTTTTCCATCTATACCAAGAATCTTCTCAAGATCCATTTGCTCCCAATGGGTTTTACCCCTTCAGGTGCAACATGCAAAGTCATACTTTGTTGATGTACATGGATTCCATCTTTGATCGCATAGCATCCAGCCATTTCACAAAGTCTCCACTCATGATGGCCTGCCTGAACCTGGTTGGGCCATCATCTACCATGATGAAATCCTTGCTCCTACTGTGATCGAGAAGACTATAGTATCTCTCAAGTGGATGAGGAACCCTACCAGATTCAAGGAGAGGCTGAGATTCGTTGGAGACTATTGAATCCTTTGGTTTCACCAAATCATCAGCTGTTAGTTTGTCTAGCTGGAACTCCTTCCAGTTCTACCTCATGACAACAAATTTCTTCACAAGAAATTCCTTTTCTAAAAAGGTAGCATGCTGAGAAACAAAACACATTTTGCTCCTCGGTGTGGTAGAAGATATTCCCTTACAAATGTTTGGGATATCCTAACAAAATTATACAGAACTGACCTTGCCTTGAGCTTGTCCAGATTTTGCTTTTCAACATAGGCTCGACAACCCTATATCATAACTCGTTTAAGACATGGTCTCTTCCCATTCCATATCTCATATGGAGTGGTAGGCACTGATTTTGATGGAACCCCTTTCAATAGGTATGCAGCTTCTCAAGTGCATAATTCCAAAAGGAAACAGGTAACTCAGCAATACTCATCATAGAACGCGCCATATCTCATAGGGTGCGATACCTCCACCCTGATATGTCGTTGTGTTGTGGTGTATACGAAGGAGTAAGCCGAGAGAGAATCTCATTCTCCTTTTAGAAACTCCAGGAACTCCATGCGCAAGTATTCTCCTCCTCGATCATATCGAAGGACTTAATATTTCTACCCGTCTAGTTCTTAACTTCAAGCTTATATTCCTTGAATTTCTTAAAAGTTTCAGACTTGTGTTTCAACAGGAACATATGTCCGAATCCTGAGAGAAGATCAGCGAATATAATGAAGTACGAAGAACCAACCTTGGCATTTGTAGACTTAGGACCGTATACATCATCATGTATACATCCCAAAAGTTCAATAACTCTTTCTCTGCTTCAGTAAATGGAGCATTGGTCTTTTTTTCTTTGAGACAAGACTGTCAAGTAGCATAAGATGAAAATTCGAACAGATTTTCATATTCATTCTTATGTAACTTAGCTGATCATGTCGCATTGATATGACCTAGTCTACAATGCCACAAGAAAGATTCGTTCATTTTTGAACTACTCCTCTTGTGTGTGTTTTAGATACTTTGAACCGTGGTTTGATTTAGATCGTATATGCTATTATATAACGTGCATGATCCAATCAACTCTTAATTCAGGAAAATGTTCACAACATTATCCTCCAATACAGAATTATATCCTTCTTTAACTCATTAAAGAAACCAATGTAATGTTGTATATCAGATTCGGTATGTAATAACATTCGTTCAGAATCATTGTATTAATACAAGGTGATATTTGCCAACTGATTTGGCTGCAACAATTACACAATTCTCTAACACTTAGAGACATATCACCCATTCCCAGTTCTCTACCTATTTGTAGCCCATGTAACATATTACATATACGGGATCCTGATCCAGTATCACATACCCAGGACGTAAATGATACTGAGAAACAGCTCTCGGTAATGAACACACCCGAAGAAGATGCATCAACGTGCATTTTCTTCAATTAGGTGGCATGGGTGTCTGGATATTTCCTATTTCCTGCTTGGACTTATAACAGTTATAAAATAGAGTGGAACCAACGTTCCCTAGCACAGTATAGTAAGCAGGTTCAGTCAATGCATCCATATTATTATCTTGATTAACGCATGATATGGTCGCTACCAGGAGAGAGAGAGAGAGAAGAAAACACTCTGCGTGCACTCTTGCAAGATTAGATTAGTTATTATTTTATCTAATCAGGATGGCTCCCACTGTTTTTATCAAATCTTCCTTCAAACCCTAAAAGGTAAGACTAGCCGGGATTAATTACACGCTACAAGTTCGCTAATCTTTCGGCCAGGCTAGTGTCGGTACTTTGAGGCAGGTTTCCCGTGTTTTCGCACGAACCTAATTAAAATAAACCTCGTTTCCCAGGGGCGTAACCCCGTTAACACCTTTCTAGACACCTACTTGATCGGCTAATTGTAATGTGCAAAACTCTTCCAGAAATAACTCTTACTCGAAATGGGTATCGGGATCCAGCTATCTCATAGAAGGTATGCAATCTCGTTGCAAATTTCAACACTTGAAATTCCCGATAATTCTTTTGCCATTAGAGACTTATGACCTTGGCTAAGGTCAACAAATCATAAGTGCTAGCCAAGTTCAACCCGTCATTTCTTGATTGAATTAAACCCACCCGTACGACCCTTGGCTAAGGTCAACAAAGCCATACGACTAGCCTAACTTAATCGCATCATATGCTTGCAGATAAGCACTAATTAGCTACCGCACACTACGCCTTGACTAGGGTCAACAAACGCAGCACGAATACTAAAAATTACTTATCCGAAATGACGGAGGGCTACGTCAGGTTTTTAAGAAAACCTTTTGCGTACTGAACTTGATATCATTGTAGAATCGAGTGAATTTTAAAATGAGTGTTTTTGAGGATTTTACTAGTTTAGCTAAAGAGGTCACTCCCGGTGAAGAGATCTCAGCTCTTTCCCATCGAATGAGGTGCAGGATATTTCACAAATATCACTATGCATAGCAAAAACTATAGAAGCAATCAAAGACAAACTGAGTGGGTTGTAGCATCTGCCAGTTTCGCTAAAGTGGTCACTCCCGGTGAAGGGATCTCGACTATTTCCTTATCGAATAAGGTGCTGGATATTCTACAAGGAATACCGCTATGCAAAGCAAGAACTAGAGCTACCGGTTTTTAAACAAGTTTCTACAATATCTTTAGGTTTCTTTTACTTTCATTAATCTCATTAATGAAATCCCATCAATTTATGCTTCCTAAGCATCACAGAAGAAACGAAAGCAGCAATATTTATTATATATCATATACATAAAATATAAGCATTCGTCTCAACATATCAAGTATTCACATCACAGAATATCAGCACCAGAAGAACACATATGAAATATTGGATATACAAGGAATTCCATGTTTTAAATTAAGCCAGTATAAAACACGAATTCCACGGTCGCGATGAATAGCCAAACCCACATCCCTAGACCCCTACGAGAGCGGCAAGCAACCCTCCCAATTCTGGAGTTAGGAGACCCGGTCTCGACACCTCGAGATGGTCTTCTATTGGACCCTAGAATCCGGTTACTTATGCTCCCCGCCTTGGGTCTATCATAATGCGGAAATGTAAATAATATACATCAATGGTGACATCATCCTAAACCCGGAAGTGCCCCAATAAAAGAATATTACATACAAGCTTTTACATGAATGAAAATGAAAAACTCTCATCTCACATTAAAAAAAAACCCGGCTATTCAAAACACAACGATCCAATATAATATATCACAGTAACATATAACATCACATGTCATCAACGTAAGTAAATATACATATCCCAATTGTCGTTGACATATAGTAACGAAATCGGCGATACACTACATATTACACTTACGGTCGCAGAAAAGAAAGTGAAAAACTACAACAATTGGAATCCACAACCACCTTAGACATCATAAATCCAATGTATCATATACTTTGGATTTCATGCCTAACCATAAGAATTCCTTAGACATCACATGCCTAACAATTATAAACCCCGCATTTTAGTCTCGATATTGAAAACACTTTCCAATAACCTTTTGGGTAATTCAACAAGATTCCCGATAACCTGATCGAATGCTCGTCAGAAACTTTAGTAGACGGACGGACCCCCGATGCCGTCGACGAAGTGCACTACGGCGGAACACCGCGGCCGCGAGCACCCGAACGGATGCTTTTGGCGACGGGGTTATCCCACGGTCACTTGGTCGGGGTTATGGGGTGTGGCTATCTAGTAAGGTTACCCAGCGAGTATCCGCTTACGCTACGTAATTACGACAGACTTTTGATCCACATCAAAATTCCATGGGAACTGATCAAACGAGACTAAATTGCTAGATTTATAAAATTCAAACTAGTTATCACATAACTAATTATGTGGATTCCAAATATTGTATCACAATCACAGATAGCTAGATGATATTAAACTTTTCGATCGAATAAACAAACACCCAAAATTTCCCAATGAGCTCAACACTTGAGCGGAGTTCAAAAAATACCAAGAACATGCCACAGCTCTTATGAACCATCCGTAGAAGGGCCGACCTTTGCCTCACTCATGTCGCCACGGAACTGCCGCAAACCCTAGTGTAAGACCGCGGTTCCGTGATCCAAAAAGACGAGTTTGGGTATCGTTCTTCTAGAAGGTCCACAGAATTGCTTGCATGATTTTCTGAAGATTTTAAACTTGGAAAAAATCCAACTCTTGGAAAATTTCCAGCGAGGGAAAATATGGGTTATTGATATCCGTTCGAACTTTTTAACGTCATCTAAATAACCCGAATACATGTTAGAATTACGATTACGAAACACTCAGAATTTCCTTTGCAGAAATTAACATCACATGCAAATTTAGCAAAAACTAGCAACACCTGAAACACCAAAACCAAGACCCTGGAACACTGAAAAAATTTGAAGCCAGAATACCTATACAGGGTCGACTTACTCAGTTTTATTGCTCATGTACTTGGCCAAAATCTGGCCAATTGGGTTCAAATTTCTTCCATGTTCATATCATATCTCATACAACATTCTGCAGTTGCTGAAAAAAATTTAGAGACCATTTAAAATTCGACAGAAACTGGATCCTAGGGTTTCATGTTTCGGAGTAGTTTCGGTTTTGTAATCTTACAAACATCGTTTAAATCTCTAGTTTGGCTCTGATACCACTGTAGGGTTACGTAGCGCGGTAGCGAGGTTTCGGAAGGTATCGTCCATGCCGTATTCAAAAATTTACCATTCTAAATAACCCTAACCCTAGAATCTTAACTAGAGTTTTAAACAATACAACATGCAAACAACTTTGCAAACAAGTGAATGAGGAATAAAACATTTGTAGACCAGTCCTTCACTTCTAAAGCTCCGTGTAGTCATCCCTTCGCTCTAAGTAGTGAATAACCGAACTCTAGTAAGGGTTCACATGAAGAAATGAACAGGCTTGCTCAAAGTCTTCTAGGCCGAAGATGATCTACGTCGAGGAGACTCAAGCTCATGCTATCTCTTCACTGATGGTAGATTAGTGAAGCAAACACCTTGAACTAAATGGCTAATATAGTAGAGAATGATGAAATAGGAAGTGAGCTCACTTTAGATTTGTTTTTCTCACAATATTTTCTCACCTTGAGAAAAGCTAGCAAGCTTTCTCAATGAAGAAGAAGATGAAGAATCAAGATGAGAGAATGAACTCATGAGGTGAGAATAGCAACCATGGATGAGTTAGTGTCATACACTAACTCATGTAGAGAGTTAACCATGGTAAGGATAATGGTTAGGTCAATAAATATTTTTAGCAAAACAAAAATAGTGGACTTAGTCAGTGGTTATCCACAAGCTTTCTCAAAGCTTCTACAATGACAAATTCCACCATTTTAGAATTATTTTGATAAATAAAAATCCTAGGATAATCCTAACTATTGTGTAAGTCTCATACACCCATGTAGCATGTATCATCAAGCATGACACAATAAAATGTACATTTATATATATCACATATATACTATATGCACATAAGTGAGAAAAAGAATACTTATTGAGCAAATATTAGTTAATGTAAGTTAATATATCAAATATATAATTATACATTAAATTATCAAATCAACACTTGATTTAATAATCCGGCTATTGTTAGTGTATATGCCATAGTGTAACACTTTGAAATTTCGTTAGACTGTTTTTCGTGTTAATTAGCAATTTGTGTGTGTTATTTTATATGTGTACATAGGTTTATTAGTTATTTTTAGTCGGGTTACCCTAATTGGAAAATTTTCCATTTTGTAGTGTACACTTGCACACTTAGCCATGTTGTAACCTAGGTTAAAGTGTTAGCCATTCTTTCCTTGCATGTTTCCTTGTTAATTTCCCACCATTTTAATCAAAACAAACCCTTTTTAAAGAAATTCTTTTAGCAATAGAAAAATGAGGAATGGTGGTTAGGTAGAAATTGACTTTTTGTGACCTTTTTTCTCTCTCTCCTTTTCTCTTCCTCTCTTCTGAGCTCCAGCAGAATTCCAGCAGCAACAACACCATATTTTCTTCATCTCTTCATTTCCCTTGAAGCCAAATAAAACCCTACATAAAACCCCTCACCTCCTTCACTCTAAAGCTTAGAAAAAAGGGTTCTTTTGGGTTTTTGGTGGCCAATCTGTGCAAGTGAGGGCAAGGGCTGGAGTTTTAGCTTCACTAGGATCCTTTGAAGGTATATAGCTCATATTTAACACTCATTTTCATAACTTGTAGTAATTCTAGCTAAATATCACTTTTTGTGCATTGTTTTGTGCTATTGAAGGGATTTAGTGATGATATGTTAAAATTAGCATTTTTATGGCTTGATTAGCTTGGTGATGAGTTCTTAGGATGGTTTTAAACTGGGGTTTTGCTTCAGGTTTCATAAAAATACCCTAAAGTTTCATTTTAGTGTAAAAGTGTGGTTTTTAACTAGAAATAGGGCTCTGTTGGATCTGCTGCTACCCGGGTTGTTTCAGAATGAAATTGGATTTACTGTATCATGTATAGGGGATATAGAGTGCACACACAGAACCTGGGAGCCCAATTCCCAAGACGGGCCGCCGGAATATTCATTCTAGCCGCAATTTGCGGCCAGATGGGTGAGTTGAGGGTTGGGGTTTGGTCCACTGGAGTCTGCTGCTATGTGGAGTATTTTGGTATATATATTTTTATAATATCTGTTCTGTATCAAAATCTGGAGTAGAATACCCTATTTCCCGTATTTTTAATCTTTCGCGACACGCGTGATACGTGTGTGTGGGTTTGGGGTTTCTGCGTATCGCGGCGCGTCGGAGTGGCTTCAGGCGCGTAATCACACGTTTTAGCGTATCGCGCACACGCGCGCTTGGTTTGCTACACGGGTTTCTAGTTGACTTTAAATGTCGTGTTTGTACGGTTTTGAGCTTATGTGTGATATATTGTGGAATTCTAGGATTCGCAGGCGAGTGCGACGGGCGCCGCGAAGGAAGGGAACAAATCGTCGGTTATACCTAGCGAGAGACTACGGTGAGTAGATTTAACATCTACGGGGATATCGCCCGCATGGCGTTCTACGTCAGGGCTGATAGGATCTTGTAGCTGCATTTCCGTACATTGACTGTTCATGGCTACTATTTAGTGCATACCACATTCCCTGATATATGTATATAAACTAGAATTGATAGAACACCGCACCATTACTAACGGTTCATGTTGCACGAGCACTATCCTGCATGCTACACACACACCGTTAGTAATTGCCATGACACTCACACTGTAGAACTTGACATGATATTCATACTTGATGCATATATCACATCGGATCATTATGTTGTAGCTCATCTTTATGTGACTTGACATGATATTCATACTTGATGCATATATCACATCGGATCATTATGTTGTAGCTCATCTTTATGTGACTTGACATGATATTCATACTTGATGCATATATCACATCGGATCATTATGATGTAGCTCATCTTTATGTGACTTGACATGATATTCATACTTGATGCATATATCACATCGGATCATTATGTTGTAGCTCATCTTTATGTGACTTGACATGATATTCATACATGATGCACATATCACATCACATTGACTTGCATATTGGTTTGGATTGCATGTGATTTCTGGATTTGGGAACCGTGGCTATTTCAAATACGTAATCATTTAAAAACCCGGTTCCCTTGATATGATATTTCGGTGCGTCCACCCTATGTTTTCTCGGTGCTAGAAGGATATATTGAGAGAGGGTTGACCCGGACTGACGGATGCCCGATATATTGAGAGAGGGCTGACCCGGACTGACGGATGCCCGATATATTGAGAGAGGGCTGACCCGGACTGACGGATGCCCGACATAGGAGGATTTGCGTGTCGATGCTAGACACGATTATTTATGATATTTGGGTGCCGATGTTGGGCACTCGTGATTCTCAGGGATGTACAGGATTGGAGGGCCGATGGGAGTGCCGGCGTCTGGGTTGTTGGGATTTGCGGTGCATTGATGGATACAGATTTTATATATATATCCCACGTTGACATTCCGTGTAGATGTTATATTTCCCATGCTCAGCATTCATTATTGCATTTCATCCTGTAGTTATATTACCTGATAGAGCACTCGCATAATTATTGCACATACTGCTTATCACGCATTGATATCATCTGCTGGCGTATGATAGAGTAGCGCAGTACGTGCACGCTCGCGATTACCTTTATATGTTATCTCTATTCACGAGTTGGCAACTCACCCCCGTTGTGCCACAGTGTTTGCAGGTTGCCCTTCGGAGTAGTCGCGGCAGGCTGCGTTCTTGCATCTTTTGACACAGATACCCCTATAGTTGGCGTACTAGCTCTTTTGCTGATAGGTAGGTTTTGTGCGGTATCTGTTTATCTTTCAGTTATGTACATTGTTGTATCTATTACTCTCCATCTACCACTTATGTATTGACTTAGAGACAGTGTGAGGACGATGATGTATATTATTTGTATTCTGGTGTCGAGCTCGTTGTGAGCCGACTTACTTATGCAGTTTATTCTGTCTGTGATGTTCCCACTTGTTACTCTTGATCTTCGCTACGGCGTCGTATATTGCTATCTTGGTGATTGTTTACTTAAGATTTCTTATCACTTCTAAATGATTCCATTTAAAAACTTAAAACACTCTATACTTTTACTGGTTTGGTTTCTGGGTTTTCGGTTCACTTAGTCGCGTTACGCCTATAGACGTTACGTGGTTAAGTGCCGGTCACGGGCCAAACTTTGGGTCGTGACACCTAGGGGCCATTATTGTATCATACTAGTTTGTATATTACTTAATGGAAGCTTGGGATATTCACAGTTGTATTAACAGTCTTGCTCAACATACTAGTATGCTACTTGGTTTATATCTATCTTAATATGTGTATATGTTTCTTTTAGCATATCGCGAATACATATTGATAGAGCCCATAGGATCTTGCTTGACTACCAGTATTGTGATGGCAGTCTCACTAGTGGGGGCTGGGTAGTCTACAAGCACATCCTTTTTCTGGGCCCTAGTCGTAGGATTATCGAGACAGGGCATCGATACTCCAGAATAGACTAGTGTATACGCTTCTCATCCTAGAATGGGAAATGGTCTGTCCCACAGCCATTAGTACGTTGTACTAGAGATAGTATGCAGGTGCTCGTTGGCTTACAGGTACACCGGACATGACTCACAGGGAACTGTTGGTTGGTATTATACCCACCGTCAGTTAACTGTTTCCAGGTGACATGAGTACAGCATAGTCCATAGACTTGACACTGCTGCTTCGCCTCGAGTGTGTTCCCACTGTTCTTAGATTGCTACCCTACCATGGCTCGACTGAGTCGTGCAAACAGGTAGCAGTTGGGTGCAGTCCCGAAGCAGTTGGAGGCAGTGGAGGTTAGATAGGATTCGTCTCTCCCGGTATTGGGAGTTGATATCGCATTGTGTTTGGAGAGCCATTACGCAACGTCCCTGGCCAGGGCAAGCGAGATTTACTGGTAGGTTTTCCAGTAGCTTCTCAAGGTGTAATGGACTTCACTCCGACACGACTTATACCGCTTTTAGGGGACTGACGCTTGCTGCCCCCTAGGCCCGATATGCGATAGTCTTATACGAACAGACCGGACTGTACGAAGATTGTCACATCAGGCTCAGTAGGAGTTCGAATGGGTTTCCTCATCGGCCTTCTTATCGACATCTACCTGGGAACCATTACGTACAGCTAGTACTGCTTGCGGCCTGTGGTTAAACCCACTGTCAGCGTACTGTCGAGTCTTTAGAGTCCCACACAGAGAATTTTCCTGCTTCAGGCGAAACGATATAGAGGTCGTATGGTTTTACGACAGGGTTCGGACATATACGTGTACTTGTGCACGTATGATATTCGGACAGATTATACTAGCGGGGTTTGGTTTAAGCCAGATTCTAGTATTGGATTATTGGATTTATGCAGTCTCAGTATATCCATGTTTTTCGTAAATACGGATGGGGGGCATTCTCGTAATTACTCGAAAAGTTTCTAGAAGAAAGGTGACTCATTTAGTTTTAATTCATTTATGAATTAAACTAAATAAGGTGAAGAGGTGATGTGTTATTAGCATTAAATATTTTAATGACTCATGAGATGATTCATCCAAAGTGAGTTAATGAAGCATAGTTGTTATTATTGTATATTATTTTTTGGATAATTATCATGCTTCATATATTCACAAATGAGTAATAATTCATTTCATTCTCACATATACACTCTCTCTCCATAAGCTCTCATCTCCTTCAACCTAACCCTAATCCTCTCATGTGTTGAGATCCCAAGGGTTAGAAAGACTAATAGATCCTTAATCCACTTCTATATCTTCTAGGTCACTTAGATTAGTAATCCTAGCCACTTAGTTACCTCAAGTTAGAGGTTAAAGCTTGAAGAAGGAACTCTCGGGTGGATCTTCTATTACATCGAGGAGGCCGACAAGAAGGTAAACAACAAGAACAAGAAGGACTAATATCTTGAGGTATAATCATCTATCATAGTAGTTTAGCACTTCTAGATAGTTTGTTAGTTAGGGTTTAGCAAAGATCCGTAAAGTTAGTCGATGTTACCTTGAACAAAATGATTGTTTTACCTATTCCGCCTCCCCGCATCTAGTGGGGTGTATAATGTCGACTGACAGCTATATCACATACAACCGACTAATATCATATAAATCAACATATCGAATCAACACTTGATCCGATAACCCGGCTATATCACATATAACCGACCGATATCACATATCACGAGAATAGAATACAGTATCGCATACTCGTATTAATCTTGGTCCCGCACATATCACGCATGTGCTCCTACTTCGTTTCGCATGAACCAGGAAACCTCTGTGTAGGACTCTAAAGACTCGTCAATACGCCGGCAGTAGGTGATGATCATATCAAACACCCACAAGCCGCAAGCGGTCTGCTAAACGTAACGGCTACCCAGGTATTGAGCGATCGGAAGATCAACAAGAAAGCCTGCTCATACTCATACGAATCCAATCAGTAACACTACCGTACAGTCTGGTCTCTTCGTCAGATATGTCGCATATCGCAGCCTGGGGGTGGTTTAACAACAGACCCTAATAGCCTAACAATGTTAGTTATATGTATGCCCTAGAGGCCATTACTGTACATGCGATGTATATTGTAGTGGATGCTTGGACATATATAGGAAAGAATTTCTTGCTCGACAAGATAGTATGCTATCTGGTTGCACTTTATCTTAACATGTTAACAAATACTGTTTTGTGATTACATGTTGATAAAGCCCTTAGGATGATTACTTGACTACCAGGATTATGATGCAGATCATACTAGTGGGGATAGGGTAGTCGATAAGTACATCCTTCAAAAGTTCCTAGTCGTTGGAGTACCGAGACAGGGCATCGATACTCCAGAGTAGACTAGCATATGCGCTTCTTGACCCATATAATGGGCGAAGGATGATCCAATATCCATTGGTGTTTGACATCAAAGAAGGTATGTGGGTGCTCGGTAAAGACTGGGTACACTGTACGGACTCGCCGAGAACTCCTAGATGGTATTATACCCATCGTCGGATAGCAGTTCTCTGGTGACACCGGTACAGGTTAGTCTGTAGACCCGAGATCGTCATAGAGTCTTGTGTGATTCCTACTGTGCTTTGATTTTCACCTTACCACGGTCAAGAGATCGTGCAAAACGGTGGTTTTTGGGTACAGTCCCGAGTCATATGGAGGAAATGAGCGATAGGAGGGGTTTCGTCTCTCCCTGTATTGGAAGTTAATGTTGCGCTATGCTCGATTGGCCATAACAAGAAATCCCTCGCCAGGGTTGGTTTGATTTACTGGTAAGTGTTATCAGTAGTTTCTCTAACCGTTATGGACCTTGCATCGGCATGACTTATCAGGATATTGGGTTCTAACGTTATATCACCCCCAGGCTATGATATGCGACATATCAGACGAAGAGACCGGACTATACGGTAGTGTTACTGATTGGATTCGCAGGAGTTATAGCAGGCTTGCTTGTTGATCTTCTGATCGCTCAATACCCGGGTGGCCGTTACGTTTAGCAGACCGCTTGCGGCTTGTGGGTGTTTGATATGATCATCACCTACTGCCGACGTATTGACGAGTCTTTAGAGTCCTATACAGAGCTTTCCTAGTTCATGCGAAACGGAGTAGGAGCACATATGTGATATGTGCGGGAACGAAATTAATACGAGTATGTGATACCGTATACTATTCTCGCGATATGTGATATCGGTCGGGTATATAAGATATAGCCGGGTTATCGGATCAAGTGTTGATTCGATAAGTTGATTCATTTGATATTAGTCGGTTATATGTATTATAGCCGGATTATTAAATCAAGAGTTGATTTAATAATTTAATGTATAATTATATATTTGATATATTAAATTATATTGACTTATATTAGCTCACTTAAGATTTCTTTTCACTTTATGATACATTGATATATATGTGATATATGTTAAATGTATTGTTTTCTTTTTGAACAAAATATATATGTGATATATATTGTTGTGTCATGCAAGGTTACACATGCAACATGTATGTATGAGACTCACACCATGCTAGGGTTAAGTTAGGGTTTTATTTGTTTTAAGTAATTCAAACACTTGGATAATGAGTCATGGTGGAAGCTTGGAGAAGATTGTGGAAAACTTTGACTTAGTCCACTTGTTTGTCTAGCTTAAGATATTTTTTGACCCAACCCTTAACTCATAGCTATGGTTAAGTCTCTACAATGGTTAGTAGATGAAATACACTAACTATGGTTGCATTTCTAACCTTATGGATTCATTCATCACTTGAGCTTTATCTTCTTCTTCCTCATTCAAGCTTTCTAGCTTTTGTGAAAGTGATGATAACTTGTGAGAAAAATAAATCTAAAGTGAGCCCACTTCTTACTTCATCGTCCTTTGCTATTAGCCATTTATTTTAGGGTGTTTGCTTTACTAATCTACACAATTTGTGAAGAGATAGCATGAGCTAGTGTCTCCTCGACATAGATCATCTTCGGCCTCGAAGACTTCGAAGCAAGCATGTTCGTTTCTTCATGGGAGCCTCTCTAGAGTCCAGAAGTTTGTGATCGCAGCGAAAGGACTACTACATGGAGCTATTGAAGTGAAGGACCGGTCTACAAAGGTTGTATTCCTTGTTCACTTAGATGTAAAGAGTTTACATATCATTTGTAACCCTAAGTCTCTAGTTAAGATCTTGGTTAGGGTTTGTTTAGCACCCTAAAATTTTAAAGTCACTTGATTGATGCTTGCTAAAACCTTGATAAGGTGTTAAGCTAACCCTACAGTGGTATCAGAGCCAAGCTAGAGCATTAGGAGTTGCGTAGGCGAAGTTTAAAGTCCGATCCAACTCCGAAAGCCCGAAATGACCCCCTTTCTGGAAATTTTTCCAAAAGTTGGATTTTTCCATGTTAAAAATACTCAGAAAATCATGCAGGGAATTCTATGGACACACCTGAAGAATGAAACCCTAACTCGTCCAAGTGACCTGTTAGTTATATGTATGCCCTAGAGGCCATTACTGTACATAGGATGTATATTGTAGTGGATGCTACTTTCTTGCTCGACATGATAGTATGCTATCTGGTTGCTCTTTACCTTAACGTGTATACTGATTGTCTCTCTGTTACATGTTGGTAAAGCCCTTAGGATCTGTACTTGACTACCTGGACTATGATGCGGATCATACTAGTGGGGACATGGTAGTCTATAAGTACATCCTTCAAAGTCCCTAGTCGTGGGTGTATCGAGACGGGGCATCGATATACCAGAGTAGACTAGCGTGTATCTTCTCGACCCATACAGATGGGCGATGGATGATCCCATATCCATTGGTGTTTGACATCAGAGATGATGTACGGGTGCTCAGTGGAGACTGGGTAAACTGGACGGACTCGCCGAGAACTCCCAGATGGTATTATACCTCACGTCAGATGGCAGTTCTCTGGTGACACTGGTACAGAGTAGTCTGTTGACCCGAGATCGTCATAGAGTCTTGTGTGGTTCCCACTGTGCTTTGATTTCCATCTTACCACGTCCAAGAGGGCGTGCAAAACGGTGGTTTTTGGGTACAGTCCCGAGTCACATGGAGGCAATGAGCGATAGGAGGGGATTCGTCTCTCCCGGTATTGGGAGTTGATGTTGCGCTGTGTTCGATTGGCTATAACAGGAAATCCCTGGCCAGGGTTGCTGAGATTTACTGGTAAGTGTTACCAGTAGTTTCTCGAAGTGTTATAGACCTCATATCGACACGACTTATCGAGCTATTGGGGTCTGACGTTTACCATCCCTAGGCGAGATATGCGACATATCAGACGATCAGACCGGACTGTACGGTAAGTGTTACTGGTCGGATTCACTGGAGTGTGAGCGGGCTTGCTCGTCGATCTTCAGATCGCTCAATACCCGGGTGGCCGTTACGTTTAGCAGACCGCTTGCGGCTTGTGGATGTTTGATATGATCATCATCCGCTGCCGGCGTATTGACGAGTCTTTAGAGTCCTACACAGAGGTTTCCTGGCTCAAGCGAAACGAAATAGGAGCGCATATGAGATATGTGCGGGACCGAGAATAATACTGTATGCGATACTGTATTCGATTCTCGCGATGTGACATCGATCGGTTATATGCGATATAGCCGGGTTATCGGATCAAATGTTGATTCGATAAGATGTTACTAATGATACCCGTCGGTTATGTGCGTCATGACCGGGTCGTTAAATCAAGTGTTGATTTAATGATTTAATGCATAATTATATATTTGATATATTACTTTGCATTAACTAGTATCGGTTCACTTTGAATGGATTTTCTCACTCGGGTGTGCGCATTGCATATGCGATATGATTTTTGTGCACTTGATTGTATCATGTTTGATGATACATATCTTTTTGTTAAGTGTAATGAATTAAACCTAGGTTAAATAAATGATTAGGGTTTTCTTTTATTCATTCATTTATATTTTCATTTGTATTTAAAAGATAAATGTGAAAAGGAAAAGAAGTCAAAAATGGTGGCTATTTTTGTTTTCAACTTGAAGCTTCATGAAGCTTTCTTCATGTCACCATTTTTGTCTCATCTCCTTTACCCTAACCATTCTTTAACCTTGGTCAATTCTCTACACTTAACTTGGGTTAAAATTATGATAAGAATTCATTTTTCTTTTCTTATTCTTTTAAAAAAAACTTATCATAACTATTATCTTCTTCTTCTTCATGCTTCAAGTGAAGAAGCTTGAGGTCATCAATGGTGGATTGAAGTTTTGAGTGAGAAATCCATTTCCAAAGTTTACCCACATCCTATTTCTTCATCCTCTACCTCTTGCCAAGAAGTAGAGTGTGTTTCCTTCACAAGATTTTAGGGTTTGGTGAAGGTGGAGCTTGATTCATCGATGCCTCGACGTAGATCATCTTTGGCATGGACATCGACGACCTAGCTTGCCCATTCTCCGACGAAGTCGATCCTAGAGCCCGGATTTGATTTGGACAGCGGAGAGGACCTCGTTGCGGAGCCGTGGAGGTGGAGCAAACGGATCTACAAAGGTTGTATTTCCGTATTTTCTTTAGCTAAGTTGTTAGCTAGTTTCTTTTCGCCTAGACATCTAGTTATTGATCCGTACACTAGGGTTTGTAGGCACCATAATTTTTGAAATTGCCATGGTTGATGGCTTGGGAGACCTCACTTGTGTGCCTAGGAACCCTTCAGTGGTATCAGAGCCTAGCTAGAGCCTTAGGCGAAGCCCGGACGGAATTAGAAACCCGATCGAACCCGAAAACCCAAAGCAAAAATGCTCTCTGTCCCGATTTTAAAAATGTGGATTTTTCATGATTAAAAATATCCAGAAAAACAAGCAGGCTTTTTTAAGAATTACTGTGAAATTTGGTAGCCTAATTCCACCAAAGCGCGGCGGAAGCGCCGCACAAAGGGGGTTTGTGCGGCGGAAGCGCCGCCAATCAGAAGCCGACACGTGTCAAATTTCACAGTAATTCGTAAAATTCAATGCTTATTTTCCTCGAATATTTAAACTGAACTCAAGAGTTGAGTTGTTCTGAGTTGTTTTGGGAATCATTGTTTCGATCGGAAAGTCTAATTCTGTCCATGTGTTTTCCGGATAAACTTTAGAATATGTTAAAAAGTTCGACCGGATATAAATACCCGATTTTTCCGTAGTTTAACGACGTTCTAAGTAGTGCAAGTAACGCGATGGACCCTCTAGAAGACAACAAACCTTAACTCGATTATGTGACCGTCTTGAACTGCCCTTTGAACCTTCGGGTTTGGGGCAGTACGGCGTGCCACATGTGAGGCGTTGGCTTGACCCTTCTACGGCTGGACCGTTGCTACTGAGGCACGAACTGAATGTTGTTAGACTTATTTCATGTGTTTGATCTGTATCGGGAAAACTTGGGTGTTCGATTGTTCGATCGAAAAGTTTAACATTTTCTGTTTATCTGGAATGGGATACAATAATTGGAATTCACAATAAGTTATGAGATAACTGAATGAATGTTATAAACGTAGCAGTTTAGTCTCACTTGATCGGTTGCCACGGAATTTTGATGTGATCAGAAGTCCGTCGCAATCACGTAGCGTACGCGGATACTCGCCGGGTAAACTTAATAGACAGCCTCACTCCATAGCCCCGACCAAGTGACTGTAGGAGAACCCCGTCGCCGAAAGCATCCGTTCGGGTGCTCGCGGTAGCGGTGTTCCGCCTTGGTGCACTTCGTCGACGGTATCAGGGGTGCGGCCGCCTACTAAAGTTTGCGACGAGTATTCGATCAGGATGTCGGGAATCTTGTTGAATTGCCCGACTTGGTATTGAAAAGTGTTTTCGATAATGAGACTAAAATGCGGGGTTTATAATTGTTAGGCATGCGATGTCTAAGGTATTCATTTGGTCAGGCATGCGATGTCTGAGGTGGTTGCGGATTCCAACTGTTGTAGTTTTACACTTTCTTTTCTGTGACCGTAAGTGTAATATGTGATATCGCCGGTTTCGTTGCTATATGTCAACGACAATTGGGATACGCATGTTTACTTACGTTGATGACATGTG
The DNA here is from genome assembly GCA_030015575.1 of Agapanthus africanus. Taxonomy (NCBI): domain Eukaryota; kingdom Viridiplantae; phylum Streptophyta; class Magnoliopsida; order Asparagales; family Amaryllidaceae; genus Agapanthus; species Agapanthus africanus. The sequence goes on along the minus strand of JASDDO010000022.1, from coordinate 174,044,158 downwards.
ATGTTATGTGTTGCTGGATATGTTATATTGGATCGTCGTGTTGAATAGCCGGGGGTTTTTATGTGAGATGAGTGTTTTTCATTTTCATTCATGTAAAAACTTGTATGTAATATTCTTTTATTGGGGCGCTTCCAGGTAGCGGAAGTAGTCACCGTTTGTATATTATTTACTTTTCCGCACTAGGATAGACCCAAGGAGGAGGGCACAAGTAACCGGGTTCTGGGGTCCAGTGGGAGACCAACTCGAGGTGTCGAGTCTGGGTCTCCTAACTCCAGAATTGGCAGGGTTGCTTGCCGCCCTCGTAGGGGTCTAGGGGTGTGGGTTTGGCTATTCATCACGACCGTGGAATCCGTGTTTTATACTGGCTCGTATTCAAAACACGGACGTCCTAGTATATCCAATATTTCATATGATTCTTCTGCTGCGATATCTGTGATGCGATCATGTGATGTTCTATGATAGATACTATTTATAGTATATATGATATATTATATAGACGTTACTTATGTTTTACACCCGCGCTAGCCCTGCCCCGCTCTGCCGTTAGTTACCTAACCTAACGGTGCACGAGGGGACATCGAGGCGAATGCGGATGGCATAAGTGTACGTCATATCTATCTGTGATGTTTAGGTACTTAAATGATGGGACTTCATTAATGTGATTAATGAAATAAAAAGAAACCTAAGATGTTGTAGAATCGAATTTCAAAATAAAACAGGTAGCTACAGTTCTTACTTTGCACAGTGGTATATGTGATATATCCTGCACCTTATTCGATAAGGAAAGGACCGAGATCCCTTCACCGGGAGTGACTCCTTTAGCAATAACTGGCCGATGCTACTCCCTCGGTTTGTCTTTTGATTGCTTTTAAGAGTTTTTGCTTTGCACAGTGATATATATGATATATCCCGCACCTCATTCGACGAGGAAAGGACCGACGATCCCTTCACCGAGAGTGACTCCTTTAGCAAAACTAGAAAAGCCTCAAAAGCACTCCATTTTAAACTTCATTCGATCCTACAACGATATCAAGTTCATTACGCAATAGGTTTTCAGAAAAACCTAGCGTAGCCCTCCGTCATTTCAGATAAGTATTAGTTAGTATTCGTGCTGCGGTTGTTTGGCATGCGTCAAGGCGTAGTGTACGGTAGCTAACTAGTGCTTATCTGTTAGCATATGATGCGATTGGATTAGGGTATTCGTACGGCGTTGTTTGGCATGCGTCAAGGGTCGTGCGGGTGGGTTTAATTCAATCAGGAAATGACGGGTTGAACTTGACTAGCAGACTATGGGTTGTTTGGCATGCGTCAAGGTCATAGCGAGCTAGGGGCAAAATATTATCGGGAATTTCAAGTGTTGAAATTTGCAATGAGATTGCATACCTTCTATGAGATAGTTGGATCCCGATACCCGCTGCGAGTAAGAGTTACTTCTGGGAGAGTTTTATACATTACAATTAGCCGATCGAGTAGGCGTCTAGAAAGGTGTTAACGAGGTTACGCCTCTGGGAAAACGAGGTTTACATTAATTAGGTTCGTGCGAAAGCACGGGGGACCTCCCTCAAAGTACCGACACTGGCCTGGCTGAAAGATTGGCGAACTTGTAGTGTGTAATTAATCCCGGCTAGTCTTTCCTTTTAGGGTTTGAAGGAAGATTTGATAAAAAGCAGTAGGAGCCATCCTGATTAGATAAAATAATAACCAATCTATTCTTGACAGAGCGCACGCTGAGTGTTTTCTTCTCTCTCTCTCCTGGTAGCGACCATATCACGCCTTAATCAAGATAATAATACGGATTATTGACCGAACCCGCTTGTTATACTGAGCTGGGGAACGTTGGTCCCGCTCCAACTTATAATTGTTATAAGACAGAGCAGGAAATTGGGGAATACCAGATTTCCCGTGCCGCCCAAACGAAGAGAGTGCATGCTGATGCATCATCTTCGGGTGTGTTCATTATACAGAACTGTTTCTCAGTATCCTCCGCATCCTTGGTATATGATACAGGATCAGGATCCCAGATATGTAAGATGTTACATAGGGCTACAACAGGGTAGAAAAACTGAGAACGGGTGATAAGTTTCATGAGGCAGTAAACGGGGCAAGTGTTGCATCCAAGTCTGTTGGTCACTGTCACCCTGTATTGTAATACATTGATTCTGAACGAACGTTATTAGATACCGAACCTGATATACAAAATCATATCAGTCTCTTTATTAGTAAAGAAATGATAAAATTTTGTAGTGTTGGATAATGTTTTGAACATTTCCTATATCAAAAGTTGATCGTTTCAGGCACGTTATCTAAAAGCATTAATGTTCTAAATCAAACTACAGTTCTTAATATACGGAACACACACAAGAGGAAGAGTTCAGAAATGAACGAATCCTTCTTGAGGTATTGTAGACTAGGTCAGATCAATGCGACCCGACTAGCTAGAGTTACATAAAGATGCATATTTAAATCAGTTTGAATTTACATCTTGTGAAACTCGCCAGTCATGTCACAAAGATAAGATGACCATAGCTCCGTTTGCTGGAAACAGAGATAGAGTTACTGAACTCTTGGGATGATACATGTTGATGTATGTAGGTCCCCTGTCTACACATACCAAGACCGGTTCTTTGTACTTCATTACGTTCTCTGATGATCTCTTTAGATTCAGACCTATGTTCCTGTTGAAACACAAGTCCGAACCTTTTGAGGTATTCACAGAATATAAGTGAGAAGTAGAGAACCAAAATACGGGTATAAGTATTATGTCCTTTGATGAGATCAAGGAGGAGAATACTTGTGCATGGAATTCCTGAACTATTCTAAAGGAGAATGAGATTCTCTCTCAGCATAACTCCTCCTTATACACCATAGCACGATGGTATATCGGGGCGGAGCAGATACACCCTATTTGATATGGTGTGCTCTATGATGAGTAATACTGAGTTACCTTTTTCCTTAGGGGGTTATGCACTTGAGAAGTTACATACCTATTGAATAGGGTTCGAATCAAATCAGTGCCTACCACTTCATATGTGATATAGAAGGGGAAGAGTCCATATCTTAAGTTAGTTAAGATTTGGGGTTGTCTGGCCTATGTCTAAAAGCAAAATCCGGACAAGCTCGAGGCAACTTCTGAAATGTACAACTGGAAATGTTCCAGCCATACAAATTGCAGCTGATGATTTGATAGAACCAAAGGATTCAGTAGAAACCAACGAACCTCAGCCTCTCCGCCGATCTAGTAGGGTTCCTCACCCACCTGAGAGATACTCTGGTTTCTCTATGACAGTGGGAGCGAGGATTACATCATGAGATGATGACCCAACTAGTTTCGGGCTGGCCATCGGGAGTAAGACTCTGTAAGAATGGCTGGATGTTTAGCGATCTGAGATGGAATCCTTATACACCAACAAAGTATGGACTTTAGTTGCTATATCTGAAGGGTTAAATTCCCATCAGGAGCAAGTATATCTTGAGAAGATTACTTGGTGTACATGGAAAAGTTGAGACTTTCAAAGCTAGACTTGTTAAAGGTTTTCATCATCAACCAGGCGTGGATAGTGGTGAAACCTCTTCAAGTAGCTATGCTTAAGTCCATCCAGATCCTACTTGCCACGGCTACATACCATGACTACGATATCTGGCGGTTGGGTGCCATGACTGCTTTTCTAAATAATGATTTAGAAGAGTGAGTCTATAAGTACACAGCCAGAGGGCTTCGTAGACAGTGGGAGCAGCGGAAACGTATGCAAGATGTTTTATAAGATAAAGCAGGCATCGCGGAGTTGGAACATCTGTTTTGATGGATTAGTCAAAGAAGTTGACATCATCAAAATGGTAGATGAACCTTGTATAAACAAAAAGGTAGTAGGGAGTATGGTGGTGATCCTCGTAGAGTACGTGGATGACATACTCTTGATAAGAAAGGAGTTTCTTATGCTATGCTCGATCAATCTCCGCTTATCACAAAGATTCTCCATATAGGATCAAAGTGATACCTTGTTAGGATTCTCACTAGTTGTAGTGAGATGGTATCAAGTGATCCTAGGGAGAATCACTGGAAGTGTTCCAGGGTGATAAAGACGACTGAATGTCAGTCGCAGGCATTGTCTTTACCCTCAGTAAAGGGACGGTATGTTGGAAGAGTTCCAAGCTAGATACCGTGACATACTAGACGATAAAGGCAGGATACATCGCTACTTAAGGTGCTACCAAAGAGGCTGTTTGGATGGTTCATGAGATGAACTACGTTCCTACCATTGTGTGACAATGGAGTTGTGGCTTATGCCAAGGAACGCCCGTCCCATCAGTGATCCAGACTTATTCTAAGGCAGCATCGCCTGATCATGGAGATGGTTGATCTCCAGGGTGATCGAGGTTTGGAGAGTAGACTCAGAGGACAACACAGCGGATCCACTCACAAAGGCCTGTTCCCAGAGAGAGACTTTTATGGGATGGTTGAGTATGAGATACTGCAACCACTGCTATAGATGGCCCTAGTGCAAGTGGGAGATTGTTAGTTATATGTATGCCCTAGAGGCCATTACTGTACATAGGATGTATATTGTAGTGGATGCTGGGACGTATATAGGGAGGACTTTCTTGCTCGACATGATAGTATGCTATCTGGTTGCTCTTTACCTTAACGTGTATACTGATTGTCTCTCTGTTACATGTTGGTAAAGCCCTTAGGATCTGTACTTGACTACCTGGACTATGATGCGGATCATACTAGTGGGGACATGGTAGTCTATAAGTACATCCTTCAAAGTCCCTAGTCGTGGGTGTATCGAGACGGGGCATCGATATACCAGAGTAGACTAGCGTGTATCTTCTCGACCCATACAGATGGGCGATGGATGATCCCATATCCATTGGTGTTTGACATCAGAGATGATGTACGGGTGCTCAGTGGAGACTGGGTACACTGGACGGACTCGTCGAGAACTCCCAGATGGTATTATACCTCACGTCAGATGGCAGTTCTCTGGTGACACTGGTACAGAGTAGTCTGTTGACCCGAGATCGTCATAGAGTCTTGTGTGGTTCCCACTGTGCTTTGATTTCCATCTTACCACGTCCAAGAGGGCGTGCAAAACGGTGGTTTTTGGGTACAGTCCCGAGTCACATGGAGGCAATGAGCGATAGGAGGGGATTCGTCTCTCCCGGTATTGGGAGTTGATGTTGCGCTGTGTTCGATTGGCTATAACAGGAAATCCCTGGCCAGGGTTGCTGAGATTTACTGGTAAGTGTTACCAGTAGTTTCTCGAAGTGTTATAGACCTCGTATCGACACGACTTATCGAGCTATTGGGGTCTGACGTTTACCATCCCTAGGCGAGATATGCGACATATCAGACGATCAGACCGGACTGTACGGTAAGTGTTACTGGTCGGATTCACTGGAGTGTGAGCGGGCTTGCTCGTCGATCTTCAGATCGCTCAATACCCGGGTGGCCGTTACGTTTAGCAGACCGCTTGCGGCTTGTGGATGTTTGATATGATCATCATCCGCTGCCGGCGTATTGACGAGTCTTTAGAGTCCTACACAGAGGTTTCCTGGCTCAAGCGAAACGAAATAGGAGCGCATATGAGATATGTGCGGGACCGAGAATAATACTGTATGCGATACTGTATTCGATTCTCGCGATGTGACATCGATCGGTTATATGCGATATAGCCGGGTTATCGGATCAAATGTTGATTCGATAAGATGTTACTAATGATACCCGTCGGTTATGTGCGTCATGACCGGGTCGTTAAATCAAGTGTTGATTTAATGATTTAATGCATAATTATATATTTGATATATTACTTTGCATTAACTAGTATCGGTTCACTTTGAATGGATTTTCTCACTCGGGTGTGCGCATTGCATATGCGATATGATTTTTGTGCACTTGATTGTATCATGTTTGATGATACATATCTTTTTGTTAAGTGTAATGAATTAAACCTAGGTTAAATAAATGATTAGGGTTTTCTTTTATTCATTCATTTATATTTTCATTTGTATTTAAAAGATAAATGTGAAAAGGAAAAGAAGTCAAAAATGGTGGCTATTTTTGTTTTCAACTTGAAGCTTCATGAAGCTTTCTTCATGTCACCATTTTTGTCTCATCTCCTTTACCCTAACCATTCTTTAACCTTGGTCAATTCTCTACACTTAACTTGGGTTAAAATTATGATAAGAATTCATTTTTCTTTTCTTATTCTTTTAAAAAAAACTTATCATAACTATTATCTTCTTCTTCTTCATGCTTCAAGTGAAGAAGCTTGAGGTCATCAATGGTGGATTGAAGTTTTGAGTGAGAAATCCATTTCCAAAGTTTACCCACATCCTATTTCTTCATCCTCTACCTTTTGCCAAGAAGTAGAGTGTGTTTCCTTCACAAGATTTTAGGGTTTGGTGAAGGTGGAGCTTGATTCATCGATGCCTCGACGTAGATCATCTTTGGCATGGACATCGACGACCTAGTTTGCCCATTCTCCGACGAAGTCGATCCTAGAGCCCGGATTTGATTTGGACAGCGGAGAGGACCTCGTTGCGGAGCCGTGGAGGTGGAGCAAACGGATCTACAAAGGTTGTATTTCCGTATTTTCTTTAGCTAAGTTGTTAGCTAGTTTCTTTTCGCCTAGACATCTAGTTATTGATCCGTACACTAGGGTTTGTAGGCACCATAATTTTTGAAATTGCCATGGTTGATGGCTTGGGAGACCTCACTTGTGTGCCTAGGAACCCTTCATGACCGCGGATCCGCGGCCAAAACATGGTTTTGGCGGCGGATCCGCGGCGCCACTTGAGAGGCTTGGGTCGGGCCCTTCAGTTGTTGGTCCATAGGTACTGGGCCATGCTTCTGGGAACTTTTAATTTTGCTTAAGTGTTGAGCTCTCTGGGAATTTTTGGGAATTCGTTGTATCGATCGAATTATCTAACTTCGCTTAGCTATCTGTGTTTGTGATACAATATTTGGGATCCACAAAATTGGTTATGTGATAACTAGTTTGAATTTTAGAAATCTAGCAATTTAGTCTCGTTTGATCAGTTGCCATGGAATTTTGATGCGGATCAAAAGTCCGTCGTAATTATGTAGCGTACGCGGATACTCGCCGGGTAAACTTAATAGATAGCCACGCCCCATAGCCCCGACCAAGTGACTGTAGGAGAACCCCGTCGCCAAAAGCATCTGTTCGGGTGCTCGCGACAGCGGTGTTCCGCCTTAGTGCACTTCGTCGACGGCATCGGGGGTGCGACCGTCTACTAAAGTTTCGGACGAGCATTCGATCAAGTTATCGGGAATCTTGTTGAATTGCCCGACAGGTTATTGGAAAGTGTTTTCAATATTGAGACTAAAATGCGGGGTTTATAATTGTTAGGCATGCGACGTCTAAGGAATTCATTTGGTTAGGCATGAAATCCAAAGTATGTGATACGTTGGGTTTATGATGTCTAAGGTGGTTGCGGATTCCAACTGTTGTAGTTTTTCACTTTCTTTTCTGCGACCGTAAGTGTAATATGTGGTGTATCGCCGGTTTCGGTGCTATAAGTCAACGACAATTGGGATACGCAGATTTACTTACGTTGATGACATATGATGTTATGTGTTGCTGTGATATGTTATATTGGATCGTCGTGTTTTGAATAGCCGGGGGTTTTATGTGAGATGCGAGTTTTTCATTTTCATTCATGTGAAATTCATTGTATGTAATATTCTTTTATTGGGGCACTTCCGGATTGAGGATGATATCACCATTGTATATTATTTACTTTTCCGCATTAGGATAGACCCAAGGCAGGGAGCACAAGTAACCGGGTTCAAGGGTCCAGTGGGAGACCATCTCGAGGAGTCGAGACCGGGTCTCCTAACTCTAGAATTGGTAGGGTTGCTTGTCGTTCTCGTAGGGGTCTAAGGATGTGGGTTTGGCTATTCATCGTGACCGTGGAATCCGTGTTTTATACTGGCTTAATATAAAACATGGAAATCCTAGTATATTCAATATTTCATATATGTTCTCCTGCTACAATGTTCTGTGATGAGATCATATTACTGCCTGAGACGAATGATTATATTATATATATGAGATATATATTATATATTGTTGATTTCGTTTCAAATGTGATGCTTGTGAAGCATAATAAATAGGACTTCATTAATGAGATTAATGAAATAAAAGAAACCTAAAGATGTTGTAGAAAATTGTTTTAAAAAAACTGGTAGCTCTAGTTCTCGCTTTGCATAGCGGTATTTCTTATAGAATATCCAGCACCTTATTCGATAAGGAAAGAGTCGAGATCCCTTCACCGGGAGTGACCTCTTTAGCGAAACTAGTAGATGCTGCACACTCGGTTTGTCTTTTGATTGCTTCTATAGTTTTTGCTTTGCATAGTGATATTTATGAAATATCATGCACCTTATTCGATAAGGAAAGAGCCGACGATCCCTTCTCCGGGAGTGGCCTCTTTAGCAAAACTAGTAAAAGTCTCAAAAACACTACATTTAAAATCACTCGATTCTACGACGATATCAAGTTCATTACGCAAAAGGTTTTCTTAAAAACATGCGCAGCCCTCCGTAATTTTAGGAAATAGAGTACTTAGTATTCGTGCTGCGTATGTCAACCATAGTTGAGGCGTAGTGTACGGTAGCTAAGTGATGTCTTTCTACACAGCATATGATGCGATTAATTAGGACAGTCATATGATTATGTCGACCATAGTTGAGGGTCATGTGGGTGGGTCTAATTAATCATGAAATGACGGGTAGAACTTGACTAGTGTTTATGATATGTTGACCATAGTTAAGGTCATAAGTACTAGGGGTAAAAACAATTATCGGGAGTTTCAAGTGTTGAAACTTGCAATGAGATTGCATACCTTCTATGAGATAGTTGGATCCCGATACCCACTGTGAATAAGAGTTACTCCTGGGAGAGTTTTACACATTACAATTATCCGATCAAGTAGGTGTCTAGAAAAGTGTCAACGGGGTTACGCCCCTGGGAAAATGAGGTTTATTTTAATTAGGTCCGTGCGAAAGCACGGGGAACCTCCCTCAAAGTACCGACACTGGCCTGGCTGAAAGATTGGCAAACTTGTATGGTGTAATTAATCCCGGCTAGTCTTTCCTTTTAGGGTTTGAAGGTAGATTTGACTAAAACAGTGGGAGCCATCCTGATTAGATATATTAATAACCAATCTAATCTTGCAAGAGCATACGCTGAGTGTTTTCTTCTCTCTCTCTCTAGGTAGCGACCATGTCACGCCTTAATCAAGATAATAATACGAATGTATTGACCGAACCCGCTTGTTATACTGAGATAGGGAACGTTGGTCCCACTCCAACTTATAATTGTTATAAGACCGAGCAGGAAATAGGGGATTACTAGGATTCTCATACAGCCCAAATGAAGAAAGTGTATGTTGATGCATCTTCTTCGGGTGTGTTCAATACAGAGAACTATTTCTCAGTATCCTTTACGTCCTGGGTATGAGATAACGGATCAGGATCCCAAATATGTAATCTGTTACATAGGCTAAAGATAGAAAGAGAACTGAGAACGGGTGATAATTTTAAAGAGTTGGAAATGGTGCAATTATTGCAAGCCAAGCAGTTGGCAATTATCACCCTGTATTACCAAATACATTGATTCTGAACGAATGTTATTAGATACCGAACCTGATATACAACATCATATCAGTCTCTTTATTTGGTAAAGAAGGATATAATTTTGTATTGTTGGATAATGTTTTGAACATTTCCTATATCAAAAGTTGATCGTTTCAGGCACGTTATCTAAAAGCATATACGTTCTAAATCAAACCACAGTTCTTAAAGTACATAACACACACAAGAGGAAGAGATCAGAAATGAACGAATCCTTCTTGAGGAATTGTAGACTAGGAAATATCAATGTGACCCGACTAGCTGAAGTTACATTTAGATACATATTCAAATCAGTTTGAATTTACATCTTGTGAAACTTGCCAGTCATGTCACAAAGATAAGATGACCATTAGCTCCGTTTATTGGAAACAGAGAAAGAGTTGGTAAACTCTTGGGATTGATACATGATGATTTATGTGGGTCCCCTGTCTACATATGCCAGGACTGGTTCTTTGTACTTCATTACATTCACTGATGATCTCTCAAGATTCGCACATGTGTTCCTGTTGAAACACAAGTCTGAAGCTTTTGAGAAATTCAAATAATATAAGTTAGAAGTAGAGAACCAAAAAGGGTATAAAGATTATGTCCTTTAATGTGATCAAGGAGGAAAATACTTGAGCACGGAATTCCTGGACTATTCTAAAGGAGAATGAGATTCTTTCTCAGCATTACTCCTCCGGATACACTACAGCACGTCAGTGTATCGGGGCGGAGCAATCACACCCTATTAAGATATGGTGCGCTCTATGATGAGTACTACTGAATTTCCTATTTCCTTTTGGGAGTTATGCACTTGAGAAGCTGCATACCTATTGAATTGGGTTCCAATCAAATTACTGCCTACCACTCCATATAAGATATGGTATGGGAAGAGCCCATGTCTTAAGTAAGTTAAGATTTGGGGTTGTCCGGCCTATGTCTAAAAGCAAAATCCAGACAAGCTCGAGGCAAGGTCAGTTATGTGGAAGTTTGTTGGATATCCTAAGTATTCGCAAGGGAATATCTTCTACCGCACCGAGGAACAAAAGGTGTTTTGTTTCTCAGCATGCCACCCTTTTAAAAGGGGAATTTCTTGTGAAGAAATAAACTGGTCATGAGTTAGAACTGGAAGGAGTTCCAGCTATACAAACTACAGTTGATGATTTGGTAGACCCAGAGGATTCAATAGTTCACAACGAACCTCAGCCTCTCCGCCGATCTGGTAGGATTTCTCACCCACCTGAGAGATACTTCGGTTTTCTCTATAAAAGTAGGAGAGAGGATTGCATCATGAGATGATGACCCAACTAGTTTCGAGTAGGCCATCAGGAGTGAGGACTCTGTAAGAATGGCTGGATGCTAAGCGATCTGAGATGGAATCCATATACACCAACAAAGTATGGACTTTGGTTGCTTTATCTGAAGGGTTAAATTCCCATCAGAAGCAAGTATATCTTGAGAAGATTACTTGGTGTACATGGAAAAGTTGAGACTTTCAAAGCTATGCTTAAATCCATCCGGATCCTACTTGCCATTGCTACATACCATGACTACGATATCTGGCGGTTGGGTGTTATGGTTGCTTTTCTAAATATTGATTTAGAAGAGAGCGTCTATAAGTACACAGCCAGAAGGCTTCGTAGATAGTGGGAGCAGCGGAAACGTGTACAAGTTGCTTTATGGGTTAAAGCAGGCATCGCGGAGTTGGGACATCTGTTTTGATGTGGTAGTCAAAGAGTTTGACTTCATCAAAATGGTAGATGAACCTCGTATATACTAAAAGGTAGTAGGGAGTACGGTAATGATCCTCGTATAGTACGTGGATGACTTACTCTTGATAGGGAAGGAGTTTCCTATGCTACGCTAGGTCAATCTCCTCTTATCACAATGATTCTCCATATAGGATCAAGGTGATACCTCCTAAATCCTGGGTTTTAGATCTATGAGATAGATCTAAGTGGATGTTAGGATTCTCACTAGGTGTAGTGAGATGGTATCAATAGATCCTAGGGAGAATCACTGGATAGCTTCTAGGGTGATAAGGTCGACTGAATGTCAGTCACAGGCATTGTCCTTACCCACAGTGGAGGGACGGTATGTTGGAAGAGTTCCAAGCTAGATACCGTGACATACTAGACGATAAAGGCTGGATACATTGCTACTAAGGATGCTACCAAAGAGGTAGTCTGGATGTAGACTAGTTCATAAGATGAACTTCATTCCTACCATTGAGCGTCCAATAACTGTTTTTGTAACAACAATGGAGTTGTGGCTTTGGCCTAGGAACACTGGTCCCATCAGCGTTCCAGACATATATTGAGGACGGTATCACCTCATCAGGGAGATAGCTGATCTCCAAGGGATCGAGGTTAGGAGAGTAGACCAGAAGGTTGACACGGCGGATCCACTCACAAAGGCCTTACCCCTAGAGAGACTTCTCCACAATGGTTGAGTATGGGATACTACAACCACTTCTACATTGTTGGGTAATGGATACTACAACAGATGGCCTTAGTGCAAGTGGGAGATTGTTAGTTATATGTATGCCCTAGAGTCCATTACTGTACATGCGATGTATATTGTAGTGGATGCTTGGACATATATAGGGAGGACTTTCTTGCTCGACATGATAGTATGCTATCTTGTTGCACTTTATCTTAACATATTAATAAATACTATTTTGTGATTACATGTTGATAAAGCCCTTAGGATGATTACTTGACTACTAGGATTATGATGCAGATCATACTAGTGGGGACAGGGTAGCCGATAAGTACATCCATCAAAAGTTCCTAGTCATGGGAGTACCGAGACAGGGCATCGATACTCCAGAGTAGATTAGCGTATGCGCTTCTTGACCCGTATGATGGGCGATGGATGATCACATATCCATTGGTGTTTGACATCAGAGAAGGTATGCTGGTGCTCAGTGGAGACTGGGTACACTGGACGGACTCGCCGAGAACTCCTAGATGGTATTATACCCATCGTTGGATAGCAGTTCTCTGGTGACACTAGTACAGGTTAGTCTGTAGACCCGAGATCGTCATAGAGTCTTGTCTGATTTCTACTGTGCTTTGATTTCCACCTTACCACTGTCAAGAGATCGTGCAAAACGATGGTTTTTGGGTACAGTCCCGAGTCACATGGAGGCAATGAGCGATAGGAGGGGTTTCGTCTCTCCCGGTATTGGGAGTTGATGTTGCGCTATACTCGATTGGCCATAACAGGAAATCCCTGGCCAGGGTTGCTGAGATTTACTGGTAAGTGTTATCAGTAGTTTCTCGAACCGTTATGGACCTTACATCGGCATGACTTACAGGCTATTGGGGTCTGACGTTATACCACCCCCAGGCTATGATATGCGACATATCAGACGAAGAGACCGGACTGTACGGTAGTGTTACTGATTGGATTCGTAGGAGTTATAGCAGGCTTGCTTGTTGATCTTCTGATCGCTCAATTCCCAGGTGGCCGTTACGTTTGGCAGACCGCTTGCATCTTTTGGGTGTTTGATATGATCATCACCTACTGCCGACGTATTGACGAGTCTTTAGAGTCCTACACAGAGGTTTCCGGGTTCATGCGAAATGGAGTAGGAGCACATATGTGATATGTGCAAGACCGAGATTAATACGAGTATGTGATACCGTATACTATTCTCGCGATATGTGATATCGGTCGGGTATATGAGATATAGCCGGGTTATCGGATCAATTGTTGATTCGATAAGTTAATTCATTAGATATTAGTCGGTTATATGTATTATAGCCGGATTATTAAATCAAGAGTTGATTTAATAATTTAATGTATAATTATATATTTGATATATTAAATTACATTGACTAATATTAGCTCACTTAAGATTACTTTTCTCACTTTATGATATATTGATATATATGTGATATATGTTAAATGTATTGTTTTCTTTTTGCACGAAATATATATATGATATATATTGTTATGTCATGCTAGGATACACATGCAACATGTATGTATGAGACTCACACCATGCTAGGGTTAAGTTAGGGTTTTATTTGTTTTAAGTAATTCAAACACTTAGATAATGAGTCATGGTGGAAGCTTGGAGAAGCTTGTAGAAAACTTTGACTTAGTCCACTTGTTTGTCTAGCTTAAGATATTTTTTGACCCAACCCTTAACTCATAGCTATGGTTAAGTCTCTACAATGGTTAGTAGATGACATACACTAACTACGGTTGCATTTCTAATCTCATGGATTCATTCATCACTTAAGCTTCATCTTTTTCTTCCTCATTCAAGCTTTCTAGCTTTTGTGAAAGTGATGATAACTTGTGAGAAAAACAAATCTAAAGTGAGCCAACTTCCTACTTCATCATCCTCTACTATTAGCCATTTAGTTTAGGGTGTTTGCTTCACTAATCTACACAATTAGTGAAGAGATTGCATGAGCTAGTGTCTCCTCGATGTAGATCATCTTCGGCCTCGAAGACTTCGAAGCAAGCATGTTCGTTTCTTCATGGGAGCCTCTCTAGAGTCCGGAAGTTCGTGATCGCAGCGAAGGGACTACTACATGGAGCTATTGAAGTGAAGGACCGGTCTACAAAGTTTGTATTCATTGTTCACTTAGATGTAAAAAGTTTACGTATCATGTTTAACCCTAAGTCTCTAGTTAAGATCTTGGTTAGGGTTTGTTTAGAACCCTAAAATTTTAAAGTAGCATGATTGATGCTTGCCAAAACCTTGCTAAGGTGCTAAACTAACCCTACAGATAAGTCATGTCGATGCAAGGTCTATAACGGTTCGAGAAACTACTGATAACACTTACCAGTAGATCTCAGCAACCCTGGCCAGGGATTTCCTGTTATGGCCAATCGAGCATAGCGCAACATCAACTCCAAAAACCGGGAGAGACGAAGCCCCTCCTATCGCTCATTGCTTCCTTGTGACCCGGGACTGTACCCAAAAACCGCCTTTTTGCACGATCTCTTGACCGTGGTATAGTGGAAATCAAAGCACAGTGGGAATCACACAAGACTCTATAACGATCTCGGGTCGACAGACTAATCTGTACCAGTGTCACCATAGAACTGCTATCTGACGATAGGTATAATACCATCTACGAGTTCTCGGCGAGTCCGTCCAGTGTACCCAGTCTCCACTGAGCAGTCGTATACCATATCTGATGTCAAATACCAATGGATATGGGATCATCCATCGCCCATCATATGGGTTAAGAATCGTATACGCTAGTCTACTCTGGAGTATCGATGCCCTGTCTCGATACTCCCACGACTAGGAACATTTGAAGGATGTACTTACCGACTATCCTGTCCCCACTAGTATGATTTGCATCATAATCCTGGTAGTCAAGTACTCATCCTAAGGGCTTTATCATCATGTAATAGAGAGACTATAAGTGTACATGTTAAGATAAAGAGAAACCGTATAGCATACTATCATGTCGAGCAAGAAAGTGCTTCCTATATATGTCTAAGCATCCACTACAATATACATCACATATACAGTAATGGCCTCTAGGGCATACATATAACTAGCATCAAGTCCTTTACTTACCCAAGCTTCCAGATTGAAAAGGATAACAGCAAGTCTGTCTCGGGTTTTGTGTTTAGCCTCAATGGAAGGGCGGTGCGTTAGAAGAGCTCCAAACAGGACACCGTCGTAGACTCGGCGATGGAGGATGAATACATTGCTGCGAACGATGCCGCAAAAGAAGCGGTCTGGATGAAGAAGTTCATTACTGATCTTGAGGTGGTTTCGTCCATTGTTAATCCGATACCTTTGTATTGCGATAACAATAGGGCTATAGCTTTAGCGAAGGAGCCATGGTCCCATCAGAAATCCAGACACATCCTGAGACGGTATCACCTGATCAGGAAGATCGTAGATCGCCGGAAGATTGAGATCCGGAGAGTAGATACAAAAGACAACACGGCGGATCGATTTACCAAGGCCCACCTTCAAGTGTAGTTTGAGCGACTTTTTGAGATGTTGGGTATGCGGTACGCCAGAAACTGGCCTTAAAGCAGACGTTGGGTATTCGGTACGCCAATTATAAGCCTTAATGCAAGTGGGAGATTGTTGGATATGTATGCCCTAAAGGCCTGTATTGTACAGGATGTTAGGGATATGTATGTACAGGACAATTTTGCTCAGTTGTATATAGTATATTATTTGAGTTGCCTTTATCTTGATATGTGTATTTCTTTCTATTGATGATTTATATTACTTACACATATTGATAAAGACTCGATACAGTAGCATACTATTATGGTTTGACTTTATCTTAAAATGTGCATATGTTATACTTGAAATAACATATGGCGGTTACATGTTGATAAAGCCCGTAGGATTTTGCTTGACTACCAGTGTTATAATGGCGATCATACTTGTGGGAGCTGGGTAGTCCATAAGCACATCCTTAAAGGTCCTAAGTCGCAGTAGTATTGAGACCGGGCATCGACACTTTGTGTATACGTTTCTAGACCCCAACGAGGGGTGGTGGTTGGTCCCACAGCCATTGGTGTGATCACCTAAGATTGTATACATGTGCTCACTGAGGGTGAGTACACTGAACGGACTCGCTGAGATCCTCAAGGTGATATTATACCAATCGCCATATAGCAGTTCTCAAGTGACATAAGTACAACTTAGTCTTAGGACCTAAGATCATCAATTGTCTCATATGAGTTCCTATTGTGCTTTGATCATTACCCTACCGCGGCTCTACTGAGTCGTGCAAACAGGTTTTGGTTGGGTACAGTCCCGAGCCATATGGAGGCAGTGAGTGATTGTCAGGGATTCGTCTCTCCCGGTATTGGGAGTTGATATCGCACTGTGTCCGGTTGGCTAGAACCATAAGACCTTGGGCAAGGCAGTTGAGATTTACTAATGGTCCTGAGCCAAATCGACACGACTTATCAAGTCAGTAGGGGTCTGATGTTTAGCACCCTCTAGACCCGGTATGTGATCATCTTAGACGAAGAGACCGGACGGTACGAAGATTGTCACGGATATGCTCAGTAGGGTCCGGATGAGCTTGCTCATCGGCCTTCTTTTCGATAGGTGTCTGGGTAGCCGTTACGTACAGCTAGTGCTACTGACGTGCTTGTGGTTAAACCCACTGCCACCGTACTCTCGAGTCTTTAGAATCCCACACAGATGGTTTCTCTAATTCAGGCAAAACGATGTGGTGGCTGTATGTTTATACGTGCAGGGTTTCAATTGAATGATAATACTAGCTGGCTTAGGTTTAAGCAGGATTATTAAATCATGTATTGATTTGATAATTTACATATACACATTTCGATGTGTGTATTCTAGTGTTATCTAGGTTTTCGATCAAGCAGGGTTTCGATCGAATGATAATACTAGCCGGGTTAGGATTAAGCCGGATTATTAAATAGGGTATTGATTTAATAATTTACGTGTACATATTTTGATATGTATATTCTAGTGTGATCCAGATTTTCGATCGGACGGTTGATAATACTGGCGGGCTTAGGATTAAGCCAGTTCATTAAATGGGATATTGATTTAATTCTAGTATTATTTTAGTAGTATTATTCTATCTCTTGGGTATTCGTATTTTGGTACGAATATGGGTATGTATATACGGTAGAAAGTATTTTGTATTTATACAAAATACCTTCTAGAAGATGACACCTCATCATACTTATTTTTCTATTTCTTGAAAATAGAAAATGAGGTGGTAAAGGGAGACATGGATGAAGCATGGCTACGGCATTCATTGCATGCACTATTGGAGTATGGTTGCGTTTTTTAAATAAAGGAAAAATACTTCATACAAAATTACTTAGACAATCTTCTTCTCAAGTGAGGATCATTCTTTACTTGCCTTTTTCTCTTTCATCTTTGAGAGCTCACTTTCATCTCCAAACCCTACCATTTTCATGTGTTGAAAGACAAGGGTTTTGAGCTAGAAAATTATCACTAAATATCACCACATCAACTAAGAAAGCTAGATTAGCAAACTGGTTTGCTTAGTTTACTTCTTTTAGAGATATGTGCTTGAATCAAGAACCTTCAGGTGGATCATCTAGGACCGAGGAGACCAGCCATCAAGGTTGAGAAAGAACGCCTTAAAAGCTTAATAAAAGGAGTAAAGACCCAAAGCACACGAGTCTCTAAGTATTGTTAGTGTATATGCCCTAGAGGCCATTACTGTATCATACTAGTTTGTATATTACTTAATGGAAGCTTGGGATATTCACCTTGTATTGACATTCTTGCTCAAAATAGTAACATGCTATTTGGTTTGTTTCTGCTTTAATGTGTGCATGTGTTTCTTATAGCATATCGCCTTTACACATTAGTGGAGCCCTTAGGATCTTTGCTTGATTACCAGCGTTGTGATGGCAGTCACACTCGTGGGGGCTGGGTAATCTACAAGCACATCCTTATGCAAGTCCCTAGTCGTAGGACTATCGAGACAGGGCATCGATACTCCGGAGTAGACTAGCGTATGCTCTTCTCATCCCAGCTTGGGAGACGGTCTGCCCCACAGCCATCAGTACGTCGTACTTGGGATAGTATACGGGTGCTCGTTAGGTTACGAGTATACTAGACAGGACTCGTCGGGAACTGTTGGTTAGTATTATACTTATCGTCAGTTATCAATTCCCAGGTGACATGAGTATAGCTTAGTCCGTTGACTTGACAATGTCACTTCGCCTCGAGTGTGTTCCCACTGTACTTTGATTACTACCCTACCGGGGCTCAAAGGAGTCGTGCAAACAGGTATTTTTTGGGTGCAGTCCCGAAACACTTAGAGGAAGTGACGGTTAGACAGGATTCGTCTCTCCCGGTATTGGTGGTTGATATCGCGCTGTGTCTAGGAGAGCCTTTACACAAAGTCCCTGGCCAGGGCAAGCGAGATAGACTGGTAGGTTTCCAGTGTTATCTCAGGGTATTCTGGGCTACACTCCGACGCGACTTGTACCGCTAGTAGGGGACTGACGTTTACCGCCCCTCTAGGCCCGCAATGCGATACTCTTAGACGAACAGACCGGACTGTACGGAGACTGTCACATTCAGGCTCAGTAGGAGTTCAGATGGGTTTGCCTCATCAGTCTTCTTATCGGCATCTACCTGGGGACCGTTACGTACAGCTAGTGCCGCTTGCGGTCTGTGGTTAAACCCACTGCCAGCATAGTGTCGAGTCTTTAGAGTCCCACGCATAGGGTTATTCACCTTTAGGCAAAACGAGTAGAGGTCGCATGGTTTTGCGACGGGGTTCATTCACATCCGTGCACTTGTGCACGTTTGGTGTCCGGACAGCTTATACTAGCGGGCTTTGGTTTAAGCCAGATCCTAGTATATATTTTGGGATTGGTTTTATCTCTTTGCATTCGTGTTCCTCGGAACACGGATACGGGTGTGTAAGCACAGTTGACTGAGGTAGAGGCAGAGGACTTTCATTAGGGTTGATGACCATTGTCATTTTCTTAACCCTAATGTTTATGTGTGAAATATGATTTATTAATATTAGTTAATTATAATTGTGTATGGTTAGGGTTGTTGACCATTTGACTATGCTTGACTTGTTGACCTAGGTTGACAAGTTGACCATCATCATTTCATATGAAAGATGCTCTTTCGTTCTTGCAAAAGTATTTAATATGAAATGATAATGGTCATTTCATGATTAACCATCACAATTATCTTTAGCTAATTATTTATTTATCATAATTCACATATATGTGAGAAGGTTGGTTTATTCTTCTCATTCTATCATTCCCATTCTCTCTCATCCTCTTCCTCTCTCTCTGGCTCTCCCCTCTCATGAGTTGAGATCCATTTGAGCTTGAGATAAATCCCTTAAAATTACTCTCTACTCTTTCTAAGGTCCTAGGTTTAGCACACCAAGCACCTTAGTTACTTCTAGTTTGAGGTTGGAGCCAAAGGTAGAAGCCCTCGGGTGGATCTTTCTTCGGCAAAAGAAGGCGACGAGGTGAACCCGTTCTTTCACTCCAAGGAGCAAGAAGAGAAGGACTTCAAGACCTAGGTATAACCCCTTTTCCGAGTAGCTAACTCTTTTTAGCTTTGTAGTTAGTTTTTGTTTAGCAAAGATCCCTCCTTTAGCTAGCCATGTTTCCTAGTGTTGTAAAAATCCGATTTTCATAACTTTTCCGCCTCCCCGCAAGCACCGGGGTAGGCAACGTGGACTTACAGTGGTATCAGAGCCTAGCTAAACGCAAACTAACTAGTTAGCAAAGTATCTAGAACTTCGATCGGAAAAAATCGCAAAACATGTTTTCTAAAACCCTAGTTTCTGCCGATTTTTATTTTTGCTTTAAAAATAATAAATCATACACTAAAAATTGGCTCAGGGTTTTTACAGAACACACAAGAAAAACGAACCAGCAAGTCGACCAACTCACCGCGGAACCGCGGCCGAGTTGACTCGGCCGTGGGTCGTTTTTCCTGCAGTGTTCTTCTGTTGTTGTTTTGGGATTTTTAGAATGGTTTGTTTCTGCCCAGATTTTCCAGAGAACAAGTTAGTTTTTGGGTGGTCACAAATCCGTATTTTGATCGAACTTCTTCACACTTTGGCTAATGGGTTATATCTGTGATGTGATATATGTATTGAACGTCTGCTAATCGCTATACGTCGATTAGTGGGGGTTATACATATCTGTGATCTGTAATGTTGATGGTTTGTGTATATGAATTCGTTGGATTGTCGCGGATGAATAGCCGGGGGGTTGTGAGATGAGAGTTTTCTTATTCTTTCAATTCATGTAATATGTATTTTGATGTAATATTATTTGTATGGCCGCACAACCGGGTTGGGGTTGTAGCCGTCATTGTATAATTTCTTTTTACTGTTTTTGCTCCTAGGATAGACCCAAGGTGGGGTGCAAAAACTACCGGGTATCTCGAAGTGCCGAGTGGCCTACTCACGGAGTTGAGGGAGGTTGCTTCTCTTCGGGTACTTAGCGGGTAGTTTGCCGCACCCGTAGGGGTCTAGGGTGGGGTTTGGGTATTCATCGCGACCGTGTAATCCGCTCTTCGTTACAGGCTCGTACGAAATGCGGATTCCTAGTATATCCAATGTTTTCATCTGTGATCTGGAATGACTATCATTGCATGTGACGAATGTTTATATATATCTATATGATATCTATTTAGGCGTTGCTTATGTTTTGCATCCGCGCTAGTCCAGCACCCGCTCTGTCGTTAGTTAAGTAACCTAACGGGTGATGACGGGACCCCATGGCGAATGCGGATGGCATAAGCGTACGTCATATTTTCGTTGTTTTCTGCAATGGTAGGATTAATTGATGGGATGCATTAAAATTAATGCAAGAAAAAATAAACCAAGTAAAAGTCGTTGGAACACTTTCAAAACCACTCGGTTCTTTTCAAAACCAACTTTTAAATGCGGAGCTTGAACCACTCCTTTTGAAAGCTATCTCATTCCTTCGATTATATCAAGTTCACTACGTTCACGGTTTCGCCAAAACCATTAGTAGCCCTCCATCGTTTCACATGAATAGTCAATAAGTATTCAAGCTATGTATGTTGGCCAAAGTCAAGGCATAGTGATTGGTAGCTATTGGGTATTCATGTGCAGCATAGATAGATGTGTTGGTTTAGGGCAGTCGTACTGCCATGTTGGCCAAAGTCAAGGGTAGGTACGGGTGGGCTCAAATTAACCTAAAGAATGACGGGTAGAACTTGACATGTGACTTATGATATTTTGGCCAAAGTCAAGGTCATAAGAGTATGGGGCAAAAATCCACATCGGGAGTTTCAAAGAAACTGAAACTTGCTAGCGCTGCATACCATTGGAGTGTGATGATTCTGGTAGGATTCCTTCAGTTTTGTCACACGATGATAATTGGATCACGATCCTACTGTGAGTATATGCTACTCCTCCGGAACTTTCTCACTTAACGATCAATGCTATAAACCAAGTAGGTGTCTAGAAAGGTGTTAGCGGGGCTACGCCCACAGGGAAAAGAGGTTACTTAATTAAGGAACTTCGCGAAAGCGTTGGAAAACCTCCCTCAAAGTACCGACACTGGCCTGGCTGAACGGTTAAGCAAGAATTGTACGGTGAGATTGATCCCGACTAGTTCATCCTTTATGGTTTGAGGAGGGATTCGAGAGACAGTGGGAGCCATCCTGTTTAGAAAAATTAAAAACCACTCTAAACTTGCAAGAGCATCATGCTAAAGTGTTTCTTCTCTCTCTCCTAATTGCAGCGACCAAATATCATGACTGGACTTATGTTACTTCTAGATAAAAACATACTGACATGGCCAAACTACAAAGATTGGCTCAGGAATGTCAAAATGGAAATCACTTATGACAAGTTGGGGTGTCTTCTTACCACCAAAGCTCCCCCTGTCCCAGGTCCCAAAACCAGCGTCGCGGATAGGGAAATCCGTAAGACCTCGGAAATCGACTGCGCGAAGGCCAAGTGCCTCGTACTTGCCTCTATGGACAATGAACATCAGAGGAGGCACGAGAATATGGACCTCGAATCCATATTTCTCCATACAAAAGAACTGTATAGAGAGCAATCCCGTATCGCCAGATACGAAGTGTCGAAAAAGCTGTTTTCGGCGAGATTGGCCGTCGGATCATCGGTAGCGGAACACGTGATTAAGATGATTGGCTACATAGAGGAGCTCGCGGACCTTGGGACCATGTTGGAGAATGAGCTCTATACGGACTTGATTCTTCAGTCCCTTCCTTCCACTTACGCCCAGTTCATCCTGAATTTCAACTTGCAAGAAAAGGAAGTTGAACTTTCAGAACTCGTCAACATGCTGAGGAGTGCAAAGGGCACCCTACAGAAAGGTAGGGAAACATCCACTTTGTTTGTAGGAGGATCTTTCTCTTCTAGGTCCAAGGCGAAAGCCAAGGGAAAGAAGAAGAAAACCCCCGCCAAACCAAGGGACGGTGTTAATAAAGTGGATACGAAGGGAAAGGCAAAAGCAACAAAGGTAGCGGGGAAGCTTGTGGGGAAGGAAGAGTGCTTTTACTGTCACAAGAGTGGACACTGGAAGAAAGATTGCAGGGCTTGGAAGGCCAGAACACAGGATCTGAAGCAAGTTGCGGCTTCAGCTTCAGGTGTGTATGTTATTGAAAACTGTCTATCAATAAACTCTACTTCCTGGGTATTGGATACCGGATCAGGATCTCATATCTGTAATTCTTTGCAGGTATTGAGAAAGCGTAGGTTTTTGAAGGCAGGTGACATGACCCTCAAAGTTGCAAACGGAGCTACCATGGATGCTGAGGCCATGGGGGACTATCACCTGGGAATGTCAGATGGACATGTTTTGGTTTTACGTAATTGCTTTTTTGTACCCAATGTAACTTGTAATATCATTTCTGTATCTTTAATTTCTAAAGAAGGTTATGAATTTGCGTTTTTAAGTAATGTTGTAAACATTCACCTTAATCAAGTTCTGATTGGGTCGGGTACATTGAGCAATGGTATATACGTATTAAACCAACCATAGATTTTCATTGTTCAGAATACACACAAAAGAAAGTCTCCGGAAACAAATCAGGCTTTCTTATGGCATTGTAGACTGGGTCACATCAATGAGAGAAGGTTGACGAAGTTACATACAGAAGGATATTTGGATCCATTCGAATATCAATCATATGCAACTTGTCAATCCTGTCTCAAAGGAAAGATGACAAAGACTCCGTTCACTGGACACGGAGTAAGAGCGAGCGAGCTCTTGGGACCCGTACACAGCGACGTGTGCGGTCCAATGTCTACGCATGCACGAAGTGGTTATTCTTACTTCATTACTTTTACGGATGACTTTTCAAGGTACGGATATGTCTTCTTAATGAAACATAAATCCGAAGCTTTTGGAAAATTCCAGGAAAATAAGAATGAAGTAGAAAAACAAACAGGCAAAAGTATCAAGACACTGAGATCTGATCGAGGTGGTGAATACTTAAGTGCCGAGTTCATGGATTACTTAAAAGAGAATGGAATTTTCTCTCAGCTTACTCCTCCATACACTCCGCAACATAACGGTGTATCGGAGAGACGGAACCGAACCCTATTGGATATGGTACGGTCCATGATGAGTAACGCTGAGTTACCGCGATCATTCTGGGGATATACACTAGAATCAGCTGCATACCTTTTGAACCGAGTTCCAACTAAGACTGTACCTACTACACCATATCAGATGTGGTGTGGGAAGAGACCCTATCTTAATCACATTAAGACATGGGGATTTCCAGCTTTTGTCAAAAAGCAGCATGCGGACAAATTCGAGGCACGCTCAGTACAGTGCAAGTTTGTGGGATATCCAAAGAACTCCAAGGGATATTTCTTCTATTGCGAAGAGGAACAAAAGGTTTTTGTTTCTCGTCATGCCCACTTCTTGGAAACTCAGTTTTTGGAAAAACAGATAAGTAGGAGCGCAATAAAACTGGAAGAAATTCCAGAACCACGAGCTATTACTGAAAACTTAGTAGAACCAGAGGGTTCGAAAGATCAGGACATTCCTGCGCCGCTCCGCAGAAGTAGTAAGCAGTCTCATCCACCCGAGATATACTACGGTTTTCTCATAGACGGGGATAGAGAGGATTGCATCATTGATAGTGATGAGCCGACTAGCTTCCAGCAAGCCATTCAGAGCGTTGACTCGGTAAAATGGCTGGATGCAATGCGGACCGAAATGGAGTCCATGTACACCAACAAAGTATGGACGTTGGACATTGCTCCAGATGGGGTAAAACCCGTAGGATGCAAGTGGATCTTCAAAAGGAAGATTGGTGTAGATGGACAGGTTGAGACCTATAAGGCTAGACTTGTTGCAAAGGGTTTCCGTCAAAGACCCGGCTTGGACTATGACGAAACCTTTTCTCCAGTGGCTATGCTGAAATCCATTTGGATCCTTCTTGCCATTGCTGCCTTCCACGATTATGAGATTTGGCAGATGGACGTAAAGACAGCTTTTCTAAATGGAAATTTAGAGGAGTGTGTCTATATGGACCAGCCAGAGGGTTTCATTTAGAGTGGGAGCAGCGGAAAGGTGTGCAAGTTGCTTAAGTCCATCTATGGACTAAAGCAGGCATCGCGGAGTTAGAACATCTGTTTTGATGAGACGGTCAAAGAATTTGGCTTTATCAGAAATCTAGATGAACCATGCATCTATAGTAGATTTGTAGCAAGAACTGTAGTATTCCTCGTTTTATACGTGGATGACATTCTCTTAATAGGAAATGACATTCCTATGCTACAATCTGTCAAAGGGTTCTTGTCACACAGGTTCTCCATGAAAGACCTGGGTGATGCCTCTTACATTCTGGGGATCCGGATCTATCGTGACAGATCCAAGAGGATATTAGGACTTTCATAGTCCAGGTACATTGACACCATACTGAAAAGATTCAGTATGGAAGATTCTAAGCGCGGTAATCTACCGGCTTGTCACGGGATCACCCTCTCCAAAGAAATATCTCCCAAGACTGATTTGGAAAGGAATCGCATGTCTATTATACCCTACGGTTCTGCGGTAGGCTCTATAATGTATGCGATGTTGTGTACCAGACCGGATGAAGCTTATGCACTAAGTGTGGTAAGCCGGTATCAGTCAAACCCTGGGGAGAAACACTGGATAGCGGTAAAGAACGTTCTCAAGTACCTGAGAAGGACTAAGGAAATGTTCTTGGTGTATGGAGGAAAAGACCTCCAGATCGAGGCATTTGCTGACTCCAGCTTCCAGAGTGACAAGGATGATTCCAAGTCCATGTCGGGTTATGTCTTTACCCTCAATGGAGGGGCGGTGTGTTAGAAGAGTTCCAAACAGGAAACCGTTGCTGACTCGACGATGGAAGCGGAATATATCGCTGCTGCAGATGCCGCAAAAGAAGCCGTCTGGATAAGGAAGTTCCTAACAGAACTTCAGGTGGTTTCGTCCATTGTTGATCCAGTACCTCTGTATTGCGACAACAACGGGGATATAGCTTTAGCGAAGGAACCCAGGTCCCATCAGAAGTCCAGGCACATCTTGAGGCAGTATCACCTGATCAGGGAGATCGTGGGTCGCCCGGAGATCGAGGTTCGGAGAGTTGCTACGGAAGATAACACTGCCGATCCATTCACGAAGGCCTTACCCCAGACTCAGTTCGAGCGGCTGATCGAGATGATAGGTCTTCGATACGCCAGTACATGGCCTTAGTGCAAGTGGGAGATTGTTGGTGTATATGCCCTAGAGTCCATTACTGTATCATACTAGTTTGTATATTACTTAATGGAAGCTTGGGATATTCACCTTGTATTGACATTCTTGCTCAAAATAGTACTAAGCTACTTGGTTTGTTTCTGCTTTAATGTGTGCATGTGTTTCTTATAGCATATCGCCTTTACACATTAGTGGAGCCCTTAGGATCTTTGCCTGATTACCAGCATTGTGATGGAAGTCACACTCGTGGGGGCTGGGTAATCTACAAGCACATCCTTATGCAAGTCCCTAGTCGTAAGACTATCGAGACAGGGCATCGATACTCCGGAGTAGACTAGCGTATGCGCTTCTCATCCCAGCTTAGGAGACGGTCTGTCCCACAGCCGTCAGTACGTCGTACTTGGGATAGTATACGGGTGCTCGTTAGGTAACGAGTACACTGGACAAGACTCGTCGGGAACTGTTGGTTAGTATTATACCTATCGTCGGTTATCAGTTTCCAGGTGACATGAGTACAGCTTAGTCCATTGACTTGACAATGTCACTTCGCCTCGAGTGTGTTCCCACTGACTTTGATTACTACCCTACCATGGCTCAAAGGAGTCGTGCAAACAGGTAGTTTTGGGGTGCAGTCCCGAAGCACTTGGAGGCAGTGACGGTTAGACAGGATTCGTCTCTCCCGGTATTGGGGGTTGATATCGCGCTATGTCTAGGAGAGCCATTACACAAAGTCCCTCGCCATGGCAAGCGAGATAGACTGGTAGGTTTCCAGTGTTATCTCAGGGTGTTCTGGGCTACACTCCGACATGACTTGTACCGCTAGTAAGGGACTGACGTTTACCGCCGCCCTAGGCCCGCCATGCGATACTCTTAGACGAACAGACCGGACTGTACGAAGACTGTCACATTCAGGCTCAGTAGGAGTTCAGATGGGTTTGCCTCATCAGTCTTCTTATCGGCATCTACCTGGGGACCGTTATGTACAGCTAGTGCCGCTTGCGGTCTGTGGTTAAACCCACTGCCAGCGTAGTGTCGAGTCTTTAGAGTCCCACACAGAGGGTTATTCGCCTTTTGGCAAAACGAGTAAAGGTCGCATGGTTTTGCGACGGGGTTCGTTCACATCCGCGCACTTGTGCACGTTTGGTGTCCGGACAGCTTATACTAGCGGGCTTTGGTTTAAGCCAGATCCTAGTATATATTTTGGGATTGGTTTTATCTCTTTGTATCCGTGTTCCTCGGAACACGGATACGGGTGTATATGCACAGTTGACTGAGGCAGAGGCAGAGGACTTTCATTAGGGTTGATGACCATTGTCATTTTCTTAACCCTAATGTTTATGTGTGAAATATGATTTATTAATATTAGTTAATTATAATTGTGTATGATTAGGGTTGTTGACCATTTGACTGTGCTTGACTTGTTGACCTAGGTTGACAAGTTGACCATCATCATTTCATATGAAAGATGCTCTTTGGTTCTTGCAAAAATATTTAATATGAAATGATAATGGTCATTTTATGATTAACCATCACAATTATCTTTAGCTAATTATCTATTTATCATAATTCACATATATGTGAGAAGGTTGGTTTATTCTTCTCATTCTATCATTCTCTCTCATCCTCTTCCTCTCTCTCTAGCTCTCCTCTCTCATGATTTGAGAACCATTTGAGCTTGAGATAAATCCCTTAAAATTACTCTCTACTCTTTCTAAGGTCCTAGGTTTAGCACACCAAGCACCTTAGTTACTTCTAGTTTGAGGTTGGAGCCAAAGGTACAGGCCCTCGGGTGGATCTTTCTTCGGCAATAGAAGGCGACGAGGTGAACCTGTTCTTTCACTCCAAGGAGCAAGAAGAGAAGGACTTCAAGACCTAGGTATAACCCTTTTTCCGAGTAGCTAACACTTTTTAGCTTTGTAGTTAGTTTTTGTTTAGCAAAGATCCCTCCTTTAGCTAGTCCATGTTGCCTAGTGTTGTAAAAATCCAATTTTTCATAACTTTTCCGCCTCCCTGCTAGCACCGGGGTGGGCAACGTGGACTTACAGGTATAACTCCCTATCACAGTAGGTAGATCTCTTTATCTAGCTAGTTTCGGTGTGGTTAGATTCTTGGATGTGTTTTCTAGCGCCGGATTTCTAAAAGTCAAAGCTTTTCATTTTCGCAACGGCCGCGGTAGACGGCCAGGGCGCTCGGAAACCCAACCGGGTTTAGTTGCAAAACCTGGCACCATATTGAGTTTGGATGAAGGGTTTTAGTGGATGAAGATGGGTATTGGGTTTAGGTTTGGGAGTTAGGAGTTAAGATAATTTTGAGAGAAATGAGAGATATTTTGGAGGAGAGAGAAATGAATGGTAAAAATGAGAGGAGAAGAGAGAGGAGGGTGTGGGTATAGGTATCGGTGAGAAGTGTGCAAAAAGCTTGCCATACACACTCTCTCTCATGCCAAATAAAACCAATATCACAAAAATCGCATATCATTTCCCAAATAAAAAATACTAATAATTTTCAAAATATCTCACATTTACCAATTCCCAAATATAAATATACATACGGATGTCAATCCGAAAAAAACCCACATCCATACTAGGTATTATTTTCATAAAACTCATAATACCTATATTTAAATTATAAAAAAATATTTATAATTTTAAAAATGTTATAAGCCCTATAAGGACATTCACGCTCAATTAAAACAAGAGAAGGTTGTGGGTAATCTATTGTTTATCCGCACTAATCTTGTGGTGTCTAGGCAAGTGTTTAGAGACGAAAGTCTTGCAAAATGAGATGATTCTTCATAATTAAGGAACTTGGCGAAAGTCTTGGAAAACCTCCCTTCCTCACTTGCACTTACCTGGTAGACGGTACAGAATTTCTCTCGCAACTTGTCGCTTGGAACTCTTTGAGCGGGTCTCGTATCGGACTTAGGTGACCCTAGGGAATGCTTGTGGATTTTTAATTGTGATTGGTTGAGTTAAGTCTGTTCTTTCCATTCTTTTCAAAAAAAAAAAATTACAAATTTACAAATATTGCCATTTTCACCACATTTTTACCTCCGCATACATTTTCTCTTTTGGCATTTTCTTACCCTCACCTTCTACAAATACACTTTGACAACACTTAACTTGTTTAATGTATGTCCATTTGGGCTCGGGACTATAGTGCACGTTTAGCCCGCGATTCGTTAGTCGCGATCAACTCCGAAGTCGATATTTCATCTATGCACCCTTTGCCATTGGCGGTCAACTCCGACATTAACCGTGATTTTGTTCACACATCTTCACCTCCTCTTTCATGTACCTCTTCTTTCGAAATGTCGGAACTTCCACCAAACATCACTTTACCACCTTCGAGTATTATTCCACCACCTCCAAGAGCACCACCGTGAATCGCGCTTCAAGACCGTTTCTATCCAACCTGCGCGGCGCTTCCCACTTGTCTTTCTCTTATACTGGCCAAATGGAGAAAATTTTGAAATTAATCCCCACTCATATTGACCAAATTCCATGGGCTTGAATCCGAAGACGCCTATATCTTCATCAACAAATTCTAAAACACTTGTGCACTGATGAAACCAACTCAATTGTCTGAAGATGCTATTCAGCTGCGTGTTATTCCTTTCACTCTTTGTGATCTTACAGAAAAATGATTATATAGCACCGCATCTCATTCCATAACCAGTTGTGATGAATTCGTAAAAGCGTTTTAAAGAAATTCTACCCCAATCATAAAACCGCGAGAATCCAAAATGAAATAAATCAATTCACCCAGCTTCCAAATGAACCTTTTTTGAAATGCTTTAACCTGTATAAGGATCTCCTTTTTCAGTATCCTCACCACAGTATTGAGAAATAACAAATTTTCCAAACTTTGTACGAGGTCCTGAATCCAGAAACCAGACCGTTGATGGAAACCATATGTCAAGACCACTTCCTATCCAAATCAGATGAGAAGGCTTGGCAATTTTTTGATGATCTCGTAGAACAAACGCTGCAGTGGGAGAGTATCCTGCTGAATGCTTCATCTTCTTCATCCTCTTGTTCCGGTCAATCTAGAGTAGGAGTTCATCAACTTGATATCTCAATTGCATTGAAAGCCGAGATGGCTACAATAACACTGAAGCTCGAAGCAATTGAAAGCAAATTTTCAGCTCCTTCCCCTTGCCCTGTTGCTCCCCTTTGAACCGTTTGTACTTGTTGTTCCGATCTGTCACATTTGACGGAAGGTGTCCTTTGAATCCACCATTTCAGGTTCAAGATCAATCAAATGCTACCTTCTAGCAACGACCCAAAAATGACCCTTACTCTTCCACGTATAATCCTCGATGGAATCACCCCAATTTCGTCTGGAACCAAAACCAAACCCAATTCCAAGGCCAAAACAACTTTCAAAGGCCTCCTTTTCCTCCTCAACAACAATAAACTCAGCCAAAATTTCAAAAACCCTTTCAACCGCAACAATACCAAAACCCGAAGAACAACTTTGCTCCGTATAACAATCCGTTCCCTCAAAACAACAACTTTATTGTATCCGGTAATGATAAAGTCTCCTCTTTTGAACGGAGTATTGATGCTTTTGTGAAGCAATCTACTCAATCCACCACCAACATCCAATTTTCGATTCAGTCTCTTGTGCAACATACCGCTTCACATGGCCGAAGCATAAAAACTATCGAAGCCTAGATTGCACAGTTGAACGCGGCAATGAGCGAGAAAGAGAAGGGAAAGCTTCTGTCTCAACCACTACCAAATCATGGTCACCTAGATAATGCGCATGTTGTTCTCGAACAATATTATCATAATATAAGTGCAGTTACTACATTGAGATCGGAAAGATTACTGAACAACAAAGTTGCCGCACTAAACGTTGACAATGATGACATCCCGGCGGCCACTTCTTCTTCTTTTATTCCAACTTTTTCTTCTAAACCCGTTCTCCATTCTTTATTGGTTTTTCCTTCCAATTTTACTGTTTCAAATGGACCCACATCTCACTCCACTCAAACACCAGTTTTGGGATTCATTCCGTCTCTACAACCTATTCCACTAGTATTGGACCCAACCATTTTAAACAAAGCTCCATTTCTAAATCGGATGAGGCCCAATAAACCAAGTCCATAAATGGAGAAAGTTGTGGAGTTATTTAAGCAAGTTAATATCAACATTCTCCTCTTAGATGCAATCCAACAAGTCCCCTCTTATGCTAAAATTCTTAAAGACTTGTGCACTAAGAAGAGAAAGTCTCAAGTACAAAAAAAAGTTTTCTTAGCAAGTAACGTGAGTGATAATCTTACCCTAGATTTACCTAAAAACGGAAAGACCTTGGTTGTCATATGATTTAAATTACTATTGGGGATAATAATATCAACCGTGCTTTTCTAGATCTCGGTGCCAGTGTTAACCCGCTTTCGTATTCAGTCTATGAGCAACTCGATGTAGGAGAACTGAAACCTACAAATTGTACCCTTCAAATGGCCAACCGATCTATCACCCATCCTAGGGGTGAGTTAGAGGACGTGTTAATTCAAGTCGGGGAATTCATATTTCCTGTGGAATTCGTAGTCTTAGATACACAACCTGTAGCTAACTCCCGGAATCAAATTCCAGTGATTCTCGGTCGCCCATTTTTCGCAACCTCAAATGCTATGATCAATTGTCGAAATGGTTTCATAAACCTATCTTTCAGTAAAATGACAATTGAACCCATCATTTTCAGGTTAAGGAATCAGCCATCTGAACCGAGTGCTCATATAATGGATATTCGTTTCATCCAGGAGATTGCCCCCGAGGACCGCAAGTTTGAGGAGTTTCTTTTTTATCATGACAATCTAGACGTCACTAGTACGTTTCTTTTTTATCTAACTGCTTTCGGCACCGACAGAGAGTATGAGTGCTTCATTTTTCTTGATGATCTTGACAAGTCACCCCCTGAGTTGGAATCTTTCAAGTTTGTGGATGAGTTAATTGAACTATTCGATTATGTTGCTTACACTCACTTCGAGCCCTTCATGGAGTCCTTCGAGTTCGAGATTCACTCCCCAATCTTACTTTCAATTGTTTCTCCACCGACGCTTGAACTCAAACCTTTGCCATCTCACCTTAAGTATGCTTACTTAGGTGAGAACTAGATGCTTCCAGTGATCATCTCGGCTTCTCTAATTTTAGAGCAAGAGAAATCCCTTCTTTCTGTCCTGCGATCAAATCGGCAAGTTTTCGGCTGAACTATGGCTGACATCAAGGGGATTAGTGCCCCGATCGTAGAATATCATATTCACCTGATGGATGATGCCAAGCCAGGCAGGGACCCACAGAGACGATTAAATCCCGTCATGAAAGAGGCGGTGAAGAAAGAAATCATCAAATGTTTGGATAGAGATATCATTTACCCGATATCCGACAGCCAGTGGGTAAGTCCTATACACGTTGTTCCTAAGAAGTCGGGCATAACAGTCATCACTAATGAGGTGAAGAAGTTAATTACGACTCGCACCCAAACTGGATGGCGAGTATGTATTGATTACCGAAAACTCAATGCCGTGACGTGGAAGGATCACTTCCCGCTTCCCTTTATTTACCAAATGCTTGAACGATTAGCTGGCATGAGTATTAATGTTTTCTGGACGGTTACTCAGGTTACAACTAGGTTCCCATCGCCAAAAAAGACCATACAAAACCACTTTCACTTGTCCTTTCGGCACGTTCGCATACCGCCACATGCCCTTTGGGTTATGTAATACTCCCGCTACATTTCAGCGGTGTATGATGGGGAAATTCTTCGACATGGTCGAGAATTTTCTGGAAATCTTCATGGATAATTTCTCTATTTTGGAGACTCTTTCGACGAGTGCTTGCAATATCTTGATGCTGTCCTTACCTGATGTAAGACAAAAAATCTAACTCTGAACTGGGAGAAATGTCTCTTCATGGTTCGTGAAGGAACTGTCTTTAGACACATCATCTCACAAAGTGGCATAAAGGTTGATAAGACAAAAATCGACGTCATTTCTAGCCTGCTTTCTCCCAAATGCGTCAAAGACATCCGTTCTTTTCTTGGCCATGCCGGTTTTTACAGACGGTTTATCAAGGATTTTAGCAAAATTGCTAGGCCCTTAACACTTCTCTTGAACAAGGATACCACATTTCATTTCAATTCGGAATGTTTGGCCGCTTTTGAATCTCTGGAACGCACTTTCACAACTGCTCCCATTCTATCGTCCCCCGACTGGAATCATCTGTTGGAAATTATGTGCAATGCTTTCGACTTTGCCATCGATACGGTCTTAAGACATCATATCAACAAGAAGCCATACGTAAATTACTATGCGAGTCGAACCCTAAATGATGCTCATTTGAATTATACAACAACTGAGAAAGAGTTCTTAGCTATTGTATTTGCCGTAGAAAAATTCAGGCCGTATGTTATCGGCTCCCCAGTCATTTTTTACACTGATCACTCGGCTCTGAAGTGCCTTTTTTTCTAAAAAGGATGCTAAATCCCGGTTAATACGTTGGATCCTCTTGCTCCAACAATTCGATCTTGTAATTAAAGACAAGAGTGGATCTGAAAACGTAGTATTCGATCATCTTTCTCGACTCCGTTCTGCGCCAATGCTTCTCGTTCCAATCAACGAAACATTTCACGACGAACATCTCTTGATAATATCGTGTGAACCATGGTTCGCAGATATTATGAACTACCTTACAACTGGACTTGCACCCAACAAATGGTCAAGACAGGACAGACATCAATTTCTTTCCCAAGTAAAACAATTTTATTGGGACGAACCTTACCATCTCAAATATTTTCCTGATCAAATCATTTGTCGGTGTGTACCCAACAACGAGTTCCAGAGTGTTCTGTCTTTCTGCCACGATCAAGCATGTGGCTGTCATTTCGGCCCTAAGAAAACTGCTGAAAAGGTCTTGCAATGCAGTTTTTACTGGTCGACGCTATTTAATGATGCACATGAATATTGCAAGACCTGTTCCTAATGTCAACTCTTGTGCTGAATTTCCGAGAGAAATCTGAAGCCACTCCAACCAATTTTGGTTTTTGATAATTTCGATGTGTGGGGTCTAGATTTCATGGGCCCATTCCTTATCTCCTTTAGGAACCTGTATATTCTGCTAGTTGTTGGTTACGTCTCGAAATAGATCGAGGCCATTCCAAACTGAATTCACGATAACAAGGTCGTCATTAAATTTCTCAAAGAAAATATTTTTTCTCGGTTTGGGCACCCTCACGCGATCATAAGCAATAATGGGACACACTTCTGCAATCGGTCTTTTGAGACATTGATGCGGAAATACGCAATCAACCACAAGCTGTCAAAGCCTTATCACTACCAAACATGCGATCAAGCTGAGCTTTCTAATAGACAAATCAAGCAGATATTGAATAAAACGGTTTCCAAGAACCGTTAGGATTGGTCTTCTAAATTAACTGATGTTCTTTGGCATTTCGAATGGCTTATAAGACCGATCTTGGAATGTCTCCATATCACCTTGTATTTGGTAAAGCTTGTCATCTCTCTGTCGAGATTGAGAATCGAGTGATGTGGGCGATCAAGGAACTGAACTTTGACCTTGCCCAAGCGGGCAGCTTTTGAAAGCTGCAACTGAACGAATTAAACGAGTTTCGGGATAAAGCATCGATAACGCGATTGCCGTAAAGAATAGGATGAAGGTGTTTCACGATAAATATCTTGTACGCACGTTCATACCAGGACAACATGTCCTTCTTTACGATACCCGACTGCATCTTCATCCGGGTAAGTTGCGATCTCGCTGGACGGGACCATTTTAGGTGTAGTTTGTATACTCGCATGATGCGGTGGATTTGGAGAACTTAAAGGACGGTTCACTATTCAAGGTGAACGGACATAGATTGAAACCGTTCTTTTCCGCAGAACCACCGGAGGAGCTTCTGTTACTACAGGAGCCGGTTTACCTTACTTGATCTTCCTCCGTCTATCTTTCACACTTTACTTTTCCAGCCATAAACAGTGGAAACACTGTTTCAAATAAAGTGTGGGGGTATGTATATCTTGATTTCTTGTTCTTGTAAATATTTATTCTTGTATTGTGAATATTCATCTTCTTCCTTGGGAAATTTCTTGTCTGGTGAAATTCCCTTGAATTTTTTATGACCTACTCCAATTTCTCTCATCCCATCTGCCATTTTCTTTCCCAACCAACCCAAACAAACGAAATACGGTGAAAACAATAACAAAATAACAAAACTGTCAAAAATACTGAAGGACAGACGTCTGAACCTATACCAGACAAACGTCTGACCAAAGGGTCACAGTCGCACAGAAACTTAATAGACGTCCGACCAAATGGTCACAGTCGTACAGAGAGAAAGCAGACGTCTGAAGAAGGGGTCATTGACGTCTGATGAGCAAATCAAGAAATCAAATCAAAAGCAGATGTCTATTGAATTGAAAATAAGACGTCTAAAAATCAACAATCAAAGATTCACATATTATCGACAGATGTCTGAAACTTTAGGAGCGAGACGTCTGAAGAAGGAAAAACATGAAAATTATATACGAGACAGACATTTGAAGAAGGATTTTACTGAACGAATTTTGTAAAACATGAAAAATTCAAAAACCTTAAAAATCTATTCTTTTACACTAAAATACCCTCTACTTCCCAAAATAGGGTGTAGCCATCGAGTAAACCATACTAACACTCACCACTACCAGTGGATCATCTCAAAAACCAAGTTGCAAGGAATTCAATCCATAAAAATACCATTATTAATATAGAAACTATATTTTTTATGGCTAAACATATCAAAACTTGTAGATCTTGAATAAAAGAGAGATTCTTACCACTTTAAGTGATGAAAAGTGAAAATCTAAGTTTTAGGGATGTCCACTTGAAAATCTTGGAGGTTGTGGTGACTCAACTTGAAGTCTTGATGGATTTAGTTACAAAACTTGGCACCATATTGGGTTAGGATGAATGATTTTTGTGGATGAAAATGGGTTCTGAGTTTTGGTTTGAGAGTTGAGAGTTAGGATATTTTGAGAGAAAGATGAGAGATATTTTTGGAGGAGAGAAAAATGAGATGGGATTATGATAGGAGGAGAGAGGATGTGGGTATAGGTCCGGGCTCTCTCTCTCTCTACCATAATACAATAAACATAAAATACCATATCATTTCCCAAATACACAATACTTATCATTTTCAAAATATCCCACATTTTCCAATTCCCCAAAATAAATATACATACGGATGTCAATCCGAAAAAAACCCAAATCCATATTAGGTATTATTTTCATAAAACTCATAATAGCTATATTTAAATTATAAAATAATATTTATAATTTTCAAAATGATACAATTGTCTTCTAATAAGATACTCAAATGTGAGAAAGGGCGACCTCAGTAGGAGGGCCGCAACAGTTTCTCAGTTCTGTTTAAAATACTGTGACAGCACCGGTTTCGCAATTATGGAGAAAGATTGTGCCAACAGGAGAAAACGGGAAGAACGATTAAGGATACATGATGAAAGCAACAAATTTTCAAGGTTCTATTTAGATTTAAACTAAGGTGGAGATTATTAAGATTAGTTTAAATTTAAATTGATAGTTTTTATTGATAGAATTAAGATAAATCTTTTATTTAAATATAAATTTAGATTAAAAAAATATTCTTATAGATAAATCTCTTATTTAAGCATAAGATTTAGAATTAAATTTAAATAAGAGATAATATTCCATTAGATAAGAATAAAGGAGATTTATTTTAAAGCTAATCTAAGTGGGAGGAGATTTATTCGGAAAAATATCGATTTGATCATAAGGTTCAAGAGAAGCGAGAGACAGCTCTATAAGGGATCAAGACGGTCATTAAACGATAGTTTTGATCATAAAATTTAAGGAATACAAAACGGTGGCTCCATAAGGGATCAAAACAATCATAAGGAAAATTTATAGGAGAAGGAGATCTCGTTGGAGATCATAAGGAGAGTGTTTTCTGTAATCTTCTGTAACGTGTTTTTTTCTCAAATTCTAATAAAGTTTCTCCTTTTCCTCCCAATTTATTTGTGTTATTTATTTCTACGGTTGCATCTGGTGTTTTTTTGTCATTCGTGTATAAAGGGATCTAGGTTTATAGATTCGTAAGGCTTTTTCCGGCTGCGCCGATTGGTCTTGCGACAACAAGATCAGGGTCCTTAGCTAAATTGGAGAAAATGCTTATAAGACCGAACTCTCAGTCGGTTATGATGTATCGCCAAAGTTCAATGTTTCAGCTCTCTCTCTCTCCTTATAATCTAAAAGTCGGCGACATCAACTCGGTGGCCTTGGCTTTTCAATCCAGGGGAATAATACATGAGCATTTCCGTTCACAGTAACACCTGACAAGTCCAATGAACCTAAAATAAATAAATAAATAAAAACCATAGAAAATGAATTAATGAATATGCAATTATAACGCAGTATACCAATTAAAAGCGTCTTAATTACTACTTATCTGGTGAAGTCCAAACTAATCAAATTATTGTTTGTTGGATGGATAATTCTTTTATAGATTTTGAACCAAGAAATGATTCCAAGTTTGGACTTTTCCGGAATGAGTTATGTCTGAAATACTGCGATCTGCACATTTAAGAGTACATTGTGACTTTTCGGTTCTCCAGACATACTTATTATAATTTATTACATAGTCTTACCTACAGTTTGAAGGATTGTTCAAGGCCTATAAATAGTTATGTTGATCAAGAATAAGATATCGTAATGAGTTGATTTTGAATATAAGCATTGTGCTTTTATTCCCTTTTAATTTTTAGGTGTATTTCCAGTGAGTTTAGAGTTTAGTTTTCAATTTTCTGGTGCGTCAATTGTATCTTCGGAGTTGTTGGCTCGTCATCTATTTCTAAGATGGTGTGACTGTATCTTTAAAATAGCAAATCATCATCTTCACCTTGATGCGTGCCTGTATCCTTGGCTTAGTCTGCAATCCTCTTTTATTTCAAGATGGTTTGCTTGATTCTACCTTCCCCACACCCACCCCGCCACCCCAAACAATTCGTGCTCAATCTCATATCATCTATTCACTCTCGCCACACTTGCATCGGTATATAGGAACCTAACCTTCTAGCTAGCACACATAAAATCACTACTACAGAGTATGGATTTAGTCACGGTACTTTTGGTCACAGTTAAAACCGTGACACAACCGTCGCCTAAAATCACGTCATGAGAATCCTAGCCACGTCCTTAACCGTGACCATATGTTTTTTTAGTCATGATAAAGACCGTGACCATATAAACGATTCAAACAACTAAATAAAATGTGTGGGGGGTCCACCTATATGGTCACGGTTTAAACCGTGGCCATAGATATATGGCCACGGTTTAAACCGTGACCAAAAGGTTAAAACGTAATGTAAGATACATGCTATAGCAGGTGACCGTGACTATATAGTCGCTATGGTCACGGCTTAAACCGTGACCAAATATATTATCAATTTTTTTAAACTGAAATCTGCATGCCCCACGCGCGCTATTTTCAATTACAACCAGCGATAAATAATAATTATATGATCAAATCTTATGCAATTTTAACAATTAAGAAGTAATATGATTAAAATCAAACGCAGTTATAAACAAAATATATACACCAAACGGTTTAATCAATCAACCAATAAAACAAATGTTTGTATAAAAAAATCAATAATCAATGGTCATTAGGACGATCCAGCTCCATCGTCCTGTGACCTGAATATACTGCCAAACTCATCTCGTATGGCATGTCTGATGACCACCGCGTTCGACCGTCTCAGATCCTCGATCTGCGCCTGAAGCGTATCCACCCGCACATCCTGCTGCTCCACCCGATCTTGGAGCCAACGAATGTCCTCCTGCGATGCAGCGGCCGTATCTGTCCGTCATTGGGCCACAAAGTGTCGGTGGGTCTCAGGACCAACCCCACGCTCATAGCCACCGTGATGTCCGCCAGATATCGAATCCAGAACATGGACAATGGCGGTAATCGAGTCGCCGGGGCCAAGTCCTAAGGCGTCCGTCCTCTCTTGGAACTATGTCTGTGAATTCTCTCTCTCTCTCTCTCTCTCTCTATATATATATATATATATATATATATATATATAAACGTGTTAATTTAAATACAATATTGACTTGATTATATGAAACTTACCATGTACTCGCCCGTGCCCCTGTGTAACACGGACCATCCCCTGGCAGCAGTATAGTTGACGGGGTCTTTCTTTTTCTGCGATAAAATTATGATTTATTTCAATTAGTAATTTGCGAAAAAAATATATATTCTTAAACGTCGAAATACTCACTCGCTGGTGTTGAGCGCTCGCCTGCAACCGCTTCCCTTGAATCAGGATAGCGCGTTCTCTGACACCGTTGTTGCGGTTTTTCCTGTTACGAACCGACGTCGTCTTGCAAATATAAAGAAGATAATATTATATATCACAAAATATGATTTCATATTATATTATTATAATCTTAAAAATTAAATTTATACATAAACATCATCGCACTCGTATTACGCGACCATCTGCGGCCAATCCTCTGTTAGGACATCCCAAAAAATGGCCTCCATCATCGCCTCCCGCTCCTCCTCAGTAGCCGCGGCCCAGGGAATATAATGATACTTTCTTACTTCATATCAGCGTCTCCTCTTGATAGTCTGGCATTCGGATATGAACCAGTCTATGGCCCGATGTGCATCGAACGGTGTAGGAACGCCATCCTCGCTGATGACGCCGATGAATCTGTAACGTCCCTGGGGTCCGAAATTAATATATATATAACGATGATTAAATTTAAATGTATAAAAGATTATGTGATACCGTGGCCGCTGCAAAAAACAGCCAAATATAGTCGGTCTGGCATGGGCTCTACCTAATATAGAGTGGGTAGCTATAGTAGGTACGGATCTCCGCTCTCATGTAATCCTCCCACTTGGTCGAGTACTTACCAATGGGAACACTTGACGCGGTCCACTTCAGCGTCTATGGAGCTGCGTCTAGGGCTGGCCTGGAAGAGGAAGGTCCAGTAGGACCCCTCGTCCTGGTGGAGGCTGAAAAAATATAGATATACGGACACAATATTATAATATTCAGAGTATGCAAATAGAATTTGACAAATTTAAATTACAATCGTTATTTAAAAGATTTAATCAATAATAATTATACCTGATCTCCTAGGTGTGGCGCTAGACCCGATGCCAGACCCTGTCCAGTCAGTATCATGCATGACTACAAACAATAAACTGTTAGATGATTCGATAGAATTATTTTAATACAAAACTAAAGTATGAATAGATAACTATATACCATATGTAGGAGGAGTGACTGGGGTAGGAGGATCTGCTACCCCGCTAATAGGGGTAGGCAGCAGGTCCTATGGCGCTGCGGCTGCTGAGTGTGGTTGTGGTCCTGTAGTAGGGGTGCCGGTATGAGGGGCCATAGTAGGAGGGACGCTAGTAGGTAGGGCGCGGATAAAGCTAGGCGCTAATGCCACCACCGCTGCAGCTACTGACATCCCGCCAATCTCGTCTAGACGTCGTTTTCTATGACGTCTAAAGTCGGATCCACAGCCTCCCATCAAACCCTACATATTTATTAAAATATTAAAAATTTATTTATAATCATTATACAATTTAAAACATTTAGTTCAATTTCATTATCTAGCAAGTTTGTTCGGTGCATTAGCTGAAAATTCGTTGGGTGGATTATTGAAATCTAGATCTGTGACAATCACTTAGCCGATGTCACGTCTTACTAACGTATTGATGGGCGGCGCAGAATAGTTTGGATCGTTGGTACGTTCAATAGAAGGACTGAGATATGTTATCGCCTCTTTCTCGTCACTCTCATCTTCAGAGTCACTCAACGTCGGCACATTATAATAATCTCTTGGTTTCCAACGACAAACAACACTCCAGTCAGCTTTCTTTAGGTCCTGAGAATAATATATTTGTGTTGCCATTGATGGAAAGATAAATTTATCGTACTCGTAGGCTGTCCGTTTGGTGTTTACCAAAGTGAGTTTGTATTCATCGACCTTTATACCCCGTTCAGACTTGGTATCCTACCATCTACATTAGAATATAAAAAATAGGACAGGCTTATGAATGTATGAGACCGCTATAATCTGCTCAAAAACATTGAATAGGGATTTCCACTGTCGTCGGAGATTGCAACGCCGCTATTTTGCGTAGCTCTAATGTGTTCCGTCCTTTCGATCTCAAATTTGTAGCCGGAAACCCCGTACCCGTTGTAAAATGCAGCTGCAATTGATGGACCGATTAAAAGGTCCTAGACCTCTCTATCAATCTGCTCACCACGATTCATTTTTCCTTCAATTTCTTCTCTACACCAAGCGACGAAAGTCCGTCTCCGTTCTTCTTCGATTCTGTCATCCGACCACGTCCTAAGATTCAATATTTTGAGTATAGTTTTGTGCACTCTGTTCGTTAATTTACAGTTATATCAGTTAGATTATACTCTATTTCAAACGGTTTAAATGGATGAAATTAGAAAAACATACTTTGCATATTTAGCAAAACATTTGCTGTTTAGCAAGATGAACGCATGTAAATTGCCAATGAGATCGTAAGACATGATTTTTTAGCCTTCCTGCTCCAATTGGACCGTCAGGAACACGCAGCGGTTTGTTCAGCTTCATTCTGATATCGCCGTTCAGGAAACGAGCACAGAACGACATCATTTCTTCCAAGAGATAACCTTCCATAAGCGAACCTTCAGGACGGTAATTATTGCGGGTATAGTTTTTTTAAGTTAATAGATTTCTGTTGAAAATAATAGATATTAATAATCCACGATAATGTTTTGCAATTTAAATGATTAATAATAAACATTTTCATACCTCTCGATGGGATACATTTAACGGTAATGCACCGGACCGCCAATCTTGACCTTGGTTGCCAAATGGATGGACATATGAACAATAATGTCGAAAAAGGAAGGTGGAAAAATAGATTCGAGTTTGCAAAGGATTATAGGAATATCTTTTTTGAGCTCTGCTATCTTTTTGACGTCCACGTTTTTGGAACACAGTTGTCGAAAATATGTGGAAAAGTCATTACGAACGTGACCAACTTTGGATTTTACCGATACTCACGAGCATAAAGAAAGAAGATGTTGCTTCAATATGTGCTATCTATTTTCTACTTGTACCCGTTTGGAAATGTTTGATGAGAAACCATTAGGGACTTTCAATTCTTTCAACATCCGTAGGAACCGCCGCTTTTCCTCTTTATCCAGATTGTAGATTGCTGGTGGGATCTCGTAATAACCTGGTTTACCAGCCACAAGCCGAGCATGCAATTCTTCTTTAATGGACAAACCATCTAAATCCATTAAATCACAGCGGGCGTTGAGACCGTCCTTCGTTTTTCCATACTTACAAAGCAGAATATTGATGACGTTTTCAGAGACGCCCTTCTCGATATGCATAACATCTAAATTGTGGCGGAACGGTAAATCGGACCGGTATGGAAGTTGAAATAAACCACTAAAGTTCTTCCAACCGGTTGGGCATGACATTGCATCTTTGTTTTGTTTCTTTTCGAACACGATATTCTGATAAACTCTCCATTGTTGCAATATATCGTTACCGGACGATGGTTTAGGAGGCTTACCGGTCTCCGTCTTACTGTTGAACAATTCTTTTTTCTTTCTGAATCTGTGAGTTATAGGCAAGAAACGTTGGTGGCCCATAAACGACTCTTTCCTCCTAAATTTCAAGTGTACGGCACTCGTATGAGTATGACAACTGGGGAAAGCAAGCTTACCTTGAGTTATCCACCCCGACAGCATTCCGTAGGTTGGAAAATTATTAATAGTCCACAACAAAATAGCCCGCATCTGAAAAAATTGTTTACCATTTGCGTCATAGGTTCTCACGCTTGGTTCCCACAGCAAGTTTAACTCATTAATCGAGGGTTGAAGGCACACGTCGATATTTTTCTCAGGAGACGAGAGACCGTCGATTAAAAGTGCCAACGTAAAATAAGACAACGTCATAGCCCTCCATGGCAGCAGGTTGTATATAGTCGCCACAATGGGCTAAGTATTGTGAGTACGCCCGCCACGAACCATCCCAAATAGACTGAAACCGTCGCTAGCAATTTCCAGCCTCACGTTATGAGAGTCTTAGCTGAATGAAGGATGGTTTTCATCTAAAACTTTCCACAACATCGAATTTCTGGGATGACTCATTTTCCCCTCTTCACGTGGTGCTTTATGGTGCCACTGCATTTTAGATGCCATCTCCTCACACATAAATAACTGTTGCAGTTTCGGTATTAATGGAAAATGACGAAGAATCTTCACGGTCACATATCTCGACTGAGGGTCTTTCTTAGGCTTAAATCGGCTAGTCCCGCACATGGGGCAATTTCTGAGTGTGGCGTGTTCATTCCGGAACAAAATACAATCATTCTTACATGCATGTATCTTATGATACTTCAGACCGATATTTGTGATTAACTTTTGCATTTCGTACCAGCTCGGTGGCACTTCATTTCCGTCAGGAAAAACTTCTTTCAGCAGTTCTAGGAGATCGGTGAAAGACTGGTCACTCCATCTATTCTTAAACTTGCTACGGAAGAGATGTACAAAAAAGAACAGTTTTGAAAACCCTTTGCAATTTGAATATAGCGGGATCCTAGAGTCAACCTTGTACTTCTCCAATAACAAGGGTCCAGTGCTTTCCGTATCATAAGAAAGTCCAGCAGCATTTAGAAGCTCATCCATATCATCGATCGGCGCGAATACAGCATCATCTTCTTCGACGGCTTCGTCTTCTTCAAACTGCCATTTATCTCCCTCCTCTTCTTCTACTATCTCTTGCCACTCTGTGTTTTCCGTTTCGATGAATTCATTTTCCGTCTCTTGCACCCATGCCTTGTCTCCCATTACAA
The DNA here is from genome assembly GCA_030015575.1 of Agapanthus africanus. NCBI lineage: Eukaryota > Viridiplantae > Streptophyta > Magnoliopsida > Asparagales > Amaryllidaceae > Agapanthus > Agapanthus africanus. Next base: position 174,000,375 of record JASDDO010000022.1, on the reverse strand, counting down.
CGACTTTTTCTCCGTGAAGTTCCTACGTAGTGTAATCTCTAACGAAACCTTATCTCACGATGTGTAACTCAACTTCCGACTTCTTGAGCAATCGCTTATTCATCCACTTAGAGTAAGGACAATATATTTCGTGCTCTTTTGGTAACCCAAGACATACGTAGGCAAAATCGGTGAAAAACCTAACACCGTCAACGAAAAATGGTTGACTCTTAAGGGAGCATTGACGTACATCCAACTTTTGTCGTAGAGGTACAGGAATGCCATATTGGAACAGCCCGGACGAAATAAGGATCCTATAGATAAGACATATCGGATTAAGATTTCTTGACAGATACACGATAGACCGGATACTAAGAAGCGTTAGTGCTAGGTTTAATTGACGACATAGTTATGTAGGGTGTTTTTTGTCATCCCATTGAGATGGGAATACGCGCGCGCTTGTCAGGCGTACTACAGATTCCCCCTTCTTAGGGTAGGCTGGGGTTTATTGATTGTGGGGATCCGAATCTCCGGCAGCCGCAGACTAAGCTGCCGTTAATTACCCCTCGCCTTTGGAGCGAGTGAACCTCCGATTGAAGGGTCAAACAGGTCATGCGAACTCAATGTGCAATGTTGTGTTTTGAAGGGGTTTTGGATATATCGGGGGCCCAGCAGAGTTTTTACGGGGGTTCTGCTACCCGGATAGTGGGCTAGGGGTCAAGGGGGCTAGTAGCCCCCTTACGAGATGCGGGGCAGCGCCCCGTTAGAAATTTTTTTCTAACGGGGGTGGTATTTTTAGTGTAGAATGTATATAAAATGAGGGGGAAATGGCGTCCAAAGGACGCGTGAGCGCCAGCGCCCCACGTGCCTGGCACGCGGACGGGTGGCGTCGGCGCCCCCATGTGCCTAGCACGCGGGCGCGAGGCGTCAGCAGGAAAAGGGACTTTGTCCCTGCACTAGGAGTTGTGCTCCCGATTTGAATTCTGGAGTTAAAATCCTAAAAAGAGATTAATTTATGGAGTTGAACTTCAACAGATCTTGAATGGATTTAAACTCCTAGAAATCTTTAGAAATGATCAAAGGGGGCCCCTTTGTTTCTCTCCCCTTTGGCCCTGGATCTTCCCAAGATGGGACTTTTGAAGATGGGTCTTCTTCTTCTTCCTCTCGATTGGCCAGATCTTGGAGAAAGGGGGTGAGATTTAAAAATCTACCCTTTTTGAGATCTGATAGAAGATCTGAGCTCCCCTTTGTGGGTTTTTTGATGTAAAACTATTTATTTTTGGGAAAGAAAGAGTAAAACTCTTGATTTAATTCAGAAAATGGGAAGAAGGTTTAGAACCTTGAGGAAGGAGATGGAGGCACAAAAACCTTAGAGTTTGAGAGAATGAAAAGGTTCTTTTTTATTTCATTATCATGTTGTCTTTTATAGGCTTACAAATTTACATATAGCCCCTTGGGCTTTACAAAATGGCATCTTGCCCATCCCATACCTCATGTGCTCATTTGTTTTGCACATGAGCCATGGGCTTTACAAAAATTTGACTTTATGCCCATTTTTCTTACATTCATGCATAAAAAAATAAATTGCGACTGCAATTCACGACCAAACCAATTAGCATAAACGATGGTGTGCAGAAAGTATTAAGTAAAGACATATCAAGGGATTAGTAAGAGGGCAAAGTAAATTGCGACTGCTATTCACGACCAAACCAAGTATTTCATTACCACACTCACTTCACCTTTGTATTTCTCCAGGACACTCCGTATCACTACGAAGATCCACAGTTTATTGGATACTCCATCGTATGGTTATATACGAACTCGAAAGGAACTTATTCCAGTTCGGGGATGGATTCTGGTTCAGGAGAAATAAGAATAAGGTTTATTCAGGTGTCTTTTATCTTCACCTTCTCTCGCATTGCGAGTGCTCCTAGGATTAGGACAGTACACCCATTATGCTTATTGGATAGTCTTCTTCCAAACCATAGGCTGGTGCCGAACGGTAGGAAAAGAAGAAAACCATTTGGCCTAAAGGGGTGTACAGAAGATAATGACTAAAGACATATAAAGGGATTTGGAGAGATGGCCAAGAATTATACGGTTACAGTTGTGAATTTGATAATGGAAGAGGCATTACTAGGAATACCCGGATACCCCTTCGAAACATTTATATGTTTCAGTTTCACTGTGTACTGTTAAAAAAAAACTGATTTCCCAATTAGCCCTTGCTCCAGGATATGTATTTACCAGGTATGATTCTCACATCTGTATGGTTTTACAGATGATGAGTGGGAGTAAGTTATTGGGAATTAGGTGATCATCCTCATTATATCGGGATTCGTTGTAATTGGTGATATTTGAGGAAGTCGCCTGGGTTGTTTGCCGGTCGGCAAATATTTGGTTTTGAATATCCGCTGTTATGCACCAGTTTCAAATTGATATATCTGTACGTCTATTTTTTATAGAGTGAGATATAACTTTTTGAAATTAAGTCTATGACATTTACCTATATCAGTGGATGGTTAGGTAAGGAGCATTAAACAGCGGTGTAATTCTTCTTAACCATAAGTACAGTTTTCAACCTACGCCACACAGTGAATGAGTCACTAGACTCAGGGGACTTATACAGAGTATTGTATATTGCCCAGTGTCCATTTCGACAGAGGGGTTGGTACTCGTACTATATTCTGTTTACTTGTGACTTCTCTAGTTCTTAGACATGTATTTCGTAGAAATGCAAGGTCTAAGTTTGAGAAGTTATAGGTATAAGAGTAAAGTAGAGAACCAGGTATTGCAAGTATCGGGATTCTTCAAGGTGATCGAAGATATAGATACTTGTGTGTGGTATTCAGTTAATAGTAATGATTAAGAGAACTTGCTTCTCTTTCAGGTTACTCATAATTGGAAACATTCCTAAGTTGAGTAACGCTGATCGGCCTTCTTCCATTTAGTTGACATGCACTGGAGACAGCTGCATGATTTGAATCTGGTTCAATTAAATCAGTGCCTCTGTTTCTGTATTGGATATAGAACAGTTCATATCTTAACATTGTTAAGGTACGGGGAGTTGTCCAGCTTATGCTTAAAACCAGACTCAGGATAACTCAAGGCATGTTTCTGTAATGGTTGTTTGTGGGTTGACCCAGGCTATGACGAGGGTTGACTTTCTACCATCTGGAAGATCAATAGTGATATTGTTCTTGACTCACCACAGTTTTAATAAAAATGGATTTTTTCAGAAAAGAGTAGTGGGAGTATGGTAGAACTGGAAGTGATTCCAGAACCGCAAACGATTACTGAAAGTTTGATAAGAACCTAAAGATTCAATCTGGTTTGACATTCCATTGGCCACTCCGCAGATATGGTGGGTAACCTCAGGCGCTCGAGAGGTACTTCGGTATGCTCAAGGACGGTGGCAGGGAGGTTCTTGTTTACCCAGATTTGCCATTGCTGTTGTTCCAGACTGTGAGATCCGGCAGGAGGATGAGTATAGCGCCGTTCTAAACTTGTTTTAGAAGTGTACGTCTATATGACTCTGCCAGAGGGTTGTCGTAGTCAGTGGGAGCAGCGGAAGCATTGGTGGACAAGTAGCTTATGTCTATTTATGGACTAAAGCAGATAGAGCGGAGAGAGATCATCTATTTCTGATGTGACAGTCATAGGTTTGACTTCATCAGAATAGGGGATGGATCTGTTAAGAAGGTAGTAGGGTGTGATGTCCTGGTATTTGGATGACATACACAGAGTAGGAAGTAAAATTCCTATACTACAATCGGTTATATTTTGGTTGTCACACAGTGGTTTCTCCACATAGGGCTTGGATATTTTATCAGACAATCTGGTTACTAGATCTATGGTTTTAGATCTAGATTTGGGAAGTGTCCCAATCTGGGTACATAGACGGCATTCTAAAGGTGTTTTAGAATGGATGACTCCTGGCACGGTAGTATACCTGCAGGTAATGGAGTCATCCTCTCTAAAGGTGCCTTACAGGCTAAAGGGGAGAGGGATGTGCATGATTGGCAGATCAATTGCTTAGGCAATTGAGTCAATCATGAGATGTCAAGTACCACACCAGATGTTGTTTTTGCAGTAGTTGCAAGTTGATATTAATCCAATCCTGGAGAAACGATCGGAAGCAGTTTTAGAACATAAGTTGATGTTCTAAGGAAATGATAACGGCAGCCTCCTTTGGGAGACAGTTATCATTCCAGGCTTCCAAGGTGACCTGGATGACAGAGTGGCTGTCAGAATTATAGTTTTCCCTCTGACGAGGGGCAGTATTTTGGACAGGTGGTCCAGGCGGATACTGAGGGAGGCATGGCGCAGGACACTGATTAAGTTCAGTTGACGATACAGTCTAAGAAGTTTGGATTTGGAGTTCATTTATGAGCTAGGTCCCATCAGACATCCAGACATATTCTAAGACAGGTATTACTCATTTCGGGAGATTGCTTTCTCCGTGAACTTGAGAAATAGAGAGACATAGAAAGAGACATTACAGCGGATCCACTCACTGAGGCTATTCCTCGAACGCAATAGTTTCGCAAACGAGCTTTGTGAGACAGACTAGCAGAGGAGTTGGGTGTTCGGTATCACACGGGCTGTGAGTATGCGACATCGCAATAATTAGCCTTGAGTGCAAGTGGGAGATTGTTGGAGATAGTGCCCTCAGAGTCAATTATTGGATCACAGGCACGTGATTGCAATGATTGAGGGAGGACCTATACCGGTAGGACAGTCTTGCTCAAGATGATAGTATGCTATCTGGTTTACCTTTATCATCGTGTACTGTTTTAGGTGACATTACTGATCACTATTGCACGTTGATAGAGCCCCTAGGATTCTTGCTTGACTACCAGCAGTATGAGGGAGATCATATACGTGGGAGCTGGGGTCTATAAGCACATCCTTAAAAGGTCCCTAGTCGTGGGAGTTTCGAGACAGAGCATCGATACTCCAGAGTAGACTAGTGTATACAGTCGAGACCCCGACGAGGGGCGGTGGCCGGTCTCACAAGCCACTGGTGTCAGTTGGTTCACCTAAGATGTATACAGGTGCTCATTGGGTTATGAGTATACCGGACAGGACTCGCCGGAAACATGCTAGTTGGTCTTATACCTGACTTCAGATAGCAGTTCCCTGGTGACATGTGTACAGGTTAGTTTATCGACCTGAGATCGTCATTTGTCTCGTGTGAGTTCCCTCTGTACTTTGATTACTACCCTACCACGCTCAAAGGAGACGTGCAAACAGGTTTTAGTTGGGTACAGTCCCGAGCCACAGGGAGGTAGTGAGCGGATCTGCAGGGGTTCGTCTCTCCCGGTATTGGGGGTGAGGTCGCGCTGTGTCTAGGAGAGCCATTACACAAATCCCTCGGCCGAGGCAGGAGATTTACTGGTAGGTATTTCAGTAGTATATTAGGGTCTTCTGGACTACACTCCGACACGACTTGTTCCGTTTTTGGGGGTCTGACTTTTACCAACCCCCTAGGCCCGCCATGCGATGCTCATAGACGAACGGACCCGACTGTACGGATATTGTCACTGACAGGCTCAGTAGGGTGTCAGGATGAGTTCTCTCATCGACGTCCCTTTTGGTCAATACCTGGTAGCCCGTTACGTATTGGCTAATACCTCTGGCGTGCTAGTGGTTAAATCCACAACCAAAATATTGACGAGTCTTTAGAGTCCCCCACAGACCGTTTTCTCAAGCTTCGGGCGAAACGCTTTAGAGGCCGTATGGAGATATGGCAGGGTTCGATCGGATACGCGCGGTATTGCACGGATCATGATCGGACGGATAATACTAGCGGGCTTTGGTTTAAGCCGGATCCTAGTATTGTACAGTGTAGATTTTGTCTCATTGCATTTGTATTCAGTGGGAATACAAATGCGGGTATGTATATACAGTCGCGGGGTTTTCCTGTAATTTATTATGAGATCATTTTTCTGAAGTTTCCAGTTTGCATTCCGTTTCAGCCAGTTTTCCTTTATACATTTCGTAGGCTGATATTTGATGGAGGGGTTATTTGCAAGTTTGCGAATTAGTTATTGTGGAGGGGTTATTTGTGAAATGGTGGCTTCATGATGGTTCTACCATGATGAGATTCTTTTTGAGTCTTTTCCTTTGCATTTATTGTGATGGAAAATGAAGGGATTTGATTTGGCTTTGGTGTGACCATTTTTCTTGATCATTATCATTCTTTTTCTCTTCTTGTTAGAGGCCATTCATTTTTCCTCCTCCACAATTTTTGGCCGGACACATCTATTAGGGAGAGAGAGGGAGATTGATTTTGTGGTGGTGGGAAAAACATACATCTCATTCTTTGCTTGCCAAAATTTCAAACCTCTCTCCATTGTTCATTCTCTACTCCACATCTATACAAGGCAACTTCACCCCATTGAGACAATGGTTTTCTACACTTCATCTACAGCACCCTTGGGCACGTAGACTCGCTAGCTTCGTGCCCGAGTTGCCTCGGTCCAGAGGTGGGAGCCCGTAAAAGAACCCGGTGATGTGGTGCCCGTTCCGACGAGGAGATGAAGACCGGAGGTTCCGCGAGGAGATCGGAGTGGATGCCGAAGACCGAAGGACACGGATCGCTCGGTATAGCTCTCTACTCATTTTCTAGTTTGCTAGAGTTAGGTTAATGGCCCGATCCGGGTTTTTAGTGCGCGGTGGTGCCGGTTTCTAGTTTTTTGAAAAGTTTCGTTTCCGCATTCCGGCGTCGGATTGACGGCCGGGGCGCCGCCGTGCACTAACAGTGGTATCAGAGCCACGCCATTAACCTAGTCTAGCCTGCTTTAATGTGTTTACAAGTTCGATCGAACATTTATCTCAAAACCGCATTTTCATTGCATATGTTTCTGTCGAAATTTTTTTGGGCTCGAAATTTTTTTCAGGTTGTTGCAGAAATACATGCAGGAAATTCTAAGAGTTCTGTAAAAATTTGGTCACCTGGTTTTACTGTGCCGCCGCGGAACCACGGCCAAACCCATGCTTGGGCCGCGGCTACGCCGCCACTTAGACTCCTTACTGCACCAAAATTTTACAGAGGGTCTTAGACTTGGAAATAGGGGTTTTGGAATATTCTGTTTGGGGCCAGATTTTCTCTGGGTGCTACAGTAGTGCTTGGGGCCCACTTCGGTAAATTTGATCGATCGAAAATTTTAAACATGTTAGTTTACAGTATTTACATTATATCTGCGACCGTGAATGTCATTTGATCGATAAATCCAGTCTATCTGCTATAGCTCTTTTAGACGGATTTGCGAACGTGACATTCACGTTGATGTTCTGTGTTGTGCTGTGATGTTGCGCACTGGTCGTGGGGGATAGCCTGGATGCAATGTTAGTACAGCTTGGTTTATTATGTATATTTGATATTGCGGGGCGAGCGTCCGACATGTGGACTGCCGTCACTGCCTTTTTGTATATTATTCTTTTGGGGCACGACCGGGCTGAGGTCGATGTACCCGTTGTATATTTTACTTTCTGTACTAGGATTACCCAGCGGTGGGGTGCACGGGTAGCCGGGTTCTAGAGGGCAACGGGCCCGCATCTCATGGCTTTGAGACGGAGGGGGCTTCACTCTAGAATTGGCGGGCTATTCGCCGCACTCGTAGGAGGTATAGGTTGACCCAGGAGGGGTGCCCAAGTTACCGGATTCCGTGAAGTGCTGGGTGGTCCATTCACGTTGCTGAAGGGGGCTGCCTCGCTTCAGGTTTTGGCGGGTAACTTGCCGCGCCCGTAGGAGTCTAGGAATTCATTGCACAGGCTATCCACACGACCAGGGGAACGTCGGGTTTCAGTAGCGGCTCTATGAAACCCGGGGATCCCAGATATCTATATTGTTCTGTGATGCTTATTACATTTATGTGATGTTGCATTTTATCACGCCTTGAGCGAATATTATATATTGATATATATACTAGTAGATGTTGTATATGTTTTGCATCCGCGCTAGTCCAGTCCCCGCTCTGTCGTTAGTTAAGTAACCTAACGGGTGATGACGGGACCCAGTGGCGAATGCAGATGGCATATACATACATCATTATTTTCGTTCTTTATTGGTGTGATCAATTGATGGGACTGCGTTGATTCGGATCAATGCAAGCTAAACAAACCTATTCTGATGTTGTTGGAACACTTTTCAAAAAGTTGTTATTGCAGGGGCAATCTCTTTTGTTTTGCACAGTGGTATTCAGTTGGAATATCCTGCACCTCAGTCGATGAGGCAAGGGCCGAGATCCCTTCACCGGGAGTGACCCCTTGGTCAGAAGTTTGCGTCAGGGCAATAACTTCACTATAGCCGATTACTTTTGCTTTGCATCGTGGTATTCAGTTGGAATATCCCGCACCTCATTCTATGGGGAAAGAGCCGAGATCCCTTCACCGGGAGTGACCTCTTTAGCAATGGTTTTCGCCACTATATTTTTAAAAGCTATCCGGTTCCTTCAACGATATCAAGATCATTACGTTAAAGGTTTTCGCCAGAAACCATTCGTAGCCCTCCATCGTTTCATATGGATAGTCAATAAGTATTCAAGCTGTGTATGTTGGCCAAAGTCAAGGCACAGTGATTGGTAGCTATTGGATATTCATATGCAGCATAGATAGATGCGTTGGTTTGGGACAGTCGTACTGCTATGTTGGCCAAAGTCAAGGGTAGGTACGGGTGGGTTCAAATTAACCTGGAGAATGACGGGTAGAACTTGACATGTGACTTATGATATGTTGGCCAAAGTCTGAAAGGTTCCTAGGCATCCTAAAGAGGTCTCACAAGGCATCAACCATGCCATTTTACAAAAATTATGGTGCCGAGAAACCCTAATACGGATCGTCGGCTAGAATTCTAGGCGAAACAAGAATCTAGTTAACATTTTAACTAAAGGAGAGAGGCTACAACCTTTGTAGATCCGGTTATCCACTTTCTTAGCTCCACGTAGGTGTCCTCTCGCTGTCCATCTCGAATCCTAGACTCAATCGTCGGCTTCATCGGGAAAACGAGCGGGCAATGTCATCGGCTTCGTGCCGAAGATGATCTACGTCGAGGTTGCACAAGCTCAAGCTCCAACTTCACCAAGTTGTGAAACTTGTGAAGAAAACACCCAAAACAACTTGGAAAGAGGTAGAGGGTGAAGAAATAGGAGGTGGGTTCACTTTAGAATTGGATTTCTCACTTTAGATCTCAAGTTGCCATTGATGGCATCAAGGTTTCTTTCTTGAAGAAGAAGGTCAAGAAGAAGAAAGAATATGATATGTATATTTTAAAATGAAAAAGAAAACCATACTTATCATATTCTAACTAGGGTTAAGTGTAGAGAATAGACCATGGTAAGTGGATGGGTTAGGGTTAAGCATGAAGACAAAATGGTCTCTTTGGTCAAGGCTTCATGAAGCTTCAACAAGCTTCATGACAAAAACAAACCATTTTATTTTCATTTATCCAATGAAATAAATAAAGAAATGAATAAATAAATGATAAGGCAAAACCCTAATTATCATTTAACCATGGTTTAATTCTTCACACTTAACCAAATGATCAAGTATCATCAAACATGATACAAATATGTGCACAAAAGTATATCACATATACAACTTGCACATCAAGTGAGAAAATCCATATAAAGTGAACCAATACTAGTTAATGCAAAGTAATATATCAAATATATAATTATACATTAAATCATTAAATCAACATTTGATTCAATGATCCAGTCATGTCGCACATAACCGACTAGTATTCAATGTATCGATTTATCGAATCAATGATTCGATAACTAGGTCATATCGAATATAACCAATCGAAACATTTGTCGTGAGAATGAAATGCGGTATCACATAAACACATTATTCTCGCTCCCGCACATATCTCATATGCGCTCCTATTTCGTTTCGCTTGAGCCAGGAAACCTCTGTGTAGGACTCTAAAGACTCGTCAATACGCCGGTAGCAGATGATGATCATATCAAGCACCCACAAGCCGCAAGCGATCTGCTAAACGTAACGGCCATCCGGGTATTGAGCGATCAGAAGATCGACGAGCTAGCCCGCTCACACTCATGTGAATCCAACCAGTAACACTTACCGTACAGTCCGGTCTGTTCGTCTGATACGTCGCATATCAAGTCTAGGGGTGGTAAACGTCAGACCCCAATAACCGATAAGTCGTGCCGATGTGAGGATCATAACGGGTTGAGAAACTACTGGTAACACTTACCAGCAAATCTCTGATCAGCCCTGGCCAGGGACTTCCCTGTTACGACCAATCGAGCACAGCGCAACATCAACCCCCAATACCGGGAGAGACGAAACCCCTCCTATCGCTCATTGCCTCCATGTGACTCGGGACTGTACCCAAAGACCACCGTTTTGCATGCCCTCATGGACGTGGTAAGGTGGAGATCAAAGCACAGTGGGAGTCACACAAGACTCTATGACGATCTCGGGTCTACAGACTAACCTGTACAAGTGTCACCTGAGAACTGCCATCTGACGTGAGGTATAATACCATCTGGGAGTTCTCGGCAAGTCCGTCCAGTGTACCCAGTCTCCACTGAGCACCCGTATACCATCTCTGATGTCAAACACCAATGGATATGAGATCATCCATCGCCCATCCCATGGGTCGAGAAGCGTATACGCTAGTCTACTCTGGTATATCGATGCCCCGTCTCGATACACCCACGACTAGGGACCTTGAAGGATGTACTTATGGACTACCATGTCCCCACTAGTATGATCTGCATCATAGTCCAGGTAGTCAAGTACACATCCTAAGGGCTTTACCAACATGTAACCATAAGACAGTTTAAAGAGACTAGTGTACATGTTAAGATAAAGAGTAACCAGATAGCATACTATCATATCGAGCAAGAAAGTCATCTCTATATATGTCCAAGCATCCAATATAATATGCATCATGTGTACAATACTGGCCTCTAGGGCATACATACAACTAACAATCTCCCACTTGTACTAGGGCCAGCTGCTGTTGTATCGCATACCGAGCATCCCGAAGAGTCTCTCAAACTGTATCTGGGGAATGGCCTTCGTGAGTGGATCCGCAGTGTTGTTCTTCGTGTCAACCCTCCTGACCTCGATCTCCCGGCGATCAACTATCTCCCGGATCAGGTGATACCGCCTCAGAATATGCCTGGATCGCTGATGGGACCTTGGTTCCTTGGCCAAAGCCACCGCTCTATTGTTATCGCAATACAAAGGTATTGGATGCTCAATGGATGGAACCACTCCAAGTTCAGTAATGAACTTCTTGATCCAGACAGCCTCTTTGGCAGCATCATTGGCAGCGATGTATTGAGCCTCCATCGTCGAGTCTGCCACGGTTTCCTGCTTGGAACTCTTCCAGCTAACCGCCCCTCCGTAAAGGGTAAAGACAAAGCCCGACTGCGACTTAGAGTCGTCCTTATCACTCTGGAAGCTCGAATCGGTAAAGGACTCCACTTGGAGCTCTCCGTTACCATACACCAAGAACATATCTCTAGTCCTTCGCAAGTACTTGAGAATGCTCTTCACAGCTGTCCAGTGACTCTCTCCAGGATCAGCTTGATACCTGCTCACTACACTTAGTGAGTATGCTACATCGGGTCTGGTACATAGCATCGCATACATGATAGAGCCTACTGCCGAAGCATAGGGTATCCCTTGCATGCGAGCTCTCTCCAAATCAGTCTTGGGAGACATCTCTTTGGAGAGAGTGACTCCAGAGATCGTGGGCAAGTTTCCACGCTTGGACTCTTCCATACTAAACCTTTTTAGTATGGTGTCAATGTACCTGGATTGGGACAATCCCAAAATCCGTTTGGATCTATCTCTATAGATCCTAATTCCCAATATGCAGGAGGCATCACCAAGATCTTTCATTGAGAATCTTTGTGATAAGAAGAGCTTGACCGATTGCAGCATAGGAATATCATTTCCTATCAAGAGTATGTCGTCCACGTACAATACGAGGAAGACAACCTTACTCTCTGCCACCTTCTTGTAGATACAAGGTTCATCTGGGTTTTTGACGAAATCAAACTCTTTGATAACGACGTCAAAGCAGATGTTCCAACTCCGCGATGCTTGCTTTAATCCATAAATGGATTTAAGCAGCTTGCACACCTTCCCGCTGCTCCCACTATCTACGAAGCCTTCTGGCTGAGTCATGTACACGCACTCTTCTAAATCACCATTTAGAAAGGCGGTCTTAACATCCATTTGCCAGATTTCGTAATCATGATATGCAGCGATGGCAAGCATGATCCGGATGGATTTAAGCATAGCCACTGGAGAAAAGGTCTCGTCATAGTCCACACCTGGTCTTTGAAGAAAACCCTTTGCTACAAGTCTAGCTTTGAAAGTCTCCACTTTCCCATCTACACCTTCTTCTTGAAGATCCACTTGCTCCCAATGGGTTTTACCCCTTCAGGAGCAACGTCCAAAATCCATACTTTGTTGGTGTACATGGATTCCATCTCGGACCGCATAGCATCCAGCCATTTCACTGAGTCCCCACTCGTGATGGCCTGCTCGAAGCTAGTTGGGTCATCATCCTCCATGATGCAATCCTCGCCCCCACCATCCATGAGAAAACCGTAGTATCTCTCAGGTTGGAGAGGAACCCTACTAGATCGGCGGAGAGGCTGAGGTTCGTCGGGAGCTACTGAATCCTCTGGTTCCACTAAATCTTCAGTTTGAGTTTGTGTAGCCGGAATTTCTTCCAGTTCTACCTTATCGCCACTAATTTCCTTTGCAAGAAATTCCTTTTCCAAAAAGGTGGCATGTCGAGAAACAAACACTTTTTGTTCCTCTGTATGGTAGAAAAGATATCCATGTGAATGTTTGGGATATCCCACAAACTTGCATAGAACTGACCGTGCCTCGAGTTTGTCCGGATTTTGCCTTTTGACATAAGCCGGGCAACCCCATATCTTAACTCGTTTAAGACATGGTCTCTTCCTACTCCATATCTCATATGGTGTGGTAGGTACAGATTTAGATGGAACTTGATTCAATAGGTATGCTGCTGTCTCCAGCGCATAACCCCAGAAGGAAATAGGTAACTCAGCTGTGCTCATCATAGAGCGCACCATATCTAATAGGGTGCGGTTCCTCCGTTCTGATACACCGTTGTGCTGTGGTGTATATGGAGGAGTCAGCTGAGAGAGAATCCCATTCTCTTTTAGGAAGTCCAGGAATTCATTGCTTAAGTACTCTCCTCCTCGATCAGATCGTAGGATTTTAATACTTTTTCCGGTTTTGTTTTCGACTTCTTGTTTATATTGTCTAAATTTCTCAAAAGCTTCTGATTTGTGTTTCATCAGGAACACATATCCGAATCTAGAGAGATCGTCAGTGAATGTAATGAAGTACGAAGAACCATCCCTGGCATGTGTAGACATGGGACCGCATACATCACTATGTATCAGTCCCAAGAGTTCGGTAACTCTTTCTCCGTGTCCCGTAAACGGAGTCTTGGTCATCTTTCCTTTGAGACATGACTGGCAAGTGTCATAAGATGAAAATTCAAACGGATTTAAATATCCATCTTTATGCAACTTGGCTAGTCGTGTCGCATTGATGTGACCCAGTCTACAATGCCACAAGAAGGATTCGTTGAGTTCAGAACTCTTCCTCTTGTGTGTGTTTGTTATGCTCAGAAATGTTGATTGATTTAGAACATAAATGCCATTGCACAACGTGCCTGATCCAACCAACTTTTGGTTACGGAAAATGTTCATAACATTGTCCTGTAATACAAAATTATATCCCTCTTTACTTAATAAAGAAACCGATATAATGTTGCATATCAGGTTCGGCATGTAATAGCATTCGTTCAGAACCAATGTATTACCAGTTGGTAATACAAGGTGATATTCCCCGACAGTCTTAGCTGCAACAATTGCACCATTTCCAACTCTAATGTCTTTATCACCTTCTCCAAGTTCTTTACCTTTGCTTAGCCCATGTAACTGATTACATATATGGGATCCTGACCCGGTATCTAATACCCAGGACGTAGAGCAAATGGAGAAACAGTTCTCTGTAACGAACACACCCGAAGAAAATGCATCAACATGTACTTTCTTCATTCGGGTGGCATGGGAATCCTGGTATTCCCCTATTTCATGTTCATTCCTATAACTCTTATAAGAAAGAACGGAACCAACGTTCCCCAGCACAGTATAACATGCGGGTTCGGTCAATACATCCATATTATTATCTTCATTAGGGCATGAAATGGTCGCTACCTGGAGAGAGAGAGAAGAAAACACTTTAGCGTATGCTCGTGCAAGATCAGATTGGTTATTATCTTATCTAATCAGGATGGCTCCCACTGTTTTTTATCAAATCTTCCTTCAAACCCTAAATGGAAAGGCTAGCCGGGATTAATTACACACTACAAGTTCGCCAATCTTTCAGCCAGGCCAGTGTCGGTACTTTGAGGGAGGTCCCCCGTGCTTTCGCACGAACCTAATTAATGTAAACCTCGTTTTCCCAGAAGCGTAACCCCGTTGACACCTTTCTAGACACCTACTTGATCAGCTAATTGCAATGTGTAAAACTCTCCCAGGAGTAACTCTTACTCGCAGTGGGTATCGGGATCCAACTATCTCATAGAAGGTATGCAATCTTATTGCAAATTTCAACACTTGAAATTCCCGATAATATTTTGCCCCTAGTGTCCTATGACCTTGACAAAGGCCAACAAATCACAGGATGCTAGTCAAGTTCAACCCGTCATTTCTTGATTGAATCAAACCCACCCGCACGACCCTTGACAAAGGCCAACAAGGTCGTACGACTACCCTGAAACAATCTGCATCATATGCATTAGCAGATAAGCACTATTCAGCTACCGCACACTACGCCTTGACAAAGGCCAACAAACGCAGCACGAATACTAAACAGTTCTTATCTGAAATGACGGAGGGCTACGGCAGGTTTTTCTGAAAACCTATTGCGTAATGAACTTGATATCGTTGTAGAATCAAATGAAGTTTTGAAATGGATTGATTTTGAGGCTTTTCTAGTTTTGCTAAAGGGGTCACTCCCGGTGAAGGGATCGTCGGCCCTTTCCTCGTCGAATGAGGTGCGGGATATATCATATATATCACTGTGCAAAGCAAAAAACTCTTAAAAGCAATCAAAAACCAAACCGAGTGTGTAGCATCTGCCAGTTATTGCTAAAGGAGTCACTCCTGGTGAAGGGATCTCGGTCCTTTCCTCATCGAATAAGGTGCGGGATATATCATATATATCGCTGTGCAAAGCAAGAACTGTAGCTACCCTTTTTATTTAAAATTTTGATTCCACAACATCTTAGGTTTCTTTTCTTTCATTAATCACATTAATGAAGTCCCATCATTTAAGTACCTAAACATCACAGATAAATACGACGTACACTTATGCCATCCGCATTCGCCTCGATGTCCCCTCGTGCACCGTTAGGTTAGGTAACTAACGACAGAGCAGGGCAGGGCTAGTGCGGGTGCAAAACATAAGTAACGTCTATATAATATATCATATATATACTATATAAAGTATCTATCATAGAACATCACATATATCGCAGCGGAAGAAACATATGAAACATTGGATATACTAGGACGTCCGTGTTTTCAATACGAGCCAGTATAAAACACGGATTCCATGGTCGTGATGAATAGCCAATCCCACACCCCTAGACCCCTACGAGAGCGGCAAGCAACCCTGCCAATTCTAGGGTTAGGAGACCCAGACTCGACTCCTCGAGTTGGTCTCCCACTGGACCCCAGAACCCGGTTACTTGTGCTCCCCTCCTTGGGTCTATCCTAATGCGGAAAAGTAAATAATATACAAAAGGTGACATCTTCCGCTACCTGGAAATGCCCCAAATAAAAGAATATTACATACAAGTTTTTACATAAATGAAAATGAAAAACACTCATCTCACATAAAAAAACCCCGGCTATTCGAACACGACGATCCAATATAACATATCCAGCAACACATAACATCACATGTCATCAACGTAAGTAAGTATGCATACCCCAATTGTCGTTGACATATAGCAACGAAACCGGCGATATGAACATACTACACTTACGGTCACAGAAAAGAAAGTGTAAAACTACAACAGTTGGAATCCGCAACCTCTTTAGACATCACATGCCTAATCAAATGAAATACTTAGACATCACATGCCTAACAGTTATAAACCCCGCATTTTAGTCTCATTATCGAAAACACTTTTCAATATCAAGTGAAACTAAACCGCTAGATTTATAACATTCATTCAGTTATCTCATAACTGTTTGTGAATTCCAATTATTGTATCAAATTCCAGATAAACAGAAAATGTTAAACTTTCCGATCGAACAGTCGAATACCCAAGTTTTCCCGATACAGCTCAACACATGAAATAAGTCTAACAACATTCAGTTCGTGCCTCAGTACCAACGGTCCAGCCGTAGAAGGGTCAAGCCAACGCCTCACATGTGGCATGCCGTACTGCCCCAAACCCGAAGGTTCAAAGGGCAGTTTAAGACGGTCACATAATCGAGTTAAGGTTTGTTGTCTTCTAGAGGGTCCATTGCGTTACTTGCACTACTTAGAACGTCGTTAAACTACGGAAAGTTCCAACACTTGGAAATTTCCCGGCAGGGAAAAAATTGGGTATTTTTATCCGGTCGAACTTTTTAACATATTCTAAAATTTATCCGGAAAGCCACATAGACAAAATCTGATACCCCGATCGAAACACCGAATCCCCAAAACAACCACAGAAAATTCAACTCTTGAATAAAATTTAAAAATACCCAGAGAACTCAGCACAGTTAAATAGGAATTACTGTGCAGATTGGTATGGATGACGTCATTAAGTGGCGGCGGAACCGTCGCACGAGCCATGCTCGTGTCGCGGTTCCGCGGCTGTTTAAACTCAAAACAGTGTCGTATTTGCACAGTAATTCTTACAATTTCCTGCTGAATATTTTAGGAATTTTTAATCTGGAAAAATCCCAGTTTTTAGAAAAAGTCCAGAGAGCATGTAAAACTTAGGGTTTCGGATTCGATCGGGTTTCAAACATCGTCTAGACTTCGCCGAAGGCTCTAGCTAGGCTCTGATACCAGTGAAAGGTTCCTAGGCACCCTAAAGAGGTCTCACAAGGCATCAACCATGCCATTTTACAAAAATTATGGTGCCGAGAAACCCTAATACGGATCGTCGGCTAGAATTCTAGGCGAAACAAGAATCTAGTTAACATTTTAACTAAAGGAGAGAGGCTACAACCTTTGTAGATCCGGTTATCCACTTCCTTAGCTCCACGTAGGTGTCCTCTCGCTGTCCATCTCGAATCCTAGACTCAATCGTCGGCTTCATCGGGAAAACGAGCGGGCAATGTCGTCGGCTTCGTGCCGAAGATGATCTACGTCGAGATTGCACAAGCTCAAGCTCCAACTTCACCAAGTTGTGAAACTTGTGAAGAAAACACCCAAAACAACTTGGCAAGAGGTAGAGGGTGAAGAAATAGGAGGTGGGTTCACTTTAGAATTGGATTTCTCACTTTAGATCTCAAGTTGCCATTGATGGCATCAAGGTTTCTTTCTTGAAGAAGAAGGTCAAGAAGAAGAAAGAATATGATATGTATATTTTAAAATGAAAAAGAAAACCATACTTATCATATTCTAACTAGGGTTAAGTATAGAGAATAGACCATGGTAAGTGGATGGGTTAGGGTTAAGCATGAAGACAAAATGGTCTCTTTGGTCAAGGCTTCATGAAGCTTCAACAAGCTTCATGACAAAAACAAACCATTTTATTTTCATTTATCCAATGAAATAAATAAAGAAATGAATAAATAAATGATAAGGCAAAACCCTAATTATCATTTAACCATGGTTTAATTCTTCACACTTAACCAAATGATCAAGTATCATTAAACATGATACAAATATGTGCACAAAAGTATATCACATATACAACTTGCACATCAAGTGAGAAAATCCATATAAAGTGAACCAATAATAGTTAATGCAAATTAATATATCAAATATATAATTATACATTAAATCATTAAATCAACATTTGATTCAATGATCCGGTCATGTCGTACATAACCGACTAGTATTCAATGTATCGATTTATCGAATCAATGATTCGATAACTAGGTCATATCGAATATAACCAATCGAAACATTTGTCGCGAGAATGAAATGCGGTATCACATACACGCATTATTCTCGCTCCCGCACATATCTCATATGCGCTCCTATTTCGTTTCGCTTGAGCCAGGAAACCTCTGTGTAGGACTCTAAAGACTCGTCGATACGCCGGTAGCAGATGATGATCATATCAAGCACCCACAAGCCGCAAGCGGTCTGCTAAACGTAACGGCCATCCGGGTATTGAGCGATCAGAAGATCGATGAGCTAGCCCGCTCACACTCATGTGAATCCAACCAGTAACACTTACCGTACAGTCCGGTCTGTTCGTCTGATACGTCGCATATCAAGTCTAGGGGTGGTAAACGTCAGACCCCAATAACCGATAAGTCGTGCCGATGTGAGGCTCATAACGGGTTGAGAAACTACTGGTAATACTTACCAGCAAATCTCTAATCAGCCCTGGCCAGGGACTTCCCTGTTACGGCCAATCGAGCACAGCGCAACATCAACCCCCAATACCGGGAGAGACGAAACCCCTCCTATCGCTCATTGCCTCCATGTGACTCGGGACTGTACCTAAAGACCACCGTTTTGCACGCCCTCAGGGACGTGGTAAGGTGGAGATCAAAGCACAGTGGGAGTCACACAAAACTCTATGACGATCTCGGGTCTACAGACTAACCTATACAAGTGTCACCTGAGAACTGCCATCTGACGTGAGGTATAATACCATCTGGGAGTTCTCGGCGAGTCTGTCCGGTGTACCCAGTCTCCACTGAGCACCCGTATACCATCTCTGATGTCAAACACCAATGGATATGGGATCATCCATCGCCCATCCCATGGGTCGAGAAGCGTATACGCTAGTCTACTCTGGTATATCGATGCCCCGTCTCGATACACCCACGACTAGGGACCTTGAAGGATGTACTTATGGACTACCATGTCCCCACTAGTATGATCTGCATCATATTCTAGGTAGTCAAGTACACATCCTAAGGGCTTTACCAACATGTAACCATAAGACAGTTTAAAGAGACTAGTGTACATGTTAAGATAAAGAGTAACCAGATAGCATACTATCATATCGAGCAAGAAAGTCATCTCTATATATGTCCAAGCATCCAATATAATATACATCATGTGTACAATACTGGCCTCTAGGGCATACATACAACTAACAAAGTCAAGGTCATAAGAGTATGGGGCAAAAATCACATCGGGAGTTTCTAAAAAAACTGAAACTTTCCAGATATGCGCATACCTTCTGGAGTGTGAAAACGTGAGCGGATTCCGTTACGTTATCATGCGATGATAGTTGGATCCTGATTCCCACTGATGAGTTGGTTTACTCCTCGGGTGATCCCGACTAATTCTTCTTTCAGGTTTGGAGGAGACTTTGACGGTACAGTGGGAGGTTTCCTGATTAGATAAAGTGATAACCATTCTGATCTAGGTTAGAGTGCACGCTGAGTGTTTCTTTTCTCTCTCTCTTTGGCAGTGACCATGACCCGACCCTAGACTATGACTCAGTGACCAAAATTAACCGAACCTTCTTAAACACTGGTTTTTGGATTGTCAGAGTTGCATACCTCATTGCCACTCCTACTTTTACCCTTTTCTCCAAGACACCCCGTATTACTACGAACGTCCACTTCCATTGGAAAAAACCATCGTATGGTTATATACGAACTCGAAGGAATTTATTCGAGGATGGTTTCCGGTCCTGGAGGAAACGAATAGGACTATTCAGTTGCCTTTTCCTTTTACCTTCTCTCAGGTTGCGAGTGCTCCTTGGATTAGGACAGTACACCTATTACGCAAATTGGATAGTCTTCTTCCAAACCATAGGCAGGTGCCGAACGGTGGGGAATGAAGAAAACCAATTAGCATAAACGATGGTGTGTAGAAGGTATTAAGTAAAGACATATCAAGGGATTAGTAAGAGGGCAAAGTAAATTGCGACTGCTATTCACGACCAAACCAAGTATTTCATTACCACTCCCACTTCACCTTTGTATTTCTCCAGGACACTCCGTATCACTACGAAGATCCACAGTTTATTGGATACTCCATCGTATGGTTATATACGAACTCGAAAGGAACTTGTTCCGGTTCGGGGATGGATTCTGGTTCAGGAGAAATAAGAATAAGGTTTATTCAGGTGTCTTTTATCTTCACCTTCTCTCGCATTGCGAGTGCTCCTAGGATTAGGACAGTACACCCATTATGCTTATTGGATAGTCTTCTTCCAAACCATAGGCTGGTGCCGAACGGTAGGGAAGGAAGAAAACCATTTGGCCTAAAGGGGTGTACAGAAGGTAATGACTAAAGACATATAAAAGGATTTGGAGAGGTAGCAAAGAATTATACGGTTACAGTTGTGAATTTTGTTGGTGAGTGCTGCATGCTCCCACAACTCTTGTGGCGCGGCGGAAGCGATGAACAAAAATTTCTTAGCATACAACACGCACTTCTCCGAAGATCTTGTCTAAACCACAACTAGAGATCTAGAAATTTTAGGGATTCATACAAATAAACATCACATGCAATTGTAAAATTATTACTAAGAGGAAAGATTACAACCTTTGTAGATCTTCCTCGGTGACTCCTTGGCACTATGAGAGTTTGGTACGGATCGATGGTAGCCTCCCTTGTCCACGATGATCCACCCGAAGTCCCTTTACCCAAAGCTCCTTACCTTACTCGTTAAACACCCTACACAAATCGGCTAGAGGTGTGTAGTATGATAATGTGGTTTATGTTCTTCAATTGAAATCCTTTCTTTTGTTAACTTCACTCTAGAGAGAAAATTTAGAGAGGAAGAAGAAAATAATGGTGGCTTGAATTGAGCTTTCTATCATATCACATATGATAACTAGTTTTTACACCCTTGTGTGTTTTTCATTGTGTGTTTTTGTACATTGTTTCATATCACATATGAAGCTATTTATAGTGTTGAGAAAGGAATAAACATCTTTATTCCACCTCCACTATAATTATGGTTGCAAAATTCTTTTCATAAAGAATTAAGCATGGGTGGAAATTCTTTTCATTAAGTTAAGTAAAGGATACCCACTAAAGAATAAAGGAGCATGTGTATGTTTTCTTTTCATTAACTTAAAATGAAAAGATATAAAGGAGCATGTGAAGGTATTCTTTACATTAACTTAAAATGATAAATACAAATTAAAAGCTTCAATATAAGTCTTATATTGCCACCATTCTTGTATCAACAACCATGATACTATGTATGCATGCATGTGTCCATGCACATCATCATGTGCATGCATGCATGCATCCAAAAGGATTTACTTAAAGAATTTATCTAAATGTAATTAGTTAAATCAACACTTGATTTACCATACCGGTCATATCACATATGATCCGTCAAATAGAAAATGCCCGATTAATATACGTTATCACATATCCGTATTTAAGCGGGTCCCGTGCATATCTCATATGCACACCATATCGTTTTGCCTGAGCCAGGAAACTTCATTGTGGGACTCTAAGACTCGTCTATACGCCGGCAGTAGATGATGATCATATCAAACATCTACAAGCCGCAAGAGGTCAGCTAAACATAACGGCCACCCGGGTATTGAAGCAATCAGAAGAAAACCAGGGAAGCTGTAAAAACTCCCGTCGAGCCAACTGGCAACACTTACCGTACAGTCCGGTCTCTTCGTCAGATATGCTGCATATCAAGTCTAGGGATGGTATCGTCGACCCCAGTAACTCAATAAGTCATGCTGGTGTATGGCTCATAACAGATCGAGAAACTACTGATAACTCTTATCAGTAAATCTCAGCAGCCCTGGCCAGGGACTTCATGTTATAGCCAATCTAGCATAGCACAACATCAACCCCCAATATCGGGAGAGACGAAACCCCTCCTATCGCTCATTGCCTCCATGCGCCTCGGGACTGTACCCAAAGACCACCTGTTTGCACGACTCAGTAGAGCCGTGGTAGGGTGGAGATCAAAGTATAGTGGGAGGACACACAAGACTCTATGACGATCTCGGGTCTACAGACTAACCTGTACCAGTGTTCCTAGAGAACTGCTATCCGACGATAGATATAATACCACATAGGAGTTCTCGGCGAGTCCGTTTAGTGTACCCAGTCTCCACTGAGCACCCGCATACAATCTTTGGTGTCTCCTCACCAGATGGATATGGGATCATACATCGCCCATCATATAGGACAAGAATAGTATACGCTAGTCTACTCTGGAATATTGATGCCCTGTCTCGATACACCCTCGACTAGGAACAGTTCAAGGATATGCTTATAGACTACATGTGCCCCACTAGTATGATCCGCATCATAATCACATTAGTCAAGCAAATATCCCTTGGGCTTTATCAACATGTGTAAATGATAAAATCTACATGTACAGATAAAGTAAACCAGATAGCGTACTATCATTTTGAGCAAGAAATTCATCTATCTCCATAGATAATATGTCCAAGTTTCCACTATCCATATAATGGCCTTTAGGGCATACAAATTACTAACAATCTCCCACTTGCACTAAGGCCAGTTATTGGCGTATCTCATACCCAACATTTCAAACAGTCGCTCATGCTGAGGCTGTGGAAGTGCCTTGGTGAATGGATCCGCTGTGTTATCCTTTGTATCTACTCTCCGAATCTCGATCTCCTGGCGATCCACTATCTCCCGGATCAGATGATATCTCCTTAGGATGTGTCTAGATTTCTGATGGGACCTTGGTTCTTTTGCTAATGCTATAGATCCATTATTATCACAATACAATGGTATTGGATCAACAATGGTTGGAACTACTCCTAGTTCCGCAATGAACTTCTTCATCCAGACGGCTTCCTTAGCAGCATCACTTGCAGCAATATACTCAGCTTCCATCATGGAGTCTGCAACGGTGTCCTGTTTGGAACTCTTCCAACTAACCGCTCCTCCATTTAGGGTAAAAACAAACCCTGAGATTGATTTACTGTCATCCTTGTCACTTTGGAAGCTTGAATCGGTAAATGCCTCCATCTGGAGATCCCCATTACCATACACCAAGAACAATTCTTTAGTCCTTCGCAAGTACTTAAGAATGTTCTTCACTGCTATCCAATGTTTCTCCCCTGGGTTGGATTGATACCTGCTTACTACAGCCAGTGCATAAGCTACATCAGGGAGTGTACACAACATCGCATACATTATAGATCCCACGGCTGAAGCGTAGGGTATAACGCTCATGCGAGCTCTCTCTTCATCAGTCTTCGGACAGAAGTCCTTAGAGAGAGTGATTCCATGACTAGCAGGCAAGGCACCACGCTTTGAATCTTCCATACTAAACCTCTTTAGAATGGTGTCTATGTACTTTGATTGGGACAATCCCAATAACCTCTTGGATCTATCTCTATAGATCCTAATACCCAAAATGCGCGAGGCATCACCCAGGTCCTTCATGGAGAACCTTTGTGATAAGAATAGTTTGACCGATTGTAGCATAGGAACATCATTTCCTATCAGGAGAATGTCATCAACGTACAATACGAGGAATGTGACAGTACTCCCTACAATCTTCTTATAAATACATGGTTCATCTTCATTTCTGACAAAATCAAACTCTTTGATAGTATCATCAAAGCAGATGTTCCAGCTCCTTGAGGCTTGCTTTAATCCATAAATGGATTTAAGCAATCTACATGCTTTCCCGCTGCTCCCACTATCAATGAAGCCCTCTGGCTGATCCATAAAAACACATTCTTCTAAATCACCATTTAGAAATGATGTTTTTACGTCCATCTGCCAGATTTCATAATCATAGTGAGCAGCAATAGCAAGTAGGATCCTAATGCACTTAAGCATTGCTACCGGAGAGAAAGTTTCATCATAGTCCAAGCCTGGTCTTTGACGAAAACCTTTCGCTACAAGCCTTGCTTTATAGGTCTCCACCTGTCCATCTACACCAATCTTTCTCTTAAAGATCCATTTGCACCCAACGGGTTTTATCCCAGGAGGTGCAACGTCCAAAGTCCATACATTGTTGGTGTACATTGACTCCATTTCGGATCTCATTGCTTCCAGCCATTTCACTGAGTCACTACTCGTGATAGCTTGCTGAAAACTAGTAGGGTCATCATCATCCATGATGCAATCTTCTCTATCACCATCTATGAGAAACCCATAGTATCTCTCTGGTGGGTGAGAAGTTCTACTAGACCTTCTGAGCGGCTGAGGTTCTTGAAGTTCTACTGCAACATCAGTTTCAACCAATTCCTCTTGAGTAATTTGTGTCTCTAGAACCTCTTCTAGTTCTACCATATTGCCACTAGTATTTTCCGTAAAGAACTCATTTTCCAAAAATGTGGCATGCTGAGCAACAAACACCTTTTGTTCCTCTTTGTGGTAGAATAGATATCCATACGAATGTTTTGGATACCCCACAAACTTACACATGACCGATCGTGTCTCGAGTTTGTCTGGATTATGCTTTTTAACAAAAGCCGGACAACCCCAAATCCTAAACCTTTTAAGAGATGGTCTCTTTCCATTCCACATCTCATATGGAGTGGTAGACACGGTCTTGGTTGGCACCCTGTTCAATAGATACATTGCTGTCTCCAATGCATGTCCCCAAAAGGAAAGCGGTAACTCAGCATCACACATCATGGATCGTACCATATCCAATAGGGTACGATTCCTCCGTTCTGACACACCATTGTGCTGCGGTGTGTAAGGAGGAGTGAGCTGAGAGAGAATCCCATTCTCTTTTAAGAAGTCTAGAAACTCTGTACTTAAATACTCTCCACCTCGATCCGACCGAAGTTTCTTGATGCTCAAGCCTGTTTGCTTCTCTACTTCAAGTTTATATTCCTTGAATTTCTCAAAAGCTTCGGATTTGTGCTTTATCAAAAACACGTGTCCGAATCTTGAGAAATCATCAGTAAAAGTGATGAAGTATGAAAAACCACCTCTTGCAAGTGTAGACATTGGTCCGCATACATCACTATGTATGAGGCCTAAGAGTTCACCAGCTCTTTCTCCGTGTCCACTAAACGGAGTTTTGGTCATTTTACCTTTGATACAAGACTGGCAAGTCGCATAAGATTTATATTCAAACGGATTTAAATATCCATCTTTATGTAGCTTGTTTAGTCTTGTTTCATTAATATGACCAAGTCTACAATGCCAAAGAAAATCTTCAATTATATCTGAAAACTTTCTTTTACTAGTATGTTGTATATTGAAAACTGTGTGTTGGTTCAGGATGTAAATGCCGTTATTTAGTGTACCATGCCCAATCAACTCTTGATTCAGGTTAATGTTCATAACATTATTTTGCAACATAAAATGATATCCTTCATTGTCCAACAAAGAAACGGATACAATGTTACACAGCATACTTGGTACAAAATAACACGGATTCAAAACCAAAATACATCCTGAAGGCAACCCTAGATGATACTCTCCCACGGATACAGCATGTATATTGGAACCATTTCCAACCCGCAGAGTATGATCTCCAACCTTTAAAACTCTACTATTTCTCAATCCCTGCATACAATTGCAGATGTGAGAACCAGAACCGGTATCCAATACCCAGGATGCAGAGTTTAAAGAAAAGCAGTTTTCAGTTACAAAAATACCTGAAGTGGAAACATCAGCATGCTTCTTCTTCTTGAGATCAGCAAGGTATGCAGCACAGTTCCGTTTCCAGTGTCCTGACTTTTTACAGTAAAAACATTCTCCTTTTCCACTTCCCACAGTCCCGGCTTTGTCTTTCCCCTTTGCCTTTCTAACTCCACCTGTCTGTTTGATGGACTTCTTCTTTTTCTTTCCCTTGGCCTTAGCTTTTGGGAATGAAGAGGAAGATGGCCCAGCAAGCAGAGCGGGAGTCCTTGCCGTTTTCAATGTGTTCTCTGCACTTCTCAACATATTGAGAAGTTCAGGCAATGATTTCTCCAAACCATTCATATTGAAATTTACTATGAACGGAGCAAAAGCAGGGGGGAGAGACTGTAGAACAATATCCGTATACTGCTCATTATCCATAGTCCATCCCAGTCCCTCAAGTTCTTCAATAAGACCAATCATTTTCAAAACATGGTCTCCAACTGATGCACCAGCGGCCATTCGCATCTGAAACAGCTTTCTAGATGCCTCGTATTTTAAAGTACGCGATTGCTCTTCATACAACTCCTTTGTGTGAAGAAAGATGGATTGTACATCCATATTCTCGTGTTGCTTCTGATGGACACTGTCCATAGAAGCGAGCGCGAGGCACTTGGCCGTGTTGCAGTCATTTTCCCAAGTTTTACGGATCTCCCTATCCGCGAAAGATGATTCAGGTCCTGGGACTGGTGGGGCTTCAGTATTGAGGACATATGATACCTTATCATATGAAAGTGCAATGTTCAAGTTCCTCAACCATTCTTTATAATTTGGTCCTGTCGGTTTATTTTTCTCAAGTAGAAGCTTAAGTCCTGACATCTGTAATTGTCATTTGGAGAGAGAAAAGGATATACTTAGCGAATTGCTCTTTCAAAGAATTAGATTGGTTATTGTTTTATCTAATCGATGTCTCCCACTGCTTTTATCAAATTTTCTTTCAAAACCTAAAAAGAAAACTAGCCAGAAATAATTTTCCTGGAAGTAACACTTACTCACAGTGAGATCGAGATCCAACTATCATATAGATGGTATGCAATCTCATTGCAAATTTCAACTCTTGAAATTCCCGATATGGTTTTTACCCCTAGTCACTTATGACCTTGGCTATGGTCAACATATCATAAGTACTAGTCAAATTCTACCCGTCATTTCGTGATTAATTAGACCCACCCATATGACCCTTGACTATGATCAACATAATCACATGAATGTCCTAACTAATCGCATCATATGCTTTATAGGAATTCATCACTTAGCTACCGTACACTACGCCTCGGCTATGGTCGACATACGTAGCACGAATACTAAGTACTCTGCTTCCTAAAATGACGGAGGGTTGCGGATGGTTTTTAAGAAAACCTTTAACGCTTTGAACATGATGTCGTTGTAGAATCAAGTGGGAAGGAGTGGTTTAAGCTCCATTTTAAAATATCGAACGGTTTTGTAGTATCTTTCTAATTTTGCTAAAGAGGTCACTCCCGGTAAAGGGATCTCGGCTCTTTCCTTATCGAATAAGGTGCTGGATATGTAAATACCACGATGCAAAGCAACAATAGATCAACTCTAAAACCAAATCGAGTTCTTTGTAACATTTTCCAGTTTCGCTAAAGGGGTCACTCCCGGTGAAGGGATCTCGGCCCTTTCCTCATCGAATGAGGTGCAGGATATTCAACAATACCACTATGCAAAACAAAAAACCAGAGTTACCCTTTTTCAAAAAGTTTGATTCTACAACATCTTTAGGTTTCTTTTCTTTTAACATTAATCATATTAATGTGGTCCCATCATTTACGTTTCCTATCTTTTATGTTTCCTAAACATCACAGAAAAGAAACGCAAAATAGAACGTACGCTTATGCCATCCGCATTTGCCACTGGGCCCCGTCATGCACCGTTAGGTTACTTAACTAACGGCAGAGCGGGGGCTGGACTAGCGCGGGTGCAAAACATAAGCAACGTTTAATATATATATATCTCATATATAAATATAGCCATTTCAGATCACAGATGAATGCATTGGATATACTAGGAATTGATGAATAGCCAAAACCACACCAAGACCCCTACGGGTGCGGCAAACTACCCGCCAAATTCCCGAAGTGTAGCAACCTCCCTCAACAATTGAGTAGGCCACTCGGCACTTGGAGAATGTCGGATTGCAAGTTACAGTCGTTTCATTTTAAGTGTTTGCTGCTGGAATTTCAGTTTCTGAACTGATTGTCCAGTTCGCAACACAGTTTTCACCCTGTTATGTTCAAAATTAGGCGACGCTACAGTTGAACAAAATTTAGGTTTATCAGTTAGGTTTCCAACGCATCCTACGGATCAATAATATC
The DNA here is from genome assembly GCA_030015575.1 of Agapanthus africanus. Taxonomy (NCBI): domain Eukaryota; kingdom Viridiplantae; phylum Streptophyta; class Magnoliopsida; order Asparagales; family Amaryllidaceae; genus Agapanthus; species Agapanthus africanus. Next base: position 173,972,245 of record JASDDO010000022.1, on the reverse strand, counting down.
TTTTGGGTACTGGAAGTTATGCACTGAAAACCACAAGGGTATACGTTCTGTCCCTGTTAGGGACTGCAATACGTTCTGTTGATTTAAAATACAGTTTAAATAGTAAACGACATTAGAAACGAATGAAACCACTTTCATTGGTTAGCTAACAGATTTATCTTCACTATGATATATAGTTCCGCATAATACCATTTTCATACAGAAGATAGAAAGCATTGCAAAACGAGAATTGACAGCCAGGACTGTTCTGGACAGCAGTCCAGAACCGCACTCCGAACCAGTTTCTGTCATCTAATTGTGGTTTAGCCTGGCTCTGATACCATGTTGGTGAGTGCTGCATGCTCCCACAACTCTTGTGGCGCGGCGGAAGCGATGAACAAAAATTTCTTAGCATGCAACACGCACTTCTCCGAAGATCTTGTCTAAACCACAACTAGAGATCTAGAAATTTTAGGGATTCATACAAATAAACATCACATGCAATTGTAAAATTATTACTAAGAGGAAAGATTACAACCTTTGTAGATCTTCCTCGGTGACTCCTTGGCACTATGAGAGTTTGGTACGGATCGATGGTAGCCTCCCTTGTCCACGATGATCCACCCGAAGTCCCTTTACCCAAAGCTCCTTACCTTACTCGTTTCGCAAACGAAGTAGAGTAAACACCCTACACAAATCGGCTAGAGGTGTGTAGTATGATAATGTGGTTTATGTTCTTCAATTGAAATCCTTTCTTTTGTTAACTTCACTCTAGAGAGAAAATTTAGAGAGGAAGAAGAAAATAATGGTGGCTTGAATTGAGCTTTCTATCATATCACATATGATAACTAGTTTTCACACCCTTGTGTGTTTTTCATTGTGTGTTTTTGTACATTGTTTCATATCACATATGAAGCTATTTATAGTGTTGAGAAAGGAATAAACATCTTTATTCCACCTCCACTATAATTATGGTTGCAAAATTCTTTTCATAAAGAATTAAGCATGGGTGGAAATTCTTTTCATTAAGTTAAGTAAAGGATACCCACTAAAGAATAAAGGAGCATGTGTATGTTTTCTTTTCATTAACTTAAAATGAAAACATATAAAGGAGCATGTGAATGTATTCTTTACATTAACTTAAAATGATAAATACAAATTAAAAGCTTCAATATAAGTCTTATATTGCCACCATTCTTGTATCAACAACCATGATACTATGTATGCATGCATGTGTCCATGCACATCATCATGTGCATGCATGCATGCATCCAAAAGGATTTACTTAAAGAATTTATCTAAATGTAATTAGTTAAATCAACACTTGATTTACCATACCGGTCATATCACATATGATCCGTCAAATAGAAAATGCCCGATTAATATACGTTATCACATATCCGTATTTAAGCGGGTCCCGCGCATATCTCATATGCACACCACATCGTTTTGCCTGAGCCAGGAAACTTCATTGTGGGACTCTAAGACTCGTCTATACGCCGGCAGTAGATGATGATCATATCAAACATCTACAAGCCGCAAGAGGTCAGCTAAACATAACGGCCACCCGGGTATTGAAGCGATCAGAAGAAAACCAGCGAAGCTATAAAAACTCCCGTCGAGCCAACTGGCAACACTTACCGTACAGTCCGGTCTCTTCGTCAGATATGCTGCATATCAAGTCTAGGGATGGTATCGTCGACCCCAGTAACTCAATAAGTCATGCTGGTGTATGGCTCATAACAGATCGAGAAACTACTGATAACTCTTATCAGTAAATCTCAGCAGCCCTGGCCAGGGACTTCATGTTATAGCCAATCTAGCATAGCACAACATCAACCCCCAATATCGGGAGAGACGAAACCCCTCCTATCGCTCATTGCCTCCATGCGCCTCGGGACTGTACCCAAAGACCACCTGTTTGCACGACTCAGTAGAGCCGTGGTAGGGTGGAGATCAAAGTATAGTGGGAGGACACACAAGACTCTATGACGATCTCGGGTCTACAGACTAACCTGTACCAGTGTTCCTAGAGAACTGCTATCCGACGATAGATATAATACCACATAGGAGTTCTCGGCGAGTCCGTTCAGTGTACCCAGTCTCCACTGAGCACCCGCATACAATCTTTGGTGTCTCCTCACCAGATGGATATGGGATCATCCATCGCCCATCATATGGGACAAGAATAGTATACGCTAGTCTACTCTGGAATATTGATGCCCTGTCTCGATACACCCTCGACTAGGAACAGTTCAAGGATATGCTTATAGACTACATGTGCCCCACTAGTATGATCCGCATCATAATCACATTAGTCAAGCAAATATCCCTTGGGCTTTATCAACATGTGTAAATGATAAAATCTACATGTACAAATAAAGTAAACCAGATAGCGTACTATCATTTTGAGCAAGAAATTCATCTATCTCCATAGATAATATGTCCAAGTTTCCACTATCCATATAATGGCCTTTAGGGCATACAAATTACTAACAAATTTGATAATGGAAGAGGCATTACTAGGAATACCCGGATACCCCTTCGAAACATTTATATGTTTCAGTTTCACTGTATACTGTTAAAAGAAAACTGATTTCCCAATTAGCCCTTGCTCCAGGGTATGTATTTACCAGGTATGATTCTCACATCTGTATGGTTTTACAGATGATGAGTGGGAGTAAGTTATTGGGAATTAGGTGATCATCCTCATTATATCAGGATTCGTTGTAATTGGTGATATTTGAGAAAGTCACCTGGGTTGTTTGCCGGTCGGCAAATATTTGGTTTTGAATATCCGCAGTTATGCACCAGTTTCAAATTGATATATCTGTACGTCTATTTTTTATAGAGTGAGATATAACTTTTTGAAATTAAGTCTATGACATTTACCTATATCAGTGGATGGTTAGGTAAGGAGCATTAAACAGCGGTGTAATTCTTCTTAACCATAAGTACAGTTTTCAACCTACGACACACAGTGAATGAGTCACTAGACTAAGGGGACTTATACAGAGTATTGTATATTGTCCAGTGTCCATTTCGACAGAGGGGTTGGTACTCGTACTATATTCTGTTTACTTGTGACTTCTCTAGTTCATAGACATGTATTTCGTAGAAATGCAAGGTCTAAGTTTGAGAAGTTATAGGTATAAGAGTAAAGTAGAGAACCAGGTATTGCAAGTATCGGGATTCTTCAAGGTGATCGAAGATATAGATATTTGTGTGTGGTATTCAGTTAATAGTAATGATTAAGAGAACTTGCTTCTCTTTCAGGTTACTCATAATTGGAAGCATTCCTAAGTTGAGTAACGCTGATCAGCCTTCTTCCATTTAGTTGACATGCACTGGAGACAGCTGCATGATTTGAATCTGGTTCAATTAAATCAGTGCCTCTGTTTCTGTATTGGATATAGAACAGTTCATATCTTAACATTGTTAAGGTACAGGGAGTTGTCCAGCTTATGCTTAAAACCAGACTCAGGATAACTCAAGGCACGTTTCTGTAATGGCTGTTTGTGGGTTGACCCAGGCTATGACGAGGGTTGAATTTCTACCAAATGGAAGATCAATAGTGATATTGTTCTTGACTCGCCACAGTTTTAATAAAAATGGATTTTTTTCAGAAAACAGTAGTGAGAGTATGGTAGAGCTGGAAGTGATTCCAGAACCGCAAACGATTACTGAAAGTTTGATAAGAACCTAAAGATTCAATCTGGTTTGACATTCCATTGGCCACTCCGCAGATATGGTGGGTAACTTTTGGAGATAGTGCCCTCAGAGTCGATTATTGGATCACAGGCACGTGATTGCAATGATTGAGGGAGGACCTATCCCGGTAGGACAGTCTTACTCAAGATGATAGTATGCTATCTGGTTTACCTTTATCATCGTGTACTGCTTTAGGTGACATGACAGATCACTATTGTACGTTGATAGAGCCCCTAGGATTCTTGCTTGACTACCGGCAGTATGAGGGCGATCATATACGTGGGAGCTGGTAGTCTATAAGCACATCCTTAAAAGGTCCCTAGTCGTGGGAGTTTCGAGACAGGGCATCGATACTCCAGAGTAGACTAGTGTATACAGTCGAGACCCCGACGAGGGGCGGTGGCCGGTCTCACAAGCCATTGGTGTCAGTTGGTTCACCTAAGATGTATACAGGTGCTCATTAGGTTATGAGTACACCGGACAGGACTCGCCGGGAACATGCTAGTTGGTCTTATACCTGACGTCAGATAGCAGTTCCCAGGTGACATGTGTACAGGTTAGTTCATCGACCTGGGGATCGTCATTTGTCTCGTGTGAGTTCCCACTGTACTTTGATTACTACCCTACCACGGCTCAAAGGAGTCGTGCAAACAGGTTTTAGTTGGGTACAGTCCCGAGCCACATGGAGGCAGTGAGCGGATCTTCAGGGGTTCGTCTCTTCCGGTATTGGGGGTGAGGTCGCGCTGTGTCTAGGAGAGCCATTACATAAAGACCTTGGCCAAGGCAGGAGATTTATTGGTAGGTATTCCAGTAGTATCTCAGGGTGTTCTGGGCTACACTCCGACACGACTTGTACCGCTTTTGGGGGTCTGACTTTTACCAACCCCCTAGGCCCGCCATGCGATGCTCATAGACGAACGGACCGGACTGTACGGATATTGTCACTGACAGGCTCAGTTGGGTGTCGGGGTGAGCTTCCTCATCGACGTCCCTTTTGGTCAATAGTTGGTGGCCCGACACGTATTGGCTTATACCTCTGACGTGCTAGTGGTTAAATCCACAGCCATAGTATTGACGAGTCTTTAGAGTCCACCACACTTACAGTTACTCAAGCTTTCGGGCAAAACGCTGTAGAGGCCGTATGGAGATATGGCAGGGTCCGATCAGATACGTGCGGTATTGCACGGATCAGGATCGGACGGTTTGTACTAGTGGCCGTATGGTTATATGGCAGGGTTCGATCAGATACGTGCGGTATTGCACGGATCAGGATCGAACGGATATTACTAGCCGGCTTTGGCTTAAGCCGGTCCTAGTTTAGTACAGTGTAGATTTTGTCTCTTTGCATTTGTATCCGGACGGAATACAAATGCGGGTGTGTATGCACAGTGTGGGGTTTTCCTGTAATTTATTACGGGACCAGTTTTCTAGGGTTGCCATTTTGCTTTCCGTTCCGGCCGGTTTTCCTTTGTTCTTTCCCGGCCGGACTTTTTCGATGGAGGGGGTAATTTGCAGTTTTGCAAATTACACTTTGTGGAGGATTTATTTGCATAAGGATTAATTATGAAAGCATCTTTGCTTTTCTTGCATTCATTGTGATAAGAAAGGATTAGAAATGAAGTGAGGTTTGATTTGAGTTTAGTGATGATTATGCTTTGGATATGGTTACCCTCCACCTTTTACTACCATCACCTCCCTTCATGCTTCATAATCTTTTCCTCCACCATTTTTCTAAGTATGATAGTTTTTCATAAGAGAAGTGAGAAGAAGAAAAGAGAAGAAGAAAAGAGAAGAAGAGAGAGCTTCATCTTTGAGAGAGGTTTTCATTCTTGATCTCACTCCATGCCAAGAAAAATGCAAGCACCATTTTTCTTATCTTTGTTTCCTCCATCCTCTTCAAATGGCAACCAACCCCAATGTGAGACATACATTCTACATTACACTCCCTACAGCATATCTTGAGCATGTCGAGTAGCCGGCTTCATGCGCGAGTTGCCTCGGTATTGAGGTGGGAGCCCGTAAAAGTACCCGGCTTCGTGGTGCCCTTTCCGACGAGGAGGAGACGGACGGAGATCCCGCGAGGAGATCGGAGTGGAGATGAAGACCGGAGGACTCGGATCAGTCGGTATATCTCTAACTCATTCTCTTGTTCGCTTAGACTAGTTTAATGGCACGATCCGGGGTTTAGTGCGCGGTGGTGCCGGTTTGCTAATTCCGCAAAAATTAAAGTTTATCACCGTTTCCGCGTTTGGCCGTCGGATTGACGGCCGGGGCGCCGCCGTGCACTTACATTGGTATCAGAGCCTCGCCATTAACATAGTCTAGCTTGGTGTAATGTGTTTTTCTGTTTCGATCGATCGAATGTTCCAAAACTGCATTTTAGTTCGAATCAGTTTCTGTTGAAAATTTTTGGTCTCGAAAAATTTTTCAGGTTGTAAAATATTGATGTACTGGAAAATCTAAGAGTTCTGTAAAAATTTGACGAAGTAACTCCACAGTGGGAGCGCGGAAGCGCCGCGAAAACCCCCTTCCCGCCGCCCTTCCGCCGCGCACTATTCACATCATTTCACCAAATTTTTTCATAGGCCTTCTGGGCTTAAAATATGGGTTTTGGAATATTAAAATTGGGCCCAGGATTTCTGTGAGTTCTACAGTTTTGATTGAGGGCCCACTTGTTAATTTTTGATCGATCGGATATTTTAAACACATTTTTCACAGTATTTACATTATATCTGCGACCGTGAATGTCACTCGATCGGTAAATCCGGTCTAACTGCTATAGCCCGGTTAGACGGATTTGCGAACGTGACTTTCACGTTGATGTTCTATGTTTATGCTGTGATGTTGCGGATCGGTCGTGGGGGATAGCCTGGATGCAATGCTAGTACAGCGTTGTTGTATCATGTACATTTGATATTGCGGGGCGAGCGTCCGACATGTGGACTGCCGTCACTGCCTGTTTGTATTATTCTTTTGGGGCACGACCTGGTTGCGGTCGATGTACCCGGTGTATGTATATTTTACATTCTGTACTAGGATTACCCCGCGGAGGGGTGCACGGATAGCCGGGTTCTAGAGGGCAACAAGCCCGCATCTCATGGCATTGGGACGGAGGGGGCTTCACTCTAGGATTGGCGGGCTATTCGCCGCACTCGTAGGGGGTACAGGTTGACCCAGGAGGGGTGCCCAAGTTGCCGGATTCCGTGGAGTGCTGGATGGTCCATTCACGGAGCTGAAGGGGGCTGCCTCGCTTCAGGTTTTGGCGGGTGACTTGCCGCGCCCGTAGGGGTCTAGGATTTCATTGCACAGGCTATCCACACGACCAGGGGAACGTCGGGTTTCAGTAGTGGCTCTGTGAAACCCGGGGATCCCAGATATCTGTATTGTTCTGTGATGCTGTACATTTCTGTGATGTTACATTTCTTTTCACGCCTTGAGCGAAATATAATATATTGGTATATATATTAGTAGATGTTGTATATGTTTTTCATCCGCGCTAGTCCAGTCCCCGCTCTGTCGTTAGTAAGCTAACCTAACGAGTAATGACGGGACCCAGTGGCGAATGCGGATGGCATATACGTACGTCAGTATATTTTCGTTCTTTATTGGTGTGATCAATTGATGGGACTGCATTGATTCGGATCAATGCAAGTTAAACAAACCTAATCTGATGTTGTTGGAACACTTTTCAAAAAGCTGTTATTGCAAGGACGTTCACTTTTGTTTTGCATCGTGGTATTCATTTGGAATATCCTGCTCCTCAGTCGACGAGGCAAGGGCCGAGATCCCTTCACCGGGAGTGACCCCTTGGACAGAAGTTTGCGTCAGGGCATTAACTTCACTATAGCCGATTACTTTTGCTTTGCACCGTGGTATTCAGTTGGAATATCCTGCACCTCATTCTACGGGGAAAGAGCCGAGATCCCTTCACCGGGAGTGACCTCTTTAGTAAAGGTTTTCGTCACTATATTTTCTAAAAAGCTATCCGTTCCTTCAACGATATCAAGTTCATTACGTTAAAGGTTTTCGCCAGAAACCATTCGTAGCCCTCCGTCGTTTCAGACGGGTAGCAAGTAGTATTCATGCTATGTTTGTTGACCTTCGTCAAGGCATAGTGTATGGTAGCTGCTTGTTGCTTTTCTGCAGCATAGATAGATGCGTTGGCTTGGGACAGTCGTATAGCCTTGTTGACCTTCGTCAAGGGCTTGTACGGGTGGATTCAAATTAACCTGGATAATGACGGGTAGAACTTGACATATGACTTATGATTTGTTGACCTTCGCCAAGGTCATAAGAGCATGGGGAAGAAATCACATCGGGAGTTTCAAAAGAACTGAAACTTGCCAGATATGCGCATACCTTCTGGAGTGTGATACCGTGAGCGGATTCCGTCACGTTATCATGCGATGATAGTTGGATCCCGATTCCCACTGATGAGTTGGTTTACTCCTCAGGTGACCCCGACTAATTCTTCTTTCAGGTTTGGAGGAGAATTTGAGGTACAGTGGGAGGATTCCAGATTAGATAAATTGGTAACCATTCTGATCTAGGATAGAGTGCACGCTGAGTGTTTCTTTTCTCTCTCTCTTTGGCAGCGACCTTTGACCCGACCCTAGACTATGACTCAGTGACCAAGTTGACCGAACCTACTTAACACTGGCTTTTGGATTGTCAGAGTTGCGAACCTCATTGCCACTCCTACTTTTACCCTTTTTCTCCAGGACACCCCGTATTACTACGAACGTCCACTTCCATTGGACAAAACCATCGTATGGTTAGATACGAACTCGAAGGAATTCGAGGATGGTTTCCGGTTCTGGAGAAAACGGATAGGATTATTCAGATGTCTTTTCTTTTCACCCTCTCTCAGGCTGCGAGTACTCCTTGGTTTAGGAGTAGTACACCTATTCTGCAAATTGAATAGTCTTCTTCCAAACCATAGGCTGGTGCCGACCGGTAGGGAATGAAGAAAACCAGTTAGCCTAAACGGTGTATAGAAGGTATTAAGTTCAGACAAAGCAAGGGATTAGTAAGAGGGCAAAGTAAATTGCGACTGCTATTCACGACCAAACCAAGTATTTCTTCGCCAATCCTAAATCACCTTTGTATTTCTCCAGGACACTCCGTATCACTACGAAGATCCCATTTTATTGGATAATCCATCGTATGGTTATATACGAACTCGAAAGGAACTCGTTCCAGTTCGGGGATGGATCCTGGTTCAGGAGAAATAGGAATAAAGTACATTCAGGTGTCTTTTATCTTCACCCTCTCTCGCAATGCGAGTGCTCCTAGGATTAGGACAGTACACCCTTTATGCTTTTTGGATAGTCTTCTTCCAAACCATAGGCTGGTGCCGAACGGTAGGGAAGGAAGAAAACCATTTGGCCTAAGGGGTGTGCAGAAGGTAATGACTAAAGACATATAAAGGGATTTGGAGAGGTGGCAAAGAATTATACGGTTACAGTTGTGAATCTGGATAATGGAAGAAGCATTACTAGGAATACCAGGATACCCCATCGAAACATTTTAATGTTTCAGTTCAGCTGTGTACTGTTAAAAGAAAACTGATTTCCCGATTAGACACTTACTCCAGGGTATGTATTTACCAGGTTTGATTCTCACATCTGTATGGTTTTACAGATGATGAGTGGGAGTAAGTCATTGGGAATTGGGTGATCATCCTCATTATATCGGGATTCGTTGTAATCGGTGATGTTTGAGGAGATCATCTGGGCTGTTTGCCGGTCGGCAAATATTTGATTTTGAATATCCGCTGTTGTGCACCAATTTCAAATTGATATATCTGTACGTCTATTTTCATAGAGTGAGATATACCTTTTGATATTATGTCGATGATATTTACCTATATCAGTGGATGGTTAGGTAAGGAGCATTGAACAGCGGTGTAATTCTTCTTAACCAAAAGTACAGTTTTTAACCTACGACACACAGTGATTGAGTCGCAAGACTCAGGGACTTATACATAGTATTGTATATTGTCCAGTGTCCACTAGGACAGAGGGGTTGGTCCTCGTACTGTATTCTGTTAACTTATGACTTCTCTAGTTCTTAGACAGGTGCTTCGTAGAAACACAGGGTCGAAGTTTTGAGAAGTTATAGGTATAAGAATAAAGTAGAGAACCAGGTGTTGCAAGTATCGGGATTCTTCAAAGTGATCGAAGATGTAGATACTTGTACATGGTATTCAGTTGATAGTAATGGTTAAGAGAACTTGCTTCTCTTTCGGGTTACTCATAATTGGAAGCATTCCTAAGTTGAGTAACGCTGATCGGCCTCTCTCCATTTAGTTGACATGCACTGGAGACAGCTGCATGATTTGAATCTGGTTCAATTAAATCAGTGCCTCTGGTTCTATATTGGATATAGAACAGTTCATATCTTAACGTTGTTAAGGTACGGGGAGTTGTCTGGCTTATGATTAAAACCAGACTCTGGATAACTCAAGGCACGTTTCTGTAATGGCTGTTTGTGGGTTGACCCAGGCTATGACGAGGGTTGACTTTCTACCATCTGGCAGATCAATAGAAATATTGTTCTAGACTCGCCACAGTTTTATTAAAAATGGATTTTTCAAAAACAGCAGTGGGAGTATGGTAGAACTGGAAGTGATTCAAGAACCGCAAACGATTACTGAAGATTTGATAAGGAACCTAAAGATTCAATCTATTTTGACATTCCATTGGCCACTCCGCAGATAAGGTGGGTAACTTCAGGCACCCGAGAGGTACTCCGGTAGCCTCAAGGACGGTGACAGGGAAGTTCTTGTTTACCCACACTTGCCATTGTTGTTGTTCCAGGCTGCGAGACCCGGCAGGAGGATGAGTATAGCGTCGTTCTAAACTTTCTTTGGAAGTGCACGTCTATATGACTCTACCAGAGGGTTGTCGTAGTCAGTGGGAGCAGCGGAAGCATTGGTGGACATCAGGCTTATGTCTATTTATAGACTAAAGCAGATATAGCGGAGATAGATCATCTATTTCTGATGCGACAGTCATAGGTTTGACGTCATCAGAATAGGGGATGGATCTGTTGAGAAGGTAGTAGGAAGTGATATTCCTATACTACGATCGGTTAGACTTTGGTCGTCACACAGTGGTTTCTCCACATAGGACTTGGATATATATCAGACATTCTGGTTACTAGATCTATGGTTTTAGATCTAGATTTGGGTGGTTTCCTAATCTGGGTACCTTGACAGCATTCTATGAGTATTTAGAATGGACGACTCCTGGCATGGTGGTGTACCTGCAGGTAATGGAGTCACCCTCTCTAAAGGTGTCTTACAGACTAAAGGGGAGAGGGATATTCATGATTGGCAGATCATTTGCTTAGGCTATTGAGTCAATCATGAGATGTCAAGTACCACACCAGATGTTGTTCTTGCACTACATGCAATAAGTTAATATTGATCCAATCCTGGAGAAACAGTCGGAGGCAGTTTTAGAACATAAGTGGCTGTTCTAGGGATATGATAACGAAAGCCCCATTCGGGAAACAGTTATCATTCCAGGCTTCCAAGGTGACCTGGACGACAAGGAGGTTGTCAGAGTTATAGTTTTCCTTCTGACGAGGGGCAGTATTTTGGACAGGTGATCCAAGGCAATACTGAGGGTGGCATGGCGCAGGATACTGATTAAGTTCAGTTGAAGATACAGTCTAAGAAGTTTGGATTTGGAGTTCATTTATGAGCTTCGTCCCATCAGACATCCAGACAGTCTAAGACAGGTATTGCTCATTTCGGGAGATGGCCTTTCTCCGCGAACTTGAGATATAGAGAGACATAGAAAGAAACACCAGAGCGGATCCACTCACTGAGGCTATTCCTCGAACGCAATAGTTTCGCAAACGAGTTTTGTGAGATTGACTAGTAGAGGAGTTGGGTGTTCAGTATCACACGGGCTGTGAGTATGCGACATCGCAATAATTAGCCTTGAGTGCAAGTGGGAGATTGTTGGAGATAGTGCCCTCAGAGTCGATTATTGGATCACAGGCACGTGATTGCAATGATTGAGGGAGGACCTATCCCGGTAGGACAGTCTTACTCAAGATGATAGTATGCTATCTGGTTTACCTTTATCATCGTGTACTGCTTTAGGTGACATGACAGATCACTATTGCACGTTGATAGAGCCCCTAGGATTCTTGCTTGACTACCGGCAGTATGAGGGCGATCATATACGTGGGAGCTGGTAGTCTATAAGCACATCCTTAAAAGGTCCCTAGTCGTGGGAGTTTCGAGACAGGGCATCGATACTCCAGAGTAGACTAGTGTATACAGTCGAGACCCCGACGAGGGGCGGTGGCCGGTCTCACAAGCCATTGGTGTCAGTTGGTTCACCTAAGATGTATACAGGTGCTCATTGGGTTATGAGTACACCGGACAGGACTCGCCGGGAACATGCTAGTTGGTCTTATACCTGACGTCAGATAGCAGTTCCCAGGTGACATGTGTACAGGTTAGTTCATCGACCTGGGGATCGTCATTTGTCTCGTGTGAGTTCCCACTGTACTTTGATTACTACCCTACCACGGCTCAAAAGAGTCGTGCAAACAGGTTTTAGTTGGGTACAGTCCCGAGCCACATGGAGGCAGTGAGCGGATCTTCAGGGGTTCGTCTCTCCCGGTATTGGGGGTGAGGTCGCGCTGTGTCTAGGAGAGCCATTACATAAAGACCTTGGCTAAGGCAGGAGATTTACTGGTAGGTATTCCAGTAGTATCTCAGGGTGTTCTGGGCTACACTCCGACACGACTTGTACCGCTTTTGGGGGTCTGACTTTTACCAACCCCCTAGGCCCGCCATGCGATGCTCATAGACGAACGGACCGGACTGTACGGATATTGTCACTGACAGGCTCAGTTGGGTGTCGGGGTGAGCTTCCTCATCGACGTCCCTTTTGGTCAATAGTTGGTGGCCCGTCACGTATTGGCTTATACCTCTGACGTGCTAGTGGTTAAATCCACAGCCATAGTATTGACGAGTCTTTAGAGTCCACCACACTTACAGTTACTCAAGCTTTCGGGCGAAACGCTGTAGAGGCCGTATGGAGATATGGCAGGGTCCGATCAGATACGTGCGGTATTGCACGGATCAGGATCGGACGGTTTGTACTAGTGGCCGTATGGTTATATGGCAGGGTTCGATCAGATACGTGCGGTATTGCACGGATCAGGATCGAACGGATATTACTAGCCGGCTTTGGCTTAAGCCGGTCCTAGTTTAGTACAGTGTAGATTTTGTCTCTTTGCATTTGTATCCGGACGGAATACAAATGCGGGTGTGTATGCACAGTGTGGGGTTTTCCTGTAATTTATTACGGGACCAGTTTTCTAGGGTTGCCATTTTGCTTTCCGTTCCGGCCGGTTTTCCTTTGTTCTTTCCCGGCCGGACTTTTTCGATGGAGGGGGTAATTTGCAGTTTTGCAAATTACACTTTGTGGAGGATTTATTTGCATAAGGATTAATTATGAAAGCATCTTTGCTTTTCTTGCATTCATTGTGATAAGAAAGGATTAGAAATGAAGTGAGGTTTGATTTGAGTTTAGTGATGATTATGCTTTGGATATGGTTACCCTCCACCTTTTACTACCATCACCTCCCTTCATGCTTCATAATCTTTTCCTCCACCATTTTTCTAAGTATGATAGTTTTTCATGAGAGAAGTGAGAAGAAGAGAGAGCTTCATCTTTGAGAGAGGTTTTCATACTTGATCTCACTCCATGCCAAGAAAAATGCAAGCACCATTTTTCTTATCTTTGTTTCCTCCATCCTCTTCAAATGGCAACCAACCCCAAAGTGAGACATACATTCTACATTACACTCCCTACAGCATATCTTGAGCATGTCGAGTAGCCGGCTTCATGCGCGAGTTGCCTCGGTATTGAGGTGGGAGCCCGTAAAAGTACCCGGCTTCGTGGTGCCATTTCCGACGAGGAGGAGACGGACGGAGATCCCACGAGGAGATCGGAGTGGAGATGAAGACCGGAGGACTCGGATCAGTCGGTATATCTCTAACTCATTCTCTTGTTCGCTTAGACTAGTTTAATGGCACGATCCGGGCTTTAGTGCGCGGTGGTGCCGGTTTGCTAAGTCCGCAAAAATTAAAGTTTATCACCGTTTCCGCGTTTGGCCGTCGGATTGACGGCCGGGGCGCCGCCGTGCACTTACAGTAACCTCAGGCGCTCGAGAGGTACTTCGGTATGCTCAAGGACGGTGGCAGGGAGGTTCTTGTTTACCCAGATTTGCCATTGCTGTTGTTCCAGACTGTGAGATCCGGCAGGAGGATGAGTATAGCATCGTTCTAAACTTGTTTTAGAAGTGTACGTCTATATGACTCTGCCAGAGGGTTGTCGTCGTCAGTGGGAGCAGCGGAAGCATTGGTGGACAAGTAGCTTATGTCTATTTATGGACTAAAGCAGATAGAGCGGAGATAGATCATCTATTTCTGATGTGACAGTCATAGGTTTGACTTCATCAGAATAGGGGATGGATCTATTAAGAAGGTAGTAGGGTGTGATGTCCTGATATTTGGATGACATACACAGAGTAGGAAGTAAAATTCCTATACTACAATCGGTTATACTTTGGTTGTCACACAGTGGTTTCTCCACATAGGGCTTGGATATTATATCAGACAATCTGGTTACTAGATCTATGGTTTTAGATATAGATTTGGGAAGTGTCCCAATCTGGGTACTTAGACGGCATTCTAAAGGTGTTTTAGAATGGACGACTCCTGGCACGGTAGTATACCTGCAGGTAATGGAGTCGCCCTCTCTAAAGGTGTCTTACAGACTAAAGGGGAGAGGGATGTGCATGATTGGCAGATCACTTGCTTAGGCAATTGAGTCAATCATGAGATGTCAAGTACCACACCAGATGTTGGTTTTGCAGTAGTTGCAAGTTGATATTAATCCAATCCTGGAGAAATGATCGGAATCAGTTTTAGAACATAAGTTGATGTTCTAGGGAAATGATAACGGCAGCCTCCTTTGGGAGACAGTTATCATTCTAGGCTTCCAAGGTGACCTGGATGACAGAGTGGCTGTCATAGTTATAGTTTTCCCTCTGACGAGGGGCAGTATTTTGGACAGGTGGTCCAGGCGGATACTGAGGGAGGCATGGCGCAGGATACTGATTTAGTTCAGTTGACGATACAGTCAAAGAAGTTTGGATTTGGAGTTCATTTATGAGCTAGGTCCCATCAGACATCCAGACATATTCTAAGACAGGTATTACTCATTTCGGGAGATGGCTTTCTCCGCGAACTTGAGATATAGAGAGACATAGAAAGAGACATTACAGCGGATCCACTCACTGAGGCTATTCCTCGAACGCATTAGTTTCGCAAACGAGCTTTGTGAGACTGACTAGTAGAGGAGTTGGGTGTTCGGTATCACACGGGCTGTGAGTATGCGACATCGCAATAATTAGCCTTGAGTGCAAGTGGGAGATTGTTGGAGATAGTGCCCTCAGAGTCAATTATTGGATCACAGGCACGTGATTGCAATGATTGAGGGAGGACCTATACCGGTAGGACAGTCTTACTCAAGATGATAGTATGCTATCTGGTTTACCTTTATCATCGTGTACTGTTTTAGGTGACATTACAGATCACTATTGCACGTTGATAGAGCCCCTAGGATTCTTGCTTGACTTTCAGCAGTATGAGGGCGATCATATACGTGGGAGCTGGGGTCTATAAGCACATCCTTAAAAGGTCCCTAGTCGTGGGAGTTTCGAGACAGGGCATCGATTCTCAAGAGTAGACTAGTGTATACAGTCGAAACCCCGACGAGGGGCGGTGGCCGGTCTCACAAGCCACTGGTGTCAGTTGGTTCACCTAAGATGTATACAGGTGCTCATTGGGTTATGAGTACACCGGACAGGACTCGCCGGAAACATGCTAGTTGGTCTTATACCTGACGTCAGATAGCAGTTCCCTGGTGACATGTGTACAGGTTAGTTCATCGACCTGAGATCGTCATTTGTCTCGTTTGAGTTCCCACTGTGCTTTGATTACTACCCTACCACGCTCAAAGGAGACGTGCAAACAGGTTTTAGTTGGGTACAGTCCCGAGCCACATGGAGGCAGTGAGCGGATCTGCAGGGGTTCGTCTCTCCCGGTATTGGTGGTGAGGTTGCGCTGTGTCTAGGAGAACCATTACTCAAAGCCATCGGCCGAGGCAGGAGATTTACTGGTAGGTATTCCAGTAGTATCTCAGGGTGTTCTGGACTACACTCCGACACGACTTGTACCGCTTTTAGGGGTCTGACTTTTACCAACCCCCTAGGCCCGCCATGCGATGCTCATAGACGAACGGACCGGAATGTACGGATATTGTCACTGACAGGCTCAGTAGGGTGTCAGGATGAGTTCGCTCATCGACGTCCCTTTTGGTCAATACCTGCTAGCCCGTTATGTATTGGCTAATACCTCCGACGTGCTAGTGGTTAAATCCATAACCAATGTATTGACGAGTCTTTAGAGTCCCCCACAGACCGTTTTCTCAAGCTTCGGGCGAAACGCTGTAGAGGCCGTATGGAGATATGACAGGGTTCGATCGGATACGCGCGGTATTGCACGGATCATGATCGGACGGATAATACTAGCGGGCTTTGGTTTAAGCCGGATCCTAGTATTGTACAGTGTAGATTTTGTCTCATTGCATTTATATTCAGTGGGAATACAAATGCGGGTATGTATATACAGTCGCGGGGTTTTCCTGTAATTTATTACGGGATCCGTTTTCTGAAGTTTCCAGTTTGCATTCCGTTTCAGCCAGTTTTCCTTTCTACCTTTCGTTGGCTGATATTTGATGGAGGGGTTATTTGGAAGTTTGCGAATTAGTTATTGTGGAGGGGTTATTTTTGAAATGGTGGCTTCATGATGGTTCTACCATGATGAGATTCTTTCTGAGTCTTTTCCTTTGCATTTATTGTGATGGAAAATTAATGGATTTGATTTGGCTTTGGTGTGACCATTTTTCTTGATCATTATCATTCTTTTTCTCTTCTTGTTAGAGGCCATTCATTTTTCCTCCTCCATAATTTTTAGCCGGCCACATCTATTAGGGAGAGGGGGGGAGATTGATTTTGTGGTGGTGGGAAAAACATACATCTCATTCTTTGCTTGCCAAAATTCCAAACCTCTCTCCATTGTTCATTCTCTACTCCACATCTATACAAGGAAACTTCACCCCATTGAGACAATGGTTTTCTACACTTCATCTACAGCACCCTTGGGCACGTCGACTCACCAGCTTCGTGCCCGAATTGCCTCGGTCCAGAGGTGGGAGCCCGTAAAAGAACCCGGCGATGTGGTGCCCGTTCCGACGAGGAGATGAAGACCGGAGGTTCCGCGAGGAGATCGGAGTGGAAGCCGAAGATCGAAGGACACGGATCGCTCGGTATAGCTCTCTACTCATTTTCTAGTTTGCTAGAGTTAGGTTAATGGCCCGATCCGGGTTTTTAGTGCGCGGTGGTTCCGGTTTCTAGTTTTTAGAAAAGTTTCGTTTCCGCATTCCGGCGTCGGATTGACGGCCGGGGCGCCGCCGTGAACTTACAACATGTCAGGGTTATTAATGCAACATGTTTAGTAGAGATTAAACATGGTTAAAGTTTGATTTGGGTTAAGCTTTTCTAGAAGTTTCTAGAACCTTTGCTTTTTATTTTTGCAAAGATATTTGTTTTGATATTTGTTAACCCAACTCAACCCTTGACCATGGTTCATTCTCTACATGGGTTAAGTTATCATACTTAACCCATGGTTGCATTTCTAACCTCACCACAATTCATTATTCATCACAAAAGAAATGGTTCTTCCTCTTCCTTCTCTTTTTCAATGGAAAAGCTTTCTAGCTTTTTCATTAGTGATGATTTTGAGTGAGATTAAGAAAACAAATGAGAGCTAAATTCCTACTTCATCATCCTAACCTATCCTAGCCATTTAGATTAGGGTGTTCACTTCATTTGTGAGTGAGAGCTTGTGTTAAAGAAACTTCAAGGTAGATCATCTTAGTTATCGAAGATCGGAAGCAAGTATGCATCATTCTCTTCGTGGAGCCTCTCTAGAGTCCGGGTACATGATGATCGCAGCGAAGGGATCTCAACACGGAGCTTTAGAAGTGAAGGACCAGACTACAAAGGTTGTAATCCCAAACTCTTAGTGTTAAAGTGTTTAACATGCTTTGTTTCGCCTAATCTCTAGTTTAAAGATCTTGGTTAGGGTTGTTCGGCACGTCTAAATTTTGAATCGGGCATGGTTGATACCTTATAGACCCTTGTGAGAGTGCCTAGTAACCCTACAGTGGTATCAGAGCCAAGCTAGAGCTTTAGGCGAAGTATAGGCGAAGTTGAAAGTCCGATCGAACTCCGAATACCCGTAAAACCCTAGTTTCTGGATTTTTTTTCAAAAATTGACATTTTTCATATTAAAAATGCGCAGAAAAATAAGCGGGGAATTCTAAGGATAACTGTAGGAAACGAGACCCTAATACCATCGTACCGCCGCGGAACCGCGGCAGGACCATGTCTTGCGCTGCGGTTCCGCGGCCGTTCATGGGTGTTAGGATTTTTTTTTCTACAGTAATATCCGTAGGTGTCTCTACAAGATTTTGGGATTTTTTAATTCTTACTCAAGTGTTGAGTTTTCTGGGTTGTATTGGGAACTCGTTGATTCGATCGGAAAGTTTAACTTCGTTTAAGTTTTTTCCGGGTAATTTTAGAACTTGTTAAAAAGTTCGAACGGATATCAATAACTCACTTTTTCCCCTGCCGGAAAATTTCCAAGTGTTGGATTTTTCCGTAGTTTAAGAACGTTCTAAGTCGTGCAAGTAACGCGGTGGTCCCTCTAGAAGAACAAAAACATTAACTCGATTATGTAACCGTCTGAACCGCCTCTGAACCTTTGGCTTTGGGGCAGTACGGCGTTGCCACATGTGAGGCGTTGGTTTGACCCTTATATGGCTGGACCATTGGTACTGTGGCATGTGATGGATGTTTTTAAACTAATTTCAAGTGTTGAGAATTATTTGGGAAAACTTGGGTGTTTGATTATTCGATCGGAAAGTTTAACATTGTCTGTTTATCTGGAATGTGATACAATATTTGGAATCCACAAGTAGTTATGAGATAACTAATTTGAATGTTATAAATCTAGCAGTTAAGTCTCAGATGATCGGTTGCCACGGGATTTTGATGCGATCAAAAGTCCGTCGCAATCACGTAGAGTACGCGGATACTCGCCGGGTAAACTTAATAGATAGCCACACCCCATAGCCTCGACCAAGTGACTGTAGGAGAACCCCGTCGCCAAAAGCATCCGTTCGGGTGCTCGCGGCAGCGGTGTTCCGCCTTAGTGCACTTCGTCGACGGCATCCGGGGGTGCGGCCGTCTACTAAAGTTTGCGACGAGCATTCGATCGGATGTCGGGAATCTTGTTGAATTGCCCGACTTGTAATTGAAAAGAGTTTTCGATAATGAGACTAAAATGCGGGGTTTATAATTGTTAGGCATGCGATGTCTAAGGAATTCATTTAGTTAGGCATGCAATGTCTAAGAAGGTTGCGGATTCCAACTGTTGTAGTTTTACACTTTCTTTTCTGTGACCGTAAGCGTAGTATGTGGTGTATCGCCGGCTTCGTTGCTATATATCAACGACAATCGGGATACGCATACTTGCTTACGTTGATGATATGTGATATTATGTGTTGCTGTGATATGTTATATTGGATCGTCGTGTTTTTGAATAGCCGGGGTTTTATGTGAGATGGGAGTTTTTCTTTTTCATTCATGTAAAATTCATTTGTATGTAATATTCTTTTATTGGGGCACTTCCGGGCTGAGGATGATGTCACCATTGTATATTATTTACTTTTCCGCATTAGGTAGACCCAAGGTGGGGAGCACAAGTAACCGGGTTCTGGGGTCCAGTGGGAGACCATCTCGATGAGTCGAGACCGGGTCTCCTAACCCTAGAATTGGCAGAGTTGCTTGCCGCTCTCGTAGGGGTCTAGGGATGTGGGTTTGTCTATTCATCGCGACCGTTGAATCCGTGTTTTATACAGGCTCATATTAAAACATGGACGTCTTAGAATATCCAATATTTCATATATATTCTTCTGCTGCAATGTTCTGTGATGAGATCATATTACTGCCTGAGACGAATGTTTATATTATATATATGAGATATATGTTATATTGCAGATTTCGTTTCAAATGTGATGCTTGTGAAGCATAATAAAATGGGACTTCATTAATGAAATTAATGAAATAAAAGAAACCTAAAGATGTTGTAGAAACTTGTTTAAAAACTGGTAGCTCTAGTTCTTGCTTTGCATAGCGGTGTTCCTTATAGAACATCCAGTACCTTATTCGATAAGGAAAGAGCCGAGATCCCTTCACCAGGAGTGACCTCTTTAGCGAAACTAGCAGATGCTACGAACTCGGTTTGTCTTTTGATTGTTTTTATAATTCTTGCTTTGCACCGTGGTATTTGTGAAATATCCTGCACCTTATTCGATAAGGAAAGAGCCGAGATCCCTTCACCGGGAGTGACCTCTTTAGCAAAACTAGTAAAAGCCTCAAAAACACTCCATTCAAAATCACTCGATTCTACAACGATATCAAGTTCATTAAGCAAAGGGTTTTTTTAAAAACTTGTCGTAGCCCTCCGTCATTTCAGGTAAGTGCTACTTAGTATTCGTGCTGCGGTAGTTTGGCATTCGTCAAGGCGTAGTGTATGGTAGCTAACTAGTGCTTATCTGCTAGCATACGAGGCGATTGGATTAGGGTATTCGTACGGCGTTGTTTGGTATTCATCAAGGGTCGTGCGGGTGGGTTTAATTCAATCAGGAAATGTACGGGTTGAACTTGGCTAGCGGACTATGGGTTGTTTGGCATTCGTCAAGGTCATAGCACATTAGGGGCAAAATATTATTGGGAATTTCAAGTGTTGAAATTTGCAATGAGATTGCATACCTTCTATGAGATAGTTGGATCCCGATACCCGCTGCGAGTAAGAGTTACTCCTGAGAGAGTTTTACACATTACAATTAGCCGATCAAGTAGGTATCTAGAAAGGTGTTAACGGGTTTATACCCCTGGAAAAATGAGGTTTACTTTAATTAGGTCCGTGCGAAAGCACGGGGAACCTCCCTCAAAGTACCGGCACTGGCCTGGCTGAAAGATTGGCGAACTTGTAGGGTGTAATTAATTCCGGCTAGTCTTTCCTTTTAGGGTTTGAAGGAAGATTTGACTAAAACAGTGGGAGACATCCTGATTAGATAAATTGATAACCAATCTAATCTTGTAAAAGCGCACGCTGAGTGTTTTCTTCTCTCTCTCTCCTGGTTGCGACTATGTCACGCCTTAATCAAGATAATAATACGGATGTATTGACCGAACCCGCTTGTTATACTGTGCTAGGGAACGTTGGACCCGCTCCAACTTATAATTGTTATAAGACAGAGCAGGAAATTGGGGATTACCAGAATTCCCGTGCCGCCCAAACGAAGAAAGTGCATGCTGATGCATCATCTTCGGGTGTGTTCGTTACAGAGATTTGTTTCTCAGTATCCTTTACGTCCTGGGTATGAGATACCGGATCAGGATCCCATATATGTAATTTATTACATGGGCTACAGATAGGTAGAGAACTGAGAACAGGTGATAAATTTCATGAGATAGAAACGATGCAAGTGTTGCAGCCAAGTCTGTTGGTAGTTATCACCCAGTGTTAACAAATACATTGATTCTGAACGAATGTTATTAGATACCGAACCTGATATACAACATCATATCAGTCTCTTTATTTAGATAAAGAAGGATATAATTTTGTATTGTTGGATAATGTTTTGAACATTTCCTATATCAAGAGTTGATCGGTTCAGACACGTTATCTAAAAGCATAGACGTTCTAAATCAGACCACAGTTCTTAACATACAGAACACACAAGAGGAAGAGTTCAGAAATGAACAAATCCTTCTTGAGGTATTGTAGACTAGGTCATATCAATGCGACCCGACTAGCTGAAGTTACATATAGATGCATATTTAAATTAGTTTGGATTTACATCTTGTAAAACTTGCCAGTCATGTCACAAAGATAAGATGACCACAGCTCCGTTTATTGGAAACAGAGAAAGAGTTAGTGAACTATTGGGATTGATACATGTTGATGTATGAAAGTCTCCTGTCTACAGACACCAAGACCGGTTCTTTGTACTTCATTACATTCACTGATTATCTCTCAAGATCCGTACATATGTTCCTGTTGAAACAAAAGTCTGGAACTTTTGAGAAATTCAATGAATATAAGTTAGAAGTAGAGAACCAAAAATGGGTATAAGTATTATGTCCTTTGATGAGATCAGGGAGGAGAATACTTGAGCACGGAGATTCCTGGATTATTCTAAAGGAGAATGAGATTCTCTCTTATCCTCCGTATACACCACAGCACGTCGGTGCATCGGGGCGGAGAAAATACATCCTATTTGATATGGTGCGCTCTATGATGAGTACTACTGAGTTTCCTATTTTCTTTTGGGAGTTATGCACTTAAGAAGCTGCATACCTATTGAATAGGGTTCCAATCAAATCAGTTGTCTACCACTTCATATGTGATATGGAATGGGAAGAGCCCATATCTTAAGTATGTTAAGATTTGGGGTTGTCCATCCTATGTCTAAAAGCATAATCCGGACAAGCTCGAGGCAAAGTCAGTTCTGTAGAAGTTTGTTGGATATCCCAAGCATACTCAAGGGAATATCTTCTACCAAACTGAGGAACAAAAGATGTTTTGTTTCTCAACATGCCACCTTTGTGAAAATGAATTTCTTGTGAAGAAATTAGTGGTCATGAGGTAGAACTGGAAATAGTTCCAGCTATACAAACTGCAGCTGATGATTTGGTAGAACCGAAGGATTCAATAGTTTCTAACGAACCTCAGCCTCTCTGCCGATCTAGTAGGGTTCCTCACCCACCTGAGAGATACTTCGGTTTCTCTATGACAGTGGGAAGGAGGATTGCATCATGAGATAATGACCCAACTTATTTCGAGCAGGCCATCAAGAGTGGGACTCTGTAAGAATGGCTGGATGCTTAGCAAGCTAAGATGGAATCCTTATACACCAACAAAGTATGGACTTTGGTTGCTTTATCTGAAGGGTTAAATCCCCATCAGGATTAAGTATATCTTGAGAAGATTACTTGGTATACATGGAAAAGTTGAGACTTTCAAAGCTATGATTAAGTCCATCCAGATCCTACTTGCCACGGCTACATACCATGACTACGATATCTGGCGGTTGGGTGTCATGACTGCTTTTCTAAATGTTGATTTGGAAGGGAGCGTCTATAAGTACACAGACAGAGGGCTTCGTAGATAGTGGGAGCAGCGGAAACGTGTCCAAGATGTTTTATGTGATAAAGCAGACATCACGGAGTTGGAACATCTGTTTTGATGTGGTAGTCAAAGAGTTTGACTTCATCAAAATGGTAGATGAACCTTGTATATACAAAAAGATAGTAGGGAGTATGGTGGTGATCCTCGTAGAGTACGTGGATGACATACTCTTGATAGGGAAGTAGTTTCCTATGCTACGCTCGGTCAATCTCCGCTTATCACAAGGATTCTCCATATAGGATCAAAGCGATACCTCCTAAATCCTGGGTTTTGGATCTATGAGATAGATCTAATTGGATGTTAGGATTCTCACTAGGTGTAGTGAGATGGTATCAATCGATCCTGGGGAGAATCACTGGAAAAGGTTCCAGGGTGATAAGGACGACTGAATGTCAGTCACAGGCATTGTCTTTACCCTCAGTGGAGGGACGGTATGTTGGAAGAGTTCCAAGCTAGATACCGTGACTTACTAGACGATTAAAGGCAAGATACGTCGTTACCAAGGATGCTACCAAAGAGGCAGTCTGGATATATATAAGTTCATGAGATGAACTTAGTTCCTACCATTGTGTGACAATGGAGTTGTGGCTTATGCCAAAGAACCTCCGTCCCATCAGAAATCCAGATATAATTCTTAGGCAGTATCACCTGATCATGGAGATGGTTGATCTTCAGGGAGATCAAGGTTAGGAGAGTAGACACAGTGGACAACAGCGCGGATCCACTCACAAAGGCCTATTTCCCAGTAGAGACTTTTATGGGATGGTTGAGTATGAGATACTTCAACCACGGCAAATTGTTGGGTATGTGATACCACAATAGATGGCCCTAGTGCAAGTGGGAGATTGTTAGTTATATGTATGCCCTAGAGGCCATTACTGTACATATGATTTATATTGTAGTGGATGCTTGGACATATATAGGGAGGACTTTCTTGCTCGACATGATAGTACGCTATCTGGTTGCTCTTTATCTTAACATGTACTTTGATTATCTCTATGTTACATATTGATAAAGAACTTAGGATGAGTACTTGACTACTAGGACTATGATGCGGATCATACTAGTGGGGACAATGTAGTCGCCAAGTACATCCTTCAAATGTTCCTAGTCGTGGGAGTACCGAGTCAGGGCATCAATACTCCAGAGTAGACTAGCGTATGCGCTTCTTGACCCATATGATTGGCGATGGATGATCCCATATCCATTGGTGTTTGACATCAGGGAAGGTATACGGGTGCTCAGTGGAGACTGGGTACACTGGGCGGACTCCCCGAGAACTCCCAGATGGTATTATACCTCACGTCAGATGGCAGTTCTCTGGTGACACTGGTACAGGTTAGTCTGTAGACCCGAGATCGTCATAGAGTCTTGTGTGATTCCCACTGTGCTTTGATTTCCATCATACCACGTCCAAGAGGGCGTGCAAAAAGGTGGCTTTTGGGTACAGTCCCGAATCACATGGAGGCAATGAGCGACAGGAGGGGATTCGTCTCTTCCGGTATAGGGAGTTGATATTGTGCTGTGTTCGATTGGCTATAACTGGAAATCCCTGGCCAGGGTTGCTGAGATTTACTGGTAAGTGTTATCAGTAGTTTCTCGAACTGTTATAGACCTCATATCGACACGACTTATCAAGCTACTGGGGTCTGACGTTTACCACCCCTAGGCGAGATATGCGACATATCAGACGAAGAGACCGGACTGTACGGGAGTGTTACTGATTGGATTCGCAGGAGAATGTATAGGCTTGCTTGTTGATCTTCTGATCGCTCAATACCTGGGTGTCTGTTACGTTTAGCTGACCGCTTGCAGCTTGTGGGTGTTTGATATGATCATCACCTACTGCCGACGTATTGACGATTCTTTAGAGTCCTACATAGAGGTTTCTTGGCTCAGGCAAAACGGAGTAGAAGCACATATATGATATGTGCGGGACAGAGAACAATACAGGTATGTGATACCGTATTAGATTCTCGCGATATGAGATATCGGCCGGGTATATGAGATATAGCCGGGTCATCGAATCAAGTGTTGATTCGATGAACTGAAATAGATAATATTAATCGGTTATTTGTGAAATAGCCGGATTATCGTATCAAGTGTTGATTTGATAATTTAATGTATAATAATATATTTGATATATTAAATTACATTAACTAATATAAGCTCACTTATTGATTCATTTTCTCACTCGGGTAATACATTGATATATATGCGATATATGTTAATTCTATTATTTTATATTGTTACAATAAATATTGTATATGTGATATATAATATTGTAATATGTTAGGTTTATTAATGCAACATGTTTAGTGGAGATTAAACATGGTTAGGGTTTGATTTGGGTTAAGCTTTTCTAGAAGTTTCTAGAAGCTTTGCTTTTTGTTTTTGCAAAGATATTTGTTTTGATATTTGTTAACCCAACTCAACCCTTGGCCATGGTTCATTCTCTACATGGGTTAAGTTATCATACTTAACCCATGGTTGCATTTCTAACCTCACCACAATTCATTATTCATCACAAAAGAAATGGTTCTTCTTCTTCCTTCTCTTTTTCAATGGAAAAGCTTTCTAGCTTTTTCATTAGTGATGATTTTGAGTGAGATTAAGAAAACAAATGAGAGCTAAATTCCTACTTCATCATCCTAACCTATCCTAGCCATTTAGATTAGGGTGTTCACTTCATTTGTGAGTGAGAGCTTGTGTTAAAGAAACTTCAAGGTAGATCATCTTAGTTATCGAAGATCGGAAGCAAGTATGCATCATTCTCTTCGTGGAGCCTCTCTAGAGTCCGGGTATATGATGATCGCAGCGAAGGGACCTCAACAAGGAGCTTTAGAAGTGAAGGACCGGACTAGAAAGGTTGTAATCCCAAACTCTTAGTGTTAAAGTGTTTAACATGCTTTGTTTCGCCTAATCTCTAGTTTAAAGATCTTGGTTAGGGTTGTTCGGCACGTCTAAATTTTGAATCGGGCATGGTTGATGCCTTATAGACCCTCGTGAGAGTGCCTAGTAACCATACAGCTTGGGCCCACCAGGCTTGGGGTTGACTTTGACTTTGACTTGGTGTAACATTTTGAAATATTTTAGGTAATTAATTATTTTATTTATTTAATTAAAAATGTTATTTTTAATTTTATTGTAATAAAAAGACATTTTAATATGTGGTAGAGTAATTTAGTAAAGAAAGTTGTTTGTTTATATAATAATAAGTGTCATGAGGGGTTTTGTGGAAAGTTTAATTCTTTGTGAGAATTGGAGTTGTGTGAGGGTTTTTATGTTAAGGTGTTAGGTCATGGTTAAGACTAATTCAAACCCCATAGATACCACACCCTAGGTTAAACATCAAGCCCACACCTCCTACTTGCATGAATACACACCATCCTTCATGGTGACACCTCCTCCTAGCCTTATCATTCCTTATTCTTATCTTGTTCATATTTGTTTCAGTTGATGTATTAAGGTTTGAAACAAATAACTTAGCCTAGTGAAAATCATCTACCTCATTTAAGAAAGAGAAATGAAATGAAATGCTAAGTATTTGTGTTTCTCAACTCAAACCCTCAAGCTAGGACCTTTTGGACTTGTGAAATTCTTGTAAATCCATTCAGTTGATCTTCCAAATAGGTATAATCTCCAACCCTATAGATTTTTTTTACAAGTACTGTTTAGAATAGGATGTAGAATATCGATAAATATCGTATTTTGTTAGATTCTTACTCTATTTTGAAACTGCTATGAGTTAGTTAATATTTAGAAAAATCAAACAGTACCTTAACCTTGTATATTGGACCTAGAATATACACTAGAAACACAGACCCATTCTATGAATTTTCGACCGGCGACCATCCCCATTTTTCCGATCTTGTCGGTTTTTCGTGGGAATTGGCTGTTGAGTTTTCTAGGGTAGCTCTCTGTATATATTTTAGGGTATCTGGTATAGTTAGATTATGTTATATGTTCTTTATATAAAAGCTGGAAGCAAATTCTTATTTTGGTTATAGTTCTAAATATGATACGGATATTTCGTGCCACGATTCTGTTTTCCCAGTTACGAACAGTATAGGGTTAGCTCAGGTTTGTATAGGTTTTAGATAGTTCACAATATTCGCACGTAGCACGTTTAGTATGTAAGTCTTGTATTTTCACGTTTTCTCCATATCGGAGTTAGCCGTTTCTTATACGAAAGTTAATTTCGATATTAGGTTCGACCGCGGGGACTTCGGAGGCAGCAAGGAAGGGAAAGGGAATGATGACATCCGAGTAGATTCGACGTGTTCCGGTGAGTAGACTAAACATCTACCAGGGGATTTTGTATAGATGGCGTAATACGCTCGTGATTATAAGTTTATTTTTAATTGTTTCCCGCTTACATTGTTGCGCCACGGCAGCGCCCCGGCCTCTTGCTCGAGGCCAAAATGCGGAATAAAAATTTTCCTTACTCGGAAACCGGCGCTACCGCGGACAATGAAAACCCGGATCGTTTACCATTAACCTAAAGCTAGCAATCAAGAGATAGGGTGAGAAGTATACCGACTGATCCGAGTCCTCCGGTCTTCATCTCCATCGTCCCGATCTCCCGCGGAAAGTGTTGCCTCCACATCGTCGCCTCCTCGCCGGAAAGGGCACCACATCGCCTTCTTCTTTTACGGGCTCCCGCCTCAATACCGAGGCAACTCGCGCATGAAGCCGGCAACTCGACATGCTCAAGATATGCTGTAGAATAGTATAGAGGCTTGTCTCTTTTGGGGTTCTTGAAGTTGCCATGGATGTTTGGAGGAAACAAGGATTAGAAAAATGGTGCTTGCATTTTTCTAGCAAGTAAATGAGATCAAGAAAGAAACTATGAAGCTCTCTTCTTCTTCTTCTCTCTTTCTTTTTTTTTTCTTCTCTCTTTCTTTTTCTTCTCTCTTTCTTTTCTTCTTTCCATCAAGTGAGAAGAATGAATAATTAGTGGAGGAATGAGAATAGCAACCATAAGAAGGGAGGTGAGTGTAGGAGCAAAAGAAAGGTGACCATATACAAACCTCACATCCTTTCTCACTCATCTCAAATCCACTCATAAGATAAGAAATGGAAATGACCAAAATAGAATATCATCATGAAGCAAGTCTCATCATAATGCAACATATGCAAGAAAGCCCTCCACTAGATGTTAATTGCAAACTTGCAATTAACACCCTCCTTCAAGAAAGTCCGACCGAGAAGGAATGAAGGAAAAACGGCCGGAACGGAATGCGAACTGGCAACTTCAGAAAAACTGATCCCGTAATAAAATACGGGAAAACCCCACTACTGCAAATACATGCCCGCATTTGTATTCCCACTGAACACAAATGCAAAGAGACAAAACTACACTATCAAATACTAGAATCCGGCTTAAGCCAAAGCCGGCTAGTAAAAACCATCCGATCACGATCCGTGCAATACCGCACGTATCTGATCGAACCCTGCCATATCTCCATACGGCCTCTACAGCGTTTCGCCCGAAACCTGAGTAACTGAGTGTGGTGGACTCTAAAGACTCGTCAATACGATGGCTGTGGATTTAACCACTAGCACGTCAGAGGTATAAGCCAATACGTGACGGGCCACCAGGTATTGACCAAATGGGACGTCGATGAGGAAGCTCACCCCGACACCCAACTGAACCTGTCAGTGACAATATCCGTACAGTCCGGTCCGTTCGTCTATGAGTATCGCATGGCGGGCCTAGGGGGTTGGTAAAAGTCAGACCCCCAAAAGCGGTACAAGTCGTGTCGGAGTGTAACCCAGAACACCCTGAGATACTACCGGAATACCTACCAGTAAATCTCCTTGCCTCGGCCGAGGGCTTCGTGTAATGGCTCTCCTAGACACAGCACGACCTCACCCCCAATACCGGGAGAGACGAACCCCTGCAGATCCGCTCACTGCCTCCATGTGGCTCGGGACTGTACCCAACTAAAACCTGTTTGCACGACTCCTTTGAGCCGTGGTAGGGTAGTAATCAAAGCACAGTGGGAACTCACACGAGACAAATGACGATCTCAGGTCGATGAACTAACCTGTACACATGTCACCTGGGAACTGCTATCTGACGTCTGGTATATGACCAACTAGCAGGTTCCCGGCGAGTCCTGTCCGGTGTACTCATAACCTAATGAGCACCTGTATACATCTTAGGTGAACCAACTGACACCAGTGGCTTGTGA
Organism: Agapanthus africanus; assembly: GCA_030015575.1. Taxonomy (NCBI): domain Eukaryota; kingdom Viridiplantae; phylum Streptophyta; class Magnoliopsida; order Asparagales; family Amaryllidaceae; genus Agapanthus; species Agapanthus africanus. The sequence goes on along the minus strand of JASDDO010000022.1, from coordinate 173,942,929 downwards.
GACCGGCCACCGCCCCTCGTCGGGGTCTCGACTGTATACACTAGTCTACTAATGGAGTATCGATGCCCTGTCTCGAAACTCCTACGACTAGGGACCTTTTGAGGATGTGCTTATAGACCACCAGCCCTCACGTATATGATCGCCATCATACTGTCGGCAGTCAAGCAAGAATCCTAGGGGCTCTATCAACGTGTAATGGCGACATGTCAGGTCACCTAAAACAGTACACGATGATAAAGATAAACCAGATAGCATACTATCATCTCGAGTAAGACTGTCCTACCGGGATAGGTCCTCCCTCAATCATTGCAATCACGTGCCTGTGATCCAATAATTGACTATGAGGGCACTATCTCCAACAATCTCCCACTTGCACTCAAGGCTAATTATTGCGATGCCGCATACTCACAGCACGTGTGATACCGAACACCCAACTCCTCTACTAGTCAGTCTCACAAAACCCGTTTGCGAAACTATTGCGTTCGAGGAATAGCCTCAGTGAGTGGATCCGCTGTGATGTTTCTTTCTATGTCTCTCTATATCTCAAGTTCGCGGAGAAAGCCATCTCCCGAAATGAGCAATACCTGTCTTAGAACGTCTGGATGTCTGATGGGACCTAGCTCATAAATGAACTCTAAATCCAAACTTCTTAGACTGTATCGTCAACTGAACTCAATCAGTATCCTGCGCCATGCCGCCCTCAGTATTGCCTTGGACCACCTGTCCAAAATACTGCCCCTCGTCAGAGGGAAAACTATAACTCTGACAACCACCTTGTCGTCCATGTCACCTTGGAAGCCTGGAATGATCACTGTCTCCCAAATGAGGCTGTCGTTATCATATCCCTAGAACATCCACTTATGTTCTAAAACTGCTTCCGACTGTTTCTCCAGGATTGGATCAATATCAACTTATTGCATCTAGTGCAAGAAAACACCTGGTGTGGTACTTGACATCCCATGATTGACTCAATTGCCTAAGCAAGTGATCTGCCAATCATGAGTATCCCTCTCCCCTTTAGTCTATAAGACACCTTTAGAGAGGGTGACTCCATCAACTGCAGGTGCACTACCGTGCCAGGAGTCGTCCATTCTAAATACTCATAGAATGCTGTCAAGGTACCCAGATTGGGAAACCACCCAAATCTAGATCTAAAACCATAGATCTAGTAACCAGTATGTCTGATATAATATCCAAGTCCTGTGTAGAGAAACTACTGTGTGACGACCAAAGTATAACCGATCGTAGTATAGGAATATCACTTCCTACTACCTTCTCAACAGATCCACCCCTTATTCTGATGACGTCAAACCTATGACTGTCACATCAGAAATAGATGATCTATCTCCGCTACATCTGCTTTATTCTATAAATAGTCATAAGCCTGATGTCCACCAATGCTTCCGCTGCTCCCACTGACTACGACAACCCTCTGGCAGAGTCATATAGACGTGCACTTCCAAAGCTAGTTTAGAACGACGCTATACTCATCCTCCTGCCGGGTCTCGCAGCCTGGAACAACAGCAATGGCAAGTGTGGGTAAACAAGAACTTCCCTGTCACCGTCCTTGAGGCTATCGTAGTACCTCTCGGGTGCCTGAAGTTACCCACCTTATCTGCGGAGTGGCCAATGGAATGTCAAACCAGATTGAATCTTTAGGTTCCTTATCAAATCTTCGGAAATCGTTTGTGGTTCTGGAATTACTTCCAGTTCTACCATACTCCCACTACTATTTTCTGAAAAAATCCATTTCTTTTAAAATTGTGGCGAGTCTAGAACAATATTGCTATTGTTCATCCAGATGGTAGAAAATCAACCCTCGTCACAGCCTGGGTCAACCCACAAACAGCCATTACAGAAACGTGCCTTGAGTTGTCCAGTGTCTGGTTTTAAGTATAAGCCGGACAACTCCCCGTACCTTAACAATGTCAAGATATGAACTGTTCTATATCCAATATAGAAACAGAGGCACTGATTTAATTGAACCAGATTCAAATCATGCAGCTGTCTCCAGTGCATGTCAACTAAATGGAAGGAGGTCGATCAGCGTTACTCAACTTAGGAATGCTTCCAATTATGAGTAACCTGAAAGAGAAGCAATTTCTCTTTATCATTACTATCAACTGAATACCATACACAAGTATCTACATCTTCGATCACTATGAAGAATCCCGATACTTTCTATACTTGGTTCTCTACTCTATTCAAATACCCATAACTCCTCAAAACTTAGACCCTGTGTTTCCACGAAACATATGCCTAAGAACCAGAGAAGTTAAAAGTAAACAGAATATAGTATGAGGACCAACCCCTCTGTCCTGATGGACACTGGACAACATACAATACTCTGTATAAGTCCTCTGAGTCTAACAACTCTTTCACTGTGTGTCGTAGGTTGAAAACTGTACTTATGGTTAAGAAGAATTACACCGCTGTTTAATGCTCCTTACCTAACCATCCACTGATATAGGTAAATGTCATCGACATAATATCAAAAGGTATATCTCACTCTATGAAAATAGACGTACAGATATATCAATTTGAAATTGGTGCACAACAGCGGATATTCAAAACCAAATATTTGCCGACCGGCAAACAGCCCAGATGATCTCCTCAAATATCACCGATTACAACGAATCCCGATATAATGAGGATGATCACCCTATTCCCAATAACTTACTCCCACTCAGCATCTGTAAAACCATACAGATGTGAGAATCATACCTGGTAAATACATACCCTGGAGCAAGTGTCTAACTGGGAAATCAGTTTTCCATTAACAGTACACGGTGAAACTGAAACATTGAAATGTTTCGTTGGGGTATCCTGGTATTCCTAGTAATGCCTCTTCCATCATCCAGATTCACAACTGTAACCGTATAATTCTTTGCCACTTCTCCAAATCCCTTTATATGTCTTTAGTCATTACCTTCTGTACACCCCATTAGGCCAAATGGTTTTCTTCCTTCCCTACCGTTCGGCACCAGCCTATGGTTTGGAAGAAGACTATCCAATAAGCATAAAAGGTGTACTGTCCTAATCCTAGGAACACTCGCAATGCGAGAGAAGGTGAAGATAAAAGACACCTGAATGTACTTTATTCCTATTTCTCCTGAACCAGAATCCATCCCCGAACTGGAACAAGTTCCTTTCGAGTTCGTATATAACCATACGATGGAGTATCCAAATAAACTGTGGATCTTCGTAGTGATACGGAGTGTCCTGGAGAAATACAAGGGTGATTTTAGGATTGGCGAAGAAACACTTGGTTTGGTCGTGAATATCAGTCGCAATTTACTTTGCCCTCTTACTAATCCCTTGCTTTGTCTTAACTTAATACCTTCTGTACACCATCGTTATGCTAATTGGTTTTCTTCATTCCCTACCGGTCGGCACCAGCCTAAGGTTTGGAAGAAGACTATCCAATTTGCGTAATAGGTGTACTATCTCCTAAACCAAGGAGTACTCGCAATGAGAGAAGGTGAAAAGAAAAGACAACTGAATAATCCTATTCGTTTTCTCCAGAACCAGAAACCATCCTCGAAGTCCTTCGAGTTCGTATATAACCATACGATGGTTTTGTCCAATGGAAGTGGACGTTCGCAGTAATGCGGGGTGTCCTGGAGAAAAGGGTAAAAGTAAGAGTGGCAATGAGGTCTGCAACTCTGACAATCCAAAAGCCAGTGTTAAGAAGGTTCGGTCAACTTGGTCACTGAGTCAAAATCTTGGGTCGGGTCAAAGGTCGCTACCAAAGAGAGAGAGAAAAGAAACACTCAGCGTGCACTCTAACCTAGATCAGAATGGTTATCACTTTGTCTAATCTGGAAACCTCCCACTGTACCTCAAATTCTCCTCCAAACCTGAAAGAAGAATTAGTCGGAGTCACCCGAGGAGTAAACTAACTCATCAGTGGGAATCGGGATCCAACTATCATCGCATGATAACTTGACGGAATCCACTCAAGTCACCACACTCCAGAAGGTATGCGCATGCCTGGCAGGTTTCAGTTCTTTTGAAACTCCCGATGTGATTTTTACCCCTAGGACCCAAGTGACCTTGACACAGTCAACAAATCAAAGAGTCCTAGTCAAGTTCAACCCGTCATTATCCTGGATTGCATTAAACCCACCCGTACGAGCCCTTGACACAGTCAACAAGGCCGCACGACTGTCCTAACCAATCCCATTAATATGCTACAAACAAACACTACTTAGCTACCGCACACTACGCCTTGACACAGTCAACAAACGCAGCACGAATACTAAGTAATACTTGTAAGAGATGACGGAGGGCTACGGCTGGTTTTTGGCGAAAAACCTTTAACGTAATGAACTTGATATCGTTGAAGGAACTGCATAGTTTTTTATAAAAATATAGCGACGAAAGCCTTTGCTAAAGAGGTCACTCCCGGTGAAGGGATCTCGGCTCTTTCCCCGTAGAATGAGGTGCAGGATATTCCAACTGAATACCACGATGCAAAGCAAAAGTAATCGGCTATAGTGAAGTTAATGCCCTGACACAAACTTCTGTCTAAGGGGTCACTCCCGGTGAAGGGATCTCGGCCCTTGCCTCGTCGACTGAGGAGCAGGATATTCCAAATGAATACCACGATGCAAAACAAAAGTGGACGTCCTTGCAATAACAGCTTTTTGAAAAAATGTTCCAACAACATCAGAATAGGTTTTTTTATCTTGCATTGATCCGAATCAACGCAGTCCCATCAATTAATCACACCACAAAGAACGAAAATATACTGACATACGTATATGCCATCTGCATTCGCCACTGGGTCCCGTCATCACCCGTTAGGTTAGCTAACTAACGGCAGAGCGGGGACTGGACTAGCGCGGATGTAAAACATATACAACATCTACTAATATATATACCAATATATTATATTTCGCTCAAGGCGTGATAAAATGCAACATCACAGAAATGTACAGCATCACAGAACAATACAGATATCTGGAAACCCCGGGTTTCACAGAGCCGCTGCTGAAACCCGACGTTCCCCTGGTCGTGTGGATAGCCTGTGCAATGAAATCCTAGACCCCTACGGGCGCGGCAAGTCACCCGCCAAAACCTGAAGCGAGGCAGCCCCCTTCAGCACCGTGAATGGACCACCCAGCACTTCATGGAATCCGGTAACTTGGGCACCCCTCCTGGGTCAACCTGTACCCCCTACGAGTGCGGCGAATAGCCTGCCAATCCTAGAGTGAAGCCCCCTCCGTCTCAATGCCATGAGATGCGGGCCCGTTGCCCTCTAGAACCCGGCTATCCGTGCACCCCTCCGCGGGGTAATCCTAGTACAGAAAATAAAATATACATATACCGGGTACATCGACCGCAACCAGGTCGTGCCCCAAAAGAATAATACAAACAGGCAGTGACGGCAGTCCACATGTCGGACGCTCGCCCCGCAATATCAAATGTACATAATACACCAAAACTGTACTAGCATTGCATCCAAGCTATCCCCCACGACCGATCCGCAACATCACAGCATAAACATAGAACATCAACGTGAAAGTCACGTTCGCAAATCCGTCTAACCGGGCTATAGCAGTTAGACCGGATTTACCGATCGAGTGACATTCACGGTCGCAGATATAATGTAAATACTGTGAAAAAATGTGTTTAAAATATCCGATCGATCAAACAATTAACAAGTGGGCCCCCAACCAATACTTTAGCACTCACAGAAAACCTGGGCCCAATTTTAATATTCCAAAACCCCTAATTACAGCCCATAAGCCCACTGCAAAAAAATAATCACACGACCCCACAATTCTGCAGCGGAAGCGCGGCCAAAAGGGTGTTTTGGCCGCCCTTCCGCGGTCGTACGGACGAGTCGTGTCACCAAATTTTTGCAGTTTTCTTAGAACTTCCTGCACATCATTCTGAGACCACCTGAAAAATTTTTAGACTCCAAAAAATTTCGACAGAAACTGATGTGCTAGAAAAATACGGTTTTTGGAAATTTCGGTCGATCGGAAACGCAAACACATCAAACGAAGCTAGGTAAGGTTAATGGCGTGGCTCTGATACCATGTTGCGCCACGGCAGCGCCCCGGCCTCTTGCTCGAGGCCAAAATGCGGAATAAAAATTTTCCTTACTCGGAAACCGGCGCTACCGCGGACAATGAAAACCCGGATCGTTTACCATTAACCTAAAGCTAGCAATCAAGAGATAGGGTGAGAAGTATACCGACTGATCTAAGTCCTCCGGTCTTCATCTCCATCGTCCCGATCTCCCGCGGAAAGTGTTGCCTCCACATCGTCGCCTCCTCGCCGGAAAGGGCACCACATCGCCTTCTTCTTTTACGGGCTCCCGCCTCAATACCGAGGCAACTCGCGCATGAAGCGGCAACTCGACATGCTCAAGATATGCTGTAGAATAGTGTAGAGGCTTGTCTCTTTTGGGGTTCTTGAAGTTGCCATGGATGTTTGGAGGAAACAAGGATTAGAAAAATGGTGCTTGCATTTTTCTAGCAAGTAAATGAGATCAAGAAAGAAACTATGAAGCTCTCTTCTTCTTCTTCTCTCTTTCTTTTTTTTTTCTTCTCTCTTTCTTTTTCTTCTCTCTTTCTTTTCTTCTTTCCATCAAGTGAGAAGAATGAATAATTAGTGGAGGAATGAGAATAGCAACCATAAGAAGGGAGGTGAGTGTAGGAGCAAAAGAAAGGTGACCATATACAAACCTCACATCCTTTCTCACTCATCTCAAATCCACTCATAAGATAAGAAATGGAAATGACCAAAATAGAATATCATCATGAAGCAAGTCTCATCATAATGCAACATATGCAAGAAAGCCCTCCACTAGATGTTAATTGCAAACTTGCAATTAACACCCTCCTTCAAGAAAGTCCGACCGAGAAGGAATGAAGGAAAAACGGCCGGAACGGAATGCGAACTGGCAACTTCAGAAAAACTGATCCCGTAATAAAATACGGGAAAACCCCACTACTGCAAATACATGCCCGCATTTGTATTCCCACTGAACACAAATGCAAAGAGACAAAACTACACTATCAAATACTAGAATCCGGCTTAAGCCAAAGCCGGCTAGTAAAAACCGTCCGATCACGATCCGTGCAATACCGCACGTATCTGATCGAACCCTGCCATATCTCCATACGGCCTCTACAGCGTTTCGCCCGAAACCTGAGTAACTGAGTGTGGTGGACTCTAAAGACTCGTCAATACGATGGCTGTGGATTTAACCACTAGCACGTCAGAGGTATAAGCCAATACGTGACGGGCCACCAGGTATTGACCAAATGGGACGTCGATGAGGAAGCTCACCCCGACACCCAACTGAGCCTGTCAGTGACAATATCCGTACAGTCCGATCCGTTCGTCTATGAGTATCGCATGGCGGGCCTAGGGGGTTGGTAAAAGTCAGACCCCCAAAAGCGGTACAAGTCGTGTCGGAGTGTAGCCCAGAACACCCTGAGATACTACCGGAATACCTACCAGTAAATCTCCTTGCCTCGGCCGAGGGCTTCGTGTAATGGCTCTCCTAGACACAGCGCGACCTCACCCCCAATACCGGAAGAGACGAACCCCTGCAGATCCGCTCACTGCCTCCATGTGGCTCGGGACTGTACCCAACTAAAACCTGTTTGCACGACTCCTTTGAGCCGTGGTAGGGTAGTAATCAAAGCACAGTGGGAACTCACACGAGACAAATGACGATCTCAGGTCGATGAACTAACCTGTACACATGTCACCTGGGAACTGCTATCTGACGTCTGGTATATGACCAACTAGCAGGTTCCCGGCGAGTCCTGTCCGGTGTACTCATAACCCAATGAGCACCTGTATACATCTTAGATGAACCAACTGACACCAGTGGCTTGTGAGACCGGCCACCGCCCCTCGTCGGGGTCTCGACTGTATACACTAGTCTACTAATGGAGTATCGATGCCCTGTCTCGAAACTCCTACGACTAGGGACCTTTTGAGGATGTGCTTATAGACCACCAGCCCTCACGTATATGATCGCCATCATACTGTCGGCAGTCAAGCAAGAATCCTAGGGGCTCTATCAACGTGTAATAGCGACATGTCAGGTCACCTAAAACAGTACACGATGATAAAGATAAACCAGATAGCATACTATCATCTCGAGTAAGACTGTCCTACCGGGATAGGTCCTCCCTCAATCATTGCAATCACGTGCCTGTGATCCAATAATTGACTATGTGGGCACTATCTCCAACATACATTGTGTATATAATTAAAACTAGAAACTTTCAACCTATGCATTCATATCTATAAATCGCCATTGTCTAACAATTTCTAGGACACTGCACTATTTATCGATGAGTCATGTTGCACACGCACATACCTACATGTTATACTACACCTCATCGGTATTGACATGTCATGTTCTCACTTAGAACTTGTTATGTCACATATGATTCACTTCATACCATAAAAATCATTAATAGTAATTAGTTTGCATCAATATTATTATGAACACTTATCATGTTTTACTTTCAATTATTGTTAATTGTAGTATAAGGTGTGTTGGATAATGAGGATTTCTGGTTTTGATGTGTTATGCACTATTAAGTTATATTCGGCAGTTCTTCATGATTGATGTGATATGTCCACATGAGATGTTGTTTTTATGATTTGGTTTTATTCCGGACCGAGTGGGGGAGCTATACGGTTGCGGATTTTTACGTTATCTAGACTGAGTGGGGGAGTATATAGTCGGATTCATGGTGGACTCGGTCGAGACCGAGAGGCAGGAAAGCCGCATTTGAGGCGGTAAGCCTAGTGAGGATACTCGATACCGGAGATAGTTTTAAAACATGACGGATATCTGAAGAATACCGACCGATGTTACTGATTGACAGGATCGTTCGGGGAACGATGCCTGCTAAAACAGAAGATTTGTGTCGATGTTGGACACGGAAAAAAATGAATTTTATCTGGAAATGACCAATATTTAAAATTAATTGAGGAGATTTCAGTATTATGTTATACATTCATTTAGAATATATATTCATGCGTTAATGTGCTATCATACATCATGCTTACCTTGTTTACTTTTAGTTTTATTTCGTCATGTTTACAATATCAACTGTTAGATGTTAGTTTTGCTCTCTGAGTTGGCAACTCACCCCCGTTGTGCCTTAGTTCCTTGCAGGAGACGCGTGGACGCATAGCAGCAGTATGGATCCACTTGTCAGCTTATATCGCTTATTTTGTTAGGTGGGTTACATATACAGTGACCGTCTATTTTTGATATATGTATTTTGGATCTAGTATCACTCCATCAAACCCTGTATATTTGACTTAGAACGAAATATGCTTGTATATGTTTTGATTCGATTGAGTGAGATCGTCTAGTTGTGTTAATTTATGCTTTCTTTAATTTTTCATGAAATTCTTCGCTTTGAGTGTCGTGTTGTTGTTGCGTTTTGATTTCCGCCGTTTGGCGTTATTTTGCTCCCAACTAGGGACGCAACTTATTAAACATTTTTTTACTGCTTTTATTCAAAATTAAAATGAGGTGCTTTCGAAATTTTAAATGCTAAAAAAATCAGTTATTTAAATTTCATTTCTTATAAATCATTCGACATGCTACCTCATTCTTTTTACTTTAAAGCTGAAATTTTTCTTAATTCCACAAATAGGGGTTTGATCTTGGTTTTCTGACTTACTCGGATTGTGTCGGCATCTTTAGATGTCATACAATCTAAGTGCCGGTCACGCACCAAATTTCGGGTCGTGGCACTTAGTCAACCGGGGTGTAATTTTTGACCCCGACAGGTTAATTTAAGTTTCAATTGACGATTTAGCTATAAAGATTATCAAAGACCGAGAGCAAATGCCCATAGGTAGGGAGTTGGATTCTTCTTCCAAGAAAGATGATGATGATATTAAATATATTGGATGTCGAGAGTAGCGGTTGTCGGGGATAAGGCACATATCCCATTAAGAATGTATAAAGCATACACCCATTCACTTGTGCTTTCATCCGTTTCAAGAAAATTTCGACAGCACGTCCCCGATGTTCTCCGAGTACACTATAATAGAAAAGATGATCGTTTCAATACTGTCAAACAACATTGAAATGAGCATCTAATCTATCGTTGTACACGGAGAACCGGCGGAAAGATACCGACGAAATATCTCGAAACGAATGAAAAACACAAGTGAATACAGGTGTCTGCTTTATACATTTCTAATTTGTCCACACGTGACAAATCTATCGGTTATCATACAATTGAATATTAATTCTCGTCACATAGACTACATGACAGTTGTTAGAAACTGAACGATGCTGTCTGATATTTTACAACTTTCATGTAGTTTTATGTCACGACGAATATCGCACGTATGTTAACCGATAGATGGAAACTAAGTCGCGTTTTGATTTTCGCATATGATTATTGATGAGAATATGAAAATTTCATATTATCATCAAGTTTCATACACTTAGTTTAAGATTTAATTTGGATTGGTTTTACGTTTACGTATCAATTTCAAGATTTTGAAGTTTTTGGTTTAGGGTGCAGTTTTTTAAAGTTAAGGGTTTTCTTAATCGAATTTAAGATTTTTCATTTAGGTTTGGGGTTAGGGTGTGTGTGTATGTGTGTGTGAGAGTGTGCGCGTGTGTGCACATGTTTGTGTGTATATGTGTGTATGCACACATGCACACATATACGCGCACACCTCTAAACAACCTATTTCTTTCATTTTATTAAATAACACTAAAATATCCTTAACTATTCTTGGTTTTTCACTAAACTATCTTAAATTAACTAAATTACTAAGAATTTCACTAAAATACCCTAAACTATTGTTGTTTTTCACTAAACTATCTTAAAAATTTAACTAAACGATTTATCTTAATAGATTAACTAAATTACTATAAATTTCACTAAAATACCCTTAACGTTTGTTGTTTTCACCGAACTATTATTAAATTTTTTAATAAAAAACCCCATCTACTCAATGTTACTTATTTCCACTAAAATACCCTTAATTATTGTTGTTTTTCAACGGAATTGCCCTTAACAATTATTGTTTTTCACTAAATTACCTACAAAAATTCGCTAAATTACCCTAACACTAACCTTAACCATAAACCATTCTTAACCCTATCCCCTAACCCTAATTAATCCTAACCCTAGCCCTAGCCCCAACCCCCAACCCAAACCCTAACCCTAATCCCTAACCCAACCCAAACCCTAACCCTAACCTTATCCCTATCCCTAACCCAAACCCAAACCCTAACCCTAACCTTATACCTATCCCTAACCCAACCTAAACCCTAACTCTATCCGAACACCACCAACATCACCACCAACATCAACAACTATAACAACACCAACAATAACATCATCAACAACAACAGCAGCAAATAAAGGTATTCTGCAAAAATAAAAAATTAAACAAAAAAAAATTAAAATTTACGTCTTGATGACTACGACGATCTTCGACGACGACGGCGACGACCTAAGGTTTCGATCAAATTCAACGACGGCCTATGGAAGAAACTAAAATTAAAATTAAACTTAAAAAATTTAAAATTATCCAAATCCTAATCAATTTACTTACCTCTAAACGACGACGGCGAGTTTCGATGATGGCGAGGTTCGACGACGGCCTAGCTTTGATGACTGCGATGACGAGTTTCGACGAATAGCTCGATCGGGTCTGGGCCCTTGATGATGCTCAATAGTGGCGATCTCCAAGATCAGGACACGTGGCAGATGACGTGTCCCATAACTCTGAAGAAAGGGCCCACAGGGGTCGACCAGGCCACCCCTGTACCCGACCTGCAAGCAGAAGCTGGCTCACCTCATAGCCCCATGCAAATTGGCCTCCTCGGCCTCTCAGCTCGCCCCCGGGCCACCAGAGGACCAAGATACCTAGGCCCTCCCGCTCGTCTCCGAGCTCCCCAGTCGAGGCCATCTTCCTCGGTCCCTCCGACCGACCAACTCCACCACTCTCAAGCATAACCAACGCTCCGCAAATCTCACCATACGCAGATTCTCCGCCAGCAACATCCCACGTCCTACGCCTTCATGATCCTCCTTAATGGGCGATCCTCTCTTTACGCGAGCGTGACGTCGGGAGCGTAACTGCCAGCGAGATTCTCATGCCTGCTACTGCGTGCTGCCGCCACTATATAAACCCCCATCACAGAGGGGTTAAGTAAGCCATTTTTTATCCCACTTAGCCGTTACTCTGCCCGGATCTCGTGCTAACTCGATCGTCGGAGGGTCCTCGGTGGTACCAAACTACCCCGGGAATTCTTTGCAGGTACACGGCGCTAAGCTTCTCAAATCACCAATCTCCTCAAAACCTATTGAGACCCACACGCAATAGGAGATCACCTCCAAAATCCACCGAGAGATCGACGGAAGACAACATCTGACGGAGGCCCGAAAAGGAGCCCCCATCACTTGGCGTCGTCTGTGGGAAACTGAAACTCCATAAAAACAAAGTTGGCCTTCCAATCTCCATCCACATGGCAGGCGGCCACCATGAAGATCCAGTTACCAACCGCCGCCTCCCCCCCAACAGAGGCGCAACAAACGCCAACGGCCGCCCGAGCAAAAAGGCTAAGGTCCACGAGCCTATCACTTTTGGCGACGGGGACCTTCAAGGAATATCCATGCCACACAACGACCCTCTGGTGATCACGGCCCGAATCCACCGGTACGAGGTCCACCGGATACTTGTCGACTCGGGCAGCTCGGCAGATATCCTCTTCCACGACTGGTTCCTGCGCATAGGGCTCACCTCGGCAGACCTGAAACCGACCTCCCATGTCCTTTCAGGGTTCACCAACCACTCCATTCCGACATAAGGGGTGATCACCCTGCAGTTCAACGTCGGGAAGCCCGACAGCACCCGTACGTAGACTTCATCGTAGCAAAGGTTACATAGGCCTACAACGTCCTCCTCGGCCGCCCGACGCTGAACTCCCTCCAGGCCCAGATATCGACCTACCACCTGGCGATGAAGTTCCCTCTCGATCAGGGCGGGATAGGTCGGGTCTACGGAAACCAGCGGGTTACGAAGGTATGCCTTACGAAACATCCTCATCCGAACAACCGACCGACGACGCTGAGGTAAACGACGACGTCAAGGGTTCTCTGGACACCCGAGACGAGCGGAAGGAGGTCCGGGAGACGCCGGTCGAACCACTGACCGAGGTACCCTTGACAGAAGGGGACAAGGAAAAAACCGTCCAGGTCGGATCACTCCTGACAGGGACTCAGCGAGATGACTTGGTAAGATTCCTCATAAATAACTCCGACGTCTTCGCCTGGGCGCCTGCTGACATGCCTGGGATTGACCCCAAAATCATCTCCCACTAGCTCGGGGTTGATCCAGCGGCCCGACCCGTCAGACAGAAAAAGCGAAGCTTTGCCCCGGTCAAACAGAAGGCTATCGAAGATGAGGTTGATCGACTTCTCGCCGCCAACTTCATCAGGAATGTACCCTACTCGGAGTGGCTGGAGAACGTAGTTCTGGTCAAGAAGTCAAGCGGAAAGTGGCGCATGTGCGTCGACTTTACCGACCTTAATAAAGCCTTCCCCAAGGACAATTACCCGCTTCCTCGGATAGATCAGCTTGTCGACAGCTCGGCCGGCCATGAGCTGTTGAGCTTCATGGATGCTTTCTCCGGCTACAATCAGATCCGCATGAATCCGGAAGATGAAGATCTCACTGCGTTCACAACGGACCAGGGGGTATATTGCTATAGGGTGATGCCCTTCGGCCTTAAGAATGCCGGGGCCACGTACCAACGGTTGGTCAATCGCATGTTCAAGCCACAGATCGGCAGGAATATGGAGGTCTACGTTGACGATATGCTCGTCAAATCCGTCTCATCGGCCGACCATGCCAGGGATCTGGGCGAGGCATTCGAAGTTCTCCGCAAGTTCAAGATGAAGCTAAACCCCGCCAAATGCGCATTCGGAGTCACCAGGGGAAAGTTCCTCGGTTTCATGGTCACTCACCTTGAGATCAAAGCTAACCCAGAGAAAATCGACGCTATCCTCAACATGGTCATGCCCAAGACCAACGTCGAGATCATGCGGCTCACGGGACGAGTTTCCGCTCTGAGCCATTTCATGTCCAGGTCGGGGGAGAAATGCCTCCCGTTCTTTAAAGCTCTGAGGAAGATCCTGAGGTTTGAGTGGTCAGAGGAGTGCCAAGCCTCCTTCGACCAATTGAAAAAACACCTCGCGACGCCACCACTGCTCACCCGACCAGTTGAAGGAGACGAGCTGTCGCTGTATCTGGCGGTGTCCGACCATGCAGCAGGCTCGGTGCTCGTCCGGGAGGTCGGTGGAGCGCAGAAGCCGGTGTACTATGTGAGACACATGTTTAAGGACGCAGAAACGAGATATCCGGCCATAGAGAAGATTGTCTTAGCCCTCGTAGTGGCCTCAAGGAAGCTGCGACACTACTTCCAAGCACACACCATCATCGTCCTCACCGAGCGCCTGTTGAGGGCTATCCTTGCATCACCAGAATCCCCGGGCCTCTTAGAAAAGTAGAGGTGGGAACTATCTCAGTTTGACATAAAATATCGCCCGAGTCAGGCCATCAAAGCGCAAGCCCTGGCCGATTTCATCGTTGAATGCACCATCCCTAGCAAGGAACCGGAGTCCACACCGCCTCTGGCAACTCAGTGTCCCATCGCGGAGAGGCCCGGCTCGGTTCCCAAGTGGATCATCTACGTCGACGGGTCCTCAACCGAGGAAGGCTGCGGTGCCGGGCTCATTATCCGAGGCCCGAACGAAGCAGAAATGGAGTACTCTCTGAAGCTCGGTTTCAAAGACTCGAATAACCCGGCAGAGTATGAGGCCCTCCTGGCTGGACTGTGCATGGCCGCTGGGCTGGGGCTAAAAATAATTCGAATCCGCAGCGACTCGGCCCTTGTCGTCGGTCAAGTAACCGGCCGCTTCGAAGCTCGGGAACTTCTTATGATGAATTACCTGGACGAGATGAGGAAACTGAGGAGGAACTTTGACGAAGTCCAAGTAGAACAGATACCTAGGCAGCTGAATGCCCAAGCCGATGCCCTGAGCAAGCTGGCTTCGTCATATTCGGACAACAATAAGCGGTCTATCCTCTTCAAAACCTTGCCTCAGCCCAGCGTGGAAGACGGAGTGACAACGCTCCACGTATACGCGGCGCAGGAAGGCGACGAAGATTGGAGGAAGCCCCTTGTGGAATTCCTGAAAGACGGTACGCTCCTAGAAGATCGGGGAGCCGCCCGCCGTCTCTGGGCCAAAGCCCGCCACTTCATCTAGAGTAATGCGAACCTCTACAAGAAGTCCTTCACTCAGCCCCTGCTTCGTTGCATTGACCCCCATGAAGCCGACTACGTCCTCCGGGAAATCCATGAGGGGGTTGGCGGCGCACACCAAGGGGCCCGAACATTGATCCAAAAGGCATTGCTCCAGGGGTACTACTGGCCCACTATTCATGAGGACGCCCGGAAGCTGGTCAGGAGATGCAAGAGTTGCCAGCTCCACGACAGCATCCCTCGTCTCCCCGCTACCGAGCTGACCGCCCTAACATCCCTATGGCCATTCGCCCAGTGGAGATTGGACATGATCGACCAGTTCCTTACCGGTACAGGCGGGCACAAATACGTCCTCGTCGCAGTAGACTACTTCACCAGGTGGATCGAGGCCGTCCCCATAAGGAAACCGGATGCCGCCACGACCGTCAAGTTCCTGCAAAATAATCCGATACTCCGATTCGGCATTCCGAGATGTATCATCACCGACCACGGGATGAACTTCGAGAACGAGAAAGTGAAGGACTTCTGCAAAGAATATCATATCCTCATGAAGTTCGCCACGGTCGCGTATCCCCAATGCAACGGGCAGGCCGAAGTCGCTAACCGAGACATCCTCCGAGGTCTCCGGACCCGCCTAGAAGGGCGACAAGGCAGTTGGGTCGAGGAACTGCCCCGGTTCTTATGGGCCCTACGCACGTCAAAGAAGACCCCCACCGGGAAACCCCCTTCAGCCTCTGCTACGGGACCGGGGCGATGGTCCCAGCGGAGATCGGGCTACCCAGTCATCGGGTCGAGCACTTCGACGACGATGTGAACACCTCGGCACTACGGACCAACCTGGACATCTTGTTGGAAAAGAGAGACCGGACTCAGATCAGGGCCACCGCTTATCAACAACAAACGGCCCGGTACTACAACGCTCGGGTCAAGAACCGCTCCTTCCAGACCGGGGATTTGGTCCTACGGCGAAACAAGTTCATTGATCAAGGCAGGCTACACAAGTTCTCCCCGAGGTGGGACGGTCCCTTCCTCGTCTCTGAGGTGCTCCCTGGCGGAGCCTATTGCCTGCAAGACGCGAACGGACACCAGTTCCCGCGGCCTTACAACGCCGAGAAGCTCAAGCTATACCAATGAGGCCAAGGCCAACAAGTGTGTACCCCTCCCCTCGCAAAGACAATGTAAATAATTTCTAAGATCCTTTCTATTCGAATAAAGAAACGTCGAAGCATTGCAAAAAGAGTACTGTCTTTGCGATCCAAGCCCTCACCAAAGAGACAACCGCGTGGCTTCACTGCCCGGTTATCTTCAGCAGGCCTTTCTGCCAGAATCAAAGTCCTCCCTAGAGGCAGTCGAGCCCGAGGATCCCTCGCTCGGCTATCCACGGCTGGTAGCTTCCTACCACGGCCGACAGGGATCAAAAAGCCCTCCCAGAGGCAGTCGAGCCTGAGGATCCCTCGCTCGGCTATTCTTCTGGACAAAAGCCCTCGCCAAGAGGCACCGGGCAGTAACCCTGCCCGGCCAAGGTTCCTTGGTAGGCTTCTTACATCCCCTCCCGCGCTAAGGACCAAAGTCCTCCCAGAGGCAGTCGAGTCCTTGCTCGGCTATCCCCGGCTGGTAGCTTCCTACCACAACCGACAGGGATCAAAGTCCTCGCCAAGAGGCATCGGGAAGTAACCCTGCTCGATCCCCGTCCTGAAGGATCAAAGCCCTCGCAAGAGGCAACCGAGCAGCTACCCTTCCCGGTCATCTACGGCTGGTAGCTTCCTATCCATGATGCCAGGGATCGAAGCCCTCGCAAGAGGCACCCGATCGGTTACCCCGCTCGGTCATCCCAGGCTGGTAGTTGCCTACCCATGACGCCAGTAAGCAAAGCCCTTGCGAGAGGCAACCGAGCAGCTACCCTGCTCAGTCATCTACGGCTGGTAGCTCCCTACCCATGACGCCAGGGACCGAAGCCCTCGCAAGAGGCATCCGAGTGACTACCCCGCTCGGTCATCCCAGGCTGGTAGCTGCCTACCCACGACGCCAGTGGTCAAAGCCATCGCTAAGAGGCAACCACGCGGCTTCACTACCCGGATATCCTTAGCATGCCTCATACGACCCATCCAAACGCTAAGGATCCAAGCCCTCCGTAGAGGCAGCCGGGTAGCTTCCCTGCTCGGCTATCCCTGGAAGGCAGCTTCCCTACCGCAACGCCAGGGATCAAAAATCCCTCCCAGAGGCAGTCGAGCCCGAGGATCCCTCACTCGGCTATCCTTCAGGACAAAAGCCCTCGCCAAGAGGAAACCACGGAGCTTCACTGCCCGGTCATCCTTAGTGGGCTTCTTACATCCCCCCCCCCAACGCTAAGGATCCAAGACCTCCCAGAGGCAGTCGAGTCCCTACACGGCTATGCCTGACGCCGCGGGTTTGTAGCCCTTCCGGCGGGGCCTCTGAGCCCATTCATGCTCGACACAAATGCAGTGAACAACCCTCTACCTATCACATGCAGAGGATCCGTGGCCCCAACAAGGGACACCAGGTCTATCCAAGTCTGAGCGATCCCCCCTCAACTCGGGGCCATGGGGATACCTCCTCGGCAGCACTTGGCACGCTTGGCAAATGATCGAAATCAACTCAACGAACGATCGCTAGACAGATGATCGACCTGACACGGAAGCCCAGCACCACAAACAGAAGAAAAAGTACAAACCGATGAAACCAAATAAAAAAATTTATTATCAAAGGCAAAGTCTTTACAAGGGTATTTTGGGTTCCCCGGCCTTAAAACTGCCCGGAGGCTTACAAAAGAGGGACAAGAAAATATCAAAAAGTCCTAAGTTGTAAACCCTCCCCCCTTGCGCCTCGCTCCCCCCATCACCGGGGGCTTCACTACCGGAGGTTTTGCCACCAGGGGCGCGCCTCGCTTCCCTCGTCATTGTTTGCCGGAGGCCTTGCCGCCGGGAGTGGGACCCGAGCACGAGCTCGCCATCGGCGAACTCGGGAAGCTGCTCCTTCACAGCATCCAGAGCCTTATTCCACGCGACGGAGGAATACTCACCAAGCTCGACGTAAAACTGATCCGACACCTTGTAATCGGCCACGGCTTTCCTAGCCCGAGCCTAGGCAGTCTGGGCCGCCAGAAGCGCCGCCTCGGCGTCCCCCCTGTAGGGTTATTAGGTACTAGAGCAAGGTTCTACAAGGCATCAACCATGCCAAAATCAAATTTTTCAAGTACCAAACAACCCTAACCAAGATCTTAGACTAGAGATTAGGCGAAACAATGAGCAAGTAAACAACTTTACTTCTAAGAGTTAGGGATTACAACCTTTGTAGTCCGTTCCTTCGCTTCATAAGCTCCGAGTAGTAGTCCCTTCACCGCAATCCATGAACTCCCGGACTCTAGAGAAGCTCCACAAGTCGAATGATCCATGCTTGCTTCCGATCTTCAATAACTAAGATGATCTACCTTGAAGAAACTCAAACCCAAGCTCTTGCTTTGCTAATCAAGTATTAGCAAATAAAACTGTAAGTCTACGCTAGCGCCCCGGCAGTCTACAGACGCCAAATGCGGAACAAAAACTTTTAACTGGCGCTATCGTATACTTTAACCCGGATCTACCATTATTGCTAAAAGAGACGACCAAGATTGATGTAGAGAATGAGTAGATGACTTTGTCTCACTTCGTCCAAATCCGTGGACGATCGGTTAATGAAGTTGCCGAGGGAATTGGGTGATGGAATGAAATGAACTGTAAAATTCCATGCACCCCAAATACTATCATATCTTTTCTACAAATGAAATCAACAACCATGAGAGAGAGAGGAGGAGGCCGGCCTCTTATAAAGAGAGGGGGGTGACCGTAGGAACCAAGTGGTGACCCTAAGCAAAAGATATTATGAACAAATATCCTAAGGAAAACAAAACCATTAATAACAAAGCATGAGTCATTAAACACATCATCAATTCATTAATGCTACCATTAATGTCAAGATGACTCATTAGCCACTTCATCACTTCTAGAACCTTCTAGAATGATGACTCACTCCAACTGAAGAAAAGATAAATCCGTCTTTAACCGAATGTTAAAAGACGGCTGATAGAAAACTGGAAACTGGCAACTTCCAAAAGTGATCCTGAAACGACTTTCAGGATAACCCCGAAACTGTATAAATATACCCGCATTTGTATTACGACCGAATACAAATGCAACTGAGACAAAGATATTATACCTACTCAATATAATACTCGGATCCGGCTTAAACCAAAGCCGACCAGTATCATCTGCCCGAAAACTGACACGTGCGTAAACGCACGTGCATTTTCCGAACCCTGCCATAAAACCATACGGCCTCTACAACGTTTCACCCGAACTTGGGAAACTGTCTGTGGGGGACTCTAATGACTCGTCAGTACCCTGGCAGTGGGTTTAACCACAAACCATCAGCGGCACTAGCAATGCGTAACGGCTGCCCATGGACTGACCTCAAGGGTGGCCGAGGAGCGAACTCAAGGGAGACCGATGAGCAAACTCCTCCAAAAACCCTACTGAGCCTAACAGTGACAATGTATATACAGTCCGGTCCGTTCGTCAATGAGTATCGCATATCTGCCTAGGGGGCTAGTAACGTCAGACCCCCAAAAGCAGTATAAGTCGTGTCGGAGTGAAGCCCAATCACACCCTGAGATACTACTGGAGTACCTACCAGTAAATCTCCTGCCATGGCCATGGACTTTGTGTAATGGCTCTCCTAGACACAGCACGACCTCGCCCCCAATACTGGGAGAGACGAATCCCCTGCCGATCCGCTCACGTGCCTCCATATGGCTCGGGACTGTACCCAAAAGCTACCTGTTTGCACGACTCCTTTGAGCCGTGGTAGGGTAGAAATCAAAGCACAGTGGGAACTCACACGAGACAAATGACGACCTCAGGTCGATGAACTAACCTGTACACATGTCACCAGGGAACTGCTATCTGACGGTAGATATAATACTAACTAGCAGATTCCCGGCGAGTCCTGTCCGGTGTACTCATAACCCAATGAGCACCTGTATACATCTTAGGTGATCCAACTGACACCAGTGGCTTGTGAGACCGGCCACCGCCCCTTGTCGGGGTCTCGACTGTACACACTAGTCTACTCCGGAGTATCGATGCCCTGTCTCGAAACTCCCACGACTAGGGACCACAATTAAGGATATGCATATAAACTACCCAACTCTCACGTATATGATCGCCATCATACTGTTGGTAGTAAAGCAAGATCCTAAGGGCTCTATCAAAGTGTAACATGCAATCAGTCACCTGAACATGTACACGACTGATAAAGGCAAACCAGATAGCATACTATCATCTCGAGTAAGACTGTCCTACCGGGATAGGTCCTCCGTAATCATTGCAATCACGTACCTGCGATCCAATAATTGACTATGAGGGCACTATCTCCAACAATCTCCCACTTGCACTCAAGGCTAATTTTGCGATGTCGACTACTCACAGCCCGTGTGAAACCGAACATCCAACTCCTCTACTAATCAGTTTCACAAAGCCCGTTTGTAAAACTATTGTGTTCGAGAAATAGCCTCGGTGAGTGGATCCGCCTAGAAGTATCTTTCTATATCTCTCTTAATTTCAAGTTCGCGGAGAAAACCATCTCCCGAATTGAGTAATACCTGTCTTAGAACATGTCTGGATATCTGATGGGACCTTAGTTCATAAATGAACTCCATATCCAAACTTCTTAGACTGAATCGATCACTGAACCTAATCAGTATCGGGCACCTTGCTTCCCACAGTATCCTCTTGGACCACCTGTCCATAATACTGTCCCTCTTCGTCAGAGGGAAAACTATAACTCTGACAATCACTCTGTCATCCATGTCACCTTTGAAGCCTGGAATGATAACCGTCTCCCGAAAGAGGCTGCCGTCATCAAATCCGTAGAACATGTACTTATGTTCTAAAACCGCTTCCTTATATTTCTCCAGGATTGGATTAATACAAACTTATTGCATCTAGTGCAAAACCAACATTTGGTGTGGTACTTGACATCTCATGATTGACTCAATTGCCTAAGCAAGTGATCTGCCAATCATGCACATCCCTCTCCCCTTTAGTCTGTACGACACCTTTAGAGAGGGTGACTCCATCACCTGCAGGTACACCACCATGCTAGGAGTCAACTATTCCAAAAACCATTAGAATATCTGTCAAAGTACCCACATTGGGAAACTACCCAAATCCAGATCTAAAACCATAGATCTAGAAATCAGGATGTCAAATATTATATCCATATCCTGTCTGGAGAAACAACTGTGTGACGACCACAGTACAACCGATCGTAGTATAGGAATTTTACTTCCTACTCTGTGTATGTCATCCAGATACCATGACATCACACCCTACTACCTTCTTAACTGATCCATCCCCTATTCTGATTGAAGTCAAACCCATGACTGTCACATCAAAATTAGATGATCTATCTCCGCTATAACTGCTCTAGTCTATAGACATAAGCTACTTGCCCACTATGCTTCCGCTGCTCCCACTGACTATGACAACCCTCCTACCGAGTCTCATATCCTGGAACAACAGTAGTGTCAAGTCTGGGTAGATAAGAACCTCCCTTTCACCGTCCTTGAGGCTACCGAAGTACCTCTCGGGCGTCTGAGGTTACCTACCATACCTGCGGAGTGGCTATTGGAATGTCAAACCTGATTGAATGTATAGGTCCTATTAAATTTTCCGTAATCGTTCGCGGTTCTGGAATCACTTCCAGTTCTACCATACTCCCACTACTGTTTTCTGAAAAAGATCTGTTTTACTAAAACTGTGGCGAGTCAAGAACAATATCACTATTGATCTTCCGAATGGTAGAATATCAACCCTCGACATAGCCAGGGTCAACCCACAAACAGCCATTACAGAAACGTGCCCTGAGTTATCCAGTGTCTGGTTTTAAGCATAAGCTGGACAACTCCCCGTACCTTAATATCTTTTAAGGTACGATCCATTCTATATCCAATACAGAAACTTTGGCACTAATTTAATTGGAACCATATTCAAATCATGCAGCTGTCTCCAGTGCATATCAACTTAATGGAAAAAGGCTAATCAGCATTACTCAACTTAGGAATCCATCCAATTAAGAGTAACCTGAAAGAGAAACACGTTTCTCAAAACCATCACTATCATCTGAATACCAATCACAAGAATCTACATCTTCGATCTCTTTGAAGAATCCCGATACTTGTAATATCTGGTTCTCTACTTTATTCTTATACCCACAACTTCTCAAAACTTAGACCTTGTATTTCTACGAAACACTCGTCTAAATACTAGAGAAGTTATAAGTAAATAGAACATAGTACGAGGACCTACCCCTTTGTCCTGATGGACACTTGGACAACATACAATACTCTGTATAAGTCCGCTGAGTTAAACAACTCAAAACCTATGCGTTGTAGGTGGAAAACTGTACCCTGGCGATTTCCTCAAATATCACCAATTACAACGAATTCCGATATAATGAGGATAATCACCTAATTCCCAATATCTTACTCCCTCTCATCATCTGTAAAACCATACAGATATGAGAATGAAACCTGGTAAATACATACCCTTGGAGTAAGTGTCTAATCGGGAAAACAGTTTTTCCTTTAACAATGCACTGAAACATAAAAAATGTTTCGTAGGGGTATCCTGGTATTCGTAGCAATGCCTCTTCCATAATCCAATTCATGACTTCAACCGTATATTTTATTTCCATCTCCCTAAATCCCTTTATTTGTCTTTAGTCGTTACCTTCTGTACACCATCGTTAGGCTAAATGGTTTTCTTCCTTCCCTACCGTTCGGCACCAGCCTATGGTTTGGAAGAAGACTATCCAGTAAGCATAATAGGTGTACCCTCCTAAACCAAGGAGTACTCGCAACCGAGAGAAGGTGACGATAAAAGACAACTGAATAATACCTTATTCTTTTTAAAGGTGAAATGGGAGCGGCGATGAAGTACGCGGTTTTGGTCGTGAATGATATCAGTCGCAATTTACTTTGCCCTCTTTCTAATCCCTTTATTTTGTCTTTACATATTACCTTCTGCACACCCTACTTAGGCTAATTGGTTTTCCTCATTCCCTACCTTTCGGCACCAGCCTATGGTTTGGAATAAGACTATCCAATAAGCGTAATAGGTGTACTCTCCTAAACCAAGGAGCTCTCGCAACCTGAGAGAAGGTGATAATAAAAGACAACTGAATAAACCAATTCTATTTCTCCTGAACCTGGATCCATCCTCGAAGAAGTCCCTTCGAGTTCGTATATAACCATACGATGGATCTATCCAATGGAAGTGGATATCCGTAGTAATACGGGTGTTCTGAGAAATGCAAAGGGTAAAAGAAGGAGTGGCAATGACTTATGCAACTCAGACAATCCAAAAGCCAGTATTTTAAGAAGGTTCGGTCAACCTGGTCACTGAGTCATAGTCTAGGGTCGGTCAAAGGTCGCTGCCAAAGAGAGAGAGAAAAGAAACACTCTGCGTGCACTCTAACCTAGATCAGAATGGTTATCACTTTATCTAATCCGGAAACCTCCCACTGTCATGTCAAATTCTCCTCCAAACCTAAAGAAGAATCAATCGGGATCACCCGAAGAGTAAACCAACTCATCAGTGGGAATCGGGATCCAACTCTCATCGCATGATAACGTGATGGAATGCATCCACGTTACTCATACTCCAGAAGGTATGCGCATACTTGGCAAGTTTCAGTTTCTTTAGAAACTCCCGATATGATTTATGCCCCATGCTCTTATGACCTTGACGTATGCCAACAAATCAAAAGTCACATGTCAAGTTCTGCCCGTCATTATCTTGTTAATTTGAACCCACCCGTACATACCCTTGACGTATGCCAACAAGGTAATACGACTGTCCCAAACCAACTCATCTATCTATGCAACAAATGAATACCCAGCAGCTACCAAACACTATGCCTTGACGTATGCCAATAAACATAGCTTGAATACTACTGATCATCCATAAGAAACGACGGAGGGCTACGGCTGGTTTTTGGCGAAAAACCTTTAGCGTAGTGAACTTGATATCGCTGAAGGAACCTGATAGCTTTTTTTAAAATATAGTGGCGAAAACCTTTTGCTAAAGAGGTCACTCCCGGTAAAGGGATCTCGGCTCTTTCCTCGTGGAATGAGGTGCAGGATATTCCACTGAATACCGCTATGCAAAGCAACATGTAATCGACTATAGTGAAGTTATTACCCTGACGCAAACTTCTGTCCAAGGGGTCGGTCCCGATGAAGGGATATCGGCCCTTGCCTCGTCGAATGAGGTGCAGGATATTCCACTGAATACCGCTATGCATAACAAAAGGAAACGTCTTTGCAATAACACTTTTTAAATTGTTCCAACAACTGTATACAGGTTTGTTTTAACTTTGCATTGATCAGAATCAACGCAGTCCCATCATTCAATCACACCAGAAAAGAACGAAAATAAAATGTACGTATATGCCATCCGCATTCGTCACTGGGTCCCGTCATCACCCGTTAGGTTACTTAACTAACGACAGAGCGGGGGCTGGACTAGCGCGGGTGTAAAACATATACAACATCTAATAGTATATAAACCAATATACAATAATCGCTCCAGGCGTGATAGTATGCAACATTACAGAAAAGTAATAAGCATTACAGAACAATACAGATATTTGGGATCCCCGAGTTTCACAGAGCCGCTGCTGAAACTCGACGTTCCCCTGTCGTGTGGATAGCCTGTGCAATGAAACCTAGACCCCTACGGGTGCGGCAAGTTACCCGCCAAAACCTGAAGCGAGGCAGCCCCCTACAGCATAGTGAATGGACCACCCAGCACTTCACGGAATCCGGTAGCTTGAGCACCCCTCCTTGGGTCAACCTGTACCCCCTACGAGTGCGGCAAATAGTCTGCCAATTCTCGAGTGGGACCCCTCTGCCTCTCAAAGCCATGAGATGCGGACCCGTTGCCCTCCCGAACCCGGCTATCCGTGCACTCCGTCTCGGGGTAAAACCTAGTACAGTAATGAAAAATAGTACAATAGGTACATCGACCGTAACCTGGTCGTGCCCCAAAAGAATATTATACAGCAGGCAGTGACGGCAGTCCACAAGTTGGACGCTCGCCCCGCAATATCAAATGTACAAAT
Organism: Agapanthus africanus; assembly: GCA_030015575.1. Classification (NCBI taxonomy): domain Eukaryota; kingdom Viridiplantae; phylum Streptophyta; class Magnoliopsida; order Asparagales; family Amaryllidaceae; genus Agapanthus; species Agapanthus africanus. Next base: position 173,917,446 of record JASDDO010000022.1, on the reverse strand, counting down.
AAACTCAAACTGTACTACCATTGCACACTGCTATCCACCACGACAAATCCGCAACATTACAGCACAACACAGAACATCAACGCGAATGTCACGTTCGCAAACCCGTCTAAAAGAACTATAGCAATCAAACGCGGTTTACTGATCAAATGACATTCCCGGTCGGAGATATAATGTAAGCACTGTAAACTAACGTGTTTAAATTTCGATCGACCAAAGACCAAATGTCAAAAAGTGAGCCCCACGGCTTACTGGTGAACAGTAACAAAATCTGGGCCAAAACGATATTTACCAAAAACCCCAAAATCTAACCAAGAACCCACTGTAAAAAGTTGGGGCCACGAGCTCACTGTTTGGCCGCGGAAGCGCGGTCAAACCTATGGTTTGACCGCGTTTCCGCGGCAGTCTCATCGAATCACGTGCCCAAATTTCTACGTCGTTCTAATAAAAGCCTGCACAGTATTCTGAGACATGTAGAATAATTTTACGAGACCGTTTAAAAACAACAGAAACTGTCAAGCTAGGATTTTGTAGTTTTCGATTTCCGGTTCGATCGATATTTTAAACGCGTTAGCACAAGTTAGTATAGCAAAATGGTGAGGCTCTGATACCACTGTAAGTCTACGCTAGCGCCCCGGCAGTCTACAGACGCCAAATGCGGAACAAAAACTTTTAACTGGCGCTATCGTATACTTTAACCCGGATCTACCATTATGGCTAAAAGAGACGACCAAGATTGATGTAGAGAATGAGTAGATGACTTTGTCTCACTTCGTCCAAATCCGTGGACGATTGGTTAATGAAGTTGCCGAGGGAATTGGGTGATGGAATGAAATGAACTGTAAAATTCCATGCACCCCAAATACTATCATATCTTTTCTACAAATGAAATCAACAACCATGAGAGAGAGAGGAGGGGGCCGACCTCTTATAAAGAGAGGGGGTGACCGTAGGAACCAAGTGGTGACCCTAAGCAAAAGATATTATGAACAAATATCCTAAGGAAAACAAAACCATTAATAACAAAGCATGAGTCATTAAACACATCATCAATTCATTAATGCTACCATTAATGTCAAGATGACTCATTAGCCACTTCATCACTTCTAGAACCTTCTAGAATGATGACTCACTCCAGCTGAAGAAAAGATAAATCCGTCTTTAACCGAATGTTAAAAGACGGCTGATAGAAAACTGGAAACTGGCAACTTCCAAAAGTGATCCTGAAACGACTTTCAGGATAACCCCGAAACTGTATAAATATACCCGCATTTGTATTACGACCGAATACAAATGCAACTGAGACAAAGATATTATACCTACTCAATATAATACTCGGATCCGGCTTAAACCAAAGCCGACCAGTATCATCTGCCCGAAAACTGACACGTGCGTAAACGCACGTGCATTTTCCGAACCCTGCCATAAAACCATACGGCCTCTACAACGTTTCGCCCGAACTTGGGAAACTGTCTGTGGGGGACTCTAATGACTCGTCAGTACCCTGGCAGTGGGTTTAACCACAAACCGTCAGCGGCACTAGCAATGCGTAACGGCTGCCCATGGACTGACCTCAAGGGTGGCCGAGGAGCGAACTCAAGGGAGACCGATGAGCAAACTCCTCCGAAAACCCTACTGAGCCTAACAGTGACAATGTATATACAGTCCGGTCCGTTCGTCAATGAGTATCGCATATCTGCCTAGGGGGCTAGTAACGTCAGACCCCCAAAAGCAGTATAAGTCGTGTCGAAGTGAAGCCCAATCACACCCTGAGATACTACTGGAGTACCTACCAGTAAATCTCCTGCCATGGCCATGGACTTTGTGTAATGGCTCTCCTAGACACAGCACGACCTCGCCCCCAATACCGGGAGAGACGAATCCCCTGCCGATCCGCTCACGTGCCTCCATATGGCTCGGGACTGTACCCAAAAGCTACCTGTTTGCACGACTCCTTTGAGCCGTGGTAGGGTAGAAATCAAAGCACAGTGGGAACTCACACGAGACATATGACGACCTCAGGTCGATGAACTAACCTGTACACATGTCACCAGGGAACTGCTATCTGACGGTAGATATAATACTAACTAGCAGATTCCCGGCGAGTCCTGTCCGGTGTACTCATAACCCAATGAGCACCTGTATACATCTTAGGTGATCCAACTGACACCAGTGGCTTGTGAGACTGGCCACCGCCCCTCGTCGGGGTCTCGACTGTACACACTAGTCTACTCCGGAGTATCGATGCCCTGTCTCGAAACTCCCACGACTAGGGACCACAATTAAGGATATGCATATAAACTACCCAACTCTCACGTATATGATCACCATCATACTGTTGGTAGTAAAGCAAGATCCTAAGGGCTCTATCAAAGTGTAACATGCAATCAGTCACCTGAACATGTACACGACTGATAAAGGCAAACCAGATAGCATACTATCATCTCGAGTAAGACTGTCCTACCGGGATAGGTCCTCCGCAATCATTGCAATCACGTACCTGCGATCCAATAATTGACTATGAGGGCACTATCTCCAACAAAAACACCATAATCTGAGTGGCAAGAATAGATGAGGATGATGAAGTAGGAATTTAGCTCTCATTTGTTTTCAATTTCTCACTCATTTTCATCACTTCACAAAAAGCTAGAAAGCTTTTTCAAGAGGAGGAAGAAGAAGAAGAAATCTATTTATGATGAATAATGAAATCATGGTGTGAGATTAAAAATGCAACCATGGGTTAAGAAAGAAGACTTAACCCTTATAGAGAATTAACTATGGTAAAAGGTTTGGGTTGGGTTAAGAAAAAACTACACAAAATATCACAAGTCAAAGCTTTAAGAAGCTTCTTGAAAGCTCCATCCATGCTTAACCCTAATCCAAACCCTAACCATATTTAAACTCCACAAAACATGTTGCATTTGTAACCCTAACTTGTTACAATATTATATATCACATATATAATATATTTTGTAACAAAAGAAAATAATATAATTAACATATATCGCATATATATCAATGTATTATCCCGGTGAGAAAAAGAATCTTTAAGTGAGCTAATATTAGTTAATGTAATATAATATATCAAATATATAATTATACATTAAATTATCGAATCAACACTTGATCCGATAATCCGGCTATTTCATAAATAACTGACTAATATAATCTGTATCAGCTCATCGAATCAACACTTGATCCGATGACCCGGCTATATCACATATACCCGGCCAATATCTCATATCGTGAGAATCTAATATGATATCACATACACGTGTTGTTCTCGGTCCCGCACATATCACATATGTGCTCCTACTCCGTTTTGCCTGAGCCAGGAAACCTCTGTGTAGGACTCTAAAGAATCGTCAATACGCCGGCAATAGGTGATGATCATATCAAACACCCACAAGCTGCAAGCGGTCAGCTAAACGTAACAGCCACCCGGGTATTGAGCGATCAGAAGATCAACAAGAAAGCCTGTACATTCTCCTGCGAATCCAATCAGTAACACTCCCGTACAGTCCAGTCTCTTTGTTTGATATGTCGCATATCTCGCATAGGGGTGGTAAACGTCAGACCCCAGTAGATTGATAATTCATGTCGATATGAGGTCCATAATAGTTTGAGAAACTACTGATAACACTTACCAGTAAATCTCAGCAACCATGGCCAGGGATTTCCAGTTATAGCCAATCGAACACAGCGCATCATCAACTCCCTATACCGGGAGAGACGAAACCCCACCTATCGCTCATTGCCTCCATGTGATTTGGGACTGTATCCAAAAGCCACCGTTTTGCACACCCTCTTGGACGTGGTATGATGGAAATCAAAGCACAGTGGGAATCACACAAGACTCTATGACGATCTCGGGTCTACAGACTAACCTGTACCAGTGTCACCAGAGAACTGCCATCTGACGTGAGGTATAATACCATCTAGGAGTTCTCGGCGAGTCCGTCCAGTGTACCCAGTCTCCACTGAGCACCCGTATATCTTCTCTGATGTCAAACACCAATGGATATGGGATCATCCTTCGCCCATCATATGGGTCAAGAAGCGCATACGCTAGTCTACTCTGGAGTATCGATGCCCTGTCTCGGTACTCCTACGACTAGGAATATTTGAAGGATGTACTTAACGACTACACTGTCCCCACTAATATGATCTGCATCATAGTCCTGGTAGTCAAGTACTCATCCTAAGGGCTTTATCAACATATAACATAGAGACAATAAGAGTACATGTTAAGATAAAGTGCAACCAGATAGCATACTATCATGTCGAGCAAGAAAGTTCTATCTATATATGTCCAAGCATCCACTACTATATACATCGTATGTACAGTAATGACCTCTAGGGAATACATATAACTAACAATCTCCCACTTGCACTAGGGCCATCTATTGTGGTATCGCATACCCAACAATCAGCTGTGGTTGAAGTATCTCATACTCAACCATCCCATAATAGTCTCTACTAGGAAATAGGCCTTTGTGAGTGGATCCGCGCTGTTGTCCTCTGTGTCTACTCTCCTAACCTCGATCTCCCTAGAGATCAACCATCTCCATGATCAGGTTATACTGCCTTAGAATATGTCTGGATCTCAGATGGGACGGGGTTTCCTTGGCATATGCCAAAACTCCATGGTCACACAATGGTAGGAACGAAGTTCATCTCATGAACTAGTGTACATCCAGACTATTTCTTTGGTAGCATCCTTGGTAGTGATTTATCATGCCTTTATCGTCTAGTATGTCACGGTATCTAGCTTGGAACTCTTCCAACATACCGTCCTTCCACTGAGGGTAAAGACAATGCCTGTGACTGACATTCAGTCATCCTTCTCACCCTGGAAACTTTCCAATGATTCTCCCCAGGATCGCTTGATACCTTCTCACTAAAACTAGTGAGAATCCTAACATCCAATTAGATCTATCTCATAGACATAAAACCTAGGATTTAGGAGGTATCATCTTGATCCTATATAGAGAATCTTTGTGATAAGAGGAGATTGACCGAGCGTAGCATAGGAAACTCCTTCCCTATCAAGAGTATGTCATCCACATACAATACGAGGATCATCACCATACTCTCTACTATCTTTTTGTATATACAAGGTTCATCTACCATTTTGATGAAGTCAAACTCTTTGACTATCACATCAAAACAGACGTTCCTTCTCCGCGATGCCTGCTTTATCCACAAAACAATCTTGCAAACGAATCCGCTGCTCCCACTATCTACGAAGCCCACTAGCTGTGTACTTATAGACATTCTCTTCTAAATTACTATTTAGAAAAACAGTCATGACACCCAACCGCCAGATATCGTAGTTATGGTATGTAGCAATGGCAAGTAGGATCTGGATGGACTTAAGCATAGCTTTGAAAGTCTTAACTTTTCCATGTACACCAAGTAATCTTCTCAAGATATACTTGCTTCTGATGGGGATTTAACCCTTCAGATAAAGCAACCAAAGTCCATACTTTGTTGGTGTATATGGATTCCATCTCAGATCGCTTAGCATCCAGCCATTCTTACAGAGTCCCCACTCCTGATGGCCTGCTCGAAACAAGTTGGGTCATCATCTCATGATGCAGTCCTCGCTACCACTGTCATAGAGAAACCGAAGTATCTCTCAGGTGGGTGAGGAACCCTACTAGATCGGCGGAGAGGCTGAGGTTCGTTGGTTACTATTGAATCCTTCGGTTCTACCAAATCATCTGTTGCAGTTTGCATAGCTGGAACTCCTTCCAGTTCTACCTCATGACCACTAATTTCTTCACAAGAAATTCCCTTTCTCAAAGGTGGCATGCTGAGAAACAAAATACCTTTTGTTCCTCGGTTTGGTAGAAGATATTCCCTTGCGAATGCTTGGGATATCCAACAAACTTCCACAGAACTGACTTTACCTTGAGCTTGTCCGGATTTTGCTTTTTAGACATATGTCGGACAACCCCAAATCTTAATCTTCTTAAGAAATGGGCTCTTCCCATACCATATCACATATGGAGTGGTAGGCACCTGATTTGATTGGAACCCTATTCAATAGGTATGCAGCTTCACAAGTGCATAATACCCAAAAGGAAATAGGTAACTCAGTAGTACTCATCATAGAGCACACCATATCACATAGGGTGTGTTGCTCCGCCCCGATGCACCGACGTGCTGTGGTGTATTCGGAGGAGTAATGCTGAGAGAGAGAATCTCATTCTCCTTTTAGAATAGTCCAGGATCTCCGTGCTCAAGTATTCTCCTCCCTGATCACATCAAAGGACATAATACTTATACCTGTTTTGATTCTCTACTTCTGACTTATATTCATTGAATTTCTCAAAAGGTTCAGACTTGTGTTTCAACAGGAACATATGTCCGAATCTTGAGAGATAATCAGTGAATGTAATGAAGTAAAAAAGAACCAGTCCTGGCATGTGTAGACAGGGGACCTTACATACATCATCATGTATCAATCCCAAAAGTTCACTAACTCTTTCTCTGTTTCCAATAAACAGAGTTGTGGTCATCTTATCTTTGTGACATGACTGGCAAGTTTCATAAGATGTAAATTCAAACAGATTTAAATATGCATCTAAATGTAACTTAGTTAGTCGGGTCGCATTGATATGACCTAGTCTACAATGCCTCAAGAAGGATTCGTTCATTTCTGAACTCGTCCTCTTGTGTGTGTTCTGTACGTTAAGAACTGTGGTTTGATTTAGAACGTATATGCTTTTAGATAACGCGCATGAACCGATCAACTCTTGATATAGGAAATGTTCAAAACATTATCCAACAATACAAAATTATATCCTTCTTTACTAATAAAGAGACTGATATGATGTTGTATATCAGGTTCGGTATCTAATAACATTCGTTCAGAATCAATGTATTCTGGTAATACAGGGTGATAACTGCCAACAGACTTGGCTTGCAACAATTGCACCGTTTCCAACTCTTGAAACTTATCACCCGTTCTCAGTTTTCTACCTATCTGTAGCCCACGTAACATATTACATATGTGGAATCCTGATCCGGTATCTCATACCCAGGACGTAAAGGATATTGAGAAACAGTTCTCGGTAATGAACACACCCGAAAAAGATGCATCATCATGCACTTTTTTCGTTTGGGCGGCACGGGAATTCTGGTAATCCCCTATTTCCTGCTCGGTCTTATAACAATTATAAGTTAGAGCGGGACCAATGTTCCCTAACGCAGTATAACAAGCGGGTTCGGTCAATACATCTGTATTATTATCTTGATTAAGGCGTGACATTATCGCTACCTGGAGAGAGAGAGAGAGAAGAAAACACTCAGCGTATGCTCTTGCAAGATTAGATTGGTTATTAATATATCTAATCAGGATGTCTCCCACTGTTTTTGTCAAATCTTCCTTCAAACCCTAAAAGGTAAGACTAGCCGGGATTAATTACACGCTACAAGTTCGCCAATCTTTCAGCCAGGCCAGTGCCGGTACTTTGAGGGAGGTTCCCCGTGCTTTCGCACGGACCTAATTAAAATAAATCTCGTTTTTCCAGGGGCGTAACCCCGTTGACACCTTTCTAGACACCTACTTGATCGGCTAATTGTAATGTGTAAAACTCTCCCAGGAGTAACTCTTACTCGCAGCGGGTATCGGGATCCAACTATCTCATAAAAGGTATGCAATCTCATTGCAAATTTCAACACTTGAAATTCCCAATAATATTTTACCCCTAGCAGCTATATGACCTTAACATAGTCAACAAATCATAAGTGCTAGTCAAGTTGAACCCGTCATTTCCCGATTGAATTAAACCCACCCGCACGACCCTTAACATAGTCAACAAAGTCGCACGACTACCCTAATCCAATCGCATCATATACTTATACAGATAAGCACTAATCAGCTACCGCACACTACGCCTTAACATAGTCAACAAACGTAGCACGAATACTAACTAGTACTTATCTGAAATGACGGAGGGCTGTGACAGGTTTTTAAGAAAACCCTTTGCGTAATGAACTTGATATCGTCTTAGAATCGAATGATTTTGAAAAGGAGTGTTTTTGAGGCTTTTATTAGTTTTGCTAAAGAGGTCACTCCCGGTGAAGGGATCGTCGGCTTTTTCCTTATCGAATAAGGTGCAGATTATTTCACAAATACCACTATGCAAAGCAAACACTATAGAAGCAAGCAAAAGACAAACCGAGTGTGTAGCATCTGCTAGTTTCGCTAAAGAGGTCACTCCCGGTGAAGGGATCTCGGCTCTTTCCTTATCGAATAAGGTGCTGGATATTCTACAAGGAATACCGCTATGCAAAGCAAGAACTAGAGCTACCAGTTTTTAAAACAAGTTTCTACAACATCTTTAGGTTTCTTTTATTTCATTAATCGCATTAATGAAGTCCCATTTTATTATGCTTCACAAGGATCACATTTGAAACGAAATCTGCAATATAACATATATCTCATATATATAATATAAACATTCGTCTGAGGCAGTAATATGATCTCATCACAAAACATTGCAGCAGAAGAACATATATGAAATATTGGATATACTAGGAGGTCCGTGTTTTAATACGAGCCTATATAAAACACGGATTCCATGGTCGCGATGAATAGCCAAACCCACATCCCTAGACCCCTACGAGAGCGGCAAGCAACCCTGCCAATTCTATAGTTAGGAGACCCGGTATCGACTCCTCGAGATGGTCTCCCACTGGACCCTAGAACCCGGTTACTTGTGCTCCCCGCCTTGGGTCTATCCTAATGCGGAAAAGTAAATAATATACAATGGTGACATCATCCTCAGCCCGGAAGTGCCTCAATAAAAGAATATTACATACAATTGAATTTTACATGAATGAAAAAGAAAAACTCCCATCTCACATAAAACCCCCGTCTATTCAAAACGCGACGATCCAATATAACATATCACAGCAACACATAACATCACATATCATCGACGTAAGTAAATATGCGTATCCCAATTGTCGTTGATGTATAGCAACGAAACCGACGATACACCACATATTACACTTTCGGTCGCAGAAAAGAAAGTGTAAAACTACAACAGTTGGAATCCGCAACCTCCTTAGACATCGCATGCCTAACCATATGAATTCCTTAGACATTGCATGCCTAAAAATTATAAACTCCGCATTTTAGTCTCATTATCGAAAACACTTTTCAATATCTAGTCGGGCAATTCAACAAGATTCCCGACATCCTGATTGAATGCTCGTCGAAAACTTTAGTAGACGGCCGCACCCCCGATACCGTCGACGAAGTGCACTAAGGCGGAACACCGCTGCCGCAAGCACCCGAACGGATGCTTTTGGCGACGGGGTTCTCCTACAGTCACTTGGTCGGGGCTATGGGGTGTGGCTATCTATTAAGTTTACCCGGCGAGTATCCGCGTACACTACGTGATTGCAACGGACTTTTGATCGAATCAAAATCCCGTGGCAACCGATCAACTGAGACCAAAGTGCTAGATTTATAACATTCAAATTAGTTATCTCATAACTACTTGTGGATTCCAAATATTGTATCACATTCCAGATAAATAGACAATGTTAAACTTTTCCGATCGAATAATCAAACATCCAAGATTTCCCAAATAGCTCAACACTTGAGCGGAGTTCAAAAATCCCAGAACATGTCACAACCCCAATGAACCAGCCGTAGAAGGGTCAAACCAACGCCTCACATGTGGCAACGCTAAACTACCACAAACCCTAGGGTTCATTGGCAGTTTTGACGGTCACATAATCGAGTTAAGGTTACGTTCTTCTAGAGGGTCCACAGATACGCTTGCATGATTTTCCGAAAGTTTCAAACTCGTGAAAAAATCCAACACTTGAAAATTTTCCGACACGGGAAAAAGTGAGTTATCGATATCCGTTCGAACATTTTAACACGTTCTAAATTATCCGGAAAACTAAACGAAGTTAAACTTTCCGATCGAATCAACGAATTCATAAGATCTTTAGAAAACTCAACTCTTGAGTAGAATTAAAAATTCCAAGAAGCATGAAAAAGTACCCAAGAATAAAGCCCTGAAGTATTAGCCCCTAACTCCCTAAGTTGGCCACGGAACCGCCGCCAAACGCATGGTTTGGCCACGGTTCCACGGTCACTTGATGGAGTTAGGGCTTCGTACTTCACAGTAATCCATAGAATTCCCTGCTTAATTTTCTGAGTATTTTTAATACAGAAAAAATCAACATTTTAAAAAATTTCCAGAGAGGGGGTCTAAACCGACGTTTCGGGGTTCGATCAGACTTTTAACTTCGTCTACACGACGCCTAAAGCTCTAGCTTGGCTCTGATACCACTGTAGGGTTATTAGGCACTAGAACAAGGTTCTACAAGGCATCAACCATGCCAAAATCAAAATTTTCAAGTGCCGAACAACCCTAACCAAGATCTTAGACTAGAGATTAGGCGAAACAATGAGCAAGTAAACAACTTTACTTCTAAGAGTTAGAGATTACAACCTTTGTAGTTCGTTCCTTCGCTTCATAAGCTCCGAGTAGTAGTTCCTTCGCCGCAATCCATGAACTCCCGGACTCTAGAGAAGCTCCACAAGTCGAATGATCCATGCTTGCTTCCGATCTTCAATAACTAAGATGATCTACCTTGAAGAAACTCAAACCCAAGCTCTTGCTTTGCTAATCAAGTATTAGCAAAGTAAACACCCTAATCTAAATGGCAAGAATAGATGAGGATGATGAAGTAGTAATTTAGCTCTCATTTGTTTTTAATACTCATTTTCATCACTTCACAAAAAGCTAGAAAGCTTTTTCAAGAGGAAGAAGAAGAAGAAATCTATTTGTGATGAATAATGAAATCATGGTGTGAGGTTAGAAATGCAACCATAGGTTAAGAAAGAAGACTTAACCCTTGTAGAGAATTAACTATGGTAAAGGGTTTGGGTTGGGTTAAGAAATATCTACTCAAAATATCACAAGTCAAAGTCAAAGCTTCAAGAAGCTTCCTGAAAGCTTCATCCAAGCTTAACCCTAATCCAAACCCTAACAATATTTAAACTCCACAAAACATGTTGCATTTGTAACCCTAACTTGTTACAATATTATATATCACATATATAATATATTTTGTAACAAAAGAAAATAATACAATTAACATATATCGTATATATATATATATCAATGTATTATCCCGGTGAGAAAAAGAATCTTTAAGTGAGCTAATATTAGTTAATGTAATATAATATATCAAATATATAATTATACATTAAATTATCGAATCAACACTTGATCCGATAATCCGGCTATTTCATAAATAACCGATTAATATAATCTGTATCAGTTCATCGAATCAACACTTGATCCGATGACCCGGCTATATCACATATACCCGGCCGATATCTTATATCGCGAGAATCTAATACGGTATCACATACATGTATTGTTCTCGGTCCCGCACATATCACATATGTGCTCCTACTCCGTTTTACCTGAGCCAGGAAACCTCTGTGTAGGACTCTAATATGGGTCAAGAAGCGCATACGCTAGTCTACTCTGGAGTATCGATGCCCTGTCTCGGTACTCCCACGACTAGGAACATTTGAAGGATGTACTTAACGACTACACTGTCCCCACTAGTATGATCTGCATCATAGTCCTGGTAGTCAAGTACTCATCCTAAGGGCTTTATCAACATGTAACATAGAGACAATAAAAGTACATGTTAAGATAAAGTGCAACCAGATAGCATACTATCATGTAGAGCAAGAAAGTCCTACCTATATATGTCCAAGCATCCACTACTATATACATCGTATGTACAGAAATGGCCTCTAGGGCATACATATAACTAACAACCCCTGCTGGCATCTCTTTCCTTCTCCATGGCCGCGAAGCGATCAGCCAGATCCGCCAGGTTCCTCTCGGCAACCCGGAGGGATGCACTCAGGCGACGATGAACACCCCGGTTTGCTGAATTGGCGAGCTCCGCAGCCTCCGCACGAGCTGCCAGGACGTCGGCCCTCGCCCTCTCCAGACGCAGGTCACTCCGCAGGACCTCGACCTCCGAAGGAAACGCTTCTACTGGCGTCGGTGCGTGGAACGCCCCCTCGGCCTCCATACGAGTAGCGATGGCGCAGTGTTGAAGGACCTCACGAGAAGCGGGTGAGAAAACTGGGAAGCGCTCGAGCCAAAGAAAGGAAGGCCAAAAACAACGCGTGGGGGAGTTCGTACCTGGACCGCCCCTTGGGCTATGGCCTCCATTTGGGCCCTCAGGGTGCCATACGGAAGCTTTCCCCCGGCCGACTCTTCCATCCCGGCTAGCAGGCCGGCAGCAACGGAAAGCCCAGATGGAACCGTGAAGACGACATCACCCTCCCGCACGGGGATCCCCTCAGGAACCATTGACGGCGGCGCAAGAGAAATCATCCTTTTTCCTCTTAAGGGGGACCCCATCCTCGCCCTCTCCTTTGTCTCCCGCCTGGGGCTCTGGTGACCGCGGGCGTCTCTGACCGCCACCGGAACAATCACCAGGGACCGTCGACGAAGCAGGCGACCCTATCGCCGGCAGAACATTCGATCCAGGGCATGAGCCAGCCAGGGCCATGACCGCGCCGCTGACCTCCCTCTAGAACGAGCGACCCAAAGAGTGGGAACGAACCATGTGTCCAAAAGAGGGAGAGCGCCGAGTAGCCGGGACTTAGAAGAAAGGAAATTTGAAGGAGCAGGGGCCGTGGAACGGGCCCCACCCCTATTTATCACCGCGAGCGACCTCATCCAAGAGCGCCCTGATTTGTCTCAAAAAATATCTATTACCGCAATCAAGAACGGCGTCGCTTGATAGCTAGCCGGTGAGTACGGGTCGGTCCACAGGGATGTTGTGAATCTCCTAATCGCGCTTACGAGTTAATTCCGAAGGGTGTTCGGATTGATTATTAAATCTAAAAACTAAATCTATCTAAAAACTAAATTAATCTAGATCTAAATCTTGCTAGGGTTAGGTTTAGGAATGGTTTGGAAATGCAAATAAATCTCAACGCTTTCTATACCCAAATTAGGATCTAAGAGGAGTTATGGTAATTATCAATAAAGGGGATTAGATCCATTCGGGAAGGTGTTCCTTCCTCTAGGTTCTTGTCCTTCCTTTAGAGATCCTTACCCTAACCTCCATGGAAAACGCGCGCAACCGGGCCTTTATACTACGGTATCACTGCTACCTCGAGGGATAGGGTACCGTAGGGTGCGGTGTGCGCGTGTATGCATGGAGTCCTATAGATTATATGTGATGGATAAGAAGGGGATGAGAGATCTCATCTCTCAAAAGCCTTCCCCAAATCTAACTTCTAAGGCAAGCAATTAAAATCTAAACTAGAGCAATTAAATAAAACTACTTACAGATGGCTCTCTCCAAATATCAACACAGGGTTGTCAGATCTGAATTCATGAATTGAAAAGAGGCACCGATGCTCTCCAAAAGAATTCTAAAATTTATTAATGAAGGGAGGCATAGGGAATACAATGATTTAGAGTTCCTATTTATAGAGGATAGGAAACCCTAGGGTTACAATGACTCGCACATCTGCTATTACAAAAATACCCCTAAGAAAAGACCTAGTCAATGATACTCGCACCGCCACAATTTTACGCGCCGACACGGGCTTTACCCGGACGCGGTTCCGCGGCCAAAGGCATGCTTAGGCCGCGGTTCCACGGCCAAAGAGTGGTCTTGAATTCTGAAATTTTCTTTAATGCTTCTTGTTGACTTTTTATGACTATTTCTTGGGTTGGTTCTTAGATTGGCTTCCACGTTGCTTCCAGATCTCCACAGTGAACAATTGTAGTGAACTTTTGCCGTTACTTCGTGACGAAGTCTTGAACCTTGCACTGTCTTGTACTTTGTGAACTGATCTTCATGTAGGCTTGATCAAGGTTCTCCCATTTGTCGGTCTTAGTCTCACTTTTTGTATCGTCTTTTGTCTTTTTCACTGTTTTTGTCCAAGAACCTGTAACATGTAACTAAGTAGCAGACATGGGTCAAAAGCACCTGTTTATTTGTAAAATACATAATAATGGGGAATATAATAATGCAATATTATGGTATGAACAAATACCCCCAAACTTATCTTTTGCTCGTCCTCGAGCAAACTTATTTTTTATTCTCTACAAAAACTTAACCGCACTTTCGCAGGGAAACGCGATTGCACTGAGCTCGTGCAACAAGCCGTTAAACCTCTAGGTGTCCCTAATAGGAGGAGTGTTGTCTCCTGAGGGTTTTCAGCGGATACTACCCACAAAATCCTATCAATTCGGCTTTTTCGACTTTAATTCTCCAATTAGGGTTTCTAACAAGGAACTCTATTATCTTCAACTTGCAAATTATCCACCCATATTCTTCACACTTCCTTATCATCCAACTTAAGATTATATATGTTCTATAGACTTACTTAGCTTTCGGCATCTCTTAAGTTTTTCCTTCTAGGGTTCCATCTCCACTTAGGAATTTCTATCAACCCTTACTAAAGATACAAGTTCTATTTTTCACTCCTTTCTCTCATCTAAACTCCAATCACATATCCCCACGTGTGTGTATAAATCACCCCTACACTTGGAAATTCAAATCAAGCAATCATACCCTTGTCCGTTGTCCAAAGTACTTAATAATAGGTGAATTTTTAATTGAATTTTGCTTACACATCCTTCATGCGACCGTTAATACTTCTTGAGGTACCAAGGACAGATTACAAGATGCGTTTGCACATTAAAGCGTACTTCCTAGTCTTGCAACACCCAAGGCTTTTAGCAGTGACTCCCAAACCAGTTGGTCTAAGGCACTAGGTGATGAAGCACTCTCGCTAAATGTTTTTCTATTTTTACAGCCTTAAGTAATCACAAAAACCAGTGTTCATTTTTTTTTCTTTATTCACACTTGAATTTTTTATTTTCATTTTCCTCGTACTAAGGACCTTAGACAAGAGTATTTCAAGGTCTCCTCTACTATTCCAAATTTCAAGGTGCGTGATTGTGCAAATTGTAGGGTATACATTTTCAGAATCTAGACTTAAGCTAGGAACTATTTTTCAAACTTATACTCTAATAAGAACATCAATACTTTCCTTCGTTTTGACTCAGCCCAAGAAGTGAACTCAAAATTTTCCTATTTCTAAATAAACTACAAAGACATATACTTTCTACCGTTAAACTTTAAAGAAGGTTATTTTTAGGGTTTTTAATTTACTAAGTCTAAGATCTAGTTGTTCCTAGCCAGTTAACCTATTTGTCAAACTCAAATCAAATAAGGCCAAAATTGAATACATTAATTTTTATAATCTTTTTTTTTAAAATTTTTCAATTTTTATGGGTTTTCAAATAAATATGCAAATGCAAAAATATACATATGAATGCGAAGGAAGAAGACGTACCGAGCATACCCCCAAACTTAAACTTGACAGTGTCCTCACTGTCATGCCACACCAAGAGGGTCAAAATGCCGGCACTCCCCTGTTTATTTATTTATAATTTTTATTTTTTTATTGTTTTGAAATTTTTTTGTTATTTTTTTATAGAAAAAGAAAACAAAAAATATATGTACATATATACAACAAGTTTCCCCCCAAACTTAAGCTTGGCCTTATACAAGCCAAAGGTTAGCACCAACTATTCAAAAATCTTATCGTGGTAATGGTCGAGTTGGTGAAAGAATGGAGTGGAAAGAAAAGAGATGAGAAGCACACGAGACCGTGTGGAGGTAGAAACGGGATACGGTCTCGGTGGGGGAGAAGAATGGCGGAAAAGAGAAAGAAGTAGAGTACGATCTTGAGGGTGTAAATCGAGTGAATAAATTAGCACAATTTGTGATGACCGATGTGTTAAAAGCGATTGTGTTAATCTATCAACCCGTCGAGAAATGGGGTCAAATCCCTCAAGATTCGCAAGAAAGCATGGGTACGCCGAACTTGGTATAGGAGATGAAAGCGTAACAGTCACTTGCACGGTCGGAACAATGGAAGGTAGGAAAGGGAGTGAATTAGGGATAGTCTCATTCTCACCGTAGTAAGCTGTCTCGAATTGGAAAGATTCCATCAATGGTTCGAAACAACTATAAGCAACCGAGTCTGATGGTTCAACTAACTCATCTGAAAATGTAAAGGACTCAAACTCGGGCGGTGAGTCATCAACATCGTCCGGAAAAGTGAAACACTCGTACGTGTGATAGATCATTTCTTTGTGTGTCGATTTAGAAAATGAATAAAATTCACAATCAAAGAATTATTTGACCGCAATCAACTACGGTGTCGGATGTAGATTGTTAGTGAGTGGGGATCGTCCACAGGGAAAGTGTAATCGTTCGTCTTTTGAATTAGATGAATTGAAACTTTAAAGAAAACAAAACAAAACAATTCATGATTTATATTTGAGGTTCAAGAATTAAAAAATATAGATCTAATAACAAGAAAAAGATAGAATCAAGAATTGATAGTTTGATGATTTTTCCAAACCAAATCTCAAGAATCGAAATGAGGCTCGTAGGAATCGATCAGATCTATAGGTGTGATGTAATCTTACAATGACATATTCTTATCCTTCGATGAGTTGATACTAGATCGATGATGATCGACAAGAATTAGGGATTTCTAGTGAAACTAGGGTTTCATCTTATCCCTTGTTCATTCATCGATATCATTCATATTCTAGCCTCTAGTAAATTCAAGAAACGATCGTAGATCCCTAATTTCGAGCGATAACAATCAAGAAAGTATCGCAACGAAACTAGGTCATCGATTCTTGAACTTGCTAGGGTTTACAAAACTCGTAGGACTTAAAAAATCGTTTTAAGATTTGTTACATCATCATTCTATTTATCGTCTCGACTCCTTAACGAGTGGAGTTTTACTTAAACATCACAACAAGAACAACAATTACAAATTGAGATCTAATCATGATGCAAGAATTAAAAGAAAGCAAGATAAAAGAATTTCACCTTTTATTTATATCAACAATTTCGTTACATTCGCTCAAGAACTACAAGATGAAGAACTCGATCGTCGATTTGGCTTCGCTCGTCTCCGTGAGTCGCGGATCGGCTTGGATCACTTGCCCGATTGAAGATCGGCTCGGCTCCTAAAAGGTTGAAGGCTTCTCACTTGATTTGTACTCAAGATCTTGAATTTGGAGTGGAATTAGGGTTAGGGTTTCGCACAAGTCTTGTCACTAGACTTGTGGAAGAAGATGAAGAATTGAAGAAGAGAATGAGGAACTAATGAAGAACTATTGATGAACCAGCTAAAGATTGATTAGCCCTTAACCCTAGGTCTAGGTTCTTATTTATAGATAACCAAACCCTAGATCTAGGATTTCAAATTTTAAGTTTCCCTCCAAAAGTTTGTTGAGGGAATTTGAATTTCCCTCCAAAAGTTAGTTAGAGGAGAAGCTTCTAGATGTGATCAGTTAGGAGCTTAATTATGTTTAGCCTTACTTAATGATCTTGATCTGGTAGTAGCTTCTAGGTCTTTGAAGTATCATAAAGAAATGTGGGCCCTGGGAGAAGAATTATGCTCTAAAAATAAACTGCTGACGTGGCAAGAATGCGGCGGATCCGCGGCACAAGCCAGCTCCCGCCGCGGATCCGCGGCGCTTTTGGAGAGTTGGGGCTTAGGCTCTCTGGTGCTTGCTTGGGCTGATGTATAGGCCTTTATTGTATATGTTGAATTTAATATCTCCTTCTGAAATGCTACCAGATCTGAATCTTTTGAGTTGGCGTAATTTTGATCAGCATCTTTGGCTTTTCTTCCGTATTTTCCTGCACAGACTCAAGGCAAGTGTTGCGCAAATACAGAAATGATGCGATGCCATGAAATGCGGTTAATTTCCTTTAAAGTATCGGTTTAAAAGTCTAACACATGCAATCTGATATTTCAGGACTGTTTTGCTAATATGTGAAATATGAATACCGAACACTTCTAAATGAGTGCAAATGTTAGGGAAATTGCCGTGTTAAAAATACATTATTTTCGACTGATCAAATACCCCCAAACTTAATTTCGATCGTCTCGAGCGAATGTTTTATTAAAAAGAGAAGGAGAAAATAAAGAAAGAGAAAAACTAACTAGCACACTTTCGTAGGCAACACGATTGCACTGAGCACGTGCAACAAGCCTTTAAACCTCTGGGTGTCCCTAGTAGGAGGAGTGTTGTCTCCTGAGGGTTTTCAGCGGATTGCACCCACAAAATCCAATAATAAAAGGAAGATCATGAATATTACATTTAAAGAAAAGAATTGTAAAAGAAAAACTTTGAAAATTAGGGTTTCTAACTAAGCTAGTTTTTCGGTTGTCATGAGCCCTATCTTAATGGTCATGAAAAGATGTTAGAAATCACGTCCTCCCTCAATAAAACATCGTCTTATTTTTCATTCCTATCTTTCTTCCAAAACATCGATCATATCACCCTGCGTGTGTGTAAAGACATCCCTACACCCGGAGAATTCAATTCAAGCTATCATACTCTTGCCCATCAGCCTTAGTACTTTTTAATTAATGAATATTTAGACGAAATTGCTCACACACTTTCATGCGACCGTTAATACTTCTTGAGGTACTAACCGACCGGTTACTCATGTGCTTGCTTCTTTGGTGTTTTTCCTCGTCTTGCACCACCTAAGGCATAGCAGTGACTCCCAGACCAGTTGGCCTTAGGGCACTAGGTGAAGAAGCACCCTCGCTATATATTTTTTTATTGCCCTCGGTGATAACAAAACCAGTGTCCATTTTTCTTACCATTTTATATTTTCTTCATTTTTTTTTTATTTCCTTCATACTTTGGCTTTAAGACAAGAGCATTTCAAGGTATCCTCTACTATCCCAGGCTTTAAGACGTGTGTAAGTGCGAATAGCAGGGTATCAACATTCAAAATGTTTGGCTTCCAGAATAGAAACTATTTTTCAGACTTATTTTTATCTTCAGATTAGTGACGTCTTTCATCTTACTAACCCTTGGGACAACGGCTCATAACTACTTATTACTAGTTCGTATAAGAAAACTTTTAATTTTCTTGGTTTTCTTATATTTTTCTAATCTCATGGATGTAATTTTTCACTATCTAAACTTTCATTATCTTATTTATGTACAAAAAATATTTTTATATTTTGAAAATTTGAAAATTTTTATGGTTTTCAAAAAAAATGTTTTGTGCTTATGCAAAGTGATATGCAAATGATGCGAAAATAAGCACAAACCTCCCCCAAACTTGTTTTCAACAGTGTCCTCACTGTTGCCATCTGCTAAATCTCGAAAAACCTGTAAGCTTGGGAGGAATTTATTAGTGGGGGCAAAATATTTAAGTGAAGAACTTCCCCCAAACTTATTTTTGGCTCATCATTTCGTAAAAAAATTTCTTTTCAAGAGCCAGAAAATATACCCCCCCAAACTTGAGTTATGCAATGTTAATCTTTGAAAATCATATGAGGGGGTCAAAAATCAGTGGTCGATGCCAAGCTTTGCAAAGACCGAATGTTAACACCAACCATTCAAAAATTTTATCAATGCAGTGCTCGGGTTGGTGGAAGAAGAAGTGGGGAAAAGGTAAGTGGTGGAATAGAATGTGTGTGCGTCTCGTATTGGAGAGACGATACAGTGAATGTGATGGATTACTCGCATTCTTTTTACAATTCAGAAGAAGGGGTGGAGGTTCAATTTCAGTGATTGGGTCATGATTCATCTCAACACACATGTCATTCAAAAATGCGAGTTCATCAGCGAAGATCTCATCAAAAGTTCCATTCATACCCCGATGAATAATGTCATCACAAAGTGCGGGGTGATCTTCAGACTCTAAAGGCATTTCATAATCAGTGTTAGTTGTTGACCCGGACATCTCGGTGGAAAAGTCCGTATGTGTATGATACATAGTTGGGTCAAACAATAACGTATGAAAAGAGTCAAGATCAGTATAAAGAGGATCATCAAATTCGCTGCTGTCGACCTCCATTAAGTCGACAGAACATACCTGAGCAATAGGTTCGGAGGGTACACTTCCCAACTTGTAAATGTTCAGCTCTATTGACCTATTCCCGAAGGATAGGGTCATAGAACCATTACGACAGTTGATAATAGCATTGGAAGTGGCCAAAAAGGGGCGACCTAAAATCACCGGAATTTGATTTCATGGGTTCGCTACAGGCTGTGTATCAATTACAATAAAATCTACCGGGAATATAAATTCTCCAATTTTTATTAACACATCCTCCAGTTCACCCCTAGGTTTGGTGATTGATCGGTCAGCCATCTGGAGAGTGCAATTGGTTGGCTTCAACTCTCCAATACCTGGTTGCTCATAAATCGAGTATGGAAGCAAGTTAACACTAGCGCCAAGGTCTAGTAGAGCACGATTATTGTGTTTTTCCCCAATAGAAACGGAAATAGTAGGATATCCTGGATCCTTACGTTTCCTCGGTAATTGTTGGGGGAAAGCCGTGTCTATTGTTTTTTCCATGAAAATCTTCTTGGGCACTTGAGTCTTCCTCTTCCTAGTGCACAAGTTCTTAAGAGTTTTCGCATAGGACGGAACTTGTTGGATGGCATCTAGGAGAGGGATGTTGGTGTTTACTTGCTTAAAAATGTTCATAATCTTCTCCATATGTGAACTTGGTGTGTTAGCCCTTAACCGATTAGGATAAGGTGCTTTAGCAATAAGCGCTGGGTCCATCATAGGAGAAGGAAGTGTGTGTGGAATCGATCCCAGAATAGAAGTGGGGATCGTCCGTGGAGGAGTAAAAGAGGTGGGCTGAAGTGGCGAGCCTTTTGTGAAACGAAGAATAGGCTCGGAAGAAGGTGGTGGGGTAGAAGAACTGGGGTCAGAATTAGAAGTGTGTGTGTGAGGAAAGGTCTCAGCCGGGGTGTTATTGATTGATTTATCAGTATCATCAAACTCTTCCCCAACATGATTGTCAAGCACTCTTCCAGATCTCAACGTGATTGCATCCACATGATGTGAATAGCCAGGATTGGGTAAGGGTTGAGCTGGAAGTTTCCCTTTCTCTCTTGCACGTATTTCGGCTTTTAGTTGTGCAATTTGTTCTTCCATCGATTTGATGTTCTCATTTTGAGAGATAATGATCTTCATTACATTCTCGACGGAAGATTGCAAACTTGCCGTCCCTTGGATGGATTGTTTCATGAAAGTATCCAAGGTTTGTGCTAGTGCAGAGGTATTATCTGTACCGGTCAATTGCAAAGGACTAGACGGTGCAAAAGTGTTGGCCGGATTTTGAAAGTTTTGTGCTTGGAAGGGGTGCTGACTCAATTGAAGTGGTGGCTGCTGTTGTGGTGGAGGGACCCTTTGGAAATGATTTGTGTTTGGAACCGTGTTTTGAGATTGTGATTGGTTCCAAGCAAAGTTAAGGTGATTCCTCCAACCCTGATTATATGTGGAGGAAGATGGATCGTTTCTAGGTCTTTGAAATGCGGCATTAGTATGCTCATGACCTTGAAACGAACATTCTTCCGTCAAGTGAGACGGATCAGAACAGCAACCACATACAGTTTTGGAGAGTGACATTTGATTTAGGGTGGCGGCTAAAAATTTATTTTCCATAGTCTCGAGTTTCTTGTGTATAGCTGCAATGTCAGCTCTAACTCCTATGGAAATATCATTGCCATCCCTAGACGATTGACTCACACCCTCCCACTGTAAAGATTTTTCAGCGAAATCTTATAGAAAGTTCCAGGCTTCCCCATCATCTTTGGTCATAAAATTGCCTTGACACATGGATTCAAGGGTCTGTCTTGTGTAAGGAGTAATGCCCTCATAAATGATTCGGCACAATTCCCATCTCGGGATGCCGTGATGTGGACATTGGACTAACAGATCCTTGAAACGTTCAAGACATTTTGAAAATGTTTCATTTGGAAGCTGGGTGAATTGATAGATTTCGCTACGGACTCGAGCTGTCTTTTGATGTGGGTAGAATTTCTTAAGGAATGCTTTGACGAATTCGTCCCAATTTGAAATGGAATGTGCGGTAGTGTTATATAGCCACTTCTCGGCTAAATCGCACAAAGTAAATGGGAGAAGACGAAGACGTAAAGCATCCACAGAAAACTGTGAGGCACCCATCATTGCGCATACATTTTCAAATTTCGTGATAAACACGTATGCGTCTTCAGACTCGAGACCGTGAAATTTTGGTAGAAGGTTGATGTATTTGGGTTTTATTTGAAAATTTTCCCCGTTGGCTGGTGGAATGGAAAGACAGGTGGAAAGTGGGCTTCGTGTTGGATAGCACCTCTCTTGGAGAGAGATGCGAGGTGGATTCTGCGCACCAACGGACGGCGGCAGAGTAGTGGAAAAGAAGTTCGATGGAGGTGGATCCATCGATGTGGGTGTGGTGGTGGGTAAAAGAAAGGTAAATGTAGAAATACCGACTTTTGGGTCGATGAAAGGAAACGCAGACTAACGGGCACTAGAAACCCGTGTCCAGCCTATCTTGCACTAAAAAGGGTTAGTACAAGTGGCAGCGTGAATTTATAATTAGGGGAAATGATATGAATGCGGTGTTTGTTTTGAAAAGTGGACGGATTTTTGAAAATATGATGCAAATCCCAAAATGAAACAAGCAAAACCCTAATTCTAGTGGTCACCTAGATCCGACTCTAGACCGCTCCTAACTGCCAAAAGACAAGTCGCAGGATAGAATCCTCCACTGCCTCTTTGTCCCCCTGTGGCCGGATAAGTGCCAGGTAAGTGGGAAGGTACTCCACTACGTAAGTAGTGTTAGTTATATGTATGCCCTAGAGGCCATTACTGTACACTGGATGTATATTGTAGTGGATGCTGGGACATATATAGGGAGGACTTTCTTGCTCGACATGATAGTATGCTATCTGGTTGATCTTTACCTTAACGTGTACACAGGCTGTCTCTCTATTACATGTTGGTAAAGCCCTTAGGATGTGTGCTTGACTACCTGGACTATGATGCGGATCATACTAGTGGGGACATGGTAGTCCATAAGTACATCCTTCAAAGTCCCTAGTCGTGGGTGTATCGAGACGGGGCATCGATATACCAGAGTAGACTAGCGTGTACCTTCTCGACCCATACAGATGGGCGATGGATGATCCCATATCCATTGGTGTTTGACATCAGAGATGATATACGGGTGCTCAGTAGAGACTGGGTACACTGGACGGACTCGCCGAGAACTCCCAGATGGTATTATACCTCACGTCAGATGGCAGTTCTCAGGTGACACTGGTACAGAGTAGTCTGTTGACCCGAGATCGTCATAGAGTCTTGTGTGGTTCCCACTGTGCTTTGATTTCCACCTTACCACGTCCAAGAGGGCGTGCAAAACGGTGGCTTTTGGGTACAGTCCCGAATCACATGGAGGCAATGAGCGATAGGAGGGGATTCGTCTCTCCCGGTATAGGGAGTTGATGTTGCGCTGTGTTCGATTGGCTATAACCGGAAATCCCTGGCCAGGGTTGCTGAGATTTACTGGTAAGTGTTACCAGTAGTTTCTCGAACTGTTATAGACCTCATATCGACACGACTTATCGAGCTATTGGGGTCTGACGTTTACCACCCCTAGGCAAGATATGCGACATATCAGACGACGAGACCGGACTGTACGGTAGTGTTACTGGTTGGATTCACTGGAGTGTAAGCGGGCTTGCTCATCGATCTTCTGATCGCTCAATACCCGGGTGGCCGTTACGTTTAGCAGACCGCTTGCGGCTTGCGGGTGTTTGATATGATCATCACCTGCTGCCGACGTATTGACGAGTCTTTAGAGTCCTACACATAGGTTTCCTGGCTCAAGCGAAACGAAATAGGAGCGCATATGAGATATGTGCGGGACCGAGAATAATGCGTGTATGTGATACCGTATTTCATTCTCGCGATGAATGTATCGATTGGTTGTATGCGATATAACCTAGTTATCGAATCAAGTATTGATTCGATAAGCCGATACATAGGATACTAGTCGGTTATATGCAATATGACCGGATCGTTAAATCAAGTGTTGATTTAATGATTTAATGTATAATTATATATTTGATATATTACTTTGCATTAACTAGTATCGGTTCACTTTAAATGGAATTTCTCACTCGCTTGTGCACATTGTATATTCGATATAGTTTTGTGCACTTGATTGTATCATGTTTGATGATACATGCAAAATTGGTTAAGTGTAAAGATTGAACCTTGGTTATATGAATGGTTAGGGTTATGATTACTTATTCATTTATTTATTTATTAGTTTTGGAAAATAAAAGCATAAAGAGAAAAAAACAAAATGGTTTTCTTTCATTCTTTCTTTCATGAAGCTTGTTGAAGCTTCATGAAGCTTTTGACCAAGTGACCATTTTGTCTTCTTCTTTAAACCTAACCACTCACATAAACTCTAGTTAGCTCTCTACACTTAACTATGGTTTGATTATGATAAGAATGATTATTCTTTTCTATTCTTTAATTCTTATCATATCATCATCTTCTTCTTCTTCATCTTCTAGTTGAAGAAAACCTTGCCTCCATCAATGGCAAAGTGAGAAAAAGAGTGAGAAATCCAATTCTAAAGTGAACCCATGTCACGCCCCGCTTCTCAGAGTACGCAAGATTTGGGCACGTGACATAGCCAACCATGCTACCTGCGGGTAGGACGCATCCGTCCACAGTCACATTACGGTTGTAGAGATATCAAGAACAGTAAAATAAACTAAACTAATACATGTCCAAATCCATAATAACAAGAATCAATAAACAATAAGTGCGGAAGCTAATGATCCAATACAATGAATAAACAGTACGTCCCATAATGCGGGCTCACATCTGGAAATGAAAAGCAATAAATAAACTAAATCCTAAGGACTCACTGTTCAGCCTGCTGGCTGAAGTACTCCAGCTCGGTCGACGACAAAGGTACGGAATCTGGGCCATGCAAAACCCAGACGTCAGCGCGTCATGATATCAAGTATACAGTAAAACATGGTAATAAACAATGCACACATGACATGAATAAAGCAGTAATAAGAAGTAACAAGCAGGGTATTGTGCAAAGGTGACTAAACTGTCCTATCAGGTTTTCTACTCTAAAGTCTTTGAAACCAATTGATGAATCGTCGATGTAACTCAATAGTATCCCGTGCGTGCCCGGGACCACGGTCATGATCCTCGGGGCTGAGTCCGAGACGTGCCGCTAAGCAGTAAAAGGTAGTAGGATAGACGAGTGATGTCAGCATCATCACTCCCGGACCGGCCAAGCCCGTAAGACTGATCAGAACAATGTATCGATCTGTTGAGTTACAAGTCGGTTTCACCTTTGATTTCCCCATACCCCCAAACTATGTATGTCAAGTCAGGTATTCAGTAGTCAAGGACTAATGCCGACGCAAGGTCAAGTAACAGTAGGTCTGTCTGGGTCGACAGCAGGAATGGTTAGGTTTGTCGGCATTAGGCAGGAGATCAGGTAACAGGTCAGGTTACTTTCCACAGATAGAGTCGATATGTACAGGGTGTTGTGTCCGGTGTGTCAGAACATGTGTCAGGTGTATCAAGATCGGTCAATAAGTAATGCAATCCGGTATATGATGATAACAGGTATAGTAACGAATAATGAACAACAACAGGAACAGTAACTAACAATATTATTCTATGTGAACACAGTGATGTTTGTATTTTCATATTAATCGGTTCACGCACCTTTGGGGTGCAAAAGCCACAAGGTGAAGCGATATCGATAACCTACGTAATGGAGTTGCATGAATTTAAACTAAGCATAATAATAGTTACAAGGATGATCTAGCAATTTAGGCAATGATGTGCCAAATTGGTTAATTAGTTAAAGTGTGGATTAATAGCCTACCGATTAACTACAAGTAACTACTACAACGGTTTAACATTACGGATGATTGTAATTGTCACCAAGTCGTGTGATTATAATAGATAACATGATTATTAAGTTTGTAGCATGTTAAAGCAAGTATTCGGATACTTGCCTCGGCGGTTCCGCAAACCGAAGCACGGATGCGATGTCGGTAGAAACCACGATAAGGAAGCACGGGCCACGGATCGAGTCCCCACAGAGATCAACGGAATCACACGGACCAGGGGACTTCGCTGGAGCGTCGGGTTCGTCAAGACGGCACGGTCGGGTTCCGGCAACAACAAGGTAGCAAAGTTAGCGACAAGGATACGATATACGCCAAATACGACCAGCGAAGGGATTGTACCGAAAGGAAACACAAGGAAAACTCACCGCGAAGAAACAGGGTGCAAACACGATGGCTCGACGGCACTGGATCTCCGGCGAAGCGACGGCGGCGGCTGCAGCAAGGGTGGAGGCTTCGGGGTGCGCGGAATATGGTGCTGCGGCGAGTGGGGAAGAGTGTGGTCGGCTCTGGTGGTCGTGGGAGAGAGGGAGGTGGTCGGAGGTGGCGTCGACGAGGTCGCCGGCACGTTTCTCCGGCGAACAGCGGGGTAGGCGAAGGGTTAGGGCTCGGGTTTACTGTTCCGGCGAGGGAAGGAGGGCAGCGACGGCGAGGTCTCGACGAGGAGGGTGAGAGGGAGTCGTGGGAGGCGTTGACGGTGGGAGGCGACGTCGACGGCGAGGTCTGCGAGGGGATGGAGGCGTCGGGGAGATGGGTGCAGGCGCGGGAGAGAGAGGAGGAAGGAGGGAGGAAGTGCGGCGGTCGAGGCGGCGTTGCTGGCGGCGACGGCGAGGTCGCGGGGAGGTCGGCAGTGGGATCGCGAGACTAGGGTTAGGGTTAGGGTTCGTGGTCGCGATGGAGGAAGATGGTTGAGGCGGCTGTGCATGGTTACGAATAATATAGAGGAAGAGAGAGAGAGATTAGAGAGAGAAAGAGAGATTGGAGAGAGAAAGGGTTAGGTTGAGGGAAGAGAGAGAGAGATTAGAGAGAGAAAGAGAGATTGGAGAGAGAAAGGGTTAGGTTGAGGGAAGAGAGAGAGAGAGATGAGGAAAGAGGCGGGGCCCACGAGTTCAAATGATGGCCCGTGATTGGCCACGAGATTGGATTTGCGTAGGATTCTAAGGGATTTGCTGTTAGGAATTGAAGATAGAATGTATATATAAATTCGATATTAAATTTAAATGGGCCCTTTTTGGCGCGAAATGAAACATTTCCAAATCGCGTCCGGGTTGCGCCCAAAAGTTCCAAATTCAAATTATAGGATTTTAAGCGGGTTCCACATTTTGAAAATAGGTGTTTAATGATTAAAATGCATGCCCCCAAGTCGGACACTTGTACGCGCGCGTAGTCGCCCAAACTGGCCCGTTTAACCAAACGGAACGGAATCTCGACACGCGGACGCTACCACGCGACTAGTGGCGACGAGTAGGCCAACATGGACATCTTAAATTTCATTTTCGGAGTTAAAATTTGTTATGTGCCAAAATGACTTAACCCGGTAAAATTTAGAAATAAACACCAGAAAATCAGGAAAATTTGAATGAGCAATAAATAACCCTCAACTAGTAATATACATAGTATTATTGGGCTCGGGTGTTACATCATACCCAACTACAAAAAGAATTTCGTCCTCGAAATTCCAAGAATACAAGATAGCTAACTATTGGAAAAGATGAGGGAATTTCTGCCGGATCTCGTCTTCTCGCTCCCAAGTAGATTCTCCATGCGGTCGGTTACCCTAAGAAACTAGCACAAGAGGGATAACCTTGTTCTTAAGAACCTTTTCTCTTCGATCCTTGATCTTGACTGGTCGCTCCTCAAAAGTCAGATCCTCCCGAACGGTCAACTCCGAATGATCCAAGACATGAGTCTCATCACGAACATACCTCCGTAGTTGAGACACATGAAACACATCATGAACTCCTGCTAATGTCGGTGGTAACGCCAACCGGTACGATACCCCTCCAACACGCTCCAATATCTCGAAGGGTCCAACGAATCGGGGACTAAGCTTCCCCGACTTCCAAAGCGAATCACCCCTCTAGTCGGTGATATCTTCAGGAATACCAAATCGCCCACGGCGAACTCTAGAGGTCTTCTTGACGTGTCGGCCCAACTCTTCTGTCTGTCTTGAGCTGCCTTCATATGCTTTCTGATTGTATTCACCTTCTCGACTGTCTGCACCACCAAATCTGGTCCTAGTAACCTTCGTTCACCAACATCATCCCAACAAACCGGTAAACGGCACTTACGACCATACAGTGCTTCAAACGGGGCCATCTGAATAGTTGCTTGGAAGCTGTTGTTGTACGAAAACTCCACCAGGTGTAGATGATCTTCCCAAGAACCTTTGAAGTCCAACATGCAAGCCCTCAACATATCTTCAAGGGTCTGGATCGTTCTCTCCGATTGTCCATCAGTCTGGGGATGATAGGCTGTGCTAAACTTCAATCGAGTCCCCAAACTTTCTTGTAAACTCCTCCAGAAGTGCGACAAGAACCGAGTGTCCCGGTCGGACACGATGCTTACCGGTACTCCATGCAATCTGACAATCTCCTGCATGTATCGCTCTGCCAAGGTCTCTGTCGATTGACCAACCCGAAAAGGAATAAAGTGAGCTGCCTTGGTCAACCGATCGACAATCACCCATACTGCATTGTTGCCCTTTGGACTCCGCGGTAAAGCCGTCACGAAATCCATGGTTATATGTTCCCACTTCCATTGAGGAATCGGAAGTGGTTGCAATAAACCAGCAACCCTTTGGTGTTCAGCCTTGACTTGCTGACACACTAAGCACTTAGCCACAAAGCGAGCAATTTCCCGTTTCATACCTTCCCACCAGAAATGCTGTCGAATATCTCGGTACATCTTCGTCCCTCCTGGATGTACAGAGTAAGCTGAACTGTGTGCCTCCTTCATAAGCTCCTCATGCACATCTTCTTTTGGCACACACACACGGCTACCATATCTCAACGAACCATCTTCATGGATCAGTAAATCGGTTCGTAGTCCAGCTCCAACCTGCTCTCGAAACTTTTGCAGTCTAGGATCCTGCGATTGCGCCACTTTAATCTTCTCAACTAAGGACGATTGTACTTGCAACTGCATCAACTGTCCTGTAGCACGTGGTAGCACAACCTCCAAGTCAAATCTCCGAAACTCCTCAATGATCTCTCTCTGTGTCGTCAATAACTGAATTGCTGGTAACCGACTTAGTGCATCTGGCACGACATTAACTTTTCCCGGATGATACTTAAGATCAAGGTCGTAGTCGGCCATCAGCTCCAACCATCTGCGTTGCCTCATGTTCAACTCCTTATGAGTGAACACATATTTCAAACTCTTGTGATCCGTAAAGACTTCAACTCTCTCGCCCAGAAGGTAGTGTCTCCAAATCTTCAGGGCGAAGATCACGGCTGCAAGCTCCAAGTCGTGAGTCGGATAGTTCTGCTCATGAGTCTTCAGCTGTC
Source organism: Agapanthus africanus (assembly GCA_030015575.1). Classification (NCBI taxonomy): domain Eukaryota; kingdom Viridiplantae; phylum Streptophyta; class Magnoliopsida; order Asparagales; family Amaryllidaceae; genus Agapanthus; species Agapanthus africanus. Next base: position 173,888,069 of record JASDDO010000022.1, on the reverse strand, counting down.
TCGATGCGTAAGCGACGACTTTCCCATTCTGCATCAAAACACATCCCAATCCCTTTCCAGATGCGTCGCTGTGAATCACCAGTCCTCCTGAATCATCCGGTACGGTTAGGATAGGGGCGGTTATCAACTTCTGCTTCAACGTCTCGAAGGCCAATGCACATCCATCTGTCCAAACAAACGGTACCTCCTTACGCGTAAGCTTGGTTAACGGCTCAGCTACACGAGCGAAGTTCTCCACAAATCTTCTGTAGTAACCGGCGAGTCCAAGAAAACTTCTTATCTCTGCGACATTCTTTGGAACAGGCCAATCTCGAACTGCTGCAATCTTCTCGGGATCAACGGCGATTCCATCGCCCGACACGACATGCCCCAGAAACTTCACTTCTTCCAACCAGAATTCGCACTTACTCATCTTCACGAATAATTTCTCCTGTCTCAGCGTTTGCAGTGCGATCCTTAAGTGCTCAGCATGCTCCTCCGGACTCTTCGAGTACACCAGAATGTCGTCAATGAATACCACAATAAACTGGTCCAAGAACGGTGAAAAGATCCTGTTCATCAAGTCCATAAATATTGCCGGCGCATTAGTCACTCCGAAGGGCATCACTAAATACTCGAAATGCCCATACCGAGTCCGAAACGCCGTCTTGCAAATGTCTTCTGCCTTCACTCGGACCTGATGATATCCTGATCGCAAGTCCAGTTTCGAGAATACCCTCGCGCCACTAAGCTGCTCAAAAAGTTCTCCAATGCGAGGGATCGGGTACTTGTTCTTAATAGTTACCCGGTTTAATTCTCGATAATCAATGCACATCCTTCTCGTGCCATCCTTCTTCTTTACTAAAAGAACTGGAGCTCCCCAAGGTGAGTTGCTGCTTCGAATCCATCCCTTCTCGAGTAATTCACCCACCTGTTTCTTAACCTCTTCCAATTCCACCGGTGCCATCGGATAATAAGATTTTGATACCGGCGCTGCACCAGGAATGAGGTCGATCGCAAACTCCACATCTCGCTTCGGCGGGAGGCCTGAAATATCTTCAAACACATCCATAAAGTCGCGAACAACTGCCGGCTCTTCATTACTATCCACAACCATAGCCGCAAGAACATTGTTCGTCGGCCTAGCCCTAAACTCGACTGGCCCGACAGAACTGCTTCCTCCGATGAAAGTAAACTCAGGGTGTCCGGGAATCTGGAAAATTACTTTCCTTGCCCTACAATCAATGTGTGCGTGGAAAGTGACAAGAAAATCCATCCCCAAGACAACCTCATAACTGCCCGTATCAATCACCAAGAAATCCGCAAAAAGCTCCCGTCCACAAACAACAACAGTACAATCTCTACATTCCTTACTAGCTATGATTTTCCCATTCCCAGTGTGTATGTCCCAAAAACTAGACAGGGTCGCGCAGGTGATCGAGTGTGTAGTTATAAAATTTGATGACATAAAGCAGTGGGATGCTCCGGAATCAAATAATGCCAAAGCGGGAAAACCACGAACGAGTACAGTACCTGAAACCACTTCTCCTGATGCCTTGGCTTCCTCAGCTGTCAAAGTGAAAGCTCGACCCTGGTTGGGTCCTTGTGTCAGCTGCTTCTGCCCCTGGAACGGTCTCTGCGGAGGCTTTTGTATATCATCTCTCGTGCGAAGCTTCGACGGACAAGCACTGACTGCATGATCGGCTGCTCCACAAACCAAGCAAAGTCCCAGTCTTCTTCTACACTCCTTATGCACGTGCCCAGGTAAGTGGCAGTAGGCACAGGTCACGCTCTTCCTTCGATCAACGATCACAGGCTTCTTCATTGGCGCTACACCTCGACGGTCCACTGGAATACCTCTGCGCCCATGATCTCGGTTAGGTACAAATGCAGGCTTCCTGGCCGCAGCTGCTGTCTGGTGAAGGTTCCCTTTCGATCCTGATAAACTCTGTTGCTCTCTGGCTGCCGTAATAACCTGCGAGAAAGTGGTCAAACCCAGGGAGACAATATGCCTCTGAATGTCCACATCCAAACTGCGCAAGAACCTTCGCGCCCTGTCTGCCTCCTTAGCGACTAAGGGTCCAGCGAAACGGCTAAGTCTCGTCCACTCCGCTGCATGCACATCCACAGCTGCTCCATTTTTTTTCAGCCCAATAAATCTCTCCTCCATTTCCTCCCGTGCAGTCCGCGGGAAGAACTTTTCCAAGAAACTTTTGGAGAAATCTGCCCAACTGATTGGCTTGGACAAGCGGGTCTCCTCCACAAGCCACCACTCTCGGGCGTAATCTACCAGCTGAATGCGCACCACATCAACTTTCTTGTCTTCTGGGATCTGTGCTGCAATCAGTAAATTCTCCGTGTCCACGAGCCACTGCTCGGCTGGCAACGGCTCCTCCAAGCCAGTGAAAGTAGTAGGACCCAACCGTCTGAAATCTGCCACGGTCCCTACCCGGTCAACTGGCTTCGCTACAGCGGTGTTTACAGACTGCTGAATAGCCTGCAAACCCTCCTGAAATGAATCTGCTTGCTGTTGGATCAGCTCAGTTTGCCTCTTCTGATTTTCCAACATCCCACGTATCACTCCTAACATGGCGGCTTCATCCACACGCCTCTGATACGTCTTGAAATTCTTATCTGCCATGGTCCTGAAATCAAAACAAACAACATTAGCATGATGATAGATTCAATATATATAAATCAAGGCTAGAACTCCAAGATACTTAAATAGAGTGCTGCATTGTAGCTATGCCGCAGTATCATAGCCGCAATTACTTAACTCCACCCAAGTCGCCTAAGTCCTAGAGATAAAAAGAAGTTAGGTTTTCGAGTTGACAATGCAAAGTAAGTTTGCATGTCGACATGATCTGGAAGAATGATTCAAGGACGGTAAAACGGTCAAGGTGGCAGGACATGTTTCCTAATCACGGGTATTCTGATTCGTGTATCGGGTGCGATACCCAACTACAAAGAATCAACCCAATTAGCCTATGCTCTGATACCATAAAACCATGTCATGCCCCGCTTCTCAGAGTACGCAAGATTTGGGCACGTGACATAGCCAACCATGCTACCTGCGGGTAGGACGCATCCGTCCACAGTCACATTACGGTTGTAGAGATATCAAGAACAGTAAAATAAACTAAACTAATACATGTCCAAATCCATAATAACAAGAATCAATAAACAATAAGTGCGGAAGCTAATGATCCAATACAATGAATAAACAGTACGTCCCATAATGCGGGCTCACATCTGGAAATGAAAAGCAATAAATAAACTAAATCCTAAGGACTCACTGTTCAGCCTGCTGGCTGAAGTACTCCAGCTCGGTCGACGACAAAGGTACGGAATCTGGGCCATGCAAAACCCAGACGTCAGCGCGTCATGATATCAAGTATACAGTAAAACATGGTAATAAACAATGCACACATGACATGAATAAAGCAGTAATAAGAAGTAACAAGCAGGGTATTGTGCAAAGGTGACTAAACTGTCCTATCAGGTTTTCTACTCTAAAGTCTTTGAAACCAATTGATGAATCGTCGATGTAACTCAATAGTATCCCGTGCGTGCCCGGGACCACGGTCATGATCCTCGGGGCTGAGTCCGAGACGTGCCGCTAAGCAGTAAAAGGTAGTAGGATAGACGAGTGATGTCAGCATCATCACTCCTGGACCGGCCAAGCCCGTAAGACTGATCAGAACAATGTATCGATCTGTTGAGTTACAAGTCGGTTTCACCTTTGATTTCCCCATACCCCCAAACTATGTATGTCAAGTCAGGTATTCAGTAGTCAAGGACTAATGCCGACGCAAGGTCAAGTAACAGTAGGTCTGTCTGGGTCGACAGCAGGAATGGTTAGGTTTGTCGGCATTAGGCAGGAGATCAGGTAACAGGTCAGGTTACTTTCCACAGATAGAGTCGATATGTACAGGGTGTTGTGTCCGGTGTGTCAGAACATGTGTCAGGTGTATCAAGATCGGTCAATAAGTAATGCAATCCGGTATATGATGATAACAGGTATAGTAACGAATAATGAACAACAACAGGAACAGTAACTAACAATATTATTCTATGTGAACACAGTGATGTTTGTATTTTCATATTAATCGGTTCACGCACCTTTGGGGTGCAAAAGCCACAAGGTGAAGCGATATCGATAACCTACGTAATGGAGTTGCATGAATTTAAACTAAGCATAATAATAGTTACAAGGATGATCTAGCAATTTAGGCAATGATGTGCCAAATTGGTTAATTAGTTAAAGTGTGGATTAATAGCCTACCGATTAACTACAAGTAACTACTACAACGGTTTAACATTACGGATGATTGTAATTGTCACCAAGTCGTGTGATTATAATAGATAACATGATTATTAAGTTTTTAGCATGTTAAAGCAAGTATTCGGATACTTGCCTCGGCGGTTCCGCAAACCGAAGCACGGATGCGATATCGGTAGAAACCATGATAAGGAAGCACGGGCCACGGATCGAGTCCCCACAGAGATCAACGGAATCACACGGACCAGGGGACTTCGCTGGAGCGTCGGGTTCGTCAAGACGGCACGGTCGGGTTCCGGAAACAACAAGGTAGCAAAGTTAGCGACAAGGATACGATATACTCCAAATACGACCAGCGAAGGGATTGTACCGAAAGGAAACACAAGGAAAACTCACCGCGAAGAAACAGGGTGCAAACACGATGGCTCGACGGCACTGGATCGCCGGCGAAGCGACGGCGGCGGCTGCAGCAAGGGTGGAGGCTTCGGGGTGCGCGGAATATGGTGCTGCGGCGAGTGGGGAAGAGTGTGGTCGGCTCTGGTGGTCGTGGGAGAGAGGGAGGTGGTCGGAGGTGGCGTCGACGAGGTCGCCGGCACGTTTCTCCGGCGAACAGCGGGGTAGGCGATGGGTTAGGGCTTAGGTTTACTGTTCCGGCGAGGGAAGGAGGGCAGCGACGGCGAGGTCTCGACGAGGAGGGTGAGAGGGAGTCGTGGGAGGCGTTGACGGTGGGAGGCGACGTCGACGGCGAGGTCTGCGAGGGGATGGAGGCGTCGGGGAGATGGGTGCAGGCGTGGGAGAGAGAGGAGGAAGGAGGGAGGAAGTGCGGCGGTCGAGGCGGCGTTGCCGGCGGCGACGGCGAGGTCGCGGGGAGGTCGGCAGTGGGATCGCGAGACTAGGGTTAGGGTTAGGGTTCGTGGTCGCGATGGAGGAAGATGGTTGAGGCGGCTGTGCATGGTTACGAATAATATAGAGGAAGAGAGAGAGAGATTAGAGAGAGAAAGAGAGATTGGAGAGAGAAAGGGTTAGGTTGAAGGAAGAGAGAGAGAGATTAGAGAGAGAAAGAGAGATTGGAGAGAGAAAGGGTTAGGTTGAGGGAAGAGAGAGAGAGAGATGAGGAAAGAGGCGGGGCCCACGAGTTCAAATGATGGCCCGTGATTGGCCACGAGATTGGATTTGCGTAGGATTCTAAGGGATTTGCTGTTAGGAATTGAAGATAGAATGTATATATAAATTCGATATTAAATTTAAATGGGCCCTTTTTGGCGCGAAATGAAACATTTCCAAATCGCGTCCGGGTTGCGCCCAAAAGTTCCAAATTCAAATTATAGGATTTTAAGCGGGTTCCACATTTTGAAAATAGGTGTTTAATGATTAAAATGCATGCCCCCAAGTCGGACACTTGTACGCGCGCGTAGTCGCCCAAACTGGCCCGTTTAACCAAACGGAACGGAATCTCGACACGCGGACGCTACCACGCGACTAGTGGCGACGAGTAGGCCAACATGGACATCTTAAATTTTATTTTCGGAGTTAAAATTTGTTATGTGCCAAAATGACTTAACCCGGTAAAATTTAGCAATAAACACCAGAAAATCAGGAAAATTGGAATGAGCAATAAATAACCCTCAACTAGTAATATACATAGTATTATTGGGCTCGGGTGTTACAACCCACTTCCTATTTCTTCATCCTCTACCTCTTGCCAAGTAGTAGAGTGTGTTTCCTTCACAAGTTTTCTTGACTTGGTGAAGTGGGAGCTTGATCTAGCGATGCCTCGACGTAGATCATCTTCGGCATCATCGTCGATGACCTAGCCCGTCCATTCTCCGATGAAGCCGACGCTAGAGCCCGGGGTTCGACTTGGAAAGCGAGGAGACATCATCGCGGAGGTATGGAGGTGGAGGACCGGATCTACAAAGGTTGTATTTCCGTTCTTGTAGTTAAATTGTTAACTAGTTTCATTTTATCGCCTAAACTTCTAGCCAACGATCTTCTTAGGGTTTCTCGGCACCGCCATTTTTGTAAATTGGCATGGTTGATGCCTTGTGAGACCTCTAGTGTGTGCCTAGGAACCCTACAGTGGTATCAGAGCCTAGCTAGAGCCTTAGGCGAAGTCTAGACGGATTTTGAAGTCCGATCGACCCGAAACCCCAATCCTAAAATGCCTCTGGACAATTTCTGAAATCTGGTCTTTTTCGAAATTAAAAATATGCAGAAAACACATCAGAAATATCTAAGAGTTACTGTGAAATTCGGCGGCCCAATTCCACTATATGACCGCGGTTCCGCGGCATGAGCAAGGCTCATGCGGCGGTTCCGCGGCCGTACGGCCACAGTATGTAAAGTAATTTGCACAGTAATTCTTAGTTTCCAGTGGTGATTTTTCTGGGAATTTTTAATATTTTTTCAAGAGTTGAATTTTCTGGGTTGTTTTGGGGACTCGGTGTTTCGATCGGATTGTCAAATTTTGTCTATGTGTTTTTCCGGTTAATTTATGAATATGTTAAAAGTTTCGACCGGATATAAATACCCAATTTTTCCCCTGTCGGGAAATTTCCAAGTGTTGGATTTTTCCGTAGTTTAAAGACGTTCTAAGTAGTGCAAGTAACTCGATGGACCCTCTAAAAGATAACAAACCTTAACTCGATTATATGACCGTCTTGAACTGCCCTTTGAACCTTCGGGTTTGGGGCAGTACGGCGTGCCACATGTGAGGCGTTGGCTTGACCCTTCTACGGCTGGACCGTTGGTACTGAGGCATGAACAGAATGTTTTTAGACTTATTTCATGTGTTGATCTGTTACGGGAAAACTTGGGTGTTTGAATGTTCGATCGGAAAATTTAACATTTTCTATTTATCTGGAATGGGATACAATAATTGGAATTCACAAATAGTTATGTGATAACGGAATGAATGTTATAAACACAGCACTTTAGTCTCACTTGATCGGTTGCCACGGAATTTTGATGCGATCAAAAGTCCGTCGCAATCACATAGCGTACGCGGATACTCGCCGATAAACTTAATAGACAGCCTCACTCCATAGCCCCGACCAAGTGACTGTAGGAGAACCCCGTCGTCGAAAGCATCCGTTCTGGTGCTCGCGGCAGCGGTGTTCCGCCTTGGTGCACTTCGTCGACGGCGTCGGGGGTGCGGCCGCCTACTGAAGTTTGCGACGAGCATTCGATCAGGATGTCGGGAATCTTGTTGAATTGCCCGACTTGATATTGAAAAGAGTTTTCGATTTTGAGACTAAAATGCGGGGTTTATAATTGTTAGGCATGCGATGTCTAAGTAATTCATTTGAATAGGCATGCGATGTCTAAAGAGATTGCGGATTCCAACTGTTGTAGTTTTACACTTTCTTTAATGTGACCGTAAGTGTAATATGTTATATCGCCGGTTTCGTTGCTATATGTCAACGACAATTGGGATGGACATATTTACTTACGTTGATGACATGTGATGTTATGTGTTGCTGGATATGTTATATTAGATCGTCGTGTTAGAATAGCCGGGGGTTTTTTTTTGTGAGATGAGTGTTTTTCATTTTCATTCATGTAAAAACTTGTATGTAATATTCTTTAATTGGGGCACTTCCAGGTTGCGGAAGTAGTCACCTTTTGTATATTATTTACTTTTCCGCACTAGGATAGACCTAAGGAGGAGGGCACAAGTAATCGGGTACCGGAGTCCAGTGGGAGACCAACTCGAGGAGTCGAGTCCGGGTCTCCTAACTCTAGAATTGGTAGGGTTGCTTGCCGCTCTCGTAGGGGTCTAGGGGTGTGGGTTTGGCTATTCATCACGACCGTGGAATCCGTGTTTTATACTGGCTCGTATTGAAAACACGGACGTCCTAGTATATCCAATATTTCATATGATTCTTCTGCTGCGATATCTGTGATGTGATCATGTGATGTTCTGTGATAGATACAGTATATAGTATATATGATATATTATATAGACGTTACTTATGTTTTACACCCGCGCTAGCCCTGTCCCGCTCTGACGTTAGTTACCTAACCTAACGGTGCACGAGGGGACATCGAGGCGAATGCGGATGGCATAAGTGTACGTCGTATTTATCTGTGATGTTTAGGTACTTAAATGATGGGACTTCATTAATGTGATTAATGAAATAAATGAAACCTAAAGATGTTGTAGAATCGAATTTCAAAAATAAAACAGGTAGCTACAGTTCTTGCTTTGCACAGCGGTATATGTGATATATCCTGCACCTTATTCGATAAGGAAAGGACCGAGATCCCTTCACCGGGAGTGACTCCTTTAGCAATAACTGGCAGATGCTACACACTCGGTTTGTCTTTTGAATTCTTTTAAGAGTTCTGCTTTGCACAGTGATATATATGATATATCCCGCACCTCATTCGACGAGGAAAGGACCGACGATCCCTTCACCGGGAGTGACTCCTTTAGCAAAACTAGAAAAGCCTCAAAAACACTCCATTTTAAATTCATTCGATCCTACAACGATATCAAGTTCCTTACGTAATAGGTTTTCAGAAAAACCTGTCGTAGCCCTCCGTCATTTCAGATAAGTACTAGTTAGTATTCATGTTGCGGTTGTTTGGCATGCGTCAAGGCGCAGTGTACGGTAGCTAACTAGTGCTTATATGTTAGCATATGATGCGATTGGATTAAGGTATTCGTACGGCGTTGTTTGGCATGCGTCAAGGGTCGTGCGGGTGGGTTTAATTCAATCAAGAAATGTACGGGTTGAACTTGACTAGCGGACTATGGGTTGTTTGGCATGCGTCAAGGTCATAGCACGCTAGGGGCAAAATATTATCGGGAATTTCAAGTGTTGAAATTTGCAATGAGATTGCATACCTTCTATGAGATAGTTGGATCCCGATACCCGCTGCGAGTAATTGTTACTCCTGGGAGAGTTTTACACATTACAATTAGCCGATCAAGTAGGTGTCTAGAAAGGTGTCAACGGGGTTACGCCTCTGGGAAAACGAGGTTTTAGGTTCGTGCCAAAGCACGGGGGACCTCCCTCAAAGTACCGACACTGGCCTGGCTGAAAGATTGGCGAACTTGTAGTGTGTAATTAATCCCGGCTAGTCTTTCCTTTTAGGGTTTGAAGGAAGATTTGATAAAAAGCAGTGGGAGCCATCCTGATTAGATAAAATAATAACCAATCTATTCTTGCAAGAGCGCACGCTGAGTGTTTTCTTCTCTCTCTCTCCAGATAGCGACCATATCACGCCTTAATCAAGATAATAATACGGAATATTGACCGAACCAGCTTGTTATACTGAGCTGGGGAACGTTGGTCCCGCTCCTACTTATAATTGTTATAAGACAGAGCAGGAAATTGGGAAATACCAGAATTCCTGTGCCGCCCAAACGAAGAGAGTGCATGCTGATGCATCATCTTCGGGTGTGTTCATTACAAAGAACTGTTTCTCAGTATCCTCTACGTCCTGGGTATTTGATACCGGATCAGGATCCCAGACATGTAATCTGTTACATAGGGCTACAGAAAGGTAGAGAACTGAGAACGGGTGATAAGTTTCATGAGGCAGAAAACGGGGCAAGTGTTGCAGCCAAGTCTGTTGGTCACTGTCACCCTGTATTACCAATACATTGATTCTGAACAAATGTTATTAGATACCGAACCTGATATACAAAATCATATCAGTCTCTTTATTAGTAAAGAAAGGATATAATTTTGTATTGATGGATAATGTTTTGAACATTTCCTATATCAAAAGTTGATCGGTTCAGGCACGTTATCTAAAAGCATTGATGTTCTAAATCAAACTACAGTTCTTAGTATATAGAACACACACAAGAGGAAGTGTTCAGAAATGGACGGATCCTTCTTGAGGTATTGTAGACTAGGTCATATCAATACGACCCGACTAGCTGGAGTTACATATAGATGCATATTTAAATTAGTTTGAATTTACATCTTGTGAAACTCGCCAGTCATGTCACAAAGATAAGATGACCATAGCTCTGTTTAATGGAAACAGAGAAAGAGTTAGTGAACTCTTGGGATTGATACATGTTGATGTATGGAAGGTCCCCTGTCTACACATGCCAGGACTGGTTCTTTATACTTCATTACGTTCACTGATGATCTCTTTAGATTCAGACATATGTTCCTGTTGAAACATAAGTCCGAACCTTTTGAGATATTCACAGAATATAAGTTAGAAATAGAGAACCAAAATACGGGTATAAGTATTATGTCCTTTGATGTGATCGAGGAGGAGAATACTTGAGCACGGAAATCCTGGTCTATTCTAAAGGAGAATGAGATTCTCTCTCGGCATTACTCCTCCGAATACACCATAGCACGATGGTATGTCGGGGCGGAGCAGATACACCCTATTTGATATGGTGTGCTCTATGATGAGTACTACTGAGTTACCTATTTCCTTTTGGGAGTTATGCACTTGAGAAGCTGCATACCTATTGAATAGGGTTCCAATCAAATCAGTTGCCTACCATCTCATATGTGATATGGAAAGGGAAGAACCCATCTCTTAAGATAGTTAAGATTTGGGGTTGTCCGGCCTATGTCTAAAAGCAAAATCCGGACAAGCTCGAGGCAACGTCAGTTATGTAGAACTGGAAAGGTTCCAGCTATACAAACTACAGCAGAAGATTTGGTAGAACCAAAGGATTCAGTAGATTCCAACGAACCTCAGCCTCTCCGCCGATCTAGTAGGGTTCCTCACCCACCTGAGAGATACTTCAGTTTCTCTATGACAGTGGGAGCGAGGATTGCATCATGAGATGATGACCCAACTAGCTTCGAGCTGGCCATCAGGAGTAAGACTCTGTAAGAATGGCTGGATGCTTAGTGATCTGAGATGGAATCCATGTACACCAACAAAGTATGGACTTTGGTTTCTATATCTGAAGGGTTAAATCCCCATCAGGAGCAAGTATATCTTGAGAAGATTACTTGGTGTAGATGGAAAAGTTTAGACTTTCAAAGCTAGACTTGTTAAAGGTTTTCGTCATCGACCAGGCTTGGATAGTGATGAAACCTTTTCAAGTAGCTATGCTTAAGTCCATCCAGATCCTACTTGTCACGGCTACATACCATGACTACGATATCTGGTGGTTGGGTGTCATAACTGCTTTTCTAGATGGTGTTTTAGAAGAGTGCGTCTGTAAGTACACAGCCAGAGGGCTTCGTAGACAGTGGGAGCAGCGGAAACGTGTACAAGATGCTTTATAGGATAAAGTAGGCATCGCGGAGTTGGAACATCTGTTTTGATAGATAGTCAAAGAGTTTGACATCATCAAAATGGTAGATGAACCTTATATAAACAAAAAGGTAGTAGGGAGTATGGTGGTGATCCTCGTAGAGTACGTGGATGACATACTCTTGATAAGAAAGGAGTTTCTTATGCTACGCTCGATCAATCTCCGATTATCACAAAGATTCTCCGTAAAGGATCAAAGTGATACCTACTAAATCCTGGATTTTGTATCTATGAGATAGATCTAATTGGATGTTAGGATACTCACTAGTCGTAGTGAGATGGTATCAATTGATCCTGGGGAAAATCACTGGAAGTGTTCCAGGGTGATAAAGATGACTGAGTGTCAGTCACAGGCATTGTTTTTACCCTCAGTAAAAGGACGGTATGTTGGAAGAGTTCCAAGCTAGATACCGTGACATACTAGACGATAAAGGCAGGATACATCGCTACTTAAGATGCTACCAAAGAGGCTGTTTGGGTGTATATTGGTTCATGAGATGAACTACGTTCCTCCCATTGTGTGACAATGGAGTTGTGGCTTATGCCAAGGAACGCAGGTCCCATCAGTGATCCAGACATACTCTAAGGCAGTATCACTTGATCATAGAGATGGTTGATCTCTAAGGGATCGAGGTTAGGAGAGTAGACTCAGAGGACAACACGGAGGATCCACTCACGAAGGCCTATTCCCAGAGAGAGACATTTATGGGATGGTTGAGTATGAGATACTACAACCACTGCTATAGATGGCCCTACTGCAAGTGGGAGATTGTTAGTTATATGTATGCCCTAGAGGCCATTACTGTACACTGGATGTATATTGTAGTGGATGCTGGGACATATATAGGGAGGACTTTCTTGCTCGACATGATAGTATGCTATCTGGTTGATCTTTACCTTAACGTGTACACAGGCTGTCTCTCTATTACATGTTGGTAAAGCCCTTAGGATGTGTGCTTGACTACCTGGACTATGATGCGGATCATACTAGTGGGGACATGGTAGTCCATAAGTACATCCTTCAAAGTCCCTAGTCGTGGGTGTATCGAGACGGGGCATCGATATCCAGAGTAGACTAGCGTGTACCTTCTCGACCCATACAGATGGGCGATGGATGATCCCATATCCATTGGTGTTTGACATCAGAGATGATATACGGGTGCTCAGTAGAGACTGGGTACACTGGACGGACTCGCCGAGAACTCCCAGATGGTATTATACCTCACGTCAGATGGCAGTTCTCAGGTGACACTGGTACAGAGTAGTCTGTTGACCCGAGATCGTCATAGAGTCTTGTGTGGTTCCCACTGTTCTTTGATTTCCACCTTACCACGTCCAAGAGGGCGTGCAAAACGGTGGCTTTTGGGTACAGTCCCGAATCACATGGAGGCAATGAGCGATAGGAGGGGATTCGTCTCTCCCGGTATAGGGAGTTGATGTTGCGCTGTGTTCGATTGGCTATAACCGGAAATCCCTGGCCAGGGTTGCTGAGATTTACTGGTAAGTGTTACCAGTAGTTTCTCGAACTGTTATAGACCTCATATCGACACGACTTATCGAGCTATTGGGGTCTGACGTTTACCACCCCTAGGCAAGATATGCGACATATCAGACGACGAGACCGGACTGTACGGTAGTGTTACTGGTTGGATTCACTGGAGTGTAAGCGGGCTTGCTCGTCGATCTTCTGATCGCTCAATACCCGGGTGGCCGTTACGTTTAGCAGACCGCTTGCGGCTTGCGGGTGTTTGATATGATCATCACCTGCTGCCGACGTATTGACGAGTCTTTAGAGTCCTACACAGAGGTTTCCTGGCTCAAGCGAAACGAAATAGGAGCGCATATGAGATATGTGCGGGACCGAGAATAATGCGTGTATGTGATACCGTATTTCATTCTCGCGATGAATGTATCGATTGGTTGTATGCGATATAACCTAGTTATCGAATCAAGTATTGATTCGATAAGCCGATACATAGGATACTAGTCGGTTATATGCAATATGACCGGATCGTTAAATCAAGTGTTGATTTAATGATTTAATGTATAATTATATATTTGATATATTACTTTGCATTAACTAGTATCGGTTCACTTTAAATGGATTTTCTCACTCGCTTGTGCACATTGTATATTCGATATAGTTTTGTGCACTTGATTGTATCATGTTTGATGATACATGCAAAATTGGTTAAGTGTAAAGATTGAACCTTGGTTATATGAATGGTTAGGGTTATGATTACTTATTCATTTATTTATTTATTAGTTTTGGAAAATAAAAGCATAAAGAGAAAAAAAAAACAAAATGGTTTTCTTTCATTCTTTCTTTCATGAAGCTTGTTGAAACTTCATGAAGCTTTTGACCAAGTGACCATTTTGTCTTCTTCTTTAACCCTAACCACTCACATAAACTCTAGTTAGCTCTCTACACTTAACTATGGTTTGATTATGATAAGAATGACTATTCTTTTCTATTCTTTAATTCTTATCATATCATCTTCTTCTTCTTCTTCATCTTCTACTTGAAGAAAACCTTGCCTCCATCAATGGCAAAGTGAGAAAAAGAGTGAGAAATCCAATTCTAAAGTGAACACACTTCCTATTTCTTCATCCTCTACCTCTTGCCAAGTAGTAGAGTGTGTTTCCTTCATAAGTTTTCTTGACTTGGTGAAGTGGGAGCTTGATCTAGCGATGCCTCGACGTAGATCATCTTCGGCATCGTCGTCGATGACCTAGCCCGTCCATTCTCCGATGAAGCCGACGCTAGAGCCCGGGGTTCGACTTGGACAGTGAGGAGACATCATCGCGGAGCTATGGAGGTGGAGGACCGGATCTACAAAGGTTGTATTTCCGTTCTTGTAGTTAAATTGTTAACTAGTTTCATTTTATCGCCTAAACTTCTAGCCAACGATCTTCTTAGGGTTTCTCGGCACCGCCATTTTTGTAAATTGGCATGGTTGATGCCTTGTGAGACCTCTAGTGTGTGCCTAGGAACCCTACAAGTAGTGGGCCTAATTAATAACCACTAGCCTTAGACACACTCGCCTTAGGCACCACAAGAAAACGCGGATAAGCAATGAATTACCCACGGCCCTTTTCTGTCCTAATTGAGCGCGACAGTCCTTAGAGTCATCTCTAGATATTTTTTAGTTAATGTGGGTCAATGCGGATGCAAGTTTTGCGATTTTCGGGGCCTAGGAAGGGTAATGAACTCCCCACCTAATTTGGATTTGGTCGTGCCCCTTAAATTCCGTATTAATATGCAAACAACCAAGAATCAAAAACACGCACAAATTTTATTTTGCTTTTGCGGCGCAGCGATTATTTGCAAAGAAACCTGCAAAAAAGTATTATTTGGAGAAGATTTAGGAGAGAGATAAGAAAGTTAGAAGTTACTGTGAAAATATTTTGCAGAGAAGCCTTACAGAGGCGCGGAACCGCCGCAATAGGGCTTTAATGCCGTGGAAGGGCGGCCGTATGTGCTGTTCAATGCACCAAAATTCTTGACACTGTTCCACTTGAACTCCTCAGCTCTATGGAAAATTCAGAAAAAAATTTCTCCAGCTCTAATGATTCCAGATTTCCTCGCAATCAAATCACAAAACACGTATTAGGGTTTGTACGAGTTTAGATCTAAAAATTATAATGGAATAAATTGTTCAACTCAAATTTCAAAATACGAACAATTAGCGCACTATCCCCGGCAACGACGCCATTTGATTGATCATTTCTTTGTGTGTCGATTTAGAAAATGAATAAAATTCACAATCAAAGAATTATTTGACCGCAATCAACTACGGTATCGGATGTAGATTGTTAGTGAGTGCGGATCGTCCACAGGGAAAGTGTAATCGTTCGTCTTTTGAATTAGATGAATTGAAACTTTAAAGAAAACAAAACAAAACAATTCATGATTTATATTTGAGGTTCAAGAATTAAAAAATATAGATCTAATAACAAGAAAAAGATAGAATCAAGAATTGATAGTTTGATGATTTTTCCAAACCAAATCTCAAGAATCGAAATGAGGCTCGTAGGAATCGATCGGATCTATAGGTGTGATGTAATCTTATAATGACGTATTCTTATCCTTCGATGAGTTGATACTAGATCGATGATGATCGACAAGAATTAGGGATTTCTAGTGAAACTAGGGTTTCATCTTATCCCTTGTTCATTCATCGATATCATTCATATTCTAGCCTCTAGTAAATTCAAGAAACGATCGTAGATCCCTAATTTCGAGCGATAACAATCAAGAAAGCATCACAACGAAACTAGGTCATCGATTCTTGAACTTGCTAGGGTTTACAAAACTAGTAGGACTTAAAAAATCGTTTTAAGATTTGTTACATCATCATTCTATTTATCGTCTTGACTCCTTAACGAGCGGAGTTTTACTCAAACATCACAACAAGAACAACAATTACAAATTGAGATCTAATCATGATGCAAGAATTAAAAGAAAGCAAGATAAAAGAATTTCACCTTTTATTTATATCAACAATTTCGTTACATTCGCTCAAGAACTACAAGATGAAGAACTCGATCGTCGATTTGGCTTCGCTCGTCTCCGTGAGTCGCGGATCGGCTTGGATCACTTGCCCGATTGAAGATCGGCTCGGCTCCTAAAAGGTTGAAGGCTTCTCGCTTGATTGGTACTCAAGATCTTGAATTTGGAGTGGAATTAGGGTTAGGGTTTCGCACAAGTCTTGTCACTAGACTTGTGGAAGAAGATGAAGAATTGAAGAAGAGAATGAGGGACTAATGAAGAACTATTGATGAACCAGCTAAAGATTGATTAGCCCTTAACCCTAGGTCTAGGTTCCTATTTATAGATATCCAAACCCTAGATCTAGGATTTCAAATTTTAAGTTTCCCTCCAAAAGTTTGTTGAGGGAATTTGAATTTCCCTCCAAAAGTTAGTTAGAGGAGAAGCTTCTAGATGTGATTAGTTAGGAGCTTAATTATGTTTAGCCTTGCTTAATGATCTTGATCTGGTAGTAGCTTCTAGGTCTTTGAAGTATCATAAAGGAATGTGGGCCCTGGGAGAAGAATTATGCTCTAAAAATAAACTGCTGACGTGGCAAGAATGCGGCGGATCCGCGGCATAAGCCAGCTCCCGCCGCGGATCCACGGCGCTTTTGGAGAGTTGGGGCTTGGGCTCTCTGGTGCTTGCTTGGGCTGATGTATGGGCCTTTATTGTATATGTTGAATTTAATATCTCCTTCTGAAATGCTACCAGATCTGAATCTTTTGAGTTGGTGTAATTTTGATCAGCATCTTTGGCTTTTCTTCCGTATTTTCTTGCACAGACTCAAGGCAAGTGTTGCGCAAATACAGAAATGATGCGATGCCATGAAATGCGGTTAATTTCCTTTAAAGTGTCGGTTTAAAAGTCTAACACATGCAATCTGATATTTCAGAACTGTTTTGCTAATATGTGAAATATGAATACCGAACACTTCTAAATGAGTGCAAATGTTAGGGAAATTGCCGTGTTAAAAATACATTATTTTCGACTGATCAACGTGTTATCGGCTGTGAGAACTGTGTCAGATTCAAAGTAAAAGTTTTCAAGCTCACAGTCGTCAAGCGTGATCGTGTGCGTGGTCGGGACGATGGAAAGGAGGGAGGGTGATTTAGTTAAAGGTTCAAGAAGATGAATTGGAAAATTCGAAACATCAAACAAAAATGGTTCAACCTCAATATTATCCTCAATACTCTCCTCAATACTATCCTCATAATTCTCCTCATCCATGCCATTATCATCAAAATCAAGACGCATATGAAGTTCGGGAGAAATATTTAAGGATTCGGGATGATGAATTGGACATAAAAGTTCAATCAAATCGACGGGTTCATCATCCGAAATTTTCTCGGCGTCTATATCCTCAATCAAGTGAAAATCAAATTTTTTTGACACCTCATCAAAAGCATGGATATTTATCGATTTAGGTTCTAGATTGGAGGTGTAAAGGTCAAACGGATTAGGTACGGTTTCACTCGAAAGGGGTTCCTCAAAATTTAGCAAATCAAGCACTACAAAGTCGCACAACTCATCATTTTGGACACATGTTTGAAAATTGGAGTTGTTGGATTCAATTGGGTATGGGTAGGTTTGATTTGGAAATCCTCTCACATTCTCACTCTGTCCAACCGCCTTCTTATACATTGAAAAATTTGAAGCTAGTTGGAAACTAGCTACCGGTTCAGCAGGTTGCATAAGGGCGGCTATGGACGCTTCCACATTCTTAGTCATTTTGTTTGTTGCTGCAATATAAGCTTCCAACGACTGTTCCAAACTAGACTTGGGTGGTAAGGGGGTTTCGGCAAAAGATTCGAAATTGTTTGGATACGTGAAACTCCCAAAAGGCTGTGTAGAAACAGGGTCTAGTGAAGGTGGGAAAGTCGGGTAGGACTGGTAGGAATTGGATGGTTGGACAGGAGTAGGGTCAACATGTGGATAAAAAGATGAATGGACTTGTTGATCCCTAGAACTAGATGAGTGGAGAGGGGTGAAAGATCGGCTACGAGATTGAGCAATGTACTCAGCAATGGACATCGGTTTAGGAGTTACAGCAGGACTTGAAAAGGTGGTGTCAACGTACGAAGGTGGTGAAGGTTGACATGGTTGACACAAAGTGGGTTGCAAAGTCGAACTGTTTCTCCTAGACGCTTCTATTTGATCTTTCAAAGATATTTTGGGCACGGAGGGATCTTACTTAAAGCGACCGAAACAATTGACGTACGAGGCAAAATTAGGTTCGGGATACCAAAGTTCGACAAGAGATTTATGAGGTGGGGTACCCATAATGTCAGAAGGAGAAGAGAAAGAAGGTGGGTGTAAGTGGGGTACAAGGATTTCTTAGCAACAAAATTTTGCAAGTTTTTATAAAAAAAATTCCTTTTTCCTTTTTCTCTTTATTTGAAACTGTTTGCAAAAAAAATTCGATAAAGGGCTTTGACACACTATCAATCAACCACAAATGCACAATCAGGCCTAGATCTAGGGTCACCTAGGTCAGCTAGACAGCTCTTAACTGTTCCAAAGGGCTAGCGATAGGATCTCAAACCGCCTCTTCACCGCCAATTGCGGCCAGGTAAGTGCCAGGTAAGTGGGAGGCTCCCCGCTACAAGGAGCGGTCCTAATTAAGTAACCACTTGCCTTGACACACTTGCCTAGACACCGCAAAGTCAGGTTAGGATAAATGGCCGATGCCTATAACTAGTCCTCTGTCCTATTGAGCTCGAAGTCCTTAGGGCTGAGTCTAGTATTTTTTAATTAAAGATTGGTCAATGCAAATTCCTTATGTGATTTCTGGGGTCCTGGGAAGGGTGATGAAATCCCCACCCAATCTGAATTGGTCAAAAGCCCCTTAAAGTCCGATTAAAGATATGCAAAACAGTAAATCACTTGCAATCAAAGATTTTTATCTTATGCGGCGCAAAGAATCCTGCACAAGGTTTGTTATTTGGAAAGGAGAAGATTTTTAGCGCAAAGAATTCTACAGAAGATTTGGCAAAAAGATATATGAGGATTTGCAGAGAGGGGGAAGAGGAAACAAACAGTGAATTTTCGAGCGTTGACGTGGCAGTGGGACCGCGGAAACTCGGCGGGAGCGTGCTTGCGCGGCGGAAAAGCGGCGGAAATGAAGCATCAGGTCTCGAAAAAAATTGTGCTGCTCTGATTTCCCAATTCCTTTCTGTTCTGATGTACCTTTTTCTGTTTAGCACTTTGGATTTTTCCAGATCTGTCGATCCCGCAAAGATTCACAAAGAAAAAAGTACCCTTTCCAAAAAATAACAAATGATATATTTTTATATATTTTTTTGATTTTTTCAGTTTTTATGATTTTTTTAATTAAGATTAACCCGAAATTGCAAAAAGGAATTAACACGCCATCCCCGGCAACGGCGCCATTTGATTTGTCTCAAAAAATATCTATTACCGCAATCAAGAACGGCGTCGCTTGATAGCTAGCTGGTGAGTACGGGTCGGTCCACAGGGATGTTGTGAATCTCCTAATCGCGCTTACGAGTTAATTCCGAAGGGTGTTCGGATTGATTATTAAATCTAAAAACTAAATCTATCTAAAAACTAAATTAATCTAGATCTAAATCTTTCTAGGGTTAGGTTTAGGAATGGTTTGGAAATGCAAATAAATCTCAACGCTTTCTATACCCAAATTAGGATCTAAGAGGAGTTATGGTAATTATCAATAAAGGGGATTAGATCCATTCGGGAAGGTGTTCCTTCCTCTAGGTTCTTGTCCTTCCTTTAGAGATCCTTACCCTAACCTCCATGGAAAACGCGCGCAACCGGGCCTTTATACTACGGTATCACTGCTACCTCGAGGGATAAGGTGCCGTAGGGCGTGGTGTGTGCGTATATGCATGGAGTCCTATAAATTATATGCGATGGATAAGAAAGGGATGAGAGATCTCATCTTTCAAAAGCCTTCCCCAAAGCTAACTTCTAAGGCAAGGAATTAAAATCTAAACTAGAGCAATTAAATAAAACTACTTACAGATGGTTCTCTCCAAACATCAACACAGGGTTGTCAGATCTGAATTCATGAATTGAAAAGAGGCACCGATGCTCTCCAAAAGAATTCTAAAATTTATTAATGAAGGGAGGCATAGGGAATACAATGATTTAGAGTTCCTATTTATAGAGAATAGGAAACCCTAGGGTTACAATGACTCGCACATCTGCTATTACAAAAATACCCCTAAGAAAAGACCTAGTCAATGATACTCGCACCGCCACAATTTAACGCGCCGACACGGGCTTTACCCGGCCGCGGTTCCGCGGCCAAAGGCATGCTTAGGCCGCGGTTCCGCGGCCAAAGAGTGGTCTTGAATTCTGAAATTTTCTTTAATGCTTCTTGTTGACTTTTTATGACTATTTCTTGGGTTGGTTCTCAGATTGGCTTCCAGGTTGCTTCCAAATCTCCACAGTGAACAATTATAGTGAACTTTTGCCGTTGCTTCGTGACGAAGTCTTGAACCTTGCACTGCCTTGTACTTTGTGAACTGATTTTCGTGTAGGCTTGATCAAGGTTCTCCCATTTGTCGGTCTTAGTCTCACTTTTTGTATCGTCTTTTGTCTTTTTCACTGTTTTTGTCCAAGAACCTGTAACCTGTAACTAAGTAGCAGACATGGGTCAAAAGCACCTATTTATTTGTAAAATACATAAGAATGAGGAATAGAATAATGCAATATTATGGTATGAACACACCCTTCAACTCCCGCCAAAACGCCTCCTCGCGTCCAACGGCTCCGATCGCTCTACATGTCATACCCACACTGGGCCGCACCCCGTCAAACGCCACAGGCCTGCACACGTCGCGTCGGCCAACCGACGCTTGACACGTGGACCGTCGCTTCAATGGCGGGATGCGCGAACCGGAGCACCTTCCTTAAATGCCGAGATCTCGCCCTGATTCGCTGATAGAAAAGACAGCTGACAGCCCGGAGACGCGTCCTGAAGAAAACCTTAGGAGGGAGCTCACCCCGGTCGGCCCGGCAGTACACTCCTGACCCGACCAGCTAGCGAGTCGGGACAAGAGTGGGGGGCTAATGATGATGCTCAATAGTGGCAATCTCCAAGATCAGGACACGTGGCAGATGACGTATCCCATAACTCTGAAGAAAGGGCCCACAGAGGCCGACCAGGTCACCCTTGTACCCGACCTGCAAGCAGAAGCTGGCTCACCTCAGAGCCCCATGCAAATTGGCCTCCTCGTCCTCTCAGCTCGCCCCCGGGCCACCAGAGGACCAAGATACCTCGGCCCTCCCGCTCGTCTTCGAGCTCCCCAGTCGAGGTCATCTTCCTCGGTCCCTCCGACCGACCAACTCCACCACTCTCAAGCGTAACCAACGCTCCACAAATCTCGACATGCGCAGATTCTCCGCCAGCAACATCCCACGTCCCACGCCTTCACGATCCTCCTTAACGGGCGATCCGCTCTTTACGCGAGCGTGACGTCGGGAGCGTAACTGCCGGCGAGATTCTCGCGCCAGCTGCGTACTGCCGCCACTATATAACCCCCCATCAAAGAGGGGTCAAGTAAGCCATTTTTTATCCCACTTAGCCGTTACTCTGCCCGGATCTCCTGCTAACTTGATCGTCGGAGGATCCTCGGTGGTACCAAACCATCCCGGGACTTCTTTGCAGGTACTCGGCGCTAAGCTCCTCAAATCACCAATCTCCTCAAAACCCATTGAGACCCACACGCAACAGGAGATCACCTCCAAAATCCACCGGGAGATCGACGGAAGACAACATCTGACGGAGGCCCGAAAAGGAGCCCCCATCAGCCCTCGACGACGAGCTCGATTAGGGAGGCGAGGAATTCAAAGGGGACGGCCATGGCGGTAACGGCAGGCAGCTCCGGCGGCGGAAGAGACAGCGGCGACGGTTTTTGGCGCTTGATGAAAAATTTTTGGGGGGGGGGGGGGGGTCGGCCGGGGAATGATCGGGAGAAAAAATGGGATGAGATTTGGGGTTTATCTTCAGTGCGTTGTGTGGTTAACCATATTTTTTATTAGTAGCAGTTAGAACCGTGACAAAATGACCATTACTATTGAGCACATTTGTAGTAGTGAATCTTGAGAAATCAACAAATCCTTATCACTTTCTACGCCAATCCAGTTGACAGATTAGCACGCACGCATAAGGCCAAATCTCGCTCCTGAAGAGATCATCATATGCCAGCATGAACCATCATCAACGGATAGGTGAGCCAATAACGACAGTAGTGATATTTTTTAAGATGATATCAAGCACCCAACGTATAATACTCGACGAGACACAGCATGGATGTAAAGAAAATTATGTTAATTTGTCATCCTTAGAAAGAATTGCAACTTAGGATTAAAGGATATTACTTATATATATGTCGGTTGTAACCTTGTGACATTTTATAATAAAAAGAAAAAACAAAAATAATATTGATGATCTTTCAATTGTGCAACCTGTAGGTTTGGAATGGTTACATGGCGTGGTTGCGGCAAATACACAATCATTAAGCAATAAACAAACGATAAAAAGAACTAAACAAATAAACAAAAGCGATAGATATAAAACACAAACCAAAAGACACAAGATTTACATGGAAAACCCTTACGAGAAAAACCACAGGCGAAGGAGAAGGTTTTACTAATTGAACTAATATGAAGGATTACAACGGTGGATCAACTCTCACAAAATCTCTAACAAAGAATCCTGGTGTTCTCTCTCTCTTAATTCTGATTACAAAAAAGTTAACCTAATTAGGATTACAAACTAGAATATATATAGTATATGCAAATCAGAATAGAACTAGGATTTTCCAAAACAGCCCAGAATTCGGCCCAACAGATTTCGAGCCGGCTCAAACTTATCTTGAGCCATCTCATACGAACAGATCAGAGAAATCTGTAATTCCAGACATGTTATGAACCGTCTCATACTTCACTTGAGCTGTCTCATCATAGGATCGAGCCGGCTCAAGATTGTTCTGAGCCGTCTCTTGCAAACAGAGAACGCTGATGTTTCCAAACGACTTGTGAGCCGGTTCAAGATTTTCATGAGCCGGGTCAACTCCAGGGATCATAGAATATGGGTAAACTCAACAATGTCGGATGAATTTTAAGATTATCTGCACCAATTTTTTGTCATGAAAGTGAACACCACAGGTGGTTCAAGTGGACACCATCTACTTCAGCCCGTGCGGTATCGCAACTCTTATCTCCATTAAATTTTTAACAAAATTAATCATGAAACAAAAACAGAAACAAAAAGTCTTTAGAGAAAGTGAGGGCTACATAAAACTACACCATAGAAACGTCATCTTTCTCCATGTCGGTCTAGCTCACGTACCCACCACATTAATCCTAAACAAAAACAAACAAACAAACAAACAAACAAAATCCCCGTCCCATGAAATGATAAAATAATACATCATATTTGCTCTTATCCTCGTATTTATTTATACATACATGCAAATTTCTGTTTTTATCCATTTTGAGCAGATCTGTCTCTATTTTTAAAAATGATAAATAATGATAAAAGGAACAATCAAGCAATCTATCCACACATCTATGAGCAATCTATCCACACATCTATGAGCAATCTTTTTCTCCCCATCTACTAAAATCTACTTTTGTGACACACAATGTGTGTGGAAAAAGGAAAAGATCGAGTGTACGTGTGATGAGGCAATCATCTTCATTATGTATATATATAGTGATGAACATTATATAAATTGGACAAGAATAGACTTTAAAAGGGAATAATATCTACAAGCTCTTTCTATATACATGTTTTTTTTAATTTGCATTTCATTTGCATTGTCGTTAATGGTACCTACATCACAATTTACAAAAACATCAAAAGAATCCAACAGTTTCAATATCTCAAAACAGCTAGCTGCTGGGCTGTGGATACCTTTATTGTATATTATGGACTAATTAAGTGGCGTTATTACCACACCAACTACAATTACAAGTCACGTCATGACAAAGCTATTATTACATATAGAATGTGGCATCTAAAGAGATGTGTACGTAGACTTGAATATTTTCCTCATTTTTATCACGTTTTTGCGTCTACGGTCCTTTTAAAAATGCTGTACCACAACTACACAAACCAATCCACACACACCCTATCTCCTTTCTTCTAAAATAACGCCAACATCCTCATTCAAACACCAACTAGTACCAAGCAACTATCACTATACATTAATCCTCCTATGGATCTCCTCCAAGATTCGTCGGAACCGAAAAGAAGCGTCACAACCCCGGTCGCCGTCGACCATCGTCATGTACACTGTGACACCGGTTCGTCTGAGAAAGAACGTGACCTTCACGCGGATTTACTTCAGGGTTGGCCTGAACCAGTAGTCCCGGTCCAATCGATATCCGAAAGCGGCATGAACACCATCCCAGACTGCTACGTGAAGCCCCCCTTGCAACGTCCGTCCTTAGACTATGAAGCAAGCTTGTCTGGGAATGAGATGAATATACCTGTAATCGACCTGAAAGGCCTGACAGAAGGCGGCGTGACAGAGTGCCGTGCGACGATGAAGGCCATATCGGACGCATGCAGAGATTGGGGGTTCTTTCAAGTGGTGAACCATGGGGTGAGCCTGGAGCTGGTGTCGGCGATGAAGATGGTGTGGAGAGAGTTTTTCCGGCTTCCGATCGAGGAGAAGAGGAAGCTTGCAAACTCGCCGAAGACTTATGAAGGGTATGGAAGTAGGCTTGGGGTCGAGAAGGGGGCTGTTCTTGATTGGGGTGACTATTTTTTCCTTCATTTTCTTCCGGAGTCTGTGAAGGACTGTAGCAAGTGGCCGGCTCAGCCTAGTTCTTGCAGGTACCAATTCATGATCACTCTATATATATTTCTTGTCATCATTAATTTTTATGACAACAAAAAAAAATTATTACTTTCTATTTTGCAAGAAACAATATTTATAGCTTTTTATAATTCACGCTTTATTATTGATCATATTAATAATAAGAAGAAATTCCTTTTATGCAATTTCTTTTGTTTGAACTCAGCACTAATATTAATATTAGGCATTTTTCAAAAGAAAATTCGAATACTTTAACCTCTATAGCAGAAAATTGTCCCGACATAGTTATAGTTTCCTCATAATTTTAGCAGCAGTCAAGAATTCTATTTCGAATGTTTTCTTCTCGAATTATCATGTTTCTTATTTCTCCCATTTCCCCCTTCATACGGAATTAATTTCTAACATAGAAATTAATAACAAAGTTCATTTTTCAAAATTTCACAAAGTCGACATAGTTTCCTGCTACATAAAATTAACGCATGGTTCGACTAAAGTAGAATAGGGATATCAAGTATGTAGCACAAACCGAAACTAATTAAGAACATCGATCTTCTGAATAAAACAGGGAGATCACAGATGAGTACGGGCGCGAACTCGTGAAGCTATGCGATAAACTAATGAGGGTGATGTCGATAAGCTTAGGGTTGGATGTGAGTTTCTTACAGAACTCCTTCGGTGGCAACGGCGCGGGTGCTTGCATGAGAGTAAACTATTATCCAAAGTGTCCACAACCTGACCTCACTCTAGGCCTCTCGGCCCACTCCGATCCCGGTGGGCTCACCGTTCTGCTCGCCGATGATCGAGTCAAGGGCCTCCAAGTTCGGAAAGGCGATTCTTGGGTTACGGTTCAGCCCATTCCTGATGCATTTATCGTGAATGTCGGCGATCAGATTCAGGTACATTTTTCATACTATTGTTAATTTTAAATTGTCTTTTCACAACAATAATCCATTAAAGAGACCGAGGGTAATGATCGGTAACATTAAAAGTCAAGATACTTTGTTCCATAGAACCTGGGGGAGCAAACAAGAAGTCGATAGAAGATGGAGGCCTCGTTTGTTTTTGTATAGTTTTAAAGCCTTTTGTTTTCTTATGCATTATTGGTGAGCAACTTCTCTGTCTTCATTCATTAGTCCAATCACATGCGCATCACTTTCTGTTGAAGTACTTTTGAGGCATCTTTGATCATCATTATCTAATCATCTTCACATTCCTTAAGGTTTTATGATCCCAAGTGAAGTGAGAGCGATGGTCATCTTTTATTCAGTGTCAGAAATCTAGCTAAGAAATATAAGGCCTGTAGTTCTAAAGGACATTTTGAAACAAGATAATGTCGCTAAATTTATTTTTTAAAAATAAAAAACAGCTATAAAATAATTAACATTTTAAAATGTGTTCAACGCCGTATATATCATAGACAAGCAAAAGAGCATGCCAAAACACAGTCCCATATTACGTATGGATTCGGTTGTTAATTAAAGATGGAAATGTAGCGCAGTGCATGCAAAATTTGACTACTGTATTCAGAATTTTTTTTTGTGTTACTTGATTGAGACGTGGGTACCAAAAATGTATGCTGATTTATGGCAGTTGCTATTTCCAACAGTACCCTTCCAG
The DNA here is from genome assembly GCA_030015575.1 of Agapanthus africanus. Lineage (NCBI taxonomy): Eukaryota > Viridiplantae > Streptophyta > Magnoliopsida > Asparagales > Amaryllidaceae > Agapanthus > Agapanthus africanus. The sequence continues at coordinate 173,861,590 of JASDDO010000022.1, read as the reverse complement.
GGGCGGACCTAGGGCAGTGTGGGGCCATGGCCTCACCGTATTTTTCGAAACCGAGAGGAAGAAGAACTCGGAGATGAGAACGGCGATGACGATCGCCATCGCCATCGAGGGGTTGAAGTTTGGGTTGTTGAGGTTGTTGAGGTTGTTGGGGTTATTATTGTCGTCGTCGGAGGAGGAGGAGGAGAGGGTGACTGGGCGAAAGCGCAACCTGCGGTGACCAAAAGTAGAAGAAATAGTGGAAAACAAGAGGTGTGGTCACTGGCTGCTGCTATTTTTTGGAGAATTTTTTTGGTGGCGTAATGAAATTAGAGAGGGAGGAGAGGAGGACGGGAGTATCTTATATTATCATCATTCGTCGTCGTCGTCGTCGTCGTCGTCATTTTTAGAAGCTTGGCGGTGGGTATTGCCGGCAATTTTTTGTCCATTAGCGGGATAGATTATCCTAAGTGTCTGGAATTTAGGGATATTTGCGTTCAGCCTTCACTAGAAAATCATCCTCCACCCCTTCTTTTTCATGGATATTTGCATTGGGCCCCTCCACTTGCAAAGGACCTATGCTAGTATAAATATGAAGGGGAAGGAATCAGGGGAAATGACATTGGGGAAAAGGTAGAGCGAGACGGCTTTGATTTAGAAGCTGACACGTACAAGAGTCACGTGTGGTAAATTAATTCTCCATTTTTTCCTTTTTTGAGAAAATATTCGATGTGTCTCGTGTACGTAATACAGTAAGTTTCCACTATAGGTTAATATGTTTAGCCCCATCCTTTGGAAAATTCCTCGATCCGCCGTTGGTCACATCTATTTATTACATTTAAGCAAATGTGAGGGACCCTTCCCTCAATCTATAATAGTGGAAATGATTTTCTTTTTACTTTTTTTTGGGAAAATTGGTATAGGTACTTGACCCAAAAAATGATAAAACTTCGGGGAAATTGAATATAGGTCGTTGACGCCAAAAAAGCTGAGTCTAAATATCTAACCATTTTTTATTTTTTAATATTCATATACAACACTTGTAAATTTTTGGGAGATACAACCTTTACATATAACTACTGCTTCACATCTTTTCAAACTGCCACTTTTTTATATGTACAGTTTATCTCGTAAATATAGAAATTATCTGATAAATTTAGGGGTTAATTTGTACATATAGTAGTTATCTGCTAAGTATATTAATACATATCTAATAAATGCAGTAATTATTTGCCAAAAGTTACAAGATATTATAAGAATATTGAAAAATAAAAAAACTGTTAATAACTTAAACATCCCTTTTTTTGGTCATGAATGATTTTTCTTAGTTTTTTTTTGGCCAAGAACCTATCCCTGGCTTTCTTATGGCCAGGGAGCTATATCTATTTTCTCCATTCTTATTTGTTTTTACATAAAAAAAAAGTATTGAAACTTCCTAAGGATATAAATCTAGTAATAGTATGCATTGAACCCTCTAAATTCCAAACCATGTGCTCCTTTTGTCCCCTTCCAAATTCCTAGACCAAACACTCTAGGGACCTCTATGAGCCACTAGAATATATATAATAATGTAAATATGCCCCCAATAAAAAAGAAAACAGCATGTTTGACTAATATAAACGAGATAGAGTTGACACTAATGTACAATTAAAATATTCTATTGGGCACATGAACAAGGTATTTCCCTTCTATGTTCATCTTTTTACTTTGCCAAGGGCATTTATCTCCATTGTGAAGAAGTAACACTATAAGTATAAAACTGCCAAAGGGACTTTACCTCAACAAGAATTCATAAAATGCGTGTCGCCGACACATAGGAAAACAAGAATTCATAAAATGTGTGCCGATAGTTCTTAATATATCATGATGATATGTTCGTCATCAAGGCTAATGTATCCATATAATATATATTTTAGGTTCTTACGAATGCCATATACAAGAGCATAGAGCACAGAGTGATGGCCAATGCAGCGGACGAGCGGTTCTCCTTTGCTTTCTTCTACAATCCCCGGAGCGATCTTCCGTTGTGTCCGGCACGCGAGCTCGTGACAGCGGAGCGGCCGCAGCTCTATCAGCCCATGACATTCAATGAGTACAGGCTTTACATTAGAAAGAAAGGCCCACGAGGCAAAGCCCAAGTTGAATCATTGAAGGCAATGTGATGCGACTTATCTAACCACATGTTGTTATGATAGGTCTGCTTATTTTTGTACATTAATATCAATAATGATTTGCATCTGTTTTCTTGCTTCATTTAACAAAAGCACATAGAGCAGTAGAGCAGGGACCATATGTGCTTTTGTTAATGGTTCATATTGGCACCAGGAATTCAATCGTTAATATTGTCGGTTAGAAAAGAAGAAAGCGGCCGATGAATGCACATAAGATAGAAGGAACAATCGCACCGAAAAGCTGGTTAAAGCTTAAACTCTTATGATGTAAAAAAAGTCATTGGAATAGAAAACAAAATTTGCATTAGGGTTAAGATGTCCAAACTTGATACTACTTTGTAAATATTTGGAGACTGCGCATTAAGCCGTGGCTGTGCATTACTGAGTAAATATTTGGAGATTGCCCTGCTAAAGAGAAATTTCATTTTGAAGAGATAAGTTGTGAATTACTTGGTATTAACCATGTCGGGAGATCAGATGGCGACCACCGACAATTCTTTTCACGGTTATTCCTTGATTCTACACATAGTCAACTGTCATCCGAGCTGACTTTCCATATTTGCGAATCTGCAACATATTAGATCCCACTAACACAAAATTACTGGCTGATATCTTATTATAAGACCACAAAGAGAAAAATATCATCCATTTCATTAGCAATGACGATGTGCACTGCTGTAGTAATAAGATAAAGTTTGTAAGCAAGTGCACAAAGAGGACAAAAATAAAATAGGGCACATGTTTGAACTGTAGTGTGGAAACTAAGAGAGGTGGGTCCAAAGCATTAGCATGATTATGATTGGGAAATGGGTGCCATAGCAATCAAAGTGTCTGCTGCAACTAGGGAGGGAAAAAAACAATACCCGAATGCTACAAAAAAAAAAACAAAGCAATTAATTTCCATCGTAATCAAATTTCCACAGATTTGTCCCATCATTATCTTGGTTTCTAGCTTATGAACAAATCTTTCAGAAAAAACAAAAAACAAATACAGAAGAAAATCATTCCTAAGAGAGAAAAATCTTGCAAGGGTTAATTTGCCTCCACAAACTTATTTAATAGTGCTCATTAAATTCTATCTTTCTTTTAATTAGTGAAAAAAAAAATAATTTCATTTGAATAAGTATATCAGTTATTGATTACCTATATAACACTGGCAGAAATAGCAATATGATAAGGTATATAATAAACTTAAATACTGAATTATTGCAAAGCAAGAGAATAAATTAAGGTAAAATCAAAGATAAACACAACCTGAAGCGCTTATGAACCTCAGGATGCACCAAAGCAGCTGCTGATAAAATTTCACCAGCGAGGTCTGTTCACGAAACCTGCCACGTATATAGGACGCAAATATGTAGGATTGCGACATATAATGCATGATACCGATGTATACAGAATATCTTAACTATTGATCTGTAATATTATCAGCATAGAAATCCAAAGAAGAAATGTGACTTCTCCGTGTCCAAGACAAAAGTTTTGTATAATCAGATTCCTTATGAAACAAAAGGTGAAAATGAAAGAAAATTGATCTCGCCATTTTGCGATCCTTTTCCTGATATAATATTAAGCTGTTCCCCTCCAATTTTATCAGCTCTCACCCTAGATTTAGCATCAAAGAAGCTGAAACCTTAATAACAAAAAAGATAATCATTAACCAAGCACCTAAAGAAACAAAAATAACTAATTAAGCACCTAACAAGCCAAATAGCCAAACGATAAGCAACACATGAGAAGATTGGATGTCTTCTAATTTTGTATTGATTCTTAATAATCAAGCGCCTAACGAGCCAAAACATTATCAATAATGGAAAGAAGATTTATTCTACTAATAGGTAGATTACTATATATATGGTGGCATATAAAACACAGATAGCAGTGGACATCACTTCTAGCATTAGGTGTTGGTATATGTTTGGAGTAGGGACTGTCATAAATCATGGCTTAGTTTAATTATTTCTGCAGGCTGCAGGAAACTAATATCTAGAATTCTAGTAGATCAAAAACCAATTACTACATCATATATAATAAATATCATTAATTAATAATGGATCACTAGTGTCTCTGTGTGTGTGTGTGAGAGAGAGAGAGAGAGAGAGAGAGAGAATGTCAATGTCAGTTCTAGAAAATAATGTATAGGTTCCATTTATAATCGATGATTAGTTCCCCCAACTTATCTTAAACTTCTTTCTTATAGCCACTGCAACAAATCTCCGAATGTCAATGTCAGTTCTAGAAAATATTGTTCTAGTAGTTCCTCAAAGAAATGAATCCATATCAGATGCCAATAGTCAACAACAATAACAACATGCCCTTATCCAAAATTCTTGGGGTTGGCTATACAAATCATTTTCTTCCATTTCGCTAAGTTAAGGCTCGGTTAAATTAACAATTGGCACATCACTTTTAATTGTTTCTATCCATATTCGTTTACGACTACCCCTACCTCTTGTATTAACTCAATTTTGTCATTTCTTTAGAACATCTATTAGTCTTCTTTACATATGTCCAAACGGTTCTCTTTTATTTTTTCTTCTACGGAAGCGAACACCAGTTTGTTACAAATACACTCATTTTCAATCCTACCCTTTCGTGTGTTACCGATCATTGAGTCAATGCTTTCATTTCAGCAACACTCATCTTGGTGATGCTTTTTAATTGCCCAAACATCTTTGATCCAAAAAGTAATGGTAGTCATATAGCCATCTTATAGAATTTGGCTGGTGATGGTCAATATATACATTGTTTATCAGTATTGCCCTTTACAATATATTGTTAAACATCAGAAGTAATAAGAAGTACAATTATTAACAGACAATTTTATTAGGTGTTGGTAACACTGAAGCAATATTCTATATTTCGGATGTCGGTATTGTGTCGGTCCGAAAATTTTGATGTCGGATATTAAATATCGAGAAATGTCGTGTGGTTTTAGCAAATATCGGGTTTGATACTTTTGTAATGTAAACATCATTTATATAAATTATTTTTTTGAAATAATATCAACTTATTCTCATTTTTAGTTTTATTAAATTAATATCTTTCTCAATATCTCAGTGGTAGAGTGGTCGCTTATTAAGCGAACGGTCGTAAGTAATGACGATGTCTTTTGTTCTTTATTTTTACAATGGACTGGGCTAATTACTTAAAGTCCAAAGCCCAAAACCCAAAATAAAATTACTTAAAAACTTTTTTTCCCACGTATCCGTAAATGTCAGGTAAAATGCTGACATCTGACATGTCGGTCGACATCACGAAATGTCAGCCGACATTTACAAAATATCGGTAAGCAAAAAAAATCTGCATATCTATATCGTTTTCTTTCCAAACCCGACATGTCGCTAATATTTCGGTGATGTCGAAGGACATTTAGAACACTGCGCCGAAGGGTTGATAAAAAAAACTTCATGTTTTTGTTTACAACTTCTAGAAACAAAAATTAAACCAATTATTTTGAAATAGCAAGATCACATGTGTGGTTGAGGAGCGGAGGAAGATGGGTCACTGTTGCACATGGCCAGAAAATTGGGGGGAAAAACCCTAGACTAACACCCGTCTCCATTATTCAGGACTAATAAGAGAAGTGTTGGCTATAGTGCCCTCAAGGCAATTATCATAGTCGCGGACTTGTGATTATGATGATTGGGATAGGACCTATACCGATAAAACAGTCTTACTCAAGATGATAGTATACTATCTGATTTGTCTTTATCATCATGTTGATAGAGCCCATAGGATTTTTGCTTGACTGCCAGCATTATGATGGCGATCATATATGTGGGAGCTGGGGTCTATAAGCACATCCTTTAATGTCCCTAGTCGTAGGAGTATCGAGACCGGGCATCGATACTCCAGTGTAGACTAGTGTATACTGATCGAGACCCCGACGAGGGGCGGTGGGCAGGTCTCACAAGCCATTAGTGTTAGTTTGTTCACCTAAGATAGTATGCAGGTGCTCATTGGGTTATGAGTACACTGGACGGACTCGCCGGGAACCTGCTAGTTGGTATTATACCTATTGTCAGATAGCAGTTCCCAGGTGATATGTGTACAGGTTAGTCTGTTGACCTGAGATCGTCATTTGTCTCATGTGAGTTCCCACCGTGCTTTGATTACTATCCTACCACGGCTCAAAGGAGTCGTGCAAACAGGTTTTAGTTGGGTACAGTCCTGAGCCACATGGAGGCAGTGATCGGATCGTCGGGGATTCGTCTCTCCCGGTATTGAGGGTTGATATCGTATTGTGTACGGGTGGCCATCACTAGAAATCCATGGCCATGGTGAACGAGAATTACCGATCCAGGATCGATAGTTTCTCACGCGGTGATGGGTTACATGCCGACACTAAATATCGCGTTGTTAGGGGTCTGACTTTATCCACCCCCTAGACTCGATATGCGATGCTCTTAGACGAACAGACTGGACTGTACGGATATTGTCACTGTCAGACTCAGTAGGGGTTCAGGATGAGTTTGCTCGCCGGCCTCCCTTTCGCTCAATACCTGGATAGCCGTTATGTACAGCTAGTGCCGCTGACGTGCTTGTGGTTAAACCCACTGCCAGCGTATTGACGAGTCTTTAGAGTCCCATACAGAGGGTTTTCACGGTTCAGGCGATATGGTGTACATGAGGTATGTTGATACGTACATGTGTCCGATTAAATATGTGCATGTGTGGCGCAAACTTTAATCGGACGGTTGATAATACTAGCGGCTTAGGATTAAGCCGGATTATTAAATCGGTTTTGATTTAATAATTAATATATGTATTGTATATACGTATTCTAGTATTATTGTTCACTATTCATTTTCTCTCTAGGCTATTCATATTTTTGTACGAATACGCGTATATGTATTTCGATACATGTACCGGGAAGTTTTCTGTATTTTATACGGGATAGCTTCTAGAAACTTTGCCACCTCATTATTTGATTTTCCATTTATGGAAATTCATTTGTTTAATAATGAGGTGGAAAGGTGTGAGGTGGCATGAACATGGAACATGGTATGGGCTTGAGTATGGTTGATTTGTTTAATGCAACATGATGAGATTTTTTTTTGGGAGAGAGAGAGGGGGGGGGGGGAATATTATTGGTGGGAGGTTCATTTCACTTGCTTGATGATTCATTTTACACATTACATGCTAGCCCACTCTCTCACTCTCTCAAGTTCACAAAAAGATTTAGCCATTTTCTTTGTTCTTCATGCCAAAGTTTTCCTCACTCCATTCATCTTCTATGGATGCTCTCATGAGCTCATGGGTAGAGAGAAAAATATAGTGACACTTTCATACACCCTCGACTCTCCATCGCTAGCAACTTTGGAGCGTCGGTTGCTTCGTTCGACGAAGCTGGAGCTTGCGCCATTTCCCTCGGGTGGATCATCGGAGATGGAGAAAGACCGGCAACCAAACCACATTAAGGAACTGCTAGGAGCTTGGAATGAAGACCGAAGGACACGGATCAACTCGGTATAACGATTCTAACTCTTAGTTAGTTTGCTAGTTTAGGGTTTAAGGTCGATCCGTAAATCAGATAACGGTAGCGCCAGTTTAGAAATTTTTGTTCCGCATTTTGGCCGCGTTTCGATGGCCGGGGCGCTGCCGCGACCCTTCATGGTATCATAGCAAGGTTTTAAACCCCTTACTAGCTTGTTTAAACGTGCCTGAAAGATCGATCGACGGAATTTACCGAAATCACGATTCCATTTTCGTAGTTTCTGCCGATTTTCAAAAGTGGTCAAAAATATTTTCCAGAGGCTTAAAAATCCGTGCAGGCTTTTTTAGGAGTACACAAAAAATTTGGGCCCGTGATTCCTCTAAAGCGCCGCGGAACCGCCGCACTTAGGCCCTATTGGCGGCGGTTCCGCGGCTATTTAGTGGCAACGGGCGTCCAAATTTTTTCTGTAGCTCATATACTTAGAATTGTGATTTTTGTGATATTCTGTTTTGGCCCAGTTTTCTGTGTAGTGTTGTTATTGCTATTGGGGACAATTTGGAATTTTGTCGATCGATATTTTAAGTGTGCGTTTGACAGTACATACATTTCTATCTGTGACCGTGAATATCATTTGATCGGTAAACCCGTCTAACTGCTATATGTTCTTTTAGACGAGTTTGCGAACGTGACATTCACGTTGATGTTCTGTGTTGTGCTGTGATGTTGATTGGATCGTCGTGGTGGATAGCAATGGTGCAATATTAGTACAGTTTTATTTCATTTGTACATTTGATATTGCGGGACGAGCGTCCGACATGTGGACTGCCGTCACTTCCAGTTTGTATATTATTCTTTTGGGACACAACCGGGCTGAGGTCGATGTCACCCTTGTATATTATTTTATTTTCTGTACTAGGATTACCCCGCGGTGGAGTGCACGAATAGCCGGGTTCTAGAGGGCAACTGGTCCGCATCTCATGGCATTGGGACGGAGGGGACCTTACTCTAGAATTGGCGGGCTATTCGCCGCACTCGTAGGGGGTATAGGTTGACCCAGGAGGGGTGCTCAAGTTACAGGATTCCGTGAAGTGCCGGGTGGCCCATTCACGTTGTTGAAAGGGGCTGTCTCACTTCTGGTCTTGGCGGGTAACTTGCCGCGCTCGTAGGGGTCTAGGTTTCATTGCACAGTCTATCCACACGACAGGGAACGTCGGGTCTCATTTGCGGCTCAAATGAAACCCGGGGCTCCAGATTATCCACCATTCTGTGATGTTTCTGTGATGTTTCTTTATATCATGCCTGAGACGATTGTTATATATTTATATATATACTAGTAGATATTGTATATGTTTTGCACCCGCGCTAGCCCAGTCCCCGCTCTGTCGTTAGTTAAGTAACCTAACGGGTGATGACGGGACCCAGTGGCGAATGCAGATGGCATATACGTACATTTTATTTTCGTTCTTTTCTGGTGTGATTAATTGATAGGACTGCATTGATTCTTATCAATGCAAGGATAAAACATACCTATATTTGATGTTGTTGGAACCAAGTTTTTAAAAACTGACATTACAGACGTTCTCTTTTGCTTTGCATAGCGGCATTCGATTGGGAATATCCCGCACCTCATTCGACAAGGCAAGGGCCGAGATCCCTTCATCGGGAGTGACTCCTTGAGTAAAAGTTTGCGTCAACGTAATAACTTCACTATAGTCGATTACTTTTGCTTTGCATCGTGGTATTCAGTTTGGGATATCCTGCACCCCATTCGACGGGGAAAGAGCCGAGATCCCTTCACCGGGAGTGACCTCTTTAGCAAACGTTTTCACCACTATATATTTATAAAACCACTTAGATTCCTTCAATGAGATCAAGTTCATTACGTTAAAGGTTTTTCGCCAAAAACCAGCCGTAGCCCTCTGTTATTTCTTATAAGTACTATTTGGTATTCGTGCTATGTTTGTTGGCAAGCGTCAAGGCATAGTGTGCGGTAGCTGAATAATACTTATTTGTAGCATGGATATGCGATTGATCGGGACAGTCGTACAGCTTTGTTGGCAAGCGTCAAGGGCTTGTGCGGGTGGGTTCGAGTTAATCCATGACAATGACGGGTTGAACTTGACTAGTGACCTATAATTTGTTGGCAAGCGTCAAGGTTATAGGTCATTAGGGGTAAAAATCATATCGGGAGTTTCAAACATACAGGAAACTTGCCAGGCTTGCGCATACCTTCTGGAGTGTGGTGACTTGAGTGGCTTCCATCAATTTATCATGCGATGATAGTTGGATCCCGATTCCCATTGATGAGTAGGATTACTCCTCGGGTGATTCCGACTAATTCTCCTTTTAGGTTTGGAGGAGAATTTGAGGATACAGCGGGAGCCATCCAGATTAGATAAAATGATTAAACCATTCTGATCTAGATTAGAGTGCACGCTGAGTGTTTCTTCTTTCTCTCTCTGGCTATGACTATGACCCGACCTTTGACTAAAACTCATGAAACCAAATTGATCGAACCTTCTTAAAACACTTTGGCTTTTGGAATGTCACGGTGTCGCATACATCATTGCCACTTCTATATCACCTTTTGCTTTTCTCCAGAACACCTCGTATCACTACGAACATCCACTTCCATTGGATAAATCCATCGTATGGTTATATACGAACTCGAAGGAACTTTTTCGAGGATGGATTCTGGTTCTGGAGAGATTGAATAGGATTATTCGGTTGTCTTTTCCCTTTACCTTCTCACAGGTTGTGAGAGCTCCTAGGATTAGGAAAGGGTACACCTATTGAGCTTATTGGATAGTCTTCTTCCAAACCATAGGCAAGTGCCGAACGGTAGGGAAGGAAGAAAACCAATTAAGCTTAAGTGTGGTGTACAGAAGGTAATAAGTAAAGACATAAAAAGGGGTTAGAATAATGGCAAATGAAATTGCGACCACCATCATTCACGACAAAAACCGTGTATGCCCCTGCCACTCCTACATGTACTTTGCTTTTCTCTAGGACACTCCGTATCACTACGGATATCCACTTCCATTGGATAAATCCATCGTATGGTTATATACGAACTCGAAGGAACTTTTTCGAGGATGGATTCTGGTTCTGGAGAGATTGGATAGGATTATTCAGATGTCTTTTCCCATTACCTTCTCTCAGGTTGCGAGGGCTCCTAGGATTAGGAGAGTACACCTATTACGCTTATTGGATAGTCTTCTTCCAAACCTTAGGATGGTGCCGAAAGGTAGGAAAAGAAGAAAACCAATTAGCCTAAAGAAGGTGTACATAAGCTAATAAGTAAAGACATAATAAAGGGATTGGAGTGAGGGCAGGTAAGTATATGGTTACTGTCGTGAATCATGATAGTGGAAGAGGCGTTACTAGGAATACCAGTTAAACCCCTTCGAAACATTTTCATGTTTCAGTTTCACTGTGCGATGTTAATTGATAACTGTTTTCCTAGTTGGAATCTAATTCCAGGGTATGTATTTACCAAATCAGTTTCTCACATCTGCATGTTATTACAGATGGTGAGTGGGAGTAAGATATTGGGAATTGGGTGATTAGACCCTCATTATATCGGAATTCATTGTAATTGATGATATTTGAGGAAATCATTTGGATTTTGCCGGATGGCAAATATTTGGTTTTGAATATCCGTTGTTGTGCACCAATTTAAAGCTGATATATCTGTATGTTTATTTTATAAAGTGAGATATAACTTTTTGATATTATGTCTGTGACATTTACCTATATCAGTTGATGATTAGGTAAGGTGCATTCAACAGCGGTGTAATTCTTCTTAACCATAGTACAGTTTTTCAACCTACGACGCACATGGTTTGAGTTATTGAACTCAGGGGACTTGTACAAAGCATTGCATGTTGTCCAGTGTCCATTAGGATAATGGGGTTGGTACTCGTACTATATTCTTTTTAATTGTGACTTCTCCAGTTCTAGACAAGTATTTCGTAGAAAAGCAAAGTTCAGATATTGAGAAGTTATAGGTATAAGAATAAAGTAGAGAACCATTTATTAGAAGTATCAGGATTCTTCGAAATAGTCGAAGATGTAGATACTTGTGTTTGGTATTCCGTTGATAGTTATGGTTTTGAGAACTTGTTTCTCTTTCAGGTTACTCATATATAGATGCACTCCTAGATGAGTAATGCTGATTGGCTTCCTTCCATTTGGTTGATATGCACTGGAGACAGCTGCATGATTTTGAATCTGGTTCCAATTAAATTAGTGCTTTTGTTTCTATATTAGATATATATAGAATCAATTTATATCTTAACGATGTTAAGGTATAGGGAGTTGTCTGGCTGATACTTAAAACCAGAATCCGGTTAAACTCAAGGCGCGTTTCAGTAATGGCTGTTTGTGGGTTATCTCGGGCTTTGACGAGAGTTAACTTTCTACCATCAGAAAGATCAATATTTATATTGTTCTTGACTCGCCACATTTTTAGTAAAATGCACTTTTTCAGAAAAACAAAAGTGGGAGTATGGTAGAACTGGAAGTGATTCCAGAACTACAAATGATCACTGAAGATTTAATAGAACCTAAGAATTCAATTGTTTTTGACGTTCCATTAGCCACTCCGCAAATTTTGGTAGGTAACCTGACGCACCCGAGAGGTACTTCGGTCTTCTCAGTAACGGTGACAGGGAGGTTCTTGTTTACCCAGACTTGCCATTGCTGCTGTTCTAGACTATAAGACCCGGCAGGAGGATAAGTATAACGTCGTTCTAAACTGGCTTTAGAAGTGTACGTATATATGACTCTGCCAGAGGGTTGTTGTAGTCAGTGGGAGCAGCGGAAGCATAGTAGGAAAGTAGCTTATGTCTATTTATAGACTGAAGCAGGTATAGCGGAAATAGATCATCTAATTTTTGTGTGACAGTCATAGGCTTTGACTTCATCAGAATAGGAGATGGATCTGCTAAGAAGGTAGTAGAAAGTGATGTCCAGGTATTTGGGATGACAGGCATTTGATAGGAAGAGATATTCCTATACTACGATCGGTTGTACTATGGTTGCCACAAAGTTGTTTCTCCACACAGGATATGGATATAATATCAGGTTTTCTGGTTACTAGATCTATGGTTTTAGATCTAGATTTGGGAAGTATCCCAATTTGGGTACTTTGACATTATTCTAAAGATATTTTAGAATGGATGACTCCTGGCATGATGGTGTACCTGCAGGTGATGGAGTCACCCTCTCCAAAGGTGTCTTATAGACTAACGTGGAGAGGGATCTGCATGATTGGCATATCACTTGCTTAGGCAATTGAGTTAATCATGAAATGTCAAGTACCACACCAGATATTGCTTTTGCACTAGATGCAATAAGCAGATATATTAATCCAATCTTGGAAAAACATTGGGAAGCAGTTATTGAACATAAATGGATGTTCTAAGGATATAGTAACGGCAGCCTCCTTCGGGAGACGGTTATCATTCTAGGCTTCCATGGTGACCTGGATGATAGAGTGACTGTCAAAGTTATAGTTTTTCCCTCTTCCGAGGGACAGTATGTTGGACAGGTGGTCCAAGCGGATACTGAGGAAGGCATGGCGTATGTTACTGATTAAATTCAGTGGATGATACAGTCTAGGAAGTTTGCTGGAATTGGAGTTCCTTTTGTGAACTGGGTCCCATCAGATATCCATGTTAGTTATATGTATGCCCTAGAGGCCATTACTGTACATAGGATGTATATTGTAGTGGATGCTGGGACATATATAGGGAGGACTTTCTTGCTCGACATGATAGTATGCTATCTGGTTACCCTTTACCTTAACGTGTGCACTGATTGTCTCTCTGTTACATGTTGGTAAAGCCCTTAGGATGTGTACTTGATTACCTGGACTATGATGCTGATCATACTAGTGGGGACATGGTAGTCCATAAGTACATCCTTCAAAGTCCCTAGTCGTGGGTGTATCGAGACGGGGCATCGATATACCAGAGTAGACTAGCGTATACCTTCTCGACCCATACAGATGGGCGATGGATGATCCCATATCCATTGGTGTTTGACATCAGAGGAGATATACGGGTGCTCAGTAGAGACTGGGTACACTGGACGGACTCGCCGAGAACTCTCAGATGGTATTATACCTCACGTCAGATGGCGGTTCTCTGGTGACACTGGTACAGAGTAGTCTGTTGACCCGAGATCGTCATAGAGTCTTGTGTGGTTCCCACTGTGCTTTGATTTCCATCTTACCACGTCCAAGAGGGCGTGCAAAACGGTGGTTTTTGGGTACAGTCCCGAATCACATGGAGGCAATGAGCGATAGGAGGGGATTCGTCTCTCCCGGTATAGGGGGTTGATGTTGCGCTGTGTTCGATTGGCTATAACAGGAAATCCCTGGCCAGGGTTGCTGAGATTTACTGGTAAGTGTTACCAGTAGTTTCTCGAATTGTTATAGACCTCATATCGACACGACTTATCGAGCTATTGGGGTCTGACGTTTACCACCCCTAGGCAAGATATGCGACATATCAGACGATCAGACCGGATTGTACGGTAGTGTTACTGGTTGGATTCACTGGAGTGTGAGCGGGCTTGCTCGTCGATCTTCTGATCGCTCAATACCCGGGTGGCCGTTACGTTTAGCAGACCGCTTGCGGCTTGTGGGTGTTTGATATGATCATCATCTGCTGCCGGCGTATTGACGAGTCTTTAGAGTCCTACACAGAGGTTTCCTGGCTCAAGCGAAACGAAATAGGAGCGCATATGAGATATGTGCGGGACCGAGAATAATACGAGTATGTGATACTGTATTCGATTCTCGCGATGTGACATTGATCGGTTATATGCGATATAGCCGGGTTATCGGATCAAGTGTTGATTCGATAAGATGTTACTAATGATACCAGTCGGTTATGTCCGTCATGACCGGATCGTTAAATCAAGTGTTGATTTAATGATTTAATGCATAATTATATATTTGATATATTACTTTGCATTAACTAGTATCGGTTCACTTTAAATGGATTTTCTCGCTCGGATGTGCGCATTGCATATGCGATATGATTTTGTGCACTTGTTTGTATCATATTTGATGATACATGCAAATTAGGGTTTGTGTAAAGAATTAAATCTTGGTTAATGAAATGGTTAGGGTTTTTATTTGATTATTCATTTATTCATTTGTTTTTATTTTTGGAAAATAAATTGCATAAAATAGAATGGTGGCTTTCTTTTGTTTTCTTTCATGAAGCTTCATGAACTTTTGACTTAGTCACCATTTTGTCTCATGCTTAACCCTAACCAATTCAATTAACTCAAGTTAATTCTCTACACCTAACCATGGTGAGAATTATGATAAGAATGGATTTTTATTTATTCTTTAATGCTTATCATAAAACTTATCATAATATTCTTCTTCTTCTTCATCTTCTTCCTTGAAGAAAAAGCAAGCTCCATCAATGGTGATTGATGGAAATGAGTGAGAAATCCAATTCTAAAGTCTACCCACTTCCTATTTCTTCATCCTCTATCTCTTGCCAAGTAGTAGAGTGTGTTCTCTTCACAAGTTTTTGGACTTGGTGAAGTTGGAGCTTGATCTAGCGATGCCTCGACGTAGATCATCTTCGGCATAGAAATCGACGACCTAGCTCGCCATTTCTTCGACGAAGCCGACGCTAGAGCCCGGAAATTTATTTGGACAGCAAAGGGACTTCGTTGCGGAGCTATGGAGGTGGAGAACCGGATCTACAAAGGTTGTATTTCCGTATCTCTTAGTTAAGTGTTAACTAGTTTATTGTTTCGCCTAAACATCTAGCCGACGATCCGTAGTCGGGTCTCTTGGCACCCATAAAATTTTATATTGGCATGTTCGATGCCTTGTGAGACCTCTATAGGGTGCCTAGGAACCTTTCACTAGTATCAGAGCCTAGCTAGAGCCTTAGGCGAAGTCCAGACGGAATTTGAAGTCTGAACGAACCCGAAACCCGATCACAATCATGCTCTCTGGACATTTTGTAAAATCTGGAGTTTTTCGATATTAAAAATGCTTAAAAAATTCAGCATGGTAATGTATGAATTACCATGAAAAACGAGCCTCTATGTCCTCTTGTTGACCGCGGAACCGCGGCGTTGACCCCCATTTAGCGGCGGTTCCGCGGCGCATTGATGACATTAGCGACGGTTCTTTGCACAGTAATTCTTTGCACAGTAATTCATACCTCTGTTGTCTGTATTTTCTGGGCATTTTTAATACTGTTTCAAGAGTTAAATTTTCTGGAGTTGTTTTGGGGATTCGGTGTTTCGATCGGGGTATCAAATTTTGTCTATTTGGCTTTCCGGATAAATTTTAGAATATGTTAAAAAGTTCGACCGGATATAAATACCCAATTTTTCCCCTGTCGGGAAATTTCCAAGTGTTGGATTTTTCCGTAGTTTAACGACGTTCTAAGTAGTGCAAGTAACGTGATGGACCCTCTAGAAGACAACAAACTTTAACTCGATTATGTGACCGTCTTGAACTGCCCTTTGAACCTTCGGGTTTGGGGCAGTACTGCGTGCCACATGTGAGGCGTTGGCTTGACCCTTCTACGGCTGGACCGTTGGTACTGAGGCACGAACTGAATGTTTTTAGACTTGTTTCATGTGTTGATCTGTATCGGAAAAACTTGGGTGTTCGATTGTTCGATCGAAAAGTTTAGCATTTTCTATTTATCCGGAATGTGATACAATAATTGGAATTCACAATAAGTTATGAGATAACTGAATGAATGTTATAAACATAGCAGTTTAGTCTCACTTGATCGGTTGCCACGGAATTTTGATGTGATCAAAAGTCCGTCGCAATCACGTAGCGTACGCGGATACTCGCCGGGTAAACTTAATAGACAGCTACACCCCATAGCCCCGACCAAGTGACTGTAGGAGAACCCCGTCGCCGAAAGCATCCGTCCGGGTGCTCGCGGTAGCGGTGTTCCGCCTTGGTGCACTTCGTCGACGGTATCGGGGGTGCGGCCGCCTACTAAAGTTTGCGACGAGCATTCGATCAGGATGTCGGGAATCTTGTTGAATTACCCGACTTGATATTGAAAAGAGTTTTCGATAATGAGACTAAAATGCAGGGTTTATAATTATTAGGCATGCGATGTCTAAGTAATTCATTTGGTCAGGCATGCGATGTCTGAGGTAGTTGCGGATTCCAACTGTTGTAGTTTTACACTTTCTTTTCTGTGACCGTAAGTGTAATATGTGATATCGCCGGTTTCGTTGCTATATGTCAACGACAATTGGGATGCGCATATTTACTTACGTTGATGACATGTGATGTTATGTGTTGCTGGATATGTTATATTGGATCGTCGTGTTTAAATAGCCGGGGGTTTTTATTTGAGATGAGTGTTTTTCATTTTCATTCATGTAAAAACTTGTATGTAATATTCTTTTATTGGGGCACTTCCAGGTAGCGGAAGTTGTCACCTTTTGTATATTATTTACTTTTCCGCACTAGGATAGACCCAAGGAGGAGGGCACAAGTAACCGGGTTCTGGAGTCCAGTGGGAGACCAACTCGAGGAGTCGAGTCCGGGTCTCCTAACTCTAGAATTGGTAGGGTTGCTTGCCGCTCTCGTAGGGGTCTAGGGGTGTGGGTTTGGATATTCATCACGACCGTGGAATCCGTGTTTTATACTGGCTCGTATTCAAAACACGGACGTCCTAGTATATCCAATATTTCATATGATTCTTCTGCTGCGATATCTGTGATGTGATCATGTGATGTTCTGTGATAGATACAGTATATAGTATATATGATATATTATATAGGCGTTACTTATGTTTTACACCCGCGCTAGCCCTGCCCCGCTCTGCCGTTAGTTACCTAACCTAACGGTGCACGAGGGGACATCGAGGCGAATGCGGATGGCATAAGTGTACGTCGTATTTATCTGTGATGATTAGGTATTTAATGATGGGACTTCATTAATGAGATTAATGAAAGTAAAAGAAACCTAAGATGTTGTAGAATCGAATTTCAAAATAAAACAGGTAGCTACAGTTCTTGCTTTGCACAGCGGTATATGCGATATATCCTGCACCTTATTCGATAGGGAAAGGACCGAGATCCCTTCACCGGGAGTGACTCCTTTAGCAATAACTGGCAGATGCTACACACTCGGTTTGTCTTTTGATAGCTTTTAAGTGTTTTTGCTTTGCACAGCGATATATATGATATATCCCGCACCTTATTCGACGAGGAAAGGACCGACGATCCCTTCACCGGGAGTGACTCCTTTAGCAAAACTAGAAAAGCCTCAAAAACACTCCATTTCAAAATTCATTCGATCCTACAACGATATCAAGTTCATTACGCAATAGGTTTTCAGAAAAACCTGTCGTAGCCCTCCGTCATTTCAGATATGTACTGGTTAGTATTCGTGCTACGTTTGTTGACCTCTGTCAAGGCGTAGTGTGCGGTAGCTGATTAGCGCTTATCTGCATAAGCATATGATGTGATTGATTTAGGGTAGTCGTGCGACCTTGTTGACCTCTGTCAAGGGTCGTGCGGGTGGGTTTACTTCAATCAAGAAATGACGGGCTGAACTTGACTAGCAGCTTATGGTTTGTTGACCTCTGTCAAGGTTATAGGACGCTAGGGGCAAAATATTATCGGGAATTTCAAGTGTTGAAATTTGCAATGAGATTGCATACCTTCTATGAGATAGTTGGATCCCGATATCCGCTGCGAGTAATTGTTACTCCTGGGAGAGTTTTATACATTACAATTAGCCGATCAAGTAGGTGTCTAGAAAGGTGTCAACGGGGTTATGCCTCTGGGAAAACGAGGTTTACATTAATTAGGTTCGTGCGAAAGCACGGGGGACCTCCCTCAAAGTACCGACACTGGCCTGGCTGAAAGATTGGCGAACTTGTAGTGTGTAATTAATCCCGGCTGGTCTTTCCTTTAAGGGTTTGAAGGAAGATTTGATAAAAAGCAGTGGGAGCCATCCTGATTAGATAAAATAATAACCAATCTATTCTTGCAAGAGCGCACGCTGAGTGTTTTCTTCTCTCTCTCCAGGTAGCGACCATATCACGCCTTAATCAAGATAATAATACGGATTATTGACCGAACCCGCTTGTTATACTGAGCTGGGGAACGTTGGTCCCGCTCCACCTTATAATTGTTATAAGACAGAGCTGGAAATTGGGGAATACCAGATTTCCCGTGCCGCCCAAACGAAGAGAGTGCATGCTGATGCATCATCTTCGGGTGTGTTCATTACAAAGAACTGTTTCTCAGTATCCTCCGCATCCTTGGTATATGATACCGGATCAGGATCCCAGATATGTAATATGTTACATAGGGCTACAAAAGGGTAGAAAAACTGAGAACGGGTGATAAGTTTCATGAGGCAGAAAACGGGGCAAGAGTTGCAGCCAAGTCTGTTGGTCACTGTCACCCTGTATTGTAATACATTGATTCTGAACGAATGTTATTAGATACCGAACCTGATATACAAAATCATATCTGTCTCTTTATTAGTAAAGAAACGATAAAATTTTGTATTGTTGGATGATGTTTTGAACATTTCCTATATCAATAGTTGATCGGTTCAGGCACGTTATCTAAAAGCATTAATGTTCTAAATCAAACTACAGTTCTTAGTAAACAGAACACACACAAGAGGAAGAGTTCAGAAATGAACGAATCCTTCTTGAGGCATTGTAGACTAGGTCATATCAATGCGACCCGACTAGCTGGAGTTACATTTAGATGCATATTTAAATCAGTTTGAATTTATATCTTGTGAAACTCGCCAGTCATGTCACAAAGATAAAATGACCATAGCTCTGTTTATTGGAAACAGAGAAAGAGTTAGTGAACTCTGGGACTGATACATGATGATGTATGTAAGGTCTCCTGTCTACACATGCCAGGACTGATTCTTTATACTTCATTACGTTCTCTGATGATCTCTTTAGATTCAGACAGATGTTCTTGTTGAAACACAAGTCCGAACCTTTTGAGATATTCACAGAATATAAGTTAGAAGTAAAGAACCAAAATACGGGTATAAGTATTATGTCCTTTGATGTGATCAAGGAGGAGAATACTTGAGCACGGAAATCCTGGACTATTCTAAAGGAGAATGAGATTCTCTCTCAGCATTACTCCTCCGCATACACCATAGCACGATGGTATATCGGGGCGGAGCAGATACACCCTATTTGATATGGTGTGCTCTATGATGAGTACTACTGAGTTACCTTTTTCCTATTGGGTGTTATGCACTTGAGAAGCTGCATACCTATTGAATAGGGTTCGAATCAAATCAGTAGCCTACCACTTCATATGTGATATGGAAAGGGAAGAGCCCATGTCTTAAGCTAGTTAAGATTTGGGTTATCCGGCCTATGTCTAAAAGCAAAATCCGGACAAGCTCGAGGCAAGGTCTGTAATGTACAACTGGAAAGGTTCCAACTATACAATTTGCAGCCGATGATTTGATAAAACCAAAGGATTCAGTAGATTCCAACGAACCTCAGCCTCTCCGCCGATCTAGTAGGGTTCCTCACCCACCTGAGAGATACTTCGGTTGCTCTATGACAGTGGGAGCGAGGATTGCATCATGAGATGATGACCCAACTAGTTTCGAGCTGGCCATCAGGAGTAAGACTCTGTAAGAATGGCTGGATGCTTATCGATCTGAGATGGAATCCTTATACACCAACAAAGTATGAACTTTGGTTGCTATATCTGAAGGGTTAAATCCCCATCAGGAGCAAGTATATCTTGAGAAGATTACTTGGTGTACATGGAAAGGTTGAGACTTTCAAAGCTAGATTTGTTAAAGGTTTTCGTCATTGACCAGGCGTGGATAATGATGAAACCTTTTCCAGTACCTATGCTTAAGTCCATCCAGATCCTACTTGCCACGGCTGCATACCATAACTACGATATCTGGCGGTTGGGTGCCATGACTGCTTTTCTAAATGATGTTTTAGAAGAATGCGTCTATAAGTACACAGCCAGAGGGCCTCGTAGACAGTGGGAGCAGCGGAAACATGTGCAAGATGTTTTATATGATAAAGCAGGCATCGCGGAGTTGGAACGTCTGTTTTGATGTAATAGTCAAGGAAGTTGACATCATCAAAATGGTAGATGAACCTTGTATAAACAAAAAGGTAGTAGGGAGTATGGTGACGATCCTCGTAGAGTACGTGGATGACATACTCTTGATAGGGAAGGAGTTTTCTATGCTACGCTCGATCAATCTCCGCTTATCGCAATGATTCTCTATATAGGATCACTGGAAGTATTCCAGAGTGATAAAGACGACTGAATGTCAGTCGCAGGCATTGTCTTTACCCTCATTAAAGGGACGGTATGTTGGAAGAGTTCCAAGCTAGATACCGTGACATACTAGACGATAAAGGCAGGATACATCGCTACTTAAGATGCTACCAAAGAGGCTGTTTGGATGTATAATGGTTCATGAGATGAACTATGTTCCTCCCATTGTGTGATAATGGAGTTGTGGCTTATGCCAAGGAACGCCGGTCCCATCAGTGATCCAGACTTATTCTAAGGCAGTATCACCTGATCATGGAGATGGTTGATCTCCAGAGTGATCGAGGCAAGGAGAGCAGACTTAGAGGATAACGCAGCAGATCCACCCACGAAGGCCTATTCCCAGAGAGAGACTTTTATGGGATGGTTGAGTATGAGATACTTCGACCACTGCTACAGATGGCCCTAGTGCAAGTGGGAGATTGTTAGTTATATGTATGCCCTAGAGGCCATTACTGTACATAGGATGTATATTGTAGTGGATGCTGGGACATATATAGGGAGGACTTTCTTGCTCGACATGATAGTATGCTATCTGGTTACCCTTTACCTTAACGTGTGCACTGATTGTCTCTCTGTTACATGTTGGTAAAGCCCTTAGGATGTGTACTTGACTACCTGGACTATGATGCTGATCATACTAGTGGGGACATGGTAGTCCATAAGTACATCCTTCAAAGTCCCTAGTCGTGGGTGTATCGAGACGGGGCATCGATATACCAGAGTAGACTAGCGTATACCTTCTCGACCCATACAGATGGGCGATGGATGATCCCATATCCATTGGTGTTTGATATCAGAGGAGATATACGGGTGCTCAGTAGAGACTGGGTACACTGGACGGACTCGCCGAGAACTCCCAGATGGTATTATACCTCACGTCAGATGGCAGTTCTCTGGTGACACTGGTACAGAGTAGTCTGTTGACCCGAGATCGTCATAGAGTCTTGTGTGGTTCCCACTGTGCTTTGATTTCCATCTTACCACGTCCAAGAGGGCGTGCAAAACGGTGGTTTTTGGGTACAGTCCCGAGTCACATGGAGGCAATGAGCGATAGGAGGGGATTCGTCTCTCCCGGTATAGGGGGTTGATGTTGCGCTGTGTTCGATTGGCTATAACAGGAAATCCCTGGCCAGGGTTGCTGAGATTTACTGGTAAGTGTTACCAGTAGTTTCTCGAATTGTTATAGACCTCATATCGACACGACTTATCGAGCTATTGGGGTCTGACGTTTACCACCCCTAGGCAAGATATGCGACATATCAGACGATCAGACCGGATTGTACGGTAGTGTTACTGGTTGGATTCACTGGAGTGTGAGCGGGCTTGCTCGTCGATCTTCTGATCGCTCAATACCCGGGTGGCCGTTACGTTTAGCAGACCGCTTGCGGCTTGTGGGTGTTTGATATGATCATCACCTGCTGCCGGCGTATTGACGAGTCTTTAGAGTCCTACACAGAGGTTTCCTGGCTCAAGCGAAACGAAATAGGAGCGCATATGAGATATGTGCGGGACCGAGAATAATACGAGTATGTGATACTGTATTCGATTCTCGCGATGTGACATTGATCGGTTATATGCGATATAGCCGGGTTATCGGATCAAGTGTTGATTCGATAAGATGTTACTAATGATACCAGTCGGTTATGTCCGTCATGACCGGATCGTTAAATCAAGTGTTGATTTAATGATTTAATGCATAATTATATATTTGATATATTACTTTGCATTAACTAGTATCGGTTCACTTTAAATGGATTTTCTCGCTCGGATGTGCGCATTGCATATGCGATATGATTTTGTGCACTTGTTTGTATCATATTTTGATGATACATGCAAATTAGGGTTTGTGTAAAGAATTAAACCTTGGTTAATGAAATGGTTAGGGTTTTTATTTGATTATTCATTTATTCATTTGTTTTTATTTTTGGAAAATAAATTGCATAAAATAGAATGGTGGCTTTCTTTTGTTTTCTTTCATGAAGCTTCATGAACTTTTGACTTGGTCACCATTTTGTCTCATGCTTAACCCTAACCAATTCAATTAACTCAAGTTAATTCTCTACACCTAACCATGGTGAGAATTATGATAAGAATGGATTTTTATTTATTCTTTAATGCTTATCATAAAACTTATCATAATATTCTTCTTCTTCTTCATCTTCTTCCTTGAAGAAAAAGCAAGCTCCATCAATGGTGATTGATGGAAATGAGTGAGAAATCCAATTCTAAAGTCTACCCACTTCCTATTTCTTCATCCTCTATCTCTTGCCAAGTAGTAGAGTGTGTTCTCTTCACAAGTTTTTGGACTTGGTGAAGTTGGAGCTTGATCTAGCGATGCCTCGACGTAGGTCATCTTCGGCATAGACATCGACGACCTAGCTCGCCATTTCTTCGACGAAGCCGACGCTAGAGCCCGGAAATTTATTTGGACAGCAAAGAGACTTCGTTGCGGAGCTATGGAGGTGGAGAACCGGATCTACAAAGGTTGTATTTCCGTATCTCTTAGTTAAGTGTTAACTAGTTTATTGTTTCGCCTAAACATCTAGCCGACGATCCGTAGTCGGGTCTCTCGGCACCCATAAAATTTTATATTGGCATGTTCGATGCCTTGTGAGACCTCTATAGGGTGCCTAGGAACCTTTCAATCCAAACAAATTCTAAGACAGGTATTGCTCATTTCGGGAGATAGCTTTCTCCGCGAAGTTGAGATTAAGAGAGATACAGAAAGAAACATTGGAGCGGATCTACTCACTGAGGCTATTTCTCGAACGCAATCATTTTCGCAAACGGGCTTTGCGAAACTGATTAGTAGAGAAGTTGGGTGTTCGGTATCACACAGGCTGTGAGTATGCGACATCGCAATAATTGGCCTTAAGTGCAAGTGGGAGATTGTTGGCTATAGTGCCCTCAAGGCAATTATCATAGTCGCGGACAGATGATTATGATGATTGAGGCAGGACCTATACCGATAAAACAGTCTTACTCGAGATGATAGTATGCTATCTGGTTTGTCTTTATCATCATGTTGATAGAGCCCATAGTATTTTTGCTTGACTGCCAGCATTATGATGGCGATCATATATATGGGAGCTGGGGTCTATAAGCACATCCTTAAATGTCCCTAGTCGTAGGAGTATCGAGACCGGGCATCGATACTCCAGTGTAGATTAGTGTATATTGATCGAGACCTCGACGAGGGGCGGTGGCCAGGTCTCACAAGCCATTGGTGTTAGTTTGTTCACATAAGATAGTATACATGTGCTCATTGGGTTATGAGTATACTGGACGGACTCGCCGGGAACCTGCTAGTTGGTATTATACCTATTGTTAGATAGCAGTTCCCAGGTGACATATGTACAGGTTAGTCTGTCGACCTGAGATCGTCATTTGTCTCGTGTGAGTTCTCACTGTGCTTTGATTACTACCCTACCACGGCTCAAAGGAGTCGTGCAAATAGGTTTTAGTTGGGTACAGTCCCGAGCCACATGGAGGCAGTGATCGGATCGTCGGGGATTCATCTCTCTTGGTATTGGGGGTTGATGTCGCGTTGTGTACGGGTGGCCATCACCACAAATCCATGGCCATGGTAGACAAGGATTACCGATCCAGAATCGATAGTTTCTCAGGAGGTGATGGGTTACATGCCGACACTAAATATCGCGTTGTTAGGGGTCAGACTTTATCCACCCCTAGACTCGATATGCGATATTCTTAGACGAACAGACCGGACTGTACGGCTATTGTCACTGTCAGGCTCAGTAGGGGTTCAGGATGAGTTTGCTCGTCGGCCTCCCTTTCGCTCAATACCTGGGTAGCCGTTACGTACAGCTAGTGCCACTGACGTGCTTGTGGTTAAACCCACTGCCAGCGTATTGACGAGTTTTTAGACTCCCACACAGAGGGTTTTCACGGTTCAGACGATATGGTGTACATGAGGTATGTTGGTACATACAGGTGTCCAATTAAATATGTGCACTTGCTGTGTAGACTTTAATCGGTCGGTTGATAATACTAGCGGCTTATGATTAAGCCAGATTATTAAATCAGGTTTTGATTTAATAATTTACATATGTATTTATATATATGTATTCTAGTATTATTGTTCGCTATTTATTTTCTCTCTTGGCTATTCGTATTTTTGTACGAATACGCGTATATGTATTTCGGTACATGTACCGGAAGTATTCCGTATTTTATACGGAATAGCTTCTAGAAGGTGCCACCTCATTAATGATTTTATTTATTGAAAATCATTTGGGAAATGAGGTGGAAAGGAGGTATGGGTCAAGGCATGGAACAAAGTATGGTTGCTATCATTTTATTGCAATTGGAAAAAGGAAATGATAATTTTTCATGATGGGAATGAGAGAGGGGGGGGGCGGCCATATTTGATGGTGGGGGTTCATTTCATTTGGCACATGATGACATACATTAGTCCACTCTCTCATTCTCACAAATACTTAGCCAATTTTGTTCTTCATGCCAAGTTTTTATCACCTCCTTCATCTTCTTCTATGGTTGCTCCCATGAGCATAGATGTTGAGAGAAAAATGTAGTGACACTTACATACACCTCGACTCTCCATCGCTAGCGACTTTGGAGTGTCGGTTGCCTCGTTTGTCGAGGATGGAGCTTGCGCCATTTCTCTCGGGTGGATCATCGGAGATGGAGGAAGACCGGCAACCAAACATCATCAAAGGATCACTAGGAGCTTGGAATGAAGACCGAAGGACACGGATCAACTCGGTATAATGATTCTAACTCTTAGTTAGTTTGCTAGTTTAGGGTTTAAGGTCGATCCGGGATTCGGGTAGCGGTAGCGCCGGTTTAGAAATTTTTGTTCCGCATTTTGGCCGCGTTTCGATGGCCGGGGCGCTGCCGCGACCCTTCATAGAGGATGAAGTGGGGATCATTTTTAATAAAAGGAGTTTAGGGTTTTGATGAAGATTTTGAGATGAATCTAGAGGGTGAAGGTGGAGGGAGATGAGGAAGAAGAAGGAGATGAAAAATAATGGGGGAGGAAATGGATATGTCTGCCCCCCCTCTCTTCCTCTTATTCTCACCCTCACTCTCAATTAAGCTATGCCCCACTCTCTCTCTCTATAATAATTCACTTTTCTTTCCTTTCTCTTTTCTTCTCACAATGATAAAACCAATTATCACAAATGCAAATGAAACAACATGTAACATGTCATGGTGCACTAACTATTGAAAAATGTAGAAACACGGATTTGTCTTAATCGCGATTAACAGTGCACCATTCGGGTTTTTATTTAAACTGCATATAATAAATTTTAAAAAATTCCAAATCCAATAAATATCTTTTTAAATGAATAAATCATTTTATTCCCCAATTATTTCATAAATATTGGTATATATTTATACCTTTTTACGAAAACCTCAATTTCACAAATCGGGCAGTTTTCGCGAAATATATTATTTTAATATTAAATTCCAAAAATAATATTTTATATTTTCTGAAATGTTTCAATCTTCCCCCCTTAAATAAATTCGGTCCCCGAATTTAAATTTAAACCCCCAAATGCTAAAACATTTCAATAATCAACTCAAACCAACGGGACTCCGAAATCACGGGAGATACAGAAATAACACAACGCATCGCGTGCGCCTGAAAACGAGTATGAAACTCAAAATCGAACTCCGTCAAGCGTCACGCAAATCATCAGATTTACACGCATATCATCAGAATTACAATGGAGATACAGATCCCGAAATCCACTACTGAAATCCAATATACACTAGTCAAGTACTATAATACGTGTATAGTACGTATCCTTGGAAAATTTTTCAAAAACTGAATAAAACACATGCATACTCTTTTCTGAATCGCCGTGTGATGCGTAACTCACGGCATAAGTAACAAACGCTCATTTGTAAAGTAATAAACATATGTTCATATAGGTTTTTACTAAAATATATGTTCCGCCCTTTTTGAAATATCCCAAAAGGTTTTCTTTTGTAAATGTTTGTGTCGCTCATGGACACGTAGGAAATAGCGAGACTATAGCTCCTTTTTGAAATCTCTTGTTAACTTTTAATGCATGCAAGGTACTCAGGTACCGTCCTCAGATCAGTCCTGTTCGGCTACTATATAATATGGTACCCGTCATGAAAACAAAGTGCGCAAGAGCAAAATCAGCCCCAAAAGGCGTATCCAATAATCACGTGCGTCTGGTGCGCACGGAAATCAAATCCAAATACAAGTGCCACAATATGCACAAAAGCAAAACTAAGTGCAACGGGTGTGCACGAAAGTATCTGTCCAGTGCAACGGGTGTGCACGACAAAAACATCTAATGCATCTATAGTGCATAAAAATCTCAACTCAGTACAACTAACATGAACGAATGAAAATCCCAATCGAGTGCATCCGGTGTGCAAAAAATCATATCTCATATCATGCGCCTAACATGTGCGAAAATCCAAATCAAGTGCATCCGACATGCATGAATAAAATCTAAATCAAGGGCATCCAACATGCACGAGTAAAATCTCACTCAAGTGCATCCAATGCGCGCAGAATCCAATATCAAGCTCTTAATGTGCGCAAAAATCCAACCCAAGCGCGTCAGTCCATATAAATGCCCAGTGCGGTAAAGCGCACGAAAAACGAACGTCAAGTGCAACGCGCACAAAAACATAAGTCTGGTGAAACAAATGCTCAAATACATGAATCGGCGCAACCAATGTACGGAGTATAAATCTAGTGCAACCAATACACAAAATATAAATCCAGTGCAACAAATGCACGAAATATAAATATAGTGCATCCAGTGCACGAAAACTCATCAATAACTCAAATGCGTATAAAAAGCAACACTGAGTGTACCAAGGTGTATAAAATCCAAAAACGTGTGCAACTATGTGCACGAACCACGTATCAATGCACTGCAAGCACATGTGAGCTATACCGAGTGCAAAAACCAAATCGAGTGCATACTACATGCACAAAATCAAATCAACCGTATGAAATCCATGAAATCATAAACACGTGCAGCCAAGGCACAAAACCGATCTCAAGTGCAATAAATATGCACAAATCATAAACCAACACAACGGTGTATAAAACATATCTCAAGTGTAATAACTATGCAGAAAATGTAAATACCCAGTAGGTGCAGCCATGGTGCACGAAAACGATATCATGAAACTCAATCATCAAAAACTCAAATCCAAGCGATATAAGCATGATACTCGGATCACAAACACAATCGCAATAATTGACATTGAGGTACACCTCCTACAATGTCGAAAAAATGTGTCGGTGCGCCCAAACTAGCAGAGCAAGAACATCCGCTTGCCTTCTGCTCATGGTCTGGCGTCCTCTATCACTGGGTCTTCATTTTCTCTGCGGATTACCAATCTCGCAATCCATCGGCTCGTCGGCCTGGTCCGGTGTACTAACGGAAACGATCCGCTCTAGTACTCCTCTGGTCAACTCTCGGCCAATTAGTATGACCGCTCATAAAGCAGCTCGTCACTGGCGTCGGCCTCTGGTTCTCTGAATACACGTTACACAACTGATCCTCGGTGCAAATCTTATCGCAGCAGTGTCGTGGAAGGAACTTGCTCAAGGTCTCTTCCGATCTCGCCTATGCCGAACTATACGGAGACTGGTACTTTTACATAATCATCTTCTCGTCTTCCGGACATCTGCGTTCTCAGCACAGCATTTCCTTAGGAATTGGTCGTATCCCAACGCCTTTGTATACATATCAGATCTCTAATCTCGACAGGGAGTAGCAATAGCTCGTTAACATCTCGCACGAACCTCTTGTGCCACTCGTCTTTATTATCGCCCTCTTCGACGCCACGTCATGCTATTTGCGCACTGCAAATGTTCTCGGCTACAGTCAATCCGGAGTCTCTCACACAGACTCGAAATCACGAACTCGGTATCTTCATCACTCTGTAGAAGATATCTAGCCGAACACGTCCTCAGGAACTCTTCCCAACCATTGGAGGAATATACATTATTCATCTGCTCTCAATCAACTCACAACGTATTTGGGTGAGGTCCTCTATCCGAAGCTGGTCAGCTTGCTGATCTCCTATCACATGATATCCGGACGACGTCAAACTTTTCGATCGATTCATCAAAATCCCATAATTCCTCGAAAGCTCCACACCTGAGCACAGTTTAATAATATCCAGTACATGCCACAGTACCTATGGACCAGCCGTAGAAGGGCAAACCCAAGCCTCACTAATGGCACCGCAGAACTGTCGCAAACCCTAAGGTTCAAAAGCGGTTCCATGGTCATTATGTCGAGTTAGGGTTTCATTCTTCTAGAGGGTCCACAGAATTACTTGCATGTTCCTCCGAATACCTCAAACTTGGAAAAATGGGTTTCCGGAATTCGTTCGAACTTTTTAACTTCGCCTAGACAACATGTGAATACCCTTCGTCTCTCAACTCAAGGGAGACTAGCTATCATCTGTCGTAGCTCTGCCTGAAAGCTCCAGCGGTCTCAGCTCGTAGAGTATGGAGGCGACATCCTATCAATCTCAGCAACAGCTGGGTCATCTGCCTGCACGGTAGACGATATCACAATCTCTGAGGTATGATGTACATCAACAGTCCTCACACAACTGGCAGCCTCTATCAATGGCCCGATCATCCGGCGCAAAACTGAACACTTGCCTCAAACAAGAGGTCACAACACAAACACAAAATCGATACGTTCCCATGTCACCAGAAAACACGATGGTCAGTCCTCGTCCATGACGAGCTCGCCCTGACCGCATCACTAACAGCAACTCAATCTGCGCTCAAACCATGGTGACAGGAACCTCAATTAAGTATCGATGAAAATATATCAAGGGATGAAAAGAATCAACAGGTCCAGAATGGATGCATGACATAAGGAGGAACGGAACCAATGCGAGTATGATCATAGAAACGAATAGAATCAAGGATCTCGAATGGATGTAAGATCAAGGGGACGAAGAGAATCACAGATCTCAAAATATGTACATCCTAAGGTTTCTTA
Source organism: Agapanthus africanus (assembly GCA_030015575.1). Classification (NCBI taxonomy): domain Eukaryota; kingdom Viridiplantae; phylum Streptophyta; class Magnoliopsida; order Asparagales; family Amaryllidaceae; genus Agapanthus; species Agapanthus africanus. The sequence continues at coordinate 173,831,651 of JASDDO010000022.1, read as the reverse complement.
AGTGGAGTATCGTATCGTAAATATGCTGCGGAATATACATACGGTATATCACTCTACTCAACCTACCTACTCCATCAATCAGGGTCAACCTATGAAACGAAAGATCGGGTCTAATACCCCCATGTTCAAGTCTAAGTTCCGTAAGGTCAAGCCTAGGTTCCGAAATACATACCCGTCTTAGACTCCGCATAGTCAAACATAGACTCGAACTAAGGTTAAACCTAGCACTTTGATACCATCTTTGTCACGACCCAAAAATATTGTTCGTGACCGGCACTTAAACTACGCCATGTCTAAAGGCGTAACGTAATTCAAGTAAGCCGAAGCCCAGAAATCTAAACTTTTTTAAGAAAATGAAGATGCGAAGTTTTGAAATAAAGGTATGGTGAAAATCATAAGTTTTCTTAAATGCATAGATGAGGGAACATGAAAATACAAGTGGATTATGCAAGTTAAAAAACATGTTTCGTCTTTTAAAAATTGGGCAGCACCTCTGTATATTTTGATCCAAAACCACAAATACATAATGATAATAAAGGCATCCCCAAGCGGGAGCTAGCTCTTCGCCAATCGGTAGATTCACAACCACGCAAGACAAAATATAAGTATACGACGCCCAACGGCGAAGATCAACACAAGGAATGAAAAAGTAAAGCAAGACATCAACCCACCAAGCGAACAAATACCCAACGCTCAAGTCTCGCAACTACAAGTCTTGCTTAGTCTCACTACTTATACAAATACTAGTTTGTGATTTGATGGAGTTAACTAGATACAACAGGAATAATGATAAATACAAGAGGGGTACAATCCAACATGTACTACCTACCAAAGCAAAACACCCGAATGCAGCTGTGTGCCAGCGATGCCGCTACTGATCCATGCGGTCAACCTGCAAGATGTAGGGTTCCTATCAACGACATCAAGGTTTCGGGAGGCATCGTCCATTCCATTTTCAAAAATTTTCCGTTTCAAGGAACTCTAAACTAGAATCGTTAACTAGAAAACAATACGGAAACCATAGTAAACCATTTACAACTAAGTGAATTAGAAATACAACCTTTGTAGATCGGTCATTCACTTCATAAGATCCTTGTAGTAGTCCCTTCGCTGCGTTGATGGAACTCCCGGACCCTTGCATGGCTTCACAAGGCGAATGGAACGTTCTTGCTTGAAGTCTTCGAGGCCGAAGATGATCTACGTCGAGGGAATACTAGATCAAGCTTCTACTTCACTAACTAAAGGATTAGTGAAGCAAACACCCTATAATAAAGTGCTAATCTAGTAGAGGATGAGAAAATAGGAAGTGAGCTCACTTTAGAATTATTTTTCTCACAATACTTTCTCACTTTTTCAAACCCTAGAAAGCTTTTTGAGCTTGAGGAAGAAGATGAACAAATGAGAAGAGAATGAAATGATCAAGTGAAATAATGAACCATGGTGAGTGAGTATCATATACTAAATCATGTAGAGACATAACCATGGCTAATTAAAATGGTTAGGTTAACAAATATCTAAAGTAAAACAAACTTAGTGGACTTAGTCAATGCATCCACAAGCTTCCATAAGCTTCATGCATTTTTCTAATAATCCACTAATTTTGTAATTACTTTAAACATTAAACCCAACATCATAATTAGCATGGTGTAAGTCTCATACACCCATGTATGTTGTATCAACAACCATGAAACAAAAATAAAACACAAATTAATATATATCACATATATATTAAGAGTGCACATATGAGAAAATAAATGCTTAAGTGAGCAAATGTTAGTTAATGTAAATTAGTATATCAAATATACAATTATACACTAAATTATTAAATCAACACTTGATTTAATAATCCGGCTATATCGCATATAATCGACTAACATCCAATGTATCGACTTATCGAATCAACATTTGATTCGATAACCCGGCTATATCACATATAACCGACCGATACAAAAGTCGCGAGAATAGAATACGGTATTACATACACGCATTATTCTCGGTCCCGTACATATCACATATGTGCTCCTATTTCGTTTTGCTTGAGCCAGTAAAATCTCTATGTAGGACTCTAAAGACTCGTCAATACGCCGGCAGTAGGTGATGATCACATCAAGCACCCACAAGCCGTCAGCTGTACTAGCTGGACGTAACGGCTATCCGGGTATTGAGCGATCAGAAGATCAGCAAGCAAGCCCGCTCCAACTCCTGCAAAAGCCTGACAGTAACACTTGCCGTACAGTCCGGTCTCTTCGTCTGATATGTTGCATATCAAGTCTAGGGGTTGTAAACGTCAGACCCCAATAACCGATAAGTCATGCCGATGTGAGGCTCATAACTGGTCGAGAAACTACTGGTAACACTTACCAATAAATCTCTAAATCAGCCCTGGCCAGGGACTTCTCTGTTATGGCCAATCGAGCACAGCGCAACATCAACTCCCAATACCGGGAGAGACGAAACCCCTCCTATCGCTCATTGCCTCCATGTGATTCGGGACTGCACCCAAAAACCACCGTTTTGCATGCCCTCTTGGACGTGGTAAGGTGGAAATCAAAGCACAGTGGGAATCACACAAGACTCTATGACGATCTCGGGTCTACAGACTAACCTGTACAAGTGTCACCAGAGAACTGCCATCTGACGTGAGGTTTAATACCATCTGGGAGTTCTCGGCGAGTCCGTCCAGTGTACCCAATCTCTACTGAGCACCCGTATACCCTCTCTGATGTCAAACACCAATGGATATGGGATCATCCATCGCCCATCTCATAGGTTGAGAAGCGTATACGCTAGTCTACTCTGGTATATCGATGCCCCGTCTCGATACACCTATGACTAGGGACATTAAAGGATGAACTTATGGATTACCATGGCCCCACTAGTATGATCTGCATCATAGTCCTGGTAGTCAAGTACACATCCTAAGGGCTTTACCAACATGTAACCATAAGACAGTATCAAGAGACAAGTATACATGTTAAGATAAAGAGCATCCAGATAGCATACTATCATGTCGAGTAAGAAAGTCCTCTCTATATATGTCCAAGTATCCAATATAATATACATTATATATACAATACTGTCCTCTAGGGCATACATACAACTAATACAAGAACTGTGGCATAACGGGGGTGAATTGCCAACTCGTGAGTAGAAAAACATCAACAGGTAGAAATCGAATAAACAACGATTCCTAGGTCAACTATATCATGAAGGTAATAATATGATATCTAGGGTGACCGTATCTGCATATGTGTCAATAATATACTCGATACCTATCTGCATGTGGATATCATCCAACCAAAATCAATGCCTGTATGCATGTGGATCTCAACCATGTGTCAATCAGTGACACAACAACGTCATGCATATAAATATCATAAAAACATATGCATGGAAGTATGAGAATATAAATCAATGTGTGTCCCTCATGACACATCAAAATCATAGAACCTGAGTGTCCAGCATCGACACTCGAAACATCATGAAACCCGTGTCCAACATCGACACGTAAATCCTCATATACCTCGGGCTCCGTCAGTCCGGATCGGCTCACGGGGTCCGTCTGCAGGATCGGCCCTCGGGCTCCGGCAGAACGGGTCGGCCCCTATCCATCTCTCGACTCCGGTCGGTACCCTCCGGATAACCGCCAGGTCCAACCAATCACCAGTAGGTAGTGCTCTCCCTGCCAGGCTCATCGTCATCCCCACGAAATCTCTCTCTCGCCCCGTGGTACCATACCGGGTCCACCATGAACCCGCAAACGGATCATCCACCTCCTCGAATCGGGTTACTATCACACGTCTCAGAACCGAGAAAATGCATGGTGGACGCACTGAAATATCATATCAAGAGAAACCGGGTTTTTAAAACAATACATACTTTCTTTTGAAATAACCACGGTTCTCAAATCCAGAAATCTCATGAAAACAACATATCTCAATGCGTATAATGATCAAGCATGATGTATGCAATATATAACAGAATCTAAGCACATTCGTATATCATGCAACATGGAACAGTGATATGAACATAGCAAGTAAATCATGCAAGGAGTCATATCATGATGCAGCAATTCTACTGTGTAAGTGACATGGCAATTATCGATGATGAAGTGTCTGAGCCGGTCGATCTGTGTAAGTGTAACATACGCATCATCGATAATGGTGTAGGTGTACTAGCACAGGTTTATGTAATGCAATGAGAATGACATAAACGTAGCATAAAATATATCGTCAGCTAAATGCTATAAGGTATATACATATCAAACATGACCGAGTCGGTGAATCTATCAATCGGCATCCAGCCTCACAACATTACATACGGTATAATCCATCGTACGGCATCCTCTAGTCAAGGGTATGGATCAATCATCATGTAACACTCATCACGTACGATATCTATCATATGGCGGCATTAAATCATTAGGGATCCTATCATCCTATATGATAATGAGGGTACGGACCTAACGTCTCATACGGCATATCACTCATGATTCACAACATTATATATATCTATATACCTATATCCCAGGTCACATCCGTAACAATCTCATATCAGGGGACCGGCAAAGGTCTTAAACATCTCTTATCGACTCGCATCCGTATACCGACATATCAATCAAGTCATCATATCACATCGTATATTCCTTTCATCACATTAATATCTCGCATCAAGTCATCTTACATATATATATTCTATCTTATACATCTAATGTCATGCTACTCTAAAACTCATACTTATTCTAGTGCAACTACATATCTATAAGTCGTGATGCACATTCGCTTTTCATATCCTTATAGCTTTCATCTCATATCTCAATATATATATTCAATCACTCATATCATCTCTAACTATCTTTTAACCATAACCCTAGTTCCTAATCTTGGTTTCTACGACTGTATCCTATAGATCGGTTTCCATTTATAATTTGCGGGGGTGCTATACGCCATCCACCCGACTTTCCCTGTAGATATAGATCTACTAACCTATGGAACTCCTCGTTCAGCCGTATTCGATGTGCTTCGTAGTCTCGGAATCTACGCGAAGGTACCTACAATACACACACAGTCGCAATACCATTAAAATCAAGTCCGGAAAACCAATACGGCACACGGTTCGCTCATAGGTTAAAACCTATAACCTCGCATGCAAAACACAACCAAATAACCCTCGTCGCTGACGTTCAAACGCCACACGACGGAATTCAAATCAAATACAAAAACCAAGTTTTCAGAATCAGAAAACATAAATTCAGCAGCATGAGAAATCTATCCCAGATTTTCCATCAGGTAAAATTAGCCAATTTTGCATATGGGGTTGCTCTAGATATTAGATAACAATGCCACAGACCAAAAATCACACATTTTCACCACAACTTGGCCGCAAATTGCGGCCAAACCTAATTAATCTGCGGCCAGATTAGAAGAATATGGGCTCAGGTTTTAGGTCATGCTTCTAGGTTGCCTGCTTGTCTCATGGTTATGGGAACTTAATTTACAATGGTCTCGGGTCATCCCAGATCTCTAAATAGCATCACTAAATCCACAAAAAACCCGATATTGACAAATCTAAAGTTCGTATCTTGGTTTGTAATCCGGGTCTTGGCCAGTAAAAACAGCACTAAGGGTCCTACAACAGCCACTTCCATCACCACAACACAATTTAAACCATAACCTCAACTTGGAAAATTCTAAGATCACTAATCTACACTAAATCACATTCTAAACTAAACTAGAATACTAGGAAACTTAAATTAAATTAAATTAAATGAAGGAAAATATACCTTATTTAGGCAACTCAAGAAAAACCCTAGCTGTCCCAAGTCTTCAAAATCCAAACTTGCAATATCCAATGTGTAGAGGATGAAGTGGGGATCATTTTTAATGAAAGGAGTTTAGGGTTTTGATGAAGATTTTGAGATGAATCTAGGGGGTGAAGGTGGAGGGAGATGAGGAAGAAGAAGGAGATGAAAAATAATGGGGGAGGAAATGTATATGGCTGCCCTCTCCCTCTCTCTCTCATCCTCTTATTCTCACCCTCACTCTCACTTAAGCTATGCCCCATTCTCTCTCTCTAATAATTCACTTTTCTTTCCTTTCTCTTTTCTTCTCACAATAATAAAACCAAATATCATAAATGCAAATGAAACAACATGTAACATGTCATGGTGCACTAACCATGGAAAAATGTAGAAACACGGATTTGGCTTAATTGCGATTAGCAGTGCACTAATCGGGTTTTTATTTAAACTGCATATAATAAATTTTTAAAAATGCTAAATCCAATAAATATATTTTTAAATGAATAAATCATTTTAATCCCCAATTATTTCACAAATATTGGTTTATATTTATACCTTTTTACGAAAACCCCAATTTCACAAATCGGGCAGTTTTCGCGAAATATATTATTTTAATATTAAATTCCAAAAATAATATTTTATATTTTCTAAAATGTTACAATATATCTGTTGGTGCGAGGACCCTGCAGTTTTGCACAATGATCCTTACGCCATCGAGATCTTCATCGGCCATTTCTTTAGCCAATTTGGCTAACGCATCCGCTTTGCTGTTTTCCGCTCACGGTATGTTTTCCAATATATGGGAAGGGATTTGTGTCAGCAGTTACTGCACTCTTTCGCCATACTTTATCAGTTCTGGCTTTTATGTTTGATAATTTCCGTTTACTTGACTAACGATCAGCTGGGAGTCTCCATATATGAGGAGGTTCTTAATCCTCATGTTGATAACGATCTCAAGACCGGCTATTAAAGCTTCGTATTCAGCTCATTATTAGTTCTGGGTTCTGTTAAGGAGAGGGCGTAACGCAATATCCCTCCTTACGGGGTCATGTAGATAAGGCCCACCCCGGCTTTGATTATGAGGGTGTTTTGCTTTCGCTGCTTCATAGAGAATGCTCCATTGAAGTAGAGCTCCCATTGAGACTCGTTTTCTTCTTTTTCTTCTTCGACTGCGTCGAACACGTGTTCATCCGGCAACTCACAGTTTAGGGGGGAGTTGGCTGGTATCGGATGTTCTGCGAGAAAATCAGTGATGGCTTGCTCTTTCACGGCTTTGAGGGGTGATATTTTATCGAAAACCCCATCAGGAAGAAGGCCTATTTGGCAAGCCTTCCCATCAGTATGGCCATCAACATCAGATATTTGAGAGGATCCACCTTTGATATGAGGTGGAGCCTTACGCGCCAAGGCATAGTGTCTGAGCTTTGTTATTGCGAAGATCAGCGCTAAGCAGTGCTTTTCGATAGGGGAGCAGTTACTGCACTCTTTCGCGTATATCCGGCGGTTCATAACCAACCTCTCCGGAAAATGTCGTCTCTATAGTCATCTGATAAAGAAGGGGACCTCATTCGTCTGGGACCAGAAGTGCCAAAACTCACTGATGGAAATTCTAAGATTTCCTCGTTATCATCTTTATTTGTGAAGCATCAGAAGATGTAATCATATCCTCATGCCTTCCCTCCCTTGGGAAAGTTATCATATGGCAGGTATGAGTCCGCTTCCATTTTCGCGGTCGAGCTTATCCTATCCTGACGGTATAGGTCCTCTTTGGCTCATGCTTTTGTGGCGGGGTTATTTTCCAACTGTCAGATAACATAAACTTGCCTTGTTGATACCGGTCCTCTACCCAGTCCTTGAACGTGAAGTAGTCTTCAAGGGGATGACCTACTGCTCGGTGATAGGAGCAATAATCCGGGTGATGGACCCCGTTTATTTGTTCGAGGCGCCGAGACTCGGGAATCATCATCATTTGGTGCTTCATGACAAGGTTGAATATTTTCCCTGCCTTGTCCTGCAGGAACGAGTATTCCCGACCTATGTTCTTTATAAAGGTCGGGCTCTAATCGAGATTTTCTCGATTAAACGGCATCTTGGACCTTCTTTGTTGTCTTTGAACATTTTTTGCGTTCATTGCTCTATTTTTACCTCTGCTTCAGGATTTCCCCCTTCGTAAGAACACATAGCGGGCTGGGGACGAAGAGCGTTACCGTTTACTTCCTCCATAGATTGCTGACTGAGACGCTACATCTTGACCTTTTCATATATGGAAATTTTGCGGCTATGATTGTCTTGGCTCGTTTGACAAGCTTCTTTTATTAGCTTGTCGATTTTTTCTTCAAGCGACGGACTTAACGTTCTCAAAGCGGGATCTTGCTCTAATTTGACATCACGGCTATGTGGAAGGACATTTTCTTCTTCAGTCAAACTGTTCATGACGTAGCAGCTATAAACTTGCTCCCGTTTTTTGGACCGAATATATCTGAGCCCCGTTGTTTCAATCTTCCCGTCGGGCTTCTTTTGCCGAGTCCCGGGAATATCCCAAATCTTTTTATAGAATTGGGTCTACCGAACCGTTTGTTCGAGAGGTACGCCTTGGCGCTTTAACAGTTTCTTTAATCCCTCCACATAGTATCTTGGCATACAGATGGGATGGAACTTGTCAAGAGCGGGGTTGAAACTATGCCAGACTTCTTTTTCTACCCTGGTTTTCATAGATTTGTAGAAGAGGATCACTTTTTTGCCTCTTCGCCTAGGAGGCACATAGAAGGTTTGCAGTTCTTATACGCTGTATGTATCGAGCGCATCAAGTTCCATGTAGTGTCGAGGCGAAGCCATCATAATTTGTAAACTCTGATCCGCTTCGGCAAGAGTTTGCATTGACGAGCGAACAGAGAACAATGCATTGGCCTCATCTTCGGAGTCGCTGCCAAAGACCAAAATAGGAGTTAATGGTCTGGGCTTATTGTTTTACCTTTGGTATTTCCCCGAGTAAGCTAATTGTTCGTCTTCCTCAGTGTCTCTTCTAAAGATCGAGATGATGGCCACGGATTTTTATTTATTCTCTGGCTTGTGGCACCTTTTAGTATTCTCAAAGTCTGGCAGAAAGTACTTAATGTATTCATACTTCCGCACTTTATTCACCAAGAATGAATTTGTTCTCCCGTAAAGGTGTACTCCGAGCCATCCTTGAAATATTGCATACACTGATATTGTGTAGAAGGGACGATGTTGTATTCGTGTAACTAAGGTCTGCCGAGTAAAGCGTTATAGCAAGTCTTGGCTTCAATGACATGAAATTTGATGTCAGTGATGAGTAGCCCGAAGTGTAGCATCGGTATTATATGTTAGTTATATGTATGCCCTAGAGGCCATTACTGTACATTGGATGTATATTGTAGTGGATGCTGGGACATATATAGGGAGGACTTTCTTGCTCGACATGATAGTATGCTATCTGGTTACTCTTTACCTTAACGTGTACTCAGATTGTCTCTCTATTACATGTTGGTAAAGCCCTTAGGATGTGTACTTGACTACCTGGACTATGATGCGGATCATACTAGTGGGGACATGGTAGTCCATAAGTACATCCTTCAAAGTCCCTAGTCGTGGGTGTATCGAGACGGGGCATCGATATACCAGAGTAGACTAGCGTGTACCTTCTCGACCCATACAGATGGGCGATGGATGATCCCATATCCATTGGTGTTTGACATCAGAGATGATATACGGGTGCTCAGTAGAGACTGGGTACACTGGACGGACTCGCCGAGAACTCCCAGATGGTATTATACCTCACGTCAGATGGCAGTTCTCTGGTGACACTGGTACAGAGTAGTCTGTTGACCCGAGATCGTCATAGAGTCTTGTGTGGTTCCCACTGTGCTTTGATTTCCATCTTACTACGTCCAAGAGGGCGTGCAAAACGGTGGTTTTTGGGTACAGTCCCGAGTCACATGGAGGCAATGAGCGATAGGAGGGGATTCGTCTCTCCCGGTATAGGGAGTTGATGTTGCGCTGTGTTCGATTGGCTATAACAGGAAATCCCTGGCCAGGGTTGCTGAGATTTACTAGTAAGTGTTACCAGTAGTTTCTCGAACAGTTATAGACCTCATATCGACACGACTTATCGAGCTATTGGGGTCTGACGTTTACCACCCCTAGGCGAGATATGCGACATATCAGACGATCAGACCGGACTGTACGGTAGTGTTACTGGTCGGATTCACTGGAGTGTGAGCGGGCTTGCTCGTCGATCTTCAGATCGCTCAATACCCGGGTGGCCGTTACGTTTAGCAGACCGCTTGCGGCTTGTGGATGTTTGATATGATCATCATCCGCTGCCGGTGTATTGACGAGTCTTTAGAGTCCTACACAGAGGTTTCCTGGCTCAAGCGAAACGAAATAGGAGCGCATATGAGATATGTGCGGGACCGAGAATAATACGAGTATGTGATACTGTATTCGATTCTCGCGATGTGACATTGATCGGTTATATGCGATATAGCCGGGTTATTGGATCAAGTGTTGATTCGATAAGATGTTACTAAAGATACCAGTCGGTTTTTGTGCGACATGACCGGATCATTGAATCAAGTGTTGATTTAATGATTTAATGCATAATTATATATTTGATATATTACTTTGCATTAACTAGTATGGGTTCACTTTAAATTGGACTTTCTCGCTCGGTTGTGCGCATTGCATATGCGATATGATTTTGTGCACTTGATTGTATCATGTTTGATGATACATGATTACTTGGTTAAGTACAAAGAATAAACCATGGTTAAAAGAATGGTTAGGGTTACATTTCCTTTATTTATTCATTTATTTATTTGTTTATTTATTTTGGAAAAGAGGAGAAAAGAATGGTGGCTTAATTTGGATTGTAGTTGAAGATTCATGAACCTTTGACTTTGTCCACCATTCTTATCTCATGCTTAACCTAACCATTTGTTTTAACCCTAGTTTAATCTCTACACCTAACCATGGTTCACTTATGATAAGAATGGATTATTCTTTTTCATTTTGAATTAATCTTATCATATATATTCTTCTTCTTCTTCCTTGCTTCAAGTGAAGAAGCTTGAAGTTCATCAATGGTGGATTGATGTTTTGAGTGAGAAATCCATTTCCAAAGTTTACCCACATCCTATTTCTTCATCCTCTACCTCTTGCCAAGAAGTAGAGTGTGTTTCCTTCACAAGATGCTAGGGTTTGGTGAAGGTCGAGCTTGATTTAGCGATGCCTCGACGTAGATCATCTTCGGCATGGACATCGACGACCTAGCTCGCTTTCTCTCCGACGAAGCCGACTTTAGAGCCCGGATTTCTTTTGGACAGCGGAGACGACTTCGTTGCGGAGTTATGGAGGTGGAGCAAACGGATCTACAAAGGTTGTAATTCCGTATTCTCATTAGCTAAGTTGTTAGCTTGTTTACTTTTCGCCTAGACATCTAGTTATAGATCCGTACACTAGGGTTTGTAGGCACCATAATTTTTGAAAATGCCATGGTTGATGGCTTGGGAGACCTCACTAGGGTGCCTAGGGAACCCAGCAGTGGTACCAGAGCCTAGCTAGAGCCTTAGGCGAAGTCCAGACGGAAATTGAAGTCCGAACGAACCCGAAACCCCGAACCAATATTGCTCTCTGTCCAATTTTTAAAAACAGGGATTTTCCAGTATTAAAAATATCCAGAAAAACATGCAGGAAAATCTAAGAGTAACTGTGAAATTCGTAGCCCTAATTCCATTAAAGCGCCGCGCTTCCGTGGCAAGAGCATGGCTCGTGCGGCGCAAGCGCGGCCGTTTTGTTGTTTTGTGAGACGAAGTTTACACAGTAACTCCTAGTTTCCAGTGTTGGTCTTCCTGGGTATTTTTAATATTTTTCAAGAGTTGAATTTTTCTGAGTTGATTTGGGGATTCGGCATTTCGATCGGGTTATCAAATTTTGTCTGTGTGGCTTTCCGGATAAATTTTAGAATATGTTAAAAAGTTCGACCGGATATAAATACCCAATTTTTCCCCTGTCGGGAAATTTCCAAGTGTTGGATTTTTCCGTAGTTTAACGACGTTCTAAGTAGTGCAAGTAACGCGATGGACCCTCTAGAAGACAACAAACCTTAACTCGATTATGTGACCGTCTTGAACTGCCCTTTGAACCTTCGGGTTTGGGACAGTACGGCGTGCCACATGTGAGGCGTTGGCTTGACCCTTCTACGGTTGGACCGTTGGTACTGAGGCACGAACGGAATGTTGTTATACTTGTTTCATGTGTTGATCAGTTTCGGGAAAACTTGGGTGTTCGATTGTTCGATCGAAAAGTTTAACATTTTCTGTTTATCTGGAATGGGATACAATAATTGGAATTCACAAAAGTTATGTGATAACTGAATGAATGTTATAAATCTAGCGGTTTAGTCTCACTTGATCGGTTGCCACGGAATTTTGATATGATCAAAAGTCCGTCGCAATCACGTAGCGTACGCGGATATTCGCCGGTAAACTTAATAGACAGCTACACCCCATAGCCCCGACCAAGTGACTGTAGGAGAACCCCGTCGCCGAAAGCATCCGTCCGGGTGCTCGCGGTAGCGGTGTTCCTCCTTGGTGCACTTCGTCGACGGTATCGGGGGTGCGGCCGCCTACTGAAGTTTGCGACGAGCATTCGATCAGGATGTCGGCAATCTTGTTGAATTGCCCGACTTGATATTGAAAAGAGTTTTCGATAATGAGACTAAAATGCGGGGTTTATAAATGTTAGGCATGTGATGTCTAAGGTATTCATTTGATTAGGCATGCGATGTCTATGCAGATTGCGGATTCCAACTGTTGTAGTTTTACACTTTCTTTTCTGTGACCGTAAGTGTAATATGTGATATCGCCGGTTTCGTTGCTATATGTCAACGACAATTGGGATGCGCATATTTACTTACGTTGATGACATGTGATGTTATGTGTTGCTGGATATGTTATATTGGATCGTCGTGTTTGAATAGCCGGGGGTTTTTATGTGAGATGAGTGTTTTTCATTTTCATTCATGTAAAAACTTGTATGTAATATTCTTTTATTTGGGGCGCTTCCAGGTAGCGGAAGTGGTCACCGTTTGTATATTATTTACTTTTCCGCACTAGGATAGACCCAAGGAGGAGGGCACAAGTAACCGGGTTCTGGAGTCCAGTGGGAGACCAACTCGAGGAGTCGAGTCCAGGTCTGCTAACTCCAGAATTGGTAGGGTTGCTTGCCGCTCTTGTAGGGGTCTAGGGGTGTGGGTTTGGCTATTCATCACGACCGTGGAATCCGTGTTTTATACTGGCTCGTATTGAAAACACGGACGTCCTAGTATATCCAATATTTCATATGATTCTTCTGCTGCGATATCTGTGATGTGATCATGTGATGTTCTGTGATAGATACTAGATATAGTATATATGATATATTATATAGACGCTACTTATGTTTTACACCCGCGCTAGCCCTGCCCCTCTCTGCCGTTAGTTACCTAACCTAACGGTGCACGAGGGGACATCGAGGCGAATGCGGATGGCATAAGTGTACGTCGTATTTATCTGTGATGTTTAGGTACATTAAATGATGGGACTTCATTAATGAGATTAATGAAATAAAAGAAACCTAAGATGTTGTAGAATCGAATTTCAAAATAAAACAGGTAGCTACAGTTCTTGCTTTGCACAGCGGTATATGCGATATATCCTGCACCTTATTCGATAAGGAAAGGACCGAGATCCCTTCACCGGGAGTGACTCCTTTAGCAATAACTGGCCGATGCTACACACTCGGTTTGTCTTTTGATAGCTTTTAAGTGTTTCTGCTTTGCACAGTGATATATGTGATATATCCCGCACCTCATTCGACGAGGAAAGGACCGACGATCCCTTCACCGGGAGTGACTCCTTTAGCAAAACTAGAAAAGCCTCAAAATCACTCAATTTCAAAACTTCATTTGATTCTACAACGATATCAAGTTCATTACGCAATAGGTTTTCAGAAAAACCTGTCGTAGCCCTCCGTCATTTCAGATAAGTTGTATATAGTATTCGTGCTGCATTTGTTGGCTTTCGTCAAGGTGCAGTGTGCGGTAGCTATATGCTGCTTATCTGTTAGCATACGATGCGATTGGATTAGGGTAGTCGTGCGGCTTTGTTGGCTTTCGTCAAGGGTCGTGCGGGTGGGTTTAATTCGATCAAGAAATGTACGGGTTGAACTTGACTAGCGGGCTATGGTTTGTTGGCTTTCGTCAAGGTCATAGCACGTTAGGGGCAAAATATTATTGGGAATTTCAAGTGTTGAAATTTGCAATGAGATTGCATACCTTCTATGAGATAGTTGGATCCCGATACCCGCTGCGAGTAAGAGTTACTCCTGAGAGAGTTTTATACATTACAATTAGCCAATCAAGTAGGTGTCTAGAAAGGTGTCAACGAGGTTACGCCTATGGGAAAACGAGGTTTACATTAATTAGGTTCGTGCGAAAGCACGGGGGACCTCCCTCAAAGTACCGACACTGGCCTGGCTGAAAGATTGGCGAACTTGTAGTGCGTAATTAATCCCGGCTAGTCTTTTCTTTTAGGGTTTGAAGGAAGATTTGATAAAAAGCAGTGGGAGCCATCCTGATTAGATAAAATAATAACCAATCTATTCTTGCAAGAGCGCACGCTGAGTGTTTTCTTCTCTCTCTTTCCTGGTAGCGACCATATCACGCCTTAATCAAGATAATAATACGGATATTTGACCGAACCCGCTTGTTATACTGAGCTGGGGAACGTTGGTCCCGCTCCAACTTATAATTGTTATAAGACAGAGCAGGAAATTGGGGAATACCAGATTTCCCGTGCCGCCCAAACGAAGAGAATGCATGCTGATGCATCAACTTCGGGTGTGTTCATTTTACAGAACTGTTTCTCAGTATCCTCCGCATCCTGGTATATGATACCGGATCAGGATCCCAGATATGTAAGATGTTACATAGGGCTACAAAAGGGTAGAAAAACTGAGAACGGGTGATAAGTTTCATGAGGCAGAAAACGGGGCAAGTGTTGCAGCCAAGTCTGTTGGTCACTGTCACCCTGTATTGTAATACATTGATTCTGAATGAATGTTATTAGATACCGAACCTGATATACAAAATCATATCAGTTTCTTTATTAGTAAAGAAATGATAAAATTTTGTATTGTTGGATAATGTTTTGAACATTTCCTATATCAAAAGTTGATCGGTTCAGGCACGTTATCTAAAAGCATTAATGTTCTAAATCAAACTACAGTTCTTAGTATACAGAACACACACAAGAGGAAGAGTTCAGAATTGAACCATTCCTTCTTAAGGTATTGTAGACTAGGTCATATCAATGCGACCTGACTAGCTGGAGTTACATTTAGATGCATATTTAAATATGTTTGAATTTACATCTTGTGAAACTCGCCAGTCATGTCACAAAGATAAGATGACCATAGCTCTGTTTATTGGAAACAGAGAAAGAGTTAGTGAACTCTTGGGATGATACATGTTGATGTATGTAGGTCCCCAGTCTACACATACCAAGACCGGTTCTTTATACTTCATTACGTTCTCTGATGATCTCTTTAGATTCAGACCTATGTTCCTGTTGAAACACAAGTCCGAACCTTTTGACATATTCACAGAATATAAGCGAGAAGTAGAGAACCAATATACGGGTAAAAGTATTATGTCCTTTGATGAGATCAAGGAGGAGAATACTTGAGCACGGAAATCCTGGACTATTCTAAAGGAGAATGAGATTCTCTCTCAGCATTACTCCTCCGTATACACCATAGTACGATGGTATATCGGGGCGGAGCAGATACACCGTATTTGATATGGTGTGCTCTATGATGAGTACTACTGAGTTACCTTTTTCCTTAAGGGGTTATGCACTTGAGAAGTCGCATACCTATTGAATAGGGTTCGAATCAAATCAGTGCCTACCACTTCATATGTGATATGGAAGGGGAAGAGCCCATATCTTAAGTTAGTTAAGATTTGGGGTTGTCCGGCCTCTGTCTAAAAGCAAAATCCGGACAAGCTCGAGGCAAGGTCTGTTAAGTACAACTGGAAAGGTTCCAGCTATACAAATGACAGCAGCTGATTTGGTAGAACCAAAGGATTCAGTAGAAACCAACGAACCTCAGCCTCTCCGCCGATCTAGTAGGGTTCCTCACCCACCTGAGAGATACTTTGGTTTCTCTATGAAAGTGGGAGCGAGGACTGCATCATGAGATGATGACCCAACTAGCTTCAAGCTGGCCATCAGGAGTGAGACTCTGTAAGAATGGCTGGATGCTTAGCGATCTGAGATGGAATCCATATACACCAACAAAGTATGGAATTTGGTTGCTATATCTGAAGGGTTAAATCCCCATCAGGAGTAAGTATATCTTGAGAAGATTACTTGGTGTACATGGAAGAGTTGAGACTTTCAATAGCTAGACTTGTTAAAGGTTTTCGTCATCAACCAGGCGTGGATAATGATGAAACCTTTTCCAATACCTATGCTTAAGTCCATCCAGATCCTACTTGCCGCGGCTACATACCATGACTACGATATCTGGTGGTTGGGTGTCATGACTGCTTTTCTAAATGTTGTTTTAGAAGAGTGCGTCTATAAGTACACAGCCAGAGGGCCTCGTAGACAGTGGGAGCAGTGGAAACGTGTGCAAGATGTTTTATAAGATAAAGCAGGCATCGCGGAGTTGGAACGTCTGTTTTGATGCATTAGTCAAAGAAGTTGACATCATCAAAATGGTAGATGAACCTTGTATAAACAAAAAGGTAGTAGGGAGTATGGTGATGATCCTCGTAGAGTACGTGGATGACATACTCTTGATAAGAAAGGAGTTTCTTATGCTACGCTCGATCAATCTCCGTTTATCACAAAAATTCTCCATATAGGATCAAAGTGATACCTCCTTAATCCTCAGTTTTGGATCTATGAGATAGATTTAATTGGATGTTAGGATTCTCACTAGTTGTAGTGAGATGGTATCAAGTGATCCTAGGGAGAATCACTGGAAGTGTTCCAGGGTGATAAAGACGACTGAATGTCAGTCGCAGGCATTGTCTTTACCCTCAGTAAAGGGATGGTATATTGGAAGAGTTCCAAGCTAGATACCGAGACATACTAGACGATAAAGGCTGGATACATCGCTACTTATGATGCTACCAAAGAGGATGTTTGGATGTATATTAGTTCATGAGATGAACTACGTTCCTACCATTGTGTGACAATGGAGTTGTGGCTTATGCCAAGGAACGCCGGTCCCATCAGTGATCCAGACTTATTCTAAGGCAGTATCACCTGATCATGGAGATGGTTGATCTCCAGGGTGATCGAGGAAAGGAGAGCAGACTTAGAGGATAACGCAGCGGATCCACTCACGAAGGCCTATTCCCAGAGAGAGACTTTTATGGGATGGTTGAGTATGAGATACTACAACCACTGCTACAGATGGCCCTAGTGCAAGTGGGAGATTGTTAGTTATATGTATGCCCTAGAGGCCATTACTGTACATTGGATGTATATTGTAGTGGATGCTGGGACATATATAGGGAGGACTTTCTTGCTCGACATGATAGTATGCTATCTGGTTACTCTTTACCTTAACGTGTACTCAGATTGTCTCTCTATTACATGTTGGTAAAGCCCTTAGGATGTGTACTTGACTACCTGGACTATGATGCGGATCATACTAGTGGGGACATGGTAGTCCATAAGTACATCCTTCAAAGTCCCTAGTCGTGGGTGTATCGAGACGGGGCATCGATATACCAGAGTAGACTAGCGTGTACCTTCTCGACCCATACAGATGGGCGATGGATGATCCCATATCCATTGGTGTTTGACATCAGAGATGATATACGGGTGCTCAGTAGAGACTGGGTACACTGGACGGACTCGCCGAGAACTCCCAGATGGTATTATACCTCACGTCAGATGGCAGTTCTCTGGTGACACTGGTACAGAGTAGTCTGTTGACCCGAGATCGTCATAGAGTCTTGTGTGGTTCCCACTGTGCTTTGATTTCCATCTTACTACGTCCAAGAGGGCGTGCAAAACGGTGGTTTTTGGGTACAGTCCCGAGTCACATGGAGGCAATGAGCGATAGGAGGGGATTCGTCTCTCCCGGTATAGGGAGTTGATGTTGCGCTGTGTTCGATTGGCTATAACAGGAAATCCCTGGCCAGGGTTGCTGAGATTTACTGGTAAGTGTTACCAGTAGTTTCTCGAACAGTTATAGACCTCATATCGACACGACTTATCGAGCTATTGGGGTCTGACGTTTACCACCCCTAGGCGAGATATGCGACATATCAGACGATCAGACCGGACTGTACGGTAGTGTTACTGGTCGAATTCACTGGAGTGTGAGCGGGCTTGCTCGTCGATCTTCAGATCGCTCAATACCCGGGTGGCCGTTACGTTTAGCAGACCGCTTGCGGCTTGTGGATGTTTGATATGATCATCATCCGCTGCCGGTGTATTGACGAGTCTTTAGAGTCCTACACAAAGGTTTCCTGGCTCAAGCGAAACGAAATAGGAGCGCATATGAGATATGTGCGGGACCAAGAATAATACGAGTATGTGATACTGTATTCGATTCTCGTGATGTGACATTGATCGGTTATATGCGATATAGCCGGGTTATTGGATCAAGTGTTGATTCGATAAGATGTTACTAAAGATACCAGTCGGTTTTTGTGCGACATGACCGGATCATTGAATCAAGTGTTGATTTAATGATTTAATGCATAATTATATATTTGATATATTACTTTGCATTAACTAGTATGGGTTCACTTTAAATTGGACTTTCTCGCTCGGTTGTGCGCATTGCATATGCGATATGATTTTGTGCACTTGATTGTATCATGTTTGATGATACATGATTACTTGGTTAAGTACAAAGAATAAACCATGGTTAAAAGAATGGTTAGGGTTACATTTCCTTTATTTATTCATTTATTTATTTGTTTATTTATTTTGGAAAAGAGGAGAAAAGAATGGTGGCTTAATTTGGATTGTAGTTGAAGATTCATGAACCTTTGACTTTGTCCACCATTCTTATCTCATGCTTAACCTAACCATTTGTTTTAACCCTAGTTTAATCTCTACACCTAACCATGGTTCACTTATGATAAGAATGGATTATTCTTTTTCATTTTGAATTAATCTTATCATATATATTCTTCTTCTTCTTCCTTGCTTCAAGTGAAGAAGCTTGAAGTTCATCAATGGTGGATTGATGTTTTGAGTGAGAAATCCATTTCCAAAGTTTACCCACATCCTATTTCTTCATCCTCTACCTCTTGCCAAGAAGTAGAGTGTGTTTCCTTCACAAGATGCTAGGGTTTGGTGAAGGTCGAGCTTGATTTAGCGATGCCTCGACGTAGATCATCTTCGGCATGGACATCGACGACCTAGCTCGCTTTCTCTCCGACGAAGCCGACTTTAGAGCCCGGATTTCTTTTGGACAGCGGAGACGACTTCGTTGCGGAGTTATGGAGGTGGAGCAAACGGATCTACAAAGGTTGTAATTCCGTATTCTCATTAGCTAAGTTGTTAGCTTGTTTACTTTTCGCCTAGACATCTAGTTATAGATCCGTACACTAGGGTTTGTAGGCACCATAATTTTTGAAAATGCCATGGTTGATGGCTTGGGAGACCTCACTAGGGTGCCTAGGGAACCCAGCATTACAGATCTAAGTGTCCGTAATGACTATGAGACGAACCCAGAGATGCCAATTTTATCTTGGGCAAGGTGCTGAACATTCATGAAAATTTCCTTCAGCACTCTCACGTTGAGAAGATTGACGGCGGATCCATTGTCGATAAGGATTTTCCCAATCTTGATGTCGTGGTAGTACCCGGTGATGTAGAGCGGTCGATTATGTTCATATGTACCGAGGAGTAGATCTTCATCGCTGAAAGTAATATCAGTCGTGTGGATCTCTGCCAGTTTATCTTTCATCTTCTCTTCTGCGAGGAAAGCTTGGAACTGATCGAGGTCCTGTAAAGCCTTGATCAGGGAATCTCGTGCCTCTTTGGACAGGAGGAGAGCATTCTATATGCTTAGCTACGAGGGTATTTTCCTCAGATGTGCTAGGACGTTGTAATCCACTTTGTTTTTCTTAGGCGGGTCCTTTGCGGCAAGTCCTTTGACTTCTTCATCATCAAGGGTGATTTCTTCGGGCATTTTCTCCTTTGTCCTTTTTGTTCGAACCTTTGTTTGCAGGTCCGAAGTTCTTCTCAGGCAGCGTACGGTTACACAGCTGAATATTTTCATAATTTTTCTCCTCATCTTCTTTTTTTGAGGGGGAATTTTCAAAGAGAGAGTCGATGGGTGTTTCGTTCTCAGAATCGCTCCCGAAGGTGAGAACTTGAGGTTTTTCCCCTTCCGAACTGGAACCAACCATATGACAGTTGCCAGTCATTTCTTCATGCATGTTCGTCTCACAATTTTGATGTCTACAAGCATGAGCTTCGTGCTTCTCTTTCTTGAAGTGTTTTTGATGAGCAACATACCCTTGCCACCACTTCTTGAAGGCACCGCATTCCTCGATGGGGTGGGTGACCCTTCGATGATATATGCAGTATTTTGGATGTGATTCTCCTCCGTCGGAGTATGGGACTCCAGGAGTGTACCTCATGAGAGGTGGTACCTTCATCCCCATTGATAGGGCTTTGGCGAACCGGTTCTCAGTTTTGATCCTGCTCTTATTTATTGCAGGTGTGCTTTGGTTTGGTTGGAGCATTTTATGACTCGTTCTTACCGCAGCTTCTTTATTCAGACGCTGACGCTTAGCTTTTTCATATATGGCTGTTTCGCGTTCTCGGCCGTCTTTGCTTTTTTGAAAGGCTTCATTTAAAAGTCTCTCAATCTGGTCTTCTTCTGCCAGTTTTGGGGATTTTAGCACCGATTCTGCCCCAGTTCTTCCACATCGTTTTCTGACGCTGAGAGAGCTTCTTCGTCGTATAATGACGAATGGGAGACCATGTGGCAACTTGCTACATAGTCTTCCGCTTCTTGTGATGAGTCATTTCCCTCATCATTATCACTGTCTCTGTCTTCAAGAATATGCTTGAGGAATTTTTCGAACCGGACTGGTGTCAGCGCCTTCTGGTTATACTCCTCCAGCGTGTCTATATACTTTTGTAGATATGTGTATTTGTCGTTATACTCGCTAGGCTGCATAGGTTTCTTGGTCTTCTTCTTTTTTTAGAAGACTTTGAAGGCTTGACTTGGGGGCTTTTCCCTTTGTCGGTGGTTTTCGGAACGGAACGGAATTTTAGCTTCCCTTCGATTATTTCAGGTTCAAGTTGTATTTTCCATCTGACTGCCGGGCATGCCTGTAGATCCTTCAACATTCTTTTAGTTTTTTCTGAAAGAGCTACTTCCAACGGAGCTTCCTACACAAGCGAGCATGATGCCCCCTGCGCGTCCACCTTTTTGGGAGAATTCTTTTAGGGTGGGTTTACTCTCCAATTATCAGACAGCGCGAACTTTCCATGCTGTACTGGTCTTCAACCCAATTTTTTAAGATGTAGCAATCCTCAATTGGGTAGCTCACTATTATGTGATATGAGCAATAATTGGGGTTGTTGACGTCGCCGGGTTGTGCTGGACGCCGCGGGTCTGGCAATGTGATGAGGTTATTATGCATCGCCAGTTCAAACAGTCTCCTCATTTTGTCGCGAGGGAACGAGTAAGCATGTCCTACCTTTTCTTCCAAGGATGCGCGCGGACGCGCGTTGTTTTGGCGAGTAACCGGTTTTGGGCCGCCTGACTATTGTTGCGTTTTGGAAACAAAGGCCGCATTCCCTTTACCCTTGTTATTTCGAGGGTTCTTATTTGAGGAGGAAGGGCCATGGCCCATCCGATCTATTTCGGCCAGCTTGTCTATGAGCGCTTGAAAGTTTGTGGGTTTGAAGAATGTCATGAACTGGGACACAGTCGATCCAGGATCCAGGGTCCCGATGAACATGCCTACAGATGGAGACTCTTTGATGCACTGCTTACACTTAGACCACAGGTTCCGCCACCGGATCGTATATTGGACCCAAGTTTCTCCCGGCTTTACCCCTGGCATTGATCAGTGCCGTAATCAGAGTGTGTTCACTTACGCCGGCGAACCGTTGTGTGAACAGTAGTTCCATTTCGGAGAAGGTTTCCACGGATTCATTTGGGAGATCTACGACCAGAACTGTCGAATATCGAACCACCAATCTTGGTACCCACTGAATGATCCATAGTTGACAAGGTTCCGATGAATTGGCGAAGCAACAATTTGTCGTCGCTTCCAGTATTGCTGCATAGTTCTCTGAATTGTGCGACATGCTGGTGGGGATTGCCTGTTCCTTTGTAAACATGGAAATTCGGGATCATATATCTTAGTGGTTTTGATGAGTATTCCGGTGGCTTCATTTTCCTAGTAAGCTCTGATTTATTGCGCAATGTAGTCTTCTAGAGCTTCCTTGGAGATTTTTTCCTCTTTGGCCGCTGATAAGGCCGGGGAAGGATTTAATGTTTCTCCTCTGTCATCCTCGATAATTATCGACGGGTCTTCGTCCAGTAGTTTCGGTTGGATCATCATTCCAACCATGTCTTGGAATAGAAGTGACATCTTCTTGATGTTAGCTGCTTGCTCTACAGCTTCCTTGTCCTTTCTTTCCAGCACTCTTCGCAAGAACTCTGTGTCGGTCTCTTGCTCTTGACGCAGTTCGACTTCTTTGTCCGGACTTTCTTTTTGTCCGGTGAGTCCTTCCATTTTGATCAGCATTTCTTGGAGCTTTTGCTATTGCTCCTGAGCCTTCATCAACGACCGAGTTTGCTGTTGGTGACCCACCGAGGCACGACTTTCTTCTTTTCCTGAGGCCATGTAGACCGGATGTATTGTTATGCCATCGGACTTGGGGCGTTTAGATCTTTCGCCATTGGATTTTGTCGCTGGCGGTGGAATTTTCTCTAGACTCATTCTTTTATAAGAGGTCGGAGCTGAAGGAGCCATTGTGACAGGCGCCTATTTAGGAAGGGTCCCCTGTTGTTTGGCGGAGGACCGGTCCTTCTCTTGTTGACCCTTGGATTTCTTAGGTTGACGAGAGTAATTTTTGTCAAGCACAGAGTCTTAGTCTACTCTACCTGTCGCTGCACGGGGACCTCTATTGTCGGCAGTGATTTCTTCAGCATCACGGTCGGAGAGTTCTTGTGTACCCTCCTAAGCAGGTCAAAACTGTTCCTAGTTGGAACAGCAGCGTCGATCTCCACCATAGGAGCTGGCGGGGTGAGCCCAAAGGGAGGGTTGCCCCTGGCTTCTCTCACTCGGCACCAGTGGCGACGTTGAGCATGTCGTGGAGTGGGAATTGCCTTAGTTTTGGAGGTTTCTTCCTCATGCCCCCTGCGTTGCCGGGGAGCTTCAGTTGGCGTCGGTCTGTTGAAGACTGACGTCCTTGATTGAGTTGGAGTAGTGTTGGCAAATCTTTAGAAGATCGACTGCTTGGGAGGGGAAGTACTTTTGCTGACTTCACCTATTGCAGGAGTAAAGAGAGCTAGCTGTTTTGGGGTAGCTCCTTCTGGTATCTTTGGCTTCTTTACGGGCCCGCCTGAGTTCTACCTCAGCCTGCTGAAGACTGAGACGTCAGATTTGGACGGCTTGCTGATAGGAGCCGCCATGGTTGCCATCCGATCAACGACCGACCTTCTGGGATCTTTTTGTGGCACTGAGGCGCCAAGATTCACATGCGGGAGCATGGTCCTGAAGAAAATTCCGGTAGTAGCCTGAGTGACTTATCTTACCGGCATGGTGAAGATGGAGGATGCATTAGGCCCGTACGCTACTCCTCTAGTTAAGGTGTAGAAGGAGTTATTGTTGCAAGCAGTGCGGTAAGAAGCCATTGATTCTGCACAGAAGCGAGCCATCAACTTTTAGTACCTCGAACCTAAGAGCAACCAATATATAGTGAACCAAGATTTTGTTCGTGATCATGACATACGAAGTGTGTAGTGGAAAGAGGAAGAGGTCCCACCGGGCGTGCTAGAATCTGTTTACCGCCGAAAACAGAGACGAACTGGGATTGACCGTCTTGCCTGAATTTGAAGGCATATGCTATTTGGACATATCCATCCACCTCTCCGAAGATACCAAGTTTATTTATGGCACCATATATCGGAGATTTGGAAAGCTGCGACCGATGTTGCAGACTTTATCAGATTCTCACTTATTTGTGAGGTTTTTTTTATTATGGGGACGCTCGTCCCTGCAGGCGCAAGACCTGCAGTTAATTACGTTATCGTGTTGCGATAACCACTTTCTCCTGCTCCGGTAGTTCACTTCGTATCGTATTATGTTCGGTATATTTTGGTTTCCCGTGGATTGTATACGGAGACTAATTCATGTCGTCGCCCGTAGGGCGCGGATTAGTCCAAATCCGTATATTTTAGATTTGGGTTTGAACTTAGCTTGTATGTTCTTTTAGTTCAAAGAATATTTTATTTTATTTTGGGACCGTTAATCTGTTTTTAGATTAAGATCAACTTAAATATATAAGCATTTGGGTTCAATTTATTTTAACTAAGGATACATTAGTCTTATTTGAGACTAAGATCAACTTAGTAATATTTTCAGGATCATTAAATTTTATTAAGATCCAACACCAGAGCATTTGGGCTCAGCTGCAAGCAACTTCAGAAAGACATAGCCAATTTGGGCTCGATCTGCTCGGTCTTAGGCTTTCTCCCTTTATTCAGAAGTGCTAAGCACTTATTTATAGCTCTGGCGTGTAAGTCGATGTCGCGGACCCCACGTGTTCGCGGGGTGGCGGAAATTGCAAAAAATGATTTTTACGGGCTTCGCAACACCAACTAGAACCAAGGATCGAACATAAACCATAGCTAGCAAACTACTTGAGGTTTAAATACTCGGAAATGAAGTTATACCTCACGATACATGTCCTTCTGGTCTTCATCGCTGTCCTCCTCGTCTTCGTAGGCTCTAAGGATCGGAACGGATCGACGCAACCTCGACGGCCTCCTTGAGTCAAAGCCGATCCACCCGAGAGTCTAAAGTCCGAGCACCTACCTTAAATCCGAGGTAACTACGAATTCTAGTTCGCTAAACTAGAAGTCCTAGGTTTTGTAGAGTGAGAATATGGAGAGCTTTGTCTCTTGGAACTCTAGGATTCTCAACACATGAGAGCTTTTATGGTTCAGAGGAAGAAGAAGAAGACTTGAGGAAAAGCTAGTGAAGCATGAGCTCAAGAAAAACTTGGCTGTCCCATAGAGATAGAATGAAGAATATTAGATATTTTATGAGATAAATATCACAAAAAATATCTCCAAACCATCACAAATATCTTTTGGTGACTCATGACCATGAGTCACCAAGTAGCCATGCTTGTTTCAATGCTCAAATCCACCTCATTTCCTCCACCCTTTTTGTTTAATCCAAAAAGAATAAAACCTAATAGGTGTCCCCCTTCTAGAAGCCAATCCCGAGGAATTACGAAAATGCCCCTCATCCGTATATACATACCCGCATCCGTATTCCGAAGAAAACGAATACTAAGAGACGAAACAATCCATCAATATAATACTAGGATTCGGCTTAAACCAATGCCCACTAGTATTATTCGCCCGATCATCATACGTGCACAAGTACACGTAAATGATCGAAATCCTACCGTAAAACCATACGGCCTCTACACCTTTTTCCCGGTGCAGAGAAACTCTCTATGTGGGACTCTAAAGACTCGATACTACGCTGGCAGTGGGTTTAACCATAAGCTGCAAGCGGTACTAGCTATACGTAACGGCTGCCCAGGTATGTGTCGATAAGAAGGCCGATGAGCTAACTCATCCGAACTCCTACTGAGCAGCCTGTATGTGACAATCTCTGTACAGTCTGGTCTGTTCATCTAAGAGTATCGCATATCGGGCCTAGGTGGGCGGTAATCGTAAGACCCCTAATAACGCAATAAGTCGTGTCGGAGAGTAGCCTAAAACACCCTGAGAAACTACTGGAGTACCTACCAGTAAATCTCGCTTTCCTTGGGCAAGGACTTTGTGTAATGGCCTTCCGAACATAGCGCGATATCAACCCCCAATACCAGGAGAGACGAATCCTATCTAACCGCCACTGCCTCCAAGTGCTTCGAGACTGCACCCAACTATTACCTGTTTGCATGGCTCCTTTGAGCCGTGGTAGGGTAGTAATCAAAGTACAGTGGGAACACACTCGAGGCGAAGTAGCAGTGTCAAGTCGACGGACTAAGCTGTTCTCATGTCACCTGGGAACTGCTACCCGACGATAGGTATAATACCCACCAACAGTTCCCGATGAGTCCTGTCCAGTGTACTCATAACCTAATGAGCACCTGCATACTATTTCCAGTATGACGTACTAATGGCTGTGGGACAGACCATCTCTCTTGTTGGGATGAGAAGCGTATACACTAGTCTACTGTGGAGTATCGATACCCCGTCTCGATAATCCTACGACTAGGGACCTGTATAGGATGTCCTTATAGATTACCCAGCCCCTACTAGTGTGACTGCCATCACAACGCTGGTAATCAAGCAAAGATCCTAAGGGCTCTATCAATATGTATAAGCGATATGCTAAAATAAACACATACACATATTGAGGTAGAAACAAACCAGGTAGCATACTACCATTTCGAGCAAGACTGTTGCTATATCCGTGTATATCCCAAGCTCTCATTAAGTAATATACAATCCAGTATGATACAACAATGGCCTCTAGGGCATATATCACTAACAATCTCCCACTTGCACTAAGGCCATATACCGGCATATCGCAGACCGAAGATCTCGAATAGCCTCTCTAACACTGTCTGAGGGATGGCCTCTGTGAGTGGATCTGCAATGTTGTTCTTTGTATCCACTCTCCTCACCTCGACCTCCTGGGGATCAACGATCTCCCTGATCAGGTGGTACCGCTTCAAGATATGTCTAGATCTCTGATGGGACCTGGGTTCCTTCCCTAAAGCTATAGCGCCGTATGTTATCACAATACTAAAGTATTGGACCAAAAAATGGAAGGAACCGCCTGAAGTTCAGTTAAGAACTTCCATATCCAGACTGCCTCTTTTGCGGCGTCTCATGCAGCGAACTACTCTGTTTCTATCGTCGAGTTTGCAACGGTATCCTGCTTGGAGCTCTTCCAACAGACCGCCCCTCCACTGAAGATAAAGCCATAACCTAATATGGAATTGGAGCCAATCTTATCATTCTGGAAGCTGGAGTTAGCAAAGGCCTCGATCTCGAGTTCCTTTTCCGCCATACACCAAGAACATCTCCTTAGTCCTTCTCAGGTACTTGAGAATATTCTTTACTGCTTCCCAGTGGTTCTCCCCTGGGTTTTACTGATACCGGCTTACCATGCTCAGTGCGTAAGCTACATCTGGTCTGGTACACAACATCGCATACATTATAGAGCCTACCGCAGAAGCGTAGGGTATAATCGACGTGCGAGCCCTTTCCAAATCTGTCTTGGAAGACATCTCTTCGGAGAGGGTGATTCTGTGACAAGCCGGTAGATTACTGCATTTAGAATCGTCCATACTAAATATTTTCAATATGGTGTTGTTGTACCTTGACTGTGAAAGTCCGACCATCCTCTTTGATCTATCACGATAGATTTGGATTTCCAGAATGTAATTGGTATCACCCAGGTCTTCAATGGAGAACCTCTATGATAAGAATCCTTTGACTGATTGTAGCATAGGAATGTCATTTCCTATCAAGAGAATGTCATCCACGTACTTAACGAGGAATTCCACAGTTCTTGCTACAATCTTACTATAAATGCATGGTTCATCTGGATTTTTGATAAAGTCGAATTCTTTGACTGTTTCAATAAAAACAGATGTTCCAACTCCGCGATGCCTGCTTTAGTCCATAAATGGACTTAAGCAACTTGCACACTATCCCGCTGCTCCCACTATGATTAAAACCCTCTGGCTGATCCATATAGACGCACTCTTCCAAATAACCATTTAGAAAAGCCGTCTTTGCGTCTATCTGCCAGATCTCACAATCTTGGAAGGCAGCAATGGCAAGGAGGATCCGAATGGATTTGAGCATAGACACTGGAGAAAATGTTTCATCATGGTCCAAACCGGGTCTTTGACGAAAAATCTTTTGCAACAAGTCTAGCCTTATAGGTTTCAACCTATCCATCTACACCAATCTTCTTTCTGAAGATCCATTTGCAGCCTACGGGTTTTACCCCTTCTGGAGTGATGTTCAAAGTGCATACTTTGTTGGTGTACATGGACTCCATTTCGGTCCGCATTGCATCTAGCAATTTTACCGAGTCGCCGCTTTAAATGGCTTACTGGAAGCTAGTTGGCTCATCATTGTCAATGATGCAATCCTCTCGATCCCCTTCTATGAGAAAACCGTAGTATCACTTGGGCGGATGAGACTGCCTACTAGTTCTGCGGATTGGCGTAGGGATGTCCGGTTCTTTTGAAACCTCTGGTTCTACCATACTTTCAGTAATAGTTTGTGCTTCTGGAATTTCTTCTAGTTCTATTGCGCTCCCACTCTTCCTTTTTAAAAAAATGATTTTCTAAAAAGTAGGCATGACGAGGAAAAAAACCTTTTGGTCCTCTGCGTAATAGGAAAGATACCCCTTTGGAGTTCTTTGGGTATCCCACAAACCTATACAATACTGAGCGTGCATCGAACTCGTCCGCATACTGCTTTTCAACAAAAGCTGGACATCCTATATCTTCAGATACTGAAGATAGGGTTTCTTCCCACTCCACATCTGATATGGTGTGGTAGGCAAAGTTTTGGTAGGAACCTTATTCAAAAGATATGCAGCTGATTTTAGGGCATAACTTCAGATGGATCGCGACAACTCAGCGTCACTCATCATGGAACGAAAAATATCTAATAGGATTCTGTTCCGCCTTTCCTATACACCGTTGTGTTGTGGTGTTTATGGAGGAGTAAGCTGAGAGAGAATTTCATTCTCTTTTAGGTAATCCAGGAACTCGGCAATTTATGTATTCACCACGTCGATCAGATCTCAGTGTCTTGATACTTTTGCCTGTTTGTTTTTCCACTTCATTATTATATTTCCGAAATTTTTCAAAGGGTTCGGATATATGCTTTCACAAGAAGACATGTCCTAACCTAAAGAAATTATCCGTAAAAGTAATGAAATAGGAATAACCACTTCATGCATATCTAGAAATTGGACTACACACGTCGCTGTGTATGAGTTCCAAGAGCTCGCTCGCTTTTAATCCGTGTCCAGTGAACGGAGTCTTTGTCATCTTTCCTACGAGACAATATTGATAAGTTGCATAAGACTGATATTCGAACGGATCCAAATATCCCTCTCTATGTAACTTCGTCAACCGTGTTTCATTGATGTGACCCTGTCTACAATGCCATAAGAAGGTTTTATTTAGTTCTGGAGACTTTCTTTTAAGTGTGTTCTGGACGTTTGAAAACCTGAGCTTGATTCAATATATACTGTCCTATAGTGTACCTGACCCAATCAAACTTGATTTAGGTGGATGTGGACCACATCGCTTACAAATGTAAAATCATATCCTTCCTTAGAATGTAAGGATACAGAAATGATATTACAATCTAGACTAGGTACATACAAACAGTTACGTACAATCAATATCTGGCCACTTGTCAATCCTAGATGATATTACCCTACGGATTCAGCGTCCACGCTCATTCCGTTCGCAACTTTGAGAGTCATATCACCTACCCTGATAACTCTACGGTTTCTCAAAGCCTGTAATGAATTACAGATATGAGATCCCGATCCGGTATTTTGTACCCAGGAAGTAGAGTTAATTGACAAACTGTTTTCAATCACAAACACACCCGAAGTCGAAGCCACAACGTGCTTAGGATCCTGAATTCTGGCTTTCCAAGCCCTGCATCCCTTCTGCCGATGCCCTTTCCTATAACAATAGGAACATCCCTCCTTCCCTACAGTTAACCCCAAAACTTTTGCCCTTCCCTGTCCCTCTACCTTACTGACACCACCTATCGTCTTTGTGGAGGTCTTTTTCTTCTCACCCTTGGCATTCTCCTTAGATCCAGAAGAGAAAGATTCCCCCAATAAGCAGAGCGGGTGTCTCCCTGGTTTCCTTCACGGTTCCCTCAACTGGAATTATAACTTTCTTCTTCTGGGCGTAAGTATAAGGTAGGGACTATATAATCAAGTCAGTACTTGGCTCGTTCTCCAACGTGGTCTCCAGGTCCGTGAGCTGTTTAGTATAGCTGATCATTGTAGGGACGTGGATGACCCGACATCCAACCTCGCTTGAAGCGATTCCTTCGAGATCTCATATCTTGCGATACGAGATTGCTCTCCATATAAAACATTGGTATGGAGGAAGATGGAAACTAAGTCCATCTTCTTGTGCTGCCTCTCGTATACACCATCTACTTAGGCTAACACGAGGCACTTAGCATTCGCACAGTCTTTGTTCCTTGTCTTACGGATATCAACATCCGGGACGGTGGAAACTGGACCTGGGACGGCGGGGGCTTTGAGTAGTAATGAGGTGGTCTAGCTTGTCATAAGTAATGGATATCTGGACAAACCTTTGTCAGTCACTATAGTATAACTTAGTCATTTTATTATCTATATGTAACCTAATCTGGTCACCTGGTCGCTGCAGTTAGGAGAGAGAGAAGAATACACTCAGCATGATGCTCTTGTAAGTTTAGTTTGGTTTTTAATTTATCTAAACAGGATGGCACCCACTGTTTCTCGAATCCTTCCTCAAACCATAAAAGAAGAATTAGTCAGGATTAATCTCACCATACAATACATGCTTAACCGTTCGGCCAGGCTAGTGTTGGTACTTCGAGGGAGGTTTTACGACGCTTTTGCGAAGTTTCTTAATTAAATAACCTCTTTTCCCTGGAGGCATAGCCCCGCTAACACTGTTCTAGACACCTACTTGGTTTATAGCATTGATCGTTAAGTGAAGATTCTCCCGAGGAGTAGCGGATACTAACAGTAGGATCGGGATCCAAATATCATTGTGTGATAATCCTGAAGTAATCCTACCAACATTATCACACTCCAAATGGTATGCAGCACTAGCAAGTTTCAGCTTCCTTAGAAACTCCCGATGTGGATTTTTGCCCCATGCTCTTATTACCTTGACGAAGACCAACATATCATAAGTCACATGTCAAGTTCTACCCGTCATTGTCCAGATTAATTTGAACCCACCCGTACATACCCTTGACGAATGCCAAAATAGTAGTACGACTGTCCCAAACCAACGCATCTATCTATGTTACAGATGAATATCCAGCAGCTACTAAACACTATGCTTTGGCGAAGGTCAAAATACATAGCTTGAATACTACTGAATATTCTGTTGGATATATATGCCCTAGAGGCCTTCATTGTATAGGACCGTCTTGCTTAATATGATAGTATGCTATTTGGTTTGTTTTTATCTTAACATATGATATATTTTGCGTAGTATTCATATATATATATACATGTTGATAAAGCCTATAGGGTGTTTGCCTGACTACCGGCGTTGTGATGACAGTCATACTAGTGGGAGCTGGATAGTCAATAGGCACATTCTTAGATGTCCCTGGTCGTAGGAGTATCGAGACTGGGCATCGATACTCCGGAGTAGACTGGTGTATACATATCTAGACCCTGAGGAGGGGCGATGGATTGGTCCCGCAGCCATTGGTGGAGTGCACCTAAGATTGTATACAGATGCTCACTGGGTGTGAGTACATCGGACAGGACTCGCTGAGAACTGACTGGATGGTAGTTATACCTAACGTCAGATAGCAGTTCTCAGGTGACATGTGTGTAGATAGTCCGTTGACTTAAAGTCGTCATTTGTCTCGTGTGAGTTCCTACTGTGCTTTGATTACTACTTTACCACGGTTCAAAGGAGTCGTGCAAACAGGTTTTAGTTGGGCACAGTCCCGAGCCACGTGGAGGCAGTGAGTGACTGTTAGGGATTCGTCTCTCCCGGTATAGGGAGTTGATATCGCACAGTGATCGGTTGGTCATTACCATAAGTCCCTGGCCAGGGCTGATTGAGAATTACTGATAGATTGATCAGTAGATTCTCGGATGGTGATAGAGCCATACCGACACGACTTGTACGGTTATTAGGGGTCTGACGTTTACCACCTCCCTAGACCATACATGCGATACTCTTAGATGAACAGACCGGACTGCACGGATATTGTTACGCACAGGCTCAGTAGGAGTTCGGATGGGTATCCTCATCGGCCTTCTTATCGACATCTACCTGGGGACCGTTACGTACAGCTAGTGACGCTTGCGGTCTGTGGTTAAACCCACTACCAGCGTAGTAGTCGAGTCTTTAGAGTCCCACACAGAGTTTTCCCAACTCCAGGCGAAACCATATAGAGGTCGTACGGTTTTACGACAAGGGTTCGGACGAATACGTGTTTAAACGCACGTACGACATTCGGACAGTTTTTACTAGACGGCTTTGGTTTAAGCCAGATTCTAGTATCAGGTTATTGGATTTATACAGTCTAATATTTTTCCGTGTTTTCACGGATGAGAGGGGCATTCTCGTAATTTCCGGGAACCTTCTAGAAGCATGGTGACTTGATGGGTTTAGGTGGTATTGTCATTAATGTAATTGTGACTCATTATGTATGATTCACTATGTCATTAATGCATTATTAAATGCTTAATGACTCACATAGTGAATCACTCATATATATTTATGAAGCATGATGAATAATATTTTATTATTCATTTTATTGATATTTCATTATGCTTGATATATTAAGTAAGAAGCAATTTCATTTCATTATTCTAGTTCACCTTCTCTCTCCTCAAGCTCTCTCTTTCTTCAAGCTTTAATCCTACCACTCATGAGTTGAGTACAAGGGTTAGAAAAGACTAAACATCCCATAACCTAACTCTATATGACCTAACTCCCTTTGGTTAGCAACTAGAGAAACTTAGTTACCACAAGTCTTGAGGTGAAGCTCGGATTAGGGTTCTCGGGTGGATCATCTATCACTTGGAGGAGGCCGAGGAGGACGAAGAGATCATAAAGACGAAGGACACGTATCACTAGGTATAATCTCTTTACATAGTAGTTTAGAACTTCTATGGTAATTGTTAATTATCGTTTAGCAAAGATCTTCGGTTAGTCGATGTTTGCTTCAAGAACAAGATCGTTTTTCATATTTCCGCCTCCCCGCAACTCGTGGGGTGTTGCACATCGACTTACAGTGGTATCAGAGCCAGGTTAAACAATAATTAACTCACTTGCAAAGTCGTATGAATTTCGAACGCAAAACGAACTGGAAAATACCCCGATATCACATAGTTTCTGTCGATTTTAAAATGAGGTCCTAAAATTTTTCAGGTTCCTCCAGAACACCCTACAAGAAATTATAAGAACACACAAAAAAACTGGGCTCCTGAATCGGCCA
This sequence comes from Agapanthus africanus, assembly GCA_030015575.1. Lineage (NCBI taxonomy): Eukaryota > Viridiplantae > Streptophyta > Magnoliopsida > Asparagales > Amaryllidaceae > Agapanthus > Agapanthus africanus. Next base: position 173,798,335 of record JASDDO010000022.1, on the reverse strand, counting down.
CAGAGCCGCGGCCGATCCCACCGATCCGCCGCGGATCCGCGGCCGAGTTGGGGCCGATTCAGCCTAATTTTTCTCTGTGCATCTTCTGTGATATGTTGTATTTTCTGGTGTGGTTTATTTTTTGCTCAAGTGTCAGGTTTACGGAGAAGTATTAGAGCAGAATCTAATGGGTTTGATCGATCGAAATTATACGATGTTTGCTTGTTTGATTATATCTGTGAACTGTATTATGTGTTCGTAAACCTCCCCTAACTGCTACTATGTCGGTTAGCAGGGGGTTGCATATATCTGTAATGTTTTAACTGTTTGTGATTATGAACTCTATTGGACTGTTGTGATGATTAGCCGGGGTTTTGTGATGGGTTATTGTATTAATTCATTCGATGTAATTGTAATAAGTTGTAATATTATTTTGCGGGACACATCCAGGTTGCGGTTGTAGCCACAGTTGTATTATTTCTTTTTACTGTTTTTGCTCCTAGGTTAGACCCAAGGTGGGGTGCACAAACTACCGGGTATTTCGAAGTGCTTAATGGCCTACTCACGTTGTTGAGGGAGACCGCTTCACTTCGGGTATTTGACGGGTAGTTTGCCGTACCCGTAGGGGGTCTAGGGTGGGGTAATGGCTATTCATCACAACTGTGTAATCCGTCTTTTCTTACAGGCGCAAAAGAAACGCGGATTGCTTGCATATCTAATAAAGTTTATCTGTGATCTGGAATGCCTATTATTGCGTCTGACGAATGTACAATATCTATATATGATAGCTATTTAGATGTCACTTATGTTTTACACCCGCGCTAGCCTAGCCCCCACTCTGCCGTTAGTTAAGTAACCTAACGGGTGATGACGGGACCCTGTGGCGCATGCAGATGGTATAAGAGGACGTTGTATTTTCGTTGTTATCTGTAATGATAGGTTAAAGATGGGACGCATTATTTTTAATGCAAAGAAAAATAAAACCTAAACTGAATCGTTGGAACAATTTCTAAAAACCACTCGGTTTTCTTGAAAAAAGCAAATTTTAAATGCGGAGCTTAAACCACTCCTTTTAATAAAAGCTATCTTGGTTCCTTCGATCAAATCAAGTTCACTACGTTAATGGTTTTTTGCCAAAAACCAGCCGTAACCCTCCGTCGTTTCAAATAGACAGCACATCGCATTCATGCTATGCTTGTTGGCCTACGTCAAGGCATAGTGGATGGTAGCAGTGTGGCTTGCTTATTTGTTGCATAGATAGATGCATTAGTATAGGACAGACGTACAACCTTGTTGGCCTATGTCAAGGGCATGTACGATGTACCTAAATTAATCAGGACAACGACGGGTAGAACTTGACTTGCGTCTTATGACTTGTTGGCCTACGTCAAGGTCAATAAGAGCATGTGGTATAAAAATCACATCGGGGGTTTCAAACATAAAGGAAACTTGCAGATTTAGCATACTTTCTGGAGTGTGGTGACTAGAGTGGTTTCCATCTAGTACATCATGCAATGATAGTTGGATCCCGATCCCACTAATGAGTAGGATTACTTTCGGGAAACATTCTCACTTAACAATCAATGCTATAAACCAAGAAGGTGTCCAGAAAGGTGTTAGAGGGGCTACGCCTCCAGGGAAAAGAGGTTATTTAATTAAGGAACTTCACGAAAGCGTTGGAAAACCTCCCTCGAAGTACCAACACCAGCCTGGCTGAAAGGTTAAGCAAGTATTGTGACGTGTGATTAAATCCTGACAAGTTCTTCTTTTAGGTTTTAAAGAAGGATTTGAGGGAACAGTGGGAGCCATCATGTTTAGATAAACTAATAACCAATCTAAACTTGCAAGAAGTGTTAGTTATATGTATGCCCAAGAGGCCATTACTGTACATACGATGTATATTGTAGTGGATGCTAGGACATATATAGGGAGGATTTTCTTGCTCGACATGATAGTATGCTATTCGGTTGTACTTTATCTTAACATGTACTCTGAGTGTCTCTATGTTACATGTTGATAAAGCCCTTAGGATATGTACTCGACTACTGGGACTATGATGAGATCATACTAGTGGGGCCACGGTAGTCGACGAGTACATCCTATAACTGTTCCTAGTCGAGGGTGTATCGAGACAGGGCATCGATACCCCAGAGTAGACTAGCGTACACGCATCTTGACCCATATGATGGGCGATGGATGATCCCATATCCATCGGTGTTTGACATCAAGGATGGTGTACGGGTGCTCAGTGAAGACTGGGTATACTGGACGGACTCGCCGAGAACTCCCAGATGGTATTATACCTCACGTCAGATGGCAGTTCTCCGGTGACACTGGTACAGAGTAGTCTGTTGACCCGAGATCGTCATAGAGTCTTGTGTGACTCCCACTGTGCTTTGATTTCCATCATACCACGTCCAAGAGGGCGTGCAAAAAGGTGGCTTTTGGGTACAGTCCCGAATCACATGGAGGCAATGAGCGATAGGAGGGGATTCGTCTCTCCCGGTATAGGGAGTTGATGTTGTGCTGTGTTCGATTGGCTATAACCGGAAATCCCTGGCCAGGGTTGTTGAGATTTACTGTTAAGTCTTATCAGTAGTTTCTCGAACTGTTATAGACCTCAAATCGACACGACTTATCGAGCTACTGGGGTCTGACGTTTACCACCCCTAGGCGAGATATGCGACATATCAGACGACGAGACCGGACTGTACGGGAGTGTTACTGATTGGATTCACAGGAGAATGTATAGGCTTGCTTGTTGATCTTCTGAGCGCTCAATACGTGGGTGGCTGTTACGTTTAGCTGACCGCTTGCAGCTTGTGGGTGTTTGATATGATCATCACCTACTGCCGGTGTATTGACGATTCTTTAGAGTCCTACACAGAGGTTTCTTGGCTCAGGCAAAACGGAGTAGGAGCACATATGTGATATGTGCGGGACCGAGAATAATACGATATGAGATACCGTATTCTATTCTTGCGATATTTGATATCAGCCGGGTCATCGGATCAAGTGTTGATTCGATGAATCGGTACAGATAAATATTAGTCGGTTATATGCGATATAGCCGGAATGTCGGATCAAGTGTTGATTCGATAATTTAATGTATAATAATATATATGATATATTAAATTACATTAACTAATATTTTCTCACTAAAAGATTCGTTTTCTCACTCGGGTAATACAATGATATATATGCGATATATGTTAATTGTATTATTTTCTTTTGTTACAATAAATATTATATATGTGATATATAATATTGCAACATGATATGATAACTAATGCAACATGTTTAGTAGAGATTAAACAAGATTAGGGTTTGATTTGGGTTAATGCTTTCTAGATGTTTCTAGAAGGTTTTCTTTTGTTTTGGAAAAGATATTTTCAAGTGACTCATTCTTAACCAAACCCAAATCCTAGCCTTGGTTAATTCTATACAATGGTTTAGTCAACCGTGGTTGCATTATTGATCATCTTTATCCTTTCATTATTCATCACAAAAGGAATCTAATTATTCATTCATCTTCTTCCTTCTTCTTTCTTTCATGAAAAAACTTACTAGCTTTTTCCAAGTGATGAATAATTGTGAGAAAAAGATAATAAAAGAGAGCAAAAATCCTACTTAATCATCCTTATCTATCCTTGCCATTTAGATGAGGGTGTTCACATCATTTCATGAGTGATAGCTTGTGTTAACGAAACTTCAAGGTAGATCATCTTTGTATCGAAGATCGGAAGCAAGATTGCATCTTTCTCTTCGTGGAACCTCTCGAGAGTCCGAAACACGATGATCGCAGTGAAGGGACTTCAACACGGAGTTTAAGAAGTGAAGGACCGGATCTACAAAGGTTGTAATCCTTTTCACTTAGTGTTAATATGTTTAACATGCTAGTTTTCGCCTAATCTCTAGTTTAAAGATCCGGCTTTGGGTTGTTCGGCACGACTAAATTTTTAATCGGGCATGGTTGATGCCTCGTAGAACCTTGTGGCAGTGCATAGCAACCCTACAGTGGTATCAGAGCCAAGCTAGAGCTTTAGGCGAAGTCTAGACGAAGTTTAAAGTCCGATCGAACCCGAAAAACCCGATGTTTACCCCTTTCTGGAAATTTTTTCAAAACTGTGATTTTTCTGAATTAAAAATCCTTAAAAAAATCAGCAGGGAATTTTATGGACACGTGTGCAAAACGACACTCTGAATCGCTCAAAGCTCCGCGGAACCGCGGCCAAACTAGGGTATTGGCGGCGGTTCTGCGGCCGTACTTAGGGATTAATGGTTAGTTTTTGCACAGTAATAATCGTTGGTACTTGCTGATTCTTCTGGGTATTTTTATTTCTACTCAAGTGTTGAGTTTTCTGGGGTGTATTGGAGACTTAATGATTCGATCGGATATTTTAACTTCATTTAGTTTGTCCAGGTAATTTTTAGAAACTGTTAAAAAGTTCGAACGGATATCAATAACTCACTTTTTCCCCTGTCGGAAATTTTTTCAAAAGTTGGATTTTTTCTTGAGTATAAGAACGTTCTAAGTCATGCAAGTAACGCGGTGGACCCTCTAGAAGACAATAAACCTTAACTCGATTATGTGACCGTCTTGAACTGCCTCTGAACCTTAGGGTTTGTAACAGTACGGCGTGCCACATGTGAGGCGTTGGCTTGACCCTTCTACGGCTGGACCATTGGTACCGTGGCATGTGATGGATGTTTTTAAACTGATTTCAAGTGTTGAGATATATTGGGGAAATCTTGGGTGTTTGATTATTCGATCGGAAAGTTTAACATTGTCTATTTATCTGGAATGTGATACAATAATTGGAATCTACTTTTAGTTATGAGATAACTAATTTGAATGTTATAAATCTAGCGGTTTAGTCTCAGATGATCGGTTTCTATGGAATTTTGATGTGATCAAAAGTCCGTCGCAATCACGTAGCGTACGCGGATACTCGCCGGGTAAACTTAATAGACAGCCACGCCCCATAGCCCCGACCAAGTGACTGTAGGAGAACCCCGTCGCCAGAAGCATCCGTTCGGGTGCTTGCGGCAGCGGTGTTCCGCCTTAGTGCACTTCGTCGACGGCATCCGGGGGTACGGCCGTCTACTAAAGTTTGCGACGAGCATTCGATCAGAATGTCGGGAATCTTGTTGAATTGCCCGACTTGATATTGAAAAGAGTTTTCGATAATGAGACTAAAATGCGGGGTTTATAATTGTTAGGCATGTGATGTCTAAGGAATTCATTTGGTTAGGCATGCGATGTCTAAGGAGGTTGCGGATTCCAACTGTTGTAGTTTTACACTTTCTTTTCTGTGACCGTAAGCGTAGTATGTGGTGTATCGCCGGCTTCGTTGCTATACATCAACGACAATCGGGATATGCATACTTGCTTACGTTGATGATATGAGATATTATGTGTTGCTGTGATATGTTATATTGGATCGTCGTGTTCTGAATAGCCGGGGTTTTTATTTGAGATGAGAGTTTTTCTTTTTCATTCATGTACAATTCATTTGTATGTAATATTCTTTTATTGGGGCACTTCCGGGCTGAGGATGATGTCACCATTGTATATTATTTACTTTTCCGCATTAGGTAGACCCAAGGCGGGGAGCACAAGTAACAGGGTTCTGGGGTCCAGTGGGAGACCGTCTCGAGGAGTCGAGACCGGGTCTCCTAACCCTAGAATTGGCAGTGTTACTTGCCTCTCTCGTAGGGGTCTAGGGATGTGGGTTTGGCTATTCATCGCGACCATGGAATCCGTGTTTTATACAGGCTCGTATTAAAACACGGACATCCTAGTATATCCAATATTTCATATATGTTCTTCTGCTGCAATGTTCTATGATGAGATCATATTACTGCCTGAGACGAATGTTTATATTATATATATGAGATATATGTTATATTGCAGATTTCGTTTCAAAAGAGATGCTTGTGAAGCATAATAAAATGGGACTTCATTAATGTGATTAATGAAATAAAAGAAACCTAAGATGTTGTAGAAACTTGTTTAAAAACTGGTAGCTCTAGTTCTTGCTTTGCATAGCAGTGTTTCTTGTAGAACATCCAGCACCTTATTCGATAAGGAAAGAGCCGAGATCCCTTCACCGGGAGTGACCTCTTTAGTGAAACTAGCAGATGCTACAAACTCGGTTTGTCTTTTGATTGTTTCTATAGTTTTTGCTTTGCATAGTGATATTTGTGAAATATCCTGCACCTTATTCGATGAGGAAAGAGCCGACGATCCCTTCACCGGGAGTGACCTCTTTAGCGAAACTAGAAAAGCCTCAAAAACATTCCATTTAAAATCACTCGATTCTACAACGATATCAAGTTCATTACGCAAAGGGTTTTCTTAAAAACCCTGACGTAGCCCTCCGTCATTTCAGATAAGTACGTCATAGTATTGTGCTACGTTTGTTGGCTTTCATCAAGGCGTAGTGTGCGGTAGCTATTTTTGCTTATCTGTATAAGCATATGATGCGATTGTGTTAGGGTAGTCGTGCGACTTTGTTGGCTTTCGCCAAGGGTCGTGCGGGTGGGTTTAATTCAATCGGGAAATGACGGGTTGAACTTGACTAGTAGCCTATGGTTTGTTGGCATTCGTCAAGGTCATAGGACGCTAGGGGCAAAATATTATCGGGAATTTCAAGTGTTGAAATTTGCAATGAGATTGCATACCTTCTATGAGATAGTTGGATCCCGATACCCGCTGCGAGTAAGAGTTACTCCTGGGAGAGTTTTACACATTACAATTAGCCGATCAAGTAGGTGTCTAGAAAGGTGTTAACGGGGTTACGCCCCTGGAAAAACGAGGTTTACTTTAATTAGGTTCGTGCGAAAGCACGGGGGACCTCCCTCAAAGTACCGACACTAGCCTGGCTGAAAGATTGGCGAACTTGTAGCGTGTAATTAATCCCGTCTAGTCTTTCCTTTTAGGGTTTGAAGGAAGATTTGACTAAAACAGTGGGAGACATCCTGATTAGATATATTAGAAAACCAATCTAATCTTGCAAGAGCATACGCTGAGTGTTTTCTTCTCTCTCTCTCCAGGTAGCGACCATATCACGCCTTAATCAAGATAATAAAACGGATGAATTGACCGAACCCGCTAGTTATACTGAGCTGGGGAACGTTGGTCCCGCTCCAACTTATAATTGTTATAAGACAGAGCAGGAAATTGGGGATTACCAGAATTCCCGTGCCGCCCAAACGAAGAAAGTGCATGTTGATGCATCATCTTCGGGTGTGTTCATTACATAGAACTGTTTCTCAGTATCCTTTACGTCCTGGGTATAAGATACCGGATCAGGATCCCGCATATGTAATCTGTTACCCGGGCTACAGAAAGGTAGAGAACTGAGAACGGGTGATAAGTTTCATGAGATAGAAAACGGTGCAAGTGTTGCAGCCAAGTCTGTTGGTCACTATCACCCTGTATTACCAGAATACATTGATTCTGAACAAATGTTATTAGATACCGAACCTGATATACAACTTCATATCAGTCTCTTTATTAGTAAAGAAAGGATATAATTTTATATTGTTGGATAATGTTTTGAACATTTCCTATATCAAGAGTTGATCGGTTCAGGCACGTTATCTAAAAGCATTGACGTTCTAAATCAAACTACAGTTCTTAGTATACAGAATACACGCGAGAGGAAGAGTTCAGAAATGAACGAATCCTTCTTGAGGCATTGTAGACTAGGTCATATCAATGCGACCCGACTACCTGAAGTTACATTAAGATGCATATTTAAATTTGTTTGAATTTACATCTTGTGAAACTTGACGGTCATGTCATAAAGATAAGATGACCACAGCTCTGTTTATTGGAAACAGAGAAAGAGTTAGTGAACTCTTAGGATTGATACATGCTGATGTATGAAGGTCCCCCTATCTACACATGCCAAGACCGGTTCTTTGTATTTCATTAAATTCTCTGATTATCTCTCAAGGTTCAGAAATATGTTCCTGTTGAAACACAAGTCCGAACCTTTTGAGATATTCACAGAATGTAAGTTAGAAGTAGAGAACCAAAATATGGGTATAAGTATTATGCCCTTTAATGAGATCAAGGAGGAGAATACTTGAGCACAGAATTCCTGGACTATTCTAAAGGAGAATGAGATTCTCTCTCAGCATTACTCTTCCGTATACACCATAGCACGATGGTATATCGGGGCGGAGCAATAGCACCCTATATGATATGGTGTTCTCTATGATGAGTACTACTGAGTTTCCTATTTCCTTTTGGGAGTTATGCACTTGAGAAGCTGCATACCTATTGAATAGGGTTCAAATCAAATCAGTTGCCTACCACTTCATATGTGATATGGAAAGGGAAGATCCCATATCTTAAGTTTGTTAAGATTTGGGGTTGTCCGGACTATGTCTAAAAGCAAAATCCGGACAAGCTCGAGGCAAGGTCTGTTATGTAGAACTGGAAAGGTTCCATCTATACAAACTGCAGCTGATGATTTGGTAGAACCAAAGGATTCAATAGTTTCCAACGAATCTCAGCCTCTCCTCCGATCTAGTAGGGTTCCTCACCCACCTGAGAGATACTTCGGTTTCTCTATGACAGTGGGAGCGAGGATTGCATCATGAGATGATGACCCAACTATTTTCGAGCAGGCTATCAGGAGTGGGACTCTGTAAGAATGGCTGGATGCTTATTGATTTGAGATGGAATCCAATACACCAACAAAGTATGGACTTTGGTTTCTTTATCTGAAGGGTTAAATCCCCATCAGGAGCAAGTTTATCTTGAGAAGATTACTTGGTGTACTTGGAAAAGTTGAGACTTTCAAAGCTATGCTTAAGTCCATCCAGATCCTACTTGCCACGGCTACATACCATGACTACGATATCTGGTGGTTGGGTGTCATGACTGCTTTTCTAAATGATGTTTTAGAAGAGAGCGTCTATAAGTACACAGCCAGAGGGATTCGTAGACAGTGGGAGCAGCGGAAACGTGTGCAAGATGTTTTATGTGATAAAACAGGCATCGCGGAGTTGGAAGATCTGTTTTGATGTGGTAGTCAAAGAGTTTGACTTCATTAAAATGGTAGATGAACCTTGTATATACAGAAAAGTAGTAGGGAGTATGGTGGTGATCCTCGTAGAGTACGTGGATGACATATTCTTGATAGGGAAGGAGTTTCCTATGCTACGCTTGGTCAATCTCCGCTTATCACAAGGATTCTCCAAATAGGATCAAAGTGATACCTCCTAAATCCTGGGTTTTGGATTTATGAGATAGATCTAATTGGATGTTAGGATACTCAGTAGTTGTAGTGAGATGGTATCAATCGATCCTGAGAAGAATCACTGGAAAGGTTCCAGGGTGATAAGGACGACTGAATGTCAGTCGCAGGCATTGTCTTTACCCTCAGTGGAGGGATGGTATGTTGGAAGAGTTCCAAACTATATACCGTGACATACTAGACGATTAAAGGCAAGATACATCGTTACCAAGGATGCTACCAAAGAGGCAGTCTGGATTTATAAGTTCATGAGATGAACTTCGTTCCTACCATTGTGTGACAATGGAGTTGTGGCTTTTAGCCAAGGAACCCCCATCCCATCAGAAATCCAGATATAATTCTTAGGTAGTATCACCTGATCATGGAGATGGTTGATCTCCAGGGAGATCGAGGTTAGGAGAGTAGACACAGAGGACAACAGCGCGGATCCACTCACAAAGGCCTTTTTCCCAGTAGAGACTTTTATGGGATGGTTGAGTATGAGATACTTCAACCACAGCTAATTGTTGGGTATGTGATATCACAACAGATGACCCTAGTGCAAGTGGGAGATTGTTAGTAATATGTATGCCCTAGAGGCCATTACTGTACATACGATGTATATTGTAGTGGATGCTAGGACATATATAGGGATGACTTTCTTGCTCGACATGATAGTATGCTATCCGGTTGTACTTTATCTTAACATGTACTCTGAGTGTCTCTATGTTACATGTTGATAAAGCCCTTAGGATATGTACTCGACTACTGGGACTATGATGAGATCATACTAGTGGGGCCACGGTAGTCGACGAGTACATCCTATAACTGTTCCTAGTCGAGGGTGTATCGAGACAGGGCATCGATACACCAGAGTAGACTAGCGTACACGCATCTTGACCCATATGATGGGCGATGGATGATCCCATATCCATCGGTGTTTGACATCAAGGATGGTGTACGGGTGCTCAGTGAAGACTGGGTACACTGGACGGACTCGCCGAGAACTCCCAGATGGTATTATACTTCACGTCAGATGGCAGTTCTCCGGTGACACTGGTACAGAGTAGTCTGTTGACCCGAGATCGTCATAGAGTCTTGTGTGATTCCCACTGTGCTTTGATTTCCATCATACCATGTCCAAGAGGGCGTGCAAAAAGGTGGCTTTTGGGTACAGTCCTAAATCACATAGAGGCAATGAGCGATAGGAGGGGATTCGTCTCTCCCGGTATAGGGAGTTGATGTTGTGCTGTGTTCGATTGGCTATAACCGGAAATCCCTGGCCAGGGTTGCTGAGATTTACTGGTAAGTGTTATCAGTAGTTTCTCGAACTGCTATAGACCTCAAATCGACACGACTTATCGAGCTACTGGGGTCTGACGTTTACCACCCCTAGGCGAGATATGCGACATATCAGACGACGAGACCGGACTGTACGGGAGTGTTACTGATTGGATTCATAGGAGAATGTACAGGCTTGCTTGTTGATCTTCTGAGCGCTCAATACGTGGGTGGCTGTTACATTTAGCTGACCGCTTGCAGCTTGTGGGTGTTTGATATGATCATCACCTACTGCCGGCGTATTGACGATTCTTTAGAGTCCTACACAGAGGTTTCTTGGCTCAGGCAAAACGAAGTAGGAGCACATATGTGATATGTGCGGGACCGAGGATAATACGATATGAGATACCGTATTCTATTCTTGCGATATTTGATATCAGCCGGGTCATCGGATCAAGTGTTGATTCGATGAATCGGTACAGATAAATATTAGTCGGTTATATGCGATATAGCCGGATTGTCGGATCAAGTGTTGATTCGATAATTTAATGTATAATAATATATATGATATATTAAATTACATTAACTAATATTTGCTCACTAAAAGATTCTTTTTCTCACTCGGGTAATACAATGATATATATGCGATATATGTTAATTGTATTATTTTCTTTTGTTACAATAAATATTATATATGTGATATATAATATTGTAACATGATATGATAACTAATGCAATATGTTTAGTAGAGATTAAACAAGATTAGGGTTTGATTTGGGTTAATGCTTTCTAGATGTTTCTAGAAGGTTTTCTTTTGTTTTGGAAAAGATATTTTCAAGTGACTCATTCTTAACCTAACCGAAACCCTAGCCTTGGTTAATTCTCTACAATAGTTTAGTCAACCATGGTTGCATTATTGATCATCTTTATCCTTTCATTATTCATCACAAAAGGATTTTAATTATTCATTCATCTTCTTCCTTCTTCTTTCTTTCATGAAAAAACTTACTAGCTTTTTCCAAGTGATGAATAATTGTGAGAAAAAGATAATAAAAGAGAGCAAAAATCCTACTTCATCATCCTCATCTATCCTTGCCATTTAGATGAGGGTGTTCACATCATTTCATGAGTGATAGCTTGTGTTAATGAAACTTCAAGGTAGATCATCTTTGTATCGAAGATCGGAAGCAAGACTGCATCTTTCTCTTCGTGGAACCTCTCGAGAGTCCGGAACACGATGATCGCAGCGAAGGGACTTCAACACGGAGCTTAAGAAGTGAAGGACCAGATCTACAAAGGTTGTAATCCCTCTCACTTAGTGTTAATATGTTTAACATGATAGTTTTCGCCTAATCTCTAGTTTAAAGATCCGGCTTTGGATTGTTCGGCACGGCTGAATTTTTAATCGGGCATGGTTGATGCCTCATAGAACCTTGTGGCAGTGCATAGCAATCCTACAAGAAGCATATGCTGAGTGTTTTCTTTTCTCTCTCTCTAGAAGCTATCATGACATGACTAAAACTATTACTTGAAAAAAATATACTGACCGGGCAGAACTATAAAGATTGGCTAAGGAACGTCAACATTGCACTGACTTATGACAAAGTAGCATATGTTACTACCGCTGTTCCTCCCCTTATCCCTGGACCAGATTCCTCAGTTGTTGACAAGGAAGTTCGCAAAACCTGGGATCTAGATTGTGAGCGAGCTAAGTGTATCGTGCTGGCGTCCATGAACAATGAACTCCAGAAACAGCACGAGAGTATGGATATTGTATCCATCTTTCTCCATGTTAAGGAATTATATGGAGAGCACTCCCGTATCGCGAGGTACGAGACCTCAAGGAAACTATTCCAGATGAGGTTAGCTCCAGGATCGCCTGTAGGAGAGCACGTCCTCAAAATGATCAGCATCATTGAAGAACTCGTAAACCTGGGATGCGTGCTAGAGAACGATTTGTATATCGACTTGATTTTGCAGTCCCTTCCCCACACCTTCTCTCAGTTCGTGCTTAGCTTCAACATGCATGAAATGGAAGCTGATCTTCCAAAGCTCCTCAACTTGTTGAGGGTAGCAGAGACCTCCTTGAAAAAGGAGAAGACCCCCGTTCTGTATGTTGGCCAATCATCCTCTTCTAAATCTAAAGCGAAAGCTAAAAGGAAGAAGAAGTTGAAAGCCACCAAACCGAAGGGTGGGGTCAAGAAAGTGCAGGGAAAGAACAAGGCAGGAAGGGTGAAAGCGGATATAAACGAATGCCATTATTGTCACAAGCAAGGGCACTGGAAGAAGGACTGTATGGCCTTCAAGGCAAAGGACACGAAGCAAGCGGTTGCTTCTGCTTCAGGTGTGTTCGTAATCGAAAATTGTCTTTCAGTAAACTCTACATCATGGGTACTTGATACCGGTTCTGGTTCTCACATCTTTAATTCATTGCAGGATCTGAGAAATAGTAGAGTACTGGGGGCAGGTGATATGACTCTCCGGACGGGCAATGGATTGCATGTAGATGCTATTGCAATAGGGGAGTATCACCTAGGGTTGACTAGTGGGCACGTTTTGGTGTTGTACAGCTATTTTTATATTCCCAGTATGCTGTGTAATATTATATCAGTATTTTTGTTGTCTAATAAATGATATAATTTTGCCCTTGAAAGTAATGTCATGAACATTCTCCTAAATTAAGAACTGATTGGGTATGGCACACTGGAAAACGGCATATACATACTTAATCAACCTCGAATTTTCAAATATTCAAAACACACTTAAAAGAAAGGCTCCAGATTCAAATCAAGCCTTCCTATGGCATTGTAGACTTGGTCATATAAATGAAACAAGGTTGACTAAGTTACATAAAGATGGATATCTAGATCCGTTTGAATAGTCATCATATGCAACTTGTCAATCATGTATCAAAGGAAAAATGACCAAATCTCCGTTCTCCAGACACGGAGCAAGAGCTACAGAACTCTTGGGACTTGTACACAGTGATGTATGTGGTCCAATATCTATACATGCGCGAAGCGGTCACTCCTACTTCATCACTTTTACTGATGACTTCTCTAGGTATGGACATGTGTTCTTATTGAAACATAAATCCGAGGCCTTTAAGAAGTTTAAGGAGTATAAAAATGAAGTAGAGAAACAAACTGGTAAAAGCATCAAGACACTTCGATCTGATCGAGGTGGAGAATACTTAAGTACCAGTTTCCTTGAATACTTAAAAGAGAATGGAATTCTCTCTCAGCTTACTCCGCCTTATACACCTCAGTATAATGGTGTATCAGAAAGGAGGAATCACACGCTATTAGATATGGCGCGTTCAATGATGAGTAGTGCTGAGTTGCCACTTTCCTTCTGGGGATTTGCTCTAGAATCAGCAGCATACTTATTGAATAGAGTTCCCACTAAGTCTGTGCCTACCACTCCATATGAAATGTGGAGCGGGAAGAGACCATATCTTAAGTACATCAAGATATGGGGATGTCCGGCATATGTTAAAAAGCATAGACCGGACAAGCTCGAGTCACGATCGGTTTTGTGCAAGTTTGTAGGATACCCCAAACATTCAAGGGGGTACATGGTCTACCACACTGAAGAACAAAAGGTGTTTGTCGCTCGCCACATTGTCTTTTTAGAAAGCAAATTTCTTGCAAAAGAAATTAGTGGGAGCGCGGTAGAGCTGGAAGAAATTCCAGAACCTCAAACTGCTACCGAGGACTTAGAAGAACCTCAGATTTCAATAGAACATGACGAACCAATGCCACTCCGCAGATCTAGTAGGCTTTCTCATCCTCCAGAGAGATACTATGGTTTTCTTCTAGATGGGGATCGAGAGGACTGCATCATCGATGATGATGAGCCTACTAGTTTTTAGCAGGCTATCACGAGTATTGACTCGATGAAATGGCTGGATGCTATGAGATCCGAAATGGAATCCATGTACACCAATAAAGTATGGACTTTAGAAGTTGCTCCTCCTGGGGTAAAACCAGTTGGATGCAAATGGATCTTCAAAAAGAAGATTGGTGCACTTGGACAAGTGGAAACCTACAAAGCTAGACTCGTTGCAAAAGGTTTTCGTCAAAGACCAGGATTGGACTATGATGAAACCTTTTCACCTGTAGCTATCCTTAAATCCATTCGGATCCTGCTTGCTATTGCTGCCTTCCATGACTATGAAATCTGGCAAATGGATGTAAAAACAGCTTTTCTAAATGGACATTTAGAAGAGAGTGTTTACATGGATCAACCAGAAGGTTTCTTAGACAGTGGGAGCAGCGGAAGAGTGTGCAGATTGCTTAAATCCATTTATGGATTAAAGCAAGCATCACGAAGTTGGAACATCTGCTTTGATGAGACAGTCAAAGAGTTTGACTTTATCAAAAATGTAGATGAACCATGTATTTATAGGAAGATTGTAGAAGGAGCAGTAGTCTTTCTCGTTTTGTACGTCGACGACATACTACTGATAGGGAATGATATCCCTATGCTATAATCAGTAAAGCTCTTTTTGTCACAGAAATTCTCCATGAAAGACTTGGGTGATGCAACCTACATTTTGGGCATTAAGATCTATCGTGATAGATCTAATAGAATGTTGGGACTTTCACAGTCCAGGTATATTGACACTATACTAAGGAGATTTAGTATGGAAGATTCCAAGCGCGGTAACATGCCCGCTTGTCACGGGATCACCCTCTCCAAAGAGATGTCTCCAAAGACTGATGAAGAGAGGGATCGCATGGGTATTATACCCTATGCTTCGGCAGTAGGATCTATAATGTTTGCGATGTTATGTACATGACCGGATGTAGCTTACGCACTTGGTGTGGTAAGCAGGTATCAGTCTGACCCAGGTGAGAAGCATTAGATAGCGAAAAAGAACATTCTCAAGTAACTGAGAAGGACTAAGGAGATGTTCTTGATCTACGGTAATGGGGACCTCCAGGTAGAGGCTTTTACCGACTCCAGCTTCCAAATTGACAAAGATGATTCTAAATCCATTTCGGGTTTTGTGCTTACCCTCAATAGAGGGGCGGTATGTTGGAAGAGTTCCAAACAGGATACCGTTGCAGACTGAACTATGGAGGCTGAGTATATAGCTGCTAGTGAAGCTGCAAAAGAGGCTGTCTGGATGAGGAAGTTCATTTCTGAACTTCAGGTGGTTCCGTCCATTGCCAATCCAATATCTTTGTATTGTGATAACAATGGGGCCGTAGCATTGGCGAAGGAACCGAGGTCCCATCAGAAATCCAGGCATATCTTAAGGCGGTTTCACCTGATCAGGGAGATCGTTGATCGTCGGGAGATCGAGGTACGGAGAGTGGACACAAAAGACAACACGGCAGATCCATTCACTAAAGCCATCCCTCAAGTTCAGTTCGAGAGGCTGTTTGAGATGTTGGGCATGCGGTACTCCAGCAACCGGATATAGTGAAGACAGTGGGTACTCATTGCGCCAATTATAGGCCTTAGTGCAAGTGGGAGATTGTTGGATATATATGCCCTAGAGGCCTTCATTGTATAGGATGCTGGGGATATGTATGTGCATGACAGTCTTGCTTAATATGATAGTACGCTATTTGGTTTGTTTTTATCTTCACATATGATATATTTTGCGTAGTATTCATATATATATACATGTTGATAAAGCCCATAGGGTGTTTGCCTGACTACCGGCGTTGTGATGGCAGTCATACTAGTGGGAGATGGATAGTCAATAGGCACATCCTTAGATGTCCCTGGTCGCAGGAGTATCAAGACTGGGCATCGATACTCCGGAGTAGACTGGTGTATACATATTTAGACCCTGAGGAGGGGCGATGGATTGGTCCCGCAGCCATTGGTGGAGTGCACCTAAGATTGTATACAGATGCTCACTGGGTGTGAGTACACCGGACAGGACTCGCCGAGAACTGACTGAATGGTATTTATACCTAACGTCAGATAGCAGTTCTCAGGTGACATGTGTGAAGATAGTCCGTTGACTTAAAGTCGTCATTTGTCTCGTGTGAGTGCCCACTGTGCTTTGATTACTACCCTGCCACGGTTCAAAAGAGTCGTGCAAACAGGTTTTAGTTGGGCACAGTCCCGAGCCACGTGGAGGCAGTGAGTGACTGTTAGGGATTCGTCTCTCCCGGTATAGGGAGTTGATATCGCACAGTGATCGGTTGGTCATTACCATAAGTCCCTGGCCAGGGCTGATTGAGAATTACTGATAGATTGATCAGTAGATTCTCGGATGGTGATAGAGCCATACCGACACGACTTGTACGGTTATTAGGGGTCTGACGTTTACCACCTCCTTAGACCATACATGCGATACTCTTAGACAAACAGACCGGACTGCACGGATATTGTTACGCACAGGCTCAGTAGGAGTTCGGATGGGTATCCTCATCGGCCTTCTTATCGACATCTACCTGGGGACCGTTACGTACAGCTAGTGCCGCTTGCTGTCTGTGGTTAAATCCACTGCCAGCGTAGTAGTCGAGTCTTTAGAGTCCCACACAGAGTTTTCCCAACTCCAGGCGAAACCATATAGAGGTCGTACGGTTTTACGACAAGGGTTCGGACGAATACGTGTTTAAACGCACGTACGACATTCAGACAGTTTTTACTAGACGGCTTTGGTTTAAGCCAGATTCTAGTATCAGGTTATTAGATTTATACAGTCTAAAGTTTTTCCGTGTTTTCACGGATGAGAGGGGCGTTCTCGTAATTTCCGGGAAGCTTCTAGAAGCATGGTGACTTGAGGGGTTTAGGTGGCATTGTCATTAATGTAATTGTGACTCATTATGTATGATTCACTATGTCATTAATGCATTATTAAATACTTAATGACTCACATAGTGAATCACTCATATATATTTATGAAGCATGATGAATAATCTTTTATTATTCATTTTATTGATATTTCATTATGCTCGATATATTAAGTGAGAAGCAATTTCATTTCATTATTCTAGTTCACCTTCTCTCTCCTCAAGCTCTCTCTTTCTTCAAGCTCTAATCCTACCACTCATGAGTTGAGTACAAGGGTTAGAAAAGACTAAACATCCCATAACCTAACTCTATATGACCTAAGTCCCTTTGGTTAGCAACTAGAGAAACTTAGTTACCTCAAGTCTTGAGGTGAAGCTTGGATTAGGGTTTTCGGGTGGATCATTTATCACTTGGAGGAGGCCGAGGAGGACGAAGAGATCGTAAAGACGAAGGACACGTATCACTAGGTATAATCTCTTTATATAGTAGTTTAGAACTTCTATGGTAATTGTTAATTATCGTTTAGCAAAGATCTTCGGTTAGTCGATGTATGCTTCAAGAACAAGATCGTTTTTCATATTTCCGCCTCCCCGCAACTCGTGGGGTGTTGCACATCGACTTACATATTCAACTGAAATGACGGAGGGCTACGAATGGTTTTGGCGAAACTGTGAACGTAGTAAACTTGATATAATCGAAAGAACCTGATAGCTTTTAAAAGGAGTGGTTTAAGCTCGGCAT
The DNA here is from genome assembly GCA_030015575.1 of Agapanthus africanus. Lineage (NCBI taxonomy): Eukaryota > Viridiplantae > Streptophyta > Magnoliopsida > Asparagales > Amaryllidaceae > Agapanthus > Agapanthus africanus. The sequence continues at coordinate 173,780,312 of JASDDO010000022.1, read as the reverse complement.
TTAAAAGTCTCCTGTTTTAAAATAACCTAGTGGTTTTAAAATTTGTTCCAACGATTCAGCTTTGGTTTGTTTGCTTTGCATTAATGTAATGTAGTCCCATCATTTACACCTATCATCACAGAAAGAAACGAAAATATGACGTCCACTTATGCGATCCGCATTCGCCACTGGGCCCTGTCATCACCCATTAGGTTACTTAACTAACGACAGAGCGGGGGTTGGACTAGCACGGATGCAAAACATAAGAAACGCCTACTAGATATCATATATAGATATATAAAATCATTTTACGCAATAATAGGCATTACAGATCACAGATAAACATATTGGATATACTAGGAATTCTGCGTTTCGTTTGAGCCTGTAACGAAAGACAGATTCCACGGTCGTGATGAATAGCCAAACCCCACCCTAGATCCCTACGGGTGCGGCAAACTACCCGCCAAATACCCGAAGTGAATCAACCTCCCTCAGCAAAGTGAGTAGGCCACTCGGCACTTCAAAGTACCTAGTAGTTTGTGCATCCCTCCTTGGGTCTATCCTAGGAGCACAAACAGTAAAAGAAATAATACAACGGTGGCTACAACCTCAACCCGGATGTGCCCCTCAAAAATAATATTACATCACTTTACAAATTTATATCGAATGAAAGAATGAAAACTCTCATCTCACATCCCCGGCTATTCATCCACGACGATCCAACAAGTTCATATACACAAACCAACATAACAACATCACAGATATGTGCAACCCCGAACAATCGACGTATAGAAATTAGTCGACGTTTACAAACACATATACACATCACAAAGATTGTAAAGTAACCGCGACATTATAATTCCGCACGCAATTAGCAAACTTAACCAATTTTCCAAAACTTGAAAATCCAGTGAGCTAAAGTTACAAAAACGATGGTTTGAAGCCAATTCGGAAGTCCGAATCAAAACGAAACGCGCTCGAACCTTCACGACGAGTTAGAGCACGAAATTAACTTCGAGTTGAGGGGCCTAGAGGGGGTACCCTACCCCGAGGCCACCACGAGGTGGCCATAAGGTGAGGCAAACCCGAAACTGCCTAAGGTGGGGCAGTTTCGGGTCCCCACCGCCATGACCACCTTGTGCTGGTCTTGGGGAGAGGGCCTAGCCGTTCGGTCGCCCCAGGGGTTTTCCGGAGTGCCCATCACCACCCCATGGATTCTCAGTTCAAACCGTGAGCCCGCGGGGTGTGCAAACAACTCAAACTATTAGTTTTGGAAACTGTTTTTCTTGGGAGTTTTTGCGCGACAAAAACGGTGGATTTCTAACGTTGCTACAAGATATATAAGATTTATGAGAGGCTCTGATACCACTTTAAGTCGATGTCGCGTACTCCACGTGTTCGCGGGAAGGCAGAAATTGCAAAAAATGATTTTTACGGGCTTCACAACACAGACTAGAACCAAGGATCGAACATAAACTACAGCTAGCAAACTACTTGAGCTTTAACTACTCGGATACGAAGTTATACCTCACGATACATGTCCTTCGGGTCTTCATCGATGTCCTCCTCTTCTTCGTAGGCTCTAAGGATCGGAACGGATCGACGCAACCTCGACGACCTCTTTGAATCAAAGAAGATCCACCCGAGAGTCTATAGTCCGAGCTCCTACCTCAAATCTGAGGTAACTACGGCTTCTAGTTCGCTAAACTAGAAGTCCTAGGTTGTATAGAGTGAGAAGATGGAGAGCTTTGTCTCTTGAAACTCTAGGATTCTCAACACATGAGAGCTTTTAGGGTTTATAGGAAGAAGAAGACTTGAGGAAAAGCCAGTGAAGCATGAGCTCAAGAAAAGTTTGGCTGTCCCATAGAGATAGAATGAAGAATATTAGATATTTTATGAGATAAATATCACAAAAAATATCTCCAAACCTTCACAAATATCATGTGATGACTCATGACCATGAGTCACCAAGTAGCCATGTTTGTTTCAATGCTCGAACCCACCTCATTACCTCCACCCATTTTGTTTAATCCAAAAAGAATAAAACCTAATAGGTGTCCCCCTTCTAGAAGACAATCCTGAGGAATTACGAGAATGCCCCTCATCCGTATATACATACCCGCATCCGTATTCCGAAGAAAACGAATACTAAGAGATGAAATAATCCATCAATATAATACTAGGATCCAGCTTAAACCAAAGCCCACTAGTATTATCCGCCCGATCATCATACGTGCATAAGTACACGTAAGTGATCGAAGCCCTACCGTAAAACCATACGACCTCTACACCTTTTTCCCGGTGTAGGGAAATTCTCTATGTGGGATTCTAAAGACTCGATACTACGCTGGCAGTGGGTTTAACCACAACCCGCAAGCGGTACTAGCTATACGTAACGGCTGCCCAGGTATGTGTTGATAAGAAGGCCGATGAGCTAACTCATCCGAACTCCTACTGAGCCTGTATGTGACAATATCTGTACAGTCCGGTCTGTTCGTATAAGAGTATCGCATATCGGGCCTAGGGGGGCGGTAATCTTCAGACCCCTAATAGAGCAATAAGTCGTGTCGGAGAGTAGCCCAAAACACCCTGAGAAACTACTGGAGTACCTACCAGTAAATCTCGCTTGCCTTGGCCAAGGACTTTATATAATGGCCTTCTGAAAACAGCGCGATATCAACCCCCAATACCCGGATAGACGAATCCTATCTAACTGCCACTGCCTCCAAGTGTTTCGGGACTGCATCCAACTACTACTTGTTTGCACGGCTCCTTTGAGCCATGGTAGGGTAGTAATCAAAGTACAGTAGGTACATACTCGAGGCGAAGTAGCAGTGTCAAGTCGACGGACTAAGATGTACTCATGTCACCTGGGATCTGCTACCTGACGATAGGCATAATACCCACCAACAGTTCCTGACGAGTCATGTCCAGTGTACTCATAACCTAATGAGCACCTGCATATTATCTCCAGTACGACGTACTAATGGCTGTGGGACAGATCATCTCCCCTGCTGGGATGAGAAGCGTATACACTAGTCTACTGTGGAGTATCGATGCCCCGTCTCGATAATCCTATGACTAGGGACCTGTATAGGATGTACTTATAGACTACCAAACCCCCACTAGTGTGACTACCATTACAACGCTGGTAATCAAGAAATGATCCTAAGAGCTCTACCAATATGTATAATCGATATGCTAAAAGAAACACATGCACATATTGAGGTAGAAACAAACCAGGTAGCATACTACCATTTTGAGCAAGACTGTTACTATATCCGTGTATATTTCAAGCACCCATTAAGTAATATACAATACAGTATGATACAACAATGGCCTCTAGGGCATATATCACTAACATGGCGCTCACGTAGGAAGCACGTGAGGTGCCCAAACATGGGCGTTGCCTAATCAGTGTTAAGCACTTAGTCGTTTTGACTATATATATGAAGTGATAAGCACTTTTATACAGCGCTCGCATGTGTTTCTCATGAGGCGCTGAGTCTTCACCTTTGGACGCTCACGTGGGGAGCACGTGAGGCGCTGAGTTTGTATTTTTGAGCGCTCACGTGAGAAGCATGTGAGGCGCTGAGTTAATAATTTTGGGCGCTCATGTGGGAAGCACGTGAGGCACTGAGCTCCTTTCTTTGTTAGGCGCTCACGTCGGAAGCACGTGAGACGCTGAGTTCTTTTCTTTTAGAGATTTAATCTCTGTTAATGGTGTTTTGACCATTGATGATCATCAAGATCTCTGTTTTGAAGATCTAGGATCAAGTTTTCTTAGAGAACTAAGTTCATATGTTTTTTTATTTTAAGAACTAAGTTCTTTATAGGGTTAAACCTTATTTTTATAAGAATTAAATTCATGTAGCATGTTTCTTTTCTGTCTCTTTTTTATCTAGTTCTTTCCCTTAGATTTTGAGTCTGAAGAACAGAATCTTTCTGATGAGAATTAAATTCTCAACTTATGGGGAGATTTGTCTTACGGATCTCAGATCCTGAGAAAGAACTAAGTTCTTTTATGAAGGGTTAAACCCTTGTTTTTTTACTTGTACTAGAAAAAAGAGATATATTTTTATCACTACTTTTTCTTTACCTAGGGTTTGAATGGAGGAAGATCTTCTTCTTCGAAGAGAATTAAATTCTCTGTTGCAGGTTTTTTTTGCAGAAACTTATCGAGGGTTCTCTCTATATGAGACTTGATGTCTCGGGTCCTTTACATAGGTAAGGCAAATTGTTGAATAGTTTTGAGAAAATCTCTAATGGGGAGATTCCAATTGATTTAATTGGTCCCAAAGATTATTTGAGGATTTTATCCACCGTTGGATCTTTGATCCAATGATTTCTATTACAGAATATATTTTCTTGTTTTTAACAAGATTGGGGAAATATTTTCCCATATAGAATTTTATTCTATCAAATGATGATTTTTAATCACCATTGGATTTTTAATCCAAGGGTTCAAAATATATCTTTCTCGTTTAGAAAGATTAGAGAAATATTTTTCCCATGTTAGAATTTAATTCTAACATTGGATCTTTGATCCAGCAGAGAACTTCTTTCTCATTTAGAAAGATCAGGGAGATATTTTCCCCTATTGAATTTAATTCTATATTTGATGAATTTTAATTACCATTGGATTTTTAATCCAACAGTTCTCTGTTTAACAGAGAATATCTTTCTCGTTTAATAAGAATATTTTCCATATTAGAATTCAATTCTATTATTGGATTTTTGATCCAACAGGTCTCTGTTTAACAGAGAATATCTTTCTCATTTTAGAAAGATCAGGGGAAATATTTTTCCCAAAATAGAATTCAATTCTATATAGAATTTAATTCTATCTGAAGCTAGTGCTTCAAAAATTTTGTTCTCATGTGTTTAACACTTAACCCAAGTGTGGGTTTTGATCAGTCATATTTACTGCACATTTATACGGTCATTTTCCCTATAATTATTAATTACTAAAATGTGTTATTTGTAAATTAAGTACATATGTGGGTTTATTTCTAATGATTATTGTCATATATTTCTTAATATATAATTCTTAACCAATATTATTAAGATATCATATCATTTAATTGGTTGGAATATTATCTCAAATAAAACACATGCTACTAACAATTTGATCTGAGATATTATGCAGGTATTATAATAAATCAGTTCAGGTCTGAAATATAAGTAGGAGATCTATAGCAAATCGATTTACCAAACCAAATCAGCCGAATGTTAGGAGCAAATTGAAGAATCTCTCAACGACAGAGAAAAGGAGATATTTTCAGAATATTTTCATCAGAACGATCTCTAAATATCGAGAGAAGAAGGCACGGGAAATCTGGAGACTCAACTCCACCAGTGGGCGGTGGATCCGCGGCCATACGGGGTAAAGGGCGGCGGTTCCACGGTTCATTGGTGGCTGTCGGATGAGAAAATTCAGGGACTTGATCGTCTTTACACACACTTAAAGATGACGTCTAGGGTTTCAAGTTCCAGAGCCTATAAAAAGACTGAGAGCAATTATCATCGAACTATCTATCGACCGATCTACCGATCAAGCAATCTATAGAAAATTAAGCTTGTAATTTACTTTTTCAGCGAGCAACTTCTGTAGTGCAATAAGGTTATTTAATAAAAGGTAGATTAATTTTTTTTTATCTTGTCTCATTACTTTCTGCATTTTAATTTCTGCATTTACTTTCCGCAATTTTAATTTTTGTTTAACTTATAGGTTCCGTATTCTTCCACCTTTCTTTTTCTTCGTTGATATCCATGAGCGAGTAAATTCTCGCTTGTTAGGGTTTGTAGGATAGGGTAGTATAACGGATGAACAAAATCATTAACTTCTTTTTAAGTTTTAATTTTTATAAACTATAGCAAAATAAGTCTTAACCCACTTATCGGGCGTGCTATCAATTCATGATAGTTACGACCACGATTTGAGATTCGTTAATACTTGCTTTGTTGAGTGCTTGAGATAAATAGGGATAAATTGAAGGATAAGGGTCAGTAGAGGGAAACTCTAATTCCTTCCAAGAACCCTAATCCACATTGATCGCTATTTCTCCAGTATTAAATAATTAAAAGATAAAAAGAATTATTTTTAAAACTCAATCCATTAACTACTAAATCGTATAAACCCTACAAGCTCTTCTCTTATAAAATTTTCAAAACTTTCTAGTATAAAACGATAAAAATTTCACATTTCTTCGTTAACTCGTCTAAAACAAGATAAGTAGTTCACCATTTCCCTATGGACGCCCGTACTCACTATCGGCTAGCTATTGCGACACCGTTATTGATTGCTGTAATTAGAACACATAAAGACACACTTTTTCGAACCAATCAGGTTTTAACCTGCTTATATTTAGTGCTCATACGCTTTGCATATGAGCTCTCACATGTTTAACACGTGATGCTAGTTTTCCATTTTTGGTTACTTATTTTTAGCGCTTATATGTTTTGCATATAAGCGCTCACGTGTTTAGGCCAGTTTGGCCTTTAGTTACCTGCTTTCAGTGCGCTCACATGTTTAACATGTGAGGCAAAACTGTGGGAATTTTTTTCCTCTTTCTTTTCTCCCCCTTTTTATAAGGGAACATGTTTGGACTGATACCTGCTTACGACGCTAAGTGCATAAGGTACATCTGGTCTAGTACATAACATCATATATATTATTGACCCCACCGCTAAAGTATTGGGTACAATGCTTGTTAGTTATATGTATGCCCTAGAGGCCATTACTGTACATAGGATGTATATTGTAGTGGATGCTGGGAAATATATAGGTAGGACTTTCTTGCTCGACATGATAATATGCTATCTGGTTGCTCTTAACATGTATACTTTCTGTCTCTCTGATTACATGTTGATAAAGCCCTTAGGATGTGTACTCGACTTCCAGGATTATGATGTAGATCATACTAGTGGGGCTTGGGTAGTCAATGAGTACATCCTTCATTGTTCCTAGTCGTGGGAATATCGAGACGGGGCATCGATATTCCAGAGTAGACTAGCGTATATCTTCTCGACCCATGCGATGGGCTATGGATGATCCCATATCCATTGGTGTTTGACATCAGAGATGGTATGCGGGTGCTCAGTGGAGACTGGGTACACTGAACGGACTCGCCGAGAACTCCCAGATGGTATTATACCTCACGTCAGATGGCAGTTCTCTGGTGACACTGGTACAGCTTAGTCTGTTGACCCGAGATCGTCATTGTTGGAGATAGTGCCCTCAGAGTCGATTATTGGATCACAGGCACGTGATTGCGATGATTGAGGGAGGACCTATCCCGGTAAGACAGTCTTACTCAAGATGATAGTATGCTATCTGGTTTACCTTTATCATCGTGTACTGCCTTAGGTGACCTGATAGGTCGCTATTGCACGTTGATAGAGCCCCTAGGATTCTTGCTTGACTGCCAGCAGTATGAGGGCGATCATATAAGTGAGAGCTGGAGTCTATAAGCACATCCTTAAAAGGTCCCTAGTCGTGGGAGTTTCGAGACAGGGCATCGATTCTCCAGAGTAGACTAGTGTATACAGTCGAGACCCCGACGAGGGGCGGTGGCCAGCCTCACAAGCCACTGGTGTCAGTTGGTTCACCTAAGATGTATACAGGTGCTCATTGGGTTATGAGTACACCGGACAGGACTCGCCGGGAACATGCTAGTTGGACTTATACCTGACGTCAGATAGCAGTTCCCAGGTGACATGTGTACAGGTTAGTTCATCGACCTGGGGATCGTCATCTGTCTCGTGTGAGTTCCCACCATGCTTTGATTACTACCCAACCACGGCTCAAAGGAGTCGTGCAAACAGGTTTTAGTTGGGTACAGTCCCGAGCCACATGGAGGTAGTGAGCGGATCTTCAGGGGTTCGTCTCTCCCGGTATTGGGGGTGGGGTCGCGCTGTGTCTAGGAGAGCCATTACACGAAGTTCTTGGCCAAGGCAGGAGATTTACTGGTAGGTATTCCAGTAGTATCTCAGGGTGTTCTGGGCTACACTCCGACACGACTTGTACCGCTTTTGGGGGTCTGACTTTTACCAACCCCCTAGGCCCGACATGCGATGCTCATAGACGAACGGACCGGACTGTACGGATATTGTCACTGACAGGCTCAGTAGGGTGTCAGGATGAGTTCGCTCATCGACGTCCCTTTTGGTCAATAGCTGGTGGCCCGTCACGTATTGGCTTATACCACTGACGTGCTAGTGGTTAAATCCATAACCATAGTATTGATGAGTCTTTAGAGTCCACCACACTTTCAGTTACTCAAGCTTTCGGGCGAAACGCTGTAGAGGCTGTATGGAGATATGGCAGGGTCCGATCAGATACGTGCGGTATTGCACGGATCAGGATCGGACAGTTAGTACTAGAGGCCGTATAGATATATGGCAAGGTTCGATCGGATACTTGCGGTATTGCACGGATCAGGATCGAACGGATATTACTATCCGGCTTTGGTTTAAGCCGGATCCTAGTATAGTACAGTGTAGATTTTGTCTCATTGCATTTGTATCCGGACGGAATACAGATGCGGGTGTGTATGCACAGTATGGGGGTTTTCCTGTAATTTATTACGGGACCAGTTTTCTGGAGTTGCCAGTTTGCATTCCGTTCCGGCCGTTTTTCCTTTGTTCTTTCCCGGCCGGACTTTTCCGATGGAGGGACTAATTTGCAATTGTGCGAATTGGTATTTGAGGAGGGGTTTTATGCATTTGTGGGGCTTCATGATGGTTGTTAATCATGAGATGCTTTCTTAGTCTTTTCCTTTGCTTTTTGTGATGAGAAAGGATTAGATTTTGATTTGAGTTTTGTTATTATGATGCTTGGATATGGTCACCCTCCACCTTTTACTACATTCACCTCCCTCTTGATTTTGGTTTTCACTCCACCACCATTCAAAATGGAATATGGCCGGCCACAATTTGATGAGAGAAAGAGAGAGTTTGTTTTTGCATGTGGCAATTTCCTTCATCTCAATTTCCTTGCATGAAAAATGAAAGCACCATTTTTCTTAACCTCATTCCTCCATCATCTTCAAAGGCAACAAACCCCAAATGAGACATAGCCTCTACACTACACATTCTACAGCAAATCTTGGACGCGTCGGCCAGCCAACTTCGCGCCCGAGTTGCCTCGGTATTGAGGTGGGAGCCCGTAAAAGATGCAGGCGATGTGGTGCCCTTCCGGCGAGGAGGCGACGACCGGAGTTTCTGCAGGAGATCGGGACGACGACGAGAAGACCGGAGGACTCGGATCACTCGGTATATCTCTTCCCCATCTTGTAGTTAGCTAGAACTAGTTTAATGTCCGATCCGGGTGTTTAGTGTGCGGTGGTGCCGGTTTGCTAAGTTTGCAAAATTAAAGTTTATCACCGCTTCCGCATTTGGCCGTCGGATTGACGGCCGGGGCGCCACCGTGCACTTACAGTGGTATCAGAGCCTCGCCATTAACTTCGTCTAGCTTTGTTTGATGTGTTTGCATTTCCGATCGACCAAAATTCCAAAAAAAACCACATTTTCGTCACATCAGTTTTCTGTCGATTTTTTCCTGGCTCCAAAAATTTTTCAGGTTGTAAAAAATTGATGTACTAGAAGTTCTAAGAGTTCTGGGAAAATTCGAGACATTGATCTCTCAGGTAGAGCGCGGAACCGCGGCAAAACCCTCCTTGTTGCCGCGGTTCCGCCGCAGATTAGTGGGATCAATGCGTCAAAATTTTCCAGTGGGCTTCTGGGCTGAAAATAGGGGTTTTGGAATATTAAACTTGGGCCCAGAATTTCTGTGAGTGCTACAGTATTGCTTGGGGGCCCACTTGTTAATTTTTGATCGATCGGATATTGTAAACACATTATTTCACAGTATTTACATTGTATCTGCGACCGTGAATGTCACTTGATCGGTAAATCCAGTCTAACTGCTATAGCCCGGTTAGACGGATTTGCGAACGTGACTTTCACGTTGATGTTCTGTGATTTTGCTGTGATGTTGCGGATCGGTCGTGGGGGATAGCCTGGATGCAATGCTAGTACAGTTTCTGTTGTATTATGTACATTTGATATTGCGGGGCGAGCGTCCGACATGTGGACTGCCGTCACTGCGTGTTTGTATTATTATTTTGGGGCACGGCTAGGTTGCGGTCGATGTACCCGGTGTATATATATTTTACTTTCTGTACTAGGATTACCCCGCGGTGGGGTGCACGGATAGCCGGGTTCTGGAGGGCAACAAGCCCGCATCTCATGGCATTGGGACGGAGGGGGCTTCACTCTAGAATTGGCGGGCTATTCGCCGCACTCGTAGGGGGTACAGGTTGACCCAGGAGGGGTGCCCAAGTTACCGGATTCCGTGAAGTGCTGGGTGGTCCATTCACGGTGCTGAAGGGGGCTGCCTCGCTTCAGGTTTTGGCGGGTAACTTGCCGCGCCCGTAGGGGTCTAGGATTTCATTGCACAGGCTATCCACACGACCAGGGGAACGTCGGGTTTCAGTAGTGGCTCTGTGAAACCCGGGGATCCCAGATATCTGTATTGTTCTGTGATGCTGTACATTTCTGTGATGTTGCATTTTATCACGCCTTGAGCGAATATAATATATTGGTATATATATTAGTAGATGTTGTATATGTTTTACATCCGCGCTAGTCCAGTCCCCGCTCTGTCGTTAGTTAGCTAACCTAACGGGTAATGACGGGACCCAGTGGCGAATGCGGATGGCATATATGTACATCAGTATATTTTCGTTCTTTGTGGTGTGATCAATTGATGGGACTGCGTTGATTCGGATCAATGCAAGTTAAAACAAACCTATTCTGATGTTGTTGGAACACTTTTTCAAAAAGCTGTTATTGCAAGGACGTTCACTTTTGTTTTGCATCGTGGTATTCATTTGGAATATCCTGCTCTTCAGTCGACGAGGCAAGGGCCGAGATCCCTTCACCGGGAGTGACCCCTTGGACAGAAGTTTGCGTCAGGGCATTAACTTCACTATAGCCGATTACTTTTGCTTTGCATCGCGGCATTCATTAGGAATATCCTGCACCCCATTCTACGGGGAAAGAGCCGAGATCCCTTCACCGGGAGTGACCTCTTTAGTAAAGGTTTTCGTCACTATATTTTCTAAAAAGCTATCCGTTCCTTAAACGATATCAAGTTCATTACGTTAAAGGTTTTCGCCAGAAACCATTCGTAGCCCTCCGTCATTTTAGTTAAATATTCGGTAGTATTCAAGCTATGTATTTTGACTTCACGCCAAGGCATAGTGCTTGGTAGCTGCCGGGTATTTATCTGTTGCATAGATAGAATGCGTTGGTTTGGGACAGTCGTACTACTATTTTGGCCTACGTCAAGGGTATGTACGGGTGGGTTCAAATTAACCTGGACAATGATGGGTTGAACTTGACATGTGACTTATGATATTTTGACCTTACGCCAAGGTCATAAGAGTATGGAGTAAAAATCATATCGGGAGTTTCAAAAGAACTGAAACTTGCCTGATATGCGCATACCTTCTGGAGTATGACACCGTGAGCGGATTCCGTCACGTTATCATGCGATGATAGTTGGATCCCGATTCCCACTGATGAGTTGGTTTACTCCTCGGGTGACCCCGACTAATTCTTCTTTCAGGTTTGGAGGAGAATTTGAGGTACAGTGGGAGGTTTCCAGATTAGATAAATTGGTAACCATTCTGATCTAGTTTAGAGTGCACGCTGAGTGTTTCTTTTCTCTCTCTCTGGCAGCGACCATTGACCCGACCATAAGACTATGACTCAGTGACCAAGTTGACCGAACCTTCTTAACACTGGCTTTTGGATTGTCAGAATTGCAGACCTCATTGCCACTCCTACTTTTACCCTTTTCTCCAGGACACCCCGTATTACTGCGAACGTCCACTTCCATTGGACAAAACCATCGTATGGTTAGATACGAACTCGAAGGAATTCGAGGATGGTTTCCGGTTCTGGAGAAAACGGATAGGATTATTTAGTTGTCTTTTCCTTTTACCTTCTCTCAGGTTGTGAGTACTCCTTGGTTTAGGAGATAGTACACCTATTACGCAAATTGGATAGTCTTCTTCCAAACCTTAGGCTGGTGCCGAACAGTGGGGAATGAAGAAAACCAATTAGCATAACGATGGTGTGCAGAAGGTATTAAGTTAAGACAAAGCAAGGGATTAGTAAGAGGGCAAAGTAAATTGCGACTGGTATTCATGACCAAACCAAGTATTTCTTCGCCAATCCTAAAATCACCTTTGTATTTCTCCAGGACACTCCGTATCACTACGAAGATCCACAGTATATTGGATACTCCATCGTATGGTTATATACGAACTCGAAAGGAACTTGTTCCAGTTCGGGGATGGATTCTGGTTCAGGAGAAATAGGAATAAGGTTTATTCGGTTGTCTTTTATCTTCACCTTCTCTCGCATTGCGAGTGTTCCTAGGATTAGGACAATACACCCATTATGCTTATTGGATAGTCTTCTTCCAAACCATAGGCTGGTGCCGAACGGTAGGGAAGGAAGAAAACCATTTGGCCTAAAGGGGTGTACAGAAGGTAATGACTAAAGACATACAAAGGGATTTGGAGAAGTGGCAAAGAATTATACGGTTACAGTTGTGAGTATGGATAATGGAAGAGGCATTACTAGGAATACCAGGATACCCCATCGAAACATTTCAATATTTCAGTTTCACTGTGTAATGTTAAAAGAAAACTGATTTCCCGATTAGATACTTACTCCAGGGTATGTATTTACCAGGTATGGTTCTCACATCTGTATGGTTTTACAGATGATGAGTGGGAGTAAGTTATTGGAAATTGGGTGATCATCCTCATTATATCGGGATTCGTTGTAATCGGTGATATTTGAGGAAGTCACCTGGGTTGTTTGCCGGACGGCAAATATTTGGTTTTGAATATCCGCTGTTATGCACCAATTTTAAATTGATATATCTGTACGTCTATTTTCATAGAGTGAGATATACCTTTTTGAAATTATGTCTGTGACATTTACCTATATGAGTGGATGGTTAGGTAAGGAGCATTAAACAGCGGTGTAATTATTCTTAACCATAAGTACAGTTTTCAACCTACGACACACAGTGAATGAGTCATTTGACTCAAGGGACTTGTACAGAGTATTGTATATTTGTCCAGTGTCCTTTAAGACAGTGGGGTTGGTCCTCGTACTATATTCTGTTTACTTATGACTTCTCTAGTTCTTAGACATGTGTTTCATAGAAACACAGGGTCTAAGTTTTGAGGAGTTATAGGTATTTGAATAGAGTAGAGAACCAGGTGTAGCAAGTATCGGGATTCTTCAAAGTGATCGAAGATGTAGATACTTGTGTATGGTATTCAGTTGATAGTAATGATAAAAAGAACTTGCTTCTCTTTCAGGTTACTCATAATTGGAAGCATTCCTAAGTTGAGTAACGCTGATCGGTCTCTCCCCATTTAGTTGACATGCACTGGAGACAGCTGCATGATTTGAATCTGGTTAAATTAAATCAGTGCCTCTGGTTCTATATTGGATATAGAACAGTTCATATCTTAACGTTGTTAAGGTACGGGGAGTTGTCCGGCTTATGATTAAAACCAGACACTGGACAACTCAAGGCACGTTTCTGTAATGGTTGTTTGTGGGTTGACCCAGGCTATGACGAGGGTTGACTTTCTACCATCTGGCAGATCAATAGAAATATTGTTCTAGACTCGCCACAGTTTTAATAAAAATGGATTTTTTCAAAAACAGTAGTGGGAGTATGGTAGAACTGGAAGTGATTCCAGAACCGCAAACGATTACTGAAGATTTGATAAGGAACCTAAAGATTCAATCTGGCTTGACATTCCATTGGCCACTCCGCAGATAAGGTGGGTAACTTCAGGCACCCGAGAGGTGCTCCGGTAGCCTCAAGGACAGTGACAGGGAAGTTCTTGTTTACCCACACTTGCCATTGCTGTTGTTCCAGGCTGCGAGACCTGGCAGGAGGATGAGTATAGCGTCGTTCTGAACTAGCTTCAGAAGTGTACGTGTATATGACTCTGCCAGAGGGTTGTCGTAGTCAGTGGGAGCAGCGGAAGCATTGGTTGACATCAGGATTATGTCTATTTATAGACTAAAGCAGATATAGCGGAGATAGATCATCTATTTCTGATGTGACAGTCATAGGCTTGACTTCATCAGAATAGGGGATGGATCTGTTGAGAAGGTAGTAGGGTGTGGTGTCCTGGTTTTGGATGACATACACAAAGTAGGAAGTGACATTCCTATACTACGATCGGCTATACTTTGGTCGTCACACAGTGGTTTCTCCACATGGGACTTGGACATTATATCAGACATACTGGTTACTAGATCTATGGTTTTAGATCTAGATTTGGGTGGTTTCCCAATCAGGGTACTTTGACAACATTCTAAGAGTATTTAGAATGGACGACTCCTGGCATGGTAGTGTACCTACAGGTGATGGAGTCACCCTCTCTAAAGGTGTCTTATAGACTAAAGTAGAGAGGGATGTACATGATTGGCAGATCTATTGCTTAGGCAATTGAGTCAATCATGAGATGTCAAGTACCACACCAGATGTTGTTCTTGCACTAGATGCAATAAGTTGACATTGATCCAATCCTGGAGAAACAGTCGAAAGCAGTTTTAGAACATAAGTGGATGTTCTAGGGATATGATAACGACAGCCTCATTTGGGAGACAGTTATTATTCCAGGCTTCCAAGGTGACATGGACGACAAGGAGGTTGTCAGAGTTATAGTTTTCCTTCTGACGAGGGGCAGTATTCTGGACAGGTGATCCAGGCAGATACTGAGGGAGGCATGGCGCAGGATACTGATTAAGTTCAGTTGACGATACAGTCTAAGAAGTTTGGATTTGGAGTTCATTTATGAGCTAGGTCCTATCAGACATCCAGAAATTCTAAGACAGGTGTTGCTCATTTCGGGAGATGGTTTTCTCCGCGGACTTAAGATATAGAGAGACATAGGAAGAAACATCTAGGCGGATCCACTCACTAAGGCTATTCCTCGAACGCTATAGTTTCGCAAACAGATTTTGTGAGACTGACTAGTAGGGGAGTTGGGTGCTCGGTATCACACAGGCTGTGAGTATGCGACATCGCAATAATTAACCTTGAGTGCAAGTGGGAGATTGTTGGTGATAGTGCCCTCAGAGTCGATTATTGGATCACAGGCACGTGATTGCGATGATTGAGGGAGGACCTATCCCGGTAAGACAGTCTTACTCAAGAAGATAGTATGCTATCTGGTTTACCTTTATCATCGTGTACTGCCTTAGGTGACCTGACAGGTCGCTATTGCACGTTGATAGAGCCCCTAGGATTCTTGCTTGACTGCCAGCAGTATGAGGGCGATCATATAAGTGAGAGCTGGAGTCTATAAGCACATCTTTAAAAGGTCCCTAGTCGTGGGAGTTTCGAGACAGGGCATCGATTCTCCAGAGTAGACTAGTGTATACAGTCGAGACCCCGACGAGGGGCGGTGGCCGGTCTCACAAGCCACTGGTGTCAGTTGGTTCACCTAAGATGTATACAGATGCTCATTGGGTTATGAGTACACCGGACAGGACTCGCTGGGAACATGCTAGTTGGTCTTATACCTGACGTCAGATAGCAGTTCCCAGGTGACATGTGTACAGGTTCGTTCATCGACCTGGGGATCGTCATCTGTCTCGTGTGAGTTCCCACCGTTCTTTGATTACTACCCTACCACGGCTCAAAGGAGTCGTGCAAACAGGTTTTAGTTGGGTATAGTCCCGAGCCACAAGGAGGTAGTGAGCGGATCTTTAGGGGTTCGTCTCTCCCGGTATTGGGGGTGAGGTCGCGCTGTGTCTAGGAGAGCCATTACACGAAGTCCTTGGCCAAGGCAGGAGATTTACTGGTAGGGATTCCAGTAGTATCTCCGGGTGTTCTGGGCTACACTCCGACACGACTTGTACCGCTTTTGGGGGTCTGACTTTTACCAACCCCCTAGGCCCGACATGCGATGCTCATAGACGAACGGACCGGACTGTACGGATATTGTCACTGACAGGCTCAGTAGGGTGTCAGGATGAGTTCGCCTATCGATGTCCCTTCTGGTCAATAGCTGGTGGCCCGTCACGTATTGGCTTATACCTCTGACGTGCTAGTGGTTAAATCCACAACCATAGTATTGACGAGTCTTTAGAGTCCACCACACTTTCAGTTACTCAAGCTTTCGGGCGAAACGCTGTAGAGGCTGTATGGAGATATGGCAGGGTCCGATCAGATACGTGCGGTATTGCACGGATCAGGATCAGACAGTTAGTACTAGAGGCAGTATAGATATATGGCAAGGTTCGATCGGATACTTGCGGTATTGCACGGATCAGGATCGAACGTATATTACTAGCCGGCTTTGGTTTAAGCCGGATCCTAGTATAGTACAGTGTAGATTTTGTCTCATTGCATTTGTATCCGGACGGAATACAGATGCGGGTGTGTATGCACAGTATGGGGGTTTTCCTGTAATTTATTACGGGACCAGTTTTCTGGAGTAGCCAGTTTGCATTCCGTTCCGGCCGTTTTTCCTTTGTTTTTTCCCGGCCGGTCTTTTCCGATGGAGGGACTAATTTGCAATTGTGCGAATTGGTATTTGAGGAGGGGTTTTATGCATTTGTGGGGCTTCATGATGGTTGTTAATCATGAGATGCTTTCTTAGTCTTTTCCTTTGCTTTTTGTGATGAGAAAGGATTAGATTTTGATTTGAGTTTTGTTATTATGATGCTTGGATATGGTCACCCTCCACCTTTTACTACACTCACCTCCCTCTTGATTTTGGTTTTCACTCCACCACCATTCAAAATGGAATATGGCCGGCCACAATTTGATGAGAGAAAGAGAGAGTTTGTTTTTGCATGTGGCAATTTCCTTCATCTCAATTTCCTTGCATGAAAAATGAAAGCACCATTTTTCTTAACCTCATTCCTCCATCATCTTCAAAGGCAACAAACCCCAAATGAGACATAGCCTCTACACTACACATTCTGCAACAAATTTTGGACGCGTCGGCCATCCAACTTCGCGCCCGAGTTGCCTCGGTATTGAGGTGGGAGCCCGTAAAAGATGCAGGCGATGTGGTGCCCTTCCGGCGAGGAGGCGACGACCGGAGTTTCCGCAGGAGATCGGGACGACGACGAGAAGACCGGAGGACTCGGATCACTCGTTATATCTCTTCCCCATCTTGTAGTTAGCTAGAACTAGTTTAATGGTCCGATCCGGGTGTTTAGTGCGCGGTGGTGCCGGTTTGCTAAGTTCGCAAAATTAAAGTTTATCACCGCTTCCGCATTTGGCCGTCGGATTGACGGCCGGGGCGCCACCGTGCACATACAGTCATAGAGTCTTGTGTGTCTCCCACTGTGCTTTGATTTCCACCATACCACGGCTCTACTGAGCCGTGGAAACAGGTGGTTTTTGGGTACAGTCCCGATTCACATGGAGGCAATGAGTGATAGGAGGGGATTCGTCTCTCCCGGTATTGGGGGTGGATGTTGCGGTATGCTCGACTGGCCATAACAGGAAATCCCTGGCCAGGGTTGCAGTGATATACTGGTAAGAGTTATCAGTAGTTTCACGAATGTTATGGACCTTACGTCGGCATGATTTATCAAGCTACTAAGGTCTGGCGTTTACCACTCCTAGGCGAGATATGCGACATATCAGACGAACAGACCGGACTGTACGGTAAGTGTTACTGGTTGGATTCACAGGAGTGTGAGCGGGCTTGCTCGTCGATTTTCTGATCGCTCAATACCCGGGTGGCCGTTACGTTTAGCAGACCGCTTGCGGCTTGTGGGTGTTTGATATGATCATCACCTGCTGCCGGCGTATTGACAAGTCTTTAGCGTCCTACACAGAGGTTTCCTGGCTCAAGCGAAACGAAATAGGAGCGCATATGAGATATGTGCGGGACCGAGAATAATGCGTGTATGTGATACTGTATTCTATTCTCGCGATTAATGTATCGATTAGTTGTATGCGATATAACCTAGTTATCGAATCGAGGATTGATTCGATAAGACGATACATTGGATATTAGTCAGTTATATGCGATATGACCGGATCGTTAAATCAAGTATTGATTTAATTATTTAATGCATAATTATATATTTGATATATTACTTTGCATTAACTAGTATTGGTTCACTTTAAAAGGATTTTCTCACTTGATGTGCACATTATATATGTGATATATTTTTGTGTGCACTTGTTTGTATCATGTTTGATGATACAAGCTAACTTGAGTTTGTGTAAAGATTAAACCATGGTTGTGTAATGGTTAGGGTTTTCATTTTCTTATATATTTATTTATTTTGTTTATTTTGGCAAAAGAAAATGATAAAGAGAAAATGGTGGCTTTCTTTGTTTGTTGTTGAAGCTTCATGAAGCTTTGACTAAGTGACCATTTTGTCTCATGCTTAACCCTAACCATCCCACCTAACCATAGTCTATTCTCTACACCTAACCATGGTTGGTATATGATAAGTATTCATTTTATTTTCTATTTTAGAAAAAAACTTATCATATTTTTTTCTTCTTCTTCTTCATCTTCAACAAGAAGAAAACCTTGCCACCATCAATGGCAACTTGAGAAAAAGAGTGAGAAATCTCTAAAGTGAACCCACTTCCTATTTCTTCATCCTCTAACTCTTGCCAAGTAGTATAGGGTGTTTTCTTCACAAGTTTCATGACTTGGTGAAGTTGGAGCTTGATCTTGAGTTGCCTCGACGTAGATCATCTTCGGCATCGAAGTCGACGACCTAGCCCGCCCATTTCTCCGATGAAGCCGATGCTAGAGTCATGGATTCGATTTGGACAGCGGAGGGACGCCATCATGGAGCCTAGGAGGTGGAGGACCGGATTTACAAAGGTTGTAGCTTTTTTCCTTTAAGTTAAAGTTGTTTACTTGCATCGCATCACCTATAAATCTAGTTAACGATCCGTATTAGGGTTTGTAGGAACTTGTAAAATTTCAATTGGCCATGTTTGATCTGTTGTGAGACTTTATTAGTGTGCCTAGGAACCCTACAGTGGTATCAGAGCCTACTAGAGCCTTAGGCGATGCGTAGACGGAGTTTGATGTCCGATCGAACCGAAACCCTAAGTCCAAAATGCTCTCTGTACATTTTTTTAAAACGGGGATTATTTAGAATTAAAAATATGCAGAAAACCAAGCAGGAATTTCTAAGAATTACTGTGAAGCCCGAGCACCTGAATCGATAATAGCGCGGCGGAACCGCGGCATTTGCATGCCTAATGCGGCGGTTCCGCGGCCACTTGGTCTCTTCAGACATTTTTTTCTGCACAGTAATTCTTGTGTTTTGTTGCTGTAATTTCTGGGAATTTTTAAATCTGACTCAAGAGTTGAGTTTTCTGGGTTGTATTGGGGACTCGGTGTTTCGATCGGATTGTCTAATTTTGTCTGTGTGTTTTTCCGGGTAATTTTAGAATATGTTAAAAAGTTTGATCGGATATAAATACCCACTTTTTCCCCTGCCGGGAAATTTCCAATTGTTGGATTTTTCCGTAGTTTAACGATGTTCTAAGTAGTGCAAGTAACGCGATGGTCCCTCTAGAAGACAACAAACCTTAACTCAATTATGTGACCGTCTTGAACTGCCCTTTGAACCTTAGGGTTTGGGGAAGTACGGCGTGCCACATGTGAGGCGTTGGCTTGACCCTTCTACGGCTGGACCGTTGGTACTGAGGCATGAACTGAATGTTTTTAGACTTATTTCATGTGTTGAACTGTATTGGGAAAACTTGGGTGTTTGAATGTTCGATCGGAAAGTTTAACATTTTCTATTTATCTGGAATGGGATACAATATTTGGAATCCACAAGCAGTTATGCGATAACTGATTTGAATATTATAAACATAGCACTTTAGTCTCACTTGATCGGTTGCCACGGAATTTTGATGCGATCAAAAGTCCGTCGCAATCACGTAGCGTACGCGGATACTCGCCGGGTAAACTTAATAGACAGCTACACCCCATAGCCCCGACCAAGTGACTGTAGGAGAACCCCGTCCCCGAAAGCATCCGTTCGGGTGCTCGTGGCAGCGGTGTTCCGCCTTGGTGCACTTCGTCGACGGCGTCGGGGGTGCGGCCGCCTACTAAAGTTTGCGACGAGCATTCGATCAGAGTGTCGGGAATCCTGTTGAATTGCCCGACTTGATATTGAAAAGTGTTTTCGATAATGAGACTAAAATGCGGGGTTTATATTTTTTAGGCATGCGATGTCTAAGAAATTCATTTGGCTAGGCATGCGATATCTAAAGAGGATGCGGATTCCAACTGTTGTAGTTTTACACTTTCTTTTCTGTGACCGTAAGTGTAATATGTGATATCGCCGCTTTCGTTGCTATATGTCAACGACAATTGGGATGCACATATTTACTTACGTTGATGACATGTGATGTTATGTGTTGCTGGATATGTTATATTGGATTGTCGTGTTTGAATGGCCGGGTTTTTTTATGTGAGATGAGTGCTTTTCTTTTTCATTCATGTAAAAACTTGTATGTAATATTCTTTTATTGGGGCACTTCTAGGTTGCGGAAGATGTCACCCATTGTATATTATTTACATTTCCGCATTAGGATAGACCCAAGGAGGGGAGCACAAGTAACCGGGTTCTGGGGTCCAGTGGGAGACCAACTCGAGGAGTCGAGTCCGGGTCTCCTAACCCTAGAATTGGTAGGGTTGCTTGCCACTCTCGTAGGGGTCTAGGGGTGTGGGATTGGCTATTCATCACGACCGTGGAATCCGTGTTTTATACTGGCTCGTATTAAAAACACGGACGTCCTAGTATATCCAATATTTCATATGATATTTTCTGCTGCGTTATCTGTGATGTGATCATGTGATTTGTTCAGATAGATATTATATATAGTATATATGATATATTATATAGACGTTGCTTATGTTTTACACCCGCGGTAGCCCTGCCTCGTTCTGGCGTTAGTTACCTAACCTAACGGTGCAGACGGGACATCGAGGCGAATGCGGATGGCATAAGCGTACGTTATATTTATCTGTGATGTTTAGGTGGACTTAAATGATGGGATATTCATTAATGAGATTAATGAAAGAATATAAACCTAAAAGATGTTGTGGAATCGAATTTCAAAATAAAACAGGTAGCTACAGTTCTTGCTTTGCATCGCGGTGTTCCTTGTAGAACATCCTGCACCTTATTCGATGAGGAAAGGACCGAGATCCCTTCACCGGGAGTGACTCCTTTAGCAATAACTGGCAGATGCTACACACTCGATTTGTCTTTTGATTGCTTCTATAGTTTCTGCTTTGCACAGTGATATATATATGATATATCCCGCACCTCATTTGACGAGGAAAGGGCCGACGATCCCTTCACCGGGAGTGACCCCTTTAGCAAAACTAGAAAAGCCTCAAAAACATTCCATTTAAAAACTATTTGATTGTCACGACCCGAAAGTACGGAACATGACCGGCACTTAGACTACGAACGTCTCAAGGAGTACGTATGCTAAGTAAGCCGAAACCCAGAAATCCAAACCAAGAGAAATAGTAGAGAATAGGAAGAACCATATCAAATCAACCTGTATGCAACATAATATACAACGCCTAAAGGCGAGGATCACAACAGAAATGGAACTCAACCAGCAAGAAACTCAAGAAATATAGCATGCTACTCGATGGTCGAAAGAATAACATTACTGGTCTCTATCTCAAAAAAATACAAGTTTGGTTGATGGAACTTCTAGATACAACTGAAATATAATATACAAGGTATAATGATGGGTAAGATACAATAAACCCACCTATAACAATGGCTAGGGTAATATCTAACCCGAGTGTGATCTCATGTGCCCGTGTCAGTGCCTCAGGTAGCAATATATCATATGAATGAGGTATGAATGCATGAAAACAGAATACATGTAAATGAAGAAACTGTTTTCATAAATTAGTGAGATTTCCTTTGTATTTTTAAAATGTGGTATCATAAATGAAATCAGCATCAACAGTGTCTAGCATCGACACAAAACATAAATCTCAATGTCTCAAAACCTCAGGCTCCGGCCATCCGGACTGGCCTGTATCATCAAATCACAGTACCTCAATATCTCGAAATCTCAATGTCTCAATCTCAATATCTAGGGCGCCGTCAGTCCAGACCGGCCCCTACCATCCATCTCAAGACCACGACGGTATCCTACGGATATCCGACGCGTCGGGTAAAATCACCGGTAGGTAGTCTCCCCCTGCCAGGCTCATAGTCATCACCACGAGCTTCTTGCCCCGGGGTACCTTACCGGGTCCACCATGTACCCGAAACGGTTCATCCAACTCCTCGAATCGGGTCTCCAAATCTATTAGCAAACTCATGGTGGACGACTCATACATCATGGGAAAAACCGCGCTTTTTATTTAAAAAGAGAAAGAAGAAGTTTGTATATGTTTTGCGGTTTTCCCCAAATCCAGAAAATCTCATGGAAATCCAAATCCAAAACCTCAATAGCACGTAAAAGGTGAATATATGCATGAGAATCCATGAATGCGGCATAACAATGAATAACAGTATGCATGAGGTAGCAGGTAATAACTATAATGTCTAAACTAACATATAAGGCAAGTACACTAATATCATGTCTAAACTATTAGCTAACAGGCTATGTCAAGCAATAATATTTTCTAAGGTGTACGTGACATGGCAATTACCGATGAAGATGTGTGTGAGCCGGCAAGTAAGTGTACGTGGTACATACGCATCATCGGTAATGGTGCTGGTGTCCTAACCACAAGATATCAACAGTAGAATATGAAGCATAATATAAGCATGTGATGCGGAGCAAACAATAATAATGAGCGGGAGCTGAATACTAGACGCAACGATAATTAATCTGTTTTAACCTAATATAAGTCCTACAATGGTGCCTTTTGAAATAACACGAATCGTGGGGTTTTGAAAATAAGGGCTATGGTGTTTTAAAGAAAAGATACGTTTTTTGAAATATCCGTAGGATCCCTTAGGCTGTCTTTAAAAATACGCACGATTCGTAAGCTTTGAAATAGG
Organism: Agapanthus africanus; assembly: GCA_030015575.1. NCBI lineage: Eukaryota > Viridiplantae > Streptophyta > Magnoliopsida > Asparagales > Amaryllidaceae > Agapanthus > Agapanthus africanus. Next base: position 173,757,212 of record JASDDO010000022.1, on the reverse strand, counting down.
TAGGAACCGAATCTAATCTAACAACTAACTAAACTAAAGGGCTACGCTATAAGCTAGACTACAGGTAAGGAAACCGCCTAACATCTGAGTCGATACATATACATACCTGTATATATATTAGTCGGTGATCCCGCCTCAATAATATCATATCCGATACCATATCTATAATCAGACATCCCAAGTCAAGAGTGCGGATCGATCATCAAGATATAGCTCGTACGTAAATCCGTCGTACGGCATCCCCAAATCTGGGTACGGGTCAATATCATATTCCTCACACTATTCCTCTGGTATCCTCTTTATCCAAGATCATAGTCTAGGGTACTGACCTATGTCTAGTACAATACTAATATCCTCAATATACTCATGATCTGACTACTGATCGACAATCTCGTACAAACCGATATCGTCAGCACATATCATCATCAAGGGGTATACATCGCCCGATACGGCCTAATATCAATATCCTAGCATATTATGCCTCATATCACGATCACATGTCGACCATTTATTTATAACACTATTCACCCGTATCGCCGCCGCAAGATCCGCTATAACACCAGGACGTACCTTAAGTACGAATCCTGCCATATCACCGAGATCACAACCACAAACAAATCTCATCGACTCAGCTCAATCCCAAGTATCCTCCTCAAATCCGTATGTGAACACATAGTCCCATACCCATGTGAACATATAAATATATTCCCATACACGCACATATGAAATAAGGAATGTATGCAAGTATGTATATGTGTGTATGTGTAAGTGTAGTGCACCCACTACCTAAGGTTTCGTAACCATGCACCAATCCAACACCAATATCCATCTAAAATCATCAATAATAAATCCTAACAACATATCATAAATTGTTGGTGTGTATACGCATCCGTATACATCACCACGGACTGCGGGGGTGCTATACGCCATCCACCCGACTTCTCCCCGTAGATATAAATCTATTCACCTGGTCCTCGCTAGCCGGTACCGACGTCGCCACGCGCATTGCTTGTCGTCTCGAAGTCCACATGGGGGTACCTACATATCATAACGCACCATATCGCATTAAAACTAAATTCGAAATCGAAACGGCATACGAAAATCAAATCGGCACGCGTATCACGCATAGGTCCAAACCTATCGCCTACGCATGCAAGAATAGTCAAACCAACTCTCGATGTCGATGTACAAACGTCAAACCATCGAGAAAAATCCAATCACACTCATTTGCACATTCACGAACACTAATTTTAATATAAACTAGGTTAAAACTCACAAAAACCTCAATTTTGCTTAAAAAGTCATTTTTCCGAAAATCTACCAAGCACAATTCGCCGTTTTTGTACAAAACAGGATGTTTAAATGAATGTAGTGGCCAATATATTTATTAAATATCTTAAATAAGTCGTATAAACAATTTCCGGAATTTAATCTCATTAAATTCCAAAAATCCTAATATTCTAGTTTACAAAATACCCTTTTTAACAATTTCATAGCAAAAATGCACAAACTACAATTTAGGTTGGATTTCCATGAACTAAAGTGTTAAACTACACTTAATAAAGTTAATAATATGATAAAAACCCTAACCATATTTTTAATCTCATATTTCGAATTAAATCAAAAAAACTAGTTTGCAACAAAAAAGCTTAATTTGGACATTTTTCAAGTAACAACTTGTAATTAACAACTAGATTAGTTTTCTACAAAACTAAATATATTAATCCACCTCACTAAACCATACACAATCAAACACAACTCATTTCCACAACAAACCCTAACTTAGTAATCAAAACCCTTTCTTTAAATTTCAAAACTTGAAATTTAAAACCCTAATTTAACACCTAATAGCTAGATTCAAGTAATTTAACAACAAATTAAGCATAAGGTTATGATTATACCTCACAAGCTTGAGATCAAACTTGCAAAAATCTTAGCCTCCAACAATGATTTCATGCTCCAAGATCCATGCTTGAATAGCTAAAGAATAATGGGTAAAGCTTGGATTTAGAATTAGCTTTGAATTTTTGAGAAAAAGGGTGGATTTTTGATAGAAATTTTGGGGATTTTGATGGAAAAATGAGATGAAGTATTTGGGGCTGTTTTGGTTCAGGTTTTGGCCAGAAATCTTAGGGGATTGGGTGAGGGAGGAGAGAGAGTGAGGTGGGGAAAGTTAGTTCAAGTCAAAGTCAACTCAAATTATACCATTTTCTACTCTTTTTTCTTTTCTTTCATTTCTTTTCTTTAAAATCCAAGTGGGGACAAAAGAAGGGGCTGCTGAATTCTTCAAGGGGATAAGCGAATGGGGGTGTGTGGGTGTGGGTATGGGGGTGTGTGGGTGTGGGTACGGGTGTGGGGTGATGAAAAATGATAAATACAATACCCCAAACATCCATTTACGCTAAAAAAAGCCTTTTTCTTCAATAATTTCTAAACCGTTTTGGCAAATGATTTCGTTCCAAAAACCACATGATAAAATTTTATTTAATGTTTTATGTTGCACAAAATTTGTTTCAACTCATTCCAATTTGTAATTTTCCCTAATTAAATGTATTAGTGACGGCTTAAAATAATAATAAAATAATATTTTTTTCAGAAAATTTGAAATTTCACCAGCGGCTTAATAAACACCAAATAATAGCAATTACATAACTAGAATATGTATATTTAATTTTTATAATAAGATATTTGTATTTTGACTTTTTACAGAAAACCCCTTCATTTTACCGATTTTCCGAAATTTCACCGAAACGATTTTCAAAACGCTACAATCTTTCCCCCTTAAAGAAATTCGGTCCCCGAATTTAAATTCAAACTTCTCTAAATACTAAAACATCTAAGAAAAACCATCAAGTCGTCGGGGCTCGGAAATTGTAACTACATAAAACAAATCGTAGCGCAGCGCATGCGCTTGAAAAATGAGCATATAACTCAAATCAAAACTCCGTCAAGCATCCCGCAATCATCGGAGTCATGGAGAAGACATCAATGCCAAATCTCTTTAAGTCGCTGTGCAACGCGTATAACACTGCACAGTGGCGGACGTCTACCATAAGAAAATAACTATATACATATATACCTTTGTTTGAAATGTACGTTCCGCCGTTTTGGAAACAATTTAGAAGGGTCTCCTTGTTTTAAACATTTCGTGTCATATCATACACGTAGGTAAATACTGAGGCTATAGCTCGCTTTTTGGAAATCCCTTCAATAACTATCAATGCATGCAAAATGTATTCAGGTACTGTCCTCTGACTAGTCCTGCTCAGTACGGAAACACATAGCAATATCATAAAAACGTACTGCTCTATAAGAAATCAATCCCAAAATATGCACATGAATACTACGTGCGTCTGGTGCGCACGGAAATCAAAATCCATGAATGTGCCATACATGCGCACAGAAACAACATCTAAGTGCATCAGGTGTGCACGAAACATCTGTCGTAGGCAACATGTGTGCCAGACAGCAAAATCAGGTGCATCTGACATGCACGAAAAATCTCGAATTAGTGCATCTGGTGTGCACCAAATCGCATCTCGTAACAGGCGCCCAACAGGCGCTAAAAATCCAATCCGGTGCATAAAATGCACAAAACAAATGTCGAGCATCACCCTCGAAATCGAAATCCAGTGTATCCAAGTGCACAAAATACATGTCACTGCACTGCCAGCATATATAAACTATACAGAGTGCAGAAACCAAATCGCGTGCGTGCATACACACAAAATCAACTCAACTGTTTAAAACCGTAAAATCACAAACATGTGAAACTAAAGCACGAAAACGATATCAAGTGCAACACTGTGCAAAGATCGTAAATCCTCAATCATCAAAATCAAATCATACGAATAAATCACCCAAAACATCGAAATCAATAATGGCGGAACAGTACCGCTCAAGTGCATCCTCTAAGAATCTCGGGCCAACTGTCGCGGTCACTAGTGGGACGTCTCGTCGATGATCATGAACTCTGGCCTGCTGGTGTGCGTAACATGAGCACTCCTGGGTCCAAGTCTTCTCCGTGGATTACCAATCTCACAATCCATCGGCTCATCGGCCCTGTCAAGGCAGCATATCACTGGCGTCGGCCTCTGGCACTCTGAATGCACGTGACACATCTGATCCTGGGTGCAAGTATCATCGCAGCAGTATCCTGGAAGGAATCCTGCTCACGGTCTCTTCCATGTCTCGTCTCTGCCAACTGTCCGGAAGTCATTGTCCTTTCCTATATCTGCATCTTGCTCTGGAACGAATGCATACTCATCGCGACTCCTTCTGGAAGGTAAGTCCAAGTACCATGCCTCGGCATGCGCATCGCCTCTCTGATGTCTGCGGAGTGGAACGTCATCTCATCTAGATCTGGTGCGAACCTCTTATTCCACTTTTCTCTAATGTCGTCTGCTTTGGACTCGTCTCGTCGCGGCTGCATGGACTGAGCTCCAACGGCTATCCTCGTATCTGGAGTCTCCCAAGAATGCATCTCACTACCTAGCATCCGAATTAAGTCGAGCCATCCAATCGATTCGTCAAAACCTCATAATCCCCCAAGAGCTCAACATCTTGGGTACAGTTTAATAGTATCGAGTACATACCACAGCATCGGTGGTCCAGCCGTAGAAGGGCAAACCCAAGCCTCACTAATGGCGCCGCAGAACTGCCGCAAACCCTAAGGTTCAAAGGCTTTCACACGGTCATTAAGTCGAGTTAGGGTTTCATTCTTCTAGAGGGACCATAGAATTGCCTGCATGTCTTTCCGACTATCTTAAACTTGGAATAATAGGTTTCTGACATTCGATCGTCTCTGTCGACTCCCAACGTCTCCACGTGAAGTCGTCTCTAGCTGGAATCCATCTATCTGATGACCTCGCATCGGGTTAGGCGAACGATCCACATGTCCTAGTCATTCATCCATGATGACTAGCGACCTTCTATCATCTCTTAGTACAACTCGTTCTGCACTAACTCCAGCATCTGGGGCAATACCTCGTCGTTCGCGGCAATAACTAGCTCGCTCGTCTGCACACCGAACAGTGCCTCGATCATCATGAATAAGCAACACACCAACGGTCATCAAGATCTGGCTGGCCTCTATCATTAGCTCAATCCTCTAATGTCGATCAGCACATCCGAGTAACCTCATAAAGGCGATCCGCCAAACGCTCGTGGCGCGGAAACACAGTCAAAAGACACCTCTCTATAATTGGGTGTTGCCAGAATCATGCCCTGGTCAGTCCTCGTTCGTGCCGAGCTCATGCTGACCGCAACTCTAGCCGTAGCTCTCCCTGCCCGTAATCGTGGCAGCAAAACCAAACTGGTACCGATGAGGCTAGATCAGGAAAGAATATAATACTGAACAAGGAAATGTACATCCTAAGGCTTCTTAAGTGGAGTGGCGTGTCGTAAATATGCCGCTGAACATACTAACGGTACGTCACTCTACTTTAGTCACATATTCCATCAACCAAGGGTCATCCTACGCTCCGAAGGTAAAACCTAACGCTCTGATACCAACTTTGTCACGACCCGAAAGTACGGAACATGACCGGCACTTAGACTACGAACGTCTCAAGGAGTACGTATGCTAAGTAAGCCGAAACCCAAAAATCCAAACCAAGAGAAGTAGTAGAGAATAGGAAGAACCATATCAAATCAACCTGTATGCAACATAATATACAACGCCTAAAGGCGAGGATCACAACAGAAATGGAACTCAACCAGCAAGAAACTCAAGAAATATAGCATGCTACTCTATGGTCGAAAGAATAACATTACTGGTCTCTATCTCAAAAAAATACAAGTTTGGTTGATGGAACTTCTAGATACAACTGAAATATAATATACAAGGTATAATGATGCGTAAGATACAATAAACCCACCTACTAGCAAGTCACCCGAAAAGAAACCGTGCCCGCAAAGCCGTAATGAAATCCGTACGGCAACATCTGCAAGAAACTGGGGCACAACGGGGGTGAGTTGCCAACTCGTGAGTAGAAAAAGATCTACGAACAGAAAATCGCATGAATAACGCAACCTAGGTCAATGATCATAATATATCCTCAAATATATGAATAACATGCAGCCTATAACAATGGCTAGGGTAATATCTAACCCGAGTGTGATCTCATGTGCCCGTGTCAGTGCCTCAGGTAGCAATATATCATATGAATGAGGTATGAATGCATGAAAACAGAATACATGTAAATGAAGAAACTGTTTTCATAAATTAGTGAGATTTCCTTTGTATTTTTAAAATGAGGTATCATAAATGAAATCAACATCAACAGTGTCTAGCATCGACACAAAACATAAATCTCAATGTCTCAAAACCTCAGGCTCCGGCCATCCGGACTGGCCTGTATCATCAAATCTCAGTACCTCAATATCTCGAAATCTCAATGTCTCAATCTCAATATCTAGGGCGCCGTCAGTCCAGACCGGCCCCTACGATCCATCTCAAGACCACGACGGTATCCTCCGGATATCCGACGCGTCGGGTAAAATCACCGGTAGGTAGTCTCCCCCTGCCAGGCTCATCGTCATCACCACGAGCTTCTTGCCCCGGGGTACCTTACCGGGTCCACCATGTACCCGAAACGGTTCAACCAACTCCTCGAATCGGGTCTCCAAATCTATCAGCAAACTCATGGTGGACGACTCATACATCATGGGAAAAACCGCGCTTTTTATTTAAAAGGAGAAAGAAGAAGTTTGTATATGTTTTGCGGTTTTCCCCAAATCCAGAAAATCTCATGGAAATCCAAATCCAAAACCTCAATAGCACGTAAAAGGTGAATATATGCATGAAAATCAATGAATGCGGCATAACAATGAATAACAGTATGCATGAGGTAGCAGGTAATAACTATAATGTCTAAACTAACATATAAGGCAAGTACACTAATATCATGTCTAAACTATTAGCTAACAGGCTATGTCAAGCAATAATATTTTCTAAGGTGTACGTGACATGGCAATTACCGATGAAGATGTGTGTGAGCAGGCAAGTAAGTGTACGTGGTACATACGCATCATCGATAATGGTGCTGGTGTCCTAACCACAAGATATCAACAGTAGAATATGAAGCATAATATAAGCATGTGATGCGGAACAAACAACAATAATGAGCGGGAGCTGAATACTAGACGCAACGATAATTAATCTGTTTTAACCTAATATAAGTCCTACAATGGTGCCTTTTGAAATAACACGAATCATGGGGTTTTGAAAATAAGGGCTACGGTGTTTTAAAGAAAAGATACGTTTTTTGAAATATCCGTAGGATCCCTTAGGCTGTCTTTAAAAATACGCACGATTCGTAAGCTTTGAAATAGGTAGGAACCGAATCAAATCTAACAACTAACTAAACTAAAGGGCTACGCTATAAGCTAGACTACAGGTAAGGAAACCGCCTAACATCTGAGTCGATACATATACATACCTGTATATATATTAGTCGGTGATCCCGCCTCAATAATATCATATCCGATACCATATCTATAATCAGACATCCCAAGTCAAGAGTGCGGATCGATCATCAAAATATAGCTCGTACGTAAATCCGTCGTACGGCATCCCCAAATCTGGGTACGGGTCAATATCATATTCCTCACACTATTCCTCTGGTATCCTCTTTATCCAAGATCATAGTCTAGGGTACTGACCTATGTCTAGTACAATACTAATATCCTCAATATACTCATGATCTGACTACTGATCGACAATCTCGTACAAACCGATATCGTCAGCACATATCATCATCAAGGGGTATACATCGCCCGATACGGCCTAATATCAATATCCTAGCATATTATGCCTCATATCACGATCACATGTCGACCATTTATTTATAACACTATTCACCCGTATCGCCGCCGCAAGATCCGCTATAACACCAGGACGTACCTTAAGTACGAATCCTGCCATATCACCGAGATCACAACCACAAACAAATCTCATCGACTCAGCTCAATCCCAAGTATCCTCCTCAAATCCGTATGTGAACACATAGTCCCATACCCATGTGAACATATAAATATATTCCCATACACGCACATATGAAATAAGGAATGTATGCAAGTATGTATATGTGTGTATATGTAAGTGTAGTGCACCCACTATCTAAGGTTTCGTAACCATGCACCAATCCAACACCAATATCCATCTAAAATCATCAATAATAAATCCTAACAACATATCATAAATTGTTGGTGTATATACGCATCCGTATACATCACCACGGACTGCGGGGGTGCTATACGCCATCCACCCGACTTCTCCCCGTAGATATAAATCTATTCACCTGGTCCTCGCTAGCCGGTACCGACGTCGCCACGCGCATTGCTTGTCGTCTCGAAGTCCACATGGGGGTACCTACATATCATAACGCACCATATCGCATTAAAAATAAATTCGAAATCGAAACGGCATACGAAAATCAAATCGGCACGCGTATCACGCATAGGTCCAAACCTATCGCCTACGCATGCAAGAATAGTCAAACCAACCCTCGATGTCGATGTACAAACGTCAAACCATCGAGAAAAATTCAATCACACTCATTTGCACATTCACGAACACTAATTTTAATATAAACTAGGTTAAAACTCACAAAAACCTCAATTTTGCTTAAAAAGTCATTTTTCCGAAAATCTAGCAAGCACAATTCGCCGTTTTTGTACAAAACAGGATGTTTAAATGAATGTAGCGGCCAATATATTTATTAAATATCTTAAATAATTCGTATAAACAATTTCCAGAATTTAATCTCATTAAATTCCAAAAATCCTAATATTCTAGTTTACAAAATACCCTTTTTAACAATTTCATAGCAAAAATGCACAAACTACAATTTAGGTTGGATTTCCATGAACTAAAGTGTTAAACTACACTTAATAAAGTTAATAATATGATAAAAACCCTAACCATATTTTTAATCTCATATTTCGAATTAAATCAAAAAAACTAGTTTGCAACAAAAAGCTTAATTTGGACATTTTTCAAGTAACAACTTGTAATTAACAACTAGATTAGTTTTCTACAAAACTAAATATATTAATCCACCTCACTAAACCATACACAATCAAACACAACTCATTTCCACAACAAACCCTAACTTAGTAATCAAAACCCTTTCTTTAAATTTCAAAACTTGAAATTTAAAACCCTAATTTAACACCTAATAGCTAGATTCAAGTAATTTAACAACAAATTAAGCATAAGGTTATGATTATACCTCACAAGCTTGAGATCAAACTTGCAAAAATCTTAGCCTCCAACAATGATTTCATGCTCCAAGATCCATGCTTGAATAGATAAAGAATAATGGGTAAAGCTTGGATTTAGAATTAGCTTTGAATTTTTGAGAAAAAGGGTGGATTTTTGATAGAAATTTTGGGGATTTTGATGGAAAAATGAAATGAAGTATTTGGGGCTGTTTTGGTTCAGGTTTTGGCCAGAAATCTTGGGGGATTGGGTGAGGGAGAAGAGAGAGTGAGGTGGGGAAAGTTAGTTCAAGTCAAAGTCAACTCAAATTATACCATTTTCTACTCTTTTTTCTTTTCTTTTCTTTCATTTCCTTTCTTCAAAATCCAAGTGGGGACAAAAGAAGGGGCTGCTGAATTCTTCAAGGGGATAAGTGAATGGGGGTGTGTGGGTGTGGGTAAGGGTGTGGGGTGATGAAAAATGATAAATACAATACCCCAAACATCCATTTACGCTAAAAAAAAGCCTTTTTTCTTCAATAATTTCTAAACGTTTTGGCAAATGATTTCGTTCCAAAAACCACATGATAAAATTTTATTTAATGTTTTATGATGCACAAAATTTGTTTCAACTCATTCCAATTTGTAATTTTCCCTAATTAAATTTATTAGTGACGGCTTAAAATAATAATAAAATAATATTTTTTTCAGAAAATTTGAAATTTCACCAGCGGCTCAATAAACACCAAATAATAGCAATTACATAGCTAGAATATGTATATTTAATTTTTATAATAAGATATTTGTATTTTGACTTTTTACAGAAAACCCCCTCATTTTACCGATTTTCCGAAATTTCACCGAAACGATTTTCAAAACGCTACATTGATTCCGCATAGAGATCAAGTTCAAAGCGTTAAAGGTTTTCATAAAAAACCAGCCGCAACCCTCCGTCAGTTTAGGAAGTAGAGTACTTAGTATTCGTGCTGTGTTTGTTGACCTTAGTTAAGGCACAGTGTATGGTAACTAAGTGATGTCTTCATACACCGCATATGATGCGATTAGTTAGGACAGCCGCGTGACTTTGTTGACCTTAGTTAAGGGTCATGTGGGTGGGTCTAATTAATCACGAAATGACGGGTAGAACTTGACTAGTACTTATGATTTGTTGACCATAGTTAAGGTCATAAGTGCTAGGGATAAAAATCTTTATCGGGAGTTTCAAGTGTTGAAATTTGCAATGAGATTGCATACCTTCTATGTGATAGTTGGATCCCGATACCCACTGCGAGTAATTGTTACTCCTGGGAGAGTTTTGCACTTTACAATTAGCCGATCAAGTAGGTGCTAGAAAGGTGTCAATGAGGTTACGCCTCTGGGAAAACGAGGTTTACTATAATTAGGTCCGTGCGAAAGCACGGGGAACCTCCCTCAAAGTACCGACACTGGCCTGGCTGAAAGATTGGCGAACTTGTAGAGTGTAATTAATCCCGGCTAGTCTTTCCTTTTAAGGTTTGAAGGAAGATTTGATAAAAACAGTGGGAGCCATCCTGATTAGATAAAATAACCAATCTGATCTTGCAAGGGCGCACGCAGAGTGTTTTCTTCTCTCTCTCTCTCCAGGTAGCGACCATATCATGCCTTAATTAAGATAATAATATGGATGTATTGACCGAACCCGCTTGTTATACTGAGCTGGGGCATGTTGGTCCCGCTCCAACTTATAATTGTTATAAGACAGAGCAGGAAAAAGGGAAATACCAGAATTCCTATGCCGCCCAAATGAAGAAAGTGCATATGATGCATCTTCTTCGGGTGTGTTCATTACACAGAACTGTTTCTCAGTATCCTCCGCATCCTGGGTATTTGATACCGAATCAGGATCCCAGATATGTAATCTGTTACATAGGGCTACAAAAAGGTAGAAAAACTGAGAACGGGTGATAAGTTTCATGAGACAGAAAACGGGGCAAGTGTTGCAGCCAAGTCTGTTGGTCACTGTCACCCTGTATTACCAATACATTGATTCTGAACAAATGCTATTAGATACCGAACCTGATATACAAAATCATATCAATCTCTTTATTTATTAAAGTAATGATAAAATTTTGTATTGCTGGATAATGTTTTGAACATTTCCTATATCAAAAGTTGATCGGTTCAGGCACGTTATCTAAAAGCATTGACGTTCTAAATCAAACTACAGTTCCTAGTATACAGAACACACACAAGAGGAAGAGTTCAGAAATGAACGAATCCTTCTTGAGGCATTGTAGACTAGGTCATATCAATGCGACCCGACTGGATGAAGTTACATTTTAGATGAAAATTTAAATCAGTTTGAATTTACATCTTGTGAAACTTGCCAGTCATGTCACAAAGATCAGATGACCATAGCCCTATTTATTGGAAACAGAGAAAGAGTTAATGAACTCTTGGGACTGATACATGATGATGTATGTAAGGTCTCCTGTCTACACATGCCAGGACTGGTTCTTTATACTTCATTATATTCTTTGATAATCTCTCAAGATTCAGTCATATGTTTCTGTTGAAACATAAGTCCGAAGCTTTTGAGATATTCACAGAATATAAGTTAGAAGTAGAGAACCAATAACCGGGTATAAGTATTATGTCCTATGATAAGATCAGGGAGGAGAATACTTGTGCATAGCATTCCTGGAATATTCTAAAGGAGAATGTGATTCTCTCTCAGTATTACTCCTCTGAATACACCACAGCACAACGGTGTATCAGGACGGAGCAATAGCACCCTATATGATATGGTGTGCTCTATGTTGAGTATCACTGAGTTACCTGTTTCCTTTTAGGGAGTTGTGCACTTGAGAAGTTGCATACCTATTGAATTAGGTTCGAATCAAATCAGTGCCTACCACTCCATATAAGATATAGTGTGGGAAGAGCCTATCTCTTAAGTAAGCTAAGATTTGGGGTTGTCCGGCCTATGTCTAAAAGCAAAATCCGGACAAAATCGAGGCAAGGTCAGTTCTGTAGAACTGGAAAGGTTCCAGCTATACAAAACTGCAGCTGATTTGACAGAACCAAAGGATTCAATAGTCCCCGACGAACCTCAGTCTCTCCGCCAATCTAGTAGGGTTCCTCACCTGCCTGAGAGATACTTCGGTTTCTCGATGACAGTGGGAGCGAGGATTGCATCATGAGATAATGACCCAACTAGATTCGAGCAGGTCATCAAGAGTAGGGACTCTGTAAGAATGGCTGGATGCTTAGCGATCTGAGATGGAATCTATGTACACCAGCAAAGTATGGACTTTGGCTGCTATATCTGAAGGGTTAAATCCCCATCAGGAGCAAGTATATCTTGAGAAGATTACTTGGTGTAGATGGAAAAGTTGAGACTTTCAAAGCTAGACTTGTTAAAGGTTTTAGTCATCAACCAGGTGTGGATAATGATGAAACCTTTTCTAGGGACTATGCTTAAGTCCATCCAGATCCTACTTGCCACTGCTACATACCATAACTGCGATATCTGGTGGTTGGGTGCCATGACTACTTTTCTAAATAATGATTTAGAAGAGAACGTCAATAAGAACACAGCCAGAGGGCTTCGTAAACAGTGGGAGCAGCGGAAACGTGTGCAAGTTGCTTTACAGGATAAAGCAGGCATCGCGTAGTTGGAACATCTGTTTTGATGTGGTAGTCAAAGAGTTTGACTTCATCAAAATGGTAGATGAACCTTGTATGTACAAAAGGGTAGTATGGAGTATGGTAATGATCCTCGTAGAGTACGTGGATGACATACTCTTGATAGGAAAGGAGTTTCCTATGCTACGATCGGTCGATCTCCTCTTATCACATGGATTCACCAATAGGATAAAGATGATACCTCCTAAATCCTGAGATTTGGATCTATGAGATAGATCTAAAGGGATGTTAGGGTTCTCACTAGGTATAGTGAGATTGTATAAATCGATCCTGGAGAGAATCACTGTAAAGGTTCCAGGGTGATAAGGACGACTGAATGTCAGTCACAGGCATTGTCTTCACCCTCAGTAAAGGGACGGTATGTTGGAAGAGCTCCAAGCTAGATACCGTGGCAAACTAGATAATAAAGGCTGGTAATCGCTATTAAAGATACTACCAAAGAGGAAGTTTGGGTGTATATTGGTTCATAAGATGAACTAGGTTCCTGCCATTGTATGACAATGGAAGTGTGGTTTTGGCCCTGGAACCCTGGTCCCATCAGTGACCCAGACATATTCTGAGGCAGCATCACCTGATCATGGAGATAGTTGATCTCTAGGGTGATCGAGGTTAGGAGAGTAGACTCAGAGGACAACACGACGGATCCACTCACGAAGGCCTTTTCCCAAAGAGAGACTTTTATGGGATGGTTGAGTATGTGATACTGCAACCACTGCTACAGATGGCCCTAGTGCAAGTGGGAGATTGTTAGTTATATGTATGCCCTAGAGGCCATTACTGTACATAGGATGTATATTGTAGTGGATGCTGGGACATATATAGGTAGGACTTTCTTACTCGACATGATAGTACGCTATCTGGTTGCTCTTTATCTTAACATGTATACTTTCTGTCTCTCTGATTACATGTTGATAAAGCCCTTAGGATGTGTACTCGACTTCCAGGACTATGATGTAGATCATACTAGTGGGGCCTGGGTAGTCAATGAGTACATCCTTCATTGTTCCTAGTCGTGGGAATATCGAGACGGGGCATCGATATTCCAGAGTAGACTAGCGTATATCTTCTCGACCCATGCGATGGGCGATGGATGATCCCATATCCATTGGTGTTTGACATCAAAGATGGTATGCGGGTGCTCAGTGGAGACTGGGTACACTGAACGGACTCGTCGAGAACTCCCAGATGGTATTATACCTCACGTCAGATGGCAGATCTCTGGTGACACTGGTACAGCTTAGTCTGTTGACCCAAGATCGTCATAGAGTCTTGTGTGTCTCCCACTGTGCTTTGATTTCCACCCTACCACGGCTCTACTGAGCCGTGCAAACAGGTGGTTTTTAGGTACAGTCCCGATTCACATGGAAGCAATGAGCGATAGGAGGGGATTCGTCTCTCCCGGTATTGGGGGTAGATGTTGCGCTATGCTCGACTGGCCATAACAGGAAATCCCTGGCCAGGGTTGCAGTGATATACTGGTAAGAGTTATCAGTAGTTTCACGAATGTTATGGACCTTACGTCGGCATGACTTATCAAGCTACTAGGGTCTGACGTTTACCACCCCTAGGCGAGATATGCGACATATCAGACGAACAGACCGGACTGTACGGTAAGTATTACTGGTTGGATTCACAGGAGTGTGAGTGGGCTTGCTTGTCGATCTTCTGATCACTCAATACCCGGGTGGCCGTTACGTTTAGCAGACCGCTTGCGGCTTGTGGGTGTTTGATATGATCATCACCTGCTGCCGGTGTATTGACGAGTCTTTAGAGTACTACACAGAGGTTTCCTGGCTCAAGCGGAACGAAATAGGAGCGCATATAAGATATGTGCGGGACCGAGAATAATACGTGTATGTGATACCGTATTCTATTCTCGCGATTAATGTATCGATTAGTTGTATGCGATATAACCTAGTTATCGAATCGAGGATTGATTCGATAAGACGATACATTGGATATTAGTCGGTTATATGCGATATGAACGGATCGTTAAATCAAGTATTGATTTAATTATTTAATGCATAATTATATATTTGATATATTACTTTGCATTAACTAGTATTGGTTCACTTTAAATGGATTTTCTCACTTGATGTGCACATTATATATGTGATATATTTTTGTGTGCACTTGTTTGTATCATATTTGATGATACAAGCTAACTTGAGTTTGTGTAAAGATTAAACCATGGTTGTGTAATGGTTAGGGTTTTCATTTTCTTATATATTTATTTATTTTGTTTATTTTGGCAAAAGAAAATGATAAAGAGAAAATGGTGGCTTTCTTTGTTTGTTGTTGAAGCTTCATGAAGCTTTGACTAAGTGACCATTTTGTCTCATGCTTTACCCTAACCATCCCACCTAATCATAGTCTATTCTCTACACCTAACCATGGTTGGTATATGATAAGTATTCCTTTTATTTTCTATTTTAGAAAAAAACTTATCATATTTTTTTTCTTCTTCTTCTTCATCTTCAACAACAAGAAAACCTTGCCACCATCAATGGCAACTTGAGAAAAAGAGTGAGAAATCAAATTCTAAAGTGAACCCACTTCCTATTTCTTCATCCTCTACCTCTTGCCAAGTAGTATAGGGTGTTTTCTTCACAAGTTTCATGACTTGGTGAAGTTGGAGCTTGATCTTGAGTTGCCTCGACGTAGATCATCTTCGGCATCGAAGTCGACGACCTAGCCCGCCCATTTCTCCGATGAAGCCGATGCTAGAGTCATGGATTCGATTTGGACAGCGGAGGGACGTCATCACGGAGCCTAGCAGGTGGAGGACCGGATCTACAAAGGTTGTAGCTTCTTTCCTTTAAGTTAAAGTTGTTTACTTGCATCGCATCACCTATAAATCTAGTTAACGATCCGTATTAGGGTTTGTAGGCACTTGTAAAATTTCAATTGGCCATGTTTGATTTGTTGTGAGACTTCATTAGTGTGCCTAGAAACCCTACAATGCTCATTCGAGCCCTCTCCTCATCAGTCATGGGAGACATCTCTTTGAAGAGGGTGATTCCATGACAAGCGGGTAAATTACCACGCTTAGAATTTTCCATACTAAACCTCTTCAGTACGGTGTCTATGTACCTCGACTGTGAAAGTCCTAATATTCTTTTAGATCTATCAAGATAGATCTTATTCCTCAGAATGTATGAGGCATCACCCCGGTCTTTCATAGAGAATTTCTGTGACAAGAACAACTTGGCCGATTATAGCATAGGAATATCATTTCCTATCAGGAGAATGTCATCTACGTATAAAACGAGAAATGCCACAGTTCTCCCTACAATCTTCTTATAAATACAAGGTTCATCTACATTTTTGATAAACTTAAATTCTTTGGCCGTCTCATCAAAGAAGATGTTCCAACTCCGAAATGCCTGCTTTAATCCATAAATGGATTTAAGCAACCTGCACACATTTCTGTTGCTCCCACTATCAATAAAACCCTCTGGTTGATCCATATAAAAACACTCTTCTAAACTTCCATTTAGAAAAGCAGTTTTAACATCCATGTGCCAGATGTCAAAGTTATAGAAGGCAGCAATGGCAAGTAGGATCCGAATGGATTTAAGTATAGCTACTGGTGAAAAAGTTTCGTCATAGTTTAATCCTGGTCTTTGACAAAAACCTTTAGCAACAACTCTAGTTTTGTAGGTTTCTACCTGTCCATCTACACCAATCATCTTTTTGAAGATCCATTTGCGTCCAACGGGTTTTACCCCTGGAGGAGAAACATCCAAAGTCCATACTTTATTGGTGTATATGGATTCCATCTCGGATCGCATAACATCCAGCCACTTCACCGAGCCTCTACTTGTGATAGCTTACTGAAAACTAGTAGGCTCATTGATTGATCATTTCGGATCGTGAATTTGTATGAAATGAAAAGTAACCATAATCAAAATATTTATAACCGTAATCAATAACGGTGTCGTTTGAAGTTTCGTTAATGAGAACGGATCGTCCACAGAGATTCGTGTATTTGATCGATCTAGCTTTAGATGAGTCGAAATGAAAATAGAAAAGAAAATTCAAGAAATAGATTCAAGACTTAATTGAGTTGTCATTTCAAGAAAATCTAGATAATATTCAAGAATTAGAAAAAATCAAGAAAGAGTTTAAGGTTTAGTAATGAAGATGATGTCCAAAAATCAATTTAGTTATTGATTGTAAACGATTTCGGATTGTGTAGTATGAGAATTGTAAAGAAATCACAACCAAAAATTATTTGACCCCAATCAACTACGGTGTTGGATGTAGATTGTAAGTGAGTGCGGATCGTCCACAGAGACAGTGTAATGGTTCGTCATTTGAATTAGATGAGTTGAAACTTTAAATAAAAGAAAACAAAACAATTCATGATTTATATTTAAAGTTCAAGAATTAGAAAATATAGATCTAATAACAAGAAAAAGATAGAATCAAGAATTGATAGTTTGATGATTTTTCCAAACCAAATATCAAGAATCGAAATGAGGCTCGTAGGAATCGATCGGATCTATAGGTGTGATGTAACTTACAATGACGTATTCTTATCCTTCGATGAATTGATACTAGATCGATGATGATCGACGAGAATTAGGGATTTCTTGTGAAACTAGGGTTTCATCTTATCCCTTGTTCTTTCATCGATATCATTCACATTCTAGCCTCTAGTAATTTCAAGAAACGATCGTAGATCCCTAATTTCGAGCGATAACAATCAAGAAAGCATCGCAACGAAACTAGGTCATCGATTCTTGAACTTGTTAGGGTTTACAAAACTCGTAGGACTAAAAAATCGTTTTGAGATTTGTTACATCATCTTTCTATTGATCGTCTCGGCTCCTTTACGAGCGGAGTTTTACTCAAACATCACAACAAGAACAACAATTACAAATTGAGATCTAATCATGATGCAAGAATTAGAAGAAAACAAGATTAAAGAATTTCATCTTTTATTTATATCAACAATTTCGTTACAATCGCTTAAGAACTACAAGAGGAAGAACTCGATCGTCGATTTGGCTTCGCTCGATTCCGTGAGTCGCGGATCGGCTTGGATCACTTGCTCGGTTGGAGATCGGCTCCGCTCCTAAAAGGTTGAAGGGCTTCTCGCTTGATTTGGTACTCAAGATCTTGAATTTGGAGTGGAATTAGGGTTAGGGTTTCGCACAATCCTTGTCACTAGACTTTTGGAAGAAGATGAAGAATTGAAGAAGACTAAAGATTAATGAAGAATTAGCTAACTAAAGAACAACCTCAACCCTTAGATCTAGGCTCCTATTTATAGATATCTAAACCCTAGATCTAGGATTTTAAATTTGAATTTCCCTCCAAAAGTTTGTTGAGGAGATTTGAATTTCCCTCCAAAAGTTAGTTAGAGGAGAAGCTTCTAGATGTGATTAGTTAGGAGCTTAATTAGGATTAGCTTAATTAATCTTCTTTGCTGATCTGGCAGAAGCTTCGAGACTTCTCCGGAATTTGAAGTATATTTCTGAGCTGTAGCCACTGATATAGGAATAATGATGCAAAATTGGAGAGCTGACGTGGCAAAACCGCCGCGGAACCGCGGCACTTTGGAGGCTTCAGGGCTTGGGCTCTTTTCTGTTGCTTTGGGCTGATGTATGGAGCTTTTTAGGATATCTTGAATATTGTAATTCCTTCTGTATTGCTACCAGATCTGCATCTTTTGAGTTGGCGTAATTTTGATCAGCTCTTTGGCTTTGCTTCCGTATTTTCCTGCACGGACTCAAGACAAGTGTTGCGTAAATACAGAGATGATGCGATGCCATGAAATGCAGTCAATTTCCTTTAAAGTGCCGGTTTAAAAGTCTAACACATGAAATCTGATATTTAACGACTGATTTGCTAATATGTGAAATATGAATACCGAACACTTCTAAATGAGTGCAAATGATCGGGGAATTGCCGTGTTAAAAATACATTATTTCCGACTGATCAAATTCCCCCAAACTTAATTTCGATCGTCTCCAGCGAATGTTTTAAAAAAGAAGAAGGAGAGAATAAAGAAAGAAAAAAAACTAACTAGCACACTTTCGTAGGCAACACGATTGCACTGAGCACGTGTAACAAGCCTTTAAACCTTTAGGTGTCCCTAGTAGGAGGGGTGTTGTCTCCTCAGGGTTTTCAGCGGATTGCACCCACAAAATCCAATAATAAAAGGAAGATCATGAAATTTACATTTAAAGACAAGAATTGTAAAAGAAAGACTTTGAAAATTAGGGTTTCCAACTAAGCTAGCTTTTCGGTTGTCATGAGCCCTATCTTAATGGTCATGAAAAAATGTCGGAAATCACGTCCTCCCTCAATAAAACATCGTCTTATTTTTCATTCCTATCTTTCTTCCAAACATCGATCATATCACCCTGCGTGTGTGTAAAGACATCCCTACACCCGGAGAATTCAATTCAAGCTATCATACTCTTGCCCATCAGCCTCAGTACTTTTTAATTAATGAATATTAAGATTGCTCACACACTTTCATGCGACCGTTAATACTTCTTGAGGTACTAACCGACCGATTACTCATGTGCTTGCTTATTTGGTGTATTTTCCTCGTCTTGCACCACCTCAGGCATAGCAGTGACTCCCAGACCAGTTGGCCTTAGGGCACTAGGTGAAGAGGCACCCTCGCTATATATTTTTTTATTGCCCTCGGTGATAACAAAACCAGTGTTCATTTTTCTCACCATTTTATATTTTCTTCATTTTTTTTATTTATTTCCTTCATACTTTTGGCTTTAAGACAAGAGCATTTCAAGGTATCCTCTACTATCCCAGGCTTTAAGACGCGTGTAAGTGCGAATAGCAGGGTATCAACGTTCAAAATGTTTGGCTTCCAGAATAGAAACTATTTTTCAGACTTAGTTTTATCCTCAGATTAGTGACATCTTTCATCTTACTAACCCTTGGGACAACGGCTCATAACTACTTATTACTAGTTCGTATAAGAAAACTTCTAATTTTCTTGGTTTTCTTAAATTTTTCTAATCTCATGGATGCAATTTTTCACTATTTAAACTTTTATTATCTTATTTATGTACAAAAAAATATTTTTATCTTTTGAATTTTTTTTTAAATTTTTATAGGTTTTCAAAATGTTTTGTGCTTATGCAAATGATATGCAAATGATGCAAAAATAAGCACAAACCTCCCCCAAACTTGTTTTCAACAGTGTCCTCACTGTTGCCTTCTGCTAAATCTCGAAAATCCTGTAAGCTTGGGAGGAATTTATTAGTGGGGGAAAAATATTTAAGTGAAGACCCTCCCCCAAACTTATTCTTGGCTCATCATTTTGTAAAAATTTTCTTTTCAAGAGCCAGAAAATATACCCCCCCAAACTTGAGTTATGCAATGTTAATTTTTGAAAATCATATGAGGGGGTCAAAAATCATTGGTCGATGCCAAGCTTTGCAAAGACCGAATGTCAACACCAACCATTCAAAAATTTTATCAATGCAGTGCTCAGGTTGGTGGAAGAAGAAGTGTGGAAAGGGTAAGTGGTGGAATAGAATGTGTGTGCGTCTCGTTTTGGAGAGACGATGCAGTGAGTGTGATGGATTACTCGCATTCTTTTTACAGTTCAAAAGAAGGGGTGGAGGTTCGATTTTATTGTTTGGGAGATGATTCATCTCAACACCCGTGTCATTCAAAAATGCGAGTTCATCAGCGAAGATCTCCTCAAAAGTTCCATCAATACCCCGATGAATAGTGTCATCACAAAGTGTGGGGTGATCTTCAGACTCTAAGAACAGTTCATAATCAGTATTAGTTGTTGACCCGGACATCTCGGTGGAAGTGTCCGTATGTGTATGATACAAAGTTGGGTCAAACAACAACGTAAGAAAAGAGTCAAGATCAGTATCATGAGGATCGTCAAATTCGCTGCTATCGACATCCATTAAGTCGACAGAACAGACCTGAGCAGTAGGTTCGGAGGGTACACTTCCCAGCTTGTAAATGTTCAGCTCAATTGACCTATTCCCGAAAGATAAGGTCATAGAACCATTATGACAGTTGATTATTGCATTGGAAGTGGCCAAAAAGGGGCGACCTAAAATCACCGGAATTTGATTCCGTGGGTTCGCTACAGGCTGTATATCAATTACAATAAAGTCCACAGGGAATATGAATTCCCCGATTTTTATTAACACATCCTCCAGTTCACCCCTAGGTTTGGTGATTGATCGGTTAGCCATCTGGAGAGTGCAATGGGTTGGCTTCAACTCTCCGATACCTAGTTGCTCATAAACTGAGTATGCAAGCAAGTTAACTCTAGCGCAAAGGTCTAGTAGAGCACGGTTGATGTGTTTTTCCCTAATAGAAACGGAAATAGTAGGATATCCAGGATCCTTACGTTTCCTTGGTAATTGTTGGGGGAAAGCCGTGTCTATTGTCTTTTCCATGAAAATCTTCTTGGGCATTTGAGTCTTCCTCTTCATAGTGCACAAGTTCTTAAGAGTTTTCGCATAGGACGGAACTTTTTGGATGTCATCTAGGAGAGGGATGTTGGTGTTAACTTGCTTAAAAATGTTCATAATCTTCTCCATATGTGGACTCGGTGTGTTAGCCCTTAACCGATTAGGATAAGGTGCTTTAGTCATAAGCGCCGGGTCTATCATAGGAGAAGGAAGTGTGTGTGGACCCGATCCCAAAATAGAAGTAGGGATCGTCCGTGGAGGAGTAAAAGAGGTGGACTGAGGTGGCGAGCCTTTTAGGAAACGAAGAATAGGCTCGGAAGAAGGTGGTGGGGTAGAAGAACTGGGGTCAGAATTAGAAGTAGAAGTGGAAGGAAAGGTCTCAGCCGGGGTGTTATTGATTGATTTTTCTGTATCATCAAACTCTTCCCCAACGTGATTGTCAAGCACTCTTCCAGATCTCAACGTGGTTGCATCCACATGATGTGAATAGCCAGGATTGGGTAAAGGTTGAGCTGGAAGTTTTCCTTTCTCTTTTGCACGCATTTCGGCATTTAGTTGTGCAATTTGTTCTTCCATCGATTTGATGTTCTCATTTTGAGAGACAATGATCTTTATCACATTCTCGACGAAAGATTGCAAACTTGCCGTCCCTTGGATGGATTGTTTCATGAAAGTATCCAAGGTTTGTGCTAGTGCAGAGGTATTATCTGTACCGGTCAATTGCAAAGGACTAGGCGGTGCAAAAGTGTTGGCCGGATTTTGAAAGTTTTGTGCTTGGAAGGGGTGCTGACTCAATTGAAGTGGTGGCTGTTGTTGTGGTGGAGGGACCTTTTGGAAATGATTCGTGTTTGGAACCGTGTTTTGAGATTGGGATTGGTTCCAAGTAAAGTTAGGGTGATTCCTCCAACCCTGATTATATGTGGAGAAAGATGGATCGTTTCTAGGTCTTTGAAATGCGGCATTGGTATGCTCATGACCTTGAAACAGACATTCTTCCGTCAAGTGAGACAGATCAGAACAGCAGCCACATACAGTTTTGGAGAGTGATATTTGACTTAGGGCGGCTAAGAATTTGTTTTCCATAGTCTCAAGTTTCTTTTGCATAGCTGAAATGTCAGCTCTAACTCCTATGGAAATATCCGATTGGTTATTTCCACTCCTAAATGATGGACTCACACCCTCCCACTGTAAAGATTTTTCAGCGAAATATTCTAGAAAGTTCCATGCTTCCCCATCATCTTTGGTCATAAAGTTGCCTTGACACATGGATTTAAGGGTCTGTCTTGTGTAAGGAGTAATGCCCTCATAAATGATTCGGCACAGATCCCATCTCGGGATGCCGTGATGTGGACATTGAACTAACAGATCCTTGAAACGTTCAAGACATTTTGAAAATGTTTCATTTGGAAGCTGGGTGAATTGATAGATTTCGCTACGGACTTGAGCTGTTTTGTGATGTGGGCAAAATTTCTTAAGGAATGCTTTGACGAATTCATCCCAATTTGAAATGGAATGTGCCGTAGTGTTATACAGCCACTTCTCGGCTAAATCGCACAAGGTGAATGGGAGAAGACGAAGACGGAAAGCATCCACAGAAAGCTGTGAAGTACCCATCATTGCGCATACATTTTCAAATTTCATGATAAACACGTATGCGTCTTCAGACTCGAGACCGTGAAATTTTGGTAGAAGGTTGATGTATTGGGGTTTTATTTGAAAATTTTCCCCGTTGGCTGGTGGAATGGAAAGACAGGTGGAAAGTGGACCTCGTGTAGGATAGCACCTCTCTTGGAGAGAGATGCGAGGTGGATTCTGCGCACCAACGGACGGCGGCAGGATAGTGGAAAAGAAATTCGATGGAGGTGGATCCATTGATGTGGGTGTGGTGGTGGGTAAAAGAAAGGGTAAATGTAAAAATACCGACTTTTGGGTCGATAAAAGAAACGCGGACTTAACGGGCACTAGAATCCCGTGTCCAGCCTATCTTGCACTAAAAACGGTTAGTACAAGTGGCAGCGTGAATTTATAATTAGGGGAATGAATGAATGTGACTGGTGTTTGTTTTGAAAAATGATACGGATTTTTGAAAAAAATGATGCAAATCCCAAAATGCAACACACAAAACCCTAATTCTAGTGGTCACCTAGGTCCGGCTCTAGACCGCTCCTAACTGCTAAAAGACAAGTCGCATGATAAATCCTCCACTGTCACTTTGTCCCCCTGTGGCCAAGTAAGTGCCAGGTAAGTGCCAGCTAAGTGGGAAGGTACTCCACTACGTAAGTAGTGGGCCTAATTAATAACCACTAGCCTTCGACACACTTGCCTTAGACACCACAAGAAAACGCGGATAAGCAATGAATTACCCACGGCCTTCTTCTGTCCTAAGTGAGCGCGACGGTCCTTAGAGTCATCTCTAGATTTCTTTTAGTTAATTGGGGTAAATACGGATGCAAGTTTTGCGATTTTCGGGGCTTAGGAAGGGTAATGAACTCCCCACCTAATCTGGATTTTGTCGTGCCCCTTAAATTCCGTATTAATTATGCAAACAACCAAGAATCAAAACACGCACAAATTTTATTTTGTTTTTGCGGCGTAACGATTATTTGCAAAGAAACCTGCACAAAATGTTAGTTGGAGCTAAAACGAGGAGAGAGGAGAAGGTAAGAAAGCACCTGAGGAATTTTGGTGCAGAGATACCTCAAGGAGGCCGCGGTTCCGCCGCAAATCGTGGCAATTGCCGCCCTTCCGTGGTGTTTTGATCAGTTCGCTGCTTCAAAATTTTACAGAGAGCTTATGTTGGTTCTCTCAACTCTCTGGAATTTTCAGAATAATTTTTCCCAAGCTCGAATGATTCCAGATTTCCTCGCAATCAAATCACAACACACGTATTAGTGTTTGCACGAGTTTAGATCTAAAAATTATAATGGAATAAATTTTTCAACTCAAATTTCAAAATACGAACAATTAGCGCACTATCCCCGGCAACGGCGCCATTTGATTGTAAACGAATTCTTGTTTGTGTAAATCAAATCAAATGATCCCCGGCAACGGCGCCATTTGATTGTAAACGATTTCGGATTGTGTAGTATGAAAATTATAAAGAAATCACAACCAAAAATTATTTGACCGCAATCAACTACGGTGTCGGATGTAGATTGTAAGTGAGTACGGATCGTCCACATGGACAGTGTAATAGTTCGTCTTTTGAATTAGATGAGTTGAAACTTTAAAGAAAAGAAAACAAAACAATTCATGATTTATATTTAAAGTTCAAGAATTAGAAAATATAGATCTAATAACAAGAAAAAGATAGAATCAAGAATTGATAGTTTGATGATTTTTCCAAACCAAATATCAAGAATCGAAATGAGGCTCGTAGGAATCGATCGGATCTATAGGTGTGATGTAATCATACAATGACGTATTCTTATCCTTCGATGAATTGATACTAGATCGATGATGATCGACGAGAATTAGGGATTTCTTGTGAAACTAGGGTTTCATCTTATCCCTTGTTCTTTCATCGATATCATTCACATTCTAGCCTCTAGTAATTTCAAGAAACGATCGTAGATCCATAATTTCGAGCGATAACAATCAAGAAAGCATCGCAACGAAACTAGGTCATCGATTCTTGAACTTGCTAGGGTTTACAAAACTCGTAGGACTAAAAAATCGTTTTGAGATTTGTTACATCATCTTTCTATTGATCGTCTCGGCTCCTTTACGAGCGGAGTTTTACTCAAACATCACAACAAGAACAACAATTACAAATTGAGATCTAATCATGATGCAAGAATTAGAAGAAAACAAGATTAAAGAATTTCACCTTTTATTTATATCAACAATTTCGTTATAATCGCTCAAGAACTACAAGAGGAAGAACTCGATCGTCGATTTGGCTTCGCTCGGCTCCGTGAGTCGCGGATCGGCTTGGATCACTTGCTCGGTTGGAGATCGGCTCCGCTCCTAAAAGGTTGAAGGGCTTCTCGCTTGATTTGGTACTCAAGATCTTGAATTTGGAGTGGAATTAGGGTTAGGGTTTCGCACAATCCTTGTCACTAGACTTTTGGAAGAAGATGAAGAATTGAAGAAGACTAAAGATTAATGAAGAATTAGCTAACTAAAGAACAACCTCAACCCTTAGATCTAGGCTCCTATTTATAGATATCTAAACCCTAGATCTAGGATTTTAAATTTGAATTTCCCTCCAAAAGTTTGTTGAGGAGATTTGAATTTCCCTCCAAAAGTTAGTTAGAGGAGAAGCTTCTAGATGTGATTAGTTAGGAGCTTAATTAGGATTAGCTTAATTAATCTTCTTTGCTGATCTGGCAGAAGCTTCGAGACTTCTCTGGAATTTGAAGTATATTTCTGAGCTGTAGCCACTGATATAGGAATAATGATGCAAAATTGGAGAGCTGACGTGGCAAAACCGCCGCAGAACCGCGGCGCAAGCCAGCTCCCGCCGCGGTTTCGCGGCGCTTTGGAGGCTTCAGGGCTTGGGCTCTTTTCTGTTGCTTTGGGCTGATGTATGGAGCTTTTTAGGATATCTTGAATATTGTAATTCCTTCTGTATTGCTACCAGATCTGCATCTTTTGAGTTGGCGTAATTTTGATCAGCTCTTTGGCTTTGCTTCCGTATTTTCCTGCACGTACTCAAGACAAGTGTTGCGCAAATACAGAGATGATGCGATGCCATGAAATGCAGTCAATTTCCTTTAAAGTGCCGGTTTAAAAGTCTAACACATGAAATCTGATATTTAACGACTGATTTGCTAATATGTGAAATATGAATACCGAACACTTCTAAATGAGTGCAAATGATCGGGGAATTGCCGTGTTAAAAATACATTATTTCCGACTGATCAGTTATCAAGATTATGTAGAATAGCTTGTAGGAATTGATCGAATAAGTAGAAATGATGAATACTAATAATTACGAATCTTATCTATAGATGAATTGTAGCTAGATCGATGACGATCAATGAAGATTAGGGATCTACTGAAGAAACTAGGGTTTCTCCTTCACTATTCCTTATCTTTTCATTGATCATCATTCAATTCTAGCCTCTAGCAAAGAAAATTATCAATCATTTGATCCCTAATTTGCAACGAAATAATCAAGAACATGATCTCACTCAAAATTAGGTCATCGATGATTCTTTTTCCTAAAGTTCACAATTCTCATAAGACTTAAGATTAGTTTAGGATTTCATCATCATTTGATCTACCGATTCTCTCGATTCCTTTACAAGCAGAGATTTCACTCACGCATCATGAAAATAAAAGAATCAAGAACTAGAAATTTCATAATGCAAGAATGTAAAGAAAGCGAGAATTACAATTATCACCTTTATTAAATCGCATTCAAATTACACCTCTCAATTCAAGTTTACAAGACTAGCTCTCGATCGCTCCTTTGAAAGCGAATTTGTCGTCGATCTTTGCGTGGCTCAATCGCCGTGAGTCGTGGATCGGATGCGGATCACTTGCTCTTGATGACGATCAGCGTTGCGATAAAGGCTCTTCCATTTTCGCTTGATTTTGCTCTCAATGGATCTTGATGTTGATTGGATATGGATCACTTGCTCAATCGCCGTGAGTCGTGGATCGGATGTGTCACTCAACTTGTGTGTAAAAATGTAAAATTATTGAACAACCAACCAACAACCTTTTCAATGAAGCCCTTGTTCTCCTTTTATAGTTCTCCCAATCTTCCAGTAGAAGCTAGGTTGTTATGAAGCTTGCATGAGAATCTTGGCTGTTGCAGGGAAGCTACTGGAGAAAGATAGGGAGTTCGAAGCATCTTGAAGAAGCTAGGAGGTTACAACGGAGCCTCTGGAAAAAGTTGCGTTCGCCGATGAGACAACTCGGCCGCGGATCCGCGGCGGATCGGGCTGGATCGACCGCGGTTCCGCGGCCGTTTGATAAGTCTGCTGCATCATTTTTCTGGGGCTGTTTGGTTTTGGATTTAGGGTCTTCTTCTGATGTCTGGAATCTTATTATCCTTTCTGAATCTCTGCCAGATTTTATTTCTTTAACTTGCTGCATTTTATCGGCAATTTTTTGTGATTCCAGTTCTTTGACCTGAATAATTTTCTACACAAAATCTTGATGAAAAGTGTTGAGATATACAATATCATGCGTGAAGTAATAAACACACAATTTCCCTCCAGAATGTTAATTATTACTATAACACGTGGTATTTGATATTTTGCAGTTGAATTTGTAATCCGTGTTATATTTACAATAAACACCCTTAAATGATTAGAATAATGAGGAAATTGTTATGTTACATAATACAATATTTTCGACTGAACAAATTCCCCCAAACTTAATTTTTATCGTCTCGAGCAATCTTTTATTCAAGAGAAGGATAAAATATAAGAAAAAAGAAAACACTAATTAGCACATTTTTGTAGGCAACACGATTGCATTGAGCACATGCAACAAGCCTCTAAAACCCCTAGGTGTCCCTAGTAGGAGGAGTGTTGTCTCCTGAGGGTTTTCAGCAGATTACACCCACAAAATCCTATAATAAAAGGAAAACTGTGAAAGTTACATATAAAGATAGGAATTATAAAAGAAATACTTTGAAAATTAGAGTTTCCAACTAGCTTTTGGTTGTCATGAGCCCTATCTTAATAGTCATGAAAAGATGTTAGAAATCACATGATCCCTCAATAAAACATCGTCTTTATTCTTCATTCCTATCTTTCTTCCAAACATTGATCATATACCCCTATGTGTGTGTAAAGACATCCCTATACTCGGAGAATTCAATTCAAGCTATCATACTCTTGTCCATCTACCTCATTACTTATTAGTTGGTGAATATTTAGACGGAATTGCTCACACATTTTTCATGCGATCGTTAATACTTCTTGAGGTACTAACCGACCGATTACTAAATGTGCTCACATATTAGGCGTATTTAGTATTTTTCTCGTCTTACAACACCTAAGGCTTTGCAGTGACTCTCAAACTAGTTGGTCTAAGGCACTAGGCGATGAAGCACCCTTGTTATATTTTTTTTATGCTGCCTTGGTGATTGCAAAACCAGTGTTCATTTTTCTTCACCATTTTATCTTTTATTTTTCATTTATTCTTTATTTCATACTTTGGCTTTTAGACAAGAGCATTTCAAGATATCCTCTACTATCCCGAGTTTCAAGACGTGTGTAAGTGCGTATAGGAGGGTATCAACATTCAAATGTTTGGCTTCCAGAATAGGAACTATTTTTCAGAATTATTTTTATCCTCAGATTAATGACTTCCTTCATCTTACTAACCCTTGGGACAACGGCTCATAACTACTTATTACTAGTTTTGTTTAAGAAAACCGCTAAATTTCTTGGTTTTCTTAAACTTTTTCAATCTTTTAAATGTAATTTTTCACTTTCTAATCTTTTATTATAAAAGATTAAATATTAAATTGAAGGGTTACTTACGACGGCAGCGGGGTTTAGGGAGGCATCGTCCATGCCAAATTAAAATTTTGCCGATATAGATAACCCTAACATAGATCGTCTACTAGAAATATATGGAAAGATATATGCAAACACTTTGCAATATGAAAAGAGAGTAAGGAATAAAACCTTTGTAGACCGGTCCTTCACTTCAAATAGCTCCGTGTAGTAGTCCCCTCCACTGCGATCGCGAACTCCGGACTCTAGAGAGGCTCCGTAGAAGAAATGAACGTGCTTGCTTCGAAGACTTCGAGGCCGAAGATGATCTACGTCGGGAAGACACTAACTCACGCTATTCCTTCACTAGGTCATGAACTTTGTGAAGAGAACACCCTATACTACATGGCAAGTAGTAGAGAATGATGAAGTAGGAAGTTGGCTCACTTTAGAATTGATTTTCTCACACTTTTTCTCAAACCACCATTGAAGCTAGCAAGCTTTTTTTTTGGAGGAAGAAGAAGAAGCTAGAACTCATCATATCATTCATCCAAATGAATTAAGTGACCATGGGTGAGTTAAAACTATCATGCTTAACTCATGTAGAGACTTAACTAGGGTTAATATAATGGTTGGGTTGATAAAAATCTACAAGAGAAACAAAAAGGGAAGACTTTGGTCAAAGCATCCATAAGCTTCTACAAGCTTCTTGCCTTGCCAAAATTGCATCCAATTTTGAATTACTTAGATAATTACAAACCCTAGATTATATCAACCATGGTATAAGTCTCATACACCCATGTAGCTTGTATCATCAAACATGACACAAAACTATGTACATTAATATATATCAATAAATCTTAAGTGAGCTAATATTAGTTAATGTAATGTAATATATAAAATATATAATTATACATTAAGTTATTAAATCAACTCTTGATTTAATAATCCGGCTATAAACCGACTAATATCATGTGTAACAACTTATCGAATCAACACTTGATCCGATAACCCGGCTATATCGCATACAACCGATCAATGTCACAAATTGCGAGAATAGAATACGGTATCGCAAATCGTGTTAATCTCGGTCCCGCACATATCACATATGTGCTCCTACTCCGTTTCGCTTGAGCCAGGAAACCCCTCTGTAGGACTCTAAAGACTCGTTAATACGCCGGCAGTAGGTGATGATCATATCAAACACCCACAAGCCGCAAGTGGTCTGCTCAACGTCACGGCCACCCGGGTATTGAGCGATCAGAAGATCAACAAGCAAGCCTGCTCACACTCCTGCGAATCCAGTCAGTAACACTACCATACAGTTCGGTCTCTTCGTCTGATATGTCGCATATCTCGTCTAGGGGTGGTAAACGTCAGACCCCAGTAACTCGATAAGTCGTGTCGATATGACGCTCATAACGGGTCGAACTACAGATAACACTTACCAGTATATCTCTGAAGCTGCCTTGGCCAAGGACTTCCTGTTAGAGCCAATCGAACACAGCGCAACATCAACTCCCTATACCGGGAGAGACGAAACCCCTCCTATCACTCATTGCCTCCATGTGATTCGGGACTGTACCCAAAAGACACCATTTTGCATGCCCTCTTGGACGTGGTATGATGGAAATCAAAGCACGGTGGGAATCACACAAGACTCTATGACGATCTCGGGTCTACAGACTAACTTGTACCAGTGTTACCAGAGAACTTCCATCTGACGTGAGGTATAATACCATCTGGGAGTTCTTGGCGAGTCCGTCCAGTGTACTCAGTTTCCACTTAGCACCCGTATACTGTCTCTGATGTCAACCACCAATGGATATGGGATCATCCATCGCCCATCAACATGAGTCGAGAAGCTATACGCTAGTCTACTCTGGTATATCGATGCCCTGTCTCGATACACCTACGACTAAGAACATTTGAAGGATGTACTTAGCAACTACTCTGTCCCCACTAGTATGATCTGTATCATAGTCCTGGTAGTCAAGTACTCATCCTAAGGGCTTTATCAACATGTAACATAGAGACAATCAGTGTACACGTTAAGATAAAGAGCAACCAGATAACATACTATCATGTCGAGCAAGAAAGTCCTCCATATATATGTCCAAGCATCTACTACAATATACATCGTATGTACAGTAATGACCTCTAGGGCATACATATCACTAACAATCTCCCACTTGCACTAGGGCCATCTGTTATAGTATCTCATACCCAACAATCAGCAGTGGTTAAAGTATCTCATACTCAACCATCCCATAAAAGTCTCTACTGGGAATAGGCTTTCGTGAGTGGATCCGTACTGTTCTCCTCTGTTTCTACTCTCCTAACCTCGATCTCCCTGGAGATCAACCATCTCCATGATCAGGTAATACTGCCTAAGAATATGTCTGGATCACTGATGGGATGGGGGTTCCTAGGCAAAAGCCACAACTCCATTGTCACACAATGGTAGGAAAGAAGTTCATCTCATGAACTTATATTCACCCAGACTGTTTCTTTGGTAGCATCCTAAGGTAGCAATGTTTTAGCCTTTATCGTCTAGTATGCCACAGTATCTAGCTTGAAACTCTTCCAACATACCGTCCATCTACTGAGGGTAAAGACAATGCCTGTGACTGACATTCAGTCGTCCTTACCACCCTGGATCCTATCCTGTGATTCTCCCCAGGATCGATTGATACCATCTCACTACACCTAGTGAGAATCCTAACTTCCAATTAGATCTATCTCATAGATCCAAAACCCAGGATTTAGGAGGTATCAGCTTGATCCTATATGGAGAATCCTTGTGATAAGAGGAGATTGACCGAGCGTAGCATAAGAAACACCTTTCCTATCAAGAGTATGTCATCCACGTACAATACGAGGATCACTACCATACTCCCTACTACCTTTTTATATATACAAGGTTCATATACCATTTTGATGAAGTCAAACTCTTTGACTACCACATCAAAACAGATGTTCCAACTCCGCGATGCCCGCTTTAACTCATAAAGCAACTTGCGCATGTTTCCGCTGCTCCCACTGTCTATGAAGCCCTCTGGCTGTGTGCTTATAGACGCTCTCTTCTAAATCATCATTTTAGAAAAGCAGTCATGACACCCAACCGCCAGATATCGTAGTCATGGTATGTAGCAATGGCAAGTAGGATCTGGATGGACTTAAGCATAGGCACTAGAAAATGTTTCATCATTATCCATACCTGGTCGATGACGATAACCTATTACAACTAGTCTTAGCTTTGAAAGTTTCAACTTTTCCATGTACACCAAGTAATCTTCTCAATATATTCTTGCTCCTGATGGGGATTTAACCTTTTAGATAAAGCAACCAAAGTCCATACTTTGTTGGTGTAAATGGATTCCATCTCAGATCGCTTAGCATCCAGCCATTCTCACAGAGTCCCCACTCTTGATGGCCTGCTCGAAACTAGTTGGGTCATCATCTCATGATGCAATCCTCCCTCTCACTGTCATAGAGAAACCGAAGTATCTCTCAGGTGGGTGAGGAACCCTACCAGATCGGCGGAGAGGCTGAGGTTCGTTGGAAGCTATTGAATCCTTTGGTTCTACCAAATCACCAGCTGCAGTTTGTATAGCTGGAACTCCTTCCAGTTCTAACTCATGACCACAAATTTCTTCACAAGAAATCCTTTTTCTCAAAAAGGTGGCATGCCGAGAAATAAAACAGTTTTGTTCCTCGGTTTGGTAGAAGATATTCCCTTGCGAATGCTTGGGATATCCAACAAACTTCCACAGAACCGACCTTGCCTTTGAGCTTGTCTGGACTTTGCTTTTGACATAAGCTGGACAACCCTAAATCTTAACATCCTTAAGAGATGGGCTCTTTCCATACCATATCACATATGGAGTGGTAGGCATCTGATTTGATTGGAACCCTATTCAATAGGTATGCAGCTTCTCAAGTGCATAACTCCCAAAAGGAAAATAGGTAACTCAGTAGTACTCATCATAGAGCACACCATATCACATATGGTGCGATTACTCCGTCTCGATACACCGACGTGCGGTGGTGTATATGGAGGAGTAATGCTGAGAGAGAATCTCATTCTCCTTTAGAATAGTCCAGGAATTCCGTGGTGAAGTATTCTCCTCTCTGATCTCATCATAGGACATAATACTTATACCCATTGGGTTCTCTACTTCTAACTTAAATTCTTTGAATATCTCAAAAGGTTCAGACTTGTGTTTCAATAAGAACACAAGTGCGAATCTTGAGAGATCATCAGTGAATGTAATGAAGTACAAAGAACCAGTCCTGGCATATGTAGACAGAGGACCTACATACATCATCATGTATCAATCCCAAGAGTTCACTAACTCTTTCTCTGTTTCCAATAAACGGAGATATGGTCATCTTTTCTTTGTGACATGACTGGCAAGTTTCACAAGATGTAAATTCAAACAGATTTAAATATGCATCTTTATGTAACTTAGCTAGTCGGGTCGCATTGATATGACCTAGTCTACAATGCCTCAAGAAGGATTCGTTCATTTCTGAACTCTTCCTCTTATGTGTGTTCTGTACGTTAAGAACTGTAGTTTGATTTAGAACGTATATTTTTTTAGATAACGTGTCTGAACCGATCAACTTTTGATATAGGAAATGTTCAAAACATTATCCAACAATACAAAATTATATTCTTCTTTACTAATAAAGAGACTGACATGATATTGTATATCAGGTTCGGTATCTAATAACATTCGTTCAGATTCAATGTATTTCGTAATACATGATGATAACTGCCAACAGACTTGGCTTCAACACTTGCACCATTTTTTTAACTCTTAAAACTTATCATCCTTTCTCAGTTCTCTACCTTTCAGTAGCCCATGTAACAGATTACATGTGTGGGATCCTGATCCGGTATCTTATACCCAGGACGTAAAGGATACTGAGAAAACAGTTCTCTGTAATGAACACACCCGAAGATGATGCATCATTATGCACTTTCTTCGTTTGGGCGGCACGGGAATTCTAGTAATTCCCTATTTCCTGCTCGGTCTTATAACAATTATAAGTTGGAATGGGACCAACGTTCCTTAGCGCAGTATAACAAGCGGGTTGAGTCAATACATCCGTATTATTATCTTGATTAAGGCGTGACATGGTCGCTACCTGGAGAGAGAGAGAAGAAAACACTCAGCGTATGTTCTTGCAAGATTAGATTGGTTATTAATTTATCTAATCAGGATGGCTCCCACAGTTTTAGTCAAATCTTCCATCAAACCCTAAAAGGAAAGACTAGCCGGGATTAATTACACCCTACAAATTCGCCAATCTTTCGGCCAGGTCAGTGTCGGTACTTTGAGGGAGGTTCCCCGTGCTTTCGCACGGACCTAATTAAAATAAACCTCGTTTTCCCAGGGGGCGTAACCCCGTTGACACCTTTCTAGACACCTACTTGATTGGCTAATTGTAATGTGTAAAACTCTCCCAGGAGTAACTCTTACCCGCAGTGGGTATCGGGATCCAACTATCTCATAGGAGGTATGCAATCTCATTGCAAATTTCAACACTTGAAATTCCCGATAATAATTTACTCATAGCGTCCTATGTCCTTGACAGAGGTCAACAAACCATGGGCAGCTAGTCAAGTTCAACCCATCATTTCCTGATTTGAAGTAAACCCACCCGCACGACCCTTGACAGAGGTCAACAAGGTCGCACGACTACCCTAATTCAATCGCATCGTATGCTATGCAGATAAGCAGTAATCAGCTACCGCACACTACGCCTTGACAGAGGTCAACAAACGCAACACGAATACTAACTATTACTTATCTGAAATGACGGAGGGCTCCGACAGGTTTTTTTAAGAAAACCCTTTGCGTAATGAAATTGATATCGTTGTAGAATCAAATGATTTAAATGGAGTGTTTTTGAGGTTTTTACTAGTTTTACTAAAGACGTCACTCCCGGTGAAGGGATCGTCGGCTCTTTCCTTATCGAATAAGGTGTAGGATATTTCACTAATACCACTATGCAAAGCAAAAACTAGAAAAGCAATCAAAAGACAAACCGAGAGTTGTAGCATTTGCCAGTTATTGCTAAAGAGGTCACTCCCGGTAAAGGGATCTCGGCTTTTTCCTTATCGAATAAGGTGCTGGATGTTCTACAAGGAACACCGCTATGCAAAGCAAAAACTAGAGCTACCTATTTTTTAAAATTCGATTCCACAACATCTTTAGGTTTCTTTTATTTCATTAATCTCATTAATGAAGTCCCATCATTTTAAGTTACATAAACATCACAGATAAATATAACGTACGCTTATGCCATCCGCATTCGCCTCGATGTCCCTTCGTGCACCGTTAGGGTAGCTAACTAATGGCAGAGCGGGGCAGTGCTAGCGTGAGTGTAAAACATAAGCAACGTCTATATAATATATCACATATACTATATCAAGTATCTATCTTAACATATCAAATGATCACATCACAGATATCGCAGCAGAATAACAACATATGAAATACTGGATATACTAGGATTTCCGTGTTTTATTGTAAGCCTGTATAAAACACGGATTCCACGGTCGTGATGAATAGCCAATCCCACACCCCTAGACCCCTACGAGAGCAGCAAGCAACCCTACCAATTCTAAAGTTAGGAGACCCGGTCTCGACTCCTCGAGATGGTCTCCTACTGGACCCTAAAACCAGGTTACTTGTGCTCCCCGCCTTGGGTCTATTCTAATGCGGAAAAGTAAATAATATACAATGGTGACATCATCCTCAACCCGGAAGTGCCCCAATAAAAGAATATTACATACAATGAATTTTACATGAATGAAAATGAAAAAACTCTCATCTCACATAAAACCCCCGGCTATTCAAACACGACGATCCAATATAACATATCACAGCAACACATAACATCACATGTCATCAACGTAAGTAAATATGCGTATCCCAATTGTCGTTGACATATAGCACCGAAACCGGCGATACACCACATATTACACTTACGGTCGCATAAAAGAAAATGAAAAAATACAACAGTTGGAATCCGCAACCTTCTTAGACATTGCATGCCTAACCAAATGAATTCCTTAGACATCGCATGCCTAACAATTATAAACCCCGCATTTTAGTCTCGATTTCGAAAACACTTTTCAATATCTAGTCGGGCAATTCAATAAGATTCCCGACATCCTGATTGAATGCTCGTCGAAAACTTTAGTAGACGGCCGCACCCCCCGATGCCGTCGACGAAGTGCACTAAGGCGGAACACCGCTGCCGCGAGCACCCGAATGGATGCTTTTGGCGATGGGGTTCTCCTACAGTCACTTGGTCGGGGCTATGGGGCATGGCTATCTATTAAGTTTACCCGGCGAGTATCCGCGTACTCTACGTGATTGCGACGGACTTTTGATCGCATCAAAATCCTATGGAAACCGATCAAATGAGACTAAACTGCTAGATTTATAACATTCAAAATAGTTATCTCATAACTACATGTGGATTCCAAATATTGTATCCTATCACATAATATCCGGACGAAATTAAACCCTTCGATCGATTCATCAAAGTCCTATAATTTCCCGACAGCTCAACACTTGAGCACAGTTTTAGTAATACCCAGAAGATGCCACAGTACCTATGAACCAGCCGTAGAAGGGTCAAACCAACGCCTCACATGTGAAACGCTAAACTATCACAAACCCTACGGTTCAAGTGATGGTTTTGACGGCCACATAATTGAGTTAAGGTTTACGTTCTTCTAGAGGGTCCAAAGAATCACTTGCCTGTTTTTCCGAATACGTTAAACTTGGAAAAATGGGTTTTTGACATTCGATCGAACTATTTAACATTGTCTAGACAATATGTGAAACACCCGAAACAATGTTAAAACTATGAATACGTAACACTCCGACTTGCTTATAGTGTAAGATTACATCACATGCAAAACTAACCAAAATAAACAACACCTGAAACACCGAACCCAAGTCACTGGAACACACCACAAAACTCAACCCCATACTTCATCAAAAAGTCGGCGTCGTCGGAATTTTAAGCTTGGTCGACGACCAAGGGCCTAGCACCGGGGTTGGGTTTTCTTGTGTGTTCATGTGGTATCTCATACTACATTCTGCAATTGTTTAAATAATTTTTTGAATTGTTTTAAAAATCGACAGAAACTATAGTTTTGTGTTTCAAGTTTCGGAGTTGTTTCGGTTTCGTGATTCCAACAAAATCCGTATTTATTTCTAGCATGGCTCTGATACCACTGAAGGGTTACCTACGGCGGCAGCAAGGTTTCGGGAGACATCATCCATGCCAAATTAAAATTTTGCCGATATAGATAACCCTAACATAGATCGTCTACTAGAAATATACGGAAAGATATATGCAAACACTTTGCAATATGAAAAGAGAGTAAGGAATACAACCTTTGTAGACTGGTCCTTCACTTCAAAGAGCTCCGTGTAGTAGTCCCCTCCGCTGCGATCGCGAACTCCGGACTCTAGAGAGGCTCCGTAGAAGAAATGAACGTGCTTGCTTCGAAGACTTCGAGGCCGAAGATGATCTACGTCAGGGAGACACTAACTCAAGCTATTCCTTCACTAGGTCATGAACTTTGTGAATAGAACACCCTATACTACATGGAAAGTAGTAGAGGATGATGAAGTAGGAAGTTGGCTCACTTTAGAATTGATTTTCTCACACTTTTTCTCAAACCACCATTGAAGCTAGCAAGCTTTTTTTTTGGAGGAAGAAGAAGAAGAAGCTAGAACTCATCATATCATTCATCCAAATGAATTAAGTGACCATGGGTGAGTTAAAACTATCATGCTTAACTCATGTAGAGACTTAACTAGGGTTAGTATAATGGTTGGGTTGATAAGAATCTACAAGAGAAACAAAAAGGGAAGACTTTGGTCAAAGCATCCATAAGCTTCTACAAGCATCTTGCCTTGCCAAAATTGCATCCAATTTTGAATTACTTAGATAATTACAAACCCTAGATTATATCAACCATGGTATAAGTCTCATACACCCATGTAGCTTGTATCATCAAACATGACACAAAACTATGTACATTAATATATATCATATATATATATATATACATGCACAAAACAAGTGAGAAAATAAATCTTAAGTGAGCTAATATTAGTTAATGTAATGTAATATATCAAATATATAATTATACATTAAATTATTAAATCAAATCTTGATTTAATAATCCGGCTATAAACCGACTAATATCATGTGTAACAACTTATCGAATCAACACTTGATCCGATAACCTGGCTATATCGCATACAACCGATCAATGTCACGAATCGCGAGAATAGAATATGGTATCACATATCATATTATTCTCGGTCCCTATGTGCTCCTACTCCGTTTCTTTTGAGCCAGGAAACCCCTGTGCAGGACTCTAAAGACTCGTCAATACGCCGGCAGTAGGTGATGATCATATCAAACACCCATAATCCGTAAGTGGTCTGCTCAACGTAACGGCCACCCGAGTATTGAGCGATCAGAAGATCAACAAGCAAGCCTGCTCACACTCCCTCGAATCCAGTCAGTAACACTACCGTACAGTCCGGTCTCTTCGTCTGATATGTCGTATATCTCGTCTAGGGATGGTAAACGTCAGACCCCAGTAACTCGATAAGTCGTGTCGATATGAGGCTCATAACGGGTCGAGAAACTACTGATAACACTTACCAGTATATCTCTGAAGCTGCCTTGGCCAAGGACTTCCTGTTATATCCAATCGAACACAATGGAACATCAACTCCCCATACCGAGAGAGACGAAACCCCTCCTATCGCTCATTTCCTCCATGTGATTCGGGGCTGTACCCAAAAGCCACCGTTTTGCACGCCCTCTTAGACGTGGTATGATAGAAATCAAAGCACAGTGGGAATCACACAAGTCTCTATGACGATCTCGGGTCTACAGACTAACTTGTACCAGTGTCACCAGAGAACTGCCATCTGACGTGAGGTATAATACCATCTGGGAGTTCTCGGCGAGTCCTTCCAGTGTACTCAGTCTCCACTGAGCACCCGTATACTGTCTCTGATGTCAAACACCAATGGATATGGGATCATCCATCGTCCATCTACATAGGTCGAGAAGCTATATGCTAGTCTACTCTGGTATATCGATGCCCTGTCTCGATACACCTACGACTAGGAACATTTGAAGGATGTACTTAGCGACTACTCTGTCCCCACTAGTATGATCTGCATCATAGTCCTGGTAGTCAAGTACTCATCCTAAGGGCTTTATCAACATGTAACATAGAGACAATCAATGCACACGTTAAGATAAAGAGCAACCAGATAGCATACTATCAGGTCGAGCAAGAAAGTCCTCCATATATATGTCCAAGCATCCACTACAATATACATCGTATGTACAATAATGGCCTCTAGGGCATACATATCACTAACATAAATATATATATATATATATATATATATATATATTTTATATGTTTTGTGCTTATGCAAAATATGATGTAAAGTGATGCGTAAATAAGCACAGACCTCTCCCAAACTTGTTTACAATAGTGTCCCCACTGTTGCCATTTGTTAAATCTCAGAAACCTGTAAGCTTGGGAGGAAAATTTATTAATAGGGATAAGAATAAATGACAGTGAAAATCTCCCACAAACTTATTCTTTTCTTACTCACCTCCATTCTTATGATGAAACAATATTATTTGAGACATGGAGGTGAGACAGAGGAATTTTAGTCATGATAAAGCGGCTCCTGTAAAAGCAGGAGCTCCTCCGTTGGGTCAGTGGAAAAATACGGTTTAACTCTATGCCCATTCACTTTGAAAATTGAACCATTTTTAACATTTTCAACCTCAACTGCCCCTTGCGGGCATACATACTGCACAACAAATGGTCCTTTCCAACGAGATTTTAGTTTACCCGCATGAAGATGGAGACGTGAATTGTAAAGAAGGACTTGTTGACCAGGTGTAAAAGTTTTTCTCACAATATTTTTATCGTGAAATACCTTAGTCCGGTTCTTTACAATCATAGCATTATCGTAAGCTTCATCGCGGAGTTCGCTTAGCTCATTTAATTGCAGCTTCCGAAAGTTGCAGGCTTGTTTTAAGTCAAAATTCAGTTCTTTAATGGCCCACATTGCTTTGTGTTCAATCTCGACTGGAAGGTGGCAAGCCTAACCAAACACTAGACGATAAGGAGACATACCGAGATCAGTTTTAAAAGCAGTACGGAATGCCCAAAGAGCATCCGTCAATTTGGTTGACCTATCTTTTCGATTTTTAGAAACAGTTTTCTCCAAATATAGTTTGATCTGTCTGTTGGAAACCTCAGCATGCCCGCTCGTTTGGGGATGATAGGGTGTCGAAAGTTTATGGTTGATTGCATATTTCCACATCAAAGTCTCGAAAGACCGATTACAGAAATGCGTCCCGTTATCGATAATGATAGCGCGAGGGTGTCCAAATCGCGAAAAGATATTTTCTTTAAGGAACTTAATGACAACCTTGTTGTCATTAGTGCGACAAGGAATAGCTTCCACCCATTTCGAGACGTAATCAACCGCAAGCAATATATACAAATTCCCAAAAGAGTTGGGAAAAGAACCCATAAAATCAATACCCCAAAAGTCAAAAATTTCTACAACCAAGATCGGTTGAAGTAGCATCTCATTTCTTCGAGAAATCCGACTCGTGTGTTGACACTGTGGATAGGTTTTGCAATGATCATATGCATCTTTGAATAAAGTTGGGCAGTAAAAACCGCATTGCAAAACCTTCTCCGCCGTCTTTCGTGGACCAAAGTGACCACCGCATGCCTGATCATGACAAAACGACAGAACACTCTTGAACTCATCATTAGGGACACATCTACGAATGATTTCGTCAGGACAATATTTAAACAAATAGTGTTCATCCCAGTAAAAGTGTTTTACTTGGGATAGAAATCGATGCTTGTCCTGTTTAGACCATTCGCTGGGAATAAGTCCTGTTGCAAGATAATTCACAATATCCCCGAACCAAGGTTCGCCGGATACTTTCAAGAGCTGTTCATCCGGAAAAGTGTCATTAATTGGCAGGGTAACAGGTGAAGAAGTGATGCGCGAAAGATGGTCGGCTACTATGTTTTCACATCTTTCTTATCTCTAATGACAAGATCAAATTCATGTAATAAAAGGATCCAATGTATTAACCTACATTTGGCATCCTTCTTCGATAAAAGTTGTTTTAAGGAGGAGTGGTCAGAGTACACAACATTTGGTGAGCCAATCAAGTAAGGCCTGAATTTTTCTAATGCAAATACAACCGCCAAGAGTTCTTTCTCGATAGTTGTATAATTAATTTGAGCATCATTCAAGGTCTTGATTGCAAAATAGATCACATGTGCATCTTCTCAATGTGCTGTCCTAAGACTGCACCAACGGCGAAATCTGATGCATCACACATAAGCTCAAACGGGTGGTTCCAATCTGGAGATAATAGAATGGGGGCTGTAATGAGTGAATTCTTAAGCGAGTCAAATGCAGTCTCACAGTCCGAGTCAAAGTGAAATGTGGTGTCCTTGGCCAAGATAAGAGTTAAGGGTCTAGCAATTTTGCTAAAATCCTTAATGAATCTCCGATAAAATCCTGCATGGCCAAGAAAAGATCGTATATCTTTGACGCATTTGGGATGAGGAAGGTTATGAATGATATCTATTTTAGCTCTGTCGACTTCAATGCCTTTCCGTGAAATGACTTGTCCAAGCACAATTCCTTTTTGGACCATGAAATGGCATTTTTCCCAATTAAAAGTTAAGTTCTTCTCTTTACAATGAGTAAGAATTGCGTCAAGATGAGATAGGCAGTCATCAAAAGAATCTCCAAATATCGAGAAATCTTCCATGAAAATCTCCAGAAAATTCTCGACCATGTCCGAGAATATCCCCATCATACACCGTTGAAATGTAGCGGGAGCATTGCATAACCCAAAGGGCATGCGTCTATAAGCAAAAGTACCAAAAGGACAAGTAAATGTGGTTTTATCTTGATCCTTTTCGGCAATAGGGACCTGGTTATAGCCAGAGTATCCGTCCATGAAACAATAATGTTCATATCCAGCTAAGCGTTCTAAGTCAATAAAAGGTAGAGGAAAGTGGTCTTTCCTCGTAGCGGCATTGAGTTTTCTATAATCGATACATACACGCCACCCAGTTTGAGCGCGTTTCTGGATTAACTCATTAGCCTCATTAGATATGACCGTGATGCCAGATTCCTTAGGGACTACATGAATAGGACTTACCCATTGGCTATCAGAGATTGGGTAAATGATACCACTGTCAAGGTATTTGACAATTTCTTTCTTTTCCGTCTCATTCATAACGGGATTCAACCATCTTTGTGGTTCTCGGGATGGCTTGGCTTCATCCATCAGATGCATATGATGTTCAACAATCAAAGGACTAATCCCTTTGATGTCATCCATTGTCCAACCAAAAGCCTGCCTATTAGATCTCAAGACAATCAAAAGAGCGTTCTCTTGCTCTAAGGCTAGAGAAGCTGATATGATCATGGGTAAAGACTCATTCTCACCTAAATATGCATATTTAAGATGAGAAGATAGCAATTTGAGATCTAAGGTTGGCGGAGAGACAATAGAAGGTGGGGTTGGAGAATGACATTCGGATTCTCGAAGAAGTTCATAGCCCGCGAAGGATACTGACTCGGAAAGTGATAAGTCAAAAGGTTTAGACTCGGGAGTGGACTCGTCAAAGGTGTCCTCACTATGATGTGCAAGATCAAACATTGATGTGCTAATGTCGTCGAGATCTTCAAAGCAAAGTTCATCAACCTTGCAGCTTTCGGAAACTATTTCGTGGACAAAACATACATCAAGAATGTGAGCAGAGGGTTCAGACGGCTGACTTCCAATCTTATAAATGTTCAGCTCAATTGACATCTTCCCGAAGGATAGGGTCATAGAACCGTTTCGACAATTAATGACAACATTAGAAGTGGCAAGGAAGGGTCGACCAAGAATCACCGGAATTTGGTTCCGTGGGTTCGCTACAGGTTGTGTATCAAGAACAATAAAGTCCACAGGGAATATAAATTCCTCGACTTTTATCAACACATCCTCAAGTTCACCCCTAGGTTTGGTGATTGATTGGTCTGCCATTTGAAGAGTGCAATGAGCTGGTTTCAACTCTCCAATCCCTAACTGCTTGTAGACAGAGTA
Organism: Agapanthus africanus; assembly: GCA_030015575.1. NCBI lineage: Eukaryota > Viridiplantae > Streptophyta > Magnoliopsida > Asparagales > Amaryllidaceae > Agapanthus > Agapanthus africanus. The sequence goes on along the minus strand of JASDDO010000022.1, from coordinate 173,714,245 downwards.
TGTAAGCAGGTTAACACTTGCGCCAAGGTCTAGTTAAGCACGGTTAATGTTTTAACCCCCAATAGAAATTGAGATTGTAGGACATCCAGGGTCCTTACGTTTCTTTGGTAACTGTGGGGTAAAAGCAGTGCTAACATTATATGTCATGAATACCTTTTTGGGCACTTGAGTCTTCCTCTTCCTAGTGCATAAGTCCTTAAGAATTTTCGCATAAGACGGAACTTGTTGGATAGCATCTAGGAGAGGGATATTGATGTTAACATGTTTAAACATTTCCATAATCTTCTCCATATGTGGACTTGATTTGTTTCCCCTTAACCGATTCGGATAAGGAGCTTTAGCAATAATGACTGGGTCCAACATTGGAGAAGGTGGTGTTTGTGAAACTGATCCCAGAATAGGAGTGGGGATCATCTGATGTAGACTAGAAGAAGTGGGATGAGGGATCGAGCCTTGAGAAAAATGAAGAATAGGCTCGCAAGAAAATGGTGGGGTAGACGAACAAGGTTCAGAAGTGGAAGTGGATGTGGAAGTAGAAGTCTCAGCCGGGGTGTTATTGATTAATTCATCATTATTATCAATCTCTTCACCGACTTGATTATTCAGCACTCTTCCAGATCTCAACGTTGTAATGACATTCACATTGTAGTGTTGTGAATGCCCAGGATTCGGTAGGGGTTGAGACGGAAGTTTTCCTTTCTCTCTAGCACTCATTTCGGCATTCAATCGTGCAATATGTGCTTCCATAGATTTAATACTCTCACCTTGGGAGGCGGAGTTTTTCTTTATATCATCGATAGAAGTCCTTATATCAGCTGATCCTTGGATGGATTGTTTCATAAACATTTCCAAGGTTCGTTCGTGTGAAGAAGAGTTATCGGTACTGGTCAATTGCAAAGAATTATTATACGGTGTAGAAGTGTTGACCGGATTTTGAAAATTTTGTGATTGATAAGGGTGCTGACTCAGTTGTAGTGGTTGCTGTTGCTGTGGAGGGACCCTTTGGAAGTTGTTTTGGTTTGGAACCGTGTTTTGAGTTTGATGTTGGTTCTAAGCAAAATTAGGGTGATTCCTCCAACCCTGATTATAAGTGGAAGAATATGGATCGTTTTTAGGTCTTGGATGAAAAGCAGCATTAGTGTGCTCTTGACCTTGAAACGGAGAATTCAAAGGACATTCTTCCATCAGATGTGATGGATCAGAACAACATCCACAAACAGTTTTGGGGAGTGTCATCTGATTTAGGGAGGCTAATAATAATTTGTGTTCCATAGCTTCAAGTTCCTTTTGCATTGCTGCCATTTCAGCTTTGACTGCTATGGAAACATCCAGTTGATGAATACCACCTCTAGACGATGGTTGGCTTACACTCTCCCATTGCAAAGTTTTCTCAGCGAAATCTTCTAAAAATTTCCAAGCTTCACCGTCGTCTTTAGACATGAAGTTGCCTTGACACATGGATTCAAGTATCTGTTTTGTTGTAGGATTAATGCCTCATATATGATTCTGCACAGATCCCATCGATGGATTCCATGATGAGGAAATTGAACTAACAGATCCTTGAAGCGTTCAAAACACTTCGAAAATTTTTCATTGGGAAGCTAGGTAAATTGATTTAATTCGCTACGGACTCGGGCTGTCTTATGATTGGGATAAAATTTCTTAAGGAAAACTATGACGAATTCATCCCAGTTTGAAATAGAATGTGCAGCTGTGTTATAAAGCCACTTCTCGGCTAAATCGCACAAAGTGAACAGGAGAAGACGCAATATCATAGCATCCACAGAAAGCTGTGAAGTACCCATCATAGCGCATACATTTTAAAATTTGGTAATAAAAACGTATGCGTCTTCAGACTCGATACCGTGATATTTTGGTAAAAGATTGATGTAGTGAGGTTTGATTTCAAAGTTATCACTGTTGGAGATAGTGCCCTCAGAGTCAATTATTGGATCACAGGCACGTGATTGCAATGATTGAGGGAGGACCTATCCCGGTAGGACAGTCTTACTCATGATGATAGTATGCTATCTTGTTTATCTTTATCATCGTGTACTGCTTTAGGTGACCTTATGAGTCGCTATTACACGTTGATAGAGCCCTTAGGATTCTTGCTTGACTACCAGCAGTATGAGGGCGATCATATACGTGGGAGCTGGGGTCTATAAGCCCATCCTTAAAAGGTCCCTAGTCGTGGGAGTTTCGAGACAAGGCATCGATACTCCAGAGTAGACTAGTGTATACAGTCGAGACCCCGACGAGGGGCGGTGGCCGGTATCACAAGCCAGTGGTGTCAGTTGGTTCACCTAAGATGTATACAGGTGCTCATTGGATTATGAGTACTCCGGACAGGACTCGCCGGGAACCTGCTAGTTGGTATTATACCTGACGTCAGATAGCAGTTCCCTGGTGACATGTGTACAGGTTAGTTCATCGACCTGAGATTGTCATTTGTCTTGTGTGAGTTCCCACTGTACTTTGATTACTACCCTACCACGCTCAAAGGAGACGTGCAAACAGGTTTTAGTTGGGTACAGTCCCGAGCCACATGGAGGCAGTGAGCGGATCTGCAGGGGTTCGTCTCTCCCGGTATTGGGGGTGAGGTCACGCTGTGTCTAGGAGAGCCAGTATATGAAAAGTCCTTGGCCAAGGCAGGAGATTTACTGGTAGGTATTCCAGTAGTATCTCAGGGTGTTCTGGGCTGCACTCCGATACGACTTGTACCGCTATTGGGGTTCTGACTTTTACCAACCCCGTAGGCCCGCCATGCGATGCTCATAGAAGAACGGACCGGACTGTACGGATATTGTCACTGACAGGCTCAGTAGGGTGTCAGGATGAGTTCCCTCATCGACGTCCCTTTTGGTCAATAGCTGGTAGCCCGTCACGTATGGCTAATACCTCTGACGTGCTAGTGGTTAAATCCACAGCCATAGTATTGACGAGTCTTTAGAGTCCACCACACACAGTTACTCAAGTTTCGGGCGAAACGCTGTAGAGGCCGTATGGAGATATGGCAGGGTTCGATCAGATACGTGCGGTATTGCATGGATCGTGATCGGACGGATTTTACTAGCGGGCTTTGGTTTAAGCCAGATCCTAGTATTAGACAGTGTAGTTTTGTCTCTTTGCATTTGTGTTCAGTGGGAATACAAATGCGTTCATGTATATGCAGTTGCGGGGTTTTCCAGTAATTTATTAAGGGATCAGTTTTCTGAAGTTGCCAGTTTGCATTCCGTTCCGACCAGTTTTCTTTTGTTCCTTCGCGGCCGGACTTTTTCTAATGGAGGGGCTAATTTGCATTTGTGCAAATTAGTATTTATGGAGGGGGTCCCTTGTAAATGTGTGGCTTCATCATCATGAGATCCTTTTCTAGTCCTCTCTTTTGCATTTATGAGATTAGAATGAGATGAGAGATAAAAGACTTTGAGGTGACTATTTTCTTATGCTTATCTCTCATTTTCTCTTTTTTTGATTAATTGATTCACCACCCATTTTTTTTTGTGAGGCCGGCCACATCTTGGAGAGGGGGAGAGAGATTCATTTTTAGTGTGTGGCATTTTTCCTTCATCTCATTCTTTGGAAGAAAATGATAGCTCCATTTTTCCAAAGCTCATTTTCTTTCTCCACCTCCACATCATGGCAACTTCTATAACCTCAAGAGACAAAGTGTTCTACACTAGCCTACAGCATTCCTTGGACGCGTCGGCTAGCCAACTTCGCGCCCGAGTTGCCTCGGTCCAGAGGTGGGAGCCCGTAAAAGAAATCGGCTACGTGGTGCCCTTTCCGACGAGGAGGTGACGGACGGAGATTCCGCGGGAGATCGGAGTGGAGACGAAGACCGAAGGACACGGATCGCTTGGTATACTTCTCTACCCATCTTTTAGTTTGCTAGTAGTTAGGTTAATGGCCCGATCCGGATTTTTTGTGCGCGGTGGTGCCGGTTTGCTAGTTTGCAAAGTTTTTCGTTTCCGCGTTTCCGGCGTCGGATCGACGGCCGAGGCGCCGCCGTGCACATACATTGGTATCAGAGCCATGCCATTAACTTAGTCTAGCTTGCTCTAGTATGTTTAAAGCTTCGATCGAACGAATTTCCAAAATCCACAATTTCTATAGCACAAGTTTCTGTCGAATTATTTTTGTCTCGAAAATTTTTTCATGTTGTTGCAGAAACATGTGCAGACAATTTTAAGCGTTCTGCGAAAATTTGGTGATGTGAAGCTTTAGTACGACCGCGGAAACGCGGCCAAACCCCTGGTTTGGCCGCGGTTCCGCGGTGGGAAAAAGTCAACGCTGGGCCAAATTTTTTCAGTGGGCTTTTGACTAGGAAATAGGGGTTTTGTGATATTCGTTTTGGGCCCATATTTTCTGTGAGATCTACAGTACTGCTTGAGGCCCACTTCGATAAATTTGATCGATCGAAAAGTTTAAACATGTTAGTTCACAGTATTTACATTATATCTGCGGCCGTGAATGTCATTTGATCGGTAAATCCTGTCTAACTGCTATAGCCCTTTTAGACGGATTTGCGAACGTGACATTCACGTTGTTGTTCTGTGTTGTGCTGTGATGTTGCGGATTGGTCGTGGGGGATAGCCTGGATGCAATGGTAGTATAGTTTTGTTTTATATGTACATTTGATATTGCAGGGCGAGCGTCCGACATGTGGACTGCCGTCACTGCCTGTTTGTATTATCTTTTGGGGCACGACCGGGTCGAGGTCGATGTACCCGTTGTATGTATATTTTACTTTCTGTACTAGGTTTACCCCGCGGAGGGGTGCACGGGTAGCCGGGTTCTAGAGGGCAATGGGCCCGCATCTCATGGCGTTGAGACGGAGGGGGCTTTACTCTAGAATTGGCAGGGCTATTTGCCGCACTCGTAGGGGGTACAGGTTGACCCAAGGAGGGGTGCCCAAGTTACCGGATTCCGTAAAGTGCTGGGTGGTCCATTCACGTTGCTGAAGGGGCTGCCTCGCTTCAGGTTTTGGCGGGTAACTTGCCGCCCGTAGGGGTCTAGGTTTTCATTGCACAGGCTATCCACACGACCAGAGGAACATCGGGTTTCAGTAGCGGCTCTATGAAACCCGGGAATCCCAGATATCTGTATTGTTCTGTGATGCTGTACATTTCTGTGATGTTGCATTTTATCACGCCTTGAGCAAATATTATATATTGATATATATACTAGTTGATGTTGTATATGTTTTGCATCCGTGCTAGTCCAGTCCCCGCTCTGTCGTTAGTTAAGTAACCTAACGGGTGATGATGGGACCCAGTGGCGAATGATGATGGTATATACGTACATCATTATTTTCGTTCTTTTATGGTGTGATCAATTGATGGGACTGCGTTGATTCGGATCAATGCAAGCTAAACAAACCTATTCTGATGTTGTTGGAACACTTTTCAAAAAGCTGTTATTGCAAGGACGTTCACTTTTGTTTTGCACGGTGGTATTCAGTTGGAATATCCTGCTCCTCAGTCGACGAGGCAAGTGCCGAGATCCCTTCACCGGGAGTGACCCCTTAGACAGAAGTTTGCGTCAGGGCAATAACTTCACTATAGCCGATTACTTTTGCTTTGCATCGTGGTATTCAGTTGGAATATCCTGCACCTCATTCTACGGGGAAAGAGCTGAGATCCCTTCACCGGGAGTGACCTCTTTAGCAAAGGTTTTCGTCACTATATTTTTAAAAAGCTATCCGGTTCCTTCAACGATATCAAGTTCATTATGTTAAAGGTTTTCTCCAGAAACCATTCGTACCCCTCCGTCATTTCAAGAAGGTAGCACTTAGTATTCATGCTATGTATGTTGGCCTTCGTCAAGGCATAGTGTATGGTAGCTATTTGTTACTTTTCTGCAGCATAGATAAATGCGTTGGTTTGGGACAGTCGTACTACTATTTTGGCCTTCGTCAAGGGTATGTACGGATGGGTTCAAATTAACCTGGACAATGACGGGTAGAACATGACATGTGACTTATGATATGTTGGCCTTCGTCAAGGTCATAAGAGCATGGGGTAAAAATCCACATCGGGAGTTTCAAAAGAAACTGAAACTTGCCAGATATGCGCATACCTTATGGAGTGTGACAACGTGAGCGGATTCCGTCACGCTATCATGCGATGATAGTTGGATCCCGATTCCCATTGATGAGTTGGTTTACTCCTCGGGTGATCCCGACTAATTCTTCTTTCAGGTTTGGAGAAGAATTTGATGGTACAGTGGGAGGTTTCCTGATTAGATAAAGTGATAACCATTCTGATCTAGGTTAGAGTGCACGCTGAGTGTTTCTTTTCTCTCTCTCTTTGGCAGCGACCATTGACCCGACCCTAGACTATGACTCAGTGACCAAGTTGACCGAACCTTCTTAACACTGGCTTTTGGATTGTCAGAGTTGCAAACCTCATTGCCACTCCTACTTTTACCCTTTTCTCCAGGACACCCCGTATTACTACGAACGTCCACTTCCATTGGACAAAACCATCGTATGGTTATATACGAACTCGAAGGAATTCGAGGATGGTTTCCGGTTCTGGAGAAAACGAATAGGACTAATCGGTTGTCTTTTCCTTTTACCTTCTCTCAGGTTGCGAGTACTCCTTGGTTTAGGAGATAGTACACCTATTACGAAAATTGGATAGTCTTCTTCCAAATCTTAGGCTGGTGCCGAACGGTGGAGGATGAAGAAAACCAATTAGCCTAACGGTGGTGTACAGATGGTATTATGTAAAGACAAAGAAAGGGATTAGTAAGAGGGCAAAGTAAATTGTGACTGCTATTCACGACCAAACCAAATATTTCTTCGCCAATCCTAAATCACCTTTGTATTTCTCCAGGACACTTCGTATCACTACGAAGATCCACAGTTTATTGTATATTCCATCGTATGGTTATATACGAACTCGAAAGGAACTTGTTCCAGTTCGGGGATGGATTCTGGTTCAGGAGAAATAGGAATAAGGTTTATTCGGTTGTCTTTTATCTTTACCTTCTCTCGCATTGCGAGTGTTCCTAGGATTAGGACAGTACACCCATTATGATTTTTGGATAGTCTTCTTCCAAACCATAGGCTGGTGCCGAAAGGTAGGGAAGGAAGAAAACCATTTGGCCTAAAGGGGTGTACAGAAGGTAATGACTAAAGACATATAAAGGGATTTGGAGAGATGGCAAAGAATTATACGGTTACAGTTGTGAATCTGGATAATGGAAGAGGCATTACTAGGAATACCGGGATACCCCATCGAAACATTTCAATGTTTCAGTTTCACTGTGTACTGTTAAAAGAAAACTGATTTCCCAATTAGCACTTGCTCCAGGGTATGTATTTACCAGGTAAGATTCTCACATCTGTATGGTTTTACAGATGATGAGTGGGAGTAAGTTATTGGGAATTAGGTGATCATCCTCATTATATCGGGATTCGTTGTAATTGGTGATATTTGAGGAAGTCACCTGGGTTGTTTGCCGGACGGCAAATATTTGGTTTTGAATATCCGTTGTTATGCACCAATTTCAAATTGATATATCTGTACGTCTATTTTTATAGAGTGAGATATACCTTTTTGAAATTATGTCTATGACATTTACCTATACCAGTGGATGGTTAAGTAAGGAGCATTGAACAGCGGTGTAATTCTTCTTAACCATAAGTACAGTTTTCAACCTACGACACACAGTGAATGAGTTATTAGACTCAGGGGACTTGTACAAAGTATTGTATATTGTCCAGTGTCCATTAGGACAGAGGGGTTGGTCCTAGTACTATATTCTGTTTACTTATGACTTCTCTAGTTCTTAGACATGTGTTTCGTAGAAATGCAAGGTCTGAGTTTTGAGGAGTTATAGGTATAAGATTAAAGTAGAGAACCAGGTATTGCAAGTATCGGAATTCTTTAAGGTGATCGAAGATGTAGATACTTGTGTATGGTATTCAGTTGATAGTAATGATTAAGAGAACTTGCTTCGTTTTCAGGTTACTCATAATTGGAACCATTCTTAAGTTGAGTAACGCTGATCGGCCTCCTTCCATTTAGTTAACATGCACTGGTGACAGCTGCATGATTTGAATCTGGTTCAATTAAATTAGTGCCTCTGTTTCTGTATTGGATATAGAACAGTTCATATCTTGACATAGTTAAGGTACGGGGAGTTGTCCAGCTTATGCTGAAAACCAGACTCTGGATAACTCAAGGCACGTTTCTGTAATGGTTGTTTGTGGGTTGACCCGGGCTATGACGAGGGTTGATTTTCTACCATCTGGAAGATCAATAGTGATATTGTTCTTAACTCGCCACAGTTTTAATAAAATTGGATTTTTTCAGAAAACGGTAGTGGGAGTATGGTAGAACTGGAAGTGATTCCAGAACCGCAAACGATTACTGAAGATTTGATAAGAACCTAAAGATTCAATCTGGTTTGACATTCCATTGGCCACTCCGCAGATAAAGTGGGTAACCTCAGGCACCCGAGAGGTACTTCGGTATGCTCAAGGACGGTGGCAGGGAGGTTCTTGTTTACCCAGACTTGCCATTGCTGTTGTTCTAGACTGTGAGACCTGGCAGGAGGATGAGTATAGCGTCGTTCTAAACTATCTTTAGAAGTGTACGTCTATATGACTCTGCCAGAGGGTTGTCGTAGTTAGTGGGAGCAGCGGAAGCATAGTGGACAAGTAGCTTATTTCTATTTATAGACTAAAGCAGATATAGCGGAGATAGATCATCTATTTCTGATGTGACAGTCATAGGTTTGACTTCATCAGAATAGGGAATGGATCTGTTAAGAAGGTAGTAGGGTGAGATGTCCTGGTATTTGATGACATACACAGAGTAGGAAGTGATATTCCTATACTACGATCGGTTATACTTTGGTTGTCACACAGTAGTTTCTCCACATAGGAATTGGATCTTATATCGTACATTCTGGTTACTAGATCTATGGTTTTAGATCTAGATTTGGGTGGTTTCCCAATCAGGGTACTTAGACAGCATTCTAAGAGTATTTAGAATGGACGACTCCTGGCATGGTGGTGTACCTGCAGGTAAAGGAGTCACCCTCTCTAAACGTGTCTTAGAGACTAAAGGGGAGATGGATGCGCATGATTGGCAGATCACTTGCTTAGGCAATTGAGTCAATCATGAGATGTCAAGTACCACACCAGATGTTGTTTTTGCAGTAGGTGCAATAAGTTAATATTGATCTAATCCTGGAGAAACAGTCGGAAGCAGTTTTAGAACATAAGTTGATGTTCTAGGGATATGATAACAGTATTCTCCTTCGGGAGACAGTTATCATTCCAGGCTTCCAAGGTGACCTGGATGGCAGAGTGGCTGTCAGAGTTATAGTTTTCTCTCTGACGAGGGGCAGTATTTTGGACAGGTGGTCCAGGTGGATACTGAGGGAAGGCATGGCGCAAGATACTGATTAATTTCAGTTGACGATACAGTCTAAGAAGTTTGGATTTGGAGTTCATTTATGAGTTAGGTCCTATCAGACATCCAGACACATTCTAAGACAGGTAGTGCTCATTTCGGGAGATGGGTTTCTCCGTGAACTTGAGATAAAGAGAGACATAGAAAGAAACACCAGAGCGGATCCACTCACTGAGACTATTCCTCGAACACAATAGTTTCACAAACAGGCTTTATGAGACTGATTAGTTGAGGAGTTGGGTGTTCGGTATCACACGGGCTGTGAGTATGCGACATCGCAATAATTATCCTTGAGTGCAAGTGGGAGATTGTTGGAGATAGTGCCCTCAGAGTCAATTATTGGATCACAGGCATGTGATTGCAATGATTGAGGGAGGACCTATCCCGGTAGGACAGTCTTACTCAAGATGATAGTATGCTATCTGGTTTATCTTTATCATCGTGTACTGCTTTAGGTGACCTTATGAGTAGCTATTACACGTTGATAGAGCCCCTAGGATTCTTGCTTGACTACCAGCAGTATGAGGGCGATCATATACGTGGGAGCTGGGGTCTATAAGCACATCCTTAAAAGGTCCCTAGTCGTGGGAGTTTCGAGACAGGGCATCGATACTCCAGAGTAGACTAGTGTATACAGTCGAGAACCCGACGAGGGGCGGTAGCCGGTCTCACAAGCCACTGGTGTTAGTTGGTTCACCTAAGATCTATTCAGGTGCTCATTGGGTTATGAGTACACCGGACAGGACTCGCCGGGAACCTGCTAGTTGGTATTATACCTGACGTCAGATAGCAGTTCCCTGGTGACATGTGTACAGGTTAGTTCATCGACCTGAGATCTTCATTTGTCTAGTGTGAGTTCCCACTGTACTTTGATTACTACCCTACCATGCTCAAAGGAGACGTGCAAACAGGTTTTAGTTGGGTACAGTCCCGAGCCACATGGAGGCAGTGAGCGGATCTGCAGGGGTTCGTCTCTCCCGGTATTGGGGGTGAGGTCGCGCTGTGTCTAGGAGAGCCAGTACATGAAAAGTCCTTGGCCAAGACAGGAGATTTACTGGTAGGTATTCCAGTAGTATCTCAGGGTGTTCTGGGCTGCACTCCGACACGACTTGTACCGCTATTGGGGGTCTGACTTTTACCAACCCCCTAGGCCCGCCATGCGATGCTCATAGACGAACGGACCGGACTGTATGGATATTGTCACTAACAGGCTCAGTAGGGTGTCAGGATGAGTTCGCTCATCGACGTCCCTTTTGGTCAATAGCTGGTAGCCCGTCACGTATGGCTAATACCTCTGACGTGCTAGTGGTTAAATCCACCGCCATAGTATTGACGAGTCTTTAGAGTCCACCACACACAGTTACTCAAGTTTTAGGCAAAACGCTGTAGAGGCCGTATGGAGATATGGAAGGGTTTGATCAGATACATGCGGTATTGCACGGATCGTGATCGGACGGATTTTACTAGCGGGCTTTGGTTTAAGCCAGATCTTAGTATTAGACAGTGTAGTTTTGTCTCTTTGCATCTGTGTTCTGTGGGAATACAAATGCGGGCATGTATATGCAGTCGCGGGGTTTTCCTGTAATTTGTTACGGGATCAGTTTTCTGAAGTTGCCAGTTTGCATTCCGTTCCGACCAGTTTTCTTTTGTTCCTTCGCGGCCGGACTTTTTCTAATGGAGGGGCTAATTTGCATTTGTGCAAATTAGTATTTGTGGAGGGGGTCCCTTGTAAATGTGTGGCTTCATCATCATGAGATCCTTTTCTAGTCATCTCTTTTGCATTTATGAGATTAGAATGAGATGAGAGATAAAAGACTTTGAGGTGAATATTTTCTTATGCTTATCTCTCATTTTCTCTTTTTTTGATTAATTGATTCTCCACCCAATTTTTTTGGTGAGGCCGGCTACATCTTGGAGAGGGGGGAAGAGATTCATTTTTAGTGTGTGGCATTTTTCCTTCATCTCATTCTTTGCAAGAAAATGATAGCTCCATTTTTCCAAAGCTCATTTTCTTTCTCCACCTCCACATCATGGCAACTTCTATAACCTCAAGAGACAAAGTGTTCTACACTAGCCTACAGTATTCCTTGGACGCATCGGCTAGCCAACTTCGCGCCCGAGTTGCCTCGGTCCATAGATGGGAGCCCGTAAAAGAAATCGGCTACGTGGTGCCCTTTCCGACGAGGAGGTGACGGACGGAGATTCCGCGGGTGATCGGAGTAGAGACGAAGACCGAAGGACACAGATCGCTTGGTATACTTCTCTACCTAACTTTTAGTTTGCTAGTAGTTAGGTTAATGGCCCGATCCGGATTTTTTGTGCGCGGTGGTGCCGGTTTGGTAGTTTGCAAAGTTTTTCGTTTCCGCGTTTCCGGCGTCGAATCGATGGCCGGGGTGCCGCCATGCACTTACAATCACCGTTGGCTGGTGGTATGGAAAGACAAGTAGAAAGAGGACCACGTATCGGGTAACATCACTTTTGGAGAGAAATGTGGGGTGGGGTCTGCGCACCTGCGGACGGTGGCAGAGTGGTGTTAAAGAAGTTCGATTGATATCCGTCCATCGACGTGGATGTGGTGTGTGGTAAGGAAAAAGAAGATGTATAAATACCGACTTCGGAGTCGATAGGAGGAACGCAGACAAGACGGGAACTAGAATCCCGTGTCCAGCCGAGCATGCACTAAATGGTTTAGCACAAGTGGCAGCGTAAGTGATAATTAGAGAAAAGTTGGTTTGGTGTTTTGTTTTTGAAAAAGACGGATTTTGAAAAATCACATAAAAATGCACAAGCAACCCTAGATCTAATGGTCACCTAGGTCAAGTCAATATACCGCTCCTAGATTTCCAGAAGACAAATTGCAGGATAAATTCTCTACTGCCTCTTTATCCTTTCTGTGGCCACGTAAGTGCCAGGTAAGTGGGAGGTTCTCCGCTACGTAAGTAGCGGGCCTAATTAAGTAACCACTTGCCTTAGACACACTTGCTTAGACACCACAAAAGAAATGCGGATAAGCAATAGATTACCCACGACCTTCTTCTGTCCTAAGTGAGCGCGACGGTACTTAGAGTCTTGTCTAGATATTTTTTAGTTAATGAGGGTGATGCGGATGCTAGTTTTGTGATTTTTGAGGCTTAGGAAGGGTAATGAAATCCCTACCTAATCTGAATTTGGTCTTTGACCCTTAATTTCCGTATTAAAATATACAAACAACTAATATCAAAATACGCAACAAATTTCTTTTAGCGGCGATGCGAATTTTTGCAAAGAATCCTGCAGAAAATGGTTATTGGACAAGAGCAAGGAAGAGATAAGAAAGTAAGAAATAGACCTGAGAAAACAGAAGCTCCAAATCGTCAAGATCATCGCGAATCCGCCGCCAAAACCTGCATATTGCCGTGGTTCCGCGGTCGCATGAACGGTTCCTTGCACGATTTTTGGTACTGCTGCTCCTGTTGCTTCCCTGGCCTCTCTGAATGCTCCAGAATCTTGATCTCACTGCTCCAATAATTCCAGATTCCCTTGCAATATTCATACACTAATCGTTAAGCGCTTTATGCGATTTTGATTTAAAATTCTGATGGAATAATTAATTTTCAACTCAAATAACAAGAACGAACAAAATAGCACGCATCCCCGGCAATGGCACCATTTGATTGATCGTTTCAGATCGTGAATTTGTATGAAATGAAAAGTAATCACAATCAAAATATTTATAACCGCAATCAATAACGGTGTCGTTTGAAGTTTCGTTAATGAGAACGGATCGTCCACAGAGATTCGTGTATTTGATCGATCTAGCTTTAGATGAGTCGAAATGAAAATAAAAAAGAAAGTTCAAGAATAGATTCAAGACTTAATTGAGTTGTCATTTCAAGAAAATCTAGATAATATTCAAGAATTAGAAAAAATCAAGGAAGAGTTTAAGGTTTAGTAATGAAGATGATGTCCAAAAATCAATTTAGTTATCAAGATTATATAGAATAGCTTGTAGGAATCGATCGAATAAGTAGCAATGATGAATACTAATAATTAGGAATCTTATCTGTTGATGAATTGTAGCTAGATCGATGACGATCAATGAAGATTAGGGATCTATTAAAGAAACTAGGGTTTCTCCTTCACTATCCCTTGTCTTTTCATTGATCATCATTCAATTCTAGCCTCTAGCAAAGAAAATCATCAATCATTTGATCCCTAATTTGCAACGAAATAATCAAGAACATGATCTCGCTCCAAATTAGGTCATCGATGATTCTTTTTCCTAAAGTTCACAATCCTTATAAGACTTAAGATTAGTTTGGGATTTCATTATCATTTGATCTACCGATTCTCTCGATTCCTTTACAAGCGGAGATTTCACTCTCGCATCATGAAAATAAAAGAATTAAGAACTAGCAATTTCATAATGCAAGAATGTAAAGAAAGCGAGAATTACAATTATCAGCTGTATTAAATCTCCTTCAAATTACACCCCTCAATTCGAGTTTACAAGACTAGCTCTCGATCGCTCCTTTGAAAGGGAATTTGTTGTCGATCTTTGCGTGGCTCGATCTCCGTGAGTCGTGGATCGGATGCGGATCTCTTGCTCTTGATGACGATCGGTGTTGCGATAAAGGCTCTTCGATTGTCGCTTGATTTTGCTCTTAATGGATCTTGATTTTGATTGGATTTGGATTTGGATCACAAGTTGTGTCACTCAACTTGTGTGTAAAAATGTGAAATTATTGAACAACCAACCAACAACCTTTTTCAATGAAGCCCTAGGTCTCCTTTTATAGTTCTCCCAATCTTCCACTAGAAGCTAGGTTGTTATGAAGCTTGCATGAGAAGCTTGGCTGTTGTAGGGAAGCTTCTGGAGAAAGGTAAGGAGTTCGAAGCGTCTTGAAGAAGCTAGGAGGTTACAAGGGAGCCTCTGGAAAAAGTTACGTTTGCCGATGAGCCAACTCGGCCGCGGATCCGCGGCGGATCGGGCTGGATCGGCCGCGGTTCCGCGTCTGTTTGATAAGTTTGCTGCATCATTTTTCTGGGGCTGTTTGGTTTTGGCTTTAGGGACTTCTTCTGATGTCTGGAATCTTATTATCCTTTTTGAATCTCTGCCAAATTTTATTTCTTTAACTTGCTGCATTTTATCGGCGATTTTTTGCGATTCCAGTTCTTTGACCTGAATAATTTTCTGCACAAAATCTTGATGAAAAGTGTTGAGATATACAATATCATGCGTGAAGTAATAAACACACAATTTCCCTTCAGAATGTTGATTATAACTATAATACGACGTATTTGGTATTTTGCAGATGAATTTATAATCCGTGTTATATTTACAATAAACACCCTTAGATGATTAGAATAATGAGGAAATTGTTATGTTACAGAATGCAATATTTTCGACTGAACACTCATCATCATCGATGATGCAATCCTCTCGATTCCCGTCTATGAGAAAACCGTAGTATCTCTCAGACGGATGAGATTGCCTACTAGATCTGTGGAGTGGCGTAGGTACGTTCGGTTCCATTGAAAATTCAGGTTCTACTAAGTTTTTAGTAATAGTTTGTGGTTCTGGAATTTCTTCCTGTTCTATTGTGCTCCCACTAATTTCTTTTTCAAAAATTGAGTTTCCATAAAGCGGGCATGATGAGAAACAAAAGCTTTTTGTTCCTCGGCTTAATAGAAATAATACCCTCTTGAATTCTTGGGGTATCCCACAAACTTACACAATACTGAGCGTGCCTCGAGCTTGTCCGGATGAATCTTTTTGATAAAAGCAGGATACCTCCATATCTTAAGATACTTAAGACATGGTTTCTTCCCACTCCACATTTCATATGGAGTGGTAGGCACAGACTTAGTTGGAACTTTATTCAATAGGTATGCAGTGCATAACCCTAGAAGGATGGCGGCAACTCAGTATTACTCATCATGGAACGCACCATATCAAGTAAGGTGAGATTCCGTCTTTTTGATACACCGTTGTGTTGTGATGTTTATGGAGGAGTAAACTGAGAGAGAATTCCATTCTCTTTTAAATATTTCAGGAACTCGGAACTTAAGTATTCACCACCTTGATCAGATCGGAGCATCTTGATACTTTTGCCGGTTTGCTTTTCCATTTCATTCTTATACTCCTGGAATTTCTCAAAGGCCTCAGATTTATGTTTCTTCAAGAATACATGTCCATACCTTAAGAAATCATCGGTAAAAGTGATGAAGTAGGATTAGCCACTTCTTGAATGTGTAGACATTGGCCCATACACGTCGCTGTGTATGAGTTCCAGGAGCTCAGTGGCTCTTTCTCCGTATCCAGTGAATGGAGTTTTGGTCATCTTTCTTTTGATACATGATTGACAAGTTGCATATGATTGATATTCTAACGGATCTAAATATCTTTCTTTATGTAACTTAGTCAATCGTGTTTTATTGATATGACCAAGTCTATAATACTATAAGAAAGCTTAATTTGATTCTGGAGTCTTTCTTTTTAGCATGTTTTGGACGTTAAAAACTTGATATTGACTGAGAACGTATATTCCGTTATTCAGTGTACCCGACCCATTCATTTCATGATTTAGGTGAATGTTTATGACATTGCTTTCAAGTGCAAAATTATATCCTTCATTAGATAACAAAGATACAAAAATAATATTACACATCATACTGGGTACACAAAAGCAGTTATGTAACAACAAAATATGTCCACTCGTCAATCCAAGATGATATTCTCCTACTGCAATAACATCCACACTATTTTCGTTGCCAACCTGAGGGTCATATCACATTTCCTCAAAACTTTACGGCTTCTCAGCGCGTGCAAAGAATTATAGATGTGAGATCCTAATCCGGCATCTAATACTCAGGAAGTATAGTTAATAGAGAAACAATTTTCAATCAAAAACATATCTGAAGCTGAAGCCACAACTTGCTCCGTGTCCTGATTCTTGGATTTTAAAGCCCAACAATTTTTCTTCCAATGTCCCTTCTTATGACAATAGAAGCACCCTTGGCTGTTCCCCCGAACTTTTCCTTTTCCTTACCCTGCACCTTCTACACACCTCCTCTCAGTTTGGTGGGGGGCATTCTTCTTCTTCCCTTTGGTCTTAGCCTTGGATTTAGCAAAACAAGATTCCCCGACAAACAGAGCGGGTGTTTCCTTGGATTTCTTCAAGGTACCCTCTGCCACCCTTAACATGTTGAGGAGCTCAGGAATTGAAACATCCAACTTTTGCATATTGAACTTCAGCACAAATTGGGCATAGGTGGAGGGAAGGGACAGTAGAATTAAGTCGGTATATAACTCATTCTCCAACGTAGTTCCCAGGTCCGCTAGCTCTTCAATAAGAGAAATCATCTTCAAGATGTGGTCCTCAACAGATGACCTGATAGCCAACGTCGCTTGAAACAATTTTTTCGAGGTCTCGTATTTTGCAATACGAGACTGCTCTCCATATAAATCTTTGGTATGGAGGAAGATGGAAGCAAGGTACATCTTCTCGTGTTGCCTCTGATGTTCATTATCCATGGAGGCCAGCACGAGGCACTTGGCTTTCACGCAATCCAGATCTCAAGTATTACGGACCTCAATGTCCGTGACTGAGGATTTCGGACCTGGAACAGGGGGCTTTAGCCGCGAGGACGTATGCAACCTTATCATAAGTAAAGGCCATATGAATGTTCCTCAGCCAGTCAGTATAGTTTGGTCCAGTCAGTTTGTTTTTATCTAATATAAGCTTAAGTCACGTCATGGTCGCTGCAATTATAAGAGAGAGAAAAGAAACACTCAGCATATGCTCTTGCAAGTTTAGATTGGTTATTAGTTTATCTAACAGGATGGGTTCCACTGTTTTCTCGAATTCTCTTTCAAACCTTAAAAGAAGAATTAGTCGCGATTAATCGCACCCTACAAGTTCGCTTATCTTTCGTCCAGGCCAGTGTTGGTACTTCGGAGGGAGGCCCCCCATGCTTTCGCACGGACTCAATTAAATAACCTCGTTTTCCCAGAGGCGTAGCCCCGTTAACACCTTTCTAGACACCAACTTAATTATCTAATTGCAAAGTGAAAAACTCTCCTAAAGAGCAGCTGATACTCACAGTAGGCTCGGGACCTGACTGTAATTGTGTGATAATTTTGAAGGAAGCCTACTAAAACTACCACACTTCAAAATGTATGTAACACTAGCAAGTTTCCTGTATGTTTGAAACTCTCGATGTGGTTTTTTCCCCAAGCGCTTATAACCTTGACGAAGGTCAAAACATCACAAGTCGCAAGTCAAGTTCAACCCGTCATTGTCCAGATTAATCTAGACTCATTCGTACAAGCCCTTGACGAAGGTCAAAACAGATGTACACCTATCCAAAATTAATGAATTTATCCATGCTACAGATAAGCACCCACTAGCTACCAAACACCATGCCATGGTGAAGGTCAAAACACAGCATGAATACTAGGTGATACTTATCTGAAATGATGGAGGACTACAGTTGGTTTTTGTTAGTGATATATGCCCTAGAGGCCATTATTGTATCATACTGGATTGTATATTACATATTGGAAGCTTGGGATATTAACAGCTATAATAACAGTCTTGCTCAAAATGGTAGTATGCAACCTGGTTTGATTCTACCTCAATATGTGCATGTGTTTTTTTTAGCATATCGCTTATACATATTGGTAGAGCCTTTAGGATCTTTGCTTGACTACTAGCCTTGTGATGGCAGTCACACTAGTGGGGGCTGGGTAGTCTATAAGCACATCTTTATATAGGTCCTGATTAGTCGAAAATATTGCATATTTTAACCGGCAATTTCTCTGTTATTTGCATTCATATAGAAGTGTTCGGCATTCATATAGCACATATTAGCAAAACAGTCGTCAAATATCAGATTACATGTGTTAGAACTTAAAACCGGCATTTCTAGGGAAATTGACTGCATTTCTTAGCATGGCATCATTTCTATATATCGCAACCCGAGTTTCGAAGTCCGTGCAGGAAAATCAGAAGCTTGCTCAAATTTACACCGCTAAAAGAGTACGCCAACTCAAGGATTTGGAATCTGGTATTGATATAAAGGGAATTCAGGAATTAAATATATCACAAAAGAGACCTGAAGACAGCAGAAGACAATACAGCAAAGTTGAAGCCATAAAGCCACAACTTGGCCGCGGAACCGAGGCCTAAGCCGGCTTGCGCCGCGGTTCCGCGGTCAACTAGCCACATCATCCACTCTGCTCTGCACCATAACTCCTATGTCAGCTTCCACACTTCAGAAAACCTATGCAAGTTCTAGAAGACTCCTGAACATTCTGCCAGATCAGCAAACCCGTGTTCCTACACTAAACTAGCCTATCATTCTAGAAACTTCTCCTTAAACCCTAAGCTAAGCCTAACTAACTACTTCTAGAAGTCTTTCAACAAACTTTTGGAGGGAACTTCTATTTCAAACTCAATGCCTAGGGTTTGGGAGATCTATAAATAAGACCCTAGGCTCACCTGTAAAAAAAATGCTATGAATTCAATCTAGATCCATTCACTCTCTTTCTTCATCTTCTTCCACAAGTCTAGTGACAAGACTTGTGTGAAACCCTAACCCTAATTCCAATCAAATTCAAGATTCCCGAGTACCAAACCAAGCAAGAAGCCCTTCAACCTTTTATGAGCGGGGCCGATCTTCAACAGAGCAAGTGGTCCAAGCCGATCCACGACTCACGGAGAAAAGCGACGCCAGATCGACAATTTAGTTCTTCCTCTTGTAGTTCTTGAGCGACTGTAATCAAATTGTTGATATAAATAAAAGGTGATATTCTTTTATCTTGTTTTCTTTAAATTCTTGCATCATGATTCGATCTCAATTTCTAGTTGTAGTTCTTGTTGTGATGTTTGAGTAATACTCCGCTCGTCGAGGAGTCGAGACGATCAATAGAATGATGATGTAATATATCTGAAAACGATTCTTGATTCCTACGAGTTTTGTAAACCCTAGCAAGTTCAAGAACCGACAACCGAGTTCGTTGCGATGCTTTCTTGATTGATATCGCTCGAAATTGGGGAGTTACGATCGTTTCTTGAAATTGCAAGAGGCTAAAATGTGAATGATATCGACGAAAGAACAAGGGTTAAATGATGAAACCCTAGTTTCACGAGGAAGCCCTAACTCTCGTCGATCATCATCGATCTAGTATCACTTCTTCGAAGGACAAGAACATGATATCTTGAGATTATATCACATCTATAGATCCGATCGATTCCTACGAGCCTCATTTAGATTCTTGACATTTTGGTTGGAAATATCATCGAAACCCGATTCTCGATTGTTTATCATTTTCTTGATTCTTGATTAGACTAGTGACACCTGAATCAATCGATAAAATCTTGAATCATGTTTTCTTTTCTTTTCGATTAACTTTTCAATTCAAACAAATTAAATATAGAAACGAATCGCACAATCCCTGTGGACGATCCGCACTCACTTACAATCTACATCCGACACAGTAGTTGATTGCGGTCAAATATAATTCTTTGATTGTCAATTTTATTCAATTTTCATACCGACACAACGAGAAACTCTTATCGATCAAATGACACCGTTATCGGGGATCATTTGAGTTGATACACACTACACAGTCTTGAATTTTACACTCAATCAAATGGCGCCGTTGCCGGGGATTACGTGCTAATTCGTTTCATATTAAAGTTTGAATTGAAAGATTTATTCCATTGTACTTTTTGTAATCAAAATTCGTGCAAACCCTGAACGATTTGTTGTGGTTCATTGCAAGGAGATCTGGAGCTTGTTGTGAAAGTGAAATAATTTTTGGAGATTTCCAGAGAGCTGGAGAAATCAACAGAAAGCTGCTGCTGAAGTTTTGTGCAGTGTTCCCATATTTTGACCGCGGAAGGGCGGCAATAAGACCCAATTGCGGCGGAGCCGCGGCTAGTTTGAGGGTTCTCTGTGAAAATTTTGCTTCAGGTGACTTCTTACCTTCTCCTCAATCATCTTTTTAGCTCCAACTAATAATTTTCTGCAGGCTTCTTTGCAAAATAATCGCAGCTCGCAAATTGCAAAAGTAAATTTGTGCGTGATTTTGTTTCTTGGTTGTTTGCATTCTAAATACGGATATTAAGGGGCACGGCCAAATCCAAATTAGGTGGGGATTTCATTACCCTTCCTAGGCCCCGAAAATCACAAAACCTGCATCCGCATTGACCCACATTAACTAAAAAAAGATCTAGAGATGACTCTAAGGACCGTCGCGCTCACTTAGGACAAGAGAAGGCCGTGGGTAATTCATTGCTTATCCGCGTTTTCTTGTGGTGTCTAAGTCAAGTGTGTCGAAGGCTAGTGGTTATTAATTAGGCCCACTACTTACGTAGTGGAGTACCTTCCCACTTACCTGGCACTTACCTGGCCACAGGGGAACAAAGAGGCAGTGGAGGATTCTATCCTGCGACTTGTCTTTTGGCAGTTAGGAGCGGTCTAGAGCCGGACCTAGGTGACCACTAGATTCTAGGGTTTTGTGTGCTACATTTGTTGTGTCACATCATTTTTTATCAAAAAATCCGTCCCTTTTTCAAAGCAAACACCGCATTCATTCATTACCCCTAATTATAAGTCAACGCTGCCACTTGTACTAACCCTTTTTAGTACAAGATAGGCTGGACACGGGATTCTAGTGCCCGTTTAGTCCGCGTACCCTTTATCGACTCCGAAGTCGATATTTCTCCATTTATCTTTCTTTTACCCACTACCACACCCACACCGATGGATCCACCTCCATCAAACTTCTTTAACCCTAATCTGCCGCCGTCCGTTGGTGCGCAGAATCCACCCCGCATCTCTCTCCAGGAGAGGTGCTACCCTATTCGAGGTCCTCTTTCGACCTGCTTATCCACACCACCAGCCAACGGGGATAACTTTGAGATTAAACCCCAATACATCAACCTTTTACCCAAATTCCATGGACTCGAGACTGAGGACGCTTACGTTTTCATCACCAAATTTGAAAACGTATGCGCAATGATGGGTACGTCACAACTTTCAGTGGATGCGATGCGTCTACGACTTCTTCCATTTACATTGTGCGATATAGCCGAGAAGTGGCTATATAACACTACCGCACACTCTATCACGAATTGGGAAGAATTCGTCGCGGCATTCCTTAAGAAATTTTACCCAATACAAAAGACAGCTTGAATCCGTAGCGAACTGAATCAATTTGCCCAGCTCCCTACTGAACTATTCTCTAAATGCTTTGAACGTTTCAAGGATCTATTGGTTCAGTGTCCTCATCACGGCATCCCGAGATGGGAATTGTGCTGAATCATTTATGAGGGCATTAACCCAAACACTAAACAGAGCCTTGAAAACATGTGTCAAGGTACTTTTATGACTAAGGATGATGGGGAAGTGTGGAAGTATTTAGAAGAGTTCGCTGAAAAATCACTACAGTGGGAGAGTGGAACCTAACCATTGAATAGGGGTGGCGTACACCAAATAGATGTGTCCATAGGTGTAGCAAATCCCCGGGGCCAAATTCCGGTGATTCTGGGTCGTCCTTTCCTTGCCACTTCCAACGCTGTTATAAACTGTAGAAACGGTTCAATGAACTTATCATTTGGAAATATGACCATTGAACTAAACATCTACAAAGTTGGAAGTCAGCCATCAGAACCCTCTGCTCATATTTTAGACGTGTGCTCTGTCAATGAGATCGCTCCCGATAGTTGTGGAGCTGAGGAACTTTGCTTTACTGATCTCGATGACATTACCACATCTCTGTTTGATTTCACACAAGATCTTAGTGAGGTCACTTTACCTACACTTGAGTCCTGCACTTCTGACTTTTCTCCACCCAAGTCTGTATCTTTCACAGGCTCTGAGCTTCTTTGTAAATCCAAAAATCACTCAATGATCCCTCCTTCTATCATTTCTCCGCCCGAATTAGATCTCAAAATTTTACCGTCTCATCTGAAATATGCTTATTTAGGTGAGAAGGAATCTTTACCGGTTATAATATCCGCTTCTCTAGCATTAGAGCAAGAGAATGCACTTTTATCGGTATTGAGATCTAACAAAGAGGCGTTTGGTTGGAGTATGGCGGACATCAAAGGGATTAGTCTCTTGATAGTTGAACATCATATACATGTGATGGATGATGCCAGACCAACCCGAGAACCACAGAGACGGTTGAATCCCGTCATGAAGGAAGCGGTAATGAAAGAGATCGTCAAATGCTTAGATAATAGTATTATATACCCCATCTCCGATAGCCAATGGGTGAGTCCTATACATGTCGTTCCTAAGAAATCCGGCATCACTGTTATAACCAATGAGGCAAATGGGTTGATTCAGACACGCACCCAAACTGGGTGGCGTGTATGTATCGATTATAGAAAACTCAATGCTGCCACGAGGAAAGACCACTTTCCTCTACCATTCATTGATCAAATGCTGGAACGCTTAGCTGGACGAGAGTATTATTGTTTTATGGACGGATACTCAGGCTATAATCAGGTCCCCATCGCCAAAAAGGATCAAGATAAAACCACTTTTACTTGTCCTTTTGGTACTTTTGCTTACAGTCGCAAGCCCTTTGGGTTATGCAATGCTCCCGCTTCCTTTCAGCGGTGTATGATGGGGATATTCTCTGATATGGTAGAGAATTTTCTGGAGATCTTTATGGACGATTTCTCGATTTTTGGAGACTCTTTTTCCGATTGCCTAGCGAATCTTGACGCTGTTCTTACTCGTTGCAAAGAGAAGAACTTAACTTTGAACTGGGAAAAATGCCATTTTATGGTCCATGAAGGAATTGTTCTTGGACATGTTATTTCACAGAAAGGTATTGAGGTTGACAGAGCTAAGATAGATGTCATTCAAAACCTCCCTCATCCTAAAAGCGTCAAAGATATTCGATCTTTCCTTGGCCATGCGGGCTTTTATAGAAGATTCATTAAGGATTTTAGCAAAATTGCTAGACCTTTAACTCTACTCCTGGCCAAGGATACGACCTTCCATTTTGACTCGGACTGCGAGACAGCTTTCGACTCACTTAAACACTCACTCACTTCAGCCCCCGTTTTATCATCACCAAACTGGGACTACCCCTTTGAGCTAATGTGTGATGCATCCGACTTTGCAGTAGGTGCAGTCTTAGGAAAGCACATCGAAAAGATGCCACACGTGATATACAATGCAAGTAAGACCCTGAATGATGCTTAAATCAATTATACAACCACCGAAAAGGAACTTTTAGCGGTTGTATTTGCATTAGAAAAATTCAGGCCTTACTTAATTGGCTCACCTATAGTTGTGTACACGGACCATTCCGCCTTAAAACATCTTCTGGCGAAGAAAGATGCAAAAGGTCGACTAATACGTTGGATCCTTCTGTTACAAGAATTCGATCTTGTTATCAAAGATAAGAAAGGATGTGAAAATGTTGTAGCTGACCATCTTTCACGCATCTATTCTTCCCCTGTGACCCTGCCGATCAATGATTCGTTCCCTGACGAACAACTCTTGAGCTTATCCAATGAACCATGGTTCAGGGATATTGTGAACTATCTTGTCACGGGACTTATACCCAGCGATTGGTCAAAACAGGAAAAATACCTCTTTCTTTCCTAAGTAAAACACTTTTACTGGGACGATCCATACTTGTTTAAGTATTGTCCTGATCAGATCATCCGCCGGTGTGTCCGGAAAGAAGAGTTCAAGAGCGTTCTTTCTTTTTGTCATGATCAGGCCTGTGGGGGTCACTTTGGTCCTAAAAAGACGGCGAAAAAGGTTTTGCAATGTGGATTTTATTGGCTGATCTTATTCAAGGACGCATTTGACTATTGCAAAACCTGTACACAATGTCAGTATACGGGTAGAATCTCCCAGAGGAATGAAATGCCTCAGCAACCCATCTTAGTTGTTGAAATATTCGATATTTGGGGCATTGATTTTATGGGTCCCCTTCCCAACTCCTTTGGGAATTTGTACATACTGCTGGTGGTTGATTATGTCTCAAAGTGGGTAGAAGCCATTCCATGTCGCACTAATGACAGGAAAGTTGTCATTAAGTTCTTAAAAGAGAATATCTTCTCGCGATTTGGACACCCACGCGCTATTATTAGCGATAATGGGACACATTTCTGCAACAGGTCTTTCGAGACTCTGATGCGGAAATACTCAATCAACCACCGACTTTCTACACCCTATTATCCCCAAACAAGCGGGCAGGCTGAAATATCAAACAGACAAATCAAACTTATCCTGAAGAAAACTGTTGCTAAAAATTGAAAAGACCGGTCGACCAAACTGACGGATGCTCTTTGGGTATTCCGAACTGCATATAAGACCGACCTAGGGATGTCTCCATATAGGATAGTGTTTGGAAAAGCATGTCACTTACCTATCGAGATAGAGCATAAAGCATTGTGGGCTATTAAGAAAATAAATTTTGATCTAAACCTTGCTTGCAACTTTCGGAAGCTGCAAATAAATGAGCTAAGCGAACTCCGTGGTGAAGCTTATGATAACGCTGTAATTGTAAAGAATAGGACCAAGGTTTTTCACGATAAAAACATTTTGAGGAAAACATTTACACAAGGTCAACAAGTCCTTCTTTATGATTCACGATTACACCTTCAAGCGGGTAAGCTCCGATCTCGGTGGAAGGGACCTTTTGTTGTGCGGACTGTATACCCGCACGGGGCAGTAGAAGTAGAAAATGTTAAAAACGGCACCTTTTTCAAAGTGAATGGACATAGACTAAAGCCGTATTTTTCCACTGACCCCACGGAGGAGCTCCTGTTCTTACAGGAGCCAGTTTATTTGGATTAAAATTCCTCCGTCTCACCTTTATGTCCAGTATATCATTGCATCATCTTTTGAATGGAGGTGAGTAAAAAGAGTAAGTTTGGGAGAAGTTCTTCACTTATATATTTTGCCCCCACTAATAATTCCTCCCAGACTTACAGGTTTTGTAGATATTGCTGTTGGCAACAGTGAGGACACTGTTGAAAACAAGTTTGGGGGAGGTTTGTGCTTATTTTTGCATCATTTGCATATCATTTGCATAAGCACAAAACATTTCTTTAAAAACTTATAAAAGTTTAAAAATTTTCAAAATCCATAAAAATTTAAAATTTTCATAATATAAATAATTTTAGCATTTAAACATTTTTTGTACATAAATAAGATAATAAAAGTTTAGATAGTGAAAAATTACATCCATAAGATTAGAAAAATTTAAGAAAACCAAGAAAATTAGAAGTTTTCTTATACGAACTAGTAATAAGTAGTTATGAGCCGTTGTCCCAAGGGTTAGTAAGATGAAGGACGCCACTAATCTGAGGAAAAAACTAAGTCTGAAAAATAGTTTCTATTTTGGAAGCCAAACATTTTTGAACGTTGCTACCCTGCTATTCGCACTTACACACGTCTTGAAGCCTGGGATAGTAGAGGATACCTTGAAATGCTCTTGTCTTAAAGCCGATGTATGAAGGAAAAAAAAAAGTGAATAAAAAATATAAAGTGGTGAGAAAAATGGACACTGTTTTTGTTATCACCGAGGGCAATAAAAAAATATATAGCGAGGGTGCTTCATCACCTAGTGCCCTAAGGCCAACTGGTCTGGGAGTCACTGCTATGCTTGAGGTGGTGCAAGACGAGGAAAATACACCAAGTAATCAAGCACTGGAGTAATCGGTCGGTTAGTACTTCAAGAAGTATTAACGGTCGCATGAAAGTGTGTGAGCAATCTCATCTAAATATTCATTAATTAAAATGTACTGAGGCTGATGGGCAAGAGTATGATAGCTTGAATTGAATTCTCCGGGTGTAGGGATGTCTTTACACACACGCAGGGTTATATGATCGATGTTTGGAAGAAAGATAGGAATGAAGAATAAGACGATGTTTTATTGAGGGAGGACGTGATTTCTGACATCTTTTCATGACCATTAAGATAGGGCTCATGACAACCGAAAAAGCTAGCTTAGTTGGAAACCCTAATTTTCGAAGCTTTTCTTTTACAATTCTTTTCTTTAAATGTAATATTCATGATCTTTCTTTTATTATTTGATTTTGTGGGTGCAATCCGCTGAAAACCCTCAGGAGACAACACTCCTCCTACTAGTGACACCTAGAGGTTTAAAGGTTTGTTGCATGTGCTCAGTGCAATCGTGTTGCCTACGAAAGTGTGCTAGTTAGTTTTTCTCTTTCTTTATTTTCTCCTTCTCTTTTTAATAAAAGTTCGCTCGAGACGATCGAAATTAAGTTTGGGGGAATTTGATTAGTCGAAAATATTGCATCTTTTAACCGGCAATTTCCCTGTCATTTGCATTCATTTAGAAGTGTTCGGCATTCATATAGCACATATTAGCAAAACAGTCGTCAAATATCAGATTACATGTGTTAGAACTTAAAACCGGCATTTCTAGAAAAATTGACTGCATTTCATAGCATGGCATCATTTCTATATATCGCAACCCGTGTTTCGAAGTCCATGCAGGAAAATTAGAAGCTTGCTCAAATTTACACCGCTAAAAGAGTACGCCAACTCAAGGATTTGGAATCTGGTATTGATATAAAGGGAATTCTGGAATTAAATATATCACAAAAGAGACCTGAAGACAGCAGAAGACAATACAGCAAAGTTGAAGCCATAAAGCCATAACTTGGCCGCGGAACCGAGGCCTAAGCCGGCTTGCGCCGCGGTTCCGCGGTCAACTAGCCACATCATCCACTCTGCTCTGCACCATAACTCCTATGTCAGCTTCCACACTTCAAAAAACCTATGCAAGTTCCAGAAGACTCCTGAACATTCTGCCAGATCAGCAAACCCTTGTTCCTACACTAAACTAGCTTATCATTCTAGAAACTTCTCCTTAAACCCTAGCTTAAACCCTAAGCTAAGCCTAACTAACTACTTCTAGAAGTCTTTCAACAAACTTTTGGAGGGAACTTCTATTTCAAACTCAAGGCCTAGGGTTTGGGAGATCTATAAATAAGACCCTAGGCTCACTTGTAAAAAAAAATGCTATGAATTCAATCTAGATCCATTCACTCTCTTTCTTCATCTTCTTCCACAAGTCTAGTGACAAGACTTGTGTGAAACCCTAACCCTAATTCCAATCAAATTCAAGATTCCCGAGTACCAAACCAAGCAAGAAGCCCTTCAACCTTTTATGAGCGGAGCCGATCTTCAACAGAGCAAGTGGTCCAAGCCGATCCACGACTCACGGAGAAAAGCGACGCCAGATCGACAATTTAGTTCTTCCTCTTGTAGTGCTTGAGCGACTGTAATCAAATTGTTGATATAAATAAAAGGTGATATTCTTTTATCTTGTTTTCTTTAAATTCTTGCATCATGATTCGATCTCAATTTCTAGTTGTAGTTCTTGTTGTGATGTTTGAGTAATACCCCGCTCGTCGAGGAGTCGAGACGATCAATAGAATGATGATGTAATATATCTGAAAACGATTCTTGATTCCTACGAGTTTTGTAAACCCTAGCAAGTTCAAGAACCGACAACCGAGTTCGTTGCGATGCTTTCTTGATTGATATCGCTCGAAATTGGGGAGTTACGATCGTTTCTTGAAATTGCTAGAGGCTAGAATGTGAATGATATCGACGAAAGAACAAGGGTTAAATGATGAAACCCTAGTTTCACGAGGAAGCCCTAACTCTCGTCGATCATCATCGATCTAGTATCAATTCTTCGAAGGACAAGAACACGATATCTTGAGATTATATCACATCTATAGATCCGATCGATTTCTACGAGCCTCATTTAGATTCTTGACATTTTGGTTGGAAATATCATCGAAACCCGATTCTCGATTGTTTATCATTTTCTTGATTCTTGATTAGACTAGCGACACCTGAATCAATCGATAAAATCTTGAATCATGTTTTCTTTTCTTTTCGATTAACTTTTCAATTCAAACAAATTAAATATAGAAACGAATCGCACAATCCCTGTGGACGATCCGCATTCACTTACAATCTACATCCGACACCGTAGTTGATTGCGGTCAAATATAATTCTTTGATTGTGAATTTTATTCAATTTTCATACCGACACAATGAGAAACTCTTATCGATCAAATGACACCGTTATCGGGGATCATTTGAGTTGATACACACTACACAGTCTTGAATTTTACACTCAATCAGGTCCCTAATCGTAGAATTATCGAGACGGGGCATCGATACTCCAGAATAGAATAGTGTATACGCTTCTCATCCCAGCAGGAGAGATGGTCTATCCCACAGCCATTACTACGTACTGGAGATAGTATACAGGTGCTCATTAGGTTATGAGTTACACTGGACATGACTTGATAGGAACTGCTGGTTGGTATTATACCTATCATTAAGTAGCAGTTCCCAGATGACATGAGTACAGGTTAGTCCGTTGACTTGCTATCGCTACTTCGTCTCGAGTGTGTTCCTACTGCACTTAGATTACTACCCTACCACGGCTCAAAGGAGTCATGCAAATAGGTAGTAGTTGGGTGTAATCCCGAAGCACTTGGAGGCAGTAGCGGTCAAATAGGATTCATCTCTCCCGGTATTGGGGGTTGATATCGCGCTGTGTTCGGAAAGCCATTACTCAAAGTCCTTGGACAGGGTAGTCGAGATATACTGGTAGGTACTCCAGTAGTTTCTCAGGATGTATTGGGCTCTGCTTCGACATGACTTATTGAGCTGTTAGGGGTCTGACGTTTACCATCCCCCTAGGCCTAATATGCGAGTATCTTAGAGGAACAGAACAGACTGTACAGAGATTGTCACAGATAGGCTCAGTAGGAGTTCGGATGAGTTTGCTCATCGGCCTTCTTATCGACAAATACCTGTGTAGCCGTTACGTGCAGCTAGTACCGCTGGCATGCCTGTGGTTAAACCCACTGCCAACGTACTGTCGAGTCTTTAGAGTCCCACATAGAAGGTTCCCTGCTTCAGGAAAAAGATGTAGATGCCGTATGGTTTTACGGCAGGGCTTCGATCACATACGTGTTCTTGTAGACGGATGATGTTTGGGCAGATAATACTAGTGGGCTTTGGTTTAAGCCGGATCCTAGTATTATATTATTGGATTGTTATTTTCTCATTGCAATTGTATTTTTCGGAATACGAATCCGGGTATGTATATACGGTGAGGGCATTCTTGTAATTTTACAAGGCATGCTTCTAGAAAGGGACACCTAATTATTGGATTATCTATTTTTGCAAAATAGATTAATGAGGTGTAATTGGAGAGACATACTTGGCATGGGTGAAGTATGGCTATTTTGATTTGTTTATTTGATTGGTCTCACTATTGAAGCATGGGTGATATATTCTATTGGAAATTAATCCATGGTTCATTAAGTGAGTTAAGATATTAGCCATTCTATACACTTAGCCAAACAACTCTAGCTCATTTGCAAGTTTTCATTCTCTCTCTTGATTTTCTCTTGTTCTTCCTCAAGTGATCTTTACCTTCACATGTGTTGTGAAACAAAGGATCTAATGAGATAAAACAATCTATTATCTACTCTACATCATCCAGGCTACTTAGATTAGAGAACTAAGTACCCTAGTTAATTCGGTTTTGAAGTTGATGCTTGAAGCACATACTCTCGGGTGGATCATCTTTGACGCGAGGAGGCCAACGTTGCAGCCTTCATCCGCTCTCCGAGGAGCTCAAGGAGAGGAGGTAAAGAAGACCCGAAGGACTGGTTCTTGGAGGTATAACTTTCTGTCGAGTAGTTAAAACCTCCTAGTTAATTGTTAGTTAAGGTTTTCGAATAGATCCTGCAGTTTAGTCGGTGTTGCGAGCTTTATGAAAATCGTTTTTTTGAAAATTCCGCCTCCCCGCGAACTCGCGGGGTGTGCGACATCGACTTACAGTGGTATCAGAGCCTAGTAAACCTTAACTAACAGATTAGACGAAGTGTATAACTATGAAACCGAAATAACTTTGAAATACGAAACCAAGAATCGAAGTTTTTGTCAAAATTTTCAGAGCTTATAAATTTTCTTTAAACAATTGCAGAGTGATCCTTTAGTTGTGTGATGAACACCTTAGAAAGAAGAGCCCAAATAAACAACTTTTGGTCTTTCACATTCAAGATTTTCCCGGCCCGGCTGGCCAAAGAAGTGAGTTTGGTGTCATGCTTCGATTGGTGTTTTGGTCACTTGGATTTAAGGTTTCAGGTTCTGTTTGATTTTGCCCAGGTTGCATATTTAGTTATTTTTCTGTTGGGGCAATTTCGGAGTGTTTCGAAGTCACAGTTTTAACATCGTTTACTTGTTTCAGTTTATATATGTGTTTTGAAACGTCCGCTAATTGCTACGATTAGTGGGGGTTGCACATATCTGTGATGCTATGATGGTTTGTGTATATGGAGTATTGGATCGTCATGGATGAATAGCCGGGGGATGTGAGAAGAGTGTTTTTTTCCCTTTCATTCATGTAATTTATAAATGTGATGTAATATTATTTTGTGGGGCACATCCGGGTTGAGATTGTAGCCACCGTTGTATTATTTTAATTTACTGTTTTCTGCACCTAGGATAGACTCAAGGTAGGGTGCACAAACTACCAGGTTCTTGATGTGCTGATTGGCCTACTTATTTAATTGAGGGAGGTTGCTTCACTTTGGGAATTTGGCGGGTAGTTTTCCGCACCTATAGGGGTCTAGGGTGGGGTTTGGCTATTCATCACGACCGTGGAATTCGTCTTTCGTTATAGGCTTAAAACGCGAAATTTCTAGTATATCCAATATATTCATCTGTGATATGGAATGACTATTATTGCGTGAGACGAATGGACATATATATATATATATATATATATATATAATAATAATAAACATTGCTTATGTTTTGCACCCGTGCTAGTCTTGCCCCCGCTCTGCCGTTAGTTAAGTAACCTAACTGTGCATGACGGGGCCCCGTGGCGAATGCGGATGGCATAAGCATACATTCTATTTTCATTTCTTTTCTGCAATGATAGGGTTAAATGATGGGACCGCATTAACATTGATTAATGCAAGGAAAAACAAACCAAAGCTTAATCATTGGAACAGTTTCACAACCACTCAGTTTTCTTCAAAAAGCAAATTTTAAATGCGGAGCCTAAACTATTCCTTTTAAAAAGCTATCATGGTTCCTTCGACTATATCAAGTTCATTACGTTCACGGTTTCGCCAAAACCATTCGTAGCCCTCCGTTATTTTATATGGGTATTCAGTAGTATTCAAGTTATGTATTTTGACCTTCGCCAAGGCATAGTGATTGGTAGATGCTGGGTATTCATATGTAGCATAGATAGATGTGTTGGTTTGGGACAGTCGTACTACTATGTTGGCCTTCGTCAAGGGTATGTATGGGTGGGTTCAAATCAACCTGGACAATGACGGGTAGAACTTGACTTGCGACTTATGATATGTTGGTCTTCGTCAAGGTCATAAGAGCATGGGGCAAAAATCCACATCGGGAGTTTCTAAGGACATTGAAACTTGCTAGTGTTGCATAACATTTGGAGTGTGATGATTTTGGTAGGATTCCTTCAAAGTTATCACACAATGATATTTGGATCCCGATCCTTCTGTGAGTATCCGCTACTTTTCGGGAGATTTTTCACTAAAAATCAATGCTATAAACCAAGTAGGTGTCTAGAACGGTGTTAGCGGGGCTACGCCTCCAGGGAAAAGAGATTATGTAATTAAGGAACTTCGCGAAAACGTTGGAAAACCTCCCTCAAAGTGCCAACACTAGCCTGGCCGAAATGTTAAGCAAGAATTGTAAGGTGTGATTAATCCTGACCAATTCTTCTTTTATGGTTTGAGGAAGGATTTGAGAAACAGTGGGAGCCATCATGTTTAGATAAACTAATAACCAATCTAAACTTGAAAGAGCATCATGCCGAGTGTTTCTTCTCTCTCCTAATTGCAGCGACCACAATGACCGGACTTAGGTTACTAGATAATAATAAATTGACTGGATCAAACTATAATGATTGGCTAAGGAATGTCCAGATAGCACTTACCTATGACAAGCTGGACTACCTTCTTATCAAATCCCCCGCCGTCCCAGGTCCAGATTCCTCCGTCACGGATGTTGATATCCGTAAGACATGGGAAAAGGATTGTGCGAGAGCCAAGTGCCTCGTGTTAGCCTCAATGGATAGTGAACACCAAAGGCAGCACGAGAAGATGGATTTAGCTTCCATCTTCCTCCATACCAAAGTTTTATATGGAGAGCAATCTCGTCTCGCAAGATATGAGACCTCATAGATATTGCTTCAGGCGAGGTTGGCTGTCGGGTCATCTATAAAGGACCATGTGCTTACGATGATTAGCTATATTGAAAAGCTTACGGACCATGGGACCAAGTTGGAGAACGAGTTACGTATTGACTTGATTCTATAGTCCCCTCCCACCTACGCCCAGTTTATCTTGAATTTCAAAATGCAATGGAATGAAGTTACACTTTTAGGACTCCTCAACATATTGAGGAGCGATGGGGGCACCCTACAGGAATCCAGGGAAACACCCGCTCTGCTTATTGGGGAATCTTCCTCTTCTAGATCTAAGGTGAAAGCCAAGGGAGAGAAGAAGAAGTCTGTTCAGTCGAAAAAACTGCACTTTTGATATAACATTTTCCTTACTTTTCTTAATTATTTAAAGGTGTTTATTATAAATATAGAACATATTTGGATTTATCTGCAAAATACTATTTACCATATGTTTATATATTATAATTAACATTATGAAGGAAAATATATGCATTTTATATTTATATAATATTTTGGTAATTGAAATATGCATATCATATCAAATATTCTAATCAAGATTCTTAAAAGAAATAATATCATACAAATGGTTAGAATAATGTTTCAAAATATATGCATAATATTTTAGTAATTAAAAGATGCATAGCATATTAAATATTCTTAATCAAGTTTCTTAAAAATTTATTATCATATATAGTGATCAAGATACTCTCTCTAATTTAATAAATAGTACTAACATTATTCATGGAGATATTGTGCAAGATTTAGCTCAGGTCAAGAGATCAAGATGTTCAAGATGTCAGGATCAAAAATCTGTCAAAATCATAAAATCAATACTGACAGAGACTCAGAATCCAGGCATGGAAATCACCATATTAGGAAATCACCATATTAGTCAATCACCATATTAGGTAACTTGGTTTTCTGATTTGAGAGCTATATAAAGGACCGAGGGCTAAAGTTAGAGGGCATCACCTTTACCACAAAGCAAATCACCGTCAAAGAACAAGTGATCCACGACAGGTCCATGATTCGACGTGATAGGGCGACGTAAAAATTGATGGAGTATCTACTTCCTACGAGACAGAGATCGAGAACAACTTCTTCCTCTTGTAATCTAAATTCGTAGGATTTGTACTTGTGAAGTTGATTAATAAAGGTAGATCATTTTGTTTAATTATTTATTTTCTGTATTTTTACTTTCTGCATTTTAATTATGATTCATTCTCTATCCTTTCTTCTTCTTCTCACAACATGCGTGAGTAATTCCTAGCTTGCTAGGGTTTGTAGGATTAGTGTAGAATAGTGGATGATAAAATATTTTAACTTCTTTTAAGTCTTATGAAGTTTATAAATTTTAGCAAAATAAATGTTAACATCCTAATCGGGCGAGCTACCAATTTATTGCTAGTATCGACCGTGATTTGAGATCAGATTAACAATTATTTTGTTAAGAGCTAGACATGAATAGAGATCAATGAAAGGACAAGGGTCAATAGTGTGAAAACCCTAGTTTCTTCCAAGAACCCTAATCCTCATTCATCACTATCAATCTAGTTTTAAATCTATCTATAGATAAAAGGAGTAATCTTTATTAGTCATCCATGACTACTAAATCCTAACGAACCCTACAAGCCTTCTTCTTATATATTCTATATCCTTATTTAAACTAGATCTGAAAAATATATATTATACATCCGTATTTACCATAGATCTAGAATCTATTCTTCACTATTCTCTATTCTCCTTCTGTAACGTTTTAAAAATCGTTTAGGTGAAATTTCCGATAATCGGTAAAATAACGGGTGTTTTCCGTAAAAACCAAGATATAATTATTTTTCTTCATAGACTTAAATATACCTATTCTAGCTATGTAATGGCTAGTATTGGTATATATTTAGTCACTTATAAAATTTCTAGTTTACTTAAATATTTTCCTTAATTGATAATTTTTAATATTATTTTAAGCTTTCACTAATACATTTAATTAGTGATAATTACAAATGAGAATGGGTTAATCATGCACTAATGAACCATGACAACTAATAGCTAGTTGTAACATATTCTAGTGTTCCTTAATTTTCTAAATGGTTCTAGAAAAGTCTAGGAATGGCTAGAAAACAAAGTAAAATAAATTAATTAAGAAAAGGAATTAATAAATGAGAAAATGGGGGCTTTCTTAACTTGGGACTTCCACACACACCCACACTCGACCATTTTCTTCACCTGGCCGAGCCCCATGGTGGCAGCCCAAAAACATTTCCCACCTCATTTCCCACTTTAAGAAATTAATAGAAAAGAAACTTTAAAGAAGAAATAATAAACAAATAAGGCATGGACAAATTGAATTATGGTATGGGATTTTTCTTGACTTGGTCACAACTCAAACCTCACTCTCTCTCCTCTCCCTAGTGGTGGCCGAGCCTTGATGTAGCAGCCCCATTTTTCCCCCCACCTCATTTCACACAAAAACTCTTCAAAAATCCATCAAAAATTCTCACAAATTCAAAGCTAAATCTTTACCCATTATTCCTTGGTCATTCAATCATGGATCTTGAAGCTAGAGAACCAATTTGGAGGCTATGATTGCATGCTAGAACTCAAAATTGGGAGGTACAAATCTTAACCCTTTAGTGAATTTGTTGTTTAATTGCTTTAATCTAGCATGTTTAAGTGTTAATTTGGTTCTAATTGCTAACTTGAAAATTCAAGATTAGGGTTTTGATCAAGTTAGGGGTTTTGATCATTTGATTATGGTTGTGAAATGTAGTTTAACATATAAAGGCATGTAAAATCTAAGCTAGTTGCTAGATTGTTAATTGTTACATTTAAATTGTCCTAATTACATAACTTTGCAAACTAGAGTTTTGGGATTAATGAAAATAAGTGAGATTAAAATATAATTAGTATTGGTGTGATCTAATTGGGATATTAAGTGAGCTATGTGGCCGTTAAAATTGTTAAAACATTTAGATTTGTGCTAAAATGGTAATGGGTCGCTTACTAGGTTTTTGGATTTAATCGTTTGAAACTAAGTTTGAGATTTTGGTGATTTACAATCTTTTCCATCTAATATTTAGAGTTTTGTAAATGTGCATTTGGTACGAGTGGGTACTAGGATGAGTGGTTTTCACGTATTGCGACCCTAGTGGTGATTTGTGGCGTTGTCGCGGCGCGTTTCGTGCACCAAGTGTGTGCGCGTTTAGTTAGTGCGCGTGGTTGACTTGTATTTGTTGTGTCCGCGACTTATTATATATTTATTCTCCTTTTACTTGTGTACGTTTCTAGGATCGGGTGCAGAGGCGTCGGATGTGGCGTGGAAATGACAGAGCTGAAATCGGATCAGATTGGCCGAGGCGTCCAGGTGAGTAGATATATATCTACGGGGGAAGTCGGGTGGATGGCGTATAGCACCCCCACAGTTTTGTAGGATATGATGTGTTATGATATATATATAAATATACATATGTGTTATTGCGAGATAGGAATACTTAGCAAAAAAGGTTTTAGGAGACCATGGGTTTGTTTTAGTGTAATTAGAGGAAAGTACTTTCAGTTTAGTTTCATAGTTGCGAAACCTTAGAGTTAAGGTTGGCGCACACACACGCACACATGTGATATGTTTGGATGTATATGTTTATGTGTGTGTGTGTGTGTGTGTGTATATATATGTATGTATGTATGGATGCGTTGGTATATATATATATATATATATATATATATACATATACATATACATATACACGGATACTTGGAGGTGAGTCGATATGATCGGGCATGATGCCGTGAGGTTGTGATATGTGATTGGGTCGTGATATAATATACGACATGATATTAGTGGATCGATGGGCGATGTGATCTTATTCATACACGGATATATGTTTAATGGTATCGGTATGTACTACACTATAGAACGGTACCCCTGTTTCAGGATATTATGATGAATAATGAGGTATATGTGATAATTGACTCGTACCCCGATTTCCGGGATGCCGTACTATGGATTTTACCGTACGAGGTATAAATATGATGATTGATCTGCACTCTTGATTCGAGGATGTCATATTATATATTTTACCGTACGTGACGCTATTGAGGCGGGATCGCCGACTATTATATATATATCGACTCGGACTTTAGGCGGTTTTTCTTACCCTTTCGACTATTTCCTTAGTTAGTCTGTTAGCTTGTTAGGAAGATGTTAGACCAGGCTCGAGTCATACTTATTTTAAAACTAACGAATCGTGTGTATTTTCAAAAGACAGCTCGAGGGATATTATGGATTTTTCAAAGGATGTACCTTTTCTTAAAAACATCGTAGCCCTATTTTCTAAAAACCACAATTTGTGCTATTTCAAATGCCAAAACCGTATGACTTGTATATATAGAAATATATATTCTCCAATGTTGAGTTTATTGTGCATTCTCCGTCATGTTCATACTCTTCTCATCACATTGCATGCTTATAAATCTTTTTCGTTAGTTATTATGAACCCCTGATATCAGAACACCAGCACCATTACCGATGATGCGTATGCTCCACGTATACTTGCTTGCCGGCTGACACACATCATCATCGGTAATTTTCATGTCACGTACACATTAGAAAACATTACTTCGTAAGTATAAATTTCTAGCTGGTAGTTGCAACAATGTACTAGTACGATTGCTTTCATATGCTAGTTTAGTTATTTCATTCCTTACTTGATACCCGGTACATTCATATATTCATTCGGTTATGTACCATTCTGGGGCTTTATGTCGATATTCACTGTTCACTAACTCGTGATTTTGAGATTTCGGATCTTTCATGAGATTTCTGGATTTGGGAAACCGCATGCGAATGTTCATAAACTTATGATTATTTTAAAAGAGAAGGATGTGGTTTTCCTTAATATGATGAGTAGCGTCCACCATGATGTTTTCTCGGTTCTGAGTTGGTTTTCGAGACTCGATTCGAGGAGGAGTATGAACCGTTTGCGGGTACATGGTGGACCCGGTGAGGTACCCCGGGGCGAGATTGATTTCATGGAGGATGATGAGCCTGGCAGGGGAGAACTATCTACCGGTGATTTTATGGAAACTCGACGGATATCCGGAGGATACCGTTCGGAGTTATGAGAGAGATGGATATATGGGCCGATCCGGACTGACGGAGCCCATGGGCCAATCCGGACCGACGGAGCCCGAGATTTAAGTATTATATGTCGCTGTCGGACACGGATTTCGAGATGTTTTGAGTGTCGATGCTGGGAACTCGAGTTTTATCACGATTTTTGTGTCGTTGCTGGACACACGTTGGATGACGCATTAGTACATGTCATGCATCGATATATTATTACTCATGACACGGACACGAGTACTTTGATATCAAACTTATGATATACAGTCACCCTTGTTGATATATATATATGTGTGTGTGTGTGTGTGTGTGTGTGTGTGTATTTTTATTGTATGACCTAGGAGAGAGTCATACATGCGATTTCTTCTCGGTGATGTTTTCTACTCACGAGTTGGCAACTCACCCCCCTTGTGCCACAGTTTCTTGCAGGTTTGGCCGTATAGGTTTCATTACGGCTTGCTGGCACACTGCTTCCTTCTGGGTGATTGCTTTGGTAGGTGGGTTCACTTGCATCGTGACCACCGTTGCACTTTATATATTTCAGTTGTATCTAGTAAACTCCATCAACAAGACTGGTATATTTGATAGACTTAGAAGACCAGTTGTATATTCTTTCGACCTCAGAGTCGCGTTCTTGTATTATTATGATTCTTCTCTTGTTTTCTTGTGAATGTTGGTTTTCTTCTGAGTTTTCGATCCTCGCCCTTCGGCGTTGTATATTATATTGCTTGTGTGGTGGTTTTCACCATTTGGCGAAGAGCTAGCTCCCGCTTGGGGATGCCTTTATTCATTATTATGTATTTCATGTGTTGTATCCGTTTAGGGGCCAGTATTTACAAAGGAGACTCTGCCGAAATTTTCAGGAAAGTATGATGTTGCTTTTAAAATGTTTAATGCCTTATTTTGTTAAAACCACTTTCATTAAAACAAGTTTTCATTCACTCTTTTCTTTAAAAATG
The DNA here is from genome assembly GCA_030015575.1 of Agapanthus africanus. NCBI lineage: Eukaryota > Viridiplantae > Streptophyta > Magnoliopsida > Asparagales > Amaryllidaceae > Agapanthus > Agapanthus africanus. The sequence continues at coordinate 173,675,457 of JASDDO010000022.1, read as the reverse complement.
GTTTAGATTTCTGGGCATTTGGCTTACTTGAATTAGGTGTGGTCCTGTAGACTTCACATGATTCAAGTGCCAGTCACGTGCCATTTCGGGTCGTGACAAAGTTGGTATTAGAGCGCTAGGTTTAACCTTGGTTCGAGTCTAGGTTTGACTATGCGGAGTCTAGGGCGCATATTTATATTCGGAACCTAGGCTTGACCTTACGGAACTAAGACTTGGTCGAGGGGGTATTAGACCCGAACTTTCGTCGCGTAGGTTGACCTTGGTTGATGGAGTAGGTGACTTAAGTAGAGTGACGTACCGTGTGTATGTTCCGCGACATACTTACGATACACTACTCCGCTTAAGAAGCCTTATGATGTACATTTCGTTGCACCGTATTTTATTCGTTCCTTTGATCTATATTCATCGATGTCGGATGGTGGTTTCTGTTACCACGGTTGCACGGGCAGAGAGAGCTGCGACTAGAGTTGCGGTCAGCATGAGCTCGTCATGGACGAGGACTAACACGAGCGTAATTTCGGTGACACACGATTGCAAAGATGTGTCGTTTTATTGTGTTTTTCGTGACTTGAGTGTCTTGATGGATTAGTTTTACTGAGATTTCTCGAACATTCAGATCAGCACCAGAAGATTGGGCCACTACTAGAGGCCGGCTAGAATGTGATCACCGTTAATATATCGTCTATTCTTGAGGATTGATGCATTGTATAGCGTACGGACGAATGAGCCAGTTGTTGCTGCGACTGACAAGATATCGCCCCAGATGGTTGAAGCTATTGCAGTACGAGGTTGTACTTAGGGATATGATAGAAGATCGCTAGTCACCCATAGAGGAATGACTAGGACATGTAGTTCGTTTGCATACCCCGATGCGAGGTCGTCAGATTGATTAATTTCAGCTAGAGAAGACTTCACACAGGCACGTTGTGAGTCGATCGAGAGAGGACGAGCGTAAGAGCATCACTCCGATAAAGTGAGCGAGTTCCCGAGAAGGAAATTGACAAGATACCTACCACAAGATATTGAGCTGTCGAGTTCGTAGTTTTGGAAGGGAGACTCCAGATATAAGTATAGCCGTTGTAGCGCAGTCCATACAGCTACGAAGAAACGAGTCCGAATCAGTCCACATTAGAGAAAAGTGGAGTAAGAGGTTCGTACGAGATTTTGACGAGATGACGTTCCACTCCGTTGACATCAGAGATGTGACACGCATACAGAGGCGTTGAATATGGATATATCTTTTAGAAGAAGTCGTGATGAGTTTGCAGCTGTTCCGGAACAAGAAATTTATTCAGTAAAGGGTGATAATTTCCGGGCAGTTCGGCAGAAACGAGAATTGGGAGAGACCCCGACAGAATCTTTCTGGTATACTACATGAGAAGACTTGGACCCAGGATCGGTCGTATTACGCACATCCAGTAGGCCAGAGTTCGGCATCATCGACGAGACCGTTATGAGTGACCATGATAGTTGGCCGGAGATCTTTTAGAGGATGTGCCAGAACGACACTATTGTCGTCATCATTCCATATTGGGCCGTTGAGCCGAGGAGCTATGTAACTGACAATCCGCAGTGAGAGACGAGAGCCTAAGGGCACAAGGCGCCAGACCATGAACAGGAAGCAAGTATATATCTTGCTCTGCTAGCTTTGGATGCACCGAAACCTTCTCGACTTTGAAGGAAGGACATATCGACGACTGTGTTTACGATTTGCGATTTGGTGATTCGAATATCATGTGGCCGTCATTTTGGATTTCCATATTTTGGGCGATTTAATTGCATGATTGAGTTTTCGTGCATCACAGTTGCACTCGATTACGATTTGATGTCATTCGAGATGTTTGATTTTGATTTCATGCCTATGGTATGTATGTGATTTGACTTGTGCCTTCGGCGTAGTTTTCATGCACTTTTTGTACTTCGATTCGATTTTGTGCACGCTGATACACGTGGATTGTGAGATTTAATATCACGGTATACCTGATTTGGATTGAGGTTTGTTATATACCGTCGATTTCCATTGTTATATCTGATATTTGTTTTCGTGCACCTTGTGCACTTGATTTAGATTCTTGCGCATACTTGGCGCGCTTGATGCGATTTTGGAGCACCCCGGATGCACTAAATCGGGATTCTTCGTGCATATCAGATGCACCTGATCTTGTTGTCAGGCACACCCGTTGCCTTTGACTGGTGTTTTCGTGCACACCCGTTGCACTTAGATTTTGTTTCTGTGCACATGTATGGCACATTCATTGATTTCGATTTCTGTGCGCACCATACGCACGTGGCATTATTACATATACTATTGAGTATGATTTCTTTTGAGCAGTACGTTTTTATAATATTTACTATTTGGTATAGTAGCTGAGCAGGGCTAGTCAGAGGACAGTACCTGAATATGTATTTGCATGCATCGATAGTTACCGAAGAGATTTCCAAAAAGGATCTACAGTCTCAATATTTTTCCTATGTGTCCGAGATGACACGAAACATTTTACAAAGGAAACCCTTCTAAATTATTTTTAAAATGGCGGGACGTGTATGTTAAACAAAGGATATATATGTATATATATAGTTATTTTTCTACCATAAACGTCCGCTACTTATGCTGTGATACGCGCATCGCACAGCGACTTGAAAAAGATTTGTCATGTATTTCTTTCAGATGTTTTGACGAGTTTACAATGATGCGTACTATGTACATGTTATATTTTTGATGTATATCATATTGGTTTTTGTATTGGACTTTGACACTGGATCTTCAACATGACTTTGATGATTGCGTGATACTTGACGGAGTTTTGTTTTTGAGTTATATACTCATTTTTCATGCGCATGCATTGCGCTAAGATGTGTATTAAGCATTTAAGATTTCGGAGCCCCGCCGATTTGAGTGCTTTGCTGAAATATTTTAGTATTTGAGGGAGTTTTAATTTAAATTCGGGGACCGAATTTCTTTAAGGGGGGGAAACTGTAACGTTTTAAAAATTGTTTAGGTGAAATTTCCGATAATTGGTAAAATAACGGGTGTTTTCCGTAAAACCAAGATATAATTATTTTTCTTCATAGACTTAAATATACATATTCTAGCTATATAATGTCTAGTATTGGTATTTATTTAGTCACTTATAAAATTTTTAGTTTACTTAAATATTTTTCTTAATTAATTATTTTTAATATTATTTTAAGCTTTCACTAATAGATTTAATTAGTGATAATTACAAATGAGAATGGGTTAATCATGCACTAATGAACCATGATAATCAATAGCTAGTTGTAACATATTCTAGTGTTCCTTAATTTTCCAAATGGTTCTAGAAAAGTCTAGAAATGGCTAGAAAACAAAGTAGAATAAATTAATTAAGAAAAGGAATTAATAAATGAGAAAAATGGGGGCTTTCTTAACTTGGGACTTCCATACACACCCACACTCAACCATTTTCTTCACCTGGCCGAGCCCTATGGTGGCAGCCCAAAAACATTTCCCACCTCATTTCCCACTTTAAGAAATTAATAGTAAAGAAACTTTAAAGAAGAAATAATAAACAAAGAAGGCATGGACACATTGACTTATGGTATGGGGTTTTTCTTGACTTGGTCACAACTCAAACCTCACTCTCTCTCCTCTCCCTCGTAGTGGCCGAGCCTTGATTTAGCAACCCCATTTTTTCCCCACACCTCATTTCACACAAAAACTCTTCAAAAATCCATCAAAAATCCTTGCAAATTCTCATAAATTCAAAGATAAATCTTTACCCATTATTCCTTGGTCATTCAAGCATGGATCTTGGAGCTAGAGAACCAATTTGGAGGCTATGATTGCATGCTAGAACTCAAAATTGGGAGGTACAAATCTTAACCCTTTAGTGAATTTGTTGTTTAATTTCTTTAATCCAGCATGTTTAAGTGTTAATTTGGTTCTAATTGCTAATTTGAAAATTCAAGATTAGGGTTTGGATCAAGTTAGGGGTTTTGATCATTTGATTATGGTTGTGAAATGTAGCTTAACATATGAAGGCATGTAAAATCTAAGCTAGTTGCTAGATTGTTAATTGTTACATTTAAATTATCCTAATTACATAATTTTGCAAACTAGAGTTTTGGGATTAATGAAAATAAGTGAGATTAAAATATAATTAGTATTGGTGTGACCTAATTGGGATATTAAATGAGCTATGTGGCCGATAAAATTGTTAAAACATTTAGATTTGTGCTAAAAAGGTAATGGGTCGCTTACTAGGTTTTTGGATTTAATCGTTTGAAACTAAGTTTGAGATTTTGGTGATTTACAATCTTTTCCATATAATATTTAGAGTTTTGTGAATGTGCATTTGGTACGAGTGGGTACTAGGATGAGTGGTTTTCACGTATTGCGACCCTAGTGGTGATTTGTGGCGTTATCGCGGCGCGTTTCGTGCACCAAGTGCCCACGCGTTTAGTTAGTGCGCGTGGTTGACTTGTATTGGTTGTGTCCGCGACTAATTATATATTTATTCTCTTTTTACTTGTGTACGTTTCTAGGACCGGGTGCAGAGGCGTCGGATGTGGCGCGGAAATGACAGAGCTGAAATCGGATCAGATTAGCCGAGGCGTCCAGGTGAGTAGATATATATCTACGGGGGAAGTCGGGTGGATGGCATATAGCACCCCCGCAGTTTTGTAGGATATGATGTGTTATGATATATATATACATATGTGTTATTGCGAAATATGAATACTTAGCAAGAAAGGTTTTAGGAGACTGTGGGTTCGTTTTAGTGTAATTGGAGGAAAGTACTTTCAGTTTAGTTTCTTAGTTGCGAAACCCTAGAGTTAAGGTTGACACACACACGCACACACGTGATATGTTTGGGTGTATATGTTTATATGTATGTATATGTGTGTGTGTGTGTGTGTGTGTGTGTGGATGCGTTGGTGCATATATTTATAACACTGCCGCACATTCTATTTCTAAATGAGCTGAATTCGTTGTAGCATTCCTTAAGAAATTTTATCCCAATCATAAGACCGCCCGCATTCGAAGCGAGATCAACCGGTTTTACCAACTTCCCAAAGAACCATTTTGGAAATCTTTTGAACGGTTTAAGGATCTTCTTCTATAATGCCCTCATCACGGAATCAATAGATGGGATCTGTGTCGCATTATATATGAGGGTATTGATCCTACAACAAAATAAATGCTTGAAACCATGTGTCAATGTCATTTCCTGTCTAAAGATGAAGGTGAAGCTTGGCAATTTCTGGAAGATCTCACTGAACAAACTTTGCAAAGGGAAAGCGTTAGACCAACATCGTTTAGGGGAGGTATCCATCAGCTCGAGGTTTCCATCGCAGTGAAAGCCGCAATGGCCGCGATACAAAGGAAACTCGATGCTATAGAAAACAAAGTCTCTTCAGCCTCCCTCAACCAATTTACGCTCCCCAAAACCGTATGCGGTTGCTGTTCCAACACATCGCACTTAACGGAAGAATGTCCTTTGAATCCACCATTTCAAGGTCAAGAACAAATGAATGCTACTTTTCAGCAGCGACCTAGAAACGATCCTTATTCTTCCATATACACTCAGGGATGGAGGAATCATCCTAATTTTGCTTGGAACCAAAATTAAACTCAAAATCAAAACCAGTTCTCAAGCAACTATCAAATACCTCATCCACAGCAACATCAACCACCACAGAGTTAGCACCCCTTTCAACCACAATTCTTTCAGAATTTGGCCAACAATTCTACACCTTATAATAATTATTACCAAACGGACGGTACTGAAAACTCCTCTGCACTCGAACGAACCTTAGATATGTTTATGAAACTGTCCATGCAAACGTCGGCTGATATAAAGTCTTCTATCAGAACGTTAATGAAGGACTTCGCCTCCCACGGCGAGAGTATAAAATTGATAGAAGCACAAATTGCATACTTAAATGCCACAATGAGTGCGAGAGAGAAAGGGAAACTTCCATCTCAACCCCTACCGAATCCTGGCCACTCGAAAAATTATAATGTGAGTTTCGTTACTACGTTGAGATCGGAAAGAGTGCTGAACAACCAAGTGGGTCAACAGATTGATGATGAGGAATCAATTGAAACCCCATCTTCTACTTCTTCTCCTAATTCGTCTAGTCTCCCACCATCTTCCGAGCCTATTCTACTTTTTCCACAAGGCTCGAACCCTCAGCCCACTTCCTCGAATCTATCTAAAACGATCCCCACTCCAATTCTGGGATCCATTCCATCCCCAAAACCCTCTCCAATGTTGGAACAAACCCTTATTGATAAAGCACCTTATAAAAAAGCAGCAAGCGGAAAAGCTCGAGGCACGCTCAGTACTGTGTAAGTTTGTGGGATACCCAAAGAACTCCAGGGGGTATCTTTTCTATTACGCAGAGGAACAAAAGGTCTTTGTTTCTCGGCAAGCCCACTTTTTGGAAACTCAATTTTTAGAAAAAGAGATAAGTGGGAGCGCAATAGAACTGTAAGAAATTCCAGAACCATAAGCTATTACTGAAAGCATGGTGGTACCAGAAGTTTCAAAAGAACCGTACATCCCCGCGCCACTCCGCAGGACTAGTAGGCAGTCTCATCCGCCCGAGAGATACTACGTGAAAGTGTACCCTAGCTCCACCATGAGGTCCAAGTGACATCAAGCATGCCAAATTAAAAATTTTATGGTGCTAAGCTAGACTATCCAAGATCTTTAGCTAGTTGATTAGGGTTTAAAGTTTGATATCAAGAAAAACTATGAGAAGTGAAAGATGGCTATACCATCGTAGATCGAGTCCTTCACTTCACATGCTCTGTGTAGTAGTCCAGCGAATCCACTAGGCTCCACTTGAGGCTCTGGACGAGCTTTCTCTGATGACCTTCGTGCTGAAGATGATCCACGTGAAGTCCCTCCAACTCAGGCTACCTCTATACTAAACGCTTTAGCGTAGTAAACACGCTACACTCGATCGCTAATCAAGTGTAGGATGATGAAGTAGGGGATGTTTAAAGCTCACAAGTTTGTGTTCAAGCTTCATGGTTCACATCACATGTGAAGGTTGAAGCTTGAACCATAGCAATGAGGAGGAAGAAGAAGCTAGAGAGCTTGAGAGCAAAAATGGGAGCAACTCAAGAAAATGGCTAAGTGTTAAAATGAGCAATTGAATGGCAACTCTTGACCCCTCACTCATTCAAGCATGAATATTTGCAATATAAAATTGCAACCATGCTTGAATAGTGAGTCAAGATGAATAAACAAATAACAAATGCCATACTACTCACTGCTCCCATTTTCCACCTCAATTTCTATTTTCAAAAATTAGAAATTCAAGCCATGCTTCATTATATATATATATATATCATATATATTAATATATATATATATATATATATATTATGAAGAATAATTAGTGAGCTAATGATATTAGTTAAGATATAATTATATCACATATAATATATAGCACATTATTAAATCTACATTTAATTTAATAATCCGGTTATATCACATATAACCGACTAATATCATTTATCTGTGTATCACATTATTAAATCAACACTTGATTCGATAATCTGGTTATATTACATATAACCTAACCCGATAACAGAAAAATGCCAGATTACAATACGGTATCACATACACGTATTTAATTAGGCCCACACACATATCACGTATGTATCTTACTTCGTTTCGCTTGAACCAGTGAACTTCTGTATGGGACTCTAAACACTCGTCAATACGCCAGCAATAGGTGATGATCACATCAGTCACCCATAAGCCGTCAGCGGTACTAGTTGGACTAACGGCTACCCGGGTATTGAGCGATATGAAGATCAACAAGCAAGCTCGTCCATACTCTCCATGAAGCCTATCAGTAACACTACCGTATAGTTCGGTCTCTTCGTCTGATATGTCGCATATCATGTCTAGGGGTGGTAAACGTCGGACCCCAGTAACGTGATAAGTCATGCCAATGTTTGCCCTATAACGATTCGAGAAATTACTGATAACTCTTATTAGTAAATCTCGGCAGCAGCCCTGGCCAGGGATTTCCAGTTATTGCCAATCGAGCATAGCGAAACATCAACCCCCAATACCGGGAGAGACGAAACCCCTCCTATCGCTCATTGCCTCCATATGACTCGGGACTGTACCCAAAATCCACCTGTTTGCACAACTCCTCTTGAGCGTGGTAGGGAGGAAATCAAAGCACAGTGGGAGCCACACAAGACTCTATGACGATCTCGGGTCTACAGACTAACCTGTACCAATGTCACCAGAGGACTGCTATATGACGATAGGTATACTACCAACTAGGAGTCCTCGGAGAGTCCATTCGGTGTACCCATTCTCTAATGAGAACCTGTGTATAATTTTTGATTTCACACACCAATGGTTGTAGGATCAACCATCGCCCTCTAAAGGACAAGAAACGTACACTAGTCTACTCTGGAATATCGATGTCCTAGTCTCGATATTCCCACGACTAGGAACTGATTAAAGGATGTACTTTTGGACCACCCTGGCCCCACTAGTATGATCTCATCATAATCCTGGTAGTCAAGTACATATCCTAAGGGCTTTATCAACATGTAAGAGACAGACAATATAAATACCAGTCTACATGTCAAGATAAAGGTAACCTGATAGCATACTATCATGTCGAGCAAGAAAGTCCTCTATATATATGTCCAAGCATCCACTATATCATCAATAATGGCCTCTAGGGCATACATATTCCTAACAATCTCCTACTCGCACTAAGGCCAGTTGTTGTAATATCTCATACCCAACGTCCCAAAAGTCTCTCGAATAGCTTCTGGGGAATGGCCTCGGTGAGTGGATCCGTTGTGTTATCCTCTGTGTCAACTCTCCTGACCTCGATCTCCCGGAGATCAACTATCTCCCTGATCAGGTGATACTGTATAAGAATATGTCTGGATCGCTGACGGGACCGGAGTTCCTAGGCTAAAGCCACAACTCCATTGTCATTACAATACACAGGTATTGGATGCTCAATGGTAGGAACCAAGTTCATCCTATGAGCTTTTTCATCCAGACAACCTCTTTGGCAGCATCGTTGGTAGCGATGTAATTAGCCTTTATCAACGAATCTGCTACGGTATATAGCTTGGAACCCTTCCAACATACCGTCCCTCCACTGAGGGTGAAGACAAAACCCGAGACTGACTTTTAGTCGTCCTTATCACTCTGGAAGCTCTAATCGGTAAAGGACTCCATCTGGAGTTCACCGTTACCATACACCAAGAACATCTTTTTAGTCCTTCTCAAGCACTTAAGAATGTTCTTCACAGCTATCCAGTAGTTTTCCCCAAGATCTTTTCGATACTTACTCATTGCATCTAGTGAGTAAGCTACATCTGGTCTGGTACATAACATCACATACATGATTGACCCGTCTGCCAAAGCATAGGGCATTCCTTGTATGCGAGCCCTCTCCAAATCAGTCTCGAGAGACATCTCTTTGGAGAGAGTGATTCCTGAACAAGCGGGTTCATTACCACGCTTAGAATCATCCATACTAAACCCCTTTAGTATGGTGTCTATGTACCTGGATTGGTATAATCCCAAATCCTTTTAGATCTATCTCTATAGATCTATATCCCCAAGATGTAGGAGGCATCAGTTAGATCTTTCATGGAGAACTTGTGTGATAAGAGGAGCTTGACCGAGTGTAGCATAGGAACATCGTTTCCTATCAAGAGTATGTTATCTACGTACAATACGAGGAAGACAACCATACTCTCTACAACATTCTTATTTACACATGGTACATCTACCCTTTTGATGAAGTCAAACTCTTTGACAGATTCATCAAAATAGATGTTCCATCTCCGCGATGCCTGCTTTAACCCGTAGATGGATTTAAGCAGCTTGCACATGCTTCCGATGCTCCCACTGTCTACGAAACCCTCTTGCAGTGTCATATACACACTCTCTGCTAAATCACCATTTAGAAAAGTTGTTTTGACGTGCAGTCTTTCAGATTTCGTACCCATGGTATGCAACAATAGCAAGTAGGATCCTGATGGACTTAAGCATAGCTTTGAAAGTCTCAACTTTTCCATCTACACCAAATTATCTTTCCTAAAGATCCTCTTGCTCTCGATGGGTTTTACCCCTTCAGGAGCAACTTCCAAAGTCAACACTTTGTTGGTGTACATGGATTCCAACTCAGATTGCATAACATCCAGCCATTTCACATAGTCTCCACTTGTGATGGCCTGCTCGAAACTAGTTGGGCCACCATCTCCATGATGCAATCCTCGCTCCCACCATCTACGAGAAAACCGTAGTATCTCTCAGGTGGATGAGGAACCCAACTAGATCTGCGGAGTGGCTGCGGTTCGTAGGGGACTATTGAATCCTCCGGTTCCACCAAATCGTCAGTTATAGTTTTCTTTGCTGAACTTCTTCCAGTTCTACCTCATCGCCACTAACTTCTTCCACAAGAAATTCCTTTTCTAAAAAGATAGCATGTCGAGAAACAAAACACATTTTGTTCCTCAGTGTGGTAGAAGATATACCCTCGTGAATGTTTGGTATATCCTATAAACTTGCACAGAAATGACTTTGCCTCAAGCTTGTCCAGATTATGCTTTTGTTCCTCAGTGTAGTAGAAGATATACCTTGTTGTCGTTCATCCGGCTCGGCACTGCCTCGACCCATTTGGAGACATAATCAACAGCTAAGAGAATGTACATGTTCCCAAAAGAGTTGGGAAATGGGCCCATGAAATCTATTCCCCAAACATCGAACATCTCAACAACCAAGATTGGTTGGAGAAGCATCTCGTTTCTCCTGGAAATCCATCCAAAATGTTGGCACCGGGAGAAAGTCTTGCAGTAATCATGGGCATCTTTGAAAAGTAGTGGCCAGTAAAAGCCATACTGCAAGACTTTCTCAGTTGTCTTTCTTAGGCCAAAATGCCTGCCGCACGCTTGATCGTGGCAAAACGATAGCACACTCTTGAATTCATTATAAGGAACACACCGGCGAATGATTTGTTCTGGACAGTACTTGAACATGTACGGTTCGTCCCGGTAAAAGTGTTTTACTTGGGATAAAAATCTAAGTCTGTCCTGACTCGACCATTCGTTTGGTATCAGTCCTGTCGCCAAATAGTTCACAATATCTGCAAACCAGGGATCGTAAGATACTGTCAAGAGTTGTTCATCAGGAAAAACATCATTAATTAGGAGAGGAAGTGTCGGCGAAAAAGGAAGTCGTGAAAGATGATCGGCCACTACGTTTTCACATCCTCTTTTGTCCTTAATGACAAGGTCAAACTCTTGAAGTAAAAGGATCTAACGTATTAGCCGAGATTTTGCATCCTTTTTCGGAAAAAGATATCTCAGAGCAGAATGATCGGTGTAGACAACGACTGGGGAGCCAATGAGATATGGCCTGAATTTCTCCAAAGAGAATACAGCCGCCAAGAACTCTTTCTCGGTTGTCGTATAGTTTATTTATGCATCATTCAGGGTCCGGCTCGCGTAATAGATTACGTGCGGTATCTTATCGATGTGCTGTCCTAAGACCACACCGATAGCAAAGTCGGATGCATCACACATAATCTCGAAAGGATGCGTCCAGTCGGGTGAAGAAAGAACGGGAGCAGTGGTGAGTGAGCTTCTCAGTGATTTGAAAGCAGTCAAACAGCTTGAGTCGAAATTGAACATGGTATCCTTGGCCAGAAGAAGAGTCAAGGGTCTAGCAATCTTGCTAAAGTCCTTGATAAACCATCTGTAGAAACCGGCATGGCCAAGGAAACCTCGGATATCTTTGACGCATTTGGGAGGAGGGAGGTTGTAAATGACATCAATCTTTTCTTTGTCAACCTCGATGCCATTTCGTGAAATGATATATCCTAAGACAATACCTTCGCGCGCCATGAAGTGGCATTTCTCCCAGTTTAAAGTGAGATTTTTATCCTTACATCGGGTAAGGACAGCGTCAAGATGTTGCAAACACTCATCAAAGGAATCGCCAAAGATGGAGAAATCATACATGAATATCTCCAGAAATTTCTCAACCATATCAAAGAATATTCCCATCATACACCGCTGAAAAGTAGCTGGAGCATTGCATAGCCCAAAGGGAATGCGGCGATAAGCGAACGTGCCGAAAGGACACGTGAAAGTAGTTTTGTCCAAGTCTTTCTCGGCGATGGGAATCTGGTTGTAGCCTGAGTAACCGTCCAGAAAACAGTAGAACTCATGTCTGAAAGTCGAACTTAACACCACCATAAGGTTCTAGAGGCGTCAAGCATGCCACATTTTAATTTTTATTAGGTGCTAAGTTAGACTAACAAGATCAATACTAGATTATTAGGGTTTGCCTTTGTGATTTGATTAAACCAAGAGAAGAAAAGAGAATACAACCTTTGTAGTTCGAGTCCTTCTTTTCTAAAGCTCCGGGTTGAAGTCCACGCGACTCTACAAAGCTCCTCTTCAAGTTGAACGACCCTCCTTCGTGATCTTCGCGCCAAAGACGATCCACCCGAAGTCCCTCTAGCCTAAGCTAACTCTACAATAAACTCCTTTAGTGTAGCATACATACCACACCAAATTGCTAGTTTGGTGTGGGATGGTGAAGTAGGGGATGTTAAAAGCTCACAAGATTATGTTCAAGATTCATGATTCACATCTCATGTGAGGGTTGAAACTTGAACCATGACATTTGAGGAGGAAGGTGAAGCTAGAGAGCAACCATGGGAGCAACTCAAGAAAATGGTTAAGTGTTGAGAATAAGACTAGAATGAATGGAAACTCTTGACCCCCACTCATTCAAGCATGAAATTTCCAATATAAAATTGCAACCATGCTTGAATAATGAGTCAAGATGAATAAACTATGAATAAAGCCCAAGCTTACAACCATGCTCTCATTTTCCACCTCTTTTCTATTTTTCTCAAAAATAGAAATAATGCCATGCTTCATTATTATATATAAATATATATATATATATTAATATAAATAATGAAGAATAATTAGTGAGATAATGATATTAGTTAAGATATAATTATATCACATATAATATATATCACATTATTAAATCAATACTTGATTTAATAATCCGGTTATATCACATATGACCGACCAATATCATTCATTTGTATATCATATTATCAAATCAACACTTGATTCGACAATCTGGTTATATCACATATAACTGAACCGATAACAGATAACTTCCAGATTACAATACGGTATCACATACTCATATTTAATCAGGCCTACACACATATCAACATATGTGCCATATTTCGTTTCGTTCGAACCAGGAAACTTCCGTATAGGACTCTAAAGACTCGTCAATACGCCAGCAGTAGGTGATGATCACATCAGCGGTACTAGCTGGACGTAACAGCTACCCGGGTATTGAACGACATGAAGATCAACAAGCAAGCTCATCCATAGTCTCCATGAAGCCTATCAGTAACACTACCGTACAGTTCGGTCTCTTCGTCTGATATGTCGCATATCATGTCTAGGGGTGGTAAACATCGGACCCCAGTAACGTGATAAGTCATGCCGATGTCTGCCCTATAATGTCTAGGGGTGGTAAACGTCGGTCCCTATTAACATGATAAGTCATGCCGATGTCTGGCCCATAACGGTTCGAGAAACTACTGATAACTCTTATCAGTAAATCTCAGCAGCATCCCTGGCCATGGACTTCCAGTTATAGCCAATCGAGCATAGCGCAACATCAACCCCCAATACTGGGAGAGAAGAAACCCCTCCTATCGCTCATTGCCTCCATGCGATTCGGGACTGTACACAAAATCCACCTGTTTGCATGTCTCCTTTGAGCGTGGTAGGGAGGAAATCAAAACACAGTGGGAGCCGCACAAGATTCTATGATGATCTCGGGTCTACAGACTAAATTGTACCAGTGTCACTAGAGGACTGCTATCTGACTATAGGTATACTACAACATAGGAGTCCTCGATGAGTCCTGTTCAGTGTACCCAGTCTCCACTGAGCACCCGTATACCATCTTTGATGTCAAACACTAATGGATGTGGGATCATCCATCGCCCCTCATATAGGTTAAGAAGCGTATACGCTAGTCTACTCTGGAATATCGATGCCCTAGTCTCGATATTCCCTCGACTAGGAACTTATTAAAGGATGTAGTTTTGGACCACCCTGGCCCCACTAGTATGATCTCATCATTGTCCTGGTAGTCAAGTACATATCCTAAGGCCTTTATCAACATGTAAGAGACAGACAGTATAAATACCAGTTTACATGTTAAGATAAAGGTAACTTGATAGCATACTATCATGTAGAGCAAGAAAGTCCTCTATATATATGTCCAATCATCCACTATATCATCAATAATGGCATCTAGGGCATGCATATTACTAACAATCTCCTACTTGCACTAAGGCCAGTTATTGTAGTATCTCATACCCAACGTCCCAAAAGTCTCTCGAATAGCATCTGGGGGATGGCCCCGGTGAGTGGATCCGCTATGTTATCCTCTGTGTCAATTCTCCTAACCTCGATCTCTCGGAGATCAACTAACTCCCTGATCAGGTGATACTGTCTGAGAATATGTCTGGATCGCTGACGGGACTGGGGTTCTTAGGAAAAAGCCACAACTCCATTGTCATCACAATACATAGGTATTGGATGCTCAATGGTAGGAACCTAGTTCATCTCATGAACTCTATTCATCCAGACAACCTCTTTGGCAGTATCGTTGGTAGCGATGTAATTGGCCTCTATCAACGAGTCTGCTACGGTATATAGGTTCGAACCCTTCCAACATACCGTCCCTCCATTGAGGGTGAAGACAATACCCGACACTGACTTTCAGTCGTCCTTATCACTCTAGAAGCTCGAATCGGTAAATGACTCCATCTGGAGTTCACCAATATCATACACCAAGAACATCTCTTTAGTCCTTCTCAAGTACTTAAGAATGTTCTTCAGCGGTCCAGTGGTTTTCCTAATGTTCTTTTCGATACTTATTCACTACACCTAGTGAGTAAGCTACATCTTTTCCTGTACATAACATCGCATACATGATTGACCTGTCTGCCAAAGCATAGGGTATCCCTTGTTTGCGAGCCCTCTCCAAATTAGTCTTGAGAGACATCTCTTTGGAGAGAGTGATTCCTGAACAAGCGGGTACATTACCATGCTTCGAATCATCCATACTAAAACCCTTTTAGCATTGTGTCTATGTACCTGGATTGGGACAATCCCAAATCCATTTAGATCTATAACCCCAAGATGTAGGATGCATCCGTTAGATCTTTCATGGAGAACCTGTGTGATAAGAAGTGCTTGACCGAGTGTAGTATAAGAACACCCTTTCCTATCAAGAGTATGTCATCCGCGTACAATACGAGGAAGACAACCATACTCTCTACAACCTTCTTATTTATACATGGTTCATCAACCTTTTTGATGAAGTCAAACTCTTTGACAGCTTCATTAAACAGATGTTCCATCTCCGCGATGCCTGCTTTAACCCGTAGATGGGTTTAAGCAGCTTGCACATGCTTCCGTTGCTCCCACTGTCTACGAAGCCCTCTGGTAGTGTCATATACACGCTCTCTTCTAAATCACCATTTAGAAAAGCGGTTTTGACGTGCAGTCTGCCAGATTTCGTAGTCATGGTATGCAGCAATGGCAAATAGGATCCTGATGGACTTAAGCATAGTTTTGAAAATCTCAACTTTTCCATTTACACCAAATTATCTTTCTCAAAGATCCTCTTGCTCCCGATGGGTTTTACCCCTTCAGGAGCAACATCCAAAGTCAATAATTTGTTGGTGTACATGGATTCCATCTCAGATCGCATAGCACCCATCCATTTCACATAATCTCCACCCGTGATGGCCTG
Source organism: Agapanthus africanus (assembly GCA_030015575.1). NCBI lineage: Eukaryota > Viridiplantae > Streptophyta > Magnoliopsida > Asparagales > Amaryllidaceae > Agapanthus > Agapanthus africanus. Next base: position 173,659,585 of record JASDDO010000022.1, on the reverse strand, counting down.
CTCCAAACTAGTTGGGTCATCATCTCCATGATGCAATCCTCGCTCCTACCATCTATGAAAAAACCGTAGTATCTCTCAGGTGGATGAGGAACCCAACTAGATCTGCAGAGTGGCTTTGGTTCATCAGGGACTATTGAATCCTCTGGTTCCACCAAATTGTCTGTTATAGTTTTCATTGCTGGAACTTCTTCCAGTTCTACCTCATCGCCACTAATTTCTTCCACAAGAAATTCCTTTTCTAAAAAGGTGGCATGTCGAGAAACGAAAAATCTTTTATTCCTCGGTGTGGTAGAAGTTATTCTCTCGCGAATGTTTGGGATATCCTACAAACTTTCACATAACCGACCTTTCCTCAAGCTTGTCCGGATTTTGCTTTTCAACATAGGTTGGATAGCCCCATATCTTAGCTCTTTTAAGAGATGGTCTCTTCCCCCATATCTCATATGGAGTGGTAGGCAACAGATTTGATCGGAACTCTATTCAATAGGTATGCAGCTTCTCATGTGCATGTCTCTGAAAGGAAATAGGCAACTCAGCAATACTCATCATACAGCGCAACATATCTCATAGGGCGCGATTCTTCCACCCCGATATACCGTTGTGATATGCTGTATACGGAGGTGTAAGCTGAGAGAGAATCTCATTCTCTTTTAAATAGTCTCGGAATTCCGTGCTCCAGTATTCTTCTCCCCGATCATATTGAAGGATTTGAATACCTTTACCCATCTGGTTCTCTTCTTCGTACTTATATTCCTTGAAATTCTCAAAAGATTCAGTTTTTTGTTTTAATTAGAACAGATGTCCGTATCTTGAGAGAACATCGGTGAATGTAATAAAGTACATGGAACCATCCCTGGCATGTGTAGACATAGGACCGCATACATCACCATGTATCTGTCCAAGAGTTCAGTAGCTCTTTCTCTGTTTCCAGTAAATGGAGATTTGGCCACCTTGTCTTTGAGACATGACTGGCAAGTTTCATAAGATGTAAATTCAAAAAGATTCAAATATGCATCCTTATGGAACTTTAGCTAGTCTTGTTTCATCGATATGACCCAGTCTACAATGCCACAAGAAGACTTCGTTCATTTCTGAACTGTTCCTCTTATGTGTGTACGTTTAGAACTGTAGTTTGATTCAGAACGTGTACACTGTTACACAACATACCTTACCCAATCAACACTTGATTTAGGAAAATATTCACAATATTTATTGGTACGAAATAACAGTCGTTAAGAATGAATGTGTTACCAGTAGCTAACACAAGGTGATATTTGCCAACTGCTTTGGATGCAACAATTGCACCATCTCTACTACTAGAGACATATCACCCTTTCCCAGTTCTCCACCTGTCTATAGCCCATGTAACAAATTACATGTATGGGATCCTGATCTGGTATCCAATACCCAGGATGTAGAGCTAACTGAGAAACAGTTCTTGGTTACGAACACACCCGAAGACAATGCATCAACATGCTTATTCTTCGTTTGGGTGGCGTGGGAATCCGTATATTCCCCTATTCCATGCTCAGACTTATGACAATCATAAGGTAGAGCGGAACCTAGCTCAGTATAATAAGTAGGTTCGGTCAATACATCCATATTATTATCTTGATTAAGGCATTTCATTGGTTGCTACCAGGAGAGAGAGAAGGATAATCACTTTGCGTGCGCTCTTTGCAAGATTAGATTGTTTATTTTATCTAATCAGGATGGCTCGCACTGTTTTTATCAAATCTTCTTTCAAACTATAAAAGGTAAGATTAGCCAGGATTAATTACACCCTATAGGTTCTCCAATCATTCGGCCAGGTAGGTATCGGTACTTTGAGGTGTTAGTTATGTATATGCCCTAGAGGCCATTATTGTACATGTGATGTATATTATAGTGGATGCTTGGATATATATAGAAAGGACTTTCTTGCTCGATATGATAGTATGATATCTGATTGCTTTATATCTTAACGTGTAGACTTGTATCGGAACAATGTCTTGCTCTCACATGTTGATAAAGCCCTTAGGATATGTACTTGACTACTGGGACTATGATGCAGATCATACTAGTGGGGCCAGAGTAGTCTACGAGTACATCCTATAACTGTTCCTAGTCGAGGATGTATCGAGATAGGGCATCGGTACTCCAGAGAAGACTAGCGTATACGCATCTTGACCTATTTGATGGGCGATGGATGATCCCACATCCATTGGTGTTCGAAATCAAAGATGGTATACGGGTGCTCAGTAGAGACTGGGTACACTGAACGGACTCGCCGAGAACTCCTAGATGGTATTATACCTATCGTCAAATAGCAGTTCTCCGGTGACACTGGTATAGGTTAGTCTATAGACCCAAGATCGTCATAGAGTCTTGTGTGATTCCCACTGTGCTTTGATTTCCACCTTACTACGTTCATGAGAACATGCAAAACGGTGGCTTCTGGGTACAGTCCCGAATCACATGGAGGCAATGAGCGATGGGAGGGGTTTCGTATCTCCCGGTATTGAGGGTAGATGTTGCGTTGTGTTTGATTGGCTATAACTGGAAGTCCCTAGCCAGGGCTGATATAGAGATTTACTGGTAAGTGTCATCAGTAGTTTCTCGACCCATTATGAGCCTCACATCGACACGACTTATCGGTTATTGGGGTCTGACGCTTGCCACCCCTAGACTAGATATGCGACATATTAGACGAAGAGACCGGACTGTACGGTAGTGTTACTGATTGAATTCACAGGAGTATGTACAGACTTGTTTGTTGATCTTCTGGTCGCTCAATACCCGGGTGGCTGTTACGTTTAGCTGACTGCTTGTAGCTTGTGGGTGTTTGATATGATCATCACCTACTATCGGCGTATTGACGAGTCTTTAGAGTCATACACAGAGGTTTCCTGGCTCAGGCGAAACGGAGTAGGAGCACATATGTGATATGTGCGGGATCGAGATTAATACGAGTGTGTGATACAGTATTCTATTCTCGCGATATATGATATCGGCCGGTTATAAGTGATATAGCCGGGTTATTGGATCAAGTGTTGATTCGATGAAGTGATAATATATATATATATATATATATATTATGCTCACTTAAGTATTTATTATTCTCACTTATAATACATTTAACATATATGTGATATATGTTTATTGTATTGTTTTCTTTTGTTACATAAATATTATATATGTGATATATAATATTGTGACATGCTTGGTAATAAATGCAACTAGGGTTTATGAGAGTTAAACCATGCTAGGGTTAAGATTAGGGTTTATAATTATCATTAAGTAATTCAAAGATTGTGGATTTTTGTCATGGTTGAAACTTGTAAAAGCTTGTAGTCTTCTTTGATTTTGTCCGCTCTTTTTGTCTAGCTTAAGATATTTATCAACCATACCTTTAACCATAGCTCATGGTTAAGTCTCTACAAGGGTTAAGGATGATATACTTGACCCATGGTTGCATTTCTAACCACACAACAATAATCCATCACTTGCTTCTTCTTCTTTATTGAAAAAAGCTTGCTAGATTTTTCAATTGTGATGAATGATTGTGAGAAATTAAATAATAAAGTAAGCAAAAATCCTACTTCATCATCCTCTTCTATATTAGCCATATAGATTAGTGTGTTAGCTTCACTAATTCCATATTAGTGAAGAGAGAGCTTGAGTCCATGTTTCCTCGACGTAGATCATCGTAGACTTTGAAGACTTCAAGCAAGGATGCATCGTACATCTTGTGAAGTCTCTCAATAGTCCGGGAGTTCATTGATCGTAGTGAAGGGACCACTACTCGGAGCTTTTGAGGTAAAGGAATGGACTATAAAGGTTGTAATCCCTATGACTTAGATGTAAAGTTGTTTACATGCAAAGTTAACCCTAATTCTCTAGTTAAGATCTTGGTTAGGGTTTCATAGCACACCAAATTTTTATAATATGGCATGTGTGATGTCTTCCATAATCTTGTTGTTGTGCTATACAACCCTATAGTTGTATCAGAGCCAAGCTAGAGCATTAGGCGTAGTCTAGACGAAGTTAGAATTCCGATTGAACTCCGAATAGCCGAAACGGACCCCCTCTCTGGAAATTTTTAAAAAGTTGGATTTTTCCATATTTAAAATATTCAGAAAATCATTCAGGGAATTATATGGACACACCTGAAGAACGAAACCCTAACTCGTCCAAGTGACAGCGGATCCGCGGCCAAAACATGGTTTTAGCGGCGGATCCGCGGCGCCACTTGAGAGGCTTGGGTCGGGCCTTCAGCTGCATGTCCGTAGGTGATGTAAGATGTCTCTGGTTAACTTTAACTGTGCTCAAGTTTTGAGCTCTCTGGAAAATTTTGGGTGTTTGTTGATTCGATCGGAAAGTTTAACATCGTCTAGCTTTTTCTGTAACGTGATACAATATGTAGAATTCATATAGTTAGGCATGAAATCCGTAATATGTGATATTTCGGGTTTATGATGTCTAAGGCAATTGTGGATTCCAAATGTTGTAGTTTTACATTTTCTTTTCTGCGACCGTAAGTGTAATATGTGGTGTATTGCCGGTTTCGTTGCTATATATCAATGATAATTGGGATACGCATATTTAGTTACGTTGATGACATGTGATGTTATATGTTGCTGTGATATGCTATATTAGATCGTCGTGTTCTGAATAGCCGGGGTTTTTATGTGAGATGAGAGTTTTTCATTTTCATTCATGTAAAATTCATTGTATGTAATATTCTTTTATTGGGGCACTTCCGGGTTGAGGATGATGTCATCATTGTATATTATTTACTTTTCCGCATTAGGTTAGACCCAAGCAGGGGAGCACAAGTAACCGGGTTCTATGGTCCAGTGGGAGGCCATCTCGAGGAGTCGAGACCGGGTCTCCTAACCCTAGAATAGGCAGGGTTGCTTGCCGCTTTCGTAGGGGTCTAGGGATGTGGGTTTGGCTATTCATCGCGACCGTGGAATCCGTGTTTTATATAGGCTCAAAATAAAACACGGACCTCCTAGAATATCCACTATTTCATATGTTATCTTCCGTTGCTGTTATATTGTGATGTGATCATTTTATCTGCGTGAGACGAATGCTTAAACTATATATATATATATATATATATATATATATATATATATATATAAATATTACTGCTTTCGTTTCTTCTGTGATGCTTAGGAAGCATTTAAATGATGGGATTTCATTAATGAGATAAATGAAAAGAAAAAGAAACCTAAAAGATGTTGTAGAATCAAATTTTCATCAAGGGTAGCTCTAGTTTTTGCTTTGCACAGCGGTATTCCTTGTAGAATATCTAGCACCTTATTCGATAAGGAAAGAGCCGATATCCCTTCACCGGGAGTGACCTCTTTAGCAAAAATAGCAGATGCTACAACTCACCCGGTTTTGTTTTTGATTGCTTCTATAGTTCTTCCTTTGCACAGCGGTATTCCTTGTAGAATATCCAGCACCTTATTCGATAAGGAAAGATCCGAGATCCCTTCACCGGTAGTGACCTCTTTAGCGGAACTAGTAAAAGCCTCAAAAACATTCCTTTTCAAAATCACTTGTTTCTACAACGATATCATGTTCGTTACGACAAAAGGTTTTCAGAAAAACTTGCCGTAGCCCTCCGTCATTTCAGACAAGTCCTACTTAGTATTCGTGCTGCGTTTGTTGGCCTGCGTCAAGGCGTAGTGTGCGGTAGCTAACTAGTGATTATCTGCAACATAAGATGTGATTGAATTAGGGTAGTCGTACGACTTTGTTGGCCTGCGTCAAGGGTCGTGCGGGTGGGTTTAATTCAATCAGGAAATGACGGGTTAAACTTGACTAGCGGATTATGGTTTGTTGTCCTGCGTTAAGGTCATAGCACGCTAGGGGCAAAAGCATTATCTGGAATTTCAAGTGTTGAAATTTGCAATGAGATTGCAACCTGCTATGAGATAGTTGTATCCCGATACCCAATGCGAGTAAGAGTTACTCCTGGGAGAGTTTTACACAGGACAATTAGCCGATCAAGTAGGTGTCTAGAAAGGTGTTAATGGGGTTATGTCTCTGGGAAAACGAGGTTTATTTTAATTAGGTCCGTGCGAAAGCACGGTGAACCTACCTTAAAGTACCAACACTAGCCTGGCCGAAAGATTAGCGAACTTGTAAAATGTAATTAATCCCGGCCAGTCTTACCTTTTAGGGTTTGAAGGAAGATTTGATAAAAACAGTGGGAGCCATCCTGATTAGATAAGATACTAACCAATTTAATCTTGCAAGAGCATACGCTAAAGTGTTTTCTTTTCTCTCTCTCCAGGTAGCGACCATGTCAGGCCTTAATCAAGATAATAATATGGATGTATTGACTGAACCCGCTTGTTATACTGAGCAGGGGAACGCTGGTTCCGTTCTTTCTTATAATTGTTATAAGACTGAACAGGAGATAGGAGAATATCCGGATTCACACGCCACCCAAATGAAGAATAAGCATGATGATGCATTTTCTTCAGGTGTGTTAGTTATCGAGAACTGTTTCTCAGTTCACTCTACGTCCTGGGTATTAGATACCGGATCAGGATCCCACATATGCAATATGTTGCATGGGCTAAGGAAAGGTATAGAACTGGGAAAAGGTGATCATTCCGTAAGAGTAGAGAATGGTGCAAATGTTGCAGCCAAAATAGTTGGCGATTATCACCTTGTATTACCAAATGGTAATACATTGATTCTGAACGAATGCTATTACATACTGAACCTGATATGCAATCTTATATCAGTTTCTTTATTAAGTAAAGAAGAATATAATTTTGTAATACAGGATGATGTTATGAACATCTTCCTAAATCAAAAAGTTGATTGGATCAGGCTCGTTACATAATGGCATATACATTCTAAATCAAACCACAGTTCTTAATGTACAAAAGACATACAAGAGGAAGAGTTCAGAAATGAATGAATCCTTCTTGTGGCATTCTAGACTTGGTCATATCAATGCGACACGACTGGCTAAATTGCATAAGAATGGATATTTGGATCCGTTCGAATTATCATCTTATGAAACTTGCCATTCATGTCTCAAAGGCAAGATGACCAAAACTCCGTTTAGTAGACTCGGAGAAAGAGTTACCGAACTCTTGGGACTGATACATAGTGATGTATGCGGTCCCATGTCTACATATGCCAGGAATGGTTCCTCATACTTCATTACATTCACTGACGATCTCTTAAGATACGGACATGTGTTCCTGATGAAACACAAGTCTGAAGCTTTTGAGAAATTCAAAGAATATAAGAACGAAGTCGAGAACCAAATGGGCGAAAGTATTAAGATCCTTGGATCTGATCGAGGAGGAGAATACTTGAGCAATGAGTTCCTGGACTATCTAAAAGAGAATGGGATTCTCTCTCAGCTTACTCCTCCATATACACCACAGCACAATGGTGTATCGGAACAGAGGAATCACACCCTATTAGATATGGTGCGCTCTATGATGAGCACTGCTGAGTTACCTATTTCCTTTTGGGGATATGCACTGGAAACAGCTGCAGACCTATTGAATATGGTTCCTACCAAATCTGTGACAACCACTCCATATGAGATATGGAAAGGAAAGTGACCATATGTTAATTATGTTAAGATATGGGGTTGTCCGGCATATGTAAAAACACAGAATCTAGACAAGCACGGAGCAAGGTCTTTTCTGTGTAAGTTTATTTGATATCCCAAACATTCGCGCAGGTATATCTTCTACCACACCGAGGAACAAAAAGTGTTTGTTTCTCGGCATGCCACCTTTTTGGAAATGGAATTTCTTGAAAAAGAAATTAGTGGCAAGGAGGTAGAACTGGAAGAAGTTCCAGCTACACAAACTGCAACATAAGATTTGGTGGAACCAGAGGATTCAGTAGTTCCCGACGAACACCCGCCTCTCGACCGATCTAGTAGGGTTCCTCATCCACCTGAAAGATACTACGGTTTTCTCGTTGATGGTGGAAGCGAGGATTGCATCATGGAAGATGATGACCCAACTAGCTTCGAGCAGGCCATCACGAGTAGGGACTCTGTGAAATGGCTGGATGCAATGCGATTTGAGATGGAATCCATGTACACTAACAAAGTATGGACTTTGGAAGTTGCTCCTGAAGGGGTAAAACCCATTGGGAGAAAATGGATCTTTAAGAAGAAACTTGGTGTAGATAGAAAAGTTGAGACTTTCAAAGCTAGACTTGTTGCAAAGGGTTTTCGTCAACAACCAGGTACGGATTATGATGAAACCTTTTCTCAAGTGGCTATGTTTAAGTCCATCCGAATCTTACTTGCCATTGCTGCATACCATGACTACGAAATCTGGCAAATTGATGTTAAGACTGCCATTCTAAATGGTGATTTAGAGGAGTGTGTGTACATGACTCAGCTAGAGGGCTTCGTAGACAGTGGGAGCAGCGGAAAGGTGTGCAAGCTGCTTAAATCTATCTACGGGTTAAAGCAGACATCGCGGAGTTGGAACATCTGTTTTGATGTTGTGGTCAAAGAGTTTGACTTCATCAAAAACGTAGATGAACCTTTTATATACAAAAAGGTGGCAGAGAGTAAGGTGGTCTTCCTCGTATTGTATGTGGACGACATACTCTTGATAGGAAATGATGTTCCTATGCTGCAATCGGTCTAGCTCTTCTCATCACAAAGATTATCAATGAAAGATCTAGGTGAGGCCTCCTGCATCTTTGGAATTAAGATCTGTAGAGATAGATCTAGACGGATACTGGGATTGTCCCAATCCAAGTACATTGACACCATACTAAAGAGGTTTAGCATGGAAGAATCCAAGCGTGGGAATTTACCCACGATCTCTGGACTCACTCTCTCCAAAGAGATGTCTCCTAAGACTGATTTAGAGAGAGCTCGCATGCAAGGGATACCATATGCTTCGGCAGTAGGCTCTATCATGTACGCGATGCTATGTACCAGACCCGATGTAGCATACTCACTAAGTGTAGTGAGTAGGTATCAAGCATATCCAGGAGAGAGTCACTAGACAGCTGTGAAGAACATTCTCAAGTACTTGAGAAGGACTAAAGAGTTGTTCTTGGTGTATGGTAACGAAGAACTCCAGGTGGAGTCCTTTACCAATTCAAGCTTCCAAATTGATATGGACGACTCTAAGTCGCACTCGGGATTTGTCTTCACCCTCAATAGAGGGACGGTGTGTTGGAAGAGTTCCAAACAGGAAACCGTGGCAGACTCGACGTTGAAGGCTGAATACATCGCTGCCAACGATACTACCAAAGAGGCTCTCTGGATAAAGAAGTTCATCACTAAACTTGGTGCGGTTCCGTCTATTGAGCATCCAATACCTCTGTATTGTGATAACAATGGAGCTGTGGCTTTGGCCAAGGAACCCTGGTCCCATCAGAGATCCAGGCATATTCTGAGGCGGTATCACCTGATCTGGGAGATAGTTGATCGCCGGGAGATCGAGGTCAGGAGAGTTGATATGAAGGAAAACACCGCGGATCCACTCACGAAGTCCATACCCCAGATACATTTTGAGAGACTCTTCGGGATGTTGGGTATGAGATACTACAACTGCTGGCCTTAGTGCAAGTGGGAGATTGTTAGTTATTTATATGCCCTAGAGGCCATTATTGTACATGTGATGTATATTATAGTGGATGCTTGGATATATATAGAGATGACTTTCTTGCTCGATATGATAGTATGCTATCTGGTTGCTGTTTATCTTAACGTGTAGACTTGTATCGGAACAATGTCTTGCTCTCACATGTTGATAAAGCCCTTAGGATATGTACTTGACTACTAGGACTATGATGCAGATCATACTAGTAGGGCCAGAGTAGTCAACGAGTACATCCTATAAGGGTGTATCGAGATAGGGCATCGATACTCCAGAGTAGACTAGCGTATACGCATCTTGACCCATTTGATGGGCGATGGATGATCCCACATCCATTGGTGTTAGACATCAAAGATGGTATACGGGTGCTCAGTGGAGACTGGGTACACTGAACAAACTCTCCGAGAACTCCTAGATGGTATTATACCTATCGTCAGATAGCAGTTCTCCGGTGACACTGGTACAGGTTAGTCTGTAGACCCGAGATCGTCATAGAGTCTTGTGTGATTCCCACTGTGCTTTGATTTCCACCTTACCACGTTCATGAGAACGTGCAAAACGGTGGCTTTTGGGTACAGTCACGAATCACATGGTGGCAATGAGCGATAGGAGGGGTTTCGTTTCGCCTAGTATTGGGGGTAGATGTTGCGCTGTGTTCGATTGGGTATAACTGGAAGTCCCTGGCCAGGGATGATATGGAGATTTACTGGTAAGTGTTATCAGTAGTTTCTCGACCCGTTATGAGCCACACATCGACACGACTTATCGGTTACTGGGGTCTGACGCTTGCCACCCCTAGACTAGATATGCGATATATTAGACGAAGAGACCGGACTGTACGGTAGTGTTACTGATTGGATTCGCAGGAATATGTACAGGCTTGCTTGTTGATCTTCTGGTCGCTCAATACCCGGGTGGCTGTTACGTTTAGCTGACCGCTTGTGGGTGTTTGCTATGATCATCACCTTACTGTCGGCGTATTGACGAGTCTTTAGAGTCCTACACAGAGGTTTCCTGGCTCAGGCGAAACGGAGTAGGAGCACATATGTGATATGTGCGGGATCGAGATTAATATGAGTATGTGATACATTATTCTATTCTCGCGATATATGATATCTACCGGTTATATGTGATATAGCCGGGTTATCGGATCAAGTGTTGATTCGATGAAATGATATAATATATATTTATATATATATATATTATATGCTCACTTAAGTATTTATTATTCTCACTTATAATACATTTAACATATATGTGATATATGTTTATTGTATTGTTTTCTTTTGTTACATAAATATTATATATGTGATATATAATATTGTGACATGCTTGGTTATAAATGCAACTAGGGTTTATGAGAGTTAAACCATGCTAGGGTTATGATTAGGGTTTATATTTATCATTAAGTAATTCAAAGATTGTGGATTTTTGTCATGGTTGAAGCTTGTAGAAGCTTGTGGTCTTTTTTATTTTGTCCACTCTTTTTGTGTAGCTTAAGATATTTATCAACCATACCTTTAACCATAGCTCATGGTTAAGTCTCTATAAGGGTTAAGGATGATATACTTGACCCATGGTTGCATTTCTAACCACACAACAATAATTCATCACTTGCTTCTTCTTCTTCGTTGAAAAAAGCTTGCTAGATTTTTCAATTGTGATGAATGATTGTGAGAATTAAATAATAAAGTGAGCAAAAATTCTACTTTATCATCCTCTTCTATATTATCCATATTGATTAGTGTGTTAGCTTCTCTAATTCCATATTAGTGAAGAGAGAGCTTGAGTCCGTGTTTCCTCGACGTAGATCATCGTAGACTTTGAAGACTTCAAGCAAGGATGCATCGTACATCTTGTGGAGCCTCTCAAGAGTCCGTGAATTCATGGATCGTAGCGAAGGGACCACTACTCGGAGGTTTTGAGGCTAAGGAACGGACTACAAAGGTTGTAATCCCTATCACTTAGATGTAAAGTTGTTTACATGCAAAGTTAACCCTAATTCTCTAGTTAAGATCTTGGTTAGGGTTTCATAGCACACCAAATTTTTATAATATGGCATGTGTGATGCCTTCCATAACCTTGTTGTCGTGCTATACAACCCTACGTGAGGGAGGTTCCCCGTGCTTTCGCACGGACCTAATTAAAATAAACCTCGTTTCCCTGGAGGCATAACCCCGTTGACACCATTCTAGACACTAACTAAATTAGCTAATTGTAAAGTGCAAAATTCTCCCAGGAGTAACTCTTACTCGCAGTGGGTATTGGGATCCAACTATCATATAGAAGGTATGCAATCTCATTGCAAATTTCAACACTTGAAATTCCCGATAATGGTTTTTACCTTTAGCTTCCTATGACCTTGACGCTGGCTAACAAATCATAGGCTGCTAGTCAAGTTCAACCCGTTCATTTCTTGATTGAATTAAACCCATCCGCACGACCCTTGACGCTGGCCAACAAAGTCATACGACTACCCTAATCCAATCGCATCTCATGTTGCAGATAAGTACTAATCAGCTACCACACACTACGCCTTGACGCTGGCCAACAAACGCAACACGAATACTAAATAGTACTTATCTGAAATGACGGAGGGCTACGCGGGTTTTTTAGAAAACCATGAGCGTAATGAACTTGATATCGTTGTAGAATTTAATGATTTTGAAAAGGAGTGTTTTTGAGGCTTTTGCTAGTTTCACTAAAGAGGTCACTCCCGGTGAAGGGATCTCGGCTCTTTTCTCATCGAATGTGGTGCTGGATATTCATGAATACCAGTATGCAAAGAAGGAACTAGAGAAGCAATCTAAAAACAAAACTGAGTGGGTTGTAGCATTTGCTAGTTTCGCTAAAGAGGCCACTCCCGGTGAAGTTATCTCGGTTCTTTCCTCATCGAATGAGGTGCTGGATATTCATCAAGGAATACCACTATGCAAAGCAAAACCTTGAGCTACCCTCTTTGAAAATTTAATTCTACAACATCTTTTGGTTTCTTTCTTTTCATTAATCACGTTAATGAAGTCCCATCAATTAATGTTTCCTAAACATTACAGAAAAATGAAACGAAAATAGAACGTACGCTTATGCCATCCGTATTCGCCACGGGCCCCGTCATGCACCGTTTGGTTAATTAACTACCGGCAGAGCGGGGGCTGGACTAGCGCGGGTGCAAAACATAAGCAACGTTTATTATATATCATATATATAATATTACATTCGTCTCACGCAGTTATATGATCAACCTCACAGAATCAAGCAGCAGAAGTAACATATGAAATATTGGATATACTAGGATGTCCGCGTTTTAAATTTAGCCAATAATGTAACACACGGATTCCACAGTTGTGATGAATAGCCAAACCCACATCCCTAGACCCTACGAGAGCGGAAAGTAACCCTGCAAATTCTAGAGTTAGGAGACCCAGTCTCAACTCCTTGAGATGGTCTCCCATTGGACTATAGAACCCGGTTACTTGTGCTCCCCGCCTTGGGTCTATCCTAATGCGGAAAAGTAAATAATATATAACAGTGCTGACATCATCCTCAACCCGGAAGTTCCCCAATAAAAGAATATTACATACAGATTTTACATGAATGAAAATAAAAACTCTCATCTCACATACACCCCCCGGCTATTCTTTCATGACGATCCAATAAATCATATCAATAGCACCACATGACATCACATATCATCAACGTAAGCAAATATGCGTATCCCTAAACCTCATTGACATATAGCAACGAGATTGGGATACCCCATATATTACACTTATGGTCGCAGAAAAGAAAATAGAAAACTACAATAATTAGAATCCGCAATATCCTTAGACATCATAAACCCGGAATATCTTATATTCCGGATTTCATGCCTAACTTATAAAACTTGCATTTTAGTCTTAAATTGAAAACTCTTTTCAATTATTTGTCGGATAATTCAACAAGATTCCTGACTTAGTGATCGTGTACAATACGCAATTGCGACGGAGTTTTGATCCGAATCAAAACTTTGTGTCAATCGATCAATTGAGACTAAACAGCTGGATTTACAATATACTAACTAGTTTTCATAAAACTAATTAATCCGGATTCTAATAATTGTATCACACACATAACAAAGCTTGTAAAGTAACTACGACATTAGAATTCCGCACGCAATTAGTAAACTAAACCAATTTTCCAACACTTGAAAAGTCCAGTGAGCTAAAGTTCCAAAACCGATCGTTTTGAGCCAATCCGGTAGTCGAAACGAACTCGAAACACGCCCGAATCTTCGCGGGGGCAAAGATCCAAAATAAACTATCGAATGGGGGGCTTATAGGGGGTACCCAACCCCTAAGGGCACCATGAGGTGGCCAGGGGGTGAGGCAGACCTGAAACTGCCTATGGTGGGGCAGTTTCGGGTCCCCACCGCCAAGACCACCTTGTGGTGATCTTGGGGAGTGGGCCCAGCCGTTCGGTCCCCCTAGGGGTGTCCTCGGGGTATGCATGCTCCACCCTGCAGCTTCTCGGTTCAAACCGTGAGCCCGCGGGGTGTGCAAACAACTCAAAACATCAATTTCGAAACTGTTTTTATCGGCAGTTTTTGCCCGACAAAAACAGCGGATTTCTAACATCGCTACAAGTTACCCTAATGTTCTAGCTTGGCTCTGATACCATGAAAGTCGACCTTAACACCACCATGAGGTTTTAGAGGCATCAAGCATGCCACATTTTAATTTTTATTAGATGCTAAGTTAGACTAACAAGATCATTACTAGATTATTAGGGTTTGCCTTTGTGATGTGATTAAACCAAGAGAAGAAAAGAGAATACAACCTTTTTAGTTCGAGTCCTTCTTTTCTAAAGCTCCGGGTTGAAGTCCACGCGACTCTACAAGGCTCCTCTTTGAGTTGAACGACCCTCCTTCACGATCTTCGCGCCAAAGACGATCCACCCGAAGTCTCTCTAGCCCAAGCTAACTCTACACTAAACTCCTTTAGTGTAGCAAACACACCACACCAAATTGCTAGTTTGGTATGGGATGGTGAAGTAGGGGATGTTAAAAGCTCACAAGATTGTGTTCAAGCTTCATGATTCACATCTCATGTGAGGGTTGAAACTTGAACCATGACATTTGAGGAGGAAGGTGAAGCTAGAGAGCAACCATGGGAGCAACTCAAGAAAATGGCTAAGTGTTAAGAATGAGAATAGAATGAATGGCAACTCTTGACCCCCACTCATTCAAGCATAGAATTTTGCAATATAAAATTGCAACCATGCTTGAATAGTGAGTCAAGATGAATAAACTATGAATAAAGCCCATGCTTGCAACCATGCTCTCATTTTCCACCTCTTTTCTATTTTTCTCAAAAATAGAAATAATGCCATGCTTCATTATTATTATATATATATATATATATATTAATATATGTAATGAAGAATAATTAGTGAACTAATGATATTAGTTAAGATATAATTATATCACATATAATGTATATCACATTATTAATTCAACACTTGATTTAATAATCCGGTTATATCACATATAACCGACCAATATCATTCATCTGTATATCACATTATCAAATCAACACTTGATTCGACAATCTGATTATATCACATATAACTGAACCGATAACAGATAACTACCCGATTACAATACGATATCACATACTCATATTTAATCAGGCCTACGCACATATCAACATATGTGCCCTACTTCGTTTCGCTCGAACCAAGAAACTTCTGTGTGGGTCTCTGTTAATTCGAAAATATTACAATCTTTAACATAACAATTTTCTCACTTTTCTAATCATCTAAGAATGTTTGTTATAAATATAACACGTATTACAAGTTCGTCTGGAAAAATATCAATTGCCACGTGTTATACATTATAATCAACATTCTGGAAGGAAATTATGTGTTTATTATTTCACGCATGTTATTGTATATCTCAACATTCTTCGTTGAGATTTTTGTGCAGAAAATTATTTAAGGACAGATATCGGAATCACAAATTCGCCTACAAAATGCAGCAAATCAAAGAGTTAAAATCTGGCAGAGATTCAGAATAGATAAGAATATTCCAGATATCACCTGAATACCCATAGACCAACACCAGAAGACACAAGAGGAATGAAGTCTCAAGCTCACCAAACGGCCGCGGAACCGCGGCTGAGTCAGGCCGATCCGCCGTGGATTCACGGCCGAGTTAGCGCATCGTCTGTCAAAAGTTCTCCCAAAGCATCATCTCAACTTCCTAGCTTGTTTAAGACGCTCCATTATAACAACCTTGTTCTCGAAACTTCCCTCCAACAGCCTAGCTTCTTGAGAAAGCTTGATAACTACTTTATTCTAGAAGTTTCCCTACAACTACCTAGCTTCTTAGGGAAGATTGACCTAGCTTCTAGTGGAAGATTGGTGAAGGTCTATATAAAGGAACTAAGCCTTCATTTTGGTGGTTACTCAATTTTTGGTTGAACAATTCATTACAAAACTAAATCCAATTCAATTCCAAATCAAGATCCAAATCAAGAATCATTGAGAACAACATCAAGAGATGACATTCAAAATCCTTTATGCAAAACCGATCGTCATCAAGAGCACGAGATTCTCGATAGGTCCAAGTCTCACGGAGATAGAGCAAAGTGAAATTCGACGGAATAGTTACCTCTTCAAGGGAGAAATCGAGAGCAATTCTTGTAACCTTGGATTGAAGGAAAGTGTAATTAGAAGTTGATTAATAAAGGTGGTCAATTGTTAATTCTCTTTTTCTTTAAACTTTCTCATATGAAATTTCTAATTCTTGATTCTTCGATTTTCATGATGCATGAGTGAATCTCCGCTTGCTAAGTATTCGAAGGAATTTGGTAGATCAAATGGCAAGGAAATCCTAAACTCATCTTAAGTCTTATGAGAATTATAAACTTTAGGAAAAAGAATCGTCAATGACTAAATTTGGAATGAGATCACCGTTCTTGATAATTTCGTTGCAATTTGGGATTAAATGATTGATGATTCTCATTTCTAAAGGCTAGATTTGAATGATGATAAATGAAAAGACAAGGGATAGTGAAAGAGAAACCCTAGTTTCTTCAAAAGATCCCTAATCTTCATTCATCGCCATCATTCTAGCTATAATTCATCAATAGATAAGATGAGTCAGTTTTAGTATTCATTATTGCTACTAATTCCTATCGAATCCTACAAGCTATTCTTTATTTTCTTGAAAACTAAAATTAAAATTGGACATTTTCTTGATTACTAAATGTTAAACTCTTTCTTGATATTTCTTGAAGATATATCATCCAATAAATCTTGATTCATTTTCTTGAATTTTCTTTACTATTTTCTTTCGACTCAACTAAAGCGAGAACGAATAAATACACGAATCTCAGTGGACGACCTATACTCATTAACGAACTACATCGACACCGTTATTGATTTCGGTTATAGATTCTTTGATTGTGATTATACTTTTCATTTCATATCAAACGACGAATCTAAATATCAATAAAATGGTGCTGTTGCCGGGGATACGTGTGTAATTTGTTCGTTCATGCTATTTGAGTTGAAACATTATTATTCTATCACAATTCAAATCAAGATCGCTTCGTGTGCTTAACGATTAGTGTTTGAATTTTTGTGAGGGAATCTGGCATCACAGTAGAGGGGAGATCAAGATTCAGAGACTTTCTGAAGATTCCATAGGAGCAAAGGAAGCTACAGTAAAAATTACATCACCTATCTTTTCCATTGCACCGCGGTTCCGCGGCGGGTTCGTTGTTTTTGCGTCGGTTTCGCCGCCGTTTAGGTGATTCAGTGCCTAAAAATTCTGTAGTATAATATCTGCTCTGTTCTCTCTTCTCTTGTCCAATCACACTTTTCTGCAGGATTCTTTGCAAAAATTGTTAGTGTATATGCCCTCGAGGCCATTACTATATCATACTAGTTTGTATATTACTTAATGGAAGCTTGGGATATTCACCTTGTATAGACAATCTTGCTCAAAATAGTAGTATGCTACTTGGTTTGTTTCTACTTTAATGTGTACATGTGTTTATTTTAGTATATCACCTATACACATTAGTGGAGCCCTTAGGATCATTGCTTGATTACCAGCGTTGTGATGGCAGTCACACTCGTTGGAGCTGGGTAATCCACAAGCACATCCTTATGCAGGTCCCTAGTCGTAAGACTATCGAGACAGGGCATCGATACTCCGGAGTAGACTAGCGTATGCGCTTCTCATCCCAGTGTGGGAGACGGTCTGTCCCACTGCCGTCAGTACGTCGTCATTGAGATAGTATGCGGGTGCTCGTTAGGTTACGAGTACACTGGACAGGACTCGTCGGGAACTGTTGGTTGGTACTATACCTATCGTCAGTTATCAGTTCCCAGGTGACATGAGTACAGCTTAGTCCGCTGACTTGACACTGTCACTTCGCCTCGAGTGTGTTTCCACTGTACTTAGATTACTACCCTACCACGGCTCAAAGGAGTCGTGCAAACAGGTAGTAGTTGGGTGCAGTCCCGAAGCACTTGGAGGCAGTGACGGTTAGACAGGATTCGTCTCTCCCGGTATTGGGGGTTGATATCGCGCTGTGTCTAGGAGAGCCATTACACAAAGTCCCTGGCCAGGGCAAGCGAGATATACTAGTAGGTTTTCAGTGTTATCTCAGACTGTTCTGGGCTACACTCCGACACGACTTGTACCGCTATTACGGGACTGACGTTTATCGCCCCCTAGGCCCGCCATGCGATATTCTCAGGCGAACAGACCGGACTGTACGCAGATTGTCACATTCAGGCTCAGTAGGAGTTCAGATGGGTTTCACCTCGTCCGTCTTCTTATCGGCATCTACCTGGGGGCCGTTATGTACAGCTAGTGCCGCTTGCGGTCTGTGGTTAAACCCACTGCCAGCATAGTGTCGAGTCTTTAGAGTCCCACACAGAGAGCTATTCGCCTTTAGGAAAAAGAGTAGAGGTCGCATGGTTTTGCGACAGGGTTCGGTCACATCCGTGCACTTGTGCACGTTTAGTGTCGGGGCAGTTATCACTAGCGGGCTTTGGTTTAAGCCAGATCCTAGTGTACGTTTTGGGATTGGTTTTATCTCGTTTGTATTCGTGATCCTCGAAACGCTGATGCGGGTGTGTATGCACAGTTGACAGAGAGACAGAGGCAGAGGATTCTCATTAGGGATGTTGACTGTTGACTTTTGCTAAACCCTAATGAGAATAAGAAATATGATTAACAATAATATTAATTAAGTATTATTGTGACATGGTTGTTGGTGGTTGACTTTGTTGACTTGTTAACTTAGTTGACCGGTTGACTAGGTTGGACTTGTTGACCATCATCATGACAATGGCTATCATTTCTTGGCATTGACCTTGGCTTGCTTATTTGTTCACACATTGCATTTAATGCAAGAAATGATATGGCCACTTGATATGATAACAACCATCACATAATACTCAATTATTATTATGTGTTATGATGATTTTGGATTATGAGAGCAAGGGTGAGAAAAGTCTTGCTCATTCTTTGATTTGCTTTCTCTCATATGAAAGCTCTCTCATCCTCAAGCTCTCCCTCTTCCTCTTGCTCCTTCTCTAGTTCAAGGAAAAATCCTCTCATGTGTTGAGAATCATTTTTCTTGGAGATAAAAACCCAAAACACTTCTCTACTCATCCTAGTGCACAAAATCTAGCAAGCCAAGTGTTCTAGTTTCCTCTAGTTTGAGGTTGAAGCCAAAGGTATAAGCTTTCAGGTGGATCCATCTTCGGCACAAAAAGACGACGAGGAGAGAACCATCCGACCACCATAAGGATAACAAGAGAAGGAGTTCAAGTTAAGGTATAACCCCTAACCGAGTAGGTAAAACTCTTAGTTAGGTTGTTAATAGTTGTTTAACAAAGATCCGTATTTTGAGTCCATGTTACCACCAAAAGAAAAATCGTTTTTCATCATTTTCGCAAGCCCGTAAGTACCGGGAGAGGTAACGTGGACTTACAGTAGTATCAGAGCTTAGTTAAACACTATCTAACATGTTAGCAAAGTAACTAGGAGTTCGATCGGAGAAAAAGTCGCGAAACATGCCCGTATTTTCAAGTTTCTGCCGATTCTGTTTTCTGTTCAAAAAATAATTAATCTGACACTATAAATCGGCTCAGGCTTTTTAAAACCCACACAAGAAAATTGGTCCACCGACTCGGTCAAAGAGTCGCGGAAACGCGGCGGGAGCATGCTCCCGCTGCGGTTCCGCGGCCGAGTTGACTCGGTCGTGGCATAATTCTCCTGCAATGTTTTTCTGGGGCTGTTTTAGGATTTTTGGAATGTGATTTTTCTGCCCAGATTTTCCAGAAAGGAAAATTTGTTTTTAGGGTCTAAAAATCGGTATTTTGATCGAACTTCTAAAGACTTAAGCTAACGGGTTATATCTGTGATGTGATATATGTATTGAACGTCTACTAATCGCTATACGTCGATTAGTGGGGGTTATACATATCTGTGATCTGTAATGTTGATGGTATGTGTATATGAATTCATTGGATTGTCACGGATGGATAGCCGGGGGTTGTGAGATAAGAGCTTTCTTTTTCTTTCAATTCATGTAATTTTTAATTGATGTAATATTATTTATATGGCCGCACAACCGGGATGGGGTTGTAGCCGTCATTGTATAATTTCTTTTACTGTTTTTGCTCCTAGGATAGACCCAAGGTGGGGTGCACAAATTACCGGGTATCTCGAAATGCCGAGTGGCCTACTCACAGTGTTGAGGGAGGTTGCTTCGCTTCGGGTACTTGGCGGGTAGTTTGCTGCACCCGTAGGGGTCTAGGGTGGGGTCTTGGCTATTCATCGCAACCGTGTAATCCGCTCTTCGTTACAGGCTCGTACGGATTGAGGATTCCTAGTATATCCAATGTGTTCATCTGTGATCTGGAATGGCTATCATTGCATGTGACGAATGTGTATATCTATATATGATACCTATTTAGGCGTTGCTTATGTTTTGCATCCGCGCTAGTCCAGCCCCAGCTTTGTTGTTAGTTAAGTAACCTAACGGGTAATGACGGGGCCCCGTGGCGAATGCGGATGGCCTAAGCGTACGTCATATTTTCGTTGTTTTCTACAATGGTAGGATTAAATGATGGGACGAATTAAATTAATGCAAGAAAATAAACCAAAGTTGAGTCGTTGGAACACTTTCAAAACCACTCGGTTTCTTTTCAAAAACAACTTTTAAACGCGGAGCTTAAGCTACTCCTTTTAAAAGCTATCTCGTTCCATCGATTATATCAAGTTAACTACGTTCACGGTTTCGCCAAAACCATTCGTAGCCCTCCGTTGTTTCACATGGATAGTCAATAGTATTCAAGCTATGTTTGTTGGCCAAAATCAAGGCATAGTGATTGGTAGATATTGGGTATTCATGTGCAGCATAGATAGATGTGTTGGTTTGGGACAGTCATACTGCCTTAATGGCCAAAGTCAAGGGTAGGTACGGGTGGGTTCAAATTAACGTGGAGAATGAAGGGTAGAACTTGACATGTGACTTATGATTTGTTGGCCAAAGTCAAGGTCATAAGAGCATGGGGAAAAAATCCACATCGGGAGTTTCAAAAGAACTGAAACTTGCTAGCGCTGCATACCATTTGGAGTGTGATGATTCTGGTAGGATTCCTTCAGTTTTGTCACGCGATGATATTTGGATCCCGATCCTACTGTGAGTATATGCTACTCCTCAGGAAATTTCTCACTTAACTATCAATGCTATAAACCAAGTAGGTGTCTAGAAAGGTGTTAGCGGGGCTACGCCCACAGGGAAAAGAGGTTATTTAATTAAGGAACTTCGCGAAAGCGTTGGAAAACCTCCCTCGAAGTACCGACACTAGCCTGGCTGAACGGTTAAGCAAGTATTTTACGGTGAGATTGATCCTGACTAATTGTTCCTTTTTGGTTTGAGGAGGGATTCGAGAGACAGTGGGAGCCATCCTGTTTAGACAAATTAAAAACCACTCTAAACTTGCAAGAGCATCATGCTAAAGTGTTTCTTCTCTCTCTCCTAATTGCAGCGACCAAACATCATGACTGGACTTAACTTACTACTAGATAAAAACATACTGACAGGGCCAAGCTACAAAGATTATCTCAGGAATGTCAAAATGGCAATCACTTATGACAAGTTGGGGTATCTCCACACCACCAAAGCTCCCCCTGTCCCAGGTCCCAAAACCAGCGTCGCGGATAGGGAAATCCGTAAGACCTGGGAAATCGATTGCGCGAAGGCCAAGTGCCTCGTGCTTGCCTCTATGGACAATGAACATCAGAGGAGGCACGAAATATAGACCTTGAATCCATATTTCTCCATACAAAAGAACTGTATGGAGAGCAATCCCGTATCGCCAGATACGAAGTCTCGAAAAAGCTGTTTTCGGCGAGATTGGCCGTCGGATCATCGGTAGCGGAACACGTGCTTAAGATGATTGGCTTCATTGAGGAGCTCGCGGACCTTGGGACCACGTTAGAGAACGAGCTCTACACGGACTTGATTCTCCAGTCCCTTCCTTCCACTTACGCCCAGTTTATCCTGAACTTCAACTTACAAGAAAAAGAAGTTGAACTTTCAGAACTCCTCAACATGCTGAAGAGTGCAGAGGGCACCCTACAGAAAGATAGGGAAACATCCACTTTGTTTGTAGGAGGATCTTCATCTTCTAGGTCCAAGGCGAAAGCTAAGGGAAAGAAGAAGAAAGCCCCCGCCAAACCAAGGGGCGGTGTTAGTAAAGTGGATACGAAGGGAAAGACAAAGGCAACAAAGGTAGCGGGAAAGCTTGTGGGAAAGGAAGAATGCTTTTACTATCACAAGAGTAGACACTGGAAAAAGGATTGCAGGGCTTGGAAGGCCAGAACCCAGGATCTGAAGCAAGTTGCGGCTTCAGCTTCAGGTGTGTATGTTATTGAAAACTTTCTATCAATAAACTCTACATTCTGGGTATTGGATACCGGATCAGGATCTCATATCTGTAATTCTTTACAGGCACTGAGAAGGCATAGGGTTTTGAAGGCAGGTGATATGACCCTCAGAGTTGCAAACGGAGTTGGCATGGATGCTGAGTCCGTGGGGGACTATCACCTGGGGTTGTCAGATGGACACGTTTTGGTTTTGCATGATTGTTATTTTGTACCCAATGCAACCTGTAATATCATATCTGTATCTTTATTATCTAAAGAAGGTTATGAATTTGCATTTGTAAGTAATGTTGTGAACATTCACCTTAATCAAGTTTTGATTGGGTCAGGTACATTAAACAATGGTATATACGTATTAAACCAACCACGGATTTTCAATATCCAGAATACACACAAAAGAAAGTCTCCGGAAACAAATCAGGCTTTCTTATGGCATTGTAGACTAGGTCACATCAATGAGAGAAGGTTGACGAAGTTACATACAGAAGGATATTTGGATCCGTTCAAATATCAATCATATGCAACTTGTCAATCCTGTCTCAAAGGAAAGATGACAAAGACTCCGTTCACTGGACACGGAGTAAGAGCGAGCGAGCTCTTGGGACTCGTACACAGCGACGTGTGCGGTCCAATGTCTACACATGCGCGAAGCGGTTATTCTTACTTCATTACTTTTACGGATGACTTTTCAAGGTACATATATGTCTTCTTAATGAAACATAAATCCGAAGCCTTTGGAAAATTCCAGGAATATAAGAATGAAGTAGAAAAACAAACAGGAAAAAGTATCAAGACATTGAGATCTGATCGAGGTGGTGAATACTTAAGTGCTGAGTTCCTGGATTACCTAAAAGAGAATGGAATTCTCTCTCAGCTTACTCCTCCATACACTCCGCAACATAACGGTGTACCGGAGAGACGGAACCGGAACCTATTGGATATGGTACGTTCCATGATGAGTAACGCTGAGTTACCGTGATCATTCTGGGGATATGCACTAGAATCAGCTGCATACCTTTTGAACCGAGTTCCAACTAAGACTGTGCTAACCACACCATATCAGATGTGGTGTGGGAAGAAACCCTATCTTAAGCATATTAAGACATGGGGATGTCCAGCTTTTGTCTAAAAGCAGCATGCGGACAAACTCGATGCACGCTCAGTACAGTGCAAGTTTGTGGGATATCCAAAGAACTCCAAGGGATATTTCTTCTATTGCGAAGAGGAACAAAAGGTTTTTGTTTCTCGTCATGCCCACTTCTTCGAAACTGAGTTTTTGGAAAATCAGATAAGTGGGAGCGTAATAGAACTGGAAGAAATTCCAGAACCACGAGCTATTACTGAAAGCTTAGTAGAACCAGAAGGTTCGAAAGATCAGGACATTCCTGCGCCGCTCCGTAGGAGTAGTAGGCAGTTTCATCCACCCGAGAGATACTATGGTTTTCTCATAGACGGGGATAGAGAGGATTGCATCATTGATAGTGATGAGCCGACTAGCTTCCAGCAGGCCATTCAGAGCGTTGACTCGGTAAAATAGCTGGATGCAATGCGGACCGAAATGGAGTCCATGTACACCAACAAAGTATGGACGTTGGGCGTTGCTCCAGATGGGGTAAAACCGGTAGGATGCAAGTGGATCTTCAAAAGGAAGATTGGTGTAGATGGACAGGTTGAGACCTATAAAGCTAGACTTGTTGCAAATGGTTTTCGTCAAAGACCTAGTTTGGACTATGACGAAACCTTTTTTTCTAGTGGCCATGCTGAAATCCATTCGGATCCTTCTTGACATTGCTGCCTTCCACGATTATGAGATTTGGCAGATGGACGTAAAGACCGCTTTTCTGAATGAAAATTTAGAGGAGTGTGTCTATATGGACCAGCCAGAGGGTTTCATTCAGAGTGGGAGCAGCGGAAAGGTGTGCAAGTTGCTTAAGTCCATCTATAGACTAAAGCAGGCATCGCGGAGTTGGAACATCTGTTTTGATGAGACGGTCAAAGAATTTGGCTTTATCAAAAATCCAGATGAACCATGCATCTATAGTAGATTTGTAGCAAGAACTGTCGTATTCCTCGTATTGTACGTGGATGACATTCTTTTGATAGAAAATGACATTCCTATGCTACAATCTGTCAAGGGATTCTTGTCACACAGGTTCTCCATGAAAGACCTGGGTGATGCCTCTTACATTCTGGGGATCCGGATCTATCGTGACAGATCCAAAAGGATATTAGGACTTTCACAGTCCAGGTACATCGACACCATACTGAGAAGATTCAGTATGGAAGATTCCAAGTGCGGTAATCTACCGGCTTGTCACGGGATCACCCTCTCCAAAGAGATGTATCCTAAGACTGATTTGGAAAGGGATCGCATGTGAATTATACCCTACGCTTCTGCGTTAGGCTCTATAATGTATGCGATGTTGTGTACCAGACCAGATATAACTTATGCACTGAGTGTGGTAAGCCGGTATCAGTCAAACCCTGGGGAGAAACACTGGATAGCGGTAAAGAACATTCTCATGTACCTGAGAAGGACTAAGGAGATGTTCTTTGTGTATGGCAGAAAAGACCTCCAGATCGAGGCCTTTGCTGACTCCAGCTTCCAGAGTGACAAGGATGATTCCAAGTCCATGTCTGGTTATGTCTTTACCCTAAATGGAGGGGCGGTGTGAAGGAAGAGTTCCAAACAGGAAACCGTTGCTGACTCGAAGATGGAAGCGGAATATATCGCTGCTGCAGATGCCGCAAAAGAAGCCGTCTGGATAAGGAAGTTCTTGACAGAACTTCAGGTAGTTCCGTCCATTATTGATCCAATACCTCTGTATTGCGACAACAACGGAGATATAGCTTTAGCGAAGGAACCCAGGTCCCATCAGAAGTCCAGACACATCTTGAGGCGGTATCACCTGATCAGGGAGATCGTGGGTCGCCAGGAGATCGAGGTTCGGAGAGTTACTACGGAAGATAACACTGCTGATCCACTCACAAAGGCCTTACCCCAGACTCAGTTCGAGCGGCTGATCGGGATGATAGGTCTTCGATACGCCAGTAAATGGCCTTAGTGCAAGTGGGAGATTGTTAGTGTATATGCCCTAGAGGCCATTACTGTATCATACTAGTTTGTATATTACTTAATGGAATCTTAAGATATTCACCTTGTATAGACAATCTTGCTCAAAATAGTAGTATGCTACTTGGTTTGTTTCTACTTTAATGTGTACATGTGTTTATTTTAGTATATCACATATACACATTAGTGGAGCCCTTAGGATCGTTGCTTGATTACCAGCGTTGTGATGGCAGTCACACTCGTGGGGGCTGGGTAATCCACAAGCACATCCTTATGCAGGTCCCTAGTCATAGGACTATCGAGACAGGGCATCGATACTCCGGAGTTGACTAGCGTATGCGCTTCTCATCCCAGTATGGGAGACGGTCTGTCCCATAGCCGTCAGTACGTCGTACTTGAGATAGTATGCGGGTGCTCGTTAGGTTACGAGTACACTGGACAGGACTCGTCGGGAACTGTTGGTTGGTACTATACCTATCGTCAGTTATCAGTTCCCAGGTGACATGAGTACAGCTTAGTCCGCTGACTTGACACTGTCACTTCGCCTCGAGTGTGTTTCCACTGTACTTAGATTACTACCCTACCACGGCTCAAAGGAGTCGTGCAAACAGGTAGTAGTTGGGTGCAGTCCCGAAGCACTTGGAGGCAGTAAAGGTTAGACAGGATTCGTCTCTCCCGGTATTGGGGGTTGATATCGCGCTGTGTCTAGGAGAGCCATTACACAAACTCCCTGGCTAGGGCAAGCGAGATATACTGGATGTTTCCAGTGTTATCTCAGGGTGTTCTGGGCTACACTCCGACACGACTTGTACCGCTATTAGGGGACTGACGTTTACCGCCCCCTAGGCCCGCCATGCGATACTCTCAGACGAACAGACCGGACTGTACGCAGATTGTCACATTCAGGCTCAGTAGGAGTTCAGATGGGTTTCACCTCGTCCGTCTTCTTATCGGCATCTACCCGGGGGCCGTTACGCACAGCTAGTGCCGCTTGCGGTATGTGGTTAAACCCACTGCCAGCGTAGTGTCGAGTCTTTAGAGTCCCACACAGAGAGCTATTCGCCTTTAGGCAAAAGAGTAGAGGTCGCATGGTTTTGCGACAGGGTTCGGTCACATCCGTGCACTTGTGCACGTTTAGTGTCGGGGCAGTTATCACTAGCGGGCTTTGGTTTAAGCCAGATCCTATTGTACGTTTTGGGATTGGTTTTATCTCATTTGTATTCGTGTTCCTCGGAATGCGGATGCGGGTGTGTATGCACAGTTAACAGAGAGACAGAGGCAGAGGATTCTCATTAGGGTTGTTGACTGTTGACTTTTGCTAAACCCTAATGAGAATAAGAAATATGATTAACAATAATATTAATTAAGTATTATTGTGACATGGTTGTTGATGGTTGACTTTGTTGACTTGATGACTTAGTTGACCGGTTGACTAGGTTGGACTTGTTGACCATCATCATGACAATGGCTATCATTTCTTGGCATTGACCTTGGCTTGCTTATTTGTTCACATATTGCATTTAATGCAAGAAATGATATGGCCACTTGATATGATAAGAACCATCACATAATACTCAATTATTATTATGTGTTATGATGATTTTGGATTATCAGAGCAAGGGTGACAAAAGTCTTGCTCATTCTTTGATTTGCTTTCTCTCTCATGAAAGCTCTCTCATCCTCAAGCTCTCCCTCTTCCTCTTGCTCCCTCTCTAGTTCAAGGCAAAAACCTCTCATGTGTTGAGAATCATTTGCCTTGGAGATAAAAACCCAAAACACTTCTCTACTCATCCTAGTGCACAAAGTCTAGCAAGCCAAGTGTTCTAGTTTCCTCTAGTTTGAGGTTGAAGCCAAAGGTAGAAGCTTTCAGGTGGATCCATCTTCGGCACAAAGAGACGATGAGGAGACCATCCGACCACCATAAGAAGACCAAGAGAAGGAGTTCAAGTTATGGTATAACCCCTAAACGAGTAGGTAAAACTCTTAGTTAGGTTGTTAGATAGTTGTTTAACAAAAATCCGTATTTTGAGTCCATATTACCACCAAAAGAAAAATCGTTTTTCATCATTTCCGCAAGCCCGTAAGTACCGGGAGAGGTAATGTGGACTTACAAAAATTCGCCGCGCTTTAAAAAAAAATTGTTGCGTGTTTTGATATTGGTTGTTTGTGCATATTTTAATACGGAAATTAAAGGGCACAAAAGAAATTCAGATTAGGTAGGGATTTCATTACCCTTCCTAAGCCCCAAAAATCACAAAACTAGCATCCGCATCACCATTCGTTAACTAAAAAATATCTTGACAAGACTCTAAGGACCATCGCGCTCAATTAGGACAGAGGAAGGTCGTGGGTAATCTATTTCTTATCCGCATTTCTTTTGTGGTGTCTAAGGCAAGTGGTTACTTAATTAGGCCCGCTACTTATGTAACGGATACCTCCCACTTACCTGGCACTTACCTGGCACTTACCTGGACACAGGAGGGATAAAGAGGTAGTAGAAGATTTATCCTGCGATTTGTCTTCTGGAAGTCTAGAAGCGGTCTAGTGACTTACCTAGGTGACCGTAGATCTAGGATTGATTGTGCATTTTTGTTGTGATTTTTCTAAATCCGTCTTTTTCAAAACAAACCAAAAACTAAAACAAATCACTTTCTCTAATTATCACAAACGCTGCCACTTGTGCTACAACTGTTTAGTACATGCTAGGCTAGACACAGGATTCTATTGCCCGTCCTGTCCGCGTTTCTTTTATCGGCCCCAAAGTCGGTAATTCTTCGTCTTCTTTCGCACCACCCACATCATCGACCGAGATGGACGGATTTCCATCAAATTTTCACAACACCACTTTGCCACCAACCACAGGTGCGCAGAATCCACCACGCATCTCTCTCCAAGAGAGATGCTATCCTATTCTTGGTCCCCTTCCCACTTGTCTTTCTATTCCACCAGCCAATGGGGATAATTTCGAAATCAAACCTCAATTCATCAAACTGTTGCCAAAATTTCACGGGCTTGAATCCGAAGACGCATACATTTTTATAAACAAATTTGAAAATGTATGTGCTGTGATGGACACTTCACAACTTTCTGTGGATGCTATGCGTTTACGTCTTCTCCCTTTTACTTTGTGCGATTTAGCCGAGAAGTGGCTTTATAACACAACCGCACATTCTATTTCAAAATGGGACAAATTTGTTTTAGCATTTCTTAAGAAATTTTATCCCAATCATCAGACCGCCCACGTTCGAAGCGAGATCTACCAATTTACCCAACTTCCCAATGAACCATTTTGGAAATGTTTTGAACGATTTAAGGAACTGCTTATCCAATATCCTCATCACGGAATCAGTAGATGGGATCTTTGCCGCATTATATATGAGGGCATTACTCCTTCGACAAAGCAGACGCTTGAAACTATGTGTCAAGGCAAGTTCATGACTAAAGACGATTATGAAGCTTGGAAATTCTTGGAAGATTTTGCTGAAAACACTATACAATGGGAAAGCGTTAGATCACCATCGTCTTGGGAAGGTATCAATCAGCTCGATATTTCCATCGCAATGAAAGCCGAAATGGCCGTGATACAAAGGAAACTCGACGCTATAGAAAACATAATCTCTTCAGCCTCCCTAAACCAATAGAAGCTTCCCAAAACCGTGTGTGGTTGCTGTTCCAACCCATCACATTTGACGGAAGAATGTCCTTTGAATTCTCCGTTTCATGGTCAAGAACACACTAATGCTTCTTTTCAGCAACGACTTAGAAACGATCCTTATCTTCCACATATAATCAGGGTTGGAGGATTCACGCTAATTTTGCTTGGAACCAACACCAAACTCAAAACACGGTTCCGAACCAAAATAACTTTCAAAGGGTTCCTCCACAGCAACAACAACCTCCACAGAGTCAGAACCCCTTGCAAATACAGACTTTTCAAAATCCAGCCAACAATGCTGCTCCTTATAATAATTCTTTCCAAACGGCTGGTACAGAAAACTCCTCTGCACTCAATCGAACTTTTGATTTGTTCATGAAACATACCATGCAATTGACGGCTGATTTAAAGTCTTCTATCGACACAATAAGGAATGACTCCGCCTCCCACGGTGAGAGTATTAAATCGATAGAAGCGCAAATTGCACGATTAAACACCGAAATGAGTGCTAGAGAGAAAGGGAAACTTCCAGCTCAACCCCTACCTAATCCAGGCTACTCACATCATGTAAGTGCTATTACCACGTTGAGATCTGGAAGAGTGTTGAATAACCATGTGGGTGAACGGATTGATACTGATAATGATGACATAATCAATGACACCCTGGCTTCCACTTCTACTTCTTACCCTATTTCTTCTAGTTTACTTTCTTCTTCCGAGCCTATTCTCCGTTTTCCTCAAGGCTCGAACCCTCCACACTTCATCCTTTCCACCCTCACAAACTTTTCCACATATGTTGGACACCACCCTTATTGATAAAGCTCCATTTCCAAACCGATTGAGGGCCAACAAACCCAACGCACAAATAGAGAAGATTGTGGATATGTTTAAGCAGGTTAACGTAAACATCCCTCTCCTAGATGCGATTCAACAAGTTCCGGCTTATGCGAAAATACTTAAGAACTTGTGCACTAGGAAGAGAAAAACTCATGTACCGAAAAAAGTGTTCATGACGAGTAATGTAAGCACAGCATTTACCCAGCAAGTACCCAAGAAGCGTAAGGACCCAGGGTGTCCTACAATATCCATTTCTATTGGGGGTAAAAATATCAATCGTGCTCTACTCGATTTAGGTGCTAGTGTTAACGTGCTTCCATACTCTGTGTATGAGCAATTGGGTATCGGAGAATTAAAACCATCGCAATACACTTTACAGATGGCAGATCGATCTATCACCCAACCAAGGGGTATGTTAGAGGATGTGTTGATAAAAGTCGAAGAGTTTATTTTCCCTGTGGACTTTATTGTTCTAGATACACAACCTGTAGCAAACCCACGAAACCCAATTCCGGTGATTCTAGGTCGACCTTTTCTTGCGACTTCCAACGCTGTAATCAATTGTCGAAATGGTTCTATGACCCTATCTTTCGGGAATAGGTCAATTGAACTTAACATTTACAAGTTGGGAAGTGAAGCCTCCGAACCCTATGCTCATGTATGTTCTGTCAACATGATGGATGATGACAGCAACAAATCTGAACAGCTTCATGATACTGATCTAGACTCTTTTGTACGTTGTTTCTTGACCCCACTATGACTTATACACATACGGACCCTTCTATCGATCAGTCCGGGCCAACATCTAACGCTTATTCTGAACCTTTCATGGAGTCTGAGTATCATCCCGTTCTTTCCGATGACATTATTCTTCGGGATATCGATGAAAGCTTCGCTGATGAACTCGCATTCTTAGGTGACATGGATTTTACGATTAATCAACCTCCACCTAAAGAAGTTGAACCACCACCCCCTCTTCTTGACAATCATGAGAATGCGAGTAATCTATCATCACAATCATTGTGTCGTCTCTCCAAATCAAGAAGCAAACCTTTTCTATTACACCACTTATCTCTTCCCCACTTCTTCCTGGCTCTATATAACATGTTCTTCCACCAACCGGTGCGTTTCATCAATAAAATCTTCAAATGGTTGTTGTTGATTTTTCGTCTTTATAAAGCTTTGCATTGACCAATAAACTTTACCCCCCTCTTATGATTTTAAAAGCTTAATATTGTTTAACTCAAGTTTAGGAGGGGGGTATATTTTTGGCTCTTGAAAATAAAATTTGTACACAAAATTGTGAGCCAAAAATAAGTTTGGGGGAGGATTTTCATGTTCATTTATTCTTATCTCCGTTAATAACTTTTCCTCCCAAGCCTACAGGTTTTTGAGATTTAAAAGAGACAACAGTGAGGACACTGCTGTAAACAGGTTTGGGGGAGGTTTGAGCTTATTTACGCATCACTTTGCATTACACTTTGCATAAGCATAAAATTTTTAAAAATTTCTTTTATAATAAAAGATTAGAAAGTGAAAAATTACATTTAAAAGATTGGAAATGTTTAAGAAAACCAAGAAAGTTAGATGTTTTCTTAAACGAAACTAGTAATAAGTAGTTATGAGCCGTTGTCCCAAAGGTCAGTAAGATGAAGGAAGTCACTAATCCGCGGATAAAAATAAGTCTGAAAATTAGTTCCTATTCTGGAAGCCAAACATCTGAACGTTGATACCCTACTATACGCACTTACACACGTCTTGAAACTCGGGATAGTAGAGGATACCTTGAAATGCTCTTGTCTAAAAGCCAAAGTACGAAGAGAATAAATAATAAATGAAGCATAAAAGTATAAAATGGTGAAGAAAAATGAACATTGGTTTTGTAATCACCGAGGCAGCATAAAAAAAATATAGCGAGGGTGCTTCATCACTTAGTGCCTTAGACCAACTGGTTTGGGAGTCACTACTAAGCCTTAGGTTTTGCAAGACAAGAAAATTGCTAATTACGCCTAATCTGCTAGCACATTGAGTAGTCGGTCAGTTGGTACCTCAAGAAATATTAACGGTCGCATGAAGAATGTGTGAGTAATTCCATCTAAAATATTCACCAACTTAAAAAAAGTACGGAGGTAGATGGACAAGAGTATGATAGCTTGAATTGATTTCTCCGAGTGTAGGAATGTCTTTTACACACACGTAGGGGTGTATGATCGATGTTTGGAAGAAAGGTAGGGATGAAGAATAAAGGCGATGTTTTATTGAGGGATGATGTGATTTCTAACATCTTTTCATGACTATTAAGATAGGGCTCATGACAACCGAAAAGCTAGTGTAGTTGGAAACTCTGATTTTCAAGTTCTTTCTTTTATAATTCTTATCTTTGTATGTAACTTTTACAGTCTTTCTTTTATTATGGGATTTTGTGGGTGCAATCCGCTGAAAACCCTCAGGATAAAACACTCCTCCTACTAGGGACACCTAGAGGTTTAAAGACTTGTTGCACGTGCTCAGTGCAATCGTGTTGCCTACGAAAATGTGCTAGTTAGTTTTTCTTTTTGTTTTCTCCTTCTCCTGAATAAAAGAAGTTTGCTCGGGACGATCAAAGTCAAGTTTGGGGGAATTTGTTCTGTCGAAAATATTGCAATCTTTAACATAACAATTTCCTCACTTTTCTAATCATCTAAGGATATTTGTTATAAATATAACACGTATAACAAGTTCGTCTGGAAAAATATTAATTACCACGTGTTATAAATTATAATCAACATTCTGGAAGGAAATTATGTATTATTATTTCACGCATGATATTGTATATCTCAACATTCTTCATTGAGATTTTTTTGCAGAAAATTATTTCAGGACAGATATCGGAATCACAAATTCGCTGACAAAATGCAGCAAATCAAAGAGTTAAAATCTGGCAGAGATTCAGAAAAGATAAGAATATTCCAGATATCACCTGAATACCCATAGACCAACATCAGAAGACACAAGAGGAATGAAATCTCAAGCTCACCAAACGGCCGCGGAACCGCGACCGAGTCAGGCCGATCTGCCGCGGATCCGCGGCAGAGTTAGGGCATTGGCTATCAAAAGTTCTCCCGAAGCTTCATCTCAACTTCCTAGCTTGTTGAAGATGCTCCATTGTAACAACCTTGCTCTGGAAATTTCCCTCCAACAGCCTAACTTCTTAAGGAAGCTTGATAACTACTTTATTCTAGAAGTTTCCCTACAACTACCTAGCTTCTTGGGGAAGATTGACCTAGCTTCTAATGGAAGATTGGCGAAGGGCTATATAAAGGAACTAAGTCTTCATTTTGGGGGTTACTCAATTTTTGGTTGAACAATTCATTACAAAACTAAATCCAATTCAATTCCAAATCAAGATCCAAATCAAGAATCGTTGCGAACAACATCAAGCGACGACATTCAAGATCCTTTACGCGAAGCCGATCATCATCAAGAGCATGAGATTCTCGATCGGTCCAAGTCTCACGGAGATCGAGCAAAGCGAAATTCGACGGAATAGTTAGCTCTTCAAGGGAGCGATCGAGAGCAATTCTTATAATCTCGGATTGAAGGAAATTGTAATTAGAAGTTGATTAATAAAGGTGATCAATTATTAATTATCGTTTTCTTTAAACTTTCGCATATGAAATTTCTAATTCTTGATTCTTCGATTTTCATGATGAGTGAGTGAATCTCCGCTTGCTAAGAATTCGAAGGAATTTGGTAGATCAAATGGCGAGGAAATCCTAAACTCATCTTAAGTCTTATGAGAATTATGAACTTTAGGAAAAAGAATCGTCAATGACCAAATTTGGAATGAGATCACCGTTCTTGATAATTTCGTTGCAATTTGGGATTAAATGATTGATGATTCTCTTTGCTAAAGGCTAGATTTGAATGATGATCAATGAAAAGACAAGGGATAATGAAGGAGAAACCCTAGTTTTTTCAAAAGATCCCTAATCTTCATTCATCGCCATTGTTCTAGCAATAATTCATCAATAGATAAGATGAGTCATTTTTAGTATTCATCATTGCTACTAATTGCTATCGAATCCTACAAGCTATTCTTCATTTTCTTGATAACTAAAATTGAAATTGGACATTTTCTTGATTACTAAATCTTAAACTCTTTCTTGATATTTCTTGAAGATATATTATCCAATAAATGTAGATTCATTTTCTTGAATTTTCTTTACTATTTTCTTTCGACTCAACTAAAGCGAGAACGAATAAATACACGAATCTCATTGGACGACCCGTACTCATTAACGAACTACATCGACACCGTTATTGATTGTGGTTATAAATTCTTTGATTGTGATTATACTTTTCATTCAATCGAAATATTTGAATCAATCAGACTCTAAAGACTCGTCAATACACCAGCAGTAGGTGATGATCACGCAATCACCTACAAGACGTCAGCGGTACTAGCTGAACTTTCCGGCTACCCGTGTATTAAGCGATATGAAGATCAACAAGCAAGCTCGTCCATAGTCTCCATGAAGCCTATCAGTAACACTACCGTACAGTCCGGTCTCTTAGTCTGATATGTCGCATATCATGTCTAGGGATGGTAAACGCCAGTCCCCAGTAACATGATAAGTCATGCCGATGTCTGGCCTATAACGGTTCGAGAAACTACTGATAACTCTTATCAGTAAATCTCAGCAGCAGCCCTGGCCAGGGACTTCCAGTTATAGCCAATCGAGTATAGTGCAACATCAACCCCCAATACCGGGAGAGACAAAACCCCTCCTATCGCTCATTACCTCCATGTGACTTGGGACTGTACCTAAAATCCACCTGTTTGCACATCTCCTTTGAGCGTGGTAGGGAGGAAATCAAAGCATAGTGGGAGCTACACAAGACTCTATGACGATCTTGGGTTTACAGACTAACCTGTACCAGTGTCACTGGAGGACTGCTATCTGACAATAGGTATACTGCCACATAGGAGTCCTCGGCGAGTCATGTTCAGTATAACCAGTCTCCACTGAGCACCCGTCTACCATCTTTGATGTCAAACACCAATGGATGTGGGATCATCCATCGCCCATCATATGGGTCAAGAAGCCTATACGCTATTCTACTCTGAAATATCGATGCCCTAGTCTCGATATTCCCTCGACTAGGAACTTATTAAAGGATGTACTTTTGGACCACCGTGGCCGCACTAGTATGATCTCATCATAGTCCTGATAGTCAAGTATATATTCTAAGGGCTTTATCAACATGTAAGTGACAAACAATATAAATACCAGTCTACATGTTAAGATAAAGGTAACCTGATGGTATACTATCATGTCGAGCAAGAAAGTCCTCTATATATATGTACAAACATCCACTATATCATCAATAATGGCCTCTAGGGCATACATATTACTAACAATGTCCAGCTAATCTTTCGAGCATTTGGTCAATGAATGGTAGCGGAAAGTGATCTTTCCGCGTTGCGGCGTTGAGTTTTCGATAATCAATGCATACTCGCCACCCGGTCTGGGTGCGAGTAAGGATCAACTCATTCTCCTCGTTTGTGATGACCGTAATGTCCGACTTCTTAGGGACGACGTGTATAGGACTGACACGTTGGCTGTCTGAAATAGAGTAAATGATACCACTATTCAGATATTTGACGATCTCCTTTTTCACAGCCTCCTTCATGACTGGATTCAATCGTCTTTGTGGATCCCTGGCTGGTTTGGCATCATTCATCATATGAATGTGATGATTAACTATTAGGGGACTAATCCCCTTGATGTCCGCCATCGTCCAGCCGAATGCTTGCTGATTTGATTGCAAGACCGCGAGAAGGGCTCTCTCTTGCTCTAGAGCTAGAGAAGCAGAGATGGTGACTGGGAGGGTCTCGTTTTCACCTAAGTAAGCATACTTCAGATGAGACGGCAGAGGCTTGAGTTCGAGCGTCGGAAGTGAAATAACTGAAGGCAAGATTGGAGAAAATGTCTCGAACTCAAAGGATTCCATTAGGGGCTCAAAGCGAGTGTATGCAACCGAGTCGGATGGTTCAACTAACGCATCCGAAAATTCAAAAGATTCAAACTCGGGCGGTGACAAGCCATGATCGTTTGAAAACGTGAAGCACTCATAATGATGTTCAGAGTCGGAAGCAGCAGGTTAAAAGAGGAACGCACTAGTGGCGTCAAGATTACTGTAATCAAACAAGAATTCTTCAAATTCACAGTCCTCGGGGGAGATCTCCTGAATGGAACAGACATCTAGTATATGAGCACTTGGTTCGGATGGCAGATTCCCTAACCTAAAAATGTTGAGTTTAATTGTCATGTTGCCAAAAGATAGGTTCATGGAACCATTTCAACAATTGATCACCGCATTTGAGGTTGCAAGGATTGGGCGACCGAGTATCATCGGAATTTTATTCTGGGGGTTAGCTACAAGTTGTGTGTCTAAAACAATGAAGTCAACGGAGAATATGAAGTCCCTAACTTTAATTAACACATTCTTTAGCTCACCCTTAAGATGGGTGATAGATCGGTCAGCCATTTAAAGAGTACAGTGTGTAGGTTTCAATTCTCCTATACCGAGTTGCTCATAAACAGAATAAGGAAGCAGGTTAAAACTGGCACCGAGATCCAAAAGTACGCGATTGATGTTCTTATCCCCAATGGTTATTGAAATCGTAAGACAGCCAAGGTCCTTCCATTTTTGTGGTAAATCTTGGGTAAGAGTATCACTCACGTTACTAGCCAAGAAAACTTTCTTTGGTACCTTAGATTTCATCTTCTTAGTGCACAAGTCTTTCAAGATTTTTGCGTAAGACGGGACTTGCTGAATTGCATCTAAGAGGGGAATGTTGATGTTAACCTATTTGAACAACTCCATAATCTTCTCCATTATGAGTTTTGTTTATTGGATCTCAACCGGTTTGGAAATGGAACATTTTTAAAATTGGTTGAGTCCAATGCTTGTGGAGGAGATTGTGGAGTTGGAACGGAAACCAAAACTGGAGTTTGAGTGGAGTGAGATGTGGATCCGTTCGAAGCAGCGGTTGAAGAAGAAGAGCCTTTTGAAGAATGGAGAATATGCTCAAAAGAAGAAAAAGAAGGAGAGGAAGAAACGGCCGGGGTGTCATCATTATCAATTCGTGTGCAAATGTTGTTGTTTAGCATTCTTCCAGATCTCAACGTAGTCACATCACTCACATTATGGTTCTGTTGTTCAAGGGCAACATGTACATTATGTGGGTGACCGGGATTTGAGAGTGGTTGAGATGGAAGCCTTCCTTTCTCTCGCTCGCTTAAAACCGCGTTCAGCTGTGCAATCTGGGCTTCGACGGTCTTGATGTTTTCCTGTGTGCAGCGGTGTGTTGCACCAGAGACTGGATAGAATACTGGATGTTGGCGGTGGATTGAGTCGATTGCTTTACAAAAGTCTCTAGACTCTGTTCTAGCGAGAAAACCTTATCGTTATTTGACGGAACAAAGTTGTTTTGAGGAAAAGAATTGTTGCAGGCTGCAAAGTTATTCATCGGATTCTGAAAAGGTTGGGGTTGGAAAGGCTGCTGAAATTGTTGTTGAGCTTGTTGTTGAGGAGGAGGAGGCCTCTGAAAGTTGTTCTGGCCTTGGAATTGATGCTGGTTCTGATTCCAGACGAAATTAGGGTGGTTTTTCCAACCGGGATTGTATGTGAAAGAGTATGGACCGTTTTTAGGTGTTTACTGAAATGCAGCATTAACCTGATCCTGACCTTGAGATGGTGGATTGTAAAGACACTCTTCGGTCAAATGAGATTGATCCGAACAACAAGCGTAAATGGTACTATGGGGAGGAACATGGGCAGAAGAA
Organism: Agapanthus africanus; assembly: GCA_030015575.1. Classification (NCBI taxonomy): domain Eukaryota; kingdom Viridiplantae; phylum Streptophyta; class Magnoliopsida; order Asparagales; family Amaryllidaceae; genus Agapanthus; species Agapanthus africanus. The sequence continues at coordinate 173,621,616 of JASDDO010000022.1, read as the reverse complement.
GGAGATGAGAATTTGCTCTCAATTGCTTCCAGTTTCCGCGTGATTGCAGCCATCTTAGCCTTCATTACAATTGAGATATCGAGTTGATGAACTCCTGTCCTAGAGAGACCTCAAGAAGAAGAAGAAGAATTTGAGGTGTTTCCATCATTGGTAATGGGTAATTTTTGTGCACATTTCAGGGGGAAGATTGTTCCTGGCTTCACATATGTATAGCCGAGTTTCCATCATTGGTGCATAGACAATGTGAATGTTTTAAACTTGATTGATAATGTAAACACCTGACCGATACTACTAGAGTACTGGTGCTTAAAAATGACAAAAGTTTTGTATAATCAGATTCCTTATGAAAGACAAGGTGAAAATGGAAGAAAGTTGATATCGCCATTTTGCGATCCTTTTCCTGATATAATATTAAGTTGTTCCCCTCCAATTTTATCAGCTCGCACCCTAGATTTAGCATCAAAGAAGCTAAAACCTTAATAAAAAAAAAGATAATCATTAACCAAGCACCTAAAGAAACAAAAATAACTAATTAAGCACCTAAAAAGCCAAATAGCCAAACGATAAGCAACACATGAGAAGATTGGATGTCTTCTAATTTTGTATTGATTCTTAATAATCAAGCGCCTAACGAGCCAAAACATTATCAATAATGGAAAGAAGATTTATTCTAGTAATAGGTAGATTACTATATATATGGTGGCATATAAAACACAGATAGCAGTGGGCATCACTTCTAGCATTAGGTGTTGGTATATGTTTGGAGTAGGGACTGTCATAAATCATGGCTTAGTTTAATTATTTCTGCAGGCTGCAGGAAACTAATATCTAGAATTCTAGTAGATCAAAAACCAATTACTACATCATATATAATAAATATCATTAATTAATAATGGATCACTAGTGTCTCTCTGTGTGTGTGTGTGTGAGAGAGAGAGAGAGAGAGAGAATGTCAATGTCAGTTCTAGAAAATAATGTATAGGTTCCATTTATAATCGATGATTAGTTCCCCCAACTTATCTTAAACTTCTTTCTTATAGCCACTGCAACAAATCTCCGAATGTCAATGTCAGTTCTAGAAAATATTGTTCTAGTAGTTCCTCAAAGAAATGAATCCATATCAGATGTCAATAGTCAACAACAATAACAATATGCCCTTATCCAAAATTCTTGGGGTTGGCTATACAAATCATTTTCTTCCATTTCGCTAAGTTAAGGCTCGGTTAAATTAACAATTGGCACATCACTTTTAATTGTTTCTATCCATATTCGTTTACGACTACCCCTACCTCTTGTATTAACTCAATTTTGTCATTTCTTTAGAACATCTATTAGTCTTCTTTACGTATGTCCAAACGGTTCTCTTTTATTTTTTCTTCTATGGAAGCGAACACCAGTTTGCTACAAATACACTCATTTTTAATCCTACCTTTTCGTGTATTACCGATCATTGAGTCAATGCTTTCATTTCAGCAACACTCATCTTGGTGATGCTTTTTAATTGCCCAAACATCTTTGATCCAAAAAGTAATGGTAGTCATAAAGCCTTCTTATAGAATTTGGCTAGTGATGGTCAATATATACATTGTTTATCAGTATTGCCCTTTACAATATATTGTTAAACATCAGAAATAATAAGAAGTACAATTATTAACAGACAATTTATTAGGTGTTGGTAACACTAAAGCAATGTTCTATATTTCGGATGTCGGTACCGTGTCGGTCCGAAAATTTTGATGTCGGATATTAAATATCGTGAAATGTCGTGTGGTTTTATCAAATATCGGGTTTGATACTTTTGTAATATAAACATCATTTATATAAATTATTTTTTTGAAATAATATCAACTTATTCTCATTTTTAGTTTTATTAAATTAATATCTTTCTCAATATCTCAGTGGTAGAGTGGTCGCTTATTAAGCGAACGGTCGTAAGTAATGACGATGTCTTTTGTTCTTTATTTTTACAATGGACTGGGCTAATTACTTAAAGTCCAAAGCCCAAAACCCAAAATAAAATTACTTAAAAGCTTTTTTTCCCACGTATCCGTAAATGTCAGGTAAAATGCTAACATCTGACATGTCGGTCGACATCACGAAATGTCAGCCGACATTTACAAAATATCGGTAACCAAAAAAATCTGCATATCTATGTCGTTTTCTTTCCAAACCCGACATGTCGCTAATATTTCGGTGATGTCAGAAGACATTTAGAACACTGCGCCGAAGGGTTGATAAAAAAAACTTCATGTTTTTGTTTACAACTTCTAGAAACAAAAATTAAACCAATTGTTTTGAAATAGCTAGATCCCATGTGTGGTTGAGGAGCGGAGCCAGTGGGGTCACTGTTGCACAAGGCCAGCAAATTGGGGGGGAAAACCTTAGACCCACACTCGTCTCCATTATTCATGACTGATAAGAGAAGGCCTGCGGTTGTTGTTGTAAGGACAAAGTCGGGCTTTTAAAAAAAACTAAAAACCAAAATTTTCCTTTCCATGTTCCCATAGTATGTCCTAATTAATATTCCCCAAAATTATTTCCTTCTAAAATTTCCCCGCCCCATCCTCGAGCTATAGCGCCCTCGTCGTCTCTTCCTTTCTCGTTGCTCCCTCCAACCTCCTCCGACTTCCAGCGCCACCTCCATTACCACCCTTTCCTCCTATCCTCCAGTGGCTGAGCCCTCTCCTTCAATCCTTCGCCGTCAAAACCCTCCTCCTCCTCTTTACCGACATAGCCTCGTCGAGTAGGAGCCGTCAATTCCTCCACCGTCTCCCTGGCTTTCTCGTCAACGTTGAGATCCTCAACCGGTTAGTTAATTTATTCAAATTAAATTTTTTTTTTCTAAATTGAATTTGGTGGATAGGGCTTTAATTTGTGGGTTAATGTTAATTTGGAGATTTTGGATTGTGGTGGTGGGTGGCGTGCAGGGTTCCTAGGCACGCTAAGGAGGTCTCACAAGGCATCAACCATGCCAATTTCAAAAAATCTAGGTGCCGAAAAACCCGACTACGGATCGTTGGCTAGAAATCTAGGCGAAAATGAAACTAGTTAACAACTTAACTAAAGTTTAAACGGAAATACAACCTTTGTAGATCCGGTGCTCCACCTCCATAACTCCGCAACAAAATCCCCTCGCTGTCCAAATGAATTCCCGGGCTCTAGCGCCGGCTTCGTCGGAGAAATGGCGAGCTAGGTCGTCGATGTCCATGCCGAAGATGATCTACGTCGAGGCATCGCTAGATCAAGCTCCAACTTCACCAAGTCTAGAAAACTTGTGAAGGAAACACGCTCTACTACTAGGCAAGAGGTAGAGGATGAAGAAATAGAAAGTGGGTAGACTTTAGAATTGGATTTCTCACTCTATTCATCAATCCACCTTTGATGAAGTGAAGCTTTCTTCATGGAAGAAGATGAAGAAGAAGAAGAAAGTGTTATGATAAGTTATTCTAAAAATGAAAAGAATAATGAATTCTTATCATAATAGAACCATGCTTAGGTGTAGAGAATTAATTAGGGTCAAGTGGAATGGTTAGGGTTAAGGATGAGACAAAGTGGTCACAAAGTCAAAGTATTCATGAAGCTTCATGAAAGAACAAAGAATGCCATCATTTTATCATTTGCTTTTCTTTTTCCAAAAGAATAAATAAATGAATAAAATGAATAAGCAAATAATAAACCCGAACCATTTCATTAACCATGGTTTAATTCTTTATACTTAACCAATGTTACATGCACTATCAAACATGATACAAGCATGTGCACAAAATCATATCACATATATAATGGGCACATCCGAGCGAGAAAATCCATTTAAAGTGAACCAATACTAGTTAATGCAAAGTAATATATAAAATATATAATTATGCATTAAATCATTAAATCAACACTTGATTTAACGATCCGGTCATATCGCATACAACCGACTAATATCCAATGTATCGCTTATCGAATCAACCCTTGATTCGATAACTAGGTTATATCGCATACAACCTTTCGATACATTCATCGCGAGAATGGAATACGGTTTCATATACACGCATTATTCTCGGTCCCGCACATATCTCAAATGCGCTCCTATTTCGTTTCGCTTGAGCCAGGAAACCTCTGTGTAGGACTCTAAAGACTCGTCAATACGCCGGCAGCAGGTGATGATCATATCAAACACCCACAAGCCGCAAGCGGTCTGCTAAACGTAACGGCCACCCGGGTATTGAGCGATCTGAAGAACGACGAGCAAGCCCGATCACACTCCAGTGAATCCAACCAGTAACACTACCGTACAGTCCGGTCTCGTCGTCTGATATGTCGTATATCTCGCCTAGGGGTGGTAAACGTCAGACCTCAATAGCTCGATAAGTCGTGTCGATATGAGGTCTATAACGATTCGAGAAACTACTGGTAACACTGACCAGCAAATCTCAGCAACCCTGGCCAGGGATTTCCTGTTATAGCCAATGAAACACAGCGCAACATCAACTCCCTATACCGGGAGAGACGAATTCCCTCCTATCGCTCATTGCCTCCATGTGACTCGGGACTGTACCCAAAAACCACCATTTTGCACGCCCTCTTGGACGTGGTAAGATGGAAATCAAAGTACAGTGGGAACCACACAAGACTCTATGACGATCTCGGGTCAACAGACTACTCTGTACCAGTGTCATCAGAGAAATGCCATCTGACGTGAGGTATAATACCATCTGGTAGTTCTCGGCGAGTCCGTCCAGTGTACCCAGTCTCTACTGAGCACCCGTATATCATTTCTGATATCAAACACCGATGGATATGGGATCATCCATCGTCCATCTGTATGGGTCGAGAAGGTACACGCTAGTCTACTCTGGTATATCGATGCCCCGTCTCGATACTCCCACGACTAGGGACTTTGAAGGATGTACATATGGACTACCATGTCCCCACTTGTATGATCCGCATCATAGTCCAGGTAGTCAAGTACACATCCTAAGGGCTTTACCAACATGTAACAGAGAGACAATCAACGTACACGTTAAGGTAAAGATCAACCAGATAGCATATTATCATGTCGAGCAAGAAAGTCCTCCCTATATACGTCCCAGCATCCACTATAATATACATCCATATGTACAGTAATGGCCTCTAGGGCATACATATAACTAACAATCTCCCACTTGCACTAGGGCCATCTGTAGCAGTGGTTGCAGTATCTCATACTCAACCATCCCATAAAAGTCTCTCTCTGGGAATAGGCCTTCGTGAGTGGATCCGCTGCGTTATCCTCTAAGTCTGCTCTCCTTGCCTCGTTCACCCTGGAGATCAACCATCTCCATGATCAGGTGATACTGCCTTAGAATAAGTCTGGATCACTGATGGGACCGGCGTTCCTTGGCATAAGGCACAACTCCATTTTCTCACAATGGTAGGAACTAAGTTCATCTCATGAACTATTATAGATCCAAACAGCCTCTTTGGTAGCATCTAAAGTAGCGATGTATCCTGCCTTTATCGTCTAGTATGTCACGGTATCTAGCTTAGAACTCTTCCAACATACCGTCCCTTTACTGAGGGTAAAGACAATGCCTGTGACTGATACTCAGTCATTTTTATCACCCTGGAACACTTCCAGTCATTCTCCCCAGGATCAATTGATACCATCTCACTACAACTAGTGAGAATCCTAACATCCAATTAAATCTATCCCATAGATCAAAAACTCAGGATTTAGGAGGTATCATTTTGATCCTATATGGAGAATCCTTGTGATAAGCGGAGATTGATCGAGCGTAGCATAGGAAACTCCTTCCCTATCATGAGTATGTTATCCACGTACTCTATGAGGATCACTACCATACTCCCTACTACCCTTTTTGTTTATACAAGGTTCATCTACCATTTTGATGATGTCAAACTCTTTGACTAACACATCAAAACAGATGTTCCAACTCCGCGATGCCTGCTTTATCAGATAAAGCATCTTGCTCACGTTTCCGCTGCTCCCACTGTCTAGGAGGCCCTCTGGCTGTGTACTTATAGACACTCTTCTAAAACATCATTTAGAAAAGGAGTCATGGTACCCAACCGCCAGATATCGTGGTCATGGTATGTAGCCGTGACAAGTAGGATCTGGATGGACTTAAGCATAGGTACTGGAAAAGGTTTCATCATTATCCACGCCTGGTCAATGACGAAAACCTTTAACAAGTCTAGCTTTGAAAGTCTCAACTTTTCCATTTACACCAAGTAACCTTCTCAAGATATACTTGCTCCTGATGGGGATTTAACCCTTCAGATATAGCAACCAAAGTCCATACTTTGTTGGTGTATAAGGATTCCATCTCAGATCGATAAGCATCCAGCCATTCTTACAGAGTCTTACTCCTGATGGCCAGCTCGAAGCTAGTTGGGTCATCATCTCATGATGCAATCCTCGCTCCCACTGTCATAGAGAAACCGAAGTATCTCTTAGGTGGGTGAGGAACCCTACTAGATCGGCGGAGAGGCTGAGGTTCATTGGAATCTACTGAATCCTTTGGTTCTGTCAAATCATCAGCTGCAGTTTGTATAGCTGGAACATTTCCAGTTGTACATAAAAGACGTTGACTCGAGCTTGTCCGGATTTTGCTTTTAGACATTGGCCGGACAACCCCAAATCTTAACTGACTTAAGAGATGGGCTCTTCCCTTTCCATATCACATATGAAGTGGTAGTCTACTGATTTGATCGGGACCCTATTCAATTGGTATGCAGCTTCTCAAGCGAATAACTCCCAAAAGGAAATAGGTAACTCAGTAGTACTCATCATAGAGCACACCTTATCATATAGGGTGTGATTGCTCCGCCCTGATATACCATCGTGCTATGGTGTATTCAGAGGAGTAATGCTGAGAGAGAATCTCATTCTCCTTTAGAATAGTCCAGGAATTCCATGCACAAGTATTCTCCTCCTCGATCACATCAAAGGACATAATACTTATACCCATATTTTGGTTCTCTACTTCTAACTTATATTCTGTGAATATCTCAAAAGATTCGGACTTGTGTTTCAACAGGAACATAGATCTGAATCTTGAGAGATTATCAGAGAATATAATGAAGTATAAAGAATCAGTCCTGGCATGTGTAGACAGGAGACCTTACATACATCATCATGTATCAGTCCCAAGAGTTCACTAACTCTTTCTCTGTTTCCAATAAACAGAGCTGTGGTCATCTTATCTTTGTGACATGACTGGCGAGTTTCACAAGATGTAAATTCAATCTAATTTAAATATACATCTTTATGTAACTCTAACTAGTCGGATCACATTGATATGACCTAGTCTACAATACCTCAAGAAGGATCCGTTCATTTATGAACTCTTCCTCTTGTGTGTGTCCTATATACTAAGAACTGTAGTTTGATTTAGAACATTAATGCTTTTAGATAACGTGCCTGAACCGATCAACTTTTGATGTAGGAAATGTCCAAAACATTATCCAACAATACAAAATTTTATCGTTTCTTTACTAATAAAGAGACAGATATGATTTTGTATATCAGGTTCGGTATCTAATAACATTCGTTCAGAATCACTGTATTGGTAATACAGGGTGACAGTGACCGACAGACTTGGCTGCAACACTTGCCCAGTTTTCTGCCTCATGAAACTTTTCACCCGTTCTCAGTTTTTCTACCCTTTTGTAGCCCTATGTAACAGATTACATATCTGGGATCCTGATCCGGTATCATATACCAAGGATGCGGAGGATACTGAGAAACAGTTATGTATAATGAACACACCCGAAGATGATGCATCAGCATGCACTCTCTTCGTTTGGGCGGCACGGGAATCTTGGTATTCCCCAATTTCCTGTTCTGTCTTATAACAATTATAAGTTGGAGCGGGACCAACGTTCCCCAGCTCAGTATAACAAGAGGGTTCGGTCAATTATCCGTATTATTATCTTGATTAAGGCGTGATATGGTCGCTACCAGGAGAGAGAGAGAAGAAAACACTCAGCGTGCGCTCTTGCAAGAATAGATTGGTTTTTATTTTATCTAATCAGGATGGCTCCCACTGCTTTTTATCAAATCTTCCTTCAAACCCTAAAAGGAAAGACTAGCCGAGATTAATTACACACTACAAGTTCACCAATCTTTCAGCCAGGCCAGTGTCGGTACTTTGAGGGAGGTCCCCCGTGCTTTCGCACGAACCTAATTAATGTAAACCTCGTTTTCCCAGAGGCGTAACCTCGTTGACACCTTTCTAGACACCTACTTGATCGGCTAATTGTGATGTATAAAACTCTCCCAGGAGTAACTCTTACTCGCAGCGGGTATCGGGATCCAACTATCTCATAGAAGGTATGCAATCTCATTGCAAATTTCAACACTTGAAATTCCCGATAATATTTTGCCCCTAGCGTCCTATGACCTTGACGCAGGCCAACAAACCATCGCCCGCTAGTCAAGTTCAACCCGTCATTTCCTGATTGAATTAAACCCACCCGCACGACCCTTGACGCAGGCCAACAAAGTCGCACGACTACCCTAATCCAATCTGCATCATGTGCATAAGCAGATAAATACTAGTTAGCTACTGCACACTACGCCTTGACGCAGGCCAACAAACGTAGCACGAATACTAACTACCACTTATCTGAAATGACGGAGGGCTACGACAGGTTTTTCTGAAAACCTATTGCGTAATGAACTTGATATCGTTGTAGGATCGAATGAATTTTGAAATGGAGTGCTTTTGAGGCTTTTCTAGTTTTGCTAAAGGAGTCACTCCCGGTGAAGGGATCGTCGGTCCTTTCCTCGTCGAATGAGGTGCGGGATATATCATATATATCACTGTGCAAAGCAAAAACATTTAAAAGCAATCAAAAGACAAACCGAGTGGTGTAGCATCTGCCAGTTATTGCTAAAGGAGTCACTCCCGGTGAAGGGATCTCGGTCCTTTCCTCATCGAATAAGGTGCAGGATATATCACATATACCGCTGTGCAAAGCAAGAACTGTAGCTACCTGTTTTACTTTGAAATTCGATTCTACAACATCTTAGGTTTCTTTTATTTCATTAATCTCATTAATGAAGTCCCATCATTTAAGTACCTAAACATCACAGATAAATACGACGTATACTTATGCCATCCGCATTCGCCTCGATGTCCCCTCGTGCACCGTTAGGTTAGGTAACTAACGACAGAGCAGGGCAGGGCTAACGCGGGTGTAAAACATAAGTAAAGCCTATATAATATATCATATATACTATATACTGTATCTATCACAGAACATCACATGATCACATCACAGATATCGCATCAGAAGAAACATATGAAATATTGGATATACTAGGACGTCCGTGTTTTCAATACGAGCCAGTATAAAAAACGGATTCCACGGTCGCGATGAATAGCCAATCCCACACCCCTAGACCCCTACGAGAGCGTCATGCAACCCTACCAATTCTAGAGTTAGGAGACCCGGCCTCGACTCCTCGAGTTGGTCTCCCACTGGACTCCAGAACCCGGTTACTTGTGCCCTCCTCCTTGGGTCTATCCTAGTGCGGAAAAGTAAATAATATACAAAAGGTGACAACTTCTGCAACCTGGAAGCGCCCCAATAAAAGAATATTACATACAAGTTTTTACATGAATGAAAATGAAAAACACTCATCTCACATAAAAACCCCCCGGCCATTCAAACACGACGATCCAATATAACATATCCAGCAACACATAACATCACATGTCATCAACGTAAGTAAACATGTGCATCCCAATTGTCGTTGACATATAGCAACGAAACCGGCGATATCACATATTACACTTACGGTCACAGAAAAGAAAGTGTAAAACTACAACAGTTGGAATCCGCAATCACCTCAGACATCGCATGCCTGACCAAATGAATTACTTAGACATCGCATGCCTAACAATTATAAACCCCGCATTTTAGTCTCATTATCGAAAACTCTTTTCAATATCAAGTCGGGCAATTCAACAAGATTCCCGACAATCTGATCGAATGCTCGTCGTAAACTTTAGTAGGCGGCCGCACCCCCGACGCCGTCGACGAAGTGCACCAAGGCGGAACACCGCTACCGCGAGCACCCGAACGGATACTTTCGGCGACGGGGTTCTCCTACAGTCACTTGGTCGGGGCTATGGGGTGAGGCTGTCTATTAAGTTTACCCAGCGAGTATCCGCGTACGCTACGTGATTGCGACGGACTTTTGATCACATCAAAATTCCGTGGCAACCGATCAAGTGAGACTAAACTGCTATGTTTATAACATTCATTCAGTTATCTCATAACTTATTGTGAATTCCAATTATTGTATTACATTCCGGATAAATAGAAAATGTCAAACTTTCCGATCGAACAATCAAACATCCAAGTTTTCCCGATACAGATCAACACATGATACAAGTCTAAAGACATTCAGTTCGTGCCTCAGTACCAACGGTCCAGCCGTAGTAGGGTCAAGCCAACGCCTCACATGTGGCACACCGTACTGCCCCAAACCCGAAGGTTCAAAGGGCAGTTCAAGACGGTCACATAATCGAGTTAAGGTTTGTTGTCTTCTAGAGGGTCCATCGAGTTACTTGCACTACTTAGAACGTCTTTAAACCACGGAAAAATCCAACACTTGGAAATTTCCCGACAGGGGAAAAATTGGGTATTTATATCCGGTCGAAACTTTTTAACATATTCTAAAAATACCTGGAAAAGCACACCGACAAAAATTTGACAGTCCGATCGAATACACCGAGTCCCCAATACAACCCAGAAAATACAACTCTGGAATAAATATTAAAAACATCCAGAACACACAAGAAACACCAACAGAAACAACTGAAGAAAACACACATCCTGATCATCACAGACGGCCGCGGAACCGCCGCAAAAGGGGGGTCAACGCCGCGGTTCCGCGGTCGTACTGTTGAATTAGGTAGTCGTTTTCTCCAGTTTTTCTTAGAATTTCCTGCACATTTCTCTGCATATTTTTAATTCTAAAAAATCCACAATTTACAGAATTGTCCAGAGAGCATTTTTCAAGTCGGGGTTTTGGGTCGATCGGACTTCTAACTCCGTCGGGACTTCGCCTAAGGCTCTAGCTAGGCTCTGATACCACTGCAGGGTTCCTAGGCACGCTAAGGAGGTCTCACAAGGCATCAACCATGCCAATTTCAAAAAATCTAGGTGCCGAGAAACCCGACTACGGATCGTTGGCTAGAAATCTAGGCGAAAATGAAACTAGTTAACAACTTAACTAAAGTTTAAACGGAAAAACAACCTTTGTAGATCCGGTGCTCCACCTCCATAGCTCCGCAACGAAGTCCCCTCGCTGTCTAAATGAATTCCCGGGCTCTAGCGTCGGCTTCGTCGGAGAAATGGCGAGCTAGGTCGTCGATGTCCATGCCGAAGATGATCTACGTCGAGGCATCGCTAGATCAAGCTCCAACTTCACCAAGTCTAGAAAACTTATGAAGGAAACACACTCTACTACTAGGCAAGAGGTAGAGGATGAAGAAATAGGAAGTGGGTAGACTTTAGAATTTGATTTCTCACTCTATTCATCAATCCACCATTGATGAAGTGAAGCTTTCTTCATGGAAGAAGATGAAGAAGAAGAAGAAAGTGTTATGATAAGTTATTCTAAAAATGAAAAGAATAATGAATTCTTATCATAATAGAACCATGGTTAGGTGTAGAGAATTAATTAGGGTCAAGTGGAATGGTTAGGGTTAAGGATGAGACAAAGTGGTCACAAAGTCAAAGTATTCATGAAGCTTCATGAAAGAACAAAGAATGCCATCATTTTATCATTTGCTTTTCTTTTTCCAAAAGAATAAATAAATGAATAAAATGAATAAGCAAATAATAAACCCTAACCATTTCATTAACCAAGGTTTAATTCTTTATACTTAACCAATGTTACATGCACCATCAAACATGATACAAGCATGTGCACAAAATCATATCACATATATAATGGGCACATCCGAGCGAGAAAATCCATTTAAAGTGAACCAATACTAGTTAATGCAAAGTAATATATCAAATATATAATTATGCATTAAATCATTAAATCAACACTTGATTTAACGATCCGGTCATATCGCATACAACCGACTAATATCCAATGTATCGCTTATCGAATCAACCCTTGATTCGATAACTAGGTTATATCGCATACAACCTTTCGATACATTCATCGCGAGAATGGAATACGGTATCACATACACGCATTATTCTCGGTCCCGCACATATCTCAAATGCGCTCCTATTTCGTTTCGCTTGAGCCAGGAAACCTCTGTGTAGGACTCTAAAGACTCGTCAATACGCCGGCAGCAGGTGATGATCATATCAAACACCCACAAGCCGCAAGCGGTCTGCTAAATGTAACGGCCACCCGGGTATTGAGCGATCTGAAGATCGACGAGCAAGCCCGCTCACACTCCAGTGAATCCAACCAGTAACACTACCGTACAGTCCGGTCTCGTCGTCTGATATGTCGCATATCTCGCCTAGGGGTGGTAAACGTCAGACCCCAATAGCTCGATAAGTCGTGTCGATATGAGGTCTATAACGATTCGAGAAACTACTGGTAACACTTACCAGCAAATCTCAGCAAACCTGGCCAGGGATTTCCTGTTATAGCCAATCGAACACAGCGCAACATCAACTCCCTATACCGGGAGAGATGAATCCCCTCCTATCACTCATTGCCTCCATGTGACTCGGGACTGTACCCAAAAACCACCGTTTTGCACGCCCTCTTGGACGTGGTAAGATGGAAATCAAAGCACAGTGGGAACCACACAAGACTCTATGACGATCTCGGGTCAACAGACTACTCTGTACCAGTGTCACCAGAGAACTGCCATCTGACGTGAGGTATAATACCATTTGGGAGTTCTCGGCGAGTCCGTCCAGTGTACCCAGTCTCTACTGAGCACCCGTATATCATCTCTGATGTCAAACACCGATGGATATGGGATCATCCATCGCCCATCTGTATGGGTCGAGAAGGTACATGATTGAAAGAATTAAAGTTAACCGCAATCAAGACGGTGTCGCTATGCAGCTAGCCGGTTGAGCACGGGTCGATCCACAGGGAGATGGTTGTATTTCCGTTCTTGTCTTAGACGAGTCAATAAAGAATCTGTGTATGTTTGTTCGAGACTATCCTATGTGTAATATTTGCAAGTATAAAGTTGTTAAGAAAAAGATACGAGATTATAAGCTAAAGAAATCCGTACTCAAAACCTTTGAGCCGAGTCTTGACCAATTGAAGCTAGAGCAATCGGCAACAACGTGGATTAGGAGATTTAAGTGCGGTATTCGTGGAATACGGCTTATTTACCCTTGTCCTTCCGTTCTTGTCTCTTGCTTTTCGCCTCCGGCCAAACCGAACGCAACCGGTCGCGGTTAGGAATCACCGTTACCTTGTCAGGGTACGGTGCCTAACGGAGCGCTTGCGTATCGTTTGGGTGGAGTTCAATGGAAAATAACGGGAAAAGGAAATGGGCAAAGAAACGTTAACTTATAATACCGTATTTCTTCTTAACAATAATAATTACATTCATTCACAAAAAAGAACAAAAGAGAGCAAAAGAAAAGAACAAAGAAAAGAAAAGATTACAAGTAATTAAGTGCATGAATTAAATTGCAAGAAAGTAAAGCAAGATAATAATAAGCAAGTAATAAAAAGCGATAAAAAGAACAAGAAACTAGAACTCAAGACAAGCATGGGATCAATAGCCAACCCTTAAACTTGCAAGCTCAATCAAGAGGTTGCAAGATCAAGGAAAGGGTAGAGAACGCATGTGAAATGAAGTTCTAATTCCATAAGAAAATACGACCCTTGAGATCAATAACTAACCCTTAACCATTCAAGCTCAATGAAGAGGTTGAATGATCAAGAGAAAGCAAGAATCTCAAGGGGAAAAAGAAACAAAAGAGAATGATACAAAAAGCCCTCATCTTCAATGATCTCCCACTCAAAAAGCTCTCACTACAATTTTCATGGAAAAAGAATGAAGAAGAAGAAGAAAAAGACTAAATCCTAAAAAGAAAGAAGAACAAAGAATGACCCCCTTGACTTTGATCAGATCCGGGGTATTTATAGGAAGGGAATGGGAAACCTAGGGCAACAATCTGCCCATAAACAAAATTACAAAATAGCCCCCAAAAGTTGACAGAGTGAGGACCCCACATGGCCGCGGATCCGCGGCCAATACCCCCTATTGGCTGCGGATCCGCGGCCATCTTGGTGAGTTGGGTGATCGTACTTGGTGGCTTTCCCTGGTTTACTTTTTCCTCGTGTTTGAAAACTTCAAACTGCACAAAAGTCTTCCAGAATATCTGCAGATTTCTTAGTCCAAGATTGCTTTCTTTTCTTCACTTTTGACTTTATCTCCTTCGAGCTCCGCGCACCCATTGATTCTTGTGTAGCCCCCCTCGTGCTCTGTGCTTGTCCCAGACACGAATGACCATTGTCATCTGTCTTGTTTCTGGAACTGATACTCGGCACTGGACGGATATGGATGACCGGAACCCGGCTTTTATCTGCCGTCAACAGATGTTCTGCTTTTGGCGTAACTGTGGAGATTTATCTTGATTTGCAATATTTGTACTAGAAACCTGTATTCTGTAAATATGTAACAAACATGGATTAAAAGCACCTACCTATAAACACACGAGCGTATGAATGGGCGGTATAAAATGCAATATTCTGGTATGAACAAATACCCCCAAACTTAACTTTTGCTCGTCCCGAGCAAAACCAATTATTCCCAAAAATAAAATCCTAACCGCACTTTCGCAGGGAACGCGATTGCACTTAGCATGTGCAACAAGCCGTTAAACCTCTAGGTGTCCCTAGTAGGAGGAGTGTTGTCTCCTGAGGGTTTTCAGCGGATTACACTCACAAAATCCCGTCAAGCTAGTGTCATAAGTTAACATCGATTCTACTCCTACAGTTTAGTATTTACGTTAGAAATTCTATCATCCTAAGTTAGAAATATCCAACCCTTATTTTTCAGACCTCCTATCTATTTAACCTTGGATCTCCTGAGTTTTCCTTCTAAAGTGCGGCCTCAAATCAGGGATTTTTATCAACTTTATAGAAAACACAAGTCTTATTCTTTATTTCTATCTTTTATCCAAATATCGATTGTATACCCCTACGTGTGTGTATATTTGCACCCCTACACTCAAGAATTCAATTCAAGCTATAATACCCTTGCCCTAATACCTAATACTACTTCTTTTCATTAAGGATGGACGGATTTGCTCACACATCTTTCATGCGACTATTAATGCTTCTTGAGGCACTAACGACCGATTACTGAATGTGTGAACTTTAAAGCGTAAATAGCAGTTTCCAGGTCTTGACTTTATTCTATTTTTTCTTTTTCTTTTTCTTTTTCTTTTTCTTTTTCTTTTTCAAGACCGGATATATTTTTCAATACTCTTTTGGTGTTTAGCTTTAAATACCGTTTTTTCTTTCATACTAGGCTTTCAGGCAAGAGTATTTCTAGGTATCCTCTACTATCCCAAGTTTCAAGGTGCGTGTAAGTGCAGTTTGTAGGGTATATACTTTCTAAATTTGAACTCAAGAAAAGAAACTATTTTTCAGACTTATCCTCCAGTAAAGCTTCAATACTTTCCCTTCATCTTGACTTAACTCAAGAACTGAACTCAAAAAACTGTAAGGACGTATACTTACCAAAGTTAGACAGAATGAGGGTTATTTTTAGGGTTTTCAATTCCTAAGTCTAGAATTTAGTTATTTCTAATATATCAACTAAACTTTCAGAATAAAAATCTAAGTTACCCTATTAGCTAACTTGACGACAAAGTTTTTATATTTTTTGGAAAATTTTTTGATTTTTGTGGGTTTTTAATAAGGTATGCAAATGCAAAATATACAAATGAATGCGAAGGAAGAAAGCTTACCGAGCAACCCCCAAACTTAAACTTGACAGTGCCCTCACTGTCAGGCTACACCAAGAGGATCAAAATTGTCGGCGCGCTCTAAAAAAAAATTATATACAAAAAGGAAAACAAAAAAAATATATACAAAAAAGTGTCCCCCCCAAACTTAAGTAAAACAGTGTTTCTACTGTTAAGCGTTGAAGTTCAGGATTAGGGGGGAAGGAGAACAGTATCAAGCTATACAAGGCCTTACACAGGCCAAAAGTTAACACCAACCATTCAAAGATTTTATCGCTATAATGTACTGGTTGGTGGAAGAAGGCGTAGAGAAAAGAGATGGAGAATACGCGAGACCATATGCGGAGAGAAGCGGGATATGGTCTCGGTATATGAGAGGAAGAAGAATGGCGGGAGGGAAAAAGAAGTGGAATACGAAATTGAGGGTGCAAATGGAGTAAATAGATTAGCACAATTTGTGATGACCGATGTGTGAAAAGCGATTGTGCTAATATATTTATCCGTCTAGAAATGGGGTCAAATCCCTCAAGATTCGTGAGAAACCTTGGGTACGCCGAACTTGGTAAACCAGACACAGGAAGTGAAAATGATACGGTTTCTTGTAAGGTCGGAACGATGGGAAGGATGGAGGGAAGTGATCGAGGAGGGGTATCGGTTAAGGTTTCGGGAGGGTGCTGTTCATCACAGAATAATGCATTTTATACCGCCCATTCTTACGCTCGTGTGTTTATAGGTAGGTGCTTTTAATCCGTGTTTGTTACATGTTTACAGATTTCAGGTTTTCAGTCAAAATATTATAAATCAAGATAAAATCTCCACAGTTACGCCAAATGCTGAACATCTGTTGACAGCAGATAAAAGCCGGGATCCGGTCATCCATATCCGTCCAGTGCCGAGTACCGGTTCCCGATACAAGACATGTGACAGTGGTTATTCATGTCTGGGACAAGCACAGAGCACGAGGTGGGCTGCACAAGAATCAATGGGTGCGCGGAGCTCGAGGGAGATAAAGTCAAAAGTGAAGAAAAGATAATGCAATCTTGGACTTGGAATTCTGAAGATATTCTGGAAAGATTATCAGAAACTACATGTACCAAACAACAGGGCACAGGAAACCAGGGCAGCCATGAAAATACCAGCACCCAATTCCACTGTACGGCCGCGCATGCGCGGCCAAAAGGGGGTATTGGCCGCGCATGCGCGGCAAGGTGGGGCCCTCTCTGCATCATCTTTTGGGGGCACTTTGGGGATTTCATTTTATGCCAGAATTTGGTCCTAGGGTTTCAGAACACTTCCTATAAATACCCCGGACCTGAGCTTAACCAAGAGAGCAATTTTTGGAGCTTTCTTTGTTCTTCTTTTTTGTGTAGTTTTGTTCTTCTTCTTCCTCTTCTTCATTCTTTCTCCATTAAAATTGTAGTGAGAGCTTTTTGAGTGGAAGATTAATGAAGATGAGGGTTTTTTATCTTTCTTGTTAGCTTGCTCCCCCTTGAGATTCTTGCTTTCTCTTGCTCATTCAACCTCTTCATTGAGCTTGAATGGGTAAGGGTTAGTTATTGATCTCAAGGGTCGTATTTTCTCACGGGACTAGTTCTCCACTTCACATGCGTTCTCTACCCTTCCCTTGATCTTGCAACCTCTTCATTGAGCTTGCAAGTTTAAGGGTTGGCTATTGAGCACATGTTTGGCTTGGGTTCTACTTCCGTGTTCTTTTTATTTGCTTATTTATTACTTGCATTTTTCATTCTCGCTTTTATTACTTGCAATTTTATTCATGCACTTTCCTTCTTGTAATCTTTTCTTTTCTTTGTTCTTTTGTTTTTGTTCTCTCTTTTTGGTTCTCTTTTGTGAATGTTGTAATTATTATTGTTAAGAAGAAATAAGGTATTGTAAGTTAACACATTTCTTTACCAATTCCTTTTCCCGTTATTTTCCATTTGAACTCCGCCCAAACCATACGCAAGCGCTCCGTTAGGCACCGTACCCTGACAAGGTAACGGTGATTCCTAACCACGACCGGTTGCGTTCGGTTTGGCCGGAGACGAAAGCAAGAGACAAGAACGGAAGGACAAGGGTAAATAAGCCGGATTCCACGAATACCGCGCTTAAATCCCCTAATCCCCGTTGTTGCCGATTGTCTAGCTCCAATTGGTCAAGACTCGGCTCAAAGGTTTTTGAGTACGGATTTCTTAGCTTACAATCTCGTATTTTTCTTAACAACTTTATACTTGCAGATAAACACATAGGTTAGACAAAACAAACATACAAGATTCTTTATTAACTCGTCTAAGACAAGAAGTTAAGATACCACCATCTCCCTGTGGACCGACCCGTGCTCACCGGCTAGCTGCAAAGTAACACCGTCCTGATCACGGTTACACTTAAATTCTTTGAACATCTGACACGCCATCGGCGTGCGATCAAATGGCGCCGTTGCCGGGGAGACGGTAGCGTATTTTCTTTCTTGTTATTCGGGTTAATATTCTTTTTGTATATATATAAAAAAAAATTATTCTTTTTTTTTTGGACAATATTTTTGTGGGCAAGTGTGCAGATTTTTGCAGATTTGCGAACTGCGATTGTGGGAGTAAAGTGTACATTCAAAGTTAAGGTGATTACGGAGTACAGTGCCAAAGATCCGGGTAGTTTGACCCGCGCAAGCGAACCTTTCAAGCTTACCGGACTCGATTCAACGGGGGTTTCTTAACCCAAAACTTAAACGGTACGTATTTTACTAACACCTTCTTCTCAAATCCGACGCTTCCAATATACTATTCTTTTGCAGGATTCTTTGCAAGTTCGCTAGCAAACGCCAAAATTGACTAACCCGTATTTGTTGCAGCGCCGCACTTAAAATAAAAAACGATTGTTTGATTCTTTATAGAATTTTTTGAATTGCGCATTGCATCAATTAATACGGACTTAAGGGCAAGCGAACCCCACAACATACGGTAAAAGATTTCATCACCTTTTCCGTGGCCCACAAATCACGAACTTGAGCATAACGATAACCCGCACAAATTTTAAAAGAAACTAGACTTTAAGCCTTAAGGACTTCGCGCTCACTAGGAGAAGTTAACTGTATTTAGAAGCTTGCTTAACGGTATATTGTTTACGGGGTGTCTAGGAAAGTGTTAACGGCGAAACCGCCAAAAGAGAAAGGGTTATTTAAGTAAGGAACTTCGCGAAAGCGTTGGAAAACCTCACCTTATCTCTGCACTTAACTGGCCTCGTGATCAGTGTATCTTGAGCCTGTTTCTCGACACAGTTTTATTTCGACAATCAAGTTCTCGAGCAGGTCTAGTTGACCTAGGTGAACCCTAGAACGATTAGGTGTGTGGAATTTTTGTATCGTGATTATTTTTGTCCATATTTTTTGTGTATATTTCATTCTTTTGCTAACAACTAACTAAAAAAAAAAAAATCACATTCATTTTCCCCTCCTTTTCTCTTCCTTTCTTTCCTTTTCTCATCATATCATGGGTACCCCACCTCGCAAAACTCTTGCCGAACTTTGGTACCCACAACCAGACATTACTTCATACGGTTCTTGCTTTGGCCGAACATCGAACGACCCCTCCATGCCCAAAGTTTCACTGAAAGATCGCATAGCAGCGTCTAGGACAAACACTTGCACTCCTCATTCCACTTTGTATCAACCTTTTCAACCTCCCACACCCGCTTATGTTGATACCCCTTCTGCAAGTCGTCCTTTGTCCATCGCTGAACGTATTGAACAATCCCGTAGCCGATCTTTCACTCCTTTCACCACTTCGAATTCTCGGGATCAACAATTCCATTCACCTTCTTATCCCAATGTTGATCCCACTCCTGTCCAGCCATTCAATTCCTATCAATCCTACCCTACTTTTGCACCTTCCCTAGACATTGCTTCTACACCGCCATTTGGGGGTTTCCAGTATCCAACCAACTTCGCATCTTTTACTGAAACCCCATCACAACCTATGTCTAGCTTAGAACAGTCCTTGGAAGAATTTAGGGTAGCTTCACAACAGACGATGGATTTGAATGCGTCCATGGCCGCCCTCATACAACCTAGTGATCCGGTAGATAGTTTTCAACTAGCTCCTAATTTTTCAATGTATGATGCGGCGGCAGGACAGGCTGTGAATTTGAGTGGAGAGAGTGAGATGTACCCCCTTCCAAATCAAACCTACCCGTCCCAAATTGAATCCCACAACTCCTGTTTTGAAAATCTATCGAGTATCCTACATGATTTATCAATTGAAGATAGAATGATGAATGAGTTGTGCGACTTCGTAGTGTTTGATTTACCTGATTGTGAAGGGTCTCTTCCAAGTGAAACCAATCTTAAACCTTTTGACCTCTACACCTCCACTCTAGAACTTGAATTGATTGAAATCCATGCTTTTGATGAGGTGTCTGAGAATATTGATTTTCACTTGATCGAGAATATTGACGCTGGGAACATTTTGGATGATGAACTAGTAGATTTGGCTAAGGTTGTCTCTTCAAATCATCATCCCAAGTCTTTAACTGTTTTTCCCGAACTTCATATGCGTCTTGATATTAATGATAAAGGCATGGATGAGATAAATTTTGAGGAGAATATTGAGGATAGTTTTGAGGATGAAACAGTTTTAATTGATGAGTCGGATTTTCCAATTCATCCTGTTCCTTTCATTGACTGTGTACACCCTCCCGAAACCCTAACCGATGCCCCTCCTCGATCACTTCCCTCCATCCTTTCCATCGTTCCGACCTTGCAAGAACCCGTCTCACTTACATTTCATATGTCTGGTTTACCAAGTTCGGCGTACCCATGGTTTCTTACGAATCTTGAGGGATTCGACCCAATTTCTCGACGAGTAAATATATTAGCACAATCACTTTTCACACATCGCTCATCACAAATTGTGCTAATCTATTTACTCCATTTGCACCCTCAAGTTTGTATTCCACTTCTTTTTCCCTTCCGCCATTCTTCTTCTTCTCATATACCGAGACCATATCCCACTTCTCTCCGCATATGGTCTCGCGTATTCTCCATCTCTTTTCTCTACGCCTTCTTCCACCAACCGGTACATTATAGCGATAAAATCTTTGAATGGTTGGTGTTAACTTTTGGCCTGTGTAAGGCCTTGTATAGATGGATACTGTTCTCTTTCCCCCCTAATCTTGAATTTCAACGCTTAACAGTGGAAACACTGTTTTACTTAAGTTTGGGGGGGACACCTTTTTTGTATATATTTTTTTTTCCTTTTTTGTTTTGTATATAATTTGTTTTTAGGGAGCGCCGGCAATTTTGACCCTCTTGGTATAGCCTGACAGTGAGGGCACTGTCAAGTTTAAGTTTGGGGGTGTGCTCGGTAAGCTTTCTTCCTTCGCATTCATTTGTATATTTTGCATTTGCATACCTTATCCATAAAATCCATAAAAATCTGAAAATTTTCTAAAAATATAAAAACTTTTTTGTCAAGTTAGCTTGTGGAAGAACTCTGATTCAACATTCGACGGTTTTTGTTTGAAAAAATAGGAATAACTAAATCTTATGTTTAGATTTTGAAAACCTGAAAGATAACTCTCCTTTGAAGTTAACTATAGCCGATATACGTCTTTACATCACACTACACGTGTCGTGAGTTTTTGGGAATTAGATGACAAGTCTTTTTAAAAAAAAACTTTTAAATAGATAAATGATTTTCTGAGGATCAAATAGGTTTGTTCTGAAATAAGTAATATATCAAGAATAGTTTATGAAGTAAGTGAATATGAAGGAATGTTATTGATGCCTTAATTGGAACTAAGTCTGAAAAATAACCCATCTGAAACTTGATTGGAATGATTACACACCAAACCCACTAAACACGTCTTTTATCCAAAAAAATAATTGAACTACCGGTTATATCTCCGTTCGTATTGAATCATCATGTTTTTCACGCCAAACTGTCTTTTGTTTTTGGACCTAGGTAACTTGAGTAATTAAGTCCGCTGCGGTGTTTCTACACCTAATGCCCTAAAACCAACTGGTTTGGATGCATTGGCCCAAAGCTCGCTAAGAAGCCTAGAAAGTCCAGATAAAAACAAAGTCAAGCAAGTGTTCTCTCCGAGTTAAAATTCCTAACGGTTCTTTGTGTGAGAATAATTTTGATAAAAGACAGGCTTTTAAAAAAAAAAAATTTTACGGAGATATGAAGGTTTTACTCTATGATAAAGACTATTGCACGTTCACAGAGGTGTGTATGAAATGAAAACAAGAAAATGGTGGAGTGAAGAATAAGACCTAGTTTCCTGTTAGGGAAGATAGAAATTCTGAAGTTGAAACTTTACTGGAAAACGAAACTTGAAAAATGCTTAACTCTTTATAAAACTTATGTGATCCTTTTAAAATTGTTATCTGGGCTTTATTGTGCGACATGATGACTTTAATCGACCTTTCTGGAACTTAACGGCACTATTTGCACTACACGTAAAGACATATAAAATCTGTAGTTAAATAAGAAGCGAGGTGTGAAAACTAAAGGTTCGATAGTCTAGACCTAGGATTATAGAATTGTTATTTTCTTAAACAAAACTTTAGGGTTTGAATCTTAGTCATTTTACAAACTAGCTTGAAGGGATTTTGTGGGTAGTATCCGCTGAAAACCCTCAGGAGACAACACTCCTCCTACTAGGGACACCTAGAGGTTTAACGGCTTGTTGCACGCGCTCAGTGCAATCGCGTTCCCTGCGAAAGTGCGGTTATCATTTTATTTTTGTGAATAATTGGTTTTGCTCGGGACGAGCAAAAGTTAAGTTTAGGGGTATTTGTTCATCACAGAATAATGCATTTTATACCGCCCATTCTTACGCTCGTGTGTTTATAGGTAGGTGCTTTTAATCCGTGTTTGTTACATGTTTACAGATTTCAGGTTTTCAGTCCAAATATTGTAAATCAAGATAAAATCTCCACAGTTACGCCAAATGCTGAACATCTGTTGACAGCAGATAAAAGCCGGGTTCCGGTCATCCATATCCGTCCAGTGCCGAGTACCGGTTCCCGATACAAGACATGTGACAGTGGTCATTCATGTCTGGGACAAGCACAGAGCACGAGGTGGGCTGCACAAGAATCAATGGGTGCGCGGAGCTCGAGGGAGATAAAGTCAAAAGTGAAGAAAAGATAATGCAATCTTGGACTTGGAATTCTGAAGATATTCTGGAAAGATTATCAGAAACTACATGTACCAAACAACAGGGCACAGGAAACCAGGGCAGCCATGAAAAGACCAGCACCCAATTCCACTGTACAGCCGCGCATGCGCGGCCAAAAGGGGGTATTGGCCGCGCATGCGCGGCAAGGTGGGGCCCTCTCTGCATCATCTTTTGGGGGCACTTTGGGGATTTCATTTTATGCCAGAATTTGGCCCTAGGGTTTCAGAACACTTCCTATAAATACCCCGGACCTGAGCTTAACCAAGAGAGCAATTTTTGGAGCTTTCTTTGTTCTTCTTTTTTGTGTAGTTTTGTTCTTCTTCTTCCTCTTCTTCATTCTTTCTCCATTAAAATTGTAGTGAGAGCTTTTTGAGTGGAAGATTAATGAAGATGAGGGTTTTTTATCTTTCTTGTTTGCTTGCTCCCCCTTGAGATTCTTGCTTTCTCTTGCTCATTCAACCTCTTCATTGAGCTTGAATGGGTAAGGGTTAGTTATTGATCTCAAGGGTCGTATTTTCTCACGGGACTAGTTCTCCACTTCACATGCGTTCTCTACCCTTCCCTTGATCTTGCAACCTCTTCATTGAGCTTGCAAGTTTAAGGGTTGGCTATTGAGCACATGCTTGGCTTGGGTTCTACTTCCGTGTTCTTTTTATTTGCTTATTTATTACTTGCATTCTTCATTCTTCCTTTTATTACTTGCAATTTTATTCATGCACTTTCCTTCTTGTAATCTTTTCTTTTCTTTGTTCTTTTCTTTTTGTTCTCTCTTTTTGGTTCTCTTTTGTGAATGAATGTAATTATTATTGTTAAGAAGAAATACAGTATTATAAGTTAACATTTTTTACCATTTCCTTTTCCCGTATTTTCCATTTGAACTTCGCCCAAACCATACGCAAGCGCTCCGTTAGGCACCCTACCCTGACAAGGTAACGGTGATTCCTAACCGCGACCGGTTGCGTTCGGTTTGGCCGGAGGCGAAAGCAAGAGACAAGAACGGAAGGACAAGGGTAAATAAGCCGGATTCCACGAATACCGCGCTTAAATCCCCTAATCCACGTTGTTGCCAATTGCTTAGCTTCAATTGGTCAAGACTCGGCTCAAAGGTTTTGAGTACGGATTTCTTTAGCTTATAATCTCGTATCTTTTCTTAACAACTTTATACTTGCAAATAATTCACATAGGTTAGATCAAACAACATACAGATTCTTTATTGACTCGTCTAAGACAAGAAGGTAAGATACCACCATCTCCCTGTGGACCGACCCGTGCTCAACCGGCTAGCTGCAAAGCGACACCGTCCTGATCGCGGTTACACTTAAATTCTTTGAACATCCGACATGCCAAAAGCGTGCGATCAGGTGCACACAGTCAATGAAAGGAACAGATGAATTGGAAAATCCGACTCATCAATTAAAACTGTTTCATCCTCAGTACTATCCTCAATATTCTCCTCAAAATTTAGCTCATCCATGCATATTTCAAAATCCAAACGCATATGGGGTTCGGGAAAAACATTTAATGACTCGGGATGATGATTTGAAGAGACAAACTCAGCCAAATCTACGGGTTCATCATCCAAAATATTCCCGGCGTCAATATCCTTAATCCAGTGAAAATCAAAATTCTCTGACACCTCAACAAAAGCATGGATATCAATCGATTCAGGTTCTAAAGTGGAGTTGTAGAGGTCAAAAGGTTTGCGTGTGGTTTCACTTGGCAAGGTCACTTCACAATTTGGCAAATCAAACACTACAAAGTCGCACAACTCATTAAACATTCTATCTTCAACTGATAATTCATTTGGGACACTTGATAGACATTCAACACAGAAGTTGTGGGATTCAATTTGAGACGGGTAGGTTTGATTTGGAAGGGTATACAGCTCACTTTCTCCACTCAAATTCTCCTCCTGTCCTACCGCCTCATCATACATTGGAAAATTTGGAGCTAGCTGGAAACTAGCTACCGGGTCAGTAGGTTGTATGAGAGCGGCCATGGACGCATTCAAATCCATCATC